>OV884038.1:9097500-10370220 GCA_930367265.1 Catocala fraxini
GTAATAATCGTTTGTTTCTTTGTTATGAGTGAAGCTTATGTTTTATAATTATGTAGATCGTGCCGGTTTGTTTCGTTTATTGTTTATTAAATGTTTTTTGCAGAGAGATGTAACTAAAATATCATTATATATTTAGTGTCACTATGCCAGTATACCGACATACCAACTTCACAAAACATTATAAAAAAAAATTGAATCTATAATCCGACTACGTAACAAAGGCGTCTAAAAAGTTCTAATTTAAAATTTATATAGCCTATGTCACCCGGGCCATTATTACGAATCTATTGCCACCTCATTAATTAAAATCGGTTCAGTAGTTTAGGCGCTACGGTGGAACATACAAACATACATACCCAGACTGCCAAAATCATTACCCTTGCTTTTGGCTTCGCCGTAGTCGAGTAATAAAGTCCCCCACCGCGTCTGTCTGTCTGTTCGCGGTTAACTCAAAAACTACTGAACGGATTTTCAAGCGGTTTTCGCCAATAGACAGAATAATTCATGAGGAAGATTTAAATGTATAATTTGTGAAGGTTACCCGTACGTAGTCGAGGCGGGATACTAGTATATAATAAATTTAAATGCAAATTTGTTAGTTACGCTTTCACGCCTTAACTATTCGACTAGTAATTATGAAATTTCGCATACATGTTTTCAGAGGTACAGAAAAGGATACATTTTATCCAAAAAATGTAATGACACTGAGCAAAACCGCGGGCAAAATATAGTAATACATACATACATTGTCTCACGCATAGCATCGAATGCGTGGGAATATATCTATATTCTCAGGAATCTTCCTGTAGCGGTCAATTACACTCACATTTCGCAAGCTGTTATCTATAGCCTAAAGTCAATACCGTTTCAGACTCCGTGCTACTACTGAAAATTTTTGACTGTAAATCCGATAACACCTTGCCTAATTCGAGAATCAACACTAAGACTCCATACCTAGCAGTCGCATTCACTATTTCTACGCATAGTAGAGTACCGTCATACCTGAACCTAAAGGGATATCATAGAAATAATTGAATATTATTATACTATATGTTATCGTTTATTCTTCTTCTTCTATTCGTGTGGTTAGTGGCCTACCTGTTGTCAAAAGTTGTTCAAGCCGCCCGTTCACAAGATCACAATATACATATAATAGATTACAAGAGTTGTTCAGGCCTCTGACATGGCTTAACGACTGCTGTCAATTTGACAACAATCGGGACCGACTTTTTACGTGCCCTCCGAAGTACGGAGACGCTCAGATGAAATACCACTAAGCGGTCTCCCATCTACAGACTGACCGCACCCAACAATGCTTAACCTCGCTAATCATTTACCGGTTAGTGATTGCAACTGGCTATGAGCGCCTCATATTGGCGCTTATTGAAAATAACAGAATATTTTATAAGCATAATAAGTGTAGCACAATATATTTGCAGATGTGATCGCCTTATTCGAAATTGTATCCTTTTTTTTCTTCTCCCTAGCCTTTATTATTCCCAAGTCACTTGGGGTCGGCTTTTCTGGTCTAACCGTATTTGACTGGATATCAGTTTTGAATTGGTTTTTAAATTGTTTCCTTACTTAATATTATAAATGCGAATGTGAGTTTGATTGTTTGTTACCGTTTTACGCCTTAATTTCTCGTAATTACTCGACCCATCATCATGAAATTCGCATACACATTGTCAGGAGCAGAGAAAAGGACATTGGGTACCTTTCACCCAGGAAAAAACGTATTGTTCCCAAGCGAACGAAACCACAGGTAAAACTTACTAACAAATTTTATTTATGAGCATATTATTTATGCTTATAAGTAAATTTAATTTCAATTTTAATAATTATAATTAATAAAGATAATTGCTTACATTGTAGAAAAACATCTGTTGTAAAATCATTAGTAGTTTGTAACGTAATATCATATACATTTAGAACTAATAGATTTACGGCTGACTTTCCTCAATACGTATGCAGAATCGATTTTTCTCAATACGCACTGGGAACTAAAAGTCTCGACTCATAGCTTAAGCATAACTATAAACATTGGAACAACAATAATATTTATTTATTTTCTTATTTTATATTTACGATATTCAATCTGTACGATAAAACTTTAATATACCGTGACATTACTATATCTATAAATATAAGCAATAAAATAACTTATTATTAACCACAAAATATGATTTCATTCAAATACATTTAGGTATTACATGTTTTTTACCTAACACATTAAAAGGCTTTGCTAGTAAATATCATATTTTCTAGTCAATTGATATTTTGTATACTTTTACCGGTTAGGTAGAGACTTCACAGCAAACATATGGGCTATTTATACAGCAGTGCTTTCTGGCTTAGAGGTAAATTGTGTAACATAAAATAGCGATGGGATATACCTACGATCGAATATTTATAGGTATCCGTTCAATCCCTTCACTTTGGGCGCTCTGCATTAATTTGGATTCCGTGCCGCCCTACGCCCTACTCAGCTGTGACATTAGAAGAAATGCCTTAAGTTGATTTATTACATTCAACACAATGCCTTAATTCAATCTGTTTATTTATTGCGTCCCTTTTACTAGTTGTTTACCGAGAATATTTACAAATATATTTTGTATATTTCTCAGAAAAAGGCAGGCACAATATCAACTAAGCAAAAGTGATTTTGTTTTTTTACTTATATTTACAGCCGATTTAATCAACGCTATTTTTGTACCATTATGTAATTCATCGAAATTGTTATTCTATATAACTAACGAATAATATTACTTATATATAAAATACATTCGTCAATTATCTTCTTCTTAGTATTTAATCAATATATCTGCCTAAAACAATTTTATGTATATTTAAAAATTAATAAAACATTTTGAGTTGATTTTGTAGATCATAATCTATATATATATATAAAACTCTTCCGTTACTGAGTGACTGACAGACAACGCACAGCCGAAACTACTGAACGCAAGAAGCTGAAATTTGGCATGTATGTTCCTTGGAGAGTGTCCCCTACACTCTAAGCACTAAGAGAGGATTTTTGGAAATTCCACCCTGAAGGGGGTGAAAGGGGTGAAACCCGATATTCACACGGGAACGGGACTTACGCGGGTGAAACCGCGGGAAAACTACTAGTATATTTATAAAGTTCAAAATTCAACATCGCAAGATAGAAATGTACATATAATGTAATATATGTATCTCATAGGTTGCCATATTGAACTATGTGCTTCTTATTTCATGGCTATATTAAATATCAGCAACACAAAACTAAGAAACCAACAACTTTTCAAGCCATAGAAACAAATTCTAGACTTACGGTCTGAATTGAAGACCAACAAAGTTTATTTAATATACTTACAAAGAGTAGAACGCATTCGCTTTCATTATTTAAAATTAAATTACAGACAATAAAATAATGAATTCGCTTTGATTTTTCTGTAAAAAGCTTAAAAGCTTACTACTTGTTTAGAACAGTGAGTAAATTGTTAATTTAAAGTACATATTGGTATATTATGTACATTTTTATGACAAGCAATCTAATTTGCTATTCCAATAAGTTGATTTTAGAAAGTAACTGCAGTCTTATCTTATCTTATTCGGAGGCCAGTCAGTGTAGACCGGCGACACTTCGACCCAGTGGAATCTTTTGTGTCGACCCTGAGATCTGTCCCTGAGCTCACTTACTGCATCAGTCGCAGCGTACCCTTCAGAGGGAGAAGCCTGAAGTCTTCAGGGTTCGGATATGCCAATCCCATCAGACCCATCCTTAATCCAGCCAGAAACTAAAAAGTAGTAGATTCTGTTTTTGCTTTAAAAATTAAACAAGTAAACTTGTGATATTATGTTACATAATTGTTTTCAGATAACGATAAAAAATTAACTTAACAAAATCTTTTATTTGAAAACTAGTTTTTATGAAGATTTTTATATACTTAGTCAAAGATAATTGTTTGTTTCGTTATCATAGTATTTTCTTTTTCATGGGATATAAGATCACACTTGTATATGATAACATACTATTTGTGATGCAGCTTCAAAAGCGAACAAAACATCCTCTATAGTTTTTAGCAATAAACTGCATTTTATACAAAATTAATTAAAAAAGACATCAAAGTATTTGTTATTGTGCTATTATGAATTGACATGACTAAAATAACGAAATCCTCTGACAGTTTTTCGTTATTATTCATTACATATTCAAGACGTAAGTCCTTACTTATCTAAGTATTAAAATAAAGTCCAAATTGTTTTGAATATCAGTGTTCGTGTTTGTGACGTCAAAACTTACTCCATAAAATAATAATGTATTATTTATTTATCTCTGTCTGCTCTTGGCCATGGTCCATAAGTTTGCGTGCAATCGAGTAAATTTTTATTGGGTTTTTCTGTTAGGTAATTTTCAGTTGTAGCACGGAAACTAGAAACGTGCACGGTAGAATAACAATAAACGCGGTAGTTTAGTTAATAAGAATACTAGTTGTTTACTAGTACTTTTGTTAACCCGTACTGCTAAGCTGGAATGGCTGCGTTGGTGTGTGGTGAAATAGGTTAACTGAAGTGAAACTTCGGGACACACCACCGCAACTAGCAACGTCGTGTACGATCGCAAGTCCAATGCTGAATCTACTGTATCTACTGGGCTATCACCACTTCTCAATATTATACATGCGCGCTGTATATAAACTAACACACTTGTCAAGAGGCTCCTATCAGTGTGATGGTGAGATAGTTAAAGCTATAGCCCATAGCCATGGCTCTGTGTGGATTAGCAGTCTTCACATATTTTCGAAAACATTTATATTTTCTTAACAGTTAAAGCGAACAATAATTATTCATGATACTCTGAGCTCATTCTCCGTAAATAGAAACACCAATAATTAAATTATGTTCGGGTACTTCGAAATAACTATACTGGAACATTGAGACAACTACCATCTTAGTCTCCCCGTGAAGTGTGTGTAAAGTGTAAACTTAAATGTAAATAGTATTCATAATTTAATTAGCTTAAAAATTAGTAAACTTTAAAAGTATCTAGTAGTAGTGTAACAGTTTTTAAATTATGTAATAAAGTGTCAAATAAACAACGCGATAAAATCAATATATAGTAGTTTAATTTCAATGAATAATATTCGCGTAAACAGAAGACAATATTATTTAAAACAACTATTTGTGAATCAAACAAATTATTGTCCGGTGTACGATAACTATTATGCTTAGGCTATCGCTGGCCTGCTACGCCATTAATGCACTCATGAGCTACACCTACATACATAT
The DNA here is from genome assembly GCA_930367265.1 of Catocala fraxini. Classification (NCBI taxonomy): domain Eukaryota; kingdom Metazoa; phylum Arthropoda; class Insecta; order Lepidoptera; family Erebidae; genus Catocala; species Catocala fraxini. The sequence continues at coordinate 9,102,775 of OV884038.1, forward strand.
CCCTAATAGGTTCGAGAGATGTATACAAAACTCACAGATCACCTGCTAAGTATAATCCCTACGTCATCAATCCGTTTAAACCCTTGTCGAGTATGAAGCAGGATATCAGTTTAATTAAATATAATTATTTGTCCCCATTGTACCTAAAATACAACTTAGGTCACGCAAAGTCCAGTTACCAGCTGTGCCTTATGCACGTACAGTGGCGCATGCCAACTCGCCCCTTGTTCGTGCACTAACCAACTAAATATGCTTCTGACATCAGAATCTGAATGTGATCTATTTGCTTCGGGATGAATGGATGTGAGTTATAGTTGTTTAAGATTTTGTGAGATGATAGATATTTAGTTAGTTACTAAGTTACGAATCTTATTGTACTCATGTAAGCAGATGTAATAATAAATTATATAAACCTTGTATATTATGTCGGGTAATATAAATGTATACAATATTAGATATAAGTTTTAACTTGTACAACGATTTGGTGTATACTGTTATGTTGTCCATTTGTTTATACTAATAAATAAATAAATCAGAATCGCCGATAAAATCCTTAAAAAATGTAATGCAGAAACTGCTTGGAGCCATCGTTAGGGTCCAGGCTCGGTTCTTAGGTGGCGCAAAATATTATTGAGTTTTATTGTTAAGCAGTGCTCGGTAGCAGCACGGACACTGAAAGTGTAATAATGTCCTCCAGACCGAATTTCGGCCACAGCGGCCAGTCTTAACGGAGACTGGCCATCTGTGCAGAAGATATTATAGTGCACAAGTGTGTGCGCAAACACTAGTGCACTCTCTGTTCCCTAACTCTCATTACCCGATGGAACGGTAATCCGACACGACCGGAGAGAGATCAGGCGCAGGACCAACGGCTTTACGTGCTTTCCGAGGCACGGGGGTGTCTTACACCGCCAATTTCCTAACTCTGGGCTGTTATTGAGATTTCTTAACTGAAAAACCCAATAACTTTTTGTTGGCCCGACCGGGATTCGAACCCCAGACCTCATGCATAGCAGTCGCATTAAAAACCGTTGCGCCACGGAGGCAGTTATAAAAAAATATATAAACATGGATGGCGAAATGTGTTTCTAATATAACTATATCTATTTACTATTTTGGAAGTACACAGACATGAGTCTACGTAAAACTAAAAATTGATAGATAGATACAAAAATAGAATTGATAAAGTAAAGCCATTTTGATTATTTTATTATGAACTTGAGAACAGTTTGTTTTAGTTTAATTTGTTCATCTAATATGATTGTAGAATTTTCTCATTAGATCCCTAGCCATTGTTAGCATTATACAACTCCAATATTTGTCTAGCTTAGTATGTTTAATCTTTCTAATGCAATTTACCTTACACATTTTGCATACAAAATGTGACAATTAGATGAAATTATGTTGCAAAAGAAATTACAATAAAATATTACACGCCTTTTTTTGATAACTTACCAACAGTCTTAACAAGTTCTGGAAACAAAGAATCTGAGTGATCTTTTTCTTCTCTTTTTCTCAGAACAACCATTCATTCAAACACTCTGCTTAGTGACAGTTTCGTGGTGACCACGTTATCCACGACGCTGTTTTTGCATTCTTTTATTATGGTTTATTAAGTATTCATTACGATAGATAGAAATTAGAAGCATTTTGTAACAATCCGCTAGTGTAGGATTAAGAATCGCACTGTTATTAATCTTGTTTATTCTAAAAGACTGTTAAAACCTAACGTCCCTTAGGATTAGGTATGGTCAACATTAAAGGAAAACGGCTGTATTTCTATTTACACTTTTCTGGTTAGCGATTTTACTTTTAGGTATGTGTATGTGTGTACGTTTAACTGCTTAAATTGAACTGCATGCAACTTTCAGCAGCTTTCTTTTTAGTATGGCTGTAACCTCTTTCGAGTTTTTTTTTGACTTAGCTTAAAGCTGTGCTTATCTTTACTAGTATTCTAAATATAAATGTGAATTTTTTGTGATATGTAAACATGTGTTACAATTTTTTTTTTGTACGCCTATCTTGGCTTTCATGCATACGGCCCACTTGATGGTAAGTTGTTACCGTAGCCTATGGACACCTGTAATACCAGAGGCATCACTTGCGCATTGCCGACCCTTTAGGGAAGGAAGTGGGAAGGGAAAAAATTGGTGATTGGGTCTCCGGCACTCTCACTCACCGAACGAAACACAACAGTGGGAATACTGCTATTTCACGTCGATAATAATTATGCCACGGCGCTTATGAATGCGATGACCCGAGAATTTAAGCATACTATGCACACTGCATATGTTCTAGAGTTCGATTCCTGGGTCGAGCAACCTGTTATTAGGTATTTCTGTAGTGGCAGAAATAATAATATGTTACCCAACCTAATAATTTCTTCAAATTCTTAGTAGCATCACGAAGTATGTAACTATGTGGAAGAAACTGCAGTAGCTTCGCCCGTTATTACGTGGCACCTAAAACAAAGTTACCGAAATGAGAGTGTAATATACTTCATCCTAGACTTCATATTTTCCATTAATAAAACTTCATTATTTATTAATATCACACATTTTGTATTTAATTATTCATACAAGCTTGTTTTGGGTGTTTCAAGTGTAGTTTATTTAATATATTATAACACCACTTTTAAAAACGAATATCACAAATCTGTATATTTGAAAAGTTGTTAAAGTTGATATAGTGGCAAGAATAGAAAAGGGTATGTTAAGCTGGTTTGGGCATGTAGAAAGAATGGACGAGGAAATACTGACTAAGAAAGTTTATAAGGCTAGTGTGAACGGAACAGTCGCAAGAGGAAGACCTAGGCGAACGTTTCTTGACCAGATCGGAGGCGTTCTGGACAAAGGCCAGGTTAAGAGCACCTTGAACCGACGGGCGTGTATGAGGAATAAGATGAAAGTGAATGAAGCCAGAGAAGTGTGTCAGGATCGTAGCAAATGGAAATCCGTAGTCTCTGCCTACCCCTCTGGGAAACAGGCGTGAATCTATGTATGTATGTTAAAAATAAAATGATCTGTATTTTAACAGTATATTGTGCCAAATACGTCGATATAAACGTCATTTAGTGTTTGTGTACACAGTTTTACGTGACGTACTGTATATAATTATGTACCTACATATTGTACGCAGTAATAATCGATCCAATTAAAAAAAGTGAGAAATGGCAATGAATTGCCGTAAATCCCAGAGTTCGAAAAAATTGCTCAAGTAATATGCAAAGGTCACGTGATACCACGTGACCTTTGCATATATCGACTACGCTGATTCGAATGGTGTTGACCGCGAATCTCTAACTCTTACGGTTCTTGAGTTGAAAGTTGTATAACAGACGCGGACGGACGGACAAAGCTGTTGTATAAGAGTTTTTCGAACTCTAGAAAACAAGCGAGGCAAGATTGGTTATTAATTAATAGACAACCAACAAACCATATTCTAAAAATACTGCCTGCATGGATAGTGTAGTGGTTTAGGTGGCCGCCTCGTCATTCTCACTATGCCGAGTGTTGTGAGTTCGAATCGCACGCGGGACAAAAATTTGTTCAATGCACAAATAGTTATTCCGAGTCCGGATGTTCTGTGTCCATTGTTCAAATGGTTGTAATTGCGCCGCGACCATAACACATGATTTATACAAAGTGCGGTAGTTATAGAATACTAGATGTACCCACGGTTTCACTCGCATTTATGGTTACTGCGCCGCCCCCGTGGGTCGTAGCGTGATGTTATATAGCCTATAGCCTTTCTGGATAAATAGGCTATCCAATATTAAAATAATTTATCAATTTGAACCAATAGTTCCTGAGATTAGCGCGTTTAACCAAACCAACAAACTCTTCAGCTTTATAATATTAAGTATAGATTTTAAAAAAAGAATGCACTGCGTTGGCATAAACAATGATACATTATAAAGTGCTGCCATGATAATGGCTGTTACGGCTTGCATAACATAAATTTATTAATGAAAAAATAAGTGTGCTCATATGCTGCGTATATACACACTCTATAGGTATAGGCGTACTACGCCGTATTCGTTGTTTTTTTTATAACCCACTTAGTAAGGGTCGAACAGAACCGACGACCGGGTATATTTTTAGACGCCTGCACTGCTGCTAGTAATGACCTAACATAAAATCTATAAAATATGTCTCCGATCCGAGCATCCAACTCGAACCTTTACAAGAGTCACTTAGATAATACAAGCGCAAATATACATAAAAAATCATGCCATAAGACCAACAAGACAATGATGTACTCAAGTGAATTACAAATGCATACGTAACATAAAAGCTTTGAATTGATTTGCAATTATTAATTGCGGGGCAATACCCATATATTTCGTTGAGCTATATTTTCCTTATTCTCATAACAAAGGAAAATATAGCTCAACGCCTATTTAGCCAATATCAACGTCAATGTGTCAATGATCGTTAATATATTGCATTGACTGTCATAAGCTAGACTATTACGTAACCCAGAAAAATTAAGAAATATTCGCTGCCGTTATTATTTCTACAATAGTTCTCTGTCTATCGAGAAGCCTTGATATTTGACGGAATCCTAACTAAAATTGTAAATTCAAATGTAAGTATTTGTGTTTGTCTGTTACGCTTTTACACATTAACTATTCGAACAATCATCATGAAATTTAGCATACACGTTGTATGGGGTACGGAAAAGAACAGTGTATGTTTCATGCAGAAACTGATCCCAAGCAAAGTATCATGCAAAAGTTAACTAAAATTAAATGGCATTTGGTCCGCGAGAGTTATGGTACTTACAAGTATGGCGGCCTCAATGGCGTAGTGGTTAGTGTAACCGACTGCCACGCCTGAGGTAGCGGGTTCGATTCCCGCACAAGTCAAACATTTGTGTGCATGAACATGTATGTTTGTCTTCTGGGTGTTTCTCTGTATAATATGTATGTATTTACAAAAAAGAAGTATATAAGTTTGTTTATCCATTGTCTAGTACCCATAGTACAAGCTCTGCTTAGTTTGGGCTAGACGGTGTTATGTGTATGTGGTAGAATATTATTATTATTATTAAGTGATTTTGTGGATCTTTATTTTATCTTTATAACTTGAATAAAACCTGTGTTATCCCTTTTTAAATCAGGGATGAGTGTGGGATTTAGCGTAATTGAAGTTTGTAAGGAGAAGGAGTGCAGAAAGAAAAATAAAGGGATCATTTATATAATTATAATAGTGATGGAGAGCAATTTATACAATTATAATCAGTAAACTAAAATAGTTGGCCATAAATATACATAAACGGCTGCCGGCAACAATAAAAAAATAATTGTAAGATAATGAACTAAAGAAGAATAGTAACATATTTACATTTATTATAATTTACTTTTCTAGTTCGTGACAAGAAATTAATTGACTGTATAATATCAATATATCAATATCAATATCATATTATAAGTTGTAATTAATTTGTATTGACACGTAAATGTAAACCGTTACATTTACGTCTTATATCAATGGATTATACTTACGCAAGTAGCTTGCGTACGCTAAATGAGTAAGCTTGCATGCATGCTACATGTGCGACTTATTCTACGGGCCATGTATTTGCTCACGTAGCTTGCGTCAGTCCTCTATGCAAGAAGCCCACGCAAAGTCCTTTACTTGTGTATCATATTCGCATCATGTATGCGAGAATTAGTGATATTAATATACTGATGTCATTTAATATCACTCAAATAATTATAACTATAAGATTATACAATGTGATTTATATTCAAGATTGAGAAAAATCTTCGCTTAAATAAAAGTTCAGGTATGTTTCCACCGGCAAAAATACGCCAATATAAATTCCTTTGTTTAAATTACAGTCAGGTCTGCCATTGCTCAACGTTGAAAGATCGCTCGACAAAGTACGCTATTCCGCGATTTGTCGACTCACAAAAAGCACTAAAAGTCCGCTACAAAGTTTCCCATCAGCCTTTGCCTTTAGTTTTAGTATAGGTTTTTAAATTAATTTATGGGATTAAAACAGTTTAAAAATAAAAAGATTTTGAAATCTTTTGGATATTTATCGCCCAAACATATGTAAACTGGACCTTAGATTGGTTTTATTTTGGAATTGGATAAAGGCTGACATACTTACAATTCATATACAATAAATGTCATATATTCGGTGCTTCACTTCAATATGCTTAAATCATGGTTTCGTTTTTAATCATTCGATACACACCATATTTCGCTTAAAATCAAGCTACTATTATATGTAACAAATAATTGAATTAGTTTTTGTTATTCAAGAAATATTCATGAAATAGTGTTTATGAAAGACACACGTTATTGCGCTTCATATAAAATATTAAGCTGTTAATAATAACTGATATTACATACAAGCAGATTATCCAAGTTAGAATATAATTACTATGTATTTCTTACAATTAAGTTTCACAACAAAATAATTTATTATTGCATTTTTTTAAATATAAAACCAAATATAAAAAATTAAAAGAAAATATTTCAAAAATAAGTAAATGCAATTTCTTAACTCCTTGACGAGTCTAACGTTGTTCTTTTATAAAATTAATTAGTATACGCGTTATATTTCAATAATACACGTCTATATTATCATAATAAATAATTATTTTGAAGTATTTAACAAGTCAACAGAAATTTCCATATTGTTTTGTTAAAATGATTATATAATGGCAATATAATAATACAAAATCAAAGCATACTTAATGACGCGAGATTTGCAAAGATAATTTTCTATACTACTAAGGTGACAGACGCGCATACGTAACATAACAATAGATCTACTCGAATTATATAAACTGAAACTGGCCTGTAAAACGTATATACACAGCACAGTAAAGACTGTCACAAGTCACTGTTTTAAACACGATACTACAAAAGTTGTGGGTATAAAATGCTTCTTCAATCTTCGTGTTTTATGTTTTAAAGTCCCCGCAATATAAATTTATTCCTTTGTGTCATGTCTTACAAGAAGGTACCTAAGTAAGAAACTTTTACACGACATATTGTATGGTACTATAAAAAGATAAGCAACCGAAAGATATTTTTACAAGTGAATAAAAACTACCCACCCATTTACTAGTGAATTTGTTTCGTTTATATATACACTTTGTCATTCATGAGAAGAATTGTTTAGAATAAGAAAGTGAAGATAGAAGTGGTGATATTATATAACTATGAAAATAACATTGAGTGGAAATTTAAGGGGTAGGTAATCTCAATTTATACTATTTATATGACTATCTAAAGTGCTAAAGGTCCATAATTTTTAATTTGTCTTAGTGGTCAGATAATTATTCAATATATTATTACCATAATTTAAGGTGATAGATATTTAATTTACATACCTAGTAACTTTAGCAAGTGTTGCTAAAGAAAGTTATTACATAGATATAGTATACTATAGTATATATGTATATTACAGATTGAGTATACTAAAAGCCATAACGGGATAACTGATTGCATTTACTAAATATACATATGCTTACGGAATATTCCTAGAGTAGAGAGTCAACCATATTTGAATTGGAAACGAGATTTTGAGTTTGTCGTTCTCAATTGATGTTTTAAAACAGAACCAAATTAATTTCGGATAAAAACGACAAATGTTTAATGGATCCTTCGTTTATTATATCATTTGTAATATATATTATTGCTTTTAATTTGAATGCAAACACGCCAAAATGACATATTGTAAAGTTGGGTGAGGATGCCAATGCTTTCAAACTTGCGTCAACATTTTTAATTATATTTTTGAGTGTGATGAGTTCATCACGTGCGTCATTATATTTACACGCTTTAATAAGGTCAAGGTGTAACTATAATACGAGTTATAGATCAAAGAAGACGTGTTAGTCATCATTCATCGATGCTAAAAGAGCATCTGCGGTCACTTTTCAGAAGCCGGATGCAACGACAAAATTCTCCACTCTACATATGCATATTCAATTCACAGTCGTCGAGTCGCTTTTGGAAACCTCGATATTTCGTTACAGTTCTTAAATTCAGCTTTGAATGAGTCGCCTAATCGATGCGGCATCGATGCACTCACAATTCTCGCAAATCGCTGATCACTATCGCTAAAAGTGTTACTCTAAAAAGTAGAATTTTACTTCAGAATTTGCATCCACTTCTAGCAGTCAATTTATAAATTCTCAAAGTGAATACAAGAATTGGAATGCTTCGTGGTGTGTTAATCCCGCGTTCGTAAACTATTTAAAATTAAGTTATTTTTGGACTTAGTCTTATGTACTTTCTAAAAATTACAGAAGCGTACTGTTTTAAATTTACTTTTTATTATTTATAACAGAGGTCTCCAGGTTTAAGGATAATCTTTTAGTCGCTGGTGACTTACAAAGATTTTATAATTTTACTAGGGCGCTGTGTTGTATTTAGACGCAAGAACAACTGACTAACACTGCCCGGTAAAATTATATGTAGATCATACAAATTTTGATCCGGTTCAGGTATCCAAATCACAACCATCAATTATTGGCAGAGCAGCGAGGTGATAACTTAATTCACAATACATACGTACAGTTGAAATAAAACATCGAATCAACTATTACGGTCAATTTATAGAAACCCTGGCTATTACTTGAATGATCAAACAACACAAACACATAAATAAAGATGATGTACACTAATTGCTGTCTGTACATGATTATTAACAATAATTACCTCCGTTTGTTGTGTTTAATTGTGCGAAAGTATATTGTGAAACAATCTATGAATCACTTTAGTATGAATGGATGATTTTATCGTTTAAGGAAACGTTTGATGCGTTACTAATATTTGTGTTAACGTCTTCAAAGAATGAAAATATTTTTTTAAAAGGACAATGTAGTATATCCTTGTTACATATTGTGTAGCAACCAGTCGATTAAATAGTTCAATATGTACCAACGATAGACTTGTTTAATGAGATTGTATTAATTAATCAACTGCAATAGATATAGTAAAGATATAAAATTCAGAACGAAAATTACGAATAAAATAATATGTCCAGGCACTACTGAAAGTTGTGGTCTTTTTACCGCCTCCTTTTTTATTTTACACATATATAATGATTAACAAGCATTAATGGCTATAACTGCCTGAAAATAAGGGAATGTAGGAACTTATAAACCGTTGCAACATCAAGGGATTCCAAACTACTAACACCTTACACGCAACAAGCGAAACGAAAGCTAAAGCAGTCTCAGTCCTTCGAAAAGATAAGTTGTTATTTTGCCAGCAAAGATAACTTTTCTCTGCTGATAGCACAGCTAGTTCTTAAAGTGCTTGAGATTTAAAATACCTCATTTTATAAACACACACAAGGTTGCTAAGTTTCTATATTCTGTGAAATAGAGATTTGTTAAGCTCGGCTGCTTTGATAATTCGCGATGTAACATATACTGGGCTACACTGGGTTCAGAAAGCAATGATCAGGCCTTCTGTACCCAGCCACCTTCTTCAGATTATAAGTTTTTATAATAGGATTGCTTTTAAAAATTTTGTACTGTGATGAATCTACCTGATAATAAATATTTATAGGGAAAATATATTTTATTCAAAAAATGTGTAAGCCACTTTGGCGAATATTCAATTAAATTTGCCTGTAAATCGCTCGGTAGCTCATGAATCGCAAATTGGCCGACTCATCTCATGTTTTTCTGCGGAACGATATCATTCAGGCAATCTGCCAACCGAAACTTACCCAGAAATTGAACAGTCATCGAATTATTGAAAAGGCTTTTAGTATTCGTCAATGAAGTACCTGGTATGGAAATACAGCCATCTATATATACTATATATAATTTTTATATAATAAGGCTATATTAATAACAAAACAAGTATGATTAATACATAAGTACTTACATAATTAATCATTTCCATGACTCATTTACCAACATGCTATATTTATACAAACCAAGGTATTTTTATATTTAAAGAGGTTTCGCTACACATAATATAGCAAGTAAACAATCTTTTGTGGGTTCATACAATTGTAGCATAATACTTTCTTCTGCCTCAGCGGTAGTGAATGCAACTGCAGTTCATGAGGTCTCAATTTCGAATCTTGAGTTTGGATAACAAAAAGTTTTGGAATTTTCCTGCTAGAAATCTTTATAGCGGCCAGGAGTTAAGAAGTTTTCGGTGTTACAAACCGTCATACCTCGGAAAGCACGTAAAGCCGTTGGTCCTGCGCTGGATCTCACTCCTGTCGTGACAGATTGCTATCCCATTGAATAAGAAGAGTTAGGGAACAGAAATGGCACTTGTGTTTGCGTACACACTTGTGCACTAAAATATATTTTTGTTGCTTATATTGACACTTTTTTGTTCGAAGAAAAGAACAGATGGTGTTTAGCTTTCGCTGTGTTTGTGTTTTGTCTTTGCCTTCGTTAATACCCATACAAATCTGATTTAGAAGCACCGGCCATTTCTTGCCTTACCTTGGGAAAGAATATTTCCACTCACCAGTAAAGCCGCCGCGACTTACAGCTAGTACTTAAATAATTTTTTAACGTTCAGCCTTTCACTAACATGGTAGAGATTTACAAAAAATAATTTCAACTAAAATAACACATGATTTTTCGGAAGCAAGACAAACAGATTGATTTCTTAGAAATCCAATAAACTCCAGATCCGTGATTTATTTTGTCATTATTTCTTTCTTGTTTCCTTGTATTGTGACAAGGATGTAAATCGCCTAACGGTGATGTACGATGTTTAAAATGTATAGTTATATACATATTATGTACTGCCTCGACAGCTTAGCGGTGGTGCACGCGACTGCTATGCTTGAAATGTTGTGTTGGATTCCAGAGTAAAGCAAAGTGTCATTGAGTTTTCTCTCAAGTATTTCTTAATAACAGTGCTGAGTCTGAAACTGTGCCCGATGAACGCTAATAGGCTGGACCCATATTAAGTAGGACCTAAAAGCATAGTTGGCAATATGTGCGCATACTTTAACCTTTCCTTTCCCTTTAGCGATAGAGGCGTGAGACTATGAATGTATACATACATGATTTTTAATCTTTATAATAGAGTATACTACTAAAATTATTGTACAGCATTTTTCAGTCGTATAATACCGGCCTTTATGGAAGGCATTCAAGGTGCATAATAAAATGGAGTTAAATGTTGCCAAGTTTTCATATTTAAACTGCTTGCCAATTGCTACATTAGCCCACTTGCACATAATAATATATTTCTACTCGTTACCAAGTAGGAGTCCCACTCAACGCGTGCGTAAAAGAGCACTTTATTATATAATTACGTGCTCTCTTAGGTCTATATAGACCTGGGCAATTACACATACATCACTAAATAAAATTAGACAGATGTGTACTATATTCACATTTCGCTGCCTATGTTTTCAGGTACCATGCAATAGAAGCTTATCGTGACGAGAAGCCGAATAATATTTACTCGACCTTCTAGCGCAGGACATTACGATTACGCGTTTACCTAGGCCCCGGGACGAACAGCTATTATTATTTTTTACTAAACTTTTAACACCATACTCCATATGATATTACAAACCAAAGATTTAATCATAAATAAAATCTGCACAACAAACAGCTAACACATTAGATAGGGAACCATAGTGTTAAACTTTCAATATGAATGATCGTTATGATACTATATTTGTAATTCAGATGTCATGTTGGCATCATGTGTCAGATGACAACAACTACTACGCAACTATGATGGAAATCGTTGTTAAAACTGCCAGGCTGCATTACCTAACGAACCTAATAGGGAGGCTTGTGAAACTATAAGAAAGCCTATCTAGAAAATCATCTGGTTTTGTAGCTATGTATGAAATGAGGAAATGAGTCGTTATGTAAGCGCAAAACCTTTTGTTATTATCGCTTCTTTGTTATCCTCATACCTCTAGAACACTGTTCAAAATTAAATATTATGTTTATATATAACATTGGTGTTGATATGATATAATTATGCAAGAGAAGAGGCAGACTGTTTTTAATGTATTTTACATTCGAGACCGGAAAGTTGAATTAAGAAAACATAACTGTCACTGTCTTGCAAACTGATCGTAGCACCACCTACCAGATCCAATAATGCATCTAACCAATTGTTTTAATAAAATCGGTACAACTCTTTAGTTCAGTGCCAAACACAAATTTGGTTCATCCATTTGAGAGCTTTGATGCAAAAGACAGATAAACAGATACACACGTTAAAATAATAATATTCCTCTGTTTGCATAGGAGATTGAAAACATAATATAATAATATCTGCCCTTTGTAGAAACTTTACAGAACAATGTGACAGTTGCCCAACAGGGCACGGGCCTCCTGTTAGAATGAGAAGGGTTAGGCTTTCATCCACCAACCTAGCCCAGTGTGTGTCGGCAGACAAATCTTTGAGAACATTATAGAGAACTCTCAGACAAATAGGTTTTCCACTGGATGTTTCTCCTTCATCTTTAAGGGTAGCGTTAATGAACTATTTGATATGCTCATCACCTCGAAATGTCAACGATCCTTGCGCTTTAAAAACGACTTCGTGGCAGTATATCGGCCACCAACAAAGCAATGGCTGATTTACGATGCAAAATGGCACAGAACTTCTTTCGCCGAGCCATGAAGCAAGTTAAATTGCTCTGAAAATAATCACACCATTGGAGAGACTAGTTCACGGTCATGTAATACAAGATGTCTACGTCACTGCTTATATTTACTATAAAACACTCATTTGTTGGGGGACATTTTGTTGCGTAATTGAATGTACAGTAATATTACACCGCATCTGATGATACGGTAACATGATAATGTGAAAAATATAATTATGATATAATTACATCACGCTCGTGCGTATTATGTTGATAATGTTACAGGGTTGCGACTGTATGTGTCTGAAAGAACAGAGATAATCAAAAATGCTTCGTTAGGCATGTGATGGAAGTTTGCGTTTGAGTTTACGTTTGATTGTATTCGAGAGCACCGAGATTTATTTCGCGAATCGAGGAATACGTTATTGGGTTTTTCGTTATGCGATTCAGCAGTCTGGAAATTTCCTCAGTAGATAAGGTAATTAATTACGTGGGTCCTAAAATATGTTCAGCGAAATATGGATGTAATATAATAATAAAAATAATAAATCGTGTGTACTTCAACGGAGGTATACAAGAGTAAATCTATGTATGTATGATAATACATTCACATTTTCCAAACAGCATTGGTGTTACGTGGATCTCTTAATCTATGACCGTCTAACAAAACAGGTTTTCTGACTCCATGCTGTTACTGAGAATTATTATACACAAAATTCTAATGAAATTTTAGCCATGCCGATCATTTAATATAGTAGAACCGTATGCTAGGCTGATAATACAAAATTATGCCACTGGATAAAGGAGTTTCTATTAACATGTAGGTAATTGTTGTACCACCGAAATTTAATGCAATCCAAATACTTGATTGTAATCGTTTTAATGGAAATATACATGTAAACTTTCTTATTGATTGCAGACGATAAATAAAATAAAGTATAAATAAAGTTAACACACAGCTTAGACAAGGACATTATATGGCAGCAATCCGATAATAAATATACATGTAATATAAAAATCAAAATCAAAATCTTTTATTGATCTTCCTAATTATCTGCGATGGATGACAGATAAAATAATAAATATTAACCTACCATTATAATGCAGGCTAATCTACGAGTACGATGCTTTCGAACGAAAATAAATTAAATTGATATTTTGCGGTATTTCAAATTGTTAAACTGGCATTTTTACCTAAATACCGGCTCTAACGAATATTATTTTGAGTGATTTCAGTCAAAAGTACACGTAGTAAGTAAAAAGTATAAGTCGTTACATAATGTGGTTAAATTGGGTTCAAAGTATCAAGTATTGCTTTTGGTAATATAGTTTGTTTTTAAGGTTATAATTAGATTTTTCGGTGGAGCAGTCAAAATTAGTTCTTAGTGATAACAGACACGGTCGCGAAGCGTTAGTGAATGCAACTGCTGTACGAGGCTTAGATTCCTAGGTCGGCCAAAGTATCATGTGCTTTTTCAGCACGAAGTATGTAACAATGTTCAATAGACGAAAAAATACACGCTCCCAATAGGGATCGGGTATTTTCCTACTTAATAACGTACGACCTCAAACCATACATGAAGAAATGTGAGTATAGTATCTATGTATGTATGGGTACTTTGCCCACCCCTTTGGAGAAATAGGCGTGAAACTATATTTCAGCGGTGTATTAAAAAATATAGTCCTATTAAATTTTATCACTAGCAGCGATAGCCTAGTGGGAAACCGTTGGACTGCCACGCAGTGGTCTCGGCTTCGAACCCAAGGCGCCATCTCTAACTTTTCGAAGTTATATGCGTATTAAATAATTAATTATCGGTTGCTTTAACGGTAAAGGAAAACATCGTGAGGAAACCTACATGTCTGAGAGTTCTCCATAATTATCTTGAAGATATGTGATGTCTGCCAACCCGCACTAGGCCAGCGTGTTGGACTATGGCCTAACCCTTTTCACATTAAGAAGAGGCCCGTACCCAGCAGTGGGACAGTTTAATACAGGACTGATATTATTATATTATATAAATTTTATGTTGCAATGTTTATATTATAACTGGCTGTATGTGCGAACGTATACAATTTACACTTTATAAAAAATAAGGAACGACAACAAAATATTAAAGTATTTAAATTTCCAAAAAACACTTTGCGAAAAACATCTTAAGAGAAAACTCGTTTAATTAAAACAAATTAGCAACTCCAGTGGATATTTGGCTGAAATAATGAAACAAATTAATTGATCAAAGTTTGAATGCGTACCGAGGAAATTTTAAAAGGCTCCTCATTCGAGTCAGTTATTACTGTTTTGTTGGCAACGTGAAGTTATACTTTTCAAAACACTCACTGTTCTGAATAGCAGAGTTTATGCATAGTTTAAAGTATTTTGTTACAGTAACAGTATACATACATATTCTCAGACCTATATATCTGCGAAGATGTAGCCAAAGGTATATCACAACCATATTTCGTTAGATATAGTTTTAGGTATTTCGTAATGGGAAGCGAAACAATTGCCGTCTACCGTGCATAGTTTCAGGCTCTGTGCTGCAATTAAGAAGTTTTGCCAGAAAAATCTAGTAACAGTTTACCTGGCAGTACAAAAAGAAGTGGAAAGAAATAACACGACACGACCACTGACAGTACTCAATAGTCGTGTCGTGTGATTTCTTACCACTGTGTTACCGAAGCAGGCAGTATGTTGAGCAGAGTAAAAGTCAGCTTGTGACCACGGCCGGTTTAACCTGGTCGAAACGTCAAGCATAAAATAGGTAAATATTATGCATGATCGCGTTCATACCCGTTACATATTATATATATAGCATGCAACGCGAAAGTTTAAAAGCTATTTTTATTTTTATAGAATCACTTGTTCGCCAAAACCCCCTTTTTTAGGTAGGAAAAGTATTAATCATCCTAAATACCACAACAAGCTGACTGTCAGCTATTCAAGGGGTTGTGACTACAGCCGGTGTGAACTGTTCAAACATCAAGCACCTTAAGGAAAAAGTAAATGTATGATCGCGTAAATTCCCTATACGAATATATACAGTATTAAAGAGACCTGACGCTATGTATAGACTGGTAGCTAATTATATTTACGAAGTAAGAAAATAATAAGACATGAGTTTTTAAACACCTGCATGACAGATTTGGCTATTACGTCATTGTGGCCACATTTGTTATTTAAAAAGGTGTAGACTAAAATAGCGCCAATGAGCCACACTAATGAAAGTAGTTTTAATTTCTAATTTAAAGACGGTGCCATAAATATGTTGTGGCTACAAGTATATATTAGATAAACATATTAGCTCACGTCTGTCTTTTCCACGAGGTAAGAAGAGGTGAATTTCAAGTAGGTGTATATTAGATAAACATATTATCAAACGTCTATTTCTCCGGAAAGCTAGGCAGAGGTGAATTGAATTCACATATCGCTAGCTTTGGTTGTAGGTCCCACGTAGAGAGCTGGGTCCCACGTATAACGGAACAAATAATATGAAGCAAACCTATTGGCGTGTATCGGGCACAGTTCTAGACTCCATGTAGATACAAAAAAATCTAAAAATATCTTAGTCTTCTT
This sequence comes from Catocala fraxini, assembly GCA_930367265.1. Classification (NCBI taxonomy): domain Eukaryota; kingdom Metazoa; phylum Arthropoda; class Insecta; order Lepidoptera; family Erebidae; genus Catocala; species Catocala fraxini. Next base: position 9,118,931 of record OV884038.1, read on the forward strand.
CTCTCTTAGCCTTTATTATTCCCAAGTCACTTGGGGTCGGCTTTTCTGGTCTAACCGGATTTGACTGGATATCAGTTTTTACACGGAGCGGCTGCCACCTCCGCAACCCGAAGGCTAACGATACCTTAAGGCTAGACCAGTGTCAGGATATTAGAGGGTACTGACTTTCCCAATAACGACTGCCATAGATGTTCATAGCAGCCGGGACCGACGGCTTAACGTGCTCTCCGAGGCACGGAGAGGCGATAATTGTCAATCAATACGCACATAATTTCGAAAAGTCATATAACTACCGAAAGTCAGAGGTGCGCGACGTGGGTTCAAACCCGAGACCCTCTGCATTGCAGTGTGTTGGTCTCCCCACTGAGCTATCGCAACTTTCTAATCTAAAAATATCTTAGTATAAACACCTAATAATGCTTTGACCAACTCGGAAACTAAACCCGAGATCTCATTTGTAGCAGTCGCATTCACTGCCGCTGCATTACCAAGGTAATGTTTACTTTACAAAACCGTCTATAATAAAGTGTTTATATATACTTTTCCTTCTTCTTTATATACTACTTTTAACACCAATAAGGCCACGGAAAGACCTTGGCTTTATAGAAATTCAGTTAAAACTGAACGCTAAGTTTTCCACTGCAAAATGTAAAACTTACCATGCGTAACTTTGCCAGCGCCTAGAAAAGTTTGCCCGAGACTGCCGCTGGACTTCCTACAGTGCGAACAGCATTCCAATTAATTCTTAATTTAAATGTCGGCCATTGTAACGCTATCTCTCTTTTTCCAGCCAGTCTTATTTAAGTGAAGAATTGAGCTATGCTACTAATATAATAAATACGACAAGACAAGTGAGAAACGACAATGAATTGCCGTAAATCTTAGAGTTTGAAAAAATGGTTCAAGTAATATGCAAAGGTCATGTAATACCACGTGACCGACGTCAGGTCAGAGCTCAAAAGTCATAGTCATTTTGGGGGTATATCGACTATGCTGAGTCGAATGGCGTTGACCGCGAGTCTCTAGCTCTTACGGTTCTTGAGTTGATAGTTGTATAACAGACAGACAGACAGACAGACAGACAGACGGACGCACGGACAAAGCAGTTATACAAGAGATTTATCGAACTTTAAAAAAATTAGCACATGGATTCTAGAACTGTCCTAAAACGTAGGAGAAAAGTAGAGTCACTTTTTATACCGTCGCTACCCAAGGCATTCTAGGAAATTTTCTTAATAGCCTGTTGCCTTTTTCGGACAGTTCTAAAACCCATGTGCTCATATTTTTGTTGCGGGAAATCGATACCGAGACCTCATGCAAGGCAGTCCGTCAGGCAAAGCATTATCAGATATTCTTGCCAAGGAATTCTTAGTAGCAATAGGCTCGCCCCTTATTAAGTGGGATCTAAAACCATATTAGGCGAAATGCAGGTATCATATTCCTCTACTAACCCTTTCATGGACGTAGACGTCTTTCTATGTATGTATGTAAAGATTTTTGGATGCTTGTTTCTCTGACTCAATTAATTGGTTTTAGATAAAACTTCGCACACGGGTAGTTTCTGTACTCGTTTAACATACAGAACATTTCTGTCTTGGAAAAATGTTCACGGGCAAAGTTGTAAGCATAAGCAAGTTTGAAATAATTTTTGATTTGTACTAAATAAGTCGTGCAGACCGTGGTAAGCGTTCTGCATAACTCATTGCCGCGTCCAAAGTAGTAACCGCTCTTTGAATACCACACGGAACTCAAATAGTTCTATTACTCTTATCCTACATCTCTTGTGAAATATTAGACTATGTCCTCTACTTTAACTTTAGACTGCGCCGAGCGTAAGACGCGGTTGGACTGAATGACAGAGCTCGATATTCAAATCGGCGCGCGGCCGCCATAGTAAAATTGTATGGAGGATTTGAAGTGCTTTTTTGATAAATATTTATCTTTATTGTAAACCAATAACTTAAATATTTGGGACGGACCACTTGTAATATAACTATTTATGTTTCGTTTTAGCTGTAAAATAGGATAGATTTCTACTGGTATAATCTAAAAACACGCAAATTTACGTAATTATGTAGGCGAAACTATTAATTATTTTAAGTTTATTACACGGAGTAATTGTAAACACATTCATTTTTATGGTAAATGTATATTTTATATTTGTATTAAACAAAAAGTGTTGATTTTATCAACTTAACTGTGACCGCCTGTTTTGGCACATTTCGCTCGACGCAGTCTTAAAGTGCTTTTATCGCGTAATATGCATTTACAACATAAAACTTCGAAAATTTTGTTTAAATATTCTCACTTACATAGCACAATAAATCACAAGCTACGCTTCTAGACTCTATTTGGCAGGATCTCGTGAGAGATCGTTTACTTGTTAAAATGGTAAGCGATTTTGTTTGTCTATTAAACTAAAACAACTATCCTTTGACCGTTACCGAAGTAAAATATAAGGCGCTAGCTTTTGCCCGCGGGTTTGTTCGTGCAATAGTAGGTTAGGTTATGTTAGTAACAGTAATTATAAAAAATAAAAATGTTGCCTATGTTACTCGGTGACAATATAGCTTTCTAAACATAAATTATTTTTAAAATCGGTTGAGTAATTTTGGAGGTAAATCCTTACATACAAACAAAAATCTAATCTTTCTTGTTTTTAAACATTAGTATAGAACATTAGTTCCCAAAGTGGTCCAGGGGATCCACGGGAGACTCGACGGGGGTCTACGCTGGTGTGACAAAAAAATGGAGGTCTACAATTCGTAAGCGAAGCGGTCACGAAAATTTATTTGCTTTCGATAGTGAAGAATTAAAATGTTGGCTTGACTTCACCTATCAATGTAGGCAGATAATATTTCAGAAACTCGGCGACTGTTACTTGTAAAAATTTGTATATTCCATATTCAGTAACAGTGGTATCGAAACTACCGATTGTTCGCTAAAAAAAAAAGAACAACGGTCAGCCCTTAGAGATTTGATCAAATTTTGTAGCTGCGGGGGCTCCACCGGAACCTGCTAAATTTTGAAAGTGGTCTATGAGAATAAATGTCTGGGAACCTCTGGTACAGATAATAGGTTTGGTGTATCCATGTAAACAAAAATCCTTATAATATAATAAAACTTTTGCTATGCCTTAATAGACACAATAGTAAATTCATAGGGAGGTAAACATTATATTGGGATAATATATTATTTGATACAAAATTTTCTTATATCCCAAATATTCAATACTTCTACTAGTATTCTACAACACGTAACCTTTAATAACATGACCTTACCTACTGAAAATATCGTAATCTCGCTAGATTGTTTATCTTTTAGCGCCAATCTAATGAAACAGGAGCTGTAAACAGTAAAAGCTTTTCCTATATTACATCATATATCATTATAGTTATATAGTATTACTAAACCTGTTTATAGTACGTTTTCTAAATCGGAAATAATTAGGGCCTCTTCACGTAGGAGCCATGTCTTCGTGTAAGCCTTCCAAAGTGACAGGTATTCTTCTAATGCAGTATGTTAAAGAAATACCTGTGATAAGTGCAACATAATAACAATTCCGTATACTGTCCAAAGCACGGGCCTCCTCACAGTTGGAAAATAATTAGGCTATACATAGTCCACCACGCTACCCCACTGCGAGTTGATAGACTTAACATAATTATCTTCGAAAATATTATGAGGATATCTTAGACATGCAGGTTTCTTCATGATATTTTCCTTCACTGATGAAGCAAGCGATAATTACTTATACGTACATAACTTCGAAAATTAAGCTCCTCAGGCGTAGGTCTTGAATTCAACTCCTAATCGAGTGCAAGACCTACGCCTGGCAGTGCAACGGTCTCCCATTAAACTAACGCAGATTTTTATATTGGGTATATGATGTAAATACAACAAATTTGCTACATATACTATAACAACTAACAATGCTACTACAACTCCTACTATAGAAGTAGTACTTTATTTTGAATAGTACACGTAGTAAGATAAATATAGAACAGAAAATCAAAATCGCCATCTTGCATACCTTTGTTACCAAGTTTTATATTGGTTTCACTCAAGTTTTGACGCAAATATAAATATTAACTCACTGAGAACGCAGAACTCATTAGTTTGAAAATGAACACTTTTAAAACGCAATTTAAAACGCAGCAGTTAAACTTGATTTAGTTCCCAACTTAGTGCCTTTTTAAAGAAACCTTTCCTCGCCTGGTTAATGTCGGCGTATTGAAACCATAGAACAACAGTTGAAAATTAAATAGCTACTTTATATTTCTAATTTTTCTAGACATGATCGTTTGGGTTTTCACTTAACTGCATCTAAATGTATACTTGAAGGACATGTTTGTTTACTTTCATAGCGGCCCCCGCGATTTCACCCACAAATACTGCTAATTAATGCTCCGGTCCCGTTCCTCGTAGCGTGATTCTAGAAATTATTCTATATCCGTCCACAATAAATGGCCTTGCATTTCTAGAAATTGTTTGCTGAATTATTGGCTTAGAAATTTACGGACACCGTCTCGCTAACAAAGATTAGACTTATAAGTTTGAGTATATTTAAGTAAATAAAATATTTTAATAATTATATCATAGATAGCCTAGTGGGAGACCGCGGACAACCGCGATTGACAACGGACAGAGCTATACTTTTCTGTCCGTTGGCAAAAAGATCGTAGTCTGCGGAACGCCTTAAGGTTAAAGAAAGCCTCACACAGAGACCACAACTAAAATATACGTCGTTTATTCATACACACATTTAGATATAATAATAATACCAGCCCTGTATTAAACCGACACAGCTGGGCATGGGCCTCTTCTTATTGTGATAAGGATTAGGCCATAGTCCACCACGCTGGCCTAGCGCGGATGGCGGCAGACTTCACATACCTTCGAAAACATTATGCAGAACTTTCAGCCATGCAGGTTTCCTCACGATGTTTTTTTTCATCGTAAAAGCGAATGATAATTAATTATTTACTACGCATATGTCTTTGAAAAATCAGAGATGCACGCCTTGTAATCATCTCGAAATTTCTGCGTGGCAGTTCAACGGTCTTTTAGTAGGCTATCGCTGTTGATAATTTAGTTAAGTAGACAATGAACTAAATTCCAAAGCGGTGCCTTCGACTACATCTCTTTGAATTTTAAAATAATAGTCTTCGAACATCCCTCTTCTGTATATTATTGTGTATAGTCTAGAGGCCGACCAATTAAAATTGACATTAATAAAGATTAATCTACATGTCGACATCCTCAGGTGGATGTTATATGCTTTGATCAATGTAACCAATTGTTTTTTCCTGTTCCAATACCTATATACATAATTATGAATGAGTTTTGGATGATCGCCAATAATACAGTATTAGACCAAAGAACAAATTTTAATAGCTTAATACATATTCACCATCGTATTAAGTACTCCTCTTGTAGAGAAGCTATTATATTAAAGCTACTTTTTACGACTTTTATCTGAGTTTATTTTGTTTATAATTGCTAATGTTTCTTTTAACTTTCATGGGTCTTTTACACAACTTGGGAAGTGTTCGCAAGGTAAAGCGCTCGTGTGGATGGTATAAACAGCTGCCGTTTGCTACTCGCACTAGTAGGCCGTATGATTAACTCACATAATATGTGTGTAGCCCGCTTCTACTTTTACTTTGTACACGCATTTTCACTCACGACAAAACTATGGTAGAACTTATTGTAATTTCTTATTTTATTATTATTATTATTATAAATTCTCAGAGGCAGCACGGAGTCTGGAGTTCGGAAAACTGGAATAGATTCGCCCACTATTACGTGAGATTTAAGAAAAAAAACAGGCAAATTTTGGGTAAAATTCATTTGCATACCTACAGATATACTTGAGATATAGTATGTATAGTTAGCTAGTTGTATATATACATATATTACATACATACGTATCTAATTTTGTGAAGCTGAAAAGATTGTGTGTTTGTTTGAACGCGTTTAACTCTGGAATTACCAGTTACGAAGTACCATTAGAAAAATATTTATTGCGACTTGAATCCTATTTATTGAAAACCGGATCGGGTAAAAGCGTGGGACACAGCTAGTAAAATATAATCACAAATTACTCTACGTCGTTTCATTATTGGTTTTCCATTTACACAGAACGATCGTATAGTGTCTTACTGTGTTTTTTTTAGTCTTGAACTGTACTCAATTTATTACCAGTTTTATCTTGCTGGTACATTCCAACTATCATCTTTATTGATATTAGTTTTTTATTGGGATTATTTGATTTGATTTGATTAGGCTTAGCAGTAGTGAAATTTTATAGAGTAGGTATGGATTATGTATTTTATAGAGTAGGTTGTTGTGCATGGGACCTAGGTTTCGATTCCTAGGTCGGTTATTGATTGATAAGAAAATAAACATAATAACCATAATGAAAAAATATACCATAACTGGTAAAAAGTAGATGCAATGGATTTCTGCCTTACTATAATTATAATTATGTATAACGTGGCAGATGGATTACATAATTAGCTATTTTACATAACCGCTAGCTACATTACTAAACTGTTTTGTAAAACATCAAACAGTTTTGTAAAACAGATGATTCAGCAATCCATCTGCGACATATACATTATGTTGCGTAGGTTAGTTCATTTGCAGATTACATATCACTAAACCACAAGCATTTAGGAATCCGACAATAATTGCTGGCATGCCAGAAAAATCTGACAGATAATTCTGTCTGGCTATTGTGGTCTGCCCCAGCTCAAGACATTATTACCGTATTATGTTTGATCCTCGATTTATTACTCTGAAAATAATAGAACTTATTGAGCAGTGGCATCGGTGGCCTGATACATTTCTTTTAATTACTTCTGTTATTCTAAGATTTGACAGTTTACATTGTAATGGTCTTAAAATCTTTATACCTTGGCGTTACCAGTTTTTTGTCGGTCTCGATGGCGTAGTGGTTAGAACCGACTGCCACGCCTTAGGTCGCGGGTTCGATTCCCGCACAAGTCAAACATTTGTGTGCATGAACATGGCTGTTTGTCTTGGTCTGGGTGTTTCTATGTATAATATGTATGTATTTACAAAAAAAAAAGTATATATGTATGTTTATCCATTGTCTAGAACCCATAGTACAAGCTCTGCTTAGTTTGGGCTAGATGGTGTTGTGTGTATGTGGTAGAATATTATATTATTATTATATTATTATTACACGCATAGCAGACTCATTCTAATGTTGATGTTTTGTGCCAACTATGACCTATTTTACGGGGCACTTTTGTACTGAAATTCAATAGTCAAGACTCGAGAGTTTGTGTACACAACATATTATATAGAGAACATATTTTATGGAGTTGCTATGTATAGCTATAACCGTGTTTCGGACATCCCTTTCAAGGAATTAGGAGGGAATGATTACTTCCTTTGAAACACAAGAGTGAACACTTTAAAGTAGAGTCATGTAGGTACTTAGTTAGTAATATGTGTACAGCTGATTGCATGGCTACGCCTTAAGACTGCGCCGAGCGTAAGACGCGGTTGGACTGAATGACATAGCTCGATATTCAAATCGGCGCGCGGCCACCATAGTAAAATTGTATGGAGGATTTAAGTGCTTTTTTGATAAATATGTATCTTTATTATCAACCAATAACTTAAATATTTGGGACGGACAAATTGTAATATAACTATTTATGTTTCGTTTAAGATGAAAATAGGATAGATTTCTACTGTTATAATCTAAAAACCACGTAACACGAGCTTACGTTTTTGCATTTTTCGTACAAATTTACGTAATTTTCTAGGCGAAAATATTAATTAATTTAAGTTTTTTACGCGGAGTAATTGTAAACACATTCATTGTTATGGTAAATGTCTATTTTATATTTGCATTAAACAAAAAGTGTTGATTTTATCAACTTAACTGTGACCGCCTGTTTTGGCTGTTTTCGCTCGGGGCAGTCTTAAGGAGATTGTCCAATATCGTCAGTCAATTGCGCTGTTGATTTTAGAATTCTGCTTCTTAAGAAAAATTTTGGTGTTTGCATTATAATGCATAATTATACTATACACAGATCCACGATTGTTTCCTTGAAGGGTAGGTAGAGACTATCTATTTCCACTTGCTGAGATCTTGGCATACCTCTCTTTCTTCATTCACTTTCATAATTTTAATTATATTCTGCACGAATGCTAGTCGGTTTAGGGTACTCTTAACCTGACGTTTATTAAAAATTTCTCCAATGTGACTATGTAAAAAATTTACATTATGAACATTATGTACTTGTACATAAAGTCGAGCAGTCGAGCGATTTAAAAAAAAATGTTCTATATATTAAATGTTTGTCAAAATTAGATGTAAGACCCTTTATATGGAGTGGAGGGTTGGTAACTTGAGATACAGGAACCATCCTAGTTCAGGTATCAACCCCCATAGTATATTTTTACGAGTATGCATATTATTTATCAATTAAGATAATGATGTACTTCATTCTGTTACTATGACGAGAAAATAAACGTCATTGTTATTATGTGTCATTTTCTTACTTTCTCGACCAATGGTCGGTTTTAGAAACTGGTACGGGTTTATACCAAGTATTCTGGTCCTTGTGTACTAGTTTATAGTGTTATGCTGTGTGATGTGTGACTGTGTTGTGTGGTGTACAAGATCTGTGTGTGTTGATGTGTCCTGTGTTGTAGAGTCTGTGTGTTCGATATTTTGAAGGAGGTGGTTGGGTTTAAAAAACGGCGAACTATGGAGCAGGTGTCTATTACTATTGATTTTTGAAGTGGAAGTGGTGTTTTCATGGAGGTCTAGTTGTTTTAGTGCTACATATCGATTTTTTGGTACGACACCAGTCGAAGAAATGATAATGGGGATGATTTTAACGGTATTTTGGTGCCATATTTGTTTGATTTTGTCGGCTAGTGGTATTTTTTCTGTATGTTTTTGTTTAAGGTTGTGTGTGTTTGAGACGGCAATGTCTATTAGAGTGGAGAGTCTTACGGGCACTATTGAAGTCCCACCCCAGCCAACCAGTAACGGCAAGCCAGGGACGAGGCCCTTACCGACTTTCTGAGGCATTCAGGACAGCAGTGTCACCATTCACATTCAGCTCGCCACAAGCTGCCTTGCGGTTTGTGCGCTTTTATTTAACCTGGTGATGCATTTTATGTTTATATCACGAGGCGAATGTGATAGTTTAAAAGCTAGTGTACTATGTCCTCTAATATCGCGTTAGTCCCATGATGAGATAACGACTGTCCCAGAGCGGTTTATTATTATTATTATTAATGATTGGATAGTTCCAGGTTTCGCTTCCAGGTTGGATATGTACCGTTAAGACAAGCACTTAATAAAATCGAAGCAAAATGATTAAACTGATCTACAAACTTTTAGTGTAGGCCATCATTATGTATTAGATAAGGAGATAAAATAATGACAGTGTGCTTAGGTCTAACATATATTTTGCTTGCTAAATTGCATCATAGAGTCTGAAATATTATGGTAAGCATACCCATCTAAAACTGAACACTCAAAAGTTAAACCTTTAAAATGACTACCAACTGCGCATTTATTAAAGAATTTTTGATACAAGTATGTCAGCTATTGTATAATTATAATAATTATGTACATTAACGGACTATCACAGTCTGTGTTTGTCTTGGGCCCCTACCAAAAGATCCATAATGGCTACGACTACCAGGTATACAAACAATAACATTGTTTTGAAATGGCACAGACGATATTAACGTAACTAACCATCTGCTATCGACTCGAGGTGCTTGAAACAATCCTGTTCAATACAATATACATACATACATATGTGTATACATATATACGTCAATTGACGCTGTAATATGTTTAAACGGGTTGTTGGTAGGAGACAGTAGCGTGCCTGACTATTCAGAAGGAAGAAAGCGAGTTACATAATATATAGGTATATTTAAAAATATTGTAAAACACTTAAATACCTCTAAAACGTTGTATTATTTTAATGACCTAAGTATTTATATTAACGTGTGAAGAGAAAACTTTGTACCCCTTTTTAAGCGCACGCAGACGAGAAGCATAAAATAATGGTACTTGTATATTCGTAATAATAGGTACTTGTAAATTATTGATACGAACAATTAAGCGACAGTGCTAGTGGTTAAGGTAAATAGAATTAGGAAGTAAGCGCTATCTATAAAATGTGTTCAGTAATACGAAGAAATTCTAAATACCTCTTTTATATAATTACATATAATATAATGTAATTATATATTGACATGTGAAAAATATACATTGTGTAAGCTAAGATATTGCTAATATTATCAGCAATATCTTGGCAACCATTGGGCAGATTGAATTAATACTATTTATATTATAATATATTTACTTATTTATATGTAATAAAGAAAAAAATAAAACAAAGTAACAAGCTTAGGAATATCGTAAATTAAAGACTTCTTCTCCCTAGCCTTTATTATTTCCAAGTCACTTGAGGTCGGCTTTTCTAGTCTAACCGAATTTGACTGGATATAAGTGTTTACACGGAGCGGTTGCCACCTGACCTCCGGAACCCGAAGGCTAACGATACCCTAAGGCTAGACCAGTGTCAGGGTATTAGACGATACTGACTTTTCCAATAACGACTGCCATAGATGTTCATGGCAGCCGGGACCGACGGCTTAACGTGCTCTCCGAGACACGGAGCAGGCGATAATTGTCAATCAATACGCACATAATTTCGAAAAGTCATATAACTTCTGAAAGTCAGAGGTGCGCGACGTGGGATCGAATCCAAGACCCTCTGCATTGCAGTCTGTTGGTCTCCCCACTGAGCTATTGCTGCTCTAGCTCTATCGTTTGTTTGAAAAAGGTAGGTAAATTAACTTGTCTATATCGAAATCTAAATGAAATGTGATTATAAGGATATAGTTTTGGACAATAAAACCTTAATAACTATCAAACTTAAAATTTAAATCAATTATGGTCGAATTTCAACCACTAGGCGACCGCTAGTAGCTTTAAATACTCGAATAGGCGGATTAGGCCGCCTCGATGGTGTAGTGGTTAGTGTAACCGACTGCCACACCTGGGGTCGCGGGTTCGATTCCCGCACAAGTCAAACATTTGTGTTCATGGACATGAATGTTTGTCTTGGTCTGGGTGTTTCTATGTATAATATGTATGTAATAGTGTTTTCTGTTTTCGCGAATATTATTCATTGAAATTAAACTACTACATACGGATTTTATCGCGATGTTTATTTGACACTTTATTACATAATTTTTAAAACTGTTAAACTACTACTACTATTAAACTTTACAAATTTTTAAGCTAATTAAATTATTATTAAAACTATTTAGATTTAATTTATTTTTACACTATCCTCGACGTTTCAGTTGCTTTTCAGCAGCCATGGTCGCGGGGAGACTAAGATGGCAGTTGTCTCAATGTTCCAGTGTAGTTATTTCAAAGTACCCGAACATAATTTAATCATTGGTGTTTCTATTTACGCAGAATGAGCTCAAAGTATCATGAAGTCTACCTGTGGTTTGCTTCTTCTTGGGTTTGACTATTTTTATTACTGGATCCCAAGCTGGTGGTACATTCCAACCATCTTCTCTATTAAAATTAGGATGTTTTTGATTTCAATAGCCTCGCGCAGTGTCTTCTTCTCTCTTAGCCTTTATTATTCCCAAGTCACTTGGGGTCGGCTTTTCTGGTCTAACCGGATTTGACTGGATATCAGTTTTTATACGGAGCGGCTGCCACCTGACCTCCGCAACCCGTAGGCTAACGATACCCTAAGCCTAGACCAGTGTCAGGATATTATAGGGCACTGACTTCCCAATAACGACTGCCATAGATGTTTATGGCAGCCGGGACCGACGGCTTAGCGTGCTCTCCGAGGCACGGAGCAGGCGATAATTGTCAATCAATACGCACATAATTTCGAAAAGTCATATAACTTCCGAAAGTCAGAGGTGCGCGACGTGGGTTCGAACCCGAGACCCTCTGCATTGCAGTCTGTTGGTCTCCGCACTGAGCTATCGCTGCTTACTTGTAAAATTAAATTAAATCGAAATAGTTTTAAACGTTTTAATAATATTTTAATTAGCTTAAAAATTATTAAAGTTTGATAGTAGTACTAGTGTAACAATTTTCAAAATTATGTAATAACACTTTATTACTTACATAATTTGACACTTCAAATAAACAACGCGATAAAATCCGTATATGTATGTATTTACAAAAAATAAAGTATATATATTTATGTATGTTTATCCATTGTTTTATACAAGCTCTGCTTAGTTTAGGCTAGATGGTGTTGTGTATGTGATAGAATATTATATTATTATTAATAAGAACCGTTATCTAATATTGCATTATTCACTACATAGCATTCGGCGCTTTGACAGATGCGAAATGAACATTGAGCCATTGATTTATCCGTACACTCATATTATGTCATGTTTCTTTATATATGTAAAATCACTGATGATTTTGAACAACAATTCGGCAATTCCGATCATTCTTTTATTGTGCTCTGTTTACGAATCAACGTCCTTCAATCCATTGCCGTCATGACAAACAAGAAATTACCGCTTGGTTTCGGATCGTACAATGTACGCTACTTCCATAGTCTACGCAAAAAGAAAAACGATTAGGCATGTATTTTGTGCTTATTTTTGTTATTTTGTGTTCATTTTTGTTATATTTTGTTCATTTTTATATTTTGTGTTCCTTTTTATAGTATATAAGTTATATAATAAGTTACGTAAGATAAATGTAATATTCACTTAAAGTATCTTGTTCGCAATTAGTTCAATTATTTTGAATTCATATGAATGCTGATCATCGAGATATATAGGCATCAGTAAATTTGTTTCGCAGTACCTATTTATACAGACCTATTATAAGTTTTTTTTAGAGCATTTTGTATCGCGGAAATCTTTACAAACATTCAAACAACGGACACAATGAACACTCAGACTCGGCACAACTACATGTGGGTCGCACTATTTTTTGGGCCGTGCGGCACTCGAACTTACTACACTCGGCATGGAGGCAGCGGCGAGGCAACAATATGCTCGCCGCACCATCTGTGCATTTAAAATATAAATGTAATCTTATGCTAGGAGACCGAAGAGGTACTCACAACCATTAACATTTACGTAGAATACCTAAGATTTTTCTTAAATTTTAATACAGATGGATGACTTAAAGTGCTCGTATAGCTTATATCTGTAATCTGTGTGCATGTTCTAGAAATCCTATAATTAATATAAAACTCTCAAACGTTCACAAAACCTATTTTTTAAATACAGAATGTATAATATTATGGCAATCAATTTCAACATTTAGGTTTACTGTAGATGATGATTCTCGACGGTACTGATGGTGGCATGTCCGAATAAAATATATAAATACTAATATTACAATAATGATACAAAACATAATAAACCGCTGCTAAGATTTGTATTTCATCATAAGAAAAATACAATTACTAAAATTAATGCCAGATCATCTAAAAAAATAAATATATTAACCTACGATGACATTTATCACCGATATAGTCTTAAAATATAACAGGTTATGTTTCAAATAAGTGTAAATTTCTATAATTTTTTTTGCAAGACACGGAACCCCGATAATTTAATCAATTACGTATCTGCAAAATATAACAATTAAAATTATTAACGCCTTTGTATTTCAAACACAATACACACGGATTGTCGACAAATTATAGAATAAATTGTATGGCAGTGAAGAACAATGGATTTTTGGAATTCTGTGAATATATTTTCATCAAATGCTGCCGCGATACGATGAAATGTCAACTCAGATCCAATATAAAGATTAAATTCAAGAGAGGTAAACATAAATATTGAAGGTAACAGTCGAAAAATATTATACATAGACATTAATATTTAATTATTTTGTGGATAATGGTGCTCGTTGTGTAATTACTTAAATTGTTATAAGATCTATGTATTAGTATTAAGCTTTTTTACACAATTGTCTGTTATACCAAAGAAAAAAAAAAGTAGACACGCCTATATCAGTAAAAGGGTAGGCATAAGTGTAGCAAACTCACATTTCGCAAACTATTTAACGGTAATATATGGTATTAGTGATCGAGCGCATATGTCATCAGGCTGCGCCTAACAAGCCATCGCATACTACATTTTTTCAACCTGAAAAATCAAAATCGGGATCTCGTTGTCAAGATCAACGAGGCAGCCTATAAAGGTAAAGATAATTTTATTTGTTATAACATGAGTATACATACATTTTGCATGCAAGTTGTTAAATGAAATGTCAATCACAGTCATGTTTAGCCTCTGCGATGACCAAATAACTAAACAAATAAAAAAATAAAATTTGGACTTTACAAATTTGTACTAATAAATGATCCAATATACATTATTATAGAAAAATAATCATTTGGAAATAAAATTAAATCTATATAGGTACTATACTTATTAAACATTAAATTTTTTACCATTTAATTATACTATATTCTTATTGCATTATGTTATGAATTCTATTTTATTATGCTTAATTAGCAGTACATAACTCAGCATATAATAAATTATTTAAATGTCAATATTAAGTGTTATAGTGTTGTCATTCAGAAAATTCTTTATATTATAGTAGGCATATTTGCAAGGAAATCATTTAACTTCTTTTTAAAAATATTAGCATAAGTAATAGGGATACCGTAAGTGTAGTTTGTGACGGTACATGGACAAACAAAAATATGCCAAAAGTGAGGGTGAATCAAGATTCTTCTGCCTCACAAACGGAGACATGACATCGCAGCACCAGTCAGCTTGTGACCAGGTGTAACCTGGTCGAAACGTCAAGCATAAAAAAGGTAAACATTATGCATGATCGCGTTAATACCCGTTACATATTATATATATATTATATTCTTTCCACAGTTAAGGCAATTTATTATATAATTTTGGGGCCATGCAAAATATGCTTTTATTCACTAAAGAAGTTTTTGATTTATGTAGGCGAAGTTTACTATTAGGTATCACGTCTATTGCGAACGACCGCATCAGATAGACGTGGAAACAAGTACGGATTGCTTTTACCAAAGACTGCACTTTCCAAAATATAAATAGAAGGTAATGTCAATATTTAATGTTTTATAAAGAATGGTTTACAGTTTTCCGTGACCTTTAGTTTGAATTTATAATATTTTTTATAATAATGTAAATAAAATCTATATTTGAACTATTACGTTAAGATTAAACTGCTATATACGGATTTTATCGCGTTGTTTATTTGACACTTTATTACAAAATTTTGAAAATTTTTACACTACTAAGTACTACTATTAAACTTTACTAATTTTTAAGCTAATTAAATTATTATTAAACTATTTAGATTTAATTTATTTTTATTTTTACACTTTCCCCGACGTTTCGGTTGCTTTTCAGCAGCCATGGTCACGGGGAGACTAAGATGGCAGTTGTCTCAATGTTCCAGTGTAGTTATTTCAAAGTACCCGTGACCATGGCTGCTGAAAAGCAACCGAAACGTCGGGGAAAGTGTAAAAAAAAAAAAAAAATTAAATCTAAATAGTTTAATAATAATTTAATTAACTTAAAAATGAGTAAAGTTTAATAGTAGTACTTAGTAGTGTAAAAATTTTAAAATTTTGTAATAAAGTGTCAAATAAACAACGCGATAAAATCCGTATATAGCAGTTTAATTTCAATGAATAATATTCGCGTAAATAGAAGACAATATTATATTACGTTAAGGCTAATGTCATAAAGCCAAAGAAGAAATAACAAATAATTACAGGGATTCGATGCCATATCCAAAACAGAAACGTTATTGACGATGAAATATGAAAAATTAAAAAAAAATTTTTTTAAAGCACTGCTCTCTGTCTGGACGCAATACCTGTGTCACGAAGAACTTTATAAACAACACACTCAAGAACACCCAGACTCGGAACAACAATTTGTGGATTACAAAATTTTTGTCCCGTAACCAAAACCACAAGATTCGGTGCAGTGACAGTGGCAAGGCTTGACTTATACCACCACGATATAACATGGCAGTCACCAGTTATAAATACCACAATCAATATAATCATAAGTAGATACATTCAGTTTCATTTATAACTTTAAGTAGGCAATACAGATTCAACTCACGGATGAACAATAGTATATTAATGTTTTAAAAGTGATAGTTATAGTTAGCATTGATACAACAACGGTGTAAGTACCGCCTCATGACTAACTAGCTACTGTCCGTGGCTACATCCGCGTGTAAATTACTGGTACTACAAGTCATTAAAGGATAAGCAGAAGAAGGTACTTACTGTTTTAAGTCACCAGTATCAGGGGCCGAGCCTATTAATGTATACCAGGCACAGTTCCAGATGCTGTACTAAGAATTTTTCGACGGATAACTCCAAAAATGGACATTGGATTCAGATTTTACTATTGCTGCGCCATAAAGACAATCAAAACTATAGTGTTCTTAAAATAGCAGTAAAGTCGATAATTTGGGGTTTGGGTTACATATTTGATTTTGGGATTAAATATAATGACCACCAAAAATACTAATTGCACAGCAAAATATGCTTACTAAAATATATCATAACGAGCACCTATACGCCTCAAATCACTGCATTGTCTCGAAAGGCTTAGGTTATGTTAGGTTCCTTCTTAAACCTACCCAAAAATAGTTACTTCGTCTTAATCGTCGACTTAGTTTGATCTCTTTAAAATATTTTAGTAAGCATATTTTGGTGTGCAATTAGTATTTATGGTGGAACAAATTGGAAATTGAGGAACAGTTAAATATACCTTTGATTTTTGACAACAAATTAGAACACGAGATATATAGATTTATTGACTGATTGAATCAGTTTAAGCATCGAGTTGATAACAAAAACATATAACTAGTAACCTACTATGGTGATAGGAAAAGTGCCATGCGAAAGTCTCAAGTTAGATTTTTCGTTAATGTGCGTGTTATATAGTTAATTGTCGCCTGCTTTAAGTGTGAACGAAAACATCATCAGAAACTTGCATATCTAAGAGTTCTCAATAATAATCATGAAGTTCAAATCTACCAACCGGGCCATCTTGGTAGATTAAAACCTAACCCTTCTCATACTAGAAATAAGCACATTCCAAGCATTGCGACAGTTCATAAAAAGTGCTGACGTGATTAAATATCCGTGAGATTCAGATTGGATATTGGTGCAACAAGCAAGATATATCTAATAGGGTATTGTTCCGGCTAGACTCAAATTCTTTAATGATATACATTAACTATTAAAATAAGCGCTTTATGCGAATAGATACGAGTAAATATACTTCGTTACGTTTAGAAACACCATCATTGTTAGAAATTCAAACTTTAGCTGATTCAGTAAAAATAGGCACTTACTGTGAGAGCATTCTGACTCTGATAAAAGTGGCAGATGCTAGAGCAATAAAACATAAAGGATGCAATTTTGTTGAAAAGTTTATAGATAAGTGTTTTCATGACATTGATATACAATTTTATAAGAATAGAGAAAAATATTTTACACTGTACAGACAGCTCGCATTCACAATCCCCATGACGCAATTTCGTGTGATGTCTATATATTTGCGTCTGTTTGTTTGCTATGTCCTAAATACATCTTGGGATGTAGTATATTTTAAAATAAAAAATATTCTGTAGTACTTTCCTAAGTTTATATTATTATTTTTATTGTTGGGCAAAAAAAGTGTTTATTTGTCAAGCCATTAAATAAAACAAAGAAAAAGCAATAAATTTGTCGAGATATAGTATAAGTTGTAGAATGTTTTAAAATGTATAAAGTATATAAAGTATATATATATATATTTTATAAATATTTTTTATTTTATAATAAATTATAAATATTTAAATTATATTTTGAAAATTTTACTGAAAATCCGTTATTATATTAATAATCTAACGCCTATATTCAATTAGTGAAAGAAAGAGTACAAAAGCAAATCTAAAATATATATCGGAAAATTTATTTGAAAATATGTTTAGTACACCTAACTTCCATTAGTTACACCGTTACCACTATACAACCTTAAGATATGCCCACTTATTATACGCCTTAAATAAAAATTATGTCAATCGTTCTCTTTATCCAAATCACCAACCAAAAATATATTTACCCAAAAATCATTTAAGTGGTAATTGATTTCACTAATGCTATTTTATTATCATAATTACTTTACACTTACTTAACATATTATTATTATTATATAAATCACATAGCAGTATCAAACATGCATTTAAAAGTACGATAACTTAAAAAGTAAAAACTGTTGATGGTAACACAAGTATCTTTGATAATCTTTATATAAATTAATTTTTCTTCATTAATATCTCTACGTTACATTTTACCTCATATGTAATCAATGGGTCCTTATAACATTTTACTACAATATGTTTTAACCTCGGTGTAGTTTCTTCCCAGCGGATGAATCTTACTAGAAAGATTGATACACTGTGTCAAATTAATTAAGTCCTTGTCAAGGCTTCATTAAAGGATTCATGAAAGGTTTCTATGAAGACCACGTCTAATATTCGCAAACATGAACTGCTGTTTGTTTATCTTTTGATTCCATTAACTAGTCAATTATCAATGAATGTTGCGTTTATAGATAAAACGCTTTTAAATTTGTTTGAACATTATATTCTTGCGTTTATCATGTTCTGCGAAAAACCAAATTGTTCAAGGAAACTGAAATATTGTTGTCATTTTTCTAATATTATGCTAGTATATGAAAGTTTCTAACTATTTATTGTAATGTACGAAACGATTTAACGTGATCAAAAGTATTCAAAATTCCTGTGGCAAACACTAGAAAATTTTTATTATAAAAAATATAATTAAACAAAACTTACATAATAGCTTCCAAACTTCAGTGATAATCCCAAAAATAAAAACAAAAAATAGTGCCGGCTCGTATTATTCACAAAAACATTAAACAAAACAATTAAAAATATTATCAACACAAAACCAAAATGACGAAAACTTTTCGCCGCGATCCGATCGTGTTGCGTTTAGTTCGCACGACAACTCGCCGCGGTAACTCGCACAGGACTGATCTACGTCATTCACTGTGTAACACTGAAATGTTCACTAGTACTTCACAATAGCTAGAGTAATGTGATATTTTTTCAGCTGTTGGTGGATTGTCCATCTGTATCCACTTTCATTGAACAGTGATTTGTTCACAAATTGTTTTTGTACATATGGTTCACGCCTGCTTTAATGGTTTTGGTACTCTCTAAATTTGGTACTGTAAGCCTCTTTGACATGCTATACGTTTTGTAGATTAATGATGGTACCACACATTCTGTTATTAAACGTACATAATTAGTGTAAGAGCAATTAACGAAAGAGTTTCGCGGAACCGAATCGTCAAATTACGTAGGTAAACAAACTTAATTACCCAAAAGTGCCACATTGCTCAAAAGACAATTTTGTATGACAAATTACTGGTTTCAAAATATGATAATTTATTACAAATTTTGTATATTTTCATGGTGATTTTAATTAGTCACAAGTGGGTGAAATTCAAAAACAGCATTTGAGAGAGAGAGAGAGAGAGATATCCCATCTCCTATTATTATTATTTTAGTGTTCTCTTTGCCCATCTTGATTTGAAGCACTCGACGTTCAGACCTTATATTATTGTCATAAGATATTCTTGTTTGATATAAGCACAATGACGTAGTGCTATGCATAAATAATAATATTAAAATGACACGTTGTATTATTATTAACCAAAATGAAAAAATGAAACTCGTCATTTTAAAAATAAAGTTAAAGTTTGAGCTCGTCCTTTGCTAGGCACTTTTCACTTAACGTTTAGGACACGCTAGCTCTGAATGGGTTGACGGACTTTACAAGTTTTCGAGAACATTCTGGAGCTACAACTTTCGTTTATTTATGTAGAGGTTGTTTTAGTGTGCAAATTAAAATGCTGCCAATGTGATCGTACCAGAGAATTCTGTGTGGCAGTTCAACAGCCTTCACCAGGCTATTACAACTACTAACTAAATAAGCAGAGCTTAAATTGTAAAAGTAACCATATAAATTCAATAAATCTTACTTGTGTAGTGAGTTTCTAAAATACAATTTTTCATTGAACGGAACCGTCGAGACCCTGAGGTTTAAATTTGCGGTCATTTTTGAAGCCGAGCGTGAGGCCTGGGATTTGATTCCCGAGTCGGACAAAGAGTCACTTGTTCATTCTGTTAGAAAATTTTACAATAGCGGCATGGGGTCTGTAAAACTGAGACCTAAAAACATAGCTAGAAAAATGTGGTCATATTACACCTCTTTCACGAATATAAAGATGCATATCTAAGTATGCGTAATTCATGAGCTGTTTTAACAGCAATACCTTTTTTAATTATGTTCGATTTGAATTGTAAATTTGAATAAATCTACATTATTTTTTTTATAATATTGTCTTTGGTTTTTGACTCTTTATATTGAAATTAAACTGCTTTATACGGATTTTATACATAATAAATAAAATAGTATAAGTTGTATTTTCTGAATAGGAAGCGATGATAGATCGTATCACGGTATTGTTTACCTTGGACTTCCCCGATTTCAAACTCAATTGTGCAAAATATATGGGGGATTCGAAGCGATGTTCTTGAGATTATGAATGTCACTGACAGCCATCTAAATATACGTTTTCCTAGTAACTAATTTTCTACCGGTGTTTCGATGCAGGGCAACCAACACCTTGAAAATAGATGCTAGCTAAAATAGCTGCTTTGATAGATTTATAAGGATTCTATATAAATCACGCTACGTTTGTCGTGAATATTTACTAAATAATATAATTAATACTCTTTGGTTGTTCACACATTGTATTTCATATGCGTTTAAAATGTGTACAAATTTGTTGATTTAAATAAGATGTTGGCACCTTTGGTATAAAGTGGACAGTAATTTTGTTTGTAACAATAAATAGAACGACTTAATAATTATTTTTACTAGATTTTGACCGCGGTTTCGCTCGCTTTAATATAGAATCTGTTATTAAATTTCTATCCGTCGGAGATAGTACCTTTTTGGGTGAAAGGACCCGTATGCTTTTTTCTGTAGTCTTGACAACGTTTATGCGAAATTTTGTGATGATTAAACATGTAGTTAAGATGTGAAAGCGTAACAAACAAACTCATATTCGCATTTATTATATTAGTTAGGGTAGATAGGATGAGAAATAACACCGCTAAGTCACCAAGGTATTTATGGTGATATGTATGCATACTCATCTGAATAATAGTATTGTGTAATTTGTTATTAGTTATTTACATATTATTTTATATATTATATATATTTATATAATATAGATCGGTCCATCCGTGGCGCAGCGGTAGTGTATGCACGAGATGTAGTTCGATTCTCGGATCTGACAGACAGTTATTACGTTTTTCGTCGAGAAATTCATCGTCAACGGTAATAGAATCAGCTTCTATTACGTGTGACGTAAAATCATAGCTAGCAAAATGTGAGTGTCTAAGGCTGCCTGTCCATTGAAGCGGAGCGAGGCTACTGAACGAAGAAACGGATAAATATTAACCAATTGGATTGCATAAAATCGAAAGCAGCGATAGCTCAGTGGGGAGACCAACAGACTGCAATGCAGAGGGTCTTAGGATTGAATCCTCGTCACGCACCTCTGACTAGACGCACGTCGGCCTCGATGGCGTAGTGGTTAGTGTAACCAACTGCCACGCCTGAGGTCGCGGGTTCGATTCCCGCACAAGTCAAACATTTATGTGCATGAACATGGATGTTTGTCTTGGTCTGGGTGTTTCTATGTATAATATGTATGTATTTACAAAAAAAAAGTATATAAGTATGTTTATTCATTGTCTAGTACCCATAGTACAAGCTCTGCTTAGTTTGGGCTAGACGGTGTTGTGTGTATGTGGTAGAATACTATATTATTAGAATATTACTTTCGACATCTATATGACTTTTCGAAATGATTTGCGTATTGATTGACAACTGTGTCCGGCTACTAACGGACCGCTCAAGCTCAAGACGTTAATTTAAAGGTCTGAATCAGACTTACTGATTAATCAACAAATAAAATGTATGCCATAGCTGTTTAAACATCCTAACTAATATTATAGATGTGAGTTTGTTTGTTTGTTACGTTTTCACGCCCTAACTACTCGACCAATCGTCATGTGAGTTTGCATACACTTTGTCAGGGGTACGAAAAAAGACATAGTACTGTTTCCAAGAAAAGCCGCGGGTAAAAGCTATTCTATATCTATACTATCTATATTATGTAAAACTCTTCCGTTACTGAGTGACTGACAGACAACGTACAGCCTAAACTACTGAACGCAAGAAGCTGAAATTTGGCATGTATGTTCCTTTGAGAGTGTAGGGGAGCACTAAGAGAGGATTTTTGGAAATTCCACCCTGAAGGGGACGAAAGGGGTGAAACCCGATATTCTCACGGGAACGGGACATACGTAGGTGAAACCGCGGGAAAAGTACTAGTAATATTATAAAAACGACAGATTTGATTTTTTGTCTGTTTTTTCGTTTCTAAGTATTTAATTCAAAAACTAATCAACCGATTTTAACAATTCTTTTACCAATAGAAAGCTGTATTATTACCGAGTAACATAGGCTCTAGTTTATTTATAAAAAGTACTAACATAACCTAACCTATTTTGCAAAAGCTTGTAAATATAGGTAGTGAAAATGAAACTATGTATATACTTTAACTGCATGATAAGCCGCATAATATAGCACATTCCGTAATTTCATTACACTAGCATATAACTTCTTTATATTAAGTGGTGGAAACTGGGGAGCACTCACAATAGGACTGCTTTTTTAGTTATAATATAAGTAAAAATCAAAAGAAAGCTTTAAATTATTAACTATTAAATAAAGAAAAGTTAAGCAAACAATAATATGTTTGTATGCATATTCAGTGATTTACATAATATTGTCTTCTATTTACGCGAATATTATTCATTGAGTCTCCCCGTGACCATGGCTGCTAAAAAGCAACCGAAACGTCGGGGAAAGTCTAAAAATAAATTAAATCTAAATAGTTTAATAATAATTTAATTAGCTTAAAAATTAGTAAAGTTTAATAGTAGTAGTATTGTAAAAATTTTCAAAATTTTGTAATAAAGTGTCAAATAAACAACGCGATAAAATCCGTATATAGCAGTTTAATTTCAATGAACATATTCAGTGAGTTTTCCAGTTTCGGAGCAGAAACTACTCGCTTGGCTAAGTTGAACATTCTGGTATTGGAAGATGTATTATTACACATTATAGTGTGTTTGGAAGTATTTTATCATAAGAATACTGCCTGTTACCTCGAGGGGTGACTAGATATCTACTACAAATTTCCTCTTACTATGATTCTGATATAATTATCTATTTCGATTAATTCATTTTTATCACGTTGCTCATGTTCACCTTTCGTTCGTTTGCGTCTCATATCTGATTAGGTTGTCTTTGGTTTAGGTTTTCTTCTGCAAATTGTCACATTCACATAAAGCACCTTTGAGTCGTATTGGCACACTGGCCGCTAGACACTATAGGTTTTAATTAGCTTTGGCATTCTAATACTTGGCAGAGTTGATACAAGAAGTGCAGATGAATATTAATTTAAGAGTAGTAGCAATGTATTACGATTTGAATTGTTTTGTTTCTGCATGCATGTAAGAGTTTCATTTATCTTATTTGCTTACATATACGTCGCCAGTAAACGTAAATAATACGTAACGTATGAAACGGCCTCTTTCCATGTATTATTTTAGAACACTTTTATCAGCAAGTTTTTATAAACATAACAATACGTATTAAAAGAAAAGTACGTTAAAGACGCGATAGCATTCATCGTTCTCAAAGCTAAAACAATTCATATTGAAGGCACAGATCTATAGAACATATTTGTGTTGCTGTAATTTCGGAATTTACTGTTTTTATCGTTAAGCCGTCGGTCCCGGCTGCCATGAACATCTATGGCAGTCGTTATTGGTAAGTCAGTGCCGTATAATTGCCTGACACTGGTCTAGCCTTAGGGTATCGTTAGCCTTCGGGTTGCGGAGGTCAGGTGGCAGCCGCTCGGTGTAAAAACTAATATCCAGTCAAATCCGATTAGACTCAAAACGCCGATCCCAAGTGACTTGGGAATAATAATGGCTACGGAGAAGAAGAAGGATTGCATAAAATCTCCGCTCCGCTCCAGTATGCAATCCTATTGGTAAATAATTCTCCATTTCTTCGCTCCATAGCCTCGCTCCGCCTCAATGCACAGGAAGCCCAATTTTTTTTTTAAATGTTTTTACCGGCCAACGAGCTGATCTCCTGATGGTAAGCGATTACCACCGCCCATAGACTCCCGCAACAGCAGAGGAGTCGCAAGTGCGATGCCAGCCTTTTAATTTCCCCCTTCCTTCCCAGAGGAGGGAGGGGAGTTGGGTCTCCGGTACCCTCACTCACTCGACGAAACACAACGCAAGCGTTATTTTACGCCGGTTTTCTGTGAGGCCGTGGTATCACTCTGGTCGAGCCGGCCCATTCGTGCCGAAGCGTGGCTCTCCCACAGATAAAACTAATACAACTTTGCTTTTCATCTTCGGTGAAATAGGCATGTGATGACGTAGATACCTATGCATGTTACGATGCATCCACACCTTACCTTAATTACTGTTTTTTGGAGAAACAATGCAACATGAAAACATTAGGTAAAATTCTTTAACTTGCAGTTGTTTGTGGCTTTATGTTGAATGTATCTTTCGCATCTATACCACCAGTAACATATATTAACACAATATAACATTTAGTTACAAGCTGTACAGTCGGCCAAGAAAGTGATCTATCAGTTTTGAAAAAAGTTTCTGTGAGATCTAATTGTTGCTAAGGTTAACTTTTCTAACTTGACACATGGCATGACGTACATGTAATATATGATAAAAAAAGCAATAGTCACTGTCATAATATTACTGCAAGGCGAAATCGACTTCGTTGTTTCATGACGGTAAAATGAACCTCAAACGTAGGGTGGTAGACAAAATTTTTGGCCGCCTGTATGGCACATCATTACAATCTTCTGCAGACAACGGACGTGTAACTCCAACATATAGAAAAGTTACGCATCAATATCATATAACAGATAAAGAAGTGATTATTACAACATCATGTTTTCTCATAATACATTCATAATTGCCATGTTAGCAGTCGGTAATGTTAGGAAACATTATGTAATGTTGTCGATTGTTACCATTTGTTGACTGATATCAGAAGATAGACAACGTAACTTAATAGGCAGCATATACTAACAAAAAATGACTTTTTGTTATTGGATGTCTTGTATGTATATATACATATATATGTATGATTGTCTACAAAAAGAAACTGCGGTGTGGATACATCATTAGACAGATATATTGTGCAACCATAGCTCGTCAGTTATTATTCAGAGCCCACGTAATTGTGAGCGAGTCTATTGCAGTCTGCCGGCTACATTTCTAAAAGCCATGCTGTTACTAAGAATTACACTTGAGAATTTCACAACACTTTGGACGAACCGGGATTCAATATGCAGAACTCTAACACACGTATAAACGTGTACCACGAGACTACTGCGACAATAATAATTTACATTAAAAAAATCTGTACATGAATCCGTATAGTCTTGTATAGATTAACAAAATTTACATTTATTTCGCCCAGATACAATTTATTCGAGCGAATAATTGGAAATTTTATTTATACCTCTTTTAATTTTCCTTGTCTGCAGTGCGGTTGAAGCTGCTGTTGTCATTATTATATAGTGATCCTGTTCAATTCTTGGTTTGGGTACAGCGTGAAAGCGTAACAAGTAGACAAATAAACTAACATTTGCATTAATAATACAAATATTAGTAAGGTTTTTTTATTGCTGACTGACCGTGTGTGGTCTCACCAGGTTCACATCTGTTTGTAGCATGATGTTTAACAGCCTAGCTCAATACATAGGCTATAAAATTAAAACATAATTATTCAAATCCGATAAGTGGATCAAACACACAATCTTCTTAGCGTTATTATTAAACATCATTAGTAACAATATTAGGAAACGTGTATAATCTGAATTTTCTTGATAAAAAGGCAATTGTTCATGAGCAATAACACAAAAAAAAATTATACTGATAAAAAAACACACGTATTTCTGGGAATCCCAAGACTTAATTTGTACCTATGCAAATACGATGGCTGCACAATCTACACGATCGGTAATACTAGTTAAAAAGTTAAAACTACAACTAATAATTATTATAAGTATAGGTCACTATCAAGAATGATTGCACGGTCACAGGTAACAAGTAAGCTTGCTATATCTGTCTTAGTTGATTGATATCTAGACTTAATTTTTTTTTACGTGCCGGAATGCTTTGCCGCATACCCCCTCCGCGGGGTGGGCGGAGGGGTTATGTCGGACTCACAGAGGTAAAAGAAAGATGTTGAAACGATGAAAATGGACCTCCCGGAATACCGACTAAAACTACCACGGTGTTCCTCGACAAAACCGCTATCGACGGGGCCGCGTGAATCACTTGCACATGCGGTCGTGACCCCGCCGGATGAAACGGCAGGCCACTACACAAATATATCTACCCTATAGGCACTCACTTACAAAACCCTACTGTACCCTTTCTAGAGGGGAGACGCACTCGACAAAGAGGCGTGCCTGGGAACACGCACGCCGTCTCTCGGACCTGGTGCTGATCGGATGGCGGGCAGGCCCACGATGCCCGCCACCCCCAGGTCATACCTCAGGGTGGCTGGAAGTCGTCTCGCGTCCTCCAGCGCCCGGCTCTGCGGTTGGGGAGAGGATTTAGGCACTCCCTCTCCCGCTCCGTCGCCTCCTTGATGGAAATCACTTCGTCACAGAAGGAGGTGACGGCGTTCCACGACCTCTAACTCCGGATCATGCACTTAACTACGGCCGGGAGCGAGAGGACAACCAATCCGACTGCCGCTGTCAACTCACGGCGCTGCGATGCCCAGGCAGGGCAATTCGCCAAAGTGTGCAGCGCCGTGTCCTCAACAACGTCGTGGCAGTCGCCGCAGTGGTGACAACCGGGCGTCTCTTGCCGGCCTATACGACACAGAAACAGGCCATAACAACCGTAGCCAGTCATTACCCGTGTCAGCCGGAAGGTGAGGGCGCCATGCCGCCTCTCCAGCCATTCCTCGAACAGGTGACTTACCGCCACGATCGTGGCGTGCCCGCTTTCTAGACGTAATGTTGTTTTATTTGTTAACTATAAATAACATACGCGGTACCTTTTAGACCGCTGTTTACTACTCCAGAGTAGTAAACAGCGGTCTAAAATTCCTGTTTCGTCAATTATGGTTCTCCCATATAATAGGTTCCCAACCTATTTGCATCTACCGGGGACAGTTCGTAACTCCGTGCCATGCATCGCTGGAGATTTTTGTCTAAAAAATTTCACAGCACTTAACTCGACGGGATTTTTTTAAAGGACTTTAGGTATCGTGTATTGCGGGGGACTTTACAAATATACAGCTAACGGACACCAAATACAACCACTACCAAAACTATCACTTGCATGAAGGTGACCTTGCAATACAAGATGTCTATAATATCTCTGCAAGGGTCAAAGACCGCTTTTACTACTAATAGCATATCGTCACCTTAAGGAGCTCAATAAATTCTACTAGCAAGTTTATTGGGCTAAAATATTCTGTTGGGTAGAGGAATTTATTGCTAGGCAACTAAGAAGATGGATGAAAAATGATTGCTTGCAGCTACGATAAATATGTTGCGATAGACGTGTAGAGGTCTTCCGTTATTATTGTTAAATAATGGACAAGCTAAGAAATGAGTATGTTATGCAGACGCGGGACGTATTTGTGTGAATCGTTTTCAATATGAATGACAATAGACGGAATGGTAGTAAAAGACCAGAGAAGAGTTAAAAGGACCATCCCTTTTCTTTAATATCTTTTCTCAAGAAATATATTTAAAAAAAAAGGGATGGTTGAAGTGATGATGATGAAGAGGAAGACTGAATACTGAATTGATTCCTAGTCAATTGATGATTGAATCATCAATTAATTATGTTAATCTCTCGACTGATCAGCATTCTGTCATGCTGCTTTATTGGTAATTAACGTGTTATGTGTTAATTAACAATAATACCGAGCTATTATACATACTTATTTAATAAAAAAACTAATATAAACTAACGTTTTCACCTATCTCCTTCTCACTTTTTCTTTCTATGATCATACGGGACATAAAATTTGTTTGATCCAGTCTTAGTTGTTCTGAGGCAAAAACTAAAACAAATGTTGAAACCATGGACATTAAGAACATCAATTCGTCATATTCACGGGTTCAATATTTCTAACAACTTCTAATTTGTTATATAATTCTAAAAACAAACGTAAGCAGTATAAATGTACCAAATAATACACCAATGCTTGCGATAACCGATTTTTTACGTGCTAGCTTTTGCTTGCGACTTGAAATTTGGAATTAGGTACCTATATTTTAATTTTATACATGACTTCTAAGCAGCATATCAAGGTGAAACATGCACCAGATTTTAAGTTTGACCTCCAGCAATGTCCTCCGCATGTAATTGTGAAAATTGTATGCAATTTCGTTCAGTTGTTTTTGCGTGCAGCGCGTACAAACATACAGACAGATAGACGGATAAAACCCCAAAAAGATATTGTTCTGGCTTCTTTAGCTCTTACAAAGAAACCTCTCATGAATTTTCTAAAATATATTTATGTACAGGTATCGACGAGTTACAATTTTATTACATGTATAGAAGTAGAAATATCTTTTATATAGGTACTGAGAAACGGTCCGTTAACTTGTCCTAAGTGGATGACAAATGCGATTCAAATACCATTTATCAGTTTATTTCTATTGTATGGCAGTCGTACATCATCACACCTCACACGACACACACAGACTATATTTTGAATTATTGATAAATTGCTGCGCATATCTTTATATAGCAATATGAATTGGTGTAAATCTTGTAAACAAAATTAATTTACTGCAGAGAAATCTTATAAGCGGAAGACCTATCAAAGTGATAAAGATTATTATAAAGAGTTTGGAGTCAAATAAAAAATAGTTTACCTAAGTGGATACGCCAATATTTTTTTGACAAAACGACCTAGGTTTAATAACGTGTGCTTTATAAATAAAATACCAAATTTATGTAATCGACAAATGGTTGTTTTGAGTCTTGGTGTTCTTTGTGTCTGTTGTTTGAATGTTTGTAAAGCCCCCACGGCACAAGGTTTATTCTGGATAATATATACGGATTTTCAACGGAAGAATTTTTTTTAGAAAAACATATATTAAAATACTTACTTATACAAGCTGTGATTATTTTGCTGTAATCATCGTTAATACGACAGCTCATTCTCATGAGATATCGCTATCGATTCTCCTTTGATGACTTAGTTCTGTATTGCGTCGTGCTAGAAACATAAAGTGAAGTTCTTTTTACTTTACCGTATAATATGTAAACAAAGCATTTTAACTATAGACATGAGATACCTTAGTTTTTTATCGCCAGTCATATACATGTGAGTGCAGAGATTTATAGAATTATTATACACTTATCTGCTATATTTTGTTCAAATAATGCATCTGCAGTATATTGATAAAATCTAGTTACTGTTTGTAAGGACTGTCTCAGTCATTATCCTTGGTCACTATTTAGCCAAAATTGGGACAGACGAACACATAAAAATATAAGATGAAGTATAATTAGTTCCGTTGGCTTCCACGTTCGTCATTTAGCTACGAAACCCTAAAAAGTTGGACCAATGAACTGCTTTCGAAACAAACTTGGTAGAGCCAAATATTTTTTCCAAGAAAGTTATCCATATTTCACTTGGCTAACTTAATTATCACAGTTTCGGTGTGATATACCGGAGAACCCTTCAATTATAATTAGGTAGACATGGTTTTGTAGGTAGTAGATATCTATAAGCCTAGTAATAGATGTCGGATTACTTGTTGTTACAACAGCCTTGTATATGATTAAGGGTTTATTTTTGACACGCTTATTAGATTATAATTTACCAAGTGAGTTAAAATATCTAGACATTTTAATTTTTATCAAACAATTTGTAATTACGACAGAGGACTGACGCATTGGATATATGTTGGCCTTGCCGCTGCCGCCGCACAAAGTGTTATTTGTTTGAACCCCACAAGTACTTTTGAGACTCACAAAATATGACTGTTCTGAGTCTCGGTGTTCTTTGTATCTTGTATGTTTGTAAAGTCTTGCGCGATAGAACTAGTAAGAGAGTTATCGAAATCTCTACGTATATACTTAAGCCCGCTGTAGAGTAGAAAAAGGTATTACACCTAAATTTCAGTAGCTATATCAAACAAACCCTATTGAGCCCTGTAAATGCCAGGCTTAATTCCCTACGCAGATCTGGAAAATCCAATAAAAGTTTCGATAACTTCTACCTGGTTCCATTATCTCCAATATGTTTGGTCAGTTTTTCTGGCTACTCCGATACGATGGAATATTGTTTACCATTAAATGACTGCCATTAGGCTTACTTAAGTCAAAAGAATAACCATATTTGAAGATTACGCCCAAGGTCCTTTAAAGCATCGTTTTGAACTAGTAAGAAAGAAACAGAGTAACATAAAGTATGTACTTTTTCGTTTAGCATCGTTATTGCATAACGATGTTTTAAGAGGTGGGATCGATCTCTAATATCAAAATATTTACGAGAGCTGTTGTTTCACATCAACACCAAGGCGTAGTTTCCGTAGTATCTTCTAAATATGTCTTAGAAAATAATATATAATAAATTCTTCATCTTATTGATGTTTTAAAATTAAACTACTTTATACGGCTTTTGTAGTTAAGTTAGTAGAAAATCTGTCTAATGTAGTTTCATTTCAATGTATAACATTCGCGTAAACGTAAGACTATATTATTGATATTACTATCTTCCTCAGATTTTGGACATCATGTAATTAAAACCAATTCTCCATAATTGGTCGTTGTGCATTCGATTAGGCTTACACCTCAGATCAATGAATTTGAATTTCCATTAAGTTACGGTTGCTATATAGCTAGTTTATATCTATAATAGTAGTAGTCTGTGTAAAGTATAGAACTTGCGATCAAGAGATCTTTGCGTCGAATACTTTATTTTACTACCAAAGTCAACCCATTAACACAAGCATTCAGCTTACCTGGAGGGGTCAACTAGAATTCCAGTAAGACACAATGGTAGTCAACTTAAAAAAATTAAACGCCTATTGTGCTATGCTAATCTACTTACAATTTTATTTTAGGCAGAGAGTTAATCTCTAAAAAGCGTCTCTAGAATGTAATTAGTTGGTCTAATGCGTATTTCATATCAGATTATATTGTTTCTGAGCATTGCCTCTTAGCTGAAAGCATAATATGCAAAAATATTAAGATACACACACTCACACTTCAAGATTGAGATCCATCCCCATCACCACGGCTGTTAAAAAGCAATCGAAACGTCGGAGAAAGTGTATATAGATACAAATAGTTTGAAAGTTGTAATAATTTGAATTAACAGCAATTAAATCTAAAGAAAAATAGTTAAATTCCAAGTAAGATAGCTTTTATTTGCTTAATCTTTTTTATATTCCAAAACGGATATTAGTGCGTTCAAGGATATTTTAGTAATTTTAAATATACATACATTCCATTTATGCGTCAGCAAATTTACAAAAATTCTCCATATATATCTCAATTTCTAATATTCAGAAACACTTAAGAATACGGTTCTTTTCAGAAAGCCAAGCTTCTTAAAGATGGCACTTGTATTAATTTCCACCCTTGTGAAAATGTTGCCTTAATTAAGCTTTAATGATAAAGTTGATATAGTACGCATCTGCCAAATGATGATAAAATTAACTTTAAGATTAATTATATTAACTGTATACAGGTAGTTTTATTTTTATTTTTCTATGTTGCTCGTCAAAATGACCACACTCCGCCTGGTGGTAAGCAGTCGTGTGGTCTAAGAGCAGTGACCTCCACACTGTCCTCATAGCAGCTGAGGCGATGTTGAAGTATCTACTTTGACGGCCTAAGAAGGTTCTTTTTCACGCCCCGCTTAAAGGACCCAGGATTGAAGGAAGAAGGAAACACTTGCTTTGGCAGAGAATTCCATGCCTTGATGGTTCGGTAGAGGTATGAGGACCCAAACTTGTTGGTGCGCGCTCTAATCGACTATACCGTGTAAGGATGGCTCTGAGCCCAGCACACGTTGTTCTGAATAGGAAAGGGGAGGGCGGGCTAAAGTGGAATAACTCTTCAGAGCGCTCCCCGTAGTATATTCTGTAGAAACATGCTAATGAGGCAATGTTCCTATGGAGTTGCAGAGGTTCCAGTGAACTCGTGACCTCTGGATCTCCGATGATATTGACAGCCCGCCGCTGTAACATGTCGAGAGCGTCCAGCAAGTACTGCGCGGAGCTATCCCAAAGATAAGAACAGTACTACACGCAAGGGCACCCTTGCGTCTTATACAATAGACACAGCTGGCCAGGCGCAAAGAACGGCTTCACCCTGTTCAGAATTTCGAGTTTTCGCGAAGCTTGCTTAATTACGCCCTCGATGTAGGTTTTGGGATTAAGGGTGCAGCAAAGATTGATACCTAAGATGGAGAGGCTGTCACGTCTCATCAGTGGAGTGTTCTTCAAAGAAGGAAAGGAAAGATTGGAGACTTTTGTTGAGAACGCGCATGCCTGGGTCTTCTTGGCGTTGAACTGGACCAAGTTCTTGGCACCCCATTCAGAGATGTGGTCCAAGGTCTGGTCAAGTTCAACAACAAGATACTGCCTTTTCCCCTCAATCTCAGCCTGTTTGGCTCCAGGATGTCCGAGATATCGCCCATGTACGGTACTGTCGTCCGCATAACAATGTATGTTGCCGAGATTCAACATATCATTGATATGCAGTAAAAAGAGCGTAGGGGATAAAACGGACCCTGAGACGGATCCTCCTAGCTTATATTATAAATAAGAACGTGAGTTTGTTTATTAGTTACGCTTTTACGTCTTAATTCTCCGACCAATCAGAGACGAACGGTACTGGAAAAGACACAGGATAAATTTCATCAACAAAAAATTACAATTCCTGGGTGAGCGAGCGAGCGCAGGCATAAGCTTGTTTTTAATATATGTACATAAATTCAAACCAGATTGTAGGCACTATCTGCGCACTTGACGTTATATGCATAATATGTTCTTGAGTCGCTATTATTATTATATTTGATGATATATTTTTGATTGCAACTTAGTTTCATCAAAAAATAAATTAATAATTATACATCGTATTTTATTGGGAGAAAGCTGTTGTTCTTATACATACATATTTTAAAAAACTAAAAAAAATAATGTACCTAATATAAAAATAAAGTAAGAACAATAATACTTATGCGAAAATGTGGAGTAAGGAGTGCAAATAACACCTCACAATAGTTATCAGTATTATCACTGACAAGTCTGTGATAGGCAGTAGCGCCCCGCTAGTCTAGATTATAGACTCTTCGAACTAGGAACTGAATAAGTCATAGAAATCGCAGATTCATCACAAATACTATGCTTAGCTGTTATATATAACAGCTTAGCTATAACGATAATACATTATAACTAGTTATGTGCGTCATAGCAGTACTTGCTACAACTGGTAAACAAATACTTTAGATGAAGTCCATTTAGTAGAATTTAGCGACATGTCAAGTTCATTGATCACTAAAAAACAATTTAGAAAATAAATGTAATGTATAACTATCTTTAGATTTTCGGTTTGCACTGATGGCGTAATGGTCTGAGTGGTTGCCTCGTGACTACATGTACGTAAGTGTTATGGGTCCGTAGGTTTGGTCCCCATACAAGAAAATTGTGTGGTCCAAAAATTATAGTCCTAAGTCTAGATGTTCGTGGTATCTGTAATATATTATCAAGTAACAATTACAATCGAATCAAGTAATGTTGATTTTATACGCTAATCTGTTATCTGTAAAATCATAACCTTTAAAATCATTATTTTACTCTATTGACTATAGCTTTTCTTGAAATATTACAAATGTTGCATAACAAACAACATAGATTTATTAATGAAAAGATTTGTCATAATGTTGTTTAAGAACATGTCAACAAATAATTGTTATTTGTTATGAATACTACTACTAATAGTACTGTAAGAAATAACCAAATAATATTATTTTTAGGACGCTTACAGCAACGGGACAAATCTATCGTATTGGTTACCAGCTTATTGCCTTCTACCGGATATATCTCAATCTCCGCGCTTATACAGAAGCCGCCCTATGAAAATGAAACCAAACACACTTTTCCCGATCCGGCAATAAAACTTGGGACCAGACAAACCCAAACAAACCAATGCCACGGTACCAACAACGCAGTCATATATCATAATATGGATATCGATGTCTAGTATATAATTATGTGGGTCAGTTAAAATATAAATTGTAAAATAGAATTCTTTATAATTCTAATAATCCAAAAACCTATTAAACTTCCGAATAATATTTACATGGCTTACTATATAACTTCCAGTTCTCGCTTACTTTTATCACATTAGTGTCCAAACTTGATACTTTAGGATCTACTAAATATCGATAACTTTACGAATGACGTCAATAACAACCTAGTTTTAAGTTTATCTGAATGGAAGTATGACAAACAGCAATTATAGATTACACACACGCACACACATGTTCTCTCATACACAAGAGCACGTATGTATTCTAAATACTAAGTAAACACTAAAAACAAAACATTTGGTCAACAACAATAGCTTTACAAGAATTTAGATAGCAATCAAGTTTGCACTACAGATACCAATTTTAGACGAAATTTATGGAAGGAGTCACGATATGTAACAAAGTGGAAATGCCTAACAAGGTTGATAAACAGTAGCTCAAAGATTAGTTTTGCTTAAATCTAGAACTTCTGTGCCGAACAATGGCATAGGTATAGTAAGCGACATTGTTCAATAAATATACCAGCTATTTTGAACTATTATGAAGTGCATAGAGCACTTCACACACACTTATCATAATACCTCATTTTTACTGCGGTAATAGTAAAATCTTAAGTACAATTCATTACTGTAGTACAATAACAAGTTAATTTTAATAAATGAAATACTGGTAATTTGTTTAACGATCTTATTTGTGTCACTATACTAAATACGTAGGTTAAAAACGAGGACATGTTGCATTGGAAAATAAATACTTAAAATTCAACGTCATCATTAGCACGATCAATCAGCCCTTAATGTGTATCCTTTAATCGTAAATCGAATATTCGATTAAATTATAATTCGAATAATATAATTTTCGACATAAATTACTCCAAATTTGGAAACGATTCTTTAAGGTTTTGAAATAATAAACTTCTATTGCACATGGTGAAGCCAGAGTTTGTGGATTTGATCGTCGACTACTTTATAATGCTTATAACTCCAAAGACATTCAAATGCTTGGTCTCCTTATATTTTTATTAAAGCCACTTCTAAATATAAACGCTTGGTATTGCCGAACACAAATTTCTAGTTTACCTTTTAACAGTATTAGGTGATAAAAGAAAAGTAAAGTGTAGCAAACTGTTCAGCTGACCAATTCAATTCCTGTTTGCCTCGACACCCACCCAAACTATTAACAGATAGTCCGTTTATTTTCAGCCGTGACCTTGCGACAAATAGATAGGAAAGTGTGCATGGGATTGTTTCTAATAATAGCATCCTTGCGATCGTAGTAGGAAATCCTTTATCATAATAAAAGAAAAGAGAAGATTTCTGCACAAGTTCCATTTCGATTACCCGAATAGTGTAATGCTGTTCGAATCCGATTGGAACAAATATTTTTGTAATCCGCAGATAATATTGTTCTAGACGTTTGCGATTTCAAGATTTACGAAAACTTTATCTATACGTATGTTTTTATAGGATTATGATTTTGTACAGCCGTATGGTTAGGTATACATAGCGACAGACATTTTCTTAGAATCCTTTAAAACATAAAGGCGATGCATTCTAAAGGGTTATTAAGAAAATGTCTACCTCGTGAGAAAACGTCGCGTATTCCTTACTTTATTATGAAATGTTTGTTTCGTAAAAATGTTAATAATAATACCTATTGGCTAGTAAAGTATCCGGGACAATTCTATATTAATATTATTGAGCTTCAAAATATAAAATTCTACTCATTTTATAAATATGAAAATTTGTGAATATATTGGGCAGTTAGTTACTTAATTACCAATAAACGGATTTGCATAATATTTGACCCACAGATAGAGCATGTTCTGGATTAACACATATCACTTTTGATCCCTTTAAGTGTTTCCGAGCATATCATGTAGATAAAAAAGAGTTAAAAATAGTTTAACATACAAATATTATATCACTAGTAGTTTTCCCGCGGTTTCACCCGCGTATGTCCCGTTCCCGTGTGAATATCGAGTTTCACCCCTTTTACCCCCTTCGAGGTGGAATTTCTTAAAATCCTCTCTTAGTGCTCCCCTACACTCTCCAAGGAACATACATGCCAAATTTCAGCTTTATGCGTTCAGTAGTTTCGGCTGTGCGTTGTCTGTCAGTCACTCAGTAACGGAAGAGTTTTATATATATAAATTAAACGACTATCTAATAATCACATCGTACTTTTCTATTTTACTGAACACCTTTACATTTAACTATAAAAGATAAACAGAAAGGTGGTACTAGTATTTCCGCAAGTAAATTTCGCCATCTAACATCAGTAATTACTCGTAATACTTCAAGATTAGCTTTACCTCAATAGTTCTTCCTTAGCACGCGATATCTATATCAGGGGCAATTCAGTAATGCCCCCAACGTAAACAATACAGTGTTTACGGAGATGCCCTTGATGACGCAAAGTATATTGGTTTCCTTCTATAATTAGCTATGAATCAGTAGCGTAGATGGAGGAA
Source organism: Catocala fraxini (assembly GCA_930367265.1). Lineage (NCBI taxonomy): Eukaryota > Metazoa > Arthropoda > Insecta > Lepidoptera > Erebidae > Catocala > Catocala fraxini. The sequence continues at coordinate 9,155,996 of OV884038.1, forward strand.
AATACGTGAGATATTTCTTAAGTTTTTCGAGAGTTTCTCTTAGATAATTGAGTAGCATGTTTTATGCCCGGGCCAGTATGTATTATTTTTATAAAATAAATTCACCATCAAAGATATTAGCTTCTAGTGGGAACTATTGGTGTATCCGCTAAATTCGTATAAACATTTCTGTACATAGCGCTCTCTGTTGACTCGCGTTGCACTAGGACTGACTCAAAGTCATCAGTTTTTAAAATATGAAATCATTTTTACTGATAAAAAATAACGTTATTTAAAAAGCTCGTTGCTCTGGTAGCATAATAATAATATCCGCTTTTTCAACTTTCAACAATTTATAGTTAACTTAACTTGTTTGAAAGAGCAGCGATAGTTCAGTGGGGAGACCAACAGATTGCAATACAGAGGGTCTCGGGTTCGAACCCACCTCAGACTTTCGGAAGTTATATGACTTTTCGAAATTATGTGCGTATTGATTGACAATTATCGCCTGCTTCGTGCCTCGGAGTGCACGTTAAGCCGTCGTCGGTCCCGGCTGCCATGAACATCTATGGCAGTCGTTATTGGAAGAGTGTCGACACAAAAGATCCCACTGGGTCGAAGTGTCGTCGGTCTGCACTGACTGCACACCACATAAAAAAAGAAGAAAAAACTTGATTGAAAAATTCAAATGGATTTATCAATCAAGTTAACAATTGTTTACATCTTTAAATATAATGTGTAAGTATAAGAATTTTATTTCGAATGGTATGTATCACAGCCTATAATACATGAAACAACAAACTCTAGACCATCGTTAATGGTATAATGTCGGCAGTAGCACTGATTGATTGTCTAAACGGCAGCCTCGACGCGTGATGCTATGCAGTCGTGGCTCGCGATTTGTAGATAAGTATTCTATCCGCCATTTTTAATTACGCAAGTCAATGTGCAACAATAAGTTAATTTGTTGGTTTAATACGCTCTTATAAGTAAGTTTGATGTTCGTGGAAATGTAGTATCTATAGTACTCATCGTTTTTGTTTTTTAAAAAGACAACTCCCGCTTCACCTTTTTCGCGGTGGCTTTACAAACATTCAAACAATGGACATAAAGAACACGACGAGTCTGGACTCGGAACAACCATTTGTGGACCGCACAATATTTTCTCCCGTGTGGGGATTAAACCCACAGCACTCAGCGCCGTTGCGTCACTTAAACCACTACGCCATCCGTGCAGTTAAAGTCAAAGTCATAATAATATTAAAATTCATAATAACCAGCATCGTAAAACATATCTTCGCTCGAGTTTATGTTGTATTTTTGTTAATTATTCGATTAAATATAAACTAAATTTAAATTTATATGCATATGACTATAATCTATAATATATAGAGCTATATATAGATGCTGTATATATTTCTGTCTCATGCGCGTTACTGTCTGTTTTGAAAATGAAATGGTGGTAAGTATATATATTATTATTATTATATACAGGATATCCGGTAATTAATGGATAACCTTGAAATGTCTTATAGTAGAACTGATGGCCGTTCAGAAAGAAATATGTTTTTTTTTTTCTGAACGTCCATCAGTTCTCCTGTGATCTCCAGATCAGTTATCCATTAATTACCGGACAACCTGTATAAATAAAATAGTAAAACTTTTTCTTAGCAAGCAAACTCAGTAATGAAATGACTAAACTCAGGCCGGTATAATGTAAGTACATATGTAAGTACAAGTAGATGACGCATCTTTAAAAATAGGCGCGTATTTTGTGAAAATTACACGGCGATTCTATTGACGGGCAAACATTTTTAACAGCAGTATTCATGATTATTTGTACAATTCAGTGAAGTTTCGAGGACTGAGAACGATAGCTTAAGTCTATAGTAAAATATTATATTGATATTATAGATTACTAAGAACTAATGAATTGTAATCACAACTGAAAGTTCTTAGAAAGTCTGGCTGAACTGAATAAATCACGTATGTATTTAATTTATCAATATTAAATTCTTATAACATTTTGCGTAAGAGCGGCAGCCGATTAATGGTAATGGTAGGTATAATATATACTCTTTTCTTTTCGTGTGGTTAGTGGCCAGCCTGTTGTCAAGAGTTGTTCAAGCCGCCCGTAGGCCTCTGACATGGCTTAACGACTGCTGTCAATTTGACAACAACCGGGACCGGCTTTTTACGTGCCGTTGGAAGCACGGAGACGCTCAGATTAAATACCACTAAGCGGTCACCCATCTATAGACTGATTGCACCCAACGTTGCTTAACCTCGCTAATCATTTACCGATCAGTGAGTGCAACTGGCTATTAGCGCCTCAATATATATATAGTCTAAGGTGACGATTTCTCCACCATGAATAGCATTGCTATTAACAATAATTAGCAATTATACGATTTAGATGTAGTTTACCTAAGCAGCAATAGCTTAGTGGGCAACCATTAGTCTACCACGCATAGATTTTAAGTTCAATCCCAAGATGCGCCTCTCAGAATTTTCGAAGTTATGTGTATTAATTCTAAAATTATCGCTAACTCTAATGATAAAGGAAGACTGCGTGTCTGAAAGTTTAGCATTATTCTGCATAATTTCATAGATATGTGAAGTCTGCCAACGCGCACTGAGCTAACATGGTGGAACTTGGACAAATGCTTCTTACACTGAAAAGAGTCCACAGTAGTTAGTCAGTTCGTATATATAAATTTAATAATAATCGTGTATCCTATATACATACATTAAGCGCGAGATTTGTGATCTTATTTATTTGTTTGCTTATAGACTCATATAAATCTAGAAAGTATACATTTAATTTGGTCGGCCTCGATGACGTAGTGGTTAGTGTAACCAACTGCCACACCTGAGGTCGCGGGTTCGATCCCGCACAAGTCAAACATTTGTGTGCATGAACATGGATGTTTGTCTTGTTCTGGGTGTTTCTATGTATAATAAGTATGTATTTACAGAAAAAAAAAGTATATATGTATGTTTATCCATTGTCTAGTACCCATAGTACAAGCTCTGCTTAGTTTGGGCTAGATGGTTTTGTGTGTATGTGGTAGAATATTATATTATATTATATTAATGGCTATGCTAATAACAAGCCTCCACAAAAGAATACAAAAGAAAAGAAATATATACAAACAATAAAAATACTACTAAATTAAATAGCAAACAGTTCAATTATATTACAGTTTGAGTTCCGCTACCCACTATCAAGAAAAGGTCTAGGTAGGTCTTGAGTTCTTACTCATTTGACTAGCCATTTTAAACTATAACTATAAATATGAATGTGGGTACTACTCTACCGATCATCATATAATTTCGCATACACGGCGACAGAGGTACAAAAAAGAACATAGATATAGGTAGGTTTTGTACCTCTGTTAACGTGTAAGCAACATTTTATGATGCTCGGTTATATATATATATATATGTAGGTTACATTAATAATCTAACCTACATTGACGCGAGTGAAGTCATGGGCAAACGCTAGTCTTTTAATAAAACTCCCAAAAACCAAAAGTTATAAAAAAGAGACATGAATTGAGTACTTGTCCGCATCAAACCAAAAGTAAGGCGAGTTATTACAACTTATCTAACAACTCAAAAGCGAATAATACAATTTCTAGGAAACACGAGTACAGTAATCAACTTGTTTATGGATGCGGATAAGTTAGAATTCGACAAAAGATGTATAAACTTCCGTATATAAGATGCAAATATTATTTCGGTTCTTGTTGTTGTTGGAATAGAAAAGGTAAACTTATTCAAGTTAAATGAAAGTCAGTTGTTCTTAAGAAATATGTTTATAGATACTTTGCTGTTTATTCAGTAGTATTAAATTTTTCGAATGTGTCTGTTAGTTTAATAAACTAATTGTATTGGTTTCTAAAAGCTAACTAAAAGTTCAGAGTATTTAGATGTTCATTTTAGCTTTACTAAGAACTTAAATCAATAGATTTATTCGCCGAAATAAGGTAAAGAAATCAATTGAAAACTTTCTTAACGATCTAAGCTAAAATAACAAAGGTTACTGATCCAATATTTAAAGAGACGATAATAAATACGTAGCTCTAATAATAAAACACTTTTTTATGATGTCGCGAAGATCATAGATACTTATCCAACCTAATAGCGTGGGAGCAACACGAAAGCTTGTAGATATATGTACGTATGTATATTTTAGAAATATGGCCACCTCCTTATTTTATTACACATCTCTTCTTATATATTAACAATAATATATATTTTCTTATATAATAATTACTAGTAGTTGTCCCGCGGTTTCACCCGCGTAAGTCCCGTTCCCGCGTGAATATCGAGTTTTACCCCTTTCACCCCCTTCAGGGTGGCATTTCCAAAAATCCTCTCTTAGTGCTCCCCTACACTCTCCAAGGAACATACGTGCCAAATTTCAGCTTCTTGCGTTCAGTAGTTTCGGCTGTGCGTTGTCTGTCAGTCACTCAGTAACGGAAGAGTTTTATATATATAGATAGATTGAACTACAAGGTTTAATAATTATTATATGTGTTGAATTATATACATTTATACATGCAAAAATTAATTAATTATTATATTTAAGTATTTAGAATAATTGCACCTTAGCAGTTGTATAATATAACATCATACAATATAAATAGTAGTCAAATACTTTACAGTTTGATAAGCTATAAAAGGCATAGCAACACTGCTGGGTATCATTTCTTGTTGTGTGCTGTAAGTGAACGGACATATAAAACTTCCCTGTGTCAAAGTATAAAATAAATAGTTTAAAGTGTTTGTACAGTGTTTGTACATTGTGTTATTTAATCCATAACCTCTAATAATATGATCTAATTATTAATCAACAAGATAAGCTATAATAATAAAGCCACCGTTAAATATTTTAGAGAACCGTATTATTAGAGAGAGATGCGGCATGAAAGTGGATATAGTGGCAAGAATAGAAAAGGGTATGTTAAGCTGGTTTGGGCATGTAGAAAGAATGGACGAGGAAAGGCTGACTAAGAAAGTTTATAAGGCTAGTGTGAATGGAACAGTGGCAAGAGGAAGACCTAAGCGAACATTTCTCGGTCAGATCGGAGGCGTTCTGGACAAAGGGCAGGTTAAGAGCACCTTGAACCGACGGGCGTGTATGAGGAATGCGATGAAAGTGAATGAAACCAGAGAAGTGTGTCAGGATCGTAGCAAATGGAAATCCGTAGTCTCTGCCTACCCCTCTGAGAAACAGGCGTGAATCTATGTATGTATGTATTACGAGTATTTACAACAGATGATTTTAATTACGTCGGTATATCGGCTCTATATTAAATAGTTATTTAAACATCAGTCTTAGCATTTTTATACAGTATACTAATGTCTTAATGTACCTTGGCTAGAAAAGTTGCACTTACAATGGTAAAAGTTTTAATATTAATACTGTAGCATTTCTCAGGATTTTCAACATAGTTGAATAGCCTTTTCTATGTTCAAAAACTTCTCTTATTTTTAATATCAATATCAATATCAATGGCACTTGAATATGACGCGGGTGAGATGCACGCAAGGTACCTACTTGCGCGGATTGAATGCATTGTATCAACGACCTACACAAGATACCCGTGCAAGTAGCCCGTATGATTAAGTCACGCATGTATCTATGCATAGCTTGCGCATGTAGCGCGCGAGTTACTTGCGTCGCTTAAGCACCATAAGATAACTATCATTGAATTATACATAAACTTGAACAATATAATTGTAACGGCTCGAGCATGAATGGAGTATCGGCGTTGTAATGTCCTACAATTACTCTGATAAGTTATATTGTATTGGTAATTAAAGGGTTCATATTACACATACTGTTAATAACAGTGATTGTTATTTATAACCAGACAGTACATTGTCTTAATATTTAATATTTGCCTACAGTAATAGGACGTGACTTTATTGTTGCGGTTGATTATTCCGAAAGATTTATGTCAGATTAGAAGTCGGGATATACGAGATAACTATTTATAGTAACATTAAAGTAAAGCTGAAGGTATAATTTGTTAGAACGCGCTGGAGATCTCTGGAACTGCAAACATGGTTTAAATATTTTTCGACTCTTAGAAGTGGAAGCAGGTAAAATCGCGGGGCACAGTTAGTTGAATAATAAAACAAGGAAGTGCGCTTGTTTGCTCTTTCTCTTCAAAAGTTAGAGACTAATTACCGAATTTAATTAAAAAATATATGTTTAGATTTTTGATGCACTAGAAATATAGTCAGTACTTACCGTGGTACATACCTATATTTGCAATCGCGATAGCGAAAATGTAGACTGTATATTAAATATACACTGTACTAAACTACGCTATTAACCTATTAAGTAGGAGCGGCATCACGGCGGCCAGAAACAATAGGTTTCAAATTATGTATAGCATTCTAAGATTTGATAGATTAAAGGTGACTGTATGATTAAAACACACAGTACAACCCACATATTTAAATGAAATTAATTGCTTTACACTACTAGGACTGAAACATAAATAAGCTGAAATAAACAGCCTCGTGCCACATATGTATATTTCTTAAAGATGAATTTTGCTTCGTACTTTGCTTGTAGGGATAATCTTGTAGAAAAATTTCGGTAGACATTGTGTAATGTTTACGTAGGACTAATCTACTGAATACACTCAGACTCAATATAACTGCTAAAAACTAGAATCAATATTAGTGTTCCAAGAAAAACAACTTTGATACGCTATATTATTTTAGTCTTCTTCATATATTTAAGAGCTTTGCTCTTGTCGGTGGAGTATACGCCATCTTTCTCGATTTACGGCCAATTCCTTGACCTCCTTATAGGACATAACCTTCGCCTTTTCTTTTATTTGGTCAGTGAATGTCCTTCTGGGTCCTTCTATGATGTTTCTTATGAAGTCATCATGTCTTATAAGGTGGCCAAACATCTTTCCTCTTCTGTTTTCAATTGTCTTAACAATGTTGCGTTCTTCTTGGACAGGGTTCAGTACTACCACGTTGCTTTCCTTTTCTGTCCAACTGATTCTTTCCATGAGCCTCCAGCACCACATTTCAAATGATTCCAGTCTTGCCTGGTCTTGTTAAGTCATTGTCCATGTTTCACTATCGTATAGAGCAATGTTCCAGATGTATGCTTTTTTATGTGTATTTTTATTTTAGATTTGACAACTCTTTTTTTGTTATTATATAAAAATAGTATAAACCGGAGTTCTATGAATGGCTACTTCTGAGATTATCTGAGTGTGAAACCGTGGCAGGAACTTCTGAGTTTTCCTTGTAATGTGTGTTAATTATTCGCTATATTTATTAGCGAAAGTGACACCGCCTTCCCTGATAAATATAGCGATAAATGTGATAATAAATTATTATTAAATCGACAAATAGACTCCTAATTTAAAATCGCCAAGTATTTAACTCCTTACTGACATCTTACTCATGTTTGTTTCATCTACTTATAGTTTTATCTACAATAATAAAATTATTTAATTTATAATTCGTATCTGTAGTTATAAAAAATTGACATGTATATTTATTTAATTTATCTGTAATCTGTGTTTCTTATTATCTGTAATAATTATGGTATGTTTAATGGTATTAATTTTTACTGTATTAGACGCTCATAATTACTATTGAGGTGTTGCTGAAAATCAGCGCTGTATCGCAAGCGGTACAGCATTATGCTGAGCAACATCTCTTTTTAATGAACACTGCGACGCACATTGAACAGCAAGGGCTACATGTATTCTATATTATATATAATAATATATGAAATAATAGTATATGTAATTAATTAACGTATTATACGTATTATAATGTAGTGATTCATATAGGTATATAATAATGCATATAAGTTTTTTTTATTATTATCAATTTATAAATACATTTATTACTGTTACACACATATTTTACATTATAATAGTTTTGATTGTGTGTTGCAATGCTTCATTAAAATAAAATATTTCTTTCTTTCTTTCTGATTACTGTTTTCAAAACCAACTATTAACTAGTAAATATTTTTCTGTCACGGGAGATTCTATTAACTTCCGAAAAACGTACATAAAAAGCATCCAGACTCAACAACATTTGTGGTTCACACAAATTTTTGCCTTTTCCTTTGTGGGACTCGAACCCACAATACTCAGCTCAGTGGCAGTGGCAGCGGCCAAACAACTACTTACACCATTACACCATTTGTTCAGTCAGTACATTCCATACTGTTGATCGATTAGAAAATTATATTAATACAGCTTTCCTCGTTGCCATCGAGATAGTAGAATATCTTCCAATAAGCACAAGCACATATAAATACAACAATTTAGCTTAGAATCTATTTCAAGATCTCTCCGTAGCAGTTTTACGGTCTCCTACTAGGCTATCACTGCTTCTAATTATATAATAACGAAACAAAAAATATTCACCTTTAATCTAACTTAAATAGTAGCTGATTATTCCTTTGGTTTTTGACGATCCGTCAATCATGGTTTATTCACTTCGTACTTTAGGAACAAACTTGTTCGCAAAACGAGAGACTATACTGGAGTTGCTTATTTACTACTTACTATTAGTTTTAATATGAAACTTATAATGATAATAATGTCCTCCAGACCGAATTTCGGCCACGGCGGCCGGTCTTAATGGAGACTGGCCATCTGCGCAGGAGAAATGTATGCGCAAACACAAGTGCACTCTCTGTTCCCGAACTCTCATGATCCGATGGGATGAGACGGGATGAGGGATGGGACTGTATTCCATCACGACCGGACAGAGATCGGGCGCAGGACCAACGGCTTTACGTGCTTTCCGAGGCTGAGATTTCTTAACAGAAATACCCAATAACTTTTTTGTTGGCCCGACCCGGGATTCGAACTCGAGACCATGCGGTAGTGAATGCGACTGCTGTACATGAGTACAGCAGTCGCATTCACTACCGCTACACCATGGATATATAAACATAAAAATAGCTCAATCTGTAAAGTTCAATAAACACGCCAAAATAACAATTTTTAAGACATCTGCCGCACTAGGAATAATTTCTGCGTCGCGGCGGCCTATACAAACATTCAAACAGCAGACACAAAAATACTATTTGTGACACAAATTTATAGGGATCGAACCCGCAATACCTGGCGAAGTGGCACTAACGAGGTGACCACTTGAACCACTATAGTCATCCGTGCAGTCGTGACTAGTAGGGCTAGATTTATTAAAATATAAAACACTTGATGCCCCGCGCAACTTCGTCTGCTTCACTTAAGAGATTTTTTTTCCGTTCTTGCAACATTTTTCAGTAATGCTCTACTCCTATTGATCATAGCGTGATGTACTGGTTCGAATTGAAAATAATTTTTCAATTCGAACCAGTACTTCCAAAGATTAGCGCGTTCAACCAAACAAACTCTTCAGCTTTATAATATTAGTATAGATACATATATTGTTTACGGTTTATAATGTTATCTTTTTGTATCGGAACCTCAAAGTGTACTGTGCACTGTAGAATTTACATCCAATTATAAACATTTTATACAGAAAATACTGGGAATGGGTTGACAGAGGCCTACCCTCATATATTCCGTCTGACTAATGCCGATTAATACTGACATTATTGCCAGGATTTAGTTCTGCAAATTAAACTTCAATGATGTATGCTTATTTCTTTTAGCCGAGGATGAAAATGTAGGTTTGAATAAATGCCTACAGAATCATAATTCTATTTATTTATTTATTTGATAAACCTGTCAAGTCTTGGAATGCCAGACATAATTAAACTTTATCAACACTTTATCCTTTGATATAAGTTTCTATCAGGATCGTGTCTTGACTTTTGTATAAGTTTAACGACTTACAAAAAAATCTGTTCACAATGACATTGTATAATTTATTTATTTGTAACCTTTAAATTATATTTTTTATGATCGTGTTCTGTGACTGTGAACGTCCTCCACCAGAGAGTAATAAAAACAACCTTGAGTAATGACTTGCGGGATATCCAATTCCAGAATTTGCTGGGGAAGTATTATGCTGAAACTTTAGTCTATACCTGTTTGATATTTTATTTGTAAGAATGATAGAGAAAATATATTAGGAAAATATAAATAGTATAATATTCCTGCGAAACAAACAAGCAAGCGCTTTACGTAACTTAAGATTTGTTGTTATAGGGCCATCGCTCAAAAGCTGACCCCAGGAATAAGACAAAAAGATGTCATAAGGAAAAGAAGAGTTAGGTAAGTGAATCTTCAGATCTATTTCTCATCGGGTAACGCAGTAACAGTGTTACAGGCATCGGTGCAAGAGTATACATCAATTACTTGCAACAGGGTTCTTTTTTGGACAAGCTGGCTCATTCATATCGTCATCGGCACATATAATAAAATTGGAACTGTGTGAGGAGATATTAAAAAATATATATTTTAAGCGGTCTTTATCAGAGCTACTGAAAGTAAAACATTTATTTTAGCTAATTTGTCCGTCTATTTGTCTTTAGATATTATAAATATGTTTAAATAAATAAATAAATGTTAGTAGGCGTATCACACAAAAACTACTGCAAGCAATTGAATGCGGTCGGTGTTCCTAATTGTTTCGCTGTGAATCTTTCTTAAAATCTGGTGCATTTTATATATTGATATGCCGCCTATTAGCTGAGTATTATGTGTGTAGATCAGCTTCTTAATGAAATGAAGAAAAATAATATAAGTATACGAACCTATTACCAAATTCCATGCGTATAAAGTCGTGGGAAAAGCTAGTGGCATCAGTGGGCTTTTTTTGTATATTTAGATCCATTTCACAAGTCAGAAAAGTCTTATTTGAGTTTAAATACGCTATGTAGAATAACGTAGACATCAGGATAGTCACGACATGTTTCATAAAGTTATACATGACACGTGCTAAGCATAATGCATTAATATTATTGTTAGAAGGGCATTAACTGTATAAGGACGGTTATACTATACACTGATATAAGTAAATCGTTTTTTATTTCACCATAACGGAACCACATCTATACAGTAATGAATAAATTTGGCCACTCCATAAAAATATGGTTTACTTCGTTAAAAGTTTCGCCTAAATCAATTATGAGAGTATTCTTTTATTCATAAAAGGGGTTTCGAGTTAGTCTAATCGTTTATTTAATTAATTTTAATTCCAAAGCGTCTGACGAAATCCGGGCGCTCGCTTTTCTCTTAAAGGTCGCTTTTGTTATACTTTGTAGATTTTCATGTAAAAATATTACTCTGTCACTATTTTATTATAGCTTGTCTTTCCTTCCTGCCTTGTTATCTTACGTAGGTTTTGGGTACCTCTACATAATACTGAGGAGTTATTGTTTCAATCTTAGAGTAATCATCTATGGTGTTGAGAATGTGTACAATATACCGATTTACTAAAGATAAAGTTGCAAACATAATGGGACTTGACATGTTATATTCGCATAAGCGTAAATAAATATTCTTATTGAAGCTTATATAAAAACAAATTAGTTTATTAAAATCAATTAGAAAGTAGTTGTATATACAAAGTAAAAATTTATAAGACCTGTATGAAAGAAAGAAAATTTATTTATTTGACAAAATAAAATTTATAATAATAACAAGTAAAATTAAAAAAAATATAATAAAATTTGCCAAATGGGACCTAGTTCAGCATATGCCAGGCTAAGGAAGCCTGTATAGTATAAAGTTGCTCATTAAGACACCAAAATATCGCTTACATAATTAACAAAAAGTTTAAATTTTAATAAAGGACCTTGGAGGATCGTGACCTGTTTATAATAGTAAAATAGAAATGTAGATTACAAGTTTAGGTAACAGATCATCAAATACTCATCCCCAAATCAACACATTTTGAACATTCGTTTGCGATATATGTACATATTATGACAATTTTACATTTTATTGAAGTAAATGACCATTAATTCCGCCACATTTGCTAAGTTTTCAGACTTCATTCCACGACGACTGTAAATTTACAAGTTTTTTGTTTATCAAAACGAATGACAACAAACAGATATCGCTGTTGTGATAACAAAATGAAAAAGGAGGACAATTTATAAGCAAATGAAATATCGACGATAATGAAAAATTAACAAAGATATGAATGAACTGTTTTTAAATACAGATTATGTATTTGGTGCTACGACAATATATAGGTTTCATGAGTATAAAAGATATGATGAGAAAAATAACAGATAAATTAAAAACAAAATGAATACCCCGGTAGGAGTTGCAGGAGTTTGTCCTTTGTTTTTATACCGGGTTTGTATGCGGGATATCTTAAATTCAGGTAGTATTGTTTCCTCGTTCCAAATGCGATCGAAAATTTGCCAGATGGAAGTATATACCAATTGCCTGTCGGCCTCGATGGCGTAGTGGTTACTGTAACCGACTGCCACGCCTGAGGTCGCGGGTTCGATTCCCGTACAAGTCAAACATTTGTGTGCATGAACATGGATGTTTGTCTTGGTCTGGTCGTTTCTATGTATAATATGTAGGTACGAACAAAAAAAAAATTTTTATATTTATCCATTGTCTAGTAGCCATAGTACAAGCTCTGCTTAGTTTGGGCTAGATGGTGTTGTGTTTATGAGGTAGAGTATTATTATTATTATTATTAATTAATCTTTTCGACTTCAGTCATTATATTATCAATTAAAAATCGATTTGTTTATCAATCATGAGTATTTTCAATGCGTATATAAAGTAGTATAAGTAAGCTTTGTAATGAAGTCTTAAGACATATTTCTCAATACTCGGTTTACTTTCATAATCATCATTTGCTGAATCGGGACAATGTTTGTATGTGCTTCTTTAACGTTTGTTAGTTTCTATAATACTAGAACTTAATAAAAATAAAAATAAAAGAATCTATATTTTGTTCGAAATTTGACAACTTGCATAAAGTTTGATCATGCTGGTTGTCAAATATATTTTCGCACAAATGTATCACATGACAATTTTATTTTATACATATTACTATGGATAATGTAAGTGACTAGAACAGAAGTGAACCTTGCAATAAACAAAAGTAAGACGACAAAATAGTCATAATATAGTGAAACAAACTACCATCCCACAGGAATAAACACCTTATATAAAAACAACTATGCCAACTGAAAATAAAAATAAACAAATATATTTTAGGTAATGAAATCTGTTTTGCAATTCACGTTACAAATTTTCAACCAAACAAGGCATATCAATCCAAATCTTACAAAAATCTACGGAAAACCTTATATAAACTCACAACATAGCTTTACAGCCTCCCATAAAAATAAACATTTATGTGTCTCTTGACAAAAAAATCGTACATAAAACACGTGTTTACAAGCTTTTAGGTGACGCACTTTTGCGCAGATAACGTTCGTACCAAGGTCGTCCCAATTAAGATACGGCAGTCAAGTTCATTTAATCCAGTCGAGATTTTGGATTAAATACATTTAGTTAGTCCACTTGTGATGTTTGTTCTTGTAATTCGTTAGAAACGTAACGAACCCATGTTTTCCAGATAAAAAATGAAGCGAATACGAATGTTTTTTTGTAAAACTGGCAGCCTCTTACGCTTACTCTCACACTCATTTTACTTATGACCATTACGTGTAGTTTTTACTTTGACTGCCTCGATAATGCAGTGATAGTACCTAAATGCAAATGCAAAGTATGAGATCTCAGAAATTTCAGTAGCAGCGCCGGGATCTACTAATGTTCTCGGTGGACAGTCATAGGTTCGCCCCCTATTACGTGGAGAAACCTACTGGGCAAAATGTGTGTAAATTATACACACCTGCCAGCCCCTATAAGGATATATGTAGACGTGTTTATGTCGTATAAAATCCTATAAATATATTGAGGTAGTAAAACAGAGCACCGAACATTTTGGTGCAATTTGATCTAAGGATTGATATTTAACATTAATAAATCAACTAACATAGTGGTAATCAACTAACATACATATTTTCTTCCTAGTTCCTAGTATATTAACTAAAGAAAATTGGAAACGCGCTGCACTTTCTATTTGATCAAAGGTTTTATTGCTTGATTGGTTCAAATGCAATATCCATACGTTCCAGTATTCAAGCTCTGAAATAGAGCGATTACGTATTCTATGAAACTAGCTTGCCAACATGTTGAACACAGCGTAGATATTCTTTAAAAGCATTTGAAGTGCGTGAATGTATTCATCAAGTGCATGTTACAAAGCAAACGTAATAAAACTAATAGATATTTGAAATGTATGTCGGAAATGGAGATTAAATAATCAAGAGTTGGAACAACAATATCCGAGTTCTTGTTATTGACGTGCATGATGAAAATCCCTCTAAAATAGTTTGTGCGTACTTGAAATTCGGTGTCGTTTTATATGCAATATGTGCCAATGTGGGTATATTTTAAATCTTATTGGTTTTTAATATAGAGAAAACGTATGCAGCCCTTTAATATCCTGACACCTAGTTATACAATTTAATATATTTACTTGGGTTGCAAAATATATGTGGCGGTTGCTTGGTAGCAAAATTCATTCCTTTAGGGTCGAATTTCAGCAGTCATTGCTATTCTATGGAATTGGAAAAAAAGACGTAAGAAGAAGGAAATGTAAAAGAAACGTTTTAATTGATAATATTCAAGTGCAAATTTGTCGATAATTGGAACTGACATTACAGTAATGTGAGTTGAAATTAATAGCGAAGTTAGAATCCATCCTAATATTATAAATGCGAATGTGAGTTTGTTTGTGACGCTTTCACGCCTTAACCACTCTACCGATTATCATGAAATTGCGCATACGTGTTGGCACACAAAAGGACATAGGGGTATCTTTTAACTAGAAAAATAATTAATAGTTAATAATAATTATGTTGAGCTATAATCAGGAAAATAAGATGATACGTCTGGATTAATAATGTAAGTTGTTGCAGACGAAGAATATTCAAATTCACGCACGCGATAAATAGTTATGAGTAGTGTTGTTGTTATATATTGAAATATAATCCGAATACAAATATTGAACACATCGCTAGTCTCGGTTTGTCACACAAAGCATAACAATATTAACGGACATAAAACGCGAAAGTGTGTCTGGTAATGGTTCTTTTACACATAAAAAGACGCGAGCAAAAGCAACCAATCAAACAAATGGCTTCTAGCGATAATAATACAAATAGATAGGATAAAGCAATAAAGAGAAACTTAGCTTTTAGAAGCTTTTAGTCTGTCAATAATCTTGAAAATATCAGTTACTGTCTTATATGGGAGGAAATGAGATGGTGCAACTGAATGTAAAAAACTATCGGCTTAACTTTTCAAAAAAGTATTGATTTGTTATTTTATTTATAATATAATTGATATTTTATTTATAATTGAATTGATATTTTATTTATAATTGAATTGATATTTTATTTATAATTGAATTGATATTTTATTTATAATGGGATGCGAAGCAATTTTCCTTGCACGTTCTATTCTTCCTCGCTATTTAGGTGCGGGATCTAAATAGCGGAGACATCACAAAGAAATACAATGTTGTGCATTATTTCTCTGTTTTGTGACAAATGATTATTTCTGCTACAAGTAGTAGAAGATCAGATCTGAAACGCTTCATATTATTATTTATTTTTTTTAGGTGCATTTTGTGAGAATTCGGCTAGAGTAATTATTTGTTAAGAAGAAAAAGAAATCTCGTTATTAAATATAAAAACTTATAGTGCCAGCCTCTTCGTGTGCCCTGGTGCATGAATAGTATTTTAAATAGGAAATTAATTGTTATTGGCCATAGACTTAGATCTAGACACATTCCATGCAATAAAAAATCAGCTTCACTTGATTGTGATGAACGTAGACTTGTGCAGGACTTACATCATTTGTTGATGGTGTTAGTCATATATGAGTCTTGCAGAAGTAGTTTAGTATCCGACTTGAATTTAAATGGAGCTGATGTGGGAATGTTTAATAAAATTTTATCTAAACCAAATAGCGAAGACGCGAAAGTTCTGTTCAAAATGCATGTCGGATGTTTTAAGATAGTTTGAAATGTGTAGGTTATTATCATTATTTTTAGGTTACGATGGAACTGACATACTATGCGCGAAAAATTTACAAAAAATAAAAGAAAAAAAAAATATATATATATAAATTCTCAAGGTTATGTTAAATAGTGCAAAACGTATATCTTCCAGAGCAAAATCTGTTAGGAAACCTTAAAAAAATATTGGTAGTGTAAGTAAGAATACTGCGACAATTAAATTTAGTTTTACTTATGCATAACTGTTGCTACGACCTGTCAAATAAACTTGAAAATATGTTAAACAGCTATCAACACCTTAAACGGCAATTAATATTATGGTGATATTGCAGTTCCATAGGCGGCAGCCGGTTATTAATGATATTAGCCAATTATTAAAGTTGACATGGAAAATTCGTCGAAAAGGAAATCTTTTCATCAGTTTTTAATTCGTCTTATATGGAGCGTAAAGCATGTTGCGGTAATTATTTATATTCAATGCATTTAAGAGCCCTTATTTTCTTTTTATTTACTATACAGATGTCAAGATATATGATATGTTAAGATGCATGATATCTCTGTTTGTTGAGTCCTCCAAGATACAAAAATTATTCCACAAATATGGAATAATTCTAGCATCTCGGCGGCTATCTACAAAAAAGATGATAATTATTATCAAATTTATTAGTACAATCTTTTGCTACATAATTAGTGATTTGCTAATATTATTTTGTTCTTAGGACATACTTGATCCTAACTTAATTTTAAAAGTTGTATAGTGTTTATTTAATAGTATTTTAGTTGTCTAGGCTCTTATATACTATTATCTGACATCCTGTTTTACAGGAAAATGACAACTTTAGAATGAATAAGGAAGCTACTGTTGGTAGGAATGCGTTGCGGCCGACCAAAGATAGAATTTTCGGTGCGCAATGGTACGTTGATCCAATGCGAGCAATTAACGGTTAATAGTACTTATGTATACATTTGAGTGTTAAAGATCAAAAATTATCCACATTATGAAAATCTCAATAACTATTTTATTTATTTACATAATATTATCTTACATTGACGTGAATATTATACATTGGTGAATATTATGCATTGGATACGTGGATATTATTACTTAAATTGTTTAGATAAACGAAAAGTCCGTGAACGATTTACTAGAGAGACACTGTAAAATTCATTTACACTTTGGCTGAATACAATTGGAACGCTTTTATAGAAAGCCAAAATAACCAAGACTGCATGTAACCAGCGCTCTATCTGAAGAGCTTCGGTGTCAGGAACACGTTTACGAACACATATCACACACACGGCAGTTAACCCACTTCCTATATTTTCGCTCCAGAAAGTATAATATCGATATAAACGTCGAATCCTAAGATTTAATAATCCTATAATTTCGCTTTATTTATTCTTTTATTGTTTGTTTTCAATGTTATTCTACAGTGTCCTTATTAATTCAATAAAAATACATGGTGGCTCAAACTTTATGAAAGTTTTGGTATTAGTTAAGCACTTAATTGTTGATATAAGGTATCTCGGCAACAATATGTTAGCTGGTCTGATATATTATGTTGGATAATTTTTTCTTCAAAAAGCACTTCTAAAAAAAGGAGTTATTTATTCATTTCAGTTTGAGAATGAGCTGCTTGTGTAGATATTTTTTTATAATCAAACTAAAGTCAATAAGCATTTTATATATTAATCATAATCATTGTTCGTTAAAGTTACAAACTAACACTTATGAAAGTCAAAATCTATTGCTTAGTGAGTTTACTAAGTTATTGATGCTGGATTTAAATTAGTCAGGCAAAGGATTGGAAATAAGGTACCTGCAGAAACTCCACAGCCACTATTTTAATTCGCCAATTCAATATCATTTCGGTATTTTACAACATATATCAATTAGTTTATGTAGTCATTATACCATATATTACTGATTATTTAAATCTTTTGAATTGTATAATATATTATATTATACAATTTAAACGCCAAAGTACTGAGTATTTTGTACTCCATTTGGACAAGGTCGACAACGTGCAATAGATACAACTGACCATAAACTGCGGTAACCGCTTACCAGTTAGGCAGTTTGTAGAATTGTTTGTTGGAAGAAAAAAAATTCCATATAATCACGTTTATATTTTCACGTTACATAATTAATATATTTAGCGTAAAATATATATCGCGATCACGTTTAATATTTACATACCTTTTGAGAAAATCTTGACAATTCGACCTAGTTGCAATGACCATGGTCACAAGTAGACTACGCGACGATATTAAGCTTATGAGGTGGATGTTCGTAAATCCATTTGCGCATTTTGTTTTTTCCACATACTACACTGACCATGTTCGTATTCTGAGACGTAGCCGAATCAAGGTCAAGAAACTTGTAGGAAAGAAAGACAGATAGCAAACCGATTTGTACACAAATTTCAGCTATCTATTTAGAATAGTAATATTGCGACTATTAAATAATCAGTAGTTTATTCCCGTCATTAAGTTAGGCGACAGATATTAGGCGGGAATTTTTTTACCGTTAGTAATCACTATAGAAAATTTGCGTACAGTATTAAGTTATATTGTAACTTAATACTGTACGCAAATTTTCTATAGTTTTATGTGAATGATGATTTTATTTTTGAATCATATGTACACATATCACTAAAATTTGCTACACTACATGCAAATATTGATAGGCGTTTTGAATTATAATTATAGAAGTCATATGCAATCTCAGGCATACATTTATGCTCATGACTGCAAAAGGCCTTAGTCAATGCCTTTTGCATGATAAAATCCTGACTACTGTGCTTGGATGCCTATTTTTGCATTCTACATTTTTTCATAAAGTGCAACGGTAGTATTTTGGCGGCAACTCACCTAAAAGCATGTACTATAGCAGTATTCAAAACTGGCAAGTTTCGACAGCTTCCAAATAATCGGGTTATACCAGGGTATCTGTGAAGTGAACAGAGAACAGTTTGCGCAAACATACTGAATGGAATAAACGGATTGCTAAGCTCGGATGCAGAATAGATTTTCAACTGAACACGTTAGTATAAGTACGTTCTAGAATATTTTAGGCAGTATTCTTTTGTAAAACAAAATGAAAAGGAATGGCACAAAATACATGATTGTAAATAATAAAAATGGCTGGTTGAAGCAGCGTTCGCATCGCTGCATTCTTTTGTTTAAAAGACATATCAAACGCCAAGTACAGCTGAATTACAGCTACATTCAAATGCTATATTATGACTACAGTTTATCACGTTTTAAGGCATGAAACAAATAGTTTTAAAACTACAAAATGTTCAATACTTATCACGACTGTTTTTCATATTAATGTATCTCTGACTTGCAACTTCACTCGCATTATCTTTAAGCACTTAAGTTTTTACTAGGATTAAGCGAGTTCTTTACCAAATTTCTATAAAGCTACAAACGAATGTATTTACTTGCGCAATTATAATATTAATTGAACCGTGGTCCGGTGTAGTTAACACTGGACCACGGTTAAATTTTTGTTCCCATGGGAACTTTCAACACTTACGAGAAATACAATGTTGTGTATAATTCAATCCAATCTATCAACTACTCTTTAAGTTTTACGGACACAAAAATACGGCTGCAAAATTTTTATATAGGTATATTTTAAATTGACACTAGTGTAGTATCAATTTAAAATAACTGTCGAAGTAATGTTAAACTATTAGATGCTATTACAAGGCAAGGAAAATTCGAAACAGCAATATAAATAAATTACAGAACATTTTATCTTATAAAACTAAATTCAGAATTCGTCTTACGCACTTCACGTATTATTGTCAAACGTTCATGCGAATGTTATACATTGAAATGAAACTACTTTATACGGATTTTATCATCGTACCAATTCTTTCTGAAAAGCAACAGCAACATCGGGCTGTAAAGTGTAAGCTTTAAATAAATAAATAAATAAAAATGTTTATTTTCAGTAACAAAAAGTACATTTTTACAATTTAGGTAATTGGAGTCACCTGTTAAGCAAACAATATGCTTGTGATAGTTGGCTCCGCTCTTCAGAAGAACCGATGACGGGTACTTATATAATTAACAAATTAGAACTTTAACATTTATAAAAGAAAAGTAATTAAAATAAAAAAGGAAATAAAATAAATACACTGTACCAGATGCGTGTACGATGTGTATGTGTGTGTGTGTGTGTGTGTGTGGGCTTAAATCTAGATAGTTTAATAATAATTTAGATAGCTAATAACTATATTTTAGACTTTACTACTAAGTAAAGTCTAATAGTAGTAGTTAAATAAAAATTATGTGATAATAGTGTTTTAAAATAAACAATGCAGTAACATCCGTATTAAAGTACTTTAGTTTCAACACTTCATGTCTACTAAACATTTACGCTACAAGCACCGTCTTTTGTTCCACTGCTTATTATTATTTTGCCAAATTCCAATCAGTGACGTGTCTGTTGTCAGTCAGTATATCTGTCCTTCTGTCTGTCGTTGACAGACGTTTCTTGATGAGAAAAACACCTACAAGTGTGGCTGACAGATATGTAGGTCAACACCGAGATGTTTTCATAAGTGTTTCTTATGTTATTACTTGTTATGTACACAAATATGGAAAATTTACGTAATTGATGAAAATAATGTTAGTACATTCGTAAGAGTAGGCTTCTCGAATGTAGTATCGTTACAGTAGAAGTTAATTATTAAAAATAATCAACTAGACTTCAATAGAGAAAACAATAACATGAATTAGATATGGTGTGCGAGATTAATGAATTATGTATTTCTTAAAGCTTAGCAGTAACATTATAATATTTAAAAATGAATAGGAGAGAAGTTCATACGTGACCCTTCGCCATATTCAGTGAGCGGACTAGACGATCTAGATCAATAGTGTAACAATTCTAACACCGCTACAAAATAAAATTTATTTATATCCTTTGGGATATAAATAAATCAAATTCATTTTGTAATCCACATGTTTCTTTTCTATACCACTATGGTAATTAAAAAGAGCAGCGATAGCTCAGTGGGGAGACCAACAGACTGCAATGCAGAGGGTCTCGGGTTCGAATCCACGTCGCGCACCTCTGACTTTCGGAAGTTATATGACTTTTCGAAATTATGTGGGTATTGATTGACAATTATCGCCTGCTCCGTATCTCGGAGAGCACGTTAAGCCGTCGGTCCCGGCTGCCATGAACATCTATGTAATGGCAGTCGTTATTGGGAGAGTGTCGACACAAAAGATCCCACTGGGTCGAAGTGTCGCCGATCTGCACTGACTGTCCCCACATAAGATAAGATGGTAGTTAAAATAAATACGGTTTATCTGATGGTAAGTAGTAACCAATACCTATGCTTAGACAAGTGAAATGTGTCGTGCGTCGCTGGTTACGCAATAATAGGTCGTTGAGCTGCCAAGTCTCCTCACTTTTTATTTATAGAGTTGAAAGCTTTAAAGTCTCATACTAACGAACATTCAATTTACTTAAAGAGTTAACTACTTTAAAAGTTAAACCTTTAGAACTAAGTACTGTGTCTACGTCATCTTTCTTAATAAAATAAAAGTTAAAACAAACCAACAAAGTACTGCAGAATGTTAAGTAACGACTCAAGCTCGATAAACCAAATGGTCTGTTATTTTCTAAGAAATAACAAAACAAGAAATAATATTATCGTCATGTTTATGATAAAGCAATATGCCATTGCCACACTATTTATGATTGTCGAGGGAGCAATAGAAATTGCTATCGAACACTGGTAGTATTTCATAGAGCAGATAATATGTGGAATTGCAGTGCGCTCATTGATTTCTCGCAATAAAAGATATGAACATTAAAGTCGTTTATTACGAATGGCCTCTTTGGCGCAGCGGTAGTTAATGCGAGAGTAAAGCATGAGCTAGATAAGTGTTATTAGGATCTTCTGCCAAGAATTTTTTAATGGCAGTGCAGTGTCTGGGACTTTGCACGGCCATAAAATTTTAGTTTGGGAGAAACCCCTGTTAGTATGTATGTATGATATCATTGGTACGAAGATTTATTCGTTGTTCCATAACATAAGCATGAATGGATATTGGATATACATTGATAGTGGGACCTAGTTTTCATTGCATATTAATCTAATAAATATGGATAAACGGACCACTCTGACCAGTGCATGAACGATTACGTAACAAACACTCGGAAACTTATACACTTACCGGTTTTTTCCGCCCCTTCGTTCGAAAACATTTTTTTTCCGGATACAAGGTACCCTATGTCCTTTTGTGTACGTGTATATGAAATTTTTGACTGCACGGATGGTGTAGTGGTTTAAGTGGTTGCCTCGCCACTGTGTCTGCACCGAGTATTGTGGGTTTGAATCCCACACGGGACAAAATTTTGTGTGCTTTACCTATGGTTGTGTCCGTTGTTTGAATGTTCTTAAAGTTCCTCGCGACACAGGAATTATTCCTATTGCGAGAGTTGACTTTTTAAATAAAGAAAATTCACAATGATCGGTCGAGTAGTTAAGGCATGAAGCGTAACAAACAAACTTAATATATTAATTTAAAATATTAGCTAGTATTGGTCTTGGGTGTAGTTACGCAGCAATACCGTAAGATCGCAAATACAAACGCAGACTCAGACTACGGGACTAACGAGGCTGTAAGCTATATATTCATAGCTCAAAAATTTTAACTTACGTAGAAGCTAGACATCTAAAACAATGGTAAATTAAAACAATTAAACTAAAGTTTTCAGATTACAAAGGAATCCTTTCAGTTCTTTAGAACGATATTAAGAGTAAAGATAATCTATACATAGTACATATTATACTTAATAAAATTGTAACTGGTCGATGTATGGTACATGTAAACTAATATTATAAACAGAAAAGATTTGAGTTTTGCTTGTTTGTAAGGATTTAATTCAAAAACTACTCGACCGGTTTTGAAAATTCTTTCACCATTAGAAAGCTATATTATCTCAGTGAATTTTTTATTTGACGCGAGCATAGACGCGGCAAAAAGCTAGTAGAAGATATTTAAGATAAAATCATGTGAAGAGTCTTACAGAGCTATAGAAGCCAAAAGTAATGATTTTTAGTATATTTTCTAAACGTGAAAATCGCTCTTAATTAAATACCGTCGGCACAGTTATATTGCTAGAGGTATAACTTAAAGTCGGATGATACTTCCAAATGCCACTCGTAAAAATTTGCAAATCATATTCTTTTATATAATAGTAATTGTATCAAAATCGACTTGTTATCATTATTGTTTTTGTTTATTATTGTTATCATATATTATATTACTTCACATTTTATTCAAAAATACGACTCATATTTTAAGATCTTATACATAATATTTTAAAAAAGAAAGACAGAATTTTGCTTACCTAAGAATATCTGCAAATGTATACGAACGCATTTCTCTTATTCGAATTTGTGACTCTCGAGCTTCGCTCACGAGTAATAGTATGAATGATAACGGGGTTTTCTAGGAATGCTGTTTGCAGTTTCAAGAATAATTGCTAACGTGATTTTCAAACTTTGAGGCCGTATATAAGTATGTTATATGCGAGTGTATACAGTGACCGTGAATGGATGGTTTACGTTCAAGTCATACTCTTACCTCCCTGACACTATAAAAAGCTATGTAGATATATACGGTTCCCTTATTTTATAACTTGGTTGAGGTTTTACATACGTACATAGATTCACGCCTGTTTCCCAAAGGGGTGGGCAGAGACTACGGATTTCTATATGCTACGATCCTGACACGCTTGTCTGGCTTCATATGTTACATATCATGCATTTATTATCACAATTATTCATCAAACTAATCAATATAATCTCTTTACGCCGGGAAGCGGTAGTGAATGTAATTTTTGTACCTAAGATCTTGTTCTGGTTATCCGGGTCATGAAAATATTATTGGATTTAAGTCAAAAACTTGTCAGTAGCAGAATGGAGTCTGGAATTGTGCCCGGCTAATGGCAAAAGGCTCGCCAACTATTACGTGGGACCTACAGCTTACATATCGCTAGCCAAACGTAGGTATTATACACCTTCTATATGTGTATGGATTGTATTCATTCCGATAGACTTATTGTATACAGAAATAAAGTTTCAACTTTACTTCAGATACAGTCTAGGCATTTGAATATGTAATATTAAATCTAATTTTAATCTCCGCTGTCCGTGGTTGTAGCCAACAATGAACGAAAATGTAAATTTATCTGTCAACTGTGGACTACATCAGCGGTGTTAAAGCAATTTCAAGTCAAGTCGATAAGTAATATAAACTTGTTAAACTTATTCTATCTTTACCTCCTGATATGTGCATATATTCCAACGCATATTATAATTTCGAAATTCAAAAACCGTGCACGACTGGTGTATAACACTTCATGCGACCTATTTTCCGTGGTTTTACACATTATCGCAGACACGGAAATGTGAAATGGGTGTCTATTTATATAGGTCAGGGGCCTTGCCAATTTGCACGGCTGCAATAACGTCACGGGTAGTGATCCATCCCAAACCCCTGGATTGAAAATGTTCGTGGGTAAACATTTATTGCACACAAAAACCGCTGCACGTTGAACTGCGGTATGGCTTACGTAACATTATTTCATTTATATATGTAATTAAAATATTTATTGCGTTTTAAAATAAGGAACGAGTTTTCTTAGTATTCAACACGTTTGTACATTATTTAAGATCTAATAGTATTAAAAGGTTTGTCATGTATTGACTGAGCTCATAAGTATGTGTTAGCGTGTAAACAAGTGACGGTGAGGTATCGTCGCGCGTCGTGAGTACGTACCCGATTATATATACCCGATACCCATTGCACAAATGTGATCCACAAATAGTTATTTCGAGTTTGTTAGTTCTGAGTGTTCATCATTTTAATATTTGTAATATCACGACGATTGCGACTCAGGGATCTGATCTATCTTCATACTCACAGTATCGCAAGGATTTATATTACAAAAATCTTTACTGTAAATGGTCCAAATTATGTTTTGGATGTACAAATTTCTATTAGTAGAAAGAGTTACCGATAGCTTTTACTAAACTGAACTAAACTCTTTTAAATTAGAAATCAAATATTTTATAATTTTTATACGTTAATATTTTAATTGTAAAGTTAATCTCCTTTTGTAAAGATTATGGCACGCGTTCACAGGTTACAGCTAATTTGACCTGGGGGTGGTGGGCTTTGTGGGCCTGCCCGCTATTCGATCGGCACCAGGTCCGAGGAGGCGGCGTGCGTGTTCCCACGCGCGCCTCTGTGTCGAGTCCGTCTCCCCTCTAGGTGGGAGACAGTAGAGTTTATAAATGAGTGAGTGCCTTTGGGTAGGTCTCTTCGTGTAGTGGCCTGCCGTTAGTGCTGAAGATAGGAACTAGGGGAGGACAGTAGGGATTTTAAATGAGTGTGTGCCTAATGTAGGTCTTGTTGTGTAGTGGTCTGCCGTTTCATACGGCGGGGTCGCGACCGCATGTGCAAGTGATTCACGCGACCCCGTCGATAGTGGTTTTGTCGAGACACACCGTGGTAGGTTTAATCGGTATTCCGGGATGTCCATTATCATTTCAACATCTTTCTTTTACCCCGGTGAGTCCGACATAACCCCTCCACCCGCCCCCGCGGAGGGGTATGTGTCAATGCGTTCCCTCGCGTAAAAACAAAATAAGAAAAATGTTTACAGCTAATAAAATGATAATAAAAATTAACAAAAATGAATTGTTTGCGAGATCTTATATCTATGCGAGACGAAGTGTTTGTTTTTAATATTACCACTACTTTATCAGTGCAGTCAACGTATTTGTTCTACTGATAGATATTGTAAAGCATTAACAAGAAAATAATACTATATTTTGCAATATCGTTGATGTGGATAGTTTGGGCAGAAAACGACTTGAATCAAGTAAAGCCTCCTATATCTTCCCTTATCGTATACCCCTGGGACCTGTTTGTTTACGAAGGAGTTTATATAATATATTTAGTGGAATCTAGTGTACCGTTTGTTGCTAACTTTCAGTAGGTATGTAATATTCCGTTTCATATATAACTTTCATATATATATTCTTCTCTCTTAGCCTTTATTATTCCCAAGTCACTTGGGGTCGGCTTTTCTGGTCTAACCGGCTTTGACTGGATATCAGTTTTTACACGGAGCGGCTGCCACCTGAACTCCGCAACCCGAAGGCTAACGATACCCTAAGGCTAGACCAGTGTCAGGATATTAGAGGGTACTGACTTTCCCAATAACGACTGCCATAGATGTTCATGGCAGCCGGGACCGACGGCTTAACGTGTTCTCCGAGGCACAGAGCAGGCGATAATTGTCAATCAATACGCACATAATTTCGAAAAGTCATATAACTTCTGAAAGTCAGAGGTGCGCGACGTGGGATCGAACCCGAGACCCTCTGCATTGCAGTCTGTTGGTCTCCCCACTGAGCTATCGCTGCTACTACTATATATATATATATATATATATATATATATAATTTAATACATTTCTTTAGATAAATTTACGTAATATCAATTAAAGTTGGAATCATAAAATAATGTTTAATATAACTGAAATTATTTAAATTAAAAGAGATTTTAGGTTTACTTAACAGAATTTCAAATAATTTGAAATTATTGTTTCAAATTATGTGTAACATTTTCTCATATATCTTTGTCAATATTAAGAAAACGCGTTAGTGGTTATATTTGCCTGCGATCGTGTTGATTCTCAGACCGGATTGAGCTACTACCTTTTAGAAAATCTTTAGCCAGTAATTTGCTTCCTCGGCGGGATTGCGATTCGCATGTGAGAACAATTCGCGCGGTCTTGCCGACTCTGATAACGTCAAGGAACACCGGTAAGTTTAGTTAGTAGGACGGGGATGTCGTCGTCTTTGCCGAATGAGTTCTACTACATTGCCCCACGTAAAAGAAAGGCCGTAATACCCTTGTCACCTATTATGTGGGACATAAAAACCGTAGCTGGGGAAATGTGAGTGCAATAAAAGATTCTTTCTCCTTTGAGGATATACAGGCCTAAGTCTTTGTATGTATAAGTTAACATTATCGTGCTAAAAATTAAATAGTCATAAATGTTTAAAATAAGGTGTACGGTGTAGAATAGAGCGAAATATATAGAGAAGATAACCTAAGAAAGAGCATTGATGTCAACAGTAACTAAGCGCTTACAGATGTATGATTTAGTCGATTTTGTAAATGAATATATATCCTTCGGGAACATTACTTTTTCTAGATTAAAGATATCTTATGCCCTTTTCTATACTCCGGACACGTTGTATCCGAAACTTCATGATGATCGGCCAAGTAGTTGAAGCGTGAAAGCGTTATAAACAAAAAACACAAACTCACATTCGCATTTATAATATGAGTTAGGATATTTATATATATATATATGAGCAGCGAAAGCTCAGTGGGGAGACCAACAGACTGCAATGCAGAGGGTCTCGGGTTCGAACCCACATCGCGCACCTCTGACTTTCGGAAGTTATATGACGTTTCGAAATTATGTGCGTATTGATTGACAATTATCGCCTGCTCCGTGCCTCGGAGAGCACGTTAAGCCGTTGGTCCCGGCTGCCATGAACATCTATGTAATGGCAGTCGTTATTGGGAGAGTGTCGACATAAAAGATCCCACTGGGTCGAAGTGTCGCCGGTCTGCACTGACTGGCCCCCACATAAGATAAGATAAGATAGGATATTTATACTACTTACTATTTATTTTACGGCTTACAATGTTGGTATACCTATTGAAAGGCAAGCATAATCTTGTGTGGTAGTATTTCGTTGTAGTTTGTATTTTTTTACTCTAGTTGTACCTAGCCTACTACAGTCGTATGTTCATTATGTTTATACCTTATTTAAATCTATAAAGGTTATCGCGTTTTGTTCTGTTTGTTTAAAAACAACTTGTTGTCTACTGAAAGGTGAGCTGACTAAGACTTTTAATTTCATTCAGAATAAACAACAATAAAGAAAAGAATGAAATAGTGTATTATAAATAAAGTTTATTTACAAGTACTAATGAAAGATAAAATCGTCTATTGTTAAAGTTGTAGTGAAAACTATGATTGCGTGTTCAGAATGCTTGTTTGTTTAATCATAATGAGAGTATTTATATTATAATATTAACTAGCGATCGGGGACCGTGATCACATTTAGGCAGCGATAGTCACCGCATGGCCGAATCTCGCCGTTCTTCTTGGTAACCACATGTAAAGGTGAGGCCCAAGGACTGCTTGACGGTCGGCAGATATCCTCGTCGTATAAGTTGTACGCCCTTTTGTCATATGCGACTTTTCGGTTTTTGACTGCAAGGAAAGACACCTCTGCCCCCGTATCTATTAAAATTGTGTACCACTGCTTGAGTCGGGTTGACGTCGAGACCTGCCACAGTCGGCATCGACGTTAGTTTTCCGACTGCTTCTGCGTTTGGAACGTACAGTGGCGTTTATCCTAACAGCTTCGGCACCGTAGATACTCGCTATGAGCCCAACAAATCTAGGATCCTATTGGCGTCTTCGATCTCGCCTGCGATCGATATCGATTCTGTGATCATCCTCTAGTCTCCTGACCCTTCCTCAGCGCCGCCAGCTCTCGAGATATTTGCGCCAATTTTTCGTACATGGCGGCTATCTTTCTTGCATGACCCAACCCTGATATCTTATGCCTGCTCGTCACTATAGTGTTCAGACTACAATGGTGTAACGCAAACTAACGATACCGTGAATATAGTCTCTTGAAATCTCAGTGGTGACGCCCGCTTGTGGGTGGCCACTGGAATGTGCAAATCACGAGTATCACTACAAGGTGTTACGATCGTTACACTAGCCAGCAGGCACGAACGGGTCCGTAGCTGGTATCACGTCGGGGTCACCAATGTAGTGAAAACCACGATTGCGTGTTCAGAATGCTTGTTTATTTAATCATAAAGTAACGTATGAGCATACACGCATGTAAACAGAAATATCTATGACTAAGTAAAATATTTAATAATATTCAGCACAATTGAGTTATACAATTGAGGTCGTAAGTACGTCTAAAATATTCAGATGACATAGTTATTATGTGCCTACATAGTACTTAAATGATGTAGACTTTAATAGGCTAAAGTGAAAATAGCTAGTTATTTTGGTACTTCAGTTTGACGCCTTGAAGAAATAAATGAAAATTCAAAATATTACGTGCATCAAATTGAATGAAAATAATACGATAAGTTTGTTCAAATCTTTTTCTGAATAGTGTTTGGTTAGTAAAAGCAATTTCATTTGAAAACATTTCAAGATAAACTCGTGATCGTTTTCTTGGTAGTAAAGTAAGTATATCTTCTATCAATAAAGTGGAAAGCTCTTGAATGAACTCTTGGTATCAGGAAGCAGGTAAGAATTTAAGATACTTAGTACTTCTGTTTTAGATGCTTAGAATTAGTACATCTTACTTTTTGAAAGTAACTAAATGATATGAGATATTCCTCAGTCGATTTTGGTAATTTCGCGTAGTTAGAAATGTTCTTATTAGATACCCCTGGACAGTTTTACTTAAATCATAGCTACCGCAATTAGGGTTTAATAATTTAAACCCTAAAATTATGTTATGTTCTTCGTGGAGATACTATGAGAGATATTATGAGGGGCACATTTCATGAAAGCGTTAGAATAGCTTTCTTGTTCTGGCCTCTACTGAATAGTCTATTGGATAGTAAGCAAGCTAAAAGAATATATGTATATACTAAAACCAGAAGCTATTTATTTAGCAGGAAAAAGGAATACGTAAGTAATAGACTCTCTCTATGGTTTCAGTTTGAAGCATTTTTCCAGAATATTTTCTCAGTGTTAATTTCCCTCCGCTTTGACTAAGCAAAAATTTTCCCATTTTACCTGACCTCGAAGGCTAACCTCAATGTCAATAGTGGTTATATTTTAACAATAAATGCTACACCATTTAAAATTGCAGACAGAAAGTATAATACCTTTATACTACAATATATACAGGAATATGTCTTAACCAAAAACAAATTCGTAAATACCAAACCTACCAAGGTAACCTAAACAGTTCAAATAGAGGCAATATTAGAAAAACAAAGTAACCCATTAGCTTATGGTTCCGTAATCGATATGCTTTTACGATTAGAATAATATTTTTTAACATGCATTGCATATTATAGTCGGCAAAAAGATATATAGATATCGAAGTATACCTGAAAGTAAAACAATGAAAGTTATTTATTTATTTACAATAAGCGGCGGTAGCTCAATTGATAAGGCGTCGGACTTGCGATCGAGAGGTCGCGGGTTTGAATCCCACCCATTGTACTACTGGCGTGAAACCCATTCCTAATACAAGCATTCTAGCCTAGCTGTAGGGGTTAACGAGAATACTAGTAATTTGAAACTCAAATTACTGATAACCATTTTTAAAAAAACTGAATATAATGTTTGTCTAGGAAAAACCTATCTCCAAGATTAACAAACTAAAACATAACAACGCAAAATATCGTAGTCCACTGCTAGACATAAGCCTTTCCCATTTTCCGCCACAGCGCTGGTCATCCGCGTTGGCCCTTTTTCGGGTCATCAGTCCACCTGACTAGAAGACGTCCTATCTTTCATTTATCAAGAGAAGCAAATGCAAAGCGTTATATAGTAATTATAAATATTTAAACAAAGCATTGTTTTATAATGTATTTTAAGATCTTTAACACCAGAACCTAATTTATTCACGCATGTCAATAAAATTTATTTCGGGGAAACTAAAGATAATTTAAGTAAGCAACAATAAAACACACTTGTTTTCTTGCGTCAGACAATAATGTTACAACAATAATAACACATTACCTTTGCAATATAATTTTGCTCTGCTAATCTTGGAATCAAGGTGTAAAAATCACGGTCATAAGGTGCAGTGCGTCTTACAGGCGAAATGAATAATATATATTGTAATTAGTGTAATGAAAAATTCGATGCAAAGGATATATTAAAGCAATGTCACCCAATTAATTTTTATATATAAACTATATATTGTCCTTGTTTTTGAATTTGCGAATAGGTGCATAACTATATTTTTCTTTCTTTGCAGGTAAGAAGGAGGCAATGTTCACACTTATTAATGTAAAATCTCTCGTCTCATTTAGAACTCTTTTTTTGTTGTTATGGCTTCTAGGCGGCATATCAAAAACTTCTTAATATTAATACTTTACTTCGGGGCGACTATCATGCTGAAACATGCACTAGATTATAAGTTAGTGCTCCAGTAATATACTCTAAAAGGACATCCAATTTTGTGCAGTAGTTTATGCGCGATGCGCGTACAGACTTGCAGATTGGCAAACATTCTAATAATAATTGTCTTATATGAGAGAATTTATCGATCATGGTTTGAAGCTCGCATGAAGACCTTGCAATAAAAGCGGCGTCATCGGCAAAAAGAAGACTATCAGCGTATGTGATTTGTTTTCCATATCCATTAATGCCAAGAAAACTGTGATACTTGCCCAAGGTGCGCAAAAACCAGCAACATCACTGGGCAGCACGCCATTAGATGTAGTCGACAAGTTTTGATACCTTGGTTCAACCGTAACTAGCAACCTCTCGCTTAATGTAGAAATCGACACTTACATCGGCAAGTTGACCATGTTCGTGAAGCTTCGTTCAAGAGTATGGGACAATAACCACCTCACAATCAGAACCAAAATATTGGTCTATCGAACGTGCATTCTCAGCATGCTCTTGTACGGAACTGAGACGTGGACCTCGTACACTAAACATGAACGTCGACTCAAGTCTTTTCACATGCGCTGCGTGCGCAGTATCTTGGGCATTACGTGCAAGGACCGGGCTACAAATAAAGCAGTTCTCACGAAAGCGCAGCTGCCCAGCCTAACTGCACTGCTTAAACAACGACGACTACGGTGGCTTGGGCACGTGCAGCGTATGAACACTTCCAGACTGCCAAGGCAGGTCATGCTGGGTGCTATAGCCAATGACCAGAGAAGTGTTGGGCGTCCATTACTCCGCTTTAAAGACTGCGCCAGGCGTGATTTGGCTTCTTTCAATATCGAGCATGGCGCATGGGAGAAGCTTGCAGAAGATAGAGATCGGTGGAGAAACTTGGTTACGCAAGGCATGAAACTCCACGATAGAGCGTGGTTCGACAAGTTTGCTCAAAAGAGGACCAAAAGGCACGAAAGCGACAGCCTACCATCAAGTCCATCAGTCGCGATATACGTATGCTCTGTTTGCGGTCGATCTTGCCGCTCTAGGATTGGACTAAATAGTTACTTCAAGAAGTATTTAAAACAATCACGCACTGCTTAAAACATCTTAAATAAATGAAAAGGCCAATAGATAGATGTCCATACCTCATATAAAGACAGCTCACATAATATTTTCCTAAATATCTTCAATATTAAACTATTCGATGCCTGTATCGAATAGTTACAATGTTATTGTATGTATAGA
The DNA here is from genome assembly GCA_930367265.1 of Catocala fraxini. Taxonomy (NCBI): domain Eukaryota; kingdom Metazoa; phylum Arthropoda; class Insecta; order Lepidoptera; family Erebidae; genus Catocala; species Catocala fraxini. Next base: position 9,188,508 of record OV884038.1, read on the forward strand.
TTAATAATAATCGTTCGTCAGTTTTTAAGTCACCCGCAACCAATTGTTACCTAGAACTGTACAAAAGTGTCCTTGTTTTTACAATCAATTTACATTATGTAATGAACTGTTTTTGCAAAATTTGCGGTAGTAGTGTTCGATTTCCGGGTCAGTCATAGTGTTATTGAGATTTTCTATCTAAAATATTATTCATAGCAACACGAAGTATAAAATTCATAGTGCCTAGTAGATGGAACTATCTAACTGCCTTAAAACCATAGATGGTGAAATGGAAATGAAATACAACATACCTAACATAACAGGAGGATATAAGCTGTTTTTATAGCATATTGAATAATTTAATTTAAAAAAAAACCATATCGCTTCTGGTAAAGTTGTTATAATCAAAAATATTAATTGACATGCTAAGTTTTATTGGGATATGCGAACCAAATTACATATATCTGACTAAAAATCATTCTGCCTGCAAAATACGAGTATGTGTGTAAATGTGTAATCGAAGTCAATATAGTCAATCGAGATAAATAAGTGATTAAGTGTGCGTTGAACCATACATGGTAAAGGGCTCCGTAATCGGCATTGTTTTAAGACAGGAATAATAATATATTGGCATGCATAGCATATTATGGTCAGCAAAAATAGATATAAAAGTATACCTCAAACTAATATTGTAATAAAGGTTATATTTTCGGAGGCTACACTCAATATAGAGTTTGACTGGAAAAATAACTATCTCCAAGATTACTAAATAAAAACCTAACTATAAATTAGATTTCGATAAAAAAATCTTGCAGCTAAAAAATTAAGATGAAAAGAATGTAAGAATCACACACTTTTATGACTTCATATCGTTCGATATGCACTTAGCTTATCAAACCAATTATATATTTATGAATTAAATAATATTCCATATAATTTTAACACAATTCTGTTTTTTTCCTTTGGCTACAGAATCCTAAAAAGTTAGAATATAAACATACATACATTAGAACCTCTTCAGTCGCTATTTATTGCATTAACAACTCTCTTGAACAAAATTATGAGCCAAATCGAATAGTATACATTAAGATTATTGTGACATCTTGGTATTATAATTTTGTCAAAATTGAGCACGTTATTAGTTTTAATATCATTATTTTCGGTTTCAGCTTATTTATTGTTATTGTGCATGAGTTAAATGATCTCCTCTGAGCCGTTTGTCTTTTAAATCGTTCGGCGTGTATCTATAGGTTTTATTTCGATACTTATGAAAATAAATGCTGTGATTCTTGCTATAAGTATGCATTGTAAATAAAATAAAATAAATATTTTTCTATTTGTACCTTCAAACTGTATTTTTCAATTTCCAGTAGTACAACTAGTTGGACCAAAGAAAAAACAACTTACCCGTATTGAACCACTGGTAAAGATAATTCCTCATAGAACAACCAGTTGAACCATGGGTAACTTGCCCGTGGTACAACCAGTTGAACATCGCAGTTGTACCATGGGTCGGGAGCGTTATAAACAGCTTGTTTAAGACTGCGCCGAGCGAAATGTGCCAAAACAGGCGGTCACAGTTAAGTTGATAAAATCAACACTTTTTGTTTAATACAAATATAAAATACACATTCACCATAACAATGAATGAGTTTATAATTACTTCGTGTAAAAAACTTGAAAAATATATTTTAGCCTACAAAATTACGTAAATTTGCACGAAAAATGCAAAAACGTAAGCTCGTGTTACGTGATTTTTAGATTATAACAGTAGAAATCTATCCTATTTTACAGCTTAAACGAAACATAAATAGTTATATTACAATTTGTTCGTTCCAAATATTTAAGTTATTGGTTGACAATAAAGATATATATTTATCAAAAAAACACTTCAAATCCTCTATACAATTTTACTATGACGGCCGCGAGCCGATTTGAATATGCGCCGCACGAGCTCTGTTACTTACGCTTGGCGCAGACTTAACATACATTTTGTATTGTAAAATAAATGTAATGTAACGATCTCATTTGCTTGCTCCGTGCTGCCAGTGACAATATTCTATATCCTAACTAATATTATAAATGCAAATGTGAGTTTGTTTGTTACGCTTGCACGCCTTAACTACTTGACAGATCATCATAAACTTTCACATAAACGTTGTCAGAGGTACAGAAAACAACATAGGGTACCTTTCACCCAGGAAAGAGTACTGTTCCCGAGGGATAGAAAATTAACATAATCTTTATTTACGCGAGCGAAACCACGGGTAAAATTTAGTATTCTATAAAAGAAGTAGAAATTGAAGTCTCAATTATACGATAAGTCTAACAGTTAGTCTTTCAAACCGAACTAGAAAAAATATCTGTTAGCACATGAAGTACATAATTTTAATTAATATAAAGTCAGAACTGATATCATACCTATTGACGTCATAAACGTGTATGGTTGATTGACGATCGATTTCCTTAACGTACATTTTCACATTTATCATTACGAAATCTACGATTTATAATCACTTATACCAAAAATGATTGAAACGTTATGACATAATGCTTTCATATGTAGGGCTTAATTAGTTGTTGATAGATTAACAGCAATAAAAAAACTAACGAGCTATGAAATTTATGCGTATATAGCCCACTATAATTTACGAATGATTTACATGCTTATCTACATAATTATAAAACATGTAAAAAGTAACTAATGTATTTAACTTATTCGTGTAATTGATGATGGAAAGGTACATGATGTATGTATGTTTTAATGATTACCAAACATTATCAGTTGTAGTATATTTTTGTTATAAGATACACATAACATGTCTACATGTTACGTGTATCTTCGTTTTATCTTTACACTAGTAGTTTTCCCGCGGTTTCACCCGCGTAAGTCCCGTTCCCGTGTGAATATCGGGTTTCACCCCTTTCACCCTCTTCAGGGTGGAATTTCCAAAAATACTCTCTTAGTGCTCCACTACACTCTCTAAGGAACATACATGCCAAATTTCAGCTTCTTGCGATCAGTAGTTTCGGCTGTACGTTGTCTGTCAGTCACTCAGTAACGGAAGAGTTTTACATAATATAGATAGTATAGATATAGACTAGCTTTTACCCGCGGCTTTTCTTGGAAACAGTACTATGTCTTTTTTCGTACCCCTGACAAAGTGTATGCAAACTCACATGACGATTGGTCGAGTAGTTAGGGCGTGAAAACGTAACAAACAAACAAACTCACATCTATAATATTAGTTAGGATGTTTAAACAGCTATGGCATACATTTTATTTGTTGATTAATCAGTAAGTCTGATTCAGACCTTTAAATTAACGTCTTGAGCTTGAGCGTTGTCTGTCAGTCACTCAGTAATGGAAGAGTTTTATATATATAGATTATGCGATAATATTCTGATATTATCACATAATGAATAATTATTAAACAAATACCCCCACCGCGTCTGTCTGTCTGTTATTCGCGATAAACACAAAAACTTCTGAATGGATTCTCATGCGGTTTTCATTTATAGACAGAGTGATTCATGAGGAAGCGTAGCTAAGGTGTATAATTTATTAAAGTTTTGTACTAGCCAGGGCGGGTCACGAGTTTAAAATAATTATATTAATGGTGAAGGTACTTGGGATGAAACCTGCATATCTGAAACTTCTCTATAATCGTCTAGAAGACATGTTAAGCATTCCAAGCCGCCCTGGGCCAGCGTAGGGAACTATGGGGTATGGGTAAGGACCCATGTTGTGATGTGTCACTATGGAGTGACACATTTCATTAGGACACCATGGTGGCACGATCAGTCGCGCCATCGTGGTGTCTAGAGCTACCAAGCGGGAAATACCAAAACTAACACTAGGATTGTCAGTATCAAAATGGACGTCGAATAGTTAACAGTTCTTTTGCTATACGCACGACGTATAAGAAAGTTAAATAAAAAGAAAAAAGCAGTGGTGGATTCATACTTTCTAAGCCTACCGTCCTAGTAAAGGAAAATTCGTCAACATATATGAAGATCTAAGAAAATACCCATCGAAGATTTTTAATTATGTGAGAATGTCCGTTACGACATTTGACGAGTTACTAGCACTGTGCCAAAATGACTTAACGAAACAAGCACCATATTTAGAAGGGCTATCGAAAAGAGAAGTTATTAGTAACATTAAGGTAAGATAAGCGTGCGTCTAGTAATGCCCCCAATTAATTATTTAAATATGTCATTGAGTTTTTGAATCTATAAATTATAATGATTGCGCCACCAGCGTGTGATTCGGTCGCCGGCTACAACTTGGTTGCGCCACAAAGTTGATACCAGGTGAGATATCCTCCATACAACTGCACATATTTTGTTGGTGGCGGCGGTGGTGTTCTAATGAAATAGAGCCCTTATTAAATTAAGAAGTCCATGCCTACTAATAAAAAAAATTATATATGGGACCAGGGACAGATATAATTATTAAAGTAAGAATTCAATATTAAAATATGGTAATTCTTTTTGTTGTGACTGTAGTTAATTTTTACGCTTATTATTTTTTTATTGTTAATATGTGCAAGGTATTGCGTGCTATACAATCGTATTTGTCTATTCTCCGAAGAAGCAGACAATCGCGCATTCCGCTTGATGATAGCTATTTATATTCACGAATATTATTGACTAGCTGACTCGCACAACTTCATCTGCGTCACAAGAAAATTTTCCCCCTTTTTGGAACATTTTCTTTGATGCTTCGCTCCTATTGGTGCAGCGATGATATATAGCTAATAGACTTCTTCGATAAATGGGCTATCCAACACTAAAATAATTTTGCAATTCGAACCAGTAGTTCCTGAGATTAGCGCGTTCAACCAAACAAACAAATAAACAAACACGCTCTTCAGCTTTATAATGTTAATAATAATAATACAGATTTAGAGCAATGATCATCGATGTTACCATTCCGCGTGACGAGAATCTTGTGAAAGCTGAAAAAGAAAAAGAGTTGAAATACTTGGACCTAGCTCACGAGATCGTCGACATGTGGCGTGTGGACTCGGCGATCATTGTATCGATAGTCATTACAGTTAATGGTTTAATACCTAAGAGCCTCGACCACCACCTGCAGAGGCTCGCGTTAGATGGCTGGATCAAGTCCTTGATGCAAAAGGTAGTACTACTCAACCCAGCGCGTATTGTGAGGAGATTCCTCTCTCTGGGGCCCTAACCACCGGCAGCTTGGACCCTGTTCCTGATGTCGGTGGGTCATTTCAGTTTTTATATTTTTAAATATGTATGTTTTTATATTAATATTTAAAAATTTAATAATTAGAAAAAAATAGTAATAAAGAGAATAATACAGATTTAATTATTTATTATTTCGGTTATGTTGCAAGATTCTGTCATTCTGTAATTGGACTATGTAAATGTTTTAAAGACAATATATGACAATATACAATATATCGTCAATAGTACTACCATTTACAAAACAGGTAACCAATGCTATATCCCACCTGATTCATCGTCGTATTTAAGCTGTTCATATCGGTGTATTATATAAAAGCTTATAGCACTACACTGAATATTAATATGGAAAAGCTGTTACCGAAAGATATACTCTATTTGTCTAGGGCTAAATAATAAATTCGAGCTTTTGCGGATTATTCTGCGTTAGCAACCTAATTAATATTTTGTATATTTTAGACCTTTATATCCAGGTGGATCATAGTGTAATTTAGGACACGGATGAAATTGTGAAATCTTAATTTATATGGATTTTCTAACCTGTTTTGATTACACATGTATACATGATTTTCATTTATGAACAGTCGAAATGTTTCCGAAAAGGCACGTTTGGCTGTTCATAGAGGACTATTAGTGCCCACACTTATGTATGGAAGTGAAAGTTGGGTATGGCAAAAGAAGCATGAGAGCAGAATAAATGCTGTAGAAATGAGAGCGCTGAGAAATATATGTGGTGTGACTCTGAAAGATAGAATAAGGAATAGTGTGATTAGAGAGAGATGCGGCATGAAAGTTGATATAGTGACAAGAATAGAAAAGGGTATGTTAAGCTGGTTTGGGTATGTAGAAAGAATGGACGAGGAAAGACTGACTAAGAAAGTTTATAAGGCTAGTGTGAATGGAACAGTCGCAAGAGGAAGACCTAGGCGAACGTTTCTTGATCAGATCGGAGGCGTTCTGGACAAAGGCCAGCTTAAGAGCACCTTGAACCGACGGGCGTGTATGAGGAATGTGATGAAAGTGAATGAAGCCAGAGAAGTGTGTCAGGATCGTAGCAAATGGAAATCCGTAGTCTCTGCCTACCCCTCTGGGAAACAGGCGTGAATCTATGTATGTATACATAAAATTATGCCTGTATTTCGCCGGTGGGTTAGGCAGATATGTAAAGTGCCTACAATTCGCCAGCTTTGTATTTTGTAATTAGGGCTATTAAAATACACAATGCTATACATAGTTTATCAAACATAAAAACTATCGGATATCTATTGATAGCTTAAACTTGAAATCGATCTCTACAGTAAACATAGCTCATACTTAGGACGTTTACAAATCTAACAAGTGGTAGTTAATTTTTTGCACATAAATATATCCAAACAAACTCGTACATAATCTTTTAGGTGCAATATATTTCAGCTTTGCTATACTGTAGCGCAGAGATCGCCTATAAAAGGAAACTGCTAGGCAAAGCAGTTTTCGAAATTATGTGCGTATTAACCAATAAATCATCGCTCGCTTTAAGATTGCGCCGAGCGTAAGACGCGGTTGGACTGAATGACAGAGCTCGAAATTCAAATCAGCGCGTGGCCACCATAGTAAAATTTTATGAAGGATTTGAAGTACTTTTTTAATAAAATATATCTTTATTGTCAACGAATAACTTAAATATTTGCGACGGACAAATTGTAATATAACTATTTATGTTTCGTTTAAGCTGTAAAATAGGATAGATTTCTACTAAACGTATTTCTATTAAACGTATAATCTTAAAATCATGTAACACGAGCTTATACGTTTTTGCAAATTTACGTAATTTTATAGGCAAAAATATTAATTATTTTAAGTTTTTTACACGGTGTAATTGTAAACACATTCATTGTTATGGTAAATGTATATTTTATATTTGAATTTAACAAAAAGTGTTGATTTTATCAACTTAACTGTGACCGCCTGTTTTGACACATTTCGCTCGGCGCAGTCTTAACGATGCAGGAAAATGTTGTAAGAAAATCTGCGTGTCTGTGAGTCTTCCATGGACTATGACTATGGCCTCACCCTTCTCATAATGAGAAGCGACCCGAGCCCAGCAGTAGGACAGTTCATATATAGGATTGATAATATTATTTATATACTGTAAGAACCATTAAAACTTTATGGATGGAAATAATTTCTCTGACACTGAAATGATTTCACCTTAAATGTAAGCGATTCAGATGTATTTTGTTTAAATCCAGGATTATATAAAACAACAACCAAGTTTCGAAAGCAACTCTTGCAGAAATAAGATAGCACTTTAAAAACTGCAAGTGGAGTCATTACTTCTGAATTAAATTGCTTGAATAAACTATTGTAAGAGTTCTTTGCCAAGGTACAGTTTAGTTATATCACTTCATTTGGCGTTTGGCCAATTAGTAAATCTCTTAGAAATCACAGCGGACAGCTTTAGTGCCGTGGAATGAAAAAGCCGCAATTAAGTGCTCGGAATAACGTCGTTTTATGTTTTTAAGGCGTAATAGCTGAATTGATAGAATCTTAAAAATACATTTCGGTAGCAATTCTCTTCTTGGTAAATATAAGGATATAAGGATAATAAATATAAGGATATTTATTGCTATAGACTTATTGCAGTTTAACTACCAATATCAAGGGATTTTGGTAGTTAAACTGCAATTAGTCTATAGCAATAAATATCCTTATATTTATTGCTATAGACTTATTGCAGTTTAACTACCAATATCAAGGGATTTTGGTGGTTAAACTGCAATTAGTCTATAGTAATAAATATCCTTATATTTATTGCTATAGACTTATGTTGTAAAGACTTTTTTATTAAGCTGGATTTTAAGTTTCTAGTTTTCAAACAAAGGTAAGAAAAAAGTTTATGTTTTTTTGTTATAGTTGTCCGTTTGTATGCTTGAAAATCTGTCGAATCTTAGAATACCAGACATACTTAAAATCTATTGTATCTGGCCATCGGTGTACCGCTGCGACTCCATAGGTTAAAAGTTTTCTTAACGGCATTACTAGTCACTTTAAATAAATAACACAGGTCAACTTTGTGTAAATAACTACTGGCTTTTAACCTGTGGTATGCCGGAACGTGGATCTACGCGAGACACAATGCTTTTTCTATTATGTCTGGTATTCGGGCATACAAGAGGTTAAGGGATTTCATTTAATAGTTTAATGTTATTTTATGCTTTACAAAACATTTGAAACCATAGTTTACGTGCAAAATAGCACACAGATAACTATGTTGGCAATATTTATGTATAGAATACCGTTCCATATAGTAATGTAGCTTTCTAAAATAAAATCTATTCAGGATTCATCTCAGTTTATTATACTTAAAACCTTGTATTTCACCTACTATTTTATAAGCGTTAATGTGACTAACCAATATAAACGTTATTATAGCTACGAACCAAAGTTATATTCGAATACGTGTTCTCACAAGCACTAGTAGAATTTTAAACAATAATGCATTGCTTGAAAAATCCACTTGAAACAAACTTTTCGTGTGACAATATTGGGAGCAGTGCGGTACTGGAATACTTAATAAAAAAATTACATTCAATGTCAATGGCAACTGCTATCCTATACACTCTCACATCCACACAGGGAAAGTGTTATTGGCTTTGCTGTCAATGAATAATTTTCTCTCAATATCAATATGGAGTCTGGTGTTGTATCCGAAAATCAGCAACAGGCTCCTAAAACTAGGGACCTAAAAGCCTGTTGTAGCAGCGATAGCCTAGTGGGAAACCGTTGGACTGCCACGCAGAGATCTCGAGTTCGATCTCAAGGCACGCATCTCTGACTTTTCGAAGTTATGTGCGTATTAAATAGTTAATTATCGCTTGCTATAACGCTGACGTAAAACTTCGTGAGGAAATCTACATGTCTAAGTTATGTGAAGTCTGCCTGCCCACACTGGGCCAGCGTGATGGACTATGGCGTAAGTCTTGTCACACTGAGAAGAGGCTCGTGCCCAGCAGTGGGAGAGTTTAATATAGGGCTAATATTATCATAAAAGCCTTAGCTGGCGTGTGCTATAAGAACCTCTGCCTACTCCTGCGAGGATAAAGAAGTGATACTATCTATGTAATATGTTGAATAAATGACATGTTTTGCAGCTACTGAGCAATGTATGAACTTTTATATTCAGTAGGTCTTGAGTAGCCTACATATTCGCTTGTGTATGTATGCGGATATTCAAAACGGCTCGATGTAAGATAAATATTTGATTAATTCAAGGGTCGCATCGACCTTATGAAATATGTATTAAAAGGTTATATTCTAGTTTTCTTAAGGCACGGCTAACAGAAAATATGTTTCTCAGACTGGTTTTGATAACCTTTTAAAGAAATACTAAATTCATATTATCATGTAATGTTTATCATTTTTGACAGGACCTTCTTAATTTCACCCTTCAAAACACTCAATTTTAAAAAAAGTGCAGTGTACTTTATGTTATATTCTCACGCTTATATCCTTACAAAGTTTAGTGTTGGTTTTAGGTTCATAATGGCAGGCAGGCCTTTGCCTTTTACCGGGAACAACCAGGCGCAGTGCTCCAACTAAAAATGTCTTAACAGAAAAACCCAATAAAACATTTCCCGATCCTGGAATTATTCTAAAATCCCCATGCACAACAGACCTATTTGCCACTGCTGCGCAACCAAAATAGTATTTCAAACACCATGATACAAAGAAATTGATTATTTTATGGTAGATTCTTTAACGCATTAACAGCCGGTGGGCATGAGCCAGGTCCGTAGCTAGGGTTATGTTGAAACACGTAGACTAATTCAACTGAGAATATGTTTTCGATTTTTAAGCCTTCTTATATCCCGTTTATTGTTCATGCAAGTAACGCTAGCACTAATTTGTACAATATTTATTTGCACTAATCAGCGATAAGTAAATAAAATTATACAATTTTACGAGGAATTCTTGAGCGTGTATGCGTACAACGCGACGACCATAAATACTGCCACGTATAAAATCAAAAAGCAACTTCGCGCGTCGCTTAGTCTTTAGATTGGTTTCGTCGCGGATAGACGTATGATGCTCCGTTCGATTGCTTTCGCGCGTCGCTTGGTTTCGGCGCGGCTAGACAGACTAATGATGCTCCGTTCGATTTCAGGTGCCTTATAATATGTTGCGTATATACATATGCCATAATTTAAATAAAATTTAGATGTCATAATTCACTATTTGAAGGATCCACTCCTATATTGCTATATGTAACTGTTGCATCATTTTCACCCTTAAGCAAAGAGTAGTGAACTTTATATTTAATACGGTCATCAGTATTAAGCGCTTCCATAAGATAAGATGTCAAAGAAGAGTTTAATTTCGAAAACCGTACTTAAAGAAAAGTAATGAAACGGCCGAAGAATATCGACAATCGACTTCTATAAGCTATTTAAGATGAAGTAAATTATGATGAGATGAGAGTCTTAATATAAATAATCTGATTTAGTTGAAACTTTATCTTTTTAGTGGTGGGCTGTTGGAAATCAGTGTTGATTTAACGAATAAAAGCCAGGCCGAAGACCAATTTAATTATTTTAAATCGTACGTTGAATTGGGAGAAAGATTTTATCTTAATTTTCACCCAAAAATGACCCTGAAACTGTAACCTAATTTCATTTCAAGCGAAGCTTCTTTAAGGTAAGTAATGAACTTAGAAATTGCCAATTCCCAATTATACGTGTCACCAATACGAAACTGTTTTGAAAGCCCAAAACAAATTTATTTGGCAATTACATAAACTTTCCTAATACATACTTTAATAGGTATCGGTATAAAGTATAAAGTGGTTACCAATATTCGTAATATCTTTATGGAATACTTCATAAATGTGTATATTTTGCTGGATATTACCTAATGCTATTGTCTGAACCATGTCATTTTAACTAGATGCACTTTATACAGAAAAATGTCAGTGGTGCAGAAAAGGACATAGGGTAAGGTACCCTATGTCTTATATATTTGGTAAGGCGTGAAAGTGTAACAAACAAACATTCTAACATTCACATCTTTATTATTACTAGTTAGGATGTCATTTCGTGAGCTATATTCTTAACAATAAGATTAATTGGATTAATCACTTTAGTTTAATGAATGCCATATATGAAAAATGCATTTCAGTTCACATTTAATTAATTAATTATAGGTATTTCTTAATTTATTTTTTTGTGAAAAGTAACAGATACATACAATGCTTAAATTAAATAATTTACAAAAAAAGATGGTAGTAAGTATGTACCTCACAACGTTATCCGTTACTAAAATATTTGTTTTGAACTTAATTACATACGAGCAGAACTATAACAATGAAAATATTGTAAGTCAAATACAGTAGGTACTTATAACTAATAGAAATTACAAAAAAATATATTCAATATATTAAAAAAGAAACTGGTCTTCTGGGTTTTCGTTAGCCGTGATAAACGTTCTTAGTATGGGCATATATTTGTTAAAAAAAAAAATGAAATTGCAATTATGTAGAGTACTACATAATTGCAATTTCATTTTTTTTTCTACTACTGTAGTCTACTACTGTAGAGCCTCGCCGATTTCAGCATGAATGGGCCGGCTCGACTGGGGAAGGACTATCCTCTCACAGAATATCGACGTGAATTAGCAGTATTCTTACTGTTGTGTTTTATTCGGTGACAGAGTACCGGACGCCCAAACATCCTCTTTCCCCCTTCCCGCTCCTTCTCCTTCCTGCTCCTTCTCCTTCCCACTTCCTTTCCTAAAAGGTCGGCAACGCGTAAGTGATGCCTCTGGTGTTGCATGCGTCCATAGGCTACGGTGACCACTTTTTATCGGATGAGCCATATGCTTGTTTGTTAATAGGATAAAAAAAAACATAAATTAATGAAGATAAAATTTACTTAAAATAATATTTCATTTCTAGTCTTAGTGCAAAATATCTCAATCTCCAGTATGCCTAAGTAAGTAAATAAACCTTTACTTACTTAGGTAAACCTTACTTTGAAACCTTAACTTTGAATGTAAATCAGATACTTATATTTAACTTTCATTTTACAATGCCACCGACCATCTCGTCAAGGACTATTTTAAAACTTTAATTATGTTCACTTACCATGTTCAATATATATCAATACATATATACATTCGCAGTTTCACGTGTATATCGTTAAGAGGGTTGGTAGTTGTGTATCACGCCCTAATTTCACCAAATAAATATATAAAATAGATCCTATGTTGTCTACAAGGCACAGTGACAGACTGAAATTTTTTTGACAGAAAAACCAAATGACTCTTTGCCCAATCTGGACCAAATTCGAGACTTTAAAAATACTGCCGCACCTTCTAGACAATTTAGAATACTAACAATAGTATCTACTCAAAAATAAAAAGGTACAAGCGTTTAAAATTTGGTAGAAGGGACACTTGTCAAATGACAGAAAAACTATGCACGATATAAACTATGACGTAGCCGCTATTTAAACGCAGCTGTCCGAGGGAGAGAGCGAGATATCGCCACTACGACCCCACATTTTTATATCCAAATCAAAAATACTAATTGCTTCCTTATTTTGCAACCAATTTTGATATTGTTTGCTCAAACAAGATTTCTTTTGATTGTTATTTGCTGTTTTGTGTAAAATACTGTAAGTACAAAATTAAACTTACGCGAATACACTATAATTTTGTTACAGCACTAATAAACCAGTTTGCCGGCCATGTACCAATCTTTTATAGCAAAACGCTGCAAGAGACACTGTTCCTACGTTTCACTTGAATAAAAGATAATATATTAGAGCTTTCGGTTTACTCAATCTTTGTAACACAGATTTTAGTATTTAATTCAAGTGTATATTTGCAAACAATAACATTCATAAAAGTACGCTATAAAAACGAAGACTCATAAAATGTATCTATCTGTCATCGCATACACGATATTTGTATGTGAATCTGTAAATTGTCTGCTTTTATTGCGTCTTAAATATCAATTTAATCGCCTTTTTCGTTATGACTACATTTAGTTATTGCTCTTTACAATAACAAATCTGTATCTTCTGCTTTTAAGGCGTGTATGATAGACGTATTAATCGGCATGGTGAGAAAAAGTATTTTCATATAGTTTCTAGTTTACCTGGCAGACATTTAAATTTATGATGTCTGCACACGTAGCAGTAGGTATGGTGGCATGGCTACATTCGGCGCTGGTGTGTGTGTACAATCCTTTATTATGATCTTAATCGATCAAGTCGTACAAAAACTACGCCAACGTTTCTAACGTTTACTCTAACATTATTATAGGTACTTACGATAATTAGTACAAAGCTATAGGCTTTGTATGCACGAGGATAATAATTATATGAAAACGAGATCAACCAAAACGATCCCAGACAGTAGGTAAATATAAGACGAACATATACTGGAATCGGGTACTAATCATTAGATTGAATTTCATCGTCCGGGAGTCCTTTCCACCGAACGCCACTTTTATCCAAAAATAGTGCGAGAAGCTATTGAAATCAAAAAACATAGAAATCTTAATAGGGAAGATGGTTTGAAATTATCCGCGACGTGGAATTCCGTGATTAATAATAGGCAACTTCGTTGTTTTGCACAGTCATGTAATTCACAGAATACGGACACAACGGCTAGCATACGTAATAGGGATACGGTGAGTGTAGTTTCTGACGGTACATAGACAAACAAAAATATTCCAAAAGTGAGAGTGAATCAAGATTCTTCTGCCTCACAAACGGAGACATGACATCGCAGCACCAGTCAGCTTGTGACCACGGCCGGTGTAACCTGGTCGAAACGTCAAGCATAAAAAAGGTAAACATTATGCATGATCGCTTTAATACCCGTTACATATTATATATATATCATGCAACGCGAAAGTTTAAATTTATTAAATATAAGACCGTCTAAGAAACCATTTCGCGCTTTTGTTTGAAATTTACGCATACTAAGAGCCAAGCGACAGGTCGTAAAGCAATATAGATGGCTTAATATCATAGTCTAGGTTTGTGAGGTTTTATTTCCATACCCACATTCACGTCGCCTATAATATTCTATGAGAATAAATAATTCTCAGTATCTTAAAACGCATACTAATTTCAATTCAATTTGTTATATTTCATATTATTATTATATTCATATTAGTTGCCTGTATAAACTAAATAAACATATCGTAACTCTGTTGGTTTAAAGTTTAGATGAACATTTAACGACACTTAAAGTGTAGTTTTAGTATCCACTTACATCGTCCTCCCCGACATGATTTATAGAGAAATATAAAACTACCCTAACCCAAATTTAGAAGCGACTTCGCAAGCATTGAAATATGTATAACCACAAACATATCGTTAACTTTTACCTCTATATTATTCTTGTCATATATTATACTTAGTGTTATAACTTATAATGAATATAATCTATACTAATATTACAAAGAGGAAAGATTTGAATTTGGTTTGTTTGTTAGTTAGAATTTAATTTAAAAGTTCTGAACCGATTTTAAAAATTCTTTCACCATTAGAAAGCTTTATATTTGTGTGCATGAACATGGATGTTTGTTTTGGTCTGGGTGTGCGACCTTAGGCGTGGCAGTCGGTTACACTAACCACTACGCCATCGAGTCGTCAACGTCTATGTACATATAATATGTATGCATTTACAAAAAAAAAAAGTATATTATGTATGTTTATCCATTGTCTAGTACCCATAGTACAAACTCTGCTTAGTTTGGGCTAGATGGTGTTGTGTGTATGTGATAGAACCACCCTCTGAGATAGAGTCACCCTCAGATGGATTACCATCTGTCAATCAATTATGATAGAATTACTTATATAGGTTATTATATTTACATCGGTAGACAGTTAAGAAAGTAATAATGAGCTCAAATATTTAATATCAGCTCTGTATTAAACTGTCCCACTGCTGGGCACGGGCCCCTTCTCAATGTGAGAAGGGTTAGGCCATAGTCCACCACGCTGGCCCAGTGCGGGTTGGTAGACTTCACATATCTTAGAAAACATTATATATTAGAACTCTTTGACATGCAGGTTTCCTCACGATGTTTTCCTTCACCGTTAAAGCGAGCGATAATTATCTATTTAAGACTGCGCCGCCGAGCGTAAGACTGATAATCACAGAGCTCGTGCGGCGCATATTCAAATTGGCGCGCGGCCACCATAGTAAAATTGTATGGAGGATTTAAAGTGCTTTTTTGATAAATATGTATATTTATGTTTCGTTTAAGCTGTAAAATAGGATAGATTTCTACTGTTATAATCTTAAAATCACGTAACATCAGCTTAGGGTTTTGCATTTTCCGTGCAAATTTACGTAATTTTGTAGGCTAAAATATCAATTATTTTAAGTTTTTTACACAGAGTAATTGTAAACACATTTATTGTTATGGTAAATGTATATTTTATATTTTTTATTAAGCAAAAATTGTTGATTTTATTTACTTAACTTTGACCGCCTGTTTTGGCACATTTCGCTCGGCGAACTCTTAATACGCACATAACTTCGAAAAGTCAGAGATGTGCGCCCTGGAATCGAGTTCGAGACCTCTGCGTAGCAGTCTAACAGTCTCCCACTAATTTATCGCTGATCAAATAATTCTGAACATATTACTAATGCCGACATCTTACACCCGGATTCAGAAAGGCAGCTCAAAACAAAATTTGTTTATTTACCGTCAAACGCATGTCAACTGCTTGGATTAGCTGACTAGATTAGTATAAAGAAACTCACTCGTCTAAATATTATGGGATTATGTTCCCAAATTCACAGCAATTACACGGACTGTTGAGACCGTCTTACTGAGTTGAATGCTCGTTACTGACTACTGAGCGATCTTTCGCTGAGGGCCGAGTTACTTGTTCCGCCTTCCACAATAACCCCACTATTCAAAAATTACGGTTGGCTGTGTTGCCAGTTGGGTAAATAAAAACTCCCGAACAGAATTATTAACAAACATAAGAAATTATGACATTAGCAAAGGCTAATCAAATCACTTGACATTAGTTTGACTTTGACGCGTCGTTGATTATCCGTTCAGTAACCGGATGTAATACCGTTACCCAGTTATCTATACATAAAAATAAAGAAAATTGAATGAGAATTGAATTGTCTATTTGTAATCTCAAAATAATAGCTTTTCAGTAAATGTAAATGAAAGTATATATTTTTTGTCTGTTCGTCTGTTTTTGCCAGCTTATCTTTGAAACAGCTAGACTGATTTTAACTGGACTTTCACTGGCAGTTGATGTAATAAGGAGGAGAGAGAAAAATTTGTGTTAAGTGAAGAAGGAATACTTCTTGTTAAATTCCACGTGGACCAAGTGGCGGGTAACAGCTGGTAAAATATATAACTACTATCTTTAAATCAGTATTAATTCTAAAGTACTGAGTACTAAAAGCAGTCTAATCCAGGCACAATTTTTTCTAGTACCAAGTACTTAGTTCCATCTAATACTTTGAGTATAGATATTCTTTGTAACAAACTCTGAGTGCCTAAGACGACGAGTAAGCATTTAGAGATCAAGCGTCTGACATTTATTAAGAAAGGAGCTAGATCCTGTATGGATATAAAGGAGGTCTGGGTTTTAAATAAAACGCAATTATTCTATTAACTAGAACCTAATTAGAAAACCATTTTTATTTATATAAATATACCAAAGAGAAGTAAAATGTTTTGTTTGTCTGCAATCTGTACTTATATAGAACTAGCGATCCATCCCGGCTTCGCACGGGTGCTTCAGTAGTATTTGAGTTTATCGTGAACAGACAGACGCGGCGGCGGACTTTGTTTTATAACACGAAGTGATAGTGATTGATGAAGTGAATAAACAAAATATTTCACCATTAGTAATAATGGATGCTGGCTGTGTTCGAAAGACACCACTCCAGCAACGCCGCTTGCAGCACTAATTAATGATGTATTGTTTTAGTGCTTACTTCATAGCTTTTAATATTTTACATAAATAACTATTAATAGAATAAGAAACAAATGCATAGAGAAACAAAAAAGACATTAAAAACATTTGTGGTATCTTTAAACATAAACATTTTAAGTTCCAGTTTCATACTAATAAAATTAAGAATTAAATCATCTCAACCATTAAATAAAAAACATGTCTGATATTTCAGGATATTATAATTAAAGCGTTTTCTTTGAGAAACAAGACATATTTAACAAATAAAATATCGCAATGTTTTAAAGGCAACCTTTTTTTATGCAAGAACACACAACAATACTTGCCTTACTCGATAAAACCATCTAGGTATTCATAGATGTGAATTTATTTGACGACTCGATGGCGTAGTGGTTAGTGTAACCGACTGCCACGCCTGAGGTCGTGGGTTAGATTCCCGCACAAGTTTCTATTTCTTTTTTTAGTTTCTATGTATAATATGTATGTATTTACAAAAAAAAAAGTATATATGTATGTTTATCCATTGTCTAGTACCCATAGTACAAGCTCTGCTTAGTTTGGGCTAGATGGTGTTGTGTGTATGTGATAGAATATTATTATTATTATTATAGATAACACGTTGTTCTCTTAGATTACGGATATGGTAAAGACATATTATTACCAATAACTTAATTTCTAAGAATTCGGAACAAAGGTGTATACTATAAAGCAAAACTACCCTCTAAAACACTTTATTAGATTTAACACAGCCGCAACGTGTTCCTAGTCCACACAATTATAATATTACTCCTTGGTATAATATCTGAATAAAATTGATCTTCAACTACATTGATCTTCCTTCTATTAAATATATGACTCCGTTTACTTTGTAAACGATACCAACCAATATATTTAATATCATACTCTTTTATGCATATCTATTGATAACAAAGATCACAGGGGTGAAGTTAAATTGATTTAATTTTGTTTACCATTCCAATTTAAGTTTCTGAGTTTTCCTTGAAAGTTTATTCTCTTCAATATTATTGTAGAAAACCAGAATATGCCCTTGACTTACTTCGTCTGGGAGAAATGCTTAGTGTCTGGCTTTGATTTGTAAGCGACCAAATGTAGAAAATAATATATTTTTACCTTACCAGTTGTAGAGGTTTTCAGAAGTGTTCTCTTAGGTAATCAATTAAAATAGTTCTTGGTACATATGGATATATATTAACTGGTACCAGTTATTAATACTATAAATACATATTGGGATACGACCAAACTGATTGCTTGCGGGGACGACTGCCGCGCGGCACTATTGCATACTTACGCCTGACTATATAAAACTAAAGTGCTAGCAGTGTCGTTACAATATTATAATTCGCATAGAGAAGAAGAAAAAGAAGCGGCTGTAGCCTAATGGATAAGGCATTGGACTTGCGATCAAGGTGTCACGGGTTCGAATCCCACTCATTGCCCTACTAACGTGAACCCACTCCTAATACAAGCGTTCTAGCTTAGCTGGAGGGTTAACAAAAATACTAGTAATAAAAAAGTCGATAGGACACTTTAAAAAAAAAAATATTTACGGACTGTATCGTTGCGCAAGACCTATCCTGCAATAGATTGCGATACTAAGTTCTTCATAAATTCTTAAGAAGTTAAATAAATATAAATTCATAAAGCTTTAGCAGCTTCCTTAGAATTTATGCAAAACGTTTTAAAAACAACTCGAATCTTCGAGTAGTGTTTAGTCTGCAAAGAAAAGAAAAATAATTGTATTAAAATATTTACAATTGGTTAAATATATATTCTTTGCAAATTTCAAACTAAAATAAATCTGTTTAGTTTATTTCGTGAGAGTTATTATAATTGCAAGTTTAAACTCGAGATTTTGGATTATATGTGAACATTATCTGCCAATGCTTAAAGTCTTGATACTCAATACTCTCTTCGTAAAAGACAACGTGATTTAAGAAGAAAATCACTTTTGAATTCAAGCTCATACACAATATGTCCATGTACATATATACACTAACAGAATACTGTAAATGAAATTATTACGATTATGTATTAAGACAGTAAACGAAAATAAAAGAACAGTAGTAAAAAATAAAAGAGGAATGATTTAATAATATATTATTAATAATATATTAAATTATTCCAATTTAATTTTATAGACGTTAGGGAATAGTCATCATACATAATGAAAATATATTATATGCACTTTAATCTTAATTTTTAAATAGTCACGTCATGACCTTTGTAGAATAGTATTAATCTTGATTCCCGATACATATGGAGTTAACCCATAGGATTACCATAAACATTTATCTTTGTTTGTGACCAGTTCACGCAAGAAGGCTTTTATATTCAAATTCAATGAGCATAAATTGACATAGACTTTTCCAATAAGTTTTGAATTTGTCCTACGTGGTATAGATTTATAAATTACTAAGCCTCAGAACCGTGGTTTTTCGTTGTATTAATATTCTCAAGGAGGAATATCATTCTATGGATCGTACTCGAAATAAGGAAAGTATTAACTCAAAATACCATATTCATGTTCCCACGATTATGGTATTTTGAGTTAATAAAAAAAATTTTGAGCTTGTATCGCTATTCACTATAGATTTTGACGTATATCTATTTTTTGTTTGTTTATAATTAGATTTTCCACTTTACACAAATAATCGTTTTTGTTATATTTTATTCTTCAACAACGTACACGTTACAACACCATAATTATTATCATCATGCACCGTCCTATTTATTATGGCTCTTGCGTAGGCATCAAATCTAGAGAGACAGTTTTACTTTTTAGTCTATTAATAAATAATGATAATATTTTCTTATTATGTACACGAAGCGTAACCATTTGAACAAGTATGTACGCAAATTTTGGATGAAGTATTTACTTAATCAAAAATTTGCGTATTCTAAACTAAACTTCTTAACCTAACAATTATATCAGGAAGGATAAACATTTGTTTATCCTCGTGATATATATATACATTGACTCGTGGAGAATACACGTGTAATACACTTATACATGTGTCAAGTTGTGTCAGTAGTACCTATCGTCGGGCACGCCACGATCGTGGCAGTAAGTCCCGTGTTTGAGGAGTGGCTGGAGAGGCGGCATGGCACCCTCACCTTCCGGTTGACACAGGTAATGACTGGCCACGGTTGTTTTGGCCAGTTCCTGTGTCGTATACGCCGGCAAGAGATGCCCGGTTGTCACCACTACGGCGACTGCCACGACGTGCCGCAATCAACTCACGGCGCTGCACACTGGCGGATTGCCCCGCCTGGGTATCGCAGCGCCGTGAGTTGATTGCGGCAGTCAGATTGGTTGCCCTCTCGCTCCCGGCCGTAGTTCAGTCTATGGTCCGGAATGAGTCGTGGAACGCCATCGCCTCCTTCTGTGAGGAAGTGATTTCCATCAAGGAGGCGGCGGAGCGGGAGAGGGAGCGCTTAAACCCTCACACCTGCCGCAGAGCCGGGCGCCAAAGGGCGCAAAACGACCTCCAGTGACGACCTCGATGGCGTAGTGGTTAGTGTAACCGACTGCCACGCCTGAGATCGCGGGTTCGATTCCCGCACTAGTCAAACATTTGTGTGCATGAACATGAATGTTTGTCTTGCTCTGGGTGTTTCTATGTATAATATGAATGTATTTACAAAAAAAAGTATATTTGTATGTTTATCCATTGTCTAGTATCCATAGTACAAGCTCTGCTTAGTTTGGGCTAGATGGTGTTGTGTATATGTGATAGAATATTATATTATATTATTATTATCGTGTAGTGGTCTGCCGTTTCATACGGCGGGCCGAAACCTACGGCGGGGTTGCGACTGCATGTGCAAGTGATTCGCGCGGCCCCGTCGGTAGTGGTTTTGTTGAGGAACACCGTGGTAAGTTTAGTCGGTATTCCGGGAGTTCCATTATCATTTCAAGATCTTTCTTTTACCCCGGTGAGTCCGACATAACCCTCCGCCCACCCCCGCAGAGGGGTATGCGTCAATGCATAACCACGTAAAAAAGAAAAAAAAGAAGTAATACCTATCGTATATATATATATGTATATATGTATTTTCTTAAAGACAACAATACAAATCCTGTGTCACGAGGATCTTTACAAATATTCAAAATACGTTAAAAAAATAAACACCCTGGCCAATTATTTGTGGATCATACAAAGTTTTAATCATTAAATAAATCGTGTGGGGATCAAACCCATAATATTCGAGGCAGTGGCAATGACGAGGCAACAACTTAAACCACAACGCTAACTATGTAGTTATTTATATCATAGAGAGTGTCCCAGAAGTCGACGTCAAGCCGGAATCAGGTAACAGGCTAAGTTATAATAGCTCAGAAATAAATACAAAAAAATCTAAGATACGTATTTTAAAATTATAGGCATTTTAAAAAGATCAAAAATATCTACATCCTGTGACAGTCTTTTAACTCCTGTTACTACAGATATATATTATAAGCCTATTGAGGGGCACACCGGCAGCCAGATACAATACATTTTTAATTTGTCTGAAATATTTAAATGAATATTAGAAATTCATTTCATTATTAAATAAAGTATTGAATCAAAAATAACCTCACTCGTCACATGTTTATGAATAATACGATAATTTCAAACAATAAACACTTTATAACGTCTACAGCTGTAATGATGAGTTAAGAGCTAATTGCATAATGAGACGACTATTCTTTTCATTGTAACATTTTATCGTAATTAGCAATAATTCATTAATGTAAGCGTTATAATTGCTGTAATTGTAGAATACATTTTTCACAATTAAGATTTAAAGAAAGACACTCTCGCAACGCCTGCAATAGCAATGATATTTCCCGTGTGGCAATTTACTAACATCGAAACAACTACCAAAACATTTAAACTCAAACAAATTATTCGTGCATCACAACATCTTTCGTCCTAGGGGATCGAATCCTCTACACTCGCCGAACTGGCATTGGATAAGCACCCAAATGGAATGCCTATAACTACTATTCGTGAAGTCAATTTACTGATTAACTGTATAGTTCGAGATTACATAAAGAACGATACGGTCAATGATCTTTTATAGGTAGACGATACTAGCCCAGGCAGAGTCCCAAGGGGTTTCATCGCAGAGGCAGCAGTAACTCACTATTACGTAGTCGTGTGAATCCCGGGTAAATATCCCGATCTCTCTTCTCCGTGGCTGAACCAGTGTCGCACGTACTTATTTTCTGTCGCTTTATATAACGTGGGTCGTATCGAATTGCTTTGTAGGGCGGTGCTTGTTGACACTGTTTAGACGGGGAACATTTTGCACTTTATATTGTGTCGCGTATCATAGTGTTGCCTCGATACTACACTATGTTGTGCTTGTGAATACATTGCAACTCGGTCCAATAAACGAGTTGCAACTTTCGCCCTTATTTACCGAAAAAGAAGAGAAAGTTTAAAAATATTAATGTATATATTATGTTTTAATTCATTTTTCCAAGTTAGATTTCAATGTTATTACCTAATGAAATTCCCATTAGGAACAACTATGTTTATATATGTATTTCTGTCTACCGGTTATTTTAGATTTCGTTTACTTTTCTTTATATTTAAGTAATATTAATTAAATATATGAAATTGAAGTACCGACAGACCAGTGTTGACCATGAGCATCGTCTTAAACAATCAATTGATGTTATTTATATTCTAACTAAAAAGAGATATATACATATTTTTGTTTTCCAGTGTTTAGCCGTTAAAATTGTCTTACGTTTACGCGAATGTTATACATTAAAATAATTAAATAACTTTAAAGTTGTTTACTTTTAACAGATTTATAAGTTAGTCGAAAACTATAAGCCCAAAAACAGCATAAGTTAAATAGCAGAAGTTTAATAATGACAGAAATTTACATTACTCAAAAAAAAAGTTCTGTTGTTATCCAATTCTGGATAAATGTCTCGGTAGTTC
Source organism: Catocala fraxini (assembly GCA_930367265.1). NCBI lineage: Eukaryota > Metazoa > Arthropoda > Insecta > Lepidoptera > Erebidae > Catocala > Catocala fraxini. The sequence continues at coordinate 9,211,621 of OV884038.1, forward strand.
ATTGGCTATGTTCTAATATCAGGCGCGGCTTCAACGGTATTGGAATGTATTTTTTTTAAGTCACATTTGAATTTACAAGTAACGATGTAGTATTGTGATATATTAGAAAACTCAATTACACTGCCTGATTTGGGCATCCAACGCAAACATCCTATAATAATTTAAAATGATAAGCTACGTTATTCCTAAAAAGATTTTTTTCTTAGTGTGTATTCTGAGAATTAACATTGAAAGAGAAATACTGGTATAATTAGATTAATCTTAATCCAAAACTAATATTATAAATGTGAAAGTGAGTTTGTTTATTTGTTTGTTACGCTTTAACGTCTTAACTACTAATCGATGATTATAAAATTTGGCATACACGTTGTCAGCGGTACATAAAGGACATAATTGTATCTTTCATTTAGAAAAGCTACTGCTGCTCACGAGGTTTAGAAATTTACTGTCAAAATCTAAGTTAATGCGAGCGAAATGTCGGACCAACAGTAGTGTAATATAAGTTGAAAGATATAAATAGCTCATAGCTAGTTGCAATCACTGATCGGTAAACGATTAGCGACGTTAAGCAACGTTGGGTGCGGTCAGTCTATAGATGGGTGACCGCTTAGTGGTATTTCATCTGAGCGTCTCCGTGCTTCAGAGGGCACGTGAAAAGTCGGTCCCGGTTGTTGTCAAATTGACAACAGTCGTTAAGCCATATTAGAGGCCTACGGGCGGCTTGAACAACTCTTGACAAAAGGTTGGCCACTAAACACACCAAAAAGAAAAAAGAAAGTTGATGAAGGAAAAATAAAAATTATGATATAGCTATCTATATTATCATTTTATTTTTCTTTAATCTTTATTATTTGTATTGTTTTTAACTGTGGCGTGGCGTTTAAATCTATTAAACAATTATTATAGATTTAACAGTTAAAAACAATACAAATAATAAAATTTTGTTTCAAATTTAGAATTCCAAGATCTCTCGCAGTAAGTTCGGCTCCACTATTGAGTTTGTTGTGTCTCTTAGGGACTGTGTGTAGAATTGGGTTGACAAGCAAATATGTCATAAGATAACCCGATACGCTCACCCAGAATGTGTACAATAAATAAATAATATTATTTCAACAGACATGCAAAGCGGCTTAGTCTAATATTTATTCACTGCCACAATTTTGATTAGGTATATTTTATAATAATATTATTATCTTAAATTGTGAAATCAAATTGTTTAATATTATAATAATAATAATATTCTATCACATACACACAACACCATCTAGCCCAAACTAAGCAGAGCTTGTACTATGGGTACTAGACAATGGATAAACATACATATATACTTTTTATTTGTAAATACATACATATTATACATAGAAACACCCAGACCAAGACAAACATCCATGTTCATGCACACAAATGTTTGACTTGTGCGGGAATCGAACCCGCGACCTCAGGCGTGGCAGTCAGTTGCACTAACCACTACGCCATCGAGTCTGCCATAATATACCAAATATAAAAAAAAATATTTATGATAACCTGCTTTTAAATCTGTGTTTTAAGATTCTACGAAATAATTTTCTGCTGTACTTATGTCAAAATATCTAATGAAATCCCTGAAAAGTCAGGGTTAATAGTATATACACCATTTAACTTGATAGCGTGTTAGATTCCACGTAAGGAAAGACCATAATTTCGTCTCCTACGCACATATTTGATCACATTATTCCTACTAAAAATTATAATCAGTCGCAAACATAAGCGGTGTGTTACCACGGAAACAAGATGTTCGATATTATATAGTAAAAAAAATATACATGTTTACTAATAGTTTACTCAGTTTCCAAGAGCATTAAGTGAGTAAGTAATTTAAAATTGTCGTCTACATCCTTCTCAGTATCCTACTATACAATTACGATTGTAGGTATGATTGTATCGTTTTGTTTACATAGGAATCACCGCTTCCACGATATTAGAACGTATCGGCCTCCTCGGCTTAATTAAGTTGCTCTTGTACAAGATCATTGACCTTATGTTACTACTGATATAGTACAAAATAATTATATTATCTACGTTTCATAAGTAGCTTCGTCATCACGAACTTTTTCTATTAACGGTATTGGATGAGTAAGTATCTCTTCCTTGCCTTTTATGAATCGAACCGAGTTTTATTAGTAGCGTTAAGTTGTGGCGATAATTATGATTAAAGACACAAGTCACGTCTCTCTTTAGTTACCAATCAGTCGTAACGATAGGACGAGCAATATAGTTCTGAAATACTTCGAAAGGGATGCCCAAATTGCACATTCCTATGTTTATCGATTAGGTTTCGGATGATCGCTCGCCCTGACTAACAAACAACACAATCGATTAAATACTATATTGTACATATTATAGTCATACATAAATCTTTTTTATTTTCGCCTATTGAAATGAGCCACTATGCCTGATGGTAAAGTGGAAACATTTAGATAAAAAAATTATTAAAAAAATGATAAAGCATCATTACAATCTTTGTGATAATGAATTATTTTAAAAAGACAATTTCTGCTCTAGTATTCAAGCCCTGTGCCGCGGGGAATTTAAATACAATATGTTTGAATGTAAATCCTCCTCCAGCTCGTTCATGAAAATAATAAATTATTTTTGATTATGCCTTTATAATGGACAACAAGTAGAGTCAGGCTTAAACAGTAATATTTTGTGGATCACCAAAATAATCTCGTATTTTAAACGCTAAGTGTAGCGGCAACGATAATACGACCGCTTGCTTGCTACGATAGCTAAGCAGATAAGTGATCGTCTTGCAGCGTTAGCATACAGCTTAAGAATATAACTCATTTTCTATTTTCATTACTTTTCGTTTTTATATTTTGTAAATATCAAGGATAAAATATGTTCAAACTTACTTAAGAAATAGAATAAAATGTTTTTGAAACATCTTCAAGAACATTTGTTTGGTACAACATAAAATCTCATTATGATAAGGGAAAACATTTGGGAAGGTTGGTGCAACTTTTAAATAAAAATTATACATACGAGTACAAACGTTCTTCTCTTTTCGGTCTTTAAATAAAACTACTACTGCGATAGTTATAGTTCATGTGTCGCGGGGGACATTACAAACAATGAAAGAACGGCCAAAGGCATATTTTTGTCCTCTCAATTAAATTCTCGCCGCGGTCTAGTATCGAGGTGACTACTTTAGTCATTACGAAATATTAATATGCACTTTGTAGTGTCAGGTCTTTCTTGCTTAGTGATCACATCATCCACTTTGTTTTTGCTTACAATTTAATCCACCTGAGATAAGAGCACTTAAAAGTTAGTAATAAATAAATATATCAGCATATATTTACGATAGGTATCTGTGTTGCTTCCTCTATTAAGATCCCCGACATGGGTCAGAGATTCCCTTGAATTGGAGTAATAAAACTCCACCGATTTGCTTTTAATTTAAATCGTTCCAGCGTCAACACATAATCTATTGGTCTCAAGGGTTTATTCAATCTGAGAGTCAATGTTATTTCCGCTTTACAAACTCGCAAATGAATAATGTACGAATGAAATTAAATAAATCAAATTACAAATTTTGATACAGATGATAAAATACACGTAATGTCCAAGATTAAAATCATGACTAAGTTCAAATATTGTCACTTTTCTGGATGTTAAGTTATCAGTACAACATGACATTCAAATTTAAATAATTATAGTTGAAGCACACGGTTTGGTTAGGAGCAGCGATAGCTCAGTGGGGAGACCAACACACTGCAATACAGAGGGTCTCGGGTTTGAACCCACGTCGCGCACCTCTGACTTTCGGTAGTTATATGACTTTTCGAAATTATGTGCGTATTGATTGACAATTATCGCCTGCTCCGTGCCTCGGAGAGCACGTTAAGCCGTCGGTCCCGGCTGCCATGAACATCTATGGCAGTCGTTATTGGGAAAGTCAGTACCCTCTAATATCCTGACACTGGTCTAGCCTTAGGGTATCGTTAGCCTTCGGGTTGCGGAGGTCAGGTGGCAGCCGCTCCGTGTAAACACTGATATCCAGTCAAATCCGGTTAGACCAGAAAAGTCGACCCCAAGTGACTTGGGAATAATAAAGGCTAAGAGAGAAGAAGTTGAAGCACACGGTTCCCTATTTTATTCGCATAAAATTATATGTCACAATTTTAATTTGGCATAACTGTTTAGGTACCTACAACTTTTTTAAGCATAATTGCTATAAGCATTATAATTATTGTTAAGCATACTACTACACTTAATCATAAATTTGAAGTTTTGTAAACTTTTTGTTCGCGTTTAATAAAATACTTTTCGTATATAAAATAAACATGTTGGCGGCTTAGGGGCACGCCTGCCGCACCCTAACCTATTGTTACACTATTTTCCTGTGGATGTTATATCCAAGTTATATATGCCTTATAACTTTATGGCAATCAAAATTACGGAAAAAGCATTAGCTAAATGATATTCATGCCTACTGAAATAGTATGCAAAAAAACAATTACGTCAAAGTATAATTACAACAAAAAAAGAATTGCCTAACTAGTTATGCCAAATTATTAGGACAAAAAAATTTGTTGAAGCTAAGGGTTCCCATAGCACACACAGACAGTTGTTCACTATCGTTCTCTATCATATAAATGTAATGTGTAAGCTCACTCGTCTTAGAGTGGACACTTTCTCGGGCGATCTAAGTACCGCAGAGACACATCTATGATTTAAATATCTGTTTATGCCTGATAGAACCGATACAAAATATGTCAACATAATAATAAAAAAAGTAATAATAATAAGTATATCATCGTTCAGATTGTTTGTCGCAGCGGTGGTGAGCTGTGAATAAATAAAATAGTAAGCTTTCGCGTAACAGAAAGATTTATCGAAGTACTTCAGTATGATGAGTTGCTACCGAACAGCTACGTAAGTAATACTTGCTAAGAAAGTTATAACATCTGTTTACGAGCACGCAATAATCTACCTCATGATAATAACGGCTCTTTATGATCCACCTTCCTAATATGAATCGTTTTATTTATCTCTGCTACTTAAATTTTTATGATACTACTTAGAATAGTTCTTTTTTTATACATAGGTACATAGATTTATGCTAGTTTGACAAAGTGGCAAAATGAAACTGCTAATTCCCTTACGGTACGATCCTGGTTTATCTCTCATGCTTTTTCATTCACTCTACATAATTAGGGCACGCTCGTTGGCTTAGCATGTTCTTAACAAAGCCTAAAAAATCTTTAGGATATCTCTTATCTTATCAGAGACCGTTTGTCTTATATGCTTTGACGGTCTCGGTGGCGGAGTAGTTGTGAACGCGACTGCTGTGCTCGAGATTTTGGGTACGATTACCGGATCGGGCGAAGTTCTAATAGTTTCATTTGTCAAAAATTCTCAGTAGCTTCAAAACACGTGGAACCTTTAAACCATACTTGTTGAAACGTGGGTATAATACTACAACTACGTCTACTTTTTCGCAGGTGTAGCTTGTCAGGACATTAGTGTAAGTAATTTACAAATTATTAATTAGTATATCAGAGACAATAATAAGTCTGCTAAAGTATTTGCATGTGGCTTGAAGCAGGATTTTCATCAGTAGTGGCTGGGGATTAAAAATAATAAATATTCATAAAGAAACGACATTTCAACGTGCGTTTAATATGAGAAGCACATTGAGTCACTGTTTCAAAGCCTCGAGTTAAACTTTTAATTTGATCGCTAGCTGTATTGTGAGTGCAAAGGCCAAAATCTAGTACAAATATCAACACAGAAAAATAACCTTTTTATATCCTTGTTTACCTTTTTCGTAACTGTGAGATGTCGAGCCAATAGAATTGTTTTCTATTGTGTCTCGGACTTGGTTGACGTCCTAGCTTTGAAATAATTTTTTTATCTTAGTTCAGCTATTCCAAAACCGTTAAGTACTGGCGGTAAAGTTTTCAAAAAGATCATAGGAAATGTATTTATGTATGTTCACATTATTCCGTATAAAGATTATTTATGCCTAAATGAATTTGACAATTCGCTTATTTAAGGATACTAGCGGTCGCCAAGTGGTCGAAATTCACCAATAAATTATTTAAATTTTAAATTTGATCTTTATTAAGGTTTTATTGTCTATAACTATACCCTTATAATCACATTTCATTTAGTCACTTATTCCACATACATATTATGTATGTAACCATAGTTGCGAAGCATTCTACGAAGTCAACCGAACAATGCCGAAATACTACGAACGCGATTCGACTGCTAGTGTCAAATGCATGGTTGTGTGCGTGTAGTGTTTTTTAATTAATTTTATGTATTTCTAATGCATATTTTATTAAAATATTAGGATTCGCCCCTCCTTCTCCTTATAAACTTTAACTGTGCCATATTTCATACTCCTCCATCCGCGCAAATTTCGTAAAAAGGGGTACAAATTTATTGCTTCACGTATTAATATATAGATTACACAAAGTTTACAAATCAGAGTGTGCTAAAGCTGAACAGATTGTGGGTAAATAAACCAATTTTACAATGCAGAGTAAGTAGGTACTATCGTAATAAGAAATAAGTAATCTTTAAACCGAACATTATTACTACGTTGGAGACCTAACTCCGTTTGTGCCAGCAATTTTTTATTGTCTTTTGTTTTAAGTGGTATTCAAGTATGTTACCGTCTTACAAACATAGTATTACATGGCAGCTATCAAAGAAATATGACTTTCATTGAACCCAACAGCGCCCTAGTCCTCTTGGGGCTTGCATCGAACTTAAAGTTTAACAATTAGGAATTTTAGTTGAGTCCGTAATGCTCTTGAGTAAGTACTTACTATTATTTTTTATTTCAGACTTTAATCGTGGTAATGGCTGCAATACCTTATAGATAAGAATTGTAAAATACCGAAATTATATTAGACAGCGATTTAAAAAAATTGGCCTTTGAAACAAATAAGAGGTCGCTCTTCTAAATCGCAGCATCATAGGCTGTCAACCTAGTAGCTAACCTAAATGTAAATTCAGTAACTTTACTAAACATATAAGCTTTATAATAATAATAATAATAAATCTTTATTTCGGAATCTTTCCACTCCATATTTTACACAGAAAAAAAAAAAAAAAACAAAACATATACGTATTAAAAAGAAAATAAATGAAGTTACATAACAAACAAAATGAATATATATAACCTCTCTACGCTATTACTAAATTAACGTCGTTTACTTTGTGACCTAAATTAATAAATGATTTTTGACTTTGACTAAGTTCTCACTTAAACCACAAAACTAATCAGGGTTTATTATTATTAGCACTTTAACAATAAGCTCAATATTATTAATAGCATTTTTGCTTTATGAGCCTCTAAGACTTCAACTATATAAAAAATAAAAAGCATACGTTCTAGGTACACAAGCCTTTGCGCCACGCTTCACCGTAGTCGATTTGCCTGTTTTATCCCTATATTGTCGAAGTAATTGGTAATAAAACGGAACTCTTGTAACTAACGCCAATAATTATGTATTTATAAGTGCCACAAGCACGCGCAACTCAACGCAGAGGGGGACTCAATTGCGACGTTCAGTTATTGGTCTACCGCTAGTATTATACTGAACAGTTGATTAGACCTAAAAGCATTCTAAGTATGTCCTAATAATTATAAATAAGCAAAAGTTGACATTTTTGTTTGAAATATTATTATATCAGAAACTACTGAAATTATGTTTAAATTATTTTCTTTAGAAAGCTGCTTTGTTTCGACGTAATAAATAACATCACGCTTCAAGCCATGGGAACGGAGCAGTAATCATAGCCGTGGGTAAACCGCGACGGATAGCTAGAATTACATAAATTTGATTATAAAGACTAAACGCCATGATGCTTTACTATACTTAAACTCAATATTTACTGTCACCACCAGGAAATGAAAAACAAAGACGTATTAAAGCTATGTTTGTCTATAACTTGATAGCTTCGCCTCGACTGTGCATTAACTCGGTAACCTAGAACTGTCAAAAAAGGCGCGCTCGCCATTGTGTTCCCACCTACCAGGGGGCCTGCCAAAAATAATGAAATCTAGTTAAGGACAATGAATCTTTACTGTTATGGGTGTAAACATTAGTACAAACATGATATATAAGGAACTACGCACAGGTTACGATGTCGCAAGCTATTTAGATAAATATCTGTGATTAGAAATGTAATCTAATACTGTGTCACAGTGATTACGATTTAGATTCATCGATCTGTGTAGTAAGCTTATGTCGTCGCATTTACATTATTAGCTTTAAGCTAGTAGTATTTTTATACATTATACGGCAGACGTCTGCACGAATGGCGTAGTGGTTTAAGTTCCACTGCCACTTCGCCCAGTGTTGTGGGTTCTAATCCCACACGGGACAAATAAATATGTGGCTCAAAATATTTGTTTACAATTCTAGGCGACCTGTATGAATTAACACCATAATAAAAGAATCAGCAACAGTTGGTGGTCTGCGCAGTTTATTTATTTTCAAATCGTGTTTGAAAAGCATATACATCCAAAAAAAAAACAAGTCGTTATATATCTATATATATAAAACTCTTCCGTTACTGAGTGACTGACAGACAACACACAGCCGAAACTATTGAACGCAAGAAGCTGAAATTTGGCATGCATGTTCCTTGGAGAGTGTAGAGGAGCACTAAGAGAGGATTTTTGGCAATTCCACCCTGAAGGGGTGAAAGGGGTGAAACCCGATATTCACACGGGAACGGGACTTGAGCGGGTGAAACCGCGGGAAAACGACTAGTTATATTATAAAGCTGTATCGAAGTACATAGTTGATATCGAAGGTCATTTAGAATTCCGACATGTTGGCTTTCTAGATAGCCCAATATACTAGAGAGTTAGGCTTTGAAGACCTTTGATATTACAAATTATTATACTAAGAAATGTCTTTTGTGTGAATATGGAATATTACCAAGAACTAAAAGGCTTTAATACTTAGTCGTAGATAAGCATGAATACGCGTCTTGTGAATTAATAACGAAATATATTTAAGAATTATGGAATATGTTCGTTGAAGGCAAAGATGCTTAAATAAATTATGTTTGTGCACCACTAGTGCGCCAAATAACTGCTGTAAAGTTTAAAAAATATAAACACTGGAACTTGTTTACAAAATAGTTGCTCTCCAATTAAATAATATTTAGGTACATATTTTATCAACATTTACACATCAATATCGATATTATACTTATTTCTCCTAAAAAGTGTTATAGCCACATTTCATTAGCTAAGGTTCTAGGTCCCAAAGAATAAGGGGTGAGCCTATGGCTATTTACTAGGCTCAGTTCTAGTCTCCGTGGTGCCACTGAGATTGCCTGAATAGAAACACCCAAGAACACTTTACCCGACTCAAGAATAGGACCCAAAAACTCATGTACAGCAACCAAAAACACTCCTGCTGCACTACCGAGGCATAATATTATATTAGGTGCTCAAATGGAGAAAGCTTATAGATGTAAGAGTGGCGATTCAAACCCAATATAAAGTTAAAGTTTAAGGCTTTGTTTTTAAGTCCATAGAAGCTAAACATATATGTATATTAAGTTGAAGTCACACTCATGTTCAGCGAGGTGGATAATTATGCCCCTCATTCCGAGACCGCTGCTCGATACCCGTGTCCATTAACGAGACAAGATCATTGAATAGGTTTGATTTGTTTTAGATGTTTCCATTAGACCGCTCGCTCGCAACCGTGCTGGGTCGGGTGATGTGGTGAAACGTCACAATATCAAAGACAAACCTATTATAACTAGTGGTCGCCCAGTGGTCGAAATTCGACCATAATTGACTTAAATTTTAAGTTTGATCGTTATTAAGGTTTTATTGTCTATAACTATACCCTTATAATTATATTTCATTTAGATTTCGCCAAGGCTATCCAGGTTAATTTATCTATCTTTATTAAATTAAACAAATTATTATTTACTTAACTACTCTTTCATTGACGATCCTAAGCTTACTACTTTGTTTTCTTTTTTCTTTAAATAAATACCTTATGTAACTATAGTTACGAAAAATTGTACAACGCGACGTCAGCCGAACAATTCCGATATACTACGAACGCGATTTGACGGCGTATGTCAAATGCTTGGTTGTGTGCGTGTAATATTTTTTCATTAATTTAATGTATTTATAATGCACATTTTATAAAAATATTAGGATTTGCTACTCCTTCTCCATATAAACTTTAACTGTGCCAAATTTCATACTACTTCGCCCGCGCAATTTTCGTAAAAAGGGGTACAAAGTTTTTGCTTCGCGTATTAATATATATGTAAATATTGTCTAGACGCTGCACCTAAAACGATTGAATCATACATAGTCACACGCTTATATTCCCAATAAGGTAGGCAATGGTGTGTAGTATATATGATTTACAGTATATTTAATTTTTCCCGACTAAGATATTAGATAGGTTTAACGTAATAGCGGGCGAGCTATCTAGAGACACAGCTCTAGCTATCTTTTACTACAAATTTCGTAACAGAAAAATGCAATATTAAATAACTACAAAAATAGTTACCTTTTATTTAAATTAAAGTTTACGGCATTGTAACACTGTGCAAATTGGGAATCGTACCTCTAATGCTCGGCAGTTGCGTTTACAACTAATCATCATGCTGCGCCATTATTGTTTTTTAAGTACTACTACTGATCTAGGAATAATTCCTGTATCGTCGGGGTCTTTACAAACATTCAAAGTAATGATACAAAGAACACCCAGAATCAAAGTAACTATTTAAGGATCACACAAAATTGTCCCGTGTGAAATTTTGAACCCACAACACTTGGCTTTGTGGCACTGGCCAGAGGACCATTTAAACCACTACGTGATCCGTGCAGTTAAAAACTAAACTATAAAATATAATATATGCTTAAATCTAAAACATTTATTGTTAATCATGTTATCAATAAATTTTAGACCAAGCTCATCTTAATACATCATCACTTATGCTGCTTTTTGAGTGGTAGGGCCACGCTGGTTACAGCATGAATGGGCCGGATCGACCTGGGAAGTATCCCATTCTCACAGAAGATCGATGTAAAATAGCAGTATCTGTTATGTTTCGTTCGGTGAGTAAGAGCGCCGGAGGCCCAATCACGCTTCCCTTTCCAAACCCCATCTTGTTCCATTCCTCGTTTACTTCCGGTAGGCAGCGACTTGGTTGTGTTTTTTTGACATTGCTTCTGTAATACTAAGAAAACACAGCCATGTGTATGAGCCACGATTCTCGCTTACTATCAGGAAGGCCGCTGGCTCGTCTGTAAACGATGAAAGCAATAAAATAAAAAAATAAAAACAAATTATATTGTCTTCTATTTACGCGAATATTATTCATTGAAATTAAACTGCTATATACGGATTTTATCGCGTTGTTTATTTGACACTTTATTACAAAATTTTGAAAATTGTTACACTACTACTACTATTAAACTTTACTAGGTAATTTTAAGCTTATTAAATTATTATTAAACTATTTAGATTTAATTTATTTTACACTTTCCCCGACGTTTCGGTTGCTTTTCAGCAGCCATGGTCACGGGGAGACTAAGATGGCAGTTGTCTCAATGTTCCAGTGTAGTTATTTCAAAGTACCCGAACATAATTTAATCATTGGTGTTTCTATTTACGCAGAATGAGCTCAAAGTATCATGAAGTCTAGCTGTGGTTTGCTTCTTCTTGGGTTTGACTATTTGTATTACTGGATCCCAAGCTGGTGGTACATTCCAACCATCTTCTCTATTAAAATTAGGATGTTTTTTGATTTCAATAGCCTCGCGAAGCATCCTTGGTAGGAATCGGCGTTCTTTAGCGAGAATCTGTGGTTTGTCAAATCTCAGGTAGTGGTTGGTCCCCTGTTGCACATGTTGACACACAGCAGACTTCAACGAGCGTTGGTGTATTACATCAGCTATGTGTTCTTTTATGCGGGTGCCTATGTTTCTCTTGGTTTGACCAATGTATGAGAGTCCGCAGTCACAATCTATTTTATAGACCCCTGCATCAAGTGCCAACTACCATTACAAGATCAGGCTGGCTGGACAGGCTGCACACTTTGGCGGTTTGCCCCGCCTTGGCAACGCAGCGCCGTGAGTTGATCGCGGCAGTCGGATTGGTTGCCCTCTCGCTCCCGGCCGTAGTTCAGTCTATGGTCCGGAGTGAGAGGTCGTGGAACGCCGTCGCCTCCTTCTGCGAGGAAGTAATTTCCATCAAGGAGGCGGCGGAGCGGGAGAGGGAGCGTTTGAACCCTCTCCCCAACCGCAGAGCCGGGCGCCGGAGGGCGCGGGACGACCTCCAGCCACCCTGAGGTTTGACCTGGGGGTGGCGGGCTTTGTGGGCCTGCCCGCCATCCGTTCAGCACCAGGTCCGAGAGGCGGCGTACGTGTTCCCACGCGCGCCTCTGTTGTTTCGAGTCCGTCTCCCCTCTAGAGGGGACAGTAGGGAGTGTTAGAAGTGCCTTTGGGTAGATCTTTCGTGTTGTGGCCTGCCGTTTCATACGGCGGGCCGAAACCTCGGTGGGGTCGCGACCGCATGCGAAAGTGATTCGCGCGGCCCCGTCGATAGTGGTTTTGTCGAGGAACACCGTGGTAGGTTTAGTCGGTATGCCGGGAGGTACATTTTCTTCTTAACATCTTTCTTTTACCCCGGCGAGTCCGACATAACCCCTCCGCCCGCCCCCGCGGAGGGGTATGCGTCATGCATTCCCCCACGTAAAAAAAATAAAAACAATATTTAAATGATAATTTTTCCAAACTTAAGACCTCACGATGACATCAAATAATAGAAGAATTATAGGTACATGTACCTTTAAATAAATAATCTGTAAATGTATTTTAATAACTCTAGGAATGACATTGAAATAACTTATTTATTATTATTTTATTACTTATTTATTATTATTGACACTGAAACAAATTCATTATTATTATTGATATTGAAATAATTCTTTTATTATTATTAAATAAATTATCTGTATTATGATAACTTTTAGAAAGACACCGCTGTAATTTAATCTACTAAAATATTCTTATCTAATTCTATATATTTCAATGTCAATTTTCATTTTCTGTTAGACTATGATTGTATACATTTTACATGCCTTACGGTAGAATCACTTGAAACATGAACATTTATTAACACCATTGTGACAGAGCATTCTGCAAAATAAATAATTTGAATTTAAATTTGAATTATGGATATTAGCGTGCACAAACGCACAAACAAAAAGTTGTTTACTAATATATTGATGTCATATGGCTAAGATAATGATGATGACATAACTTTTTATAAGGGAATCCATTACATCTCAAAGTGGGTCTCGTCGGAGTGTATCATGCATCAAATTAAACTATTAAACCATGCCTACGTAATGTTGGATATGCTTAATTATTTCAAATGAAAATATTGTTGAGCCCATCCTATATTTTAGGCAAAGATAAAACCTGTTTTATGTAGCGTTTTTACTACACATTTAATTTCAGATACTGGACTAGCATAAAATAAATATTATTCGTATCTTTATAGCACGAGTGTTTAAAAATAAAAGAGAATGTATATAATATTTTCTAGTACGTGTTTTGTTGAAGAAAAGCAATGAGTGAGTCATAAGTCAACAACCCTTCAATGATATGCATGGCATTGAATACTTATTTAAGAAAATAATGAAGTATTTACTATGCATTTAATAAGCACTATATGGTACTTGTTTTAACAGCTGCGAGCACTAAAATAGTTTATTAAATCATGAAAAAACTGTGCTACTGAATTAATGTAAGTATCAATAAAATAAAATAAAATCTCTTGGCTAAATTGTTTTTGAGTACCAATAGCTTCAATGGCTCACGTATACTAAAAAAACAACACGCAATAATAAAAAGGGATCTTTAGAAATCTGCTGTAGATAATTATGTAACAACACAAAATTACGTTTACACAATCAGCACCCTCGTCACTTACAATCTGCTACAAATATTATTCTCTTTACCTCTTTAAAAAATAGACAATACCTACCCGCATTAGGAATAAATCCTGTGTCGCGTGGTACTTTACAACCAATCAAATAACAGACACAAAGAACACCCAGACTAGGAAAAACCATTGTGGATCACGCAAAGTTTTGTTTCGTGTGGGATTCGGACTGAAAACACTCGACGCAGAGGCAGTGGCGAGGCGACCACTTAAACCACTGCGCCATCTGTACAGTCATTTATTGAAGGCCACTGTTCTTGGACTACATGTCTGTTTACAACCAAGGGGAGTGTGGTCATTTTGTCGAGCAGAATAAAAAAAACATTTATTAAACGATCTTTAAGGTTTTGTCTGTATATGATATGTGTGTTCTTAGGTTTGTGTATAGGAACGTAAAATGATAACACTGGACAAGAGTTCCAGTTGGATGCTTTAATGCGACTAAACTTATTTTATGATCGCGGGCGCAGCCGCACGTAGGCACACACACTAATGCATTATGCATTATATATTAGCTGCTTAGTTAGCAGTATCATACATGTGTCCTTACAGATCTTTATGACCCCGAGCATTGAAAGTCTGAACTGAAGAATTACGGATATCTACTACAAATAGGTAGTGAATGGGCGACTGAGGCAGCTGACACAGAGAGGCAATCGTTTCGAGGTGAGCGGACAACCCGCCTATATAATACTAGATGTTGCGCTGTTGCTGCGGCTTAGCTCACTTGGGAACAGCACTTTCTTTCTGGATGAAAGGTCCTCCATGTTTTTTTTGTACCCCTGACAACGTATATATGAAATGTCATGATGATCGGTCGAGTAGTTAAGACGTGAAACCGTAACAAGCAACCACACTCACATTCGTAACAATAATATACCAGGGGCCAACGTAACCAGCACGGTGGGCACACCAAAGGACTGATTTCCTTCACAAAGTTTTTATAGCCCAAACAAAACTTACTGCTACTATAAGAGTTAAACCACATAGCCGGGTTGGTTTGATGGTTCTTTGCAACCCTCGTGCCAACAAGTCAGCAATTGTAGAACATAATATACTTACTGGAATCGCATACCGACCAGCGGATCGTTTTTCTTCGTCCACTGATTGCCACTTCTGCAGCATAAAGCTATTGAAATCAAGAAATATAAACATATCAATAGCGATAATTTGTAAATACATGTAAATTATTTTAAAATTATACTACTGTATACGAATTTTATCGCGTTGTTACATAATTTTGAATTTTAAACTACTCTTGTTGAGCACTATTGCGAGTTTAAACTATATCTAAACAGTATTATAATTGGAATAGCTTAAATATAAATAAACAGAAACTAGTAAAAGTGTATAACAATAGTAGTTTAAAGTCTCAAAATTATATAATGTATGTATGTATCTTATGCGGGGGCCAGTCAGTGCAGACCGGCGACACCTCGACCCAGTGGGATCTTTTGTGTCGACACTCTCCCAATAACGACTGCCATAGATGTTCATGGCAGCTGGGACCGACGGCTTAACGTGCTCTCCGAGGCACGGAGCAGGCGATAATTGTCGATCAATACGCACATGATTTCGAAAAGTCATATAACTTCCGAAAGTCAGAGGTGCGCGACGTGGGTTCGAACCCGAGACCCTCTGCATTGCAGTCTGTTGGTCTCCCCACTGAGCTATCGCTGCTCAAAATTAAAAATAATCACTATTATTATATAATTAAATTATATAATAAAAGAGATTTATAAGAAAACTAGCTTTTGCCCGCGGCTTAGCTAGCGTAAAAGTACGTTAGGTTATATTAAAACAGTACTTTTTGAAATGACACAGGTAATGACTGGCCACGGTTGTTTTGGCCAGTTCCTGTGTCGTATACGCCGGCAAGAGACGCCCGGTTGTCACCACTGCGGCGACTGCCACGACGTTGTTGAGGACACGGCGCTGCACACTTTGGCGGTTTGCCCCGCCTGGGCATCGCAGCGCCGTGAGCTGATCGCGGCAGTCGGATTGGTTGCCCTCTCGCTCCCGGCCGTAGTTCAGTCTATGGTCCGGAGTGAGAGGTCGTGGAACGCCGTCGCCTCCTTTTGTGAGGAAGTAATATTTATCAAGGGGGCGGCGGAGCGGGAGAGGGAGCGTTTAAACCCTCTCCCCAACCGCAGAGCCGGGCGCCGGAGGGCACGGGACGACCTCCAGCCACCCTGAGGTATGACCTGGGGGTGGCGGGCTTTGTAGGCCTGCCCGCCATCCGTTCAGCACCAGGTCTGAGAGGCGGCGTGCGTGTTCCCACGCGCGCCTCTGTTTCGAGTCCGTCTCCCCTCTAGGGGGGACAGTAGGGAGTGTTAGAAGTGCCTCTGGGTAGGTCTTTCGTGTAGTGGCCTGCCGTTTCATACGGCGGGCCGAAACCTCGGCGGGGTCGCGACCGCATGCGAAAGTGATTCGCGCGGCCCCGTCTATAGTGGTTTTGTCGAGGAACACCGTGGTAGGTTTAGTCGGTATTCCGGGAGGTACATTTTCTTCTTAACATCTTTCTTTTACCCCGGCGAGTCCGACATAACCCCTCCGCCCGCCTCCGCGGAGGGGTATGCGTCATGCATTCCCCCACGTAAAAAAAAAAAAAAAGTACTTTTTGAAATAAAGCAGCAGTACAGTAGCGATAGCTCAGTGGGGAGATCAACAGACTGCAATGCAGAGGGTCTCGGGTTTGAACCCACGTCGCGCACCTCTGACTTTCGGACTTTTCGAAATTATGTGCGTATTGATTGACAATTATCGCTTGCTCCGTGCCTCGGGGAGCACGTTTAGCCGTCGGTCCCGGCTGTTATGAACATCTATGGCAGTCGTTATTGGGAAGACAGTGCCCTATAATATCCCGACACTGGTCTAGCCTTAGGGTATCGTTAGCCTTCGGGTGGCGGAGGTCAGGTGGCAGCCGTTCCGTGTAAAAACTGATATCCACTCAAAATCCAGTTAGAGCTTAAAGCTGACCCCAAGTGACTTGGGAATAATAAAAGTTAGGGAGAAGTAGGACTTTTGAAATATTATATAGCTTTTGCTACTCGACGATAATATCGCTTTATAATGGAGAGATAATTTTTTAAATGGGTTGAGCAGTTTATGAGTTAAATCCTTATAAACAAACAAACAAAAAATCAAATCCTTCTTATATCTTTATAATATTAGTAGAGATAAAAATCGCGATAGTGGTTTTATTTTAATGTATAACGTTCGCGTAAACGTAACACAATATTATCAGAAAATTTTTTTTTTACACTATTGTCATATTTTTAATTTTTTTATTTTGCTCATTTCGTAGGTCCTTACCTAAGAAATCTTCCGTTACAATTTGATTCACATATTCTGGGACACCCTTCATATAAAGATGTGTCATGCACCATGAACGTTAAAGTTATTACTTTGCCTTGCATACTGTGAGTTAAGTGTGTGATGGTACAGGGATGTTTAAAAATATGAATAGTGATGATAGACGCCCGCTGACATGTCATCGCCTGGTCGAAACGTCAATCACCTAAGGGTAAGCAATATGCATGATCGTTTTAATATCTGTTACAAATTATACTTTTATACGTTTTCTCGTAAAAGAAAATTATTTAAGCCGGAGGCACGGCCTCTGTCTGACAGTTAACAACTCAAAACACTCGTTACCATGAATGTTAGATAGTATTACAAGCTTGGGTAAGGTACTTAAAAGTTATAACATAAAATCTGTAATTACTATATACTACTTACATAAGGTGTTAATTTTAAAAACGTGCGTCGTCTGTCAAGTCCTAGAAGACCAGACATGATTACAAATGAATTGTTTCTAGCCACCGGTGTGCTGTGACGTAATAGGTAAAGAAAATACGTTTCTATATATTGTTGAAGTATGACTAACATAATTTTGGATTCGATGGGTTTTTTATTGACACATTTTGGTCAGAGTGTAGCAAAGTGTGTGCATTTTTTATTTTATGTGGAAAATATGGAATAGTTGATGAGTAAATTAAATCTATGATTCAATTACTTTTTAATGTTTTATAGCAGATAGATGGTAATACCTATATTGTAGGTCCCGTGACAACAGGTTCCGCTTGTGTTACCTTGCGATTGTGACATCCCGAATTTGATACCCATATAGGTCGAGCTGAGTATTATTGGATTTTATTATGATTGACGCGGCGTTTAGAAATATGCACAATGAACGTCATAGGTTCGCCCCTATTGCTGTTCATCGGGCTATAGCTGAATATAAGTATATTATTGTATCTAAAGAGGTGGAAGCAAACACCATACTAATTGACGAAACGTGTTTATAGAACACCTCTGCTTGCCTTTCGGGGTTAAAAGCTTAAGACTATATATGTATACAGTATGAAAATTCTTTAAATAAATTATAAACGATGTCATTATTAGATGTACAGCTGTTTTCGTTAGCCTTTTGCACTATTGAAATTAATTACATGTAATTTAGAAACTGTTACACTACTACTACTCCTAAACTTTACAAATGTTTAAGCTAATTAAATTATTAAAACTATTAAGCGTATTTATATTTAAGTTTACACTTTCCCTGACGTTTCGGTTGCTTTACAATAATCATGGTCACGGGGAGACTAAGATGGTAGTTGTCTCAATGATCTAGTGTAGTTATTTCAAAGTACCCGAACATAATTTGATCATTGGTGTGTTTCTATCTGGTCTAGCTATGGCTTGCTTCTTCTTGGGTTTGACTATTTGAATTATTGGACCCCAAGCTGGTGGTACATTCCAACCATCTTCTCTATTGAAGTTAGGATGTTTTTTCATTTCAATAGCCTCGCGAAGCATCCTTGGTAGGAATCGGTGTTCTTGAGCAATAATCTGCGGTTTGTCTCTCTGTGAATCTCAGATAGTGATTGGTCCCCTGTTGCACATGTTCACACACAGAAGACTTCATCGAACGTTGGTGTTTTACATCAGCAATGTGTTCAGTAGTTTAATTTCAATGAATAACATTCGCGTAAACAGAAGACAATACTTTTGTATTTTGTTTACCGTGTTATACATATGGAACATATTCGCACATGTAAAGGTGAATGACCGTAAATGTTCAAGTTCATTACGAGCATCAATGTAAGATATTCTATCTACGTATGTATATATTTGTTAAGTCATGGAATACCAAACATAATTTAAAATCTATTGTGTCTGACCACCGGTGTGCCGCCGTGGTTTGAACCGTGAACTTTATGGTTATCGTGACAGACGACAGGAAAAGTAATAAAGTTCTATTATATATCGTTTATTCTATTGTCGGCCTCGGTGTCGTAGTGGTTAGTATAACCGAGTGCCACGCCTGAGGTCGCGGGTTCGATTCCCGGACAAGTCAAACATTTGTGTGTATGAACATAAATGTTTGTCTTGCTCTGGGTGTTTCTATGTATAATATGTATGTATTTACAAAAAAAGTATATATCACAATGTTTATCCATTATCTAGTGCCCATAGTACAAGCGCTGCTTAGTTTGGGCTAGATGGTGTTGTGTGTATGTGATAGAATGTGATAGAATATTATTGAGAAGCAGCAGTACACAGCTAGCCATACACAATAGGTAATTGTGTCTGGCATTCTAACAATTGACAGGTTTTATGAGAATATCTCCTTTGCTGTGTACGGTGAAGAAACTCGTTTAAATTCTCTTGTTAAAATTTATCATCGCGTATTTAAATAGTCAACGTTGGTATAGGTAGTTTAAACAAGGTTTTATTAAGCAGAGTTTAAGCTGTCGAGATCTGAAGATCTAAATGTTTATAAAACTAGATATTTCCCGCGGTTTTGCTCACGTAAATGTAGGTTAGGTTAGATTAGATTAGATTCCTGGGGGTGGTGGGCTTCTAGGGCCTGCTAGCCACCCGATCAGCACTAGGTCCAAGAGGCGGCGTGCATGTTCCCACGCGGGCCTGTGTGTTTTTTCTTCGACCCCTCATAAGAGGACAGTAGAGGGATTCTTTCTTATGTAGTGGCCTGCCGTTTCACTTGGTGGACCGAAACCTCGGCGGGGACGCGATTGCATGTGAAAGCGACTCGCGCGGCGTCACCGTCTATGGTTATATCAAAGAACAGATTTAGTCGGTATTACCGGAGTTTCTTTCCCCCGGTGAGCCCGACATAATCTCTCCGTCGCCCCGCGAAGAGGTATACGTTAAAGCATTACTCCACGTAAAAAAAATAGAAATAACAAGTAAGAAACGGCAATGAATTGCCGTAAATCTCAGAGTTCGAAAAAATTCCTCAAGTAATTTGCAAAGGTCACGTGATACCACGTGATCTTGAGGTCAGAGGTCAAAGCTCATAGTCATTTCGGGGTATATCGACTATGCTGAGTCGAATGGCGTTGACCGCGAGTCTTTAGCTCTTACGGTTCTTGAGTTAAAAGTTGTATAACAGACAGACGGACGGACGGACGGACACACAGACGGATGGACAAAGTTGTTGTATAAGAGCTTTTTCGAACTCTAAAAAAGTTTAGATTAGATCAATAGCCAGTATTTTTTTCTGGATGAATGGTCAGTCACATTCGCATTTATAATATTAGTTAGTATTAGATATACAATATACAGGCAACGAGCAACAACTGCACGAATTACGTAGTGGTTTAAATAGTCGCTTAGGCACTGGCACTGAGTCGTATGCTGTCTGTGGCTTTAAATCCCACATGAGATGAAAAATTGTGTGATCCACTAATAAATTTATCTGTTGTTTAAATTTTTGTTCCTTCGTTCACCGTGGTAAAAACTAATTAAGTCTTATATCAGGAGCATTGCCCTGTACGCTTGCGAAACGTGGACCTTAAGACAGAGAGACCGGAAAAGGTTGGAAGCTTTTGTGATGTGGTGCTGGCTTCGAATGGAGAAGGTGCCCTGGACAGAAAAAGTTACTAACACAGAAATATTGACAAGAGTAAATGAAAAACGTGTAATTTTAAAACACATAGAGAACAGAAGGGGTAAAATGATAGGACACCTAATTCGACATGATAATTTTATCACAAATATAATGGAAGGGAAGATAGAAGCAAGAAGGAAGAGGGGAAGACCAAGAAGAAGGTACACCAATCAACTAAAAGAAGTTGTTAAAGTTGAAACTTATAAGGAACTGAAAGAGATGCATTGGAAAGAGAAAGATGGAGATTGCTACACCGACAAGTGCAAAGCACTTAAGTTTTGGATTGGATTGGGGCCATTGATGGTACTGTGGTAATTTTTATTTGCCGTTGTACCATCACCTCAAAATCAGTATAGTCGCCCGCAACACAGGATTTATTCCTAGAGCGGGTGTATTCATTTATATAAAAAGAAATATTATTAAGAATTAAAATATAACAACCAAAATGATTTTAAGATCGTCAGTCGTGATAGTTTCTTAGTTACAACGTTAATCTAATGATTCAATTAAACGCTAGATTTCATATAATAATAACATTACATACATCAATTTATTTAGATAATTTCTAATTTCGTGGTTTTATTATGATTTCTATAATAGTAGATATATTATACTAGATTATCTATAACAAGCTAAAATTTCATTCTATTCCAACTGGTTTCATCGATTGGTTTTTTATCTTAATTTCAGAGTCATACACGTCATCCTAGTCGGATTAGGTATTAAATCATTTTAGAACATTTTAAGCTATTATTACTAATAATATAAGAACACTACGAGTAGAATCAAATGTCAAAATATTGTTCTTCTAAGTTTTTGTAGGTAAAAAATAAAGGATTTAATTTGATCCGATCTAACTTTTAAAAGCGGCGGGCAATGGGTAAGGCTTCGGAGTTACAATCAAGAGGTCATGGGCTCAAATTTCACCCTTTAGCGCTGACGTAAACCGACTCTTAATACAAGAATTTTAGCTAGGCTCGAAGGGGTAACATAAATATTAGTAACTAAATTTTGTCCAAAGAGAGCACAGCGACTCCCACTTATCAGGCCGACAACCGGAAGACTGTGGGGCCAAGAAAAAGAAGAAAGGGGCGAAAAATGCTAAAGCAGCGGCTAAGAAAGCAGCTCATAAGCTGCAAGCCCCTCGCTCCACTGCAGTGGTTCTAACTCTGCAGCCAGCCGCCATCGAGCGAGGGGTGGAGCTGTTAAAGAAGGAGCGGTCTGCAATCGACCCCAACAAGCTGGGATAAGCCGGATATCCCATACCGGTGCCCACCTCATTGAAGTGCCAGGGATCGCTAGCGGTCACCAAAAGGACCGTCTGGCGGAAAGCCTCCGCCAGACTTTGGACGCAGATGACGTCCGCGTCTCCAGGCTGCAAAAGGGCGTCGATTTACGCATTAGCGGCCTGGATGACTACGTCGGCAAATAAGATGTTGTCGCCACCGTCGCCAAGTCCGAAGACTGCTCAGAGGAGCAGGTTTGGTGTGGTGACATTAAAAGGCCAGCCAATGATAGCTGCCCCATTCCGGCCGCGCCGGAATGGGGCAGCTATCATTGGCTGTCCCGTTGCCGCTGCAAAAAAGTTGACTGATGGACGACGCATTTTGGTGGGGTGGGTGTCGGCGCATGTCAAAGTACTGGAGCCCAAGCACGCCAGGTGCGTAGCCCAAGTAAAAAAAAAAAAAATATTTGATTAGTAAAGCAGTTTTTGTCTGGATGAAATGTTGGTACTTTATGTCCTTTTCTGTACCCCAGACAACGTGTATGCGTGAAATCGTAACAAACAAACTCATATTCGCATTTATAATATTAATTAGGATTTATGACTCAAATTGCTAACAATCCTTACAAAACATTTACTTGTGGGCTTAAACTATAAATAAACATAAAATGCCCACATTATTTGTATCTTACCTCTTGTTGAGAGCGTAAGCAGTTTTTGTTAATGTGAACCAAAAGAAACACAACATTTTATAGTTTACTTCTAAAAATAGTGTTTGGTCTCTTGTTTATTTAATACAAATGGAAATAAATAGATCTAGTTCCTATAATAATTAGGTATATCAGATTGTAACAATGTTCAAACCTGTGTTAAGCTGCTCTCTACTATATAATATAGTTTGTGACTTTTACCATTTTTACAATGTAAATGTATGCACCCCTCATATTGAACTTCTCATGCCTGAAATGTTACCTTCAGCGCCAAATCGTTTTGCTTGTTAATCTTATACATATAGATGAAATACAGTTTCTTATATTATGTATAAGCTTAACAAGCAAAAAGATTTGGCGTCGATGATAATATTTAGTTCAAAGGTGGTAAATTTATAGTGTAACAGATGGAGTATTTGTGTCCGTCATTGGTAAAATAAAAAAATATAAATTGTAACTTTGGTGACTTAAAAATAAACCTTCAGTTTTTTGGCCATATTCGTGTTATATAACTGGCTTTACATTAATCCGTCAACTGGTACTGTAATTTCAATAACAAAACCATAATTTAGTCAATAATTATTTATCCCTCGTGAATAGTACTTTTTTCCGTATGAAAGAATTCCTATGTCCTCCATTGTACACTGACAACGTGCATATGGAATTTCATGATGATGAGTACTTAAGGCATGAAAGTGTATGTTTATTCCCTTTCAACATTTTCTTTTCTGCAGAGATGATAGTTATAAGTCTCTCAAGTCTCATATCAAACTTGCTCTTGAAATATATCAAGAGCAAGCTTGAAGAGACAATTGTTTAATAATAGCACTTACATCAGTAACAAGCAATTAATAATACAGCTGTGACATGATAATCGATTTCTTCTTATTCAATGTAAATGTAATGAGCGATTACAATGTTCGCTTACTAAAAACGTAGATGTAAGAAAAGTGAAGTTACTTTAACAAAATAGACGAGTCTGTGACGATTGTGTTATTACATCAAGTATGATTTTTTAATGACGCAAGAATTTTCTAGGAGAAATTATGTTATATGATCGCAGAAACTCAAATAAATCTAAAAAATAATTTATCTGTTCGCTTGAGGTAAACATATTTTCAGTTTAAAACGCAAGTGAAATCAATAAATTTTAGTATAATTGAAATTATACATGTAGTGATTTCCTAGATCGAGACAAATATAACCTTACTTTTCCTTTTTGCAAAATAATAACCATAAACCTTATATGAATAACCTTGCACCATAAGAAACATCGTCAACCACAATCGATCATATTCATCTTGCCATCATCGAATATTCGATTCATTGTAATTTTTTTAGTGACAACGTATGGATTAAAATTCGGACTCGGGATCATACAATTTTCGAATATTCGTATTTGCTTTTTCATAGCAATTACACATCGCAATTACACCTTGTATCATGCATACCTACGACCAAAAGGTAAAGAATCAATTAATCACAAGACATTCTTCACTCAGAAATGAAACTTCACAATCAATAGTTATCACGTTCTTAGTCCTATGGAATAAAGGTTAAGTTATTCCATCGCACTTCAGGAGGCAATCTAAGATAATACCATACAGAAAAACAAAAAACTATTACATTGTGTTCTACAATCGTTTTCCTTGATTGTTTCTGCAACCATTCTTTTAATATTAAAGTATAATCTCTTGGCACGACATGTAGGTAATTGAAAATAGAATTGCATCTTAAAACAATACTTGCATGCAGTTCTGATGTTAATATCATTCTTTGTGGAATGTGACTTGTTAAGTTATATTTGTTACCATTTATAAAAATGTGTGCATAGATAAAATAATAACGTCTTTAGAGTATTCTATGAATCATTGCGCAAGATAATAGATAATTGACAGAAAAAGGAGTCATAATTATACTATAGTAACTGGATTTTGCTCGCGGTTAGGTTAGGTTAGTACCTAACCTGTCCGTCCAGTACTAAGGCAGTGGACGGACAGACGGCGCGGACCGCTCACCTACCGGCTCACTCAGGTGCTCTCCGGACACGGCTGTTTCGGGGAGTACCTCTGCAAGATAGCCGGTAGGGAGCCGACAACCAGGTGCAACCATTGTGAGGAGTGTGACCAGGACACGGCGCAGCACACGCTGGAGGAGTGTCCGGCGTGGGTCGTGGAGCACTGCGCCCTGGTCGCTGTGATTGGCCCCGACCTCTCGTTGCCGACCGTCGTATCCAGGATGGTCGGCGACGACAGGTGCTGCGCAATGAGGTCCTTCTGCGAGACTGTCATCTCGCAGAAGGAGGCGGCGGAACGGGGGCGTGAGGATGATCCTTACGCCCCGGAAGTCCGCCGCCGGAGGAGAGGGCGCAGGAGACGCGCTTTTGTCGCTCTCCTGCCCCCCACTTAAGGGTTCCGGGTGGCAAGGCCTGAGGGGACCCTGCCACCCGTAAATTAGGAACCCCGAGAGGGCGCGCGCGGTGTTCCCGCGCGCCTTCTACCGTCGAAAGGGGAGAGCGGTCAGGCTCTCCCCTGGGGACAAGAGGTGGCCGGGTCCGTTTGACCCGGCCCACACCCACATGGGGGGGCCTGCTATGGATGAATCCTTCAAGAGCTCCCAACTGGCCCCCCCTATTGGATGAGAGAGGGAACACCCCAGGTTTTTTAGTGGGTAGACCAGCGCGTCTTGCTGGGAGTCCCACACTCCCCCGCCGGTGCCGTCCCCTAGCCGGCGGGCAGTGCATGAAGCATTTTTCCTGGGTAACAAAAAAAAAAAAAAAAGGTTAGTACCTAACCTAACCGCGTAGGTAGTACATTTTTCTGAATGAACCCCTTGATGAAAGGTAGGTCTTTTTTTTATTTCCCTGACAACGTATATGCGAAATTTCATGATGATCGGTCAAGTAGTTAAGGCGTGAAAGCATAACAATCAAACAAATAAACAAACTCACATTCGCATGTATAATATTATACACGCATGCATAAGTGCAGGCGTGTTAAAGAGACATGGTTGACTAGAATGCTCTATTATTGCTCATTACTATTTTAAAATGCTAGCCTAAAATGCCTTTTGAAATCTACTTCTGATGCATATAAAATTACTTTCAATGTCAAACATAGACAAGTACACTTTAAAAGGAATTGGCAGCAAGTCAAACAGTCGATCCAAATCGCAGTCAGCGAGCAATAATTTGTTCTTTAAAAAGTACTCGTATTGAACTGAAAGGTTCCTTTTTTGAAGTCTGTTGAGTGAAGGTTCCCCTTTAACTTCGCGGGACCTAAAAACGGTCCATTACCTCGTAAAATTGTAGGCGATTACTTAATATGGTTGAATAAAACTCCATAATGTTCTCAAATCAGTCTGTGAATAGAAGAATAGAGAATCGAGGTATAACTTATTGTGCTACAGTAACCGAGGCAAACAATGCTACATAACACATCAACTATTTTTGTAATTTTATTCAACAAGCGTCTAGCGCTACCACGAAAATATGTTTGATCCACAGATAACTGTTTTAAGTTTGGATATTCTTTGTGTACATATTTGAGTGCTTTTAAAGTCCCCCGCGACCTAAGAATTATTCATAGTGAAGGAGTTGTCTATTCTAACTAATAAATTAAAATTTACCTATACTTTAAACCTTGTATATTGTTGTCTGTCTTCGTGGCGCAGTGGTAGTGTACGCGATTGCTATGCATGAGGTCTTTGGTTCGAACGCCGGAATGAGCCAACAAAAAAATATTATGTTTTTCTGCCAAGAAAATCTCAGTAACAGCCCGGGGTTAGGAAATTACTGATGTTACGCACCTGTATGCCTCAAAAAGTAGGTTGATTCTGCGCCTGATCTCTTACCGGTCGTGTCGGATTGCCGTCACATCGGATTGTGAGTGTTGGTAAATAGAGCGTGTTTGCGCACATACTTGTGCGCAGCGGTAATGTATGCGACTACTGTGCATGAGGTATACGGGTCGGGCCAACAGAAAGTTATTGGGTTTTTCTGTTAAGAAATCTCAATACAAGCCCGGAGTTAGGAAGTTGGCGGTGTCAGACACCACTGTGCCTCGAAAAGCATGTAAAGCCGTTGGTCCTGCGCCTGATCTCTCGACGGTCGTGTCGGATTATCCGTCCCATCGGATTATGAGAGTTAGGGAACAGAGAGTGCACTTGTGTTTGCGTACATACTTGTGCACTATAATATCTCCTGCACAGATGGCCAGTCTCCGTTAAGATGCCACCATGACATATAAAATTGATTTTAAATTGATTAAAATGATGTGATGTAATTAAAACTCTTTTGGAATAATTTAGAATAATACTTCTATTGGCGCCCTATTGTCGTATAAAATTCAAGAGGAAGAAGCTATTACCAGTGATCGAAAAGTTTCCACTCTAGGCCCCACGCAAAGAAGTTTTTCAAAAGGCTTAGTAGGTACTTTAGAATCTAGAGCTTGACCTTTGAACGGTCGGTGGTTAATAAGCCCTTGATACCATTAGACCGTTGACACACAAATCACTGTTAGAACTTTATATCCTACGTTTAATGTGTCCTATTTTTCACAATTCGGCCGCTTTTGTTGTGCTAATTAAAAGCTTTTAAAAGGAAATAATAGATATGTTAAATATTTATAACAGCCAAACATACGTGCTTTTATACTTTTAGAGTTCGAAAAACTCTTATACAACAGCTTTGTCCGTCCGTCCATCCATCTGTCTGTTATACAACTTTCAACTCAAGAACCGTAAGAGCTAGATACTCGCGGTCAACGCCATTCGACTCAGCATAGTCGATATGACCTTTCACCTCTGAACTCAAGGTCACGTGGTATCATGTAACCCTTGCAAATGACTTGAAGCGTTTTTTCGATCTCTAAGATTAACGGCAATTCATTGCCGATTCTCACTTGTTTTATTTGATTTCACGGATGGTATAGTGGTTTAAGTCGTCGTCTCACCACTGCCACTGCGCCGAGTGTTGTGGATTTGAATCCCACACGGGACAAAAATTTGTGTGACCCACTAATGGCTTTTCCGACTCTGGATGGTCTTGTATCCGTTGTTTTAATGTTTGTAAAATACCACGCGATACAAGAATTATTCTTAATGCGTGGGTTGATTTTTTTATGGAAAACCAAAAATAGCATTTGTTTTTATTACTTTGACAAAGACACTCAAAACCAATCGTGGATCGAACAATTTTTCTCACTTATGATGAAAGAACATAAAACCCTCAGAGCAGTTGTTATTTTTTAAATTACCAGTAGTTTATCACAAATTACCAGTATTCCATTGGAAATACACGTTTACTGTTTACCTATCTTTTCAACCAGACTGTATGCGCGTTTGCCACAAGTATAGAAAATGACTCATATGCAGTATAAAACATTTCCATTCCATATTTGTAAAATCAATAACATACATATTATTATAAAGCCGCTTCAGTAAACAAACAACCTGCAACTTGAATTCACTTGCAGTTCACTGTTCACTAAAGAGCGTAACGGAGTGGAACATACCGGTCATAATTTACATTCCACGATACTGTTTATTAAGACTGCGCCCAGCGAAATGTGCCAAAACAGGCGGTTACAGTTAAGTGAATAATAATAATATAATAATATTCTACCACATACACACAACACCATCTAGCCCAAACTAAGCAGAGCTTGTACTATGGGTACTAGACAATAGATAAACATACATATTTACTTTTTTTTGTAAATACATACATATTATACATAGAAATATATAGACCACGGCAAACATCCATGTTCATGCACACGAATGTTTGACTTGTGCGGGAATCGAAACCGCGACCTCAGGCGTGGCAGTCGGTTACACTAACCACTACGCCATCGAGGCCGTCAAAATAATAAAATCAACAATTTTTGTTTAATACCAATATAAAATACATATACATTTACCATAACAATGAATGTGTTTATGATTACTTCGTGTAAAAAACTTAAGATAATTAATATTTACGCCTACATAATTACGTAAATTTGCCCGTGTTACGTGATTTTTAGATTATAACAGTAGAAATCTATCCTATTCTACAGCTTAAACGAAACATAAATAGTTTTATTACAATTCGTCCGTCCCAAATATTTAAGTTATTGGTTGACAATCTTTATTGAGTGCTTGTTTGATAAATATGTATCTTTATACATATTTATCAAACAAGCACTTTAAATCCTCCATACAATTTTACTATGGCGGCCGCGCGCCGATTTGAATATGCGCCGCACGAGCTCCGTCATTATCTGTCTTACGCTCGGCGCAGTCTTAAAAGTCATTATTGTTTTATTTGGCTTTTTGTTTTAAAGCATCAGAAACTGGAGCATAAAACTGAGGTTGTAGTTTCTTAAAATAAAAATGTAATGGGACTGTAGTTGGGTTTTTATTTCATATCAACTCCATATTAATGCTTCAATATCCTGCTTGCGATACAGAGCGATTTTTATCTTATAAAATTAATTTAATTTAATTTAAAGTCATAATTGAGTCGACTCTTTAGTCTCAACTCGCTGCTGTCGCGCTAAGCGAGGACGATATGAATTTGTAATCTAAAAGAAATGTTCAGCGTCTGTGTTATATTGTGTCCGTTAAATTGTATGTTTATAAATTCACCCGTGTCACAAGGCATAAACACTAAAGATTCTGTAAAAAAACGAATAAAAAATTAAAATTAGTTGCTCGATGTCAATCCTAAGTAAAATGAATTAAAGCTGGGAAGAATGGGCAATACAAGTGAGCCAAAACTTTTACTTACCGAACAAAATAAGTAACAGTATTACTAGTTTTACGTCAGTTCCCTAAAAGTCTAAGGTATTTCTCCGAGTTATTATTTTATAAGTTACTAGCTTTTGCTAGCGGCTTCGCTTGCGTAAAAGTATCATCAAGTTACATTATTACTATCGTATTGGTTTAAATTTCACATTATTTTGGTCAATACAATGGCTTAACTGTTTGGTAATGCTATACATAAAAAGATAGCTTAAATAACTTTACAAATTAATATCATCCTGTAAGTTATAGCCATAAAACGGTTTTTGTTGTGTTTTTAATGACGCTTATAAATATAACTTATGCTGTTTAAATTTCACCTTCGTATTATGAGTGCCATGTTTTTAGTTGGTACCTTTAATTTAAAATAGCCATTAGTTACAGGTAGCCGAAATTATTGTATATCGAATATATACAAATGTCGTGTCACGGTGTTTGTGGTCGCACTCCTCTAAAACGGATTTTTGTGAAATGTTTTATGTATATTTGGTAGGTATGAGACTAGGCCGTAAAGTATATCTATTTCCTACCGCTAGAAATTATTTATATTGCAGAACAACGTTTGCTGGGTCAGCTAGTATACATATGTATATAATACACAAACGTCCAATCACTTTAATCGTCTGTTTTTGTAAATTCTAATTTGTATCAATGAAGATTTTTATTTCGCAAAAAAGTTTACTTATTTAACCAATCCCTCTATCTTTTCAAAATGGCTATCAAACCGTAAATTGGCATTATAAATCTTGTAGCTTGAACCAACATTTTAACGACATTTTGTTGTTTTATACCGTTCATTGTTCTTTAGTATCTTGTTGCGGCAAATGGTCACATAATTTATGGTCATTGTTTAAGAGGATTTAAACATAATTTACTTCACATAATGCTATTACATTTGACATATATAAAGACGCGGTAGTATACATATGCGGTAGAGTCCCAGAAGTCGACGTCAAGCCGGAATCAGATAACAGGCTAAGTTGCTTGTTAATGCTTCGTTAAGCTCTCGATTTTTTTCGATTATACGAAATTACATAACAATAAAATAATTCAAATAGTAAATATCTGTAGTAACAGGAGTGAAAAGACCGTCACAGGGTTTAGATTTTTATGTTTTTTATAAAAA
This sequence comes from Catocala fraxini, assembly GCA_930367265.1. Taxonomy (NCBI): domain Eukaryota; kingdom Metazoa; phylum Arthropoda; class Insecta; order Lepidoptera; family Erebidae; genus Catocala; species Catocala fraxini. The sequence goes on from OV884038.1 coordinate 9,242,399, forward strand.
GCGAGACAGAGTGGACAAGGGCACTTGTGTTTGCGCACACTTTTCACACTTCACACTTCCTGCGCAAATGATCAGTTTCCGTTAAGATTGGCCGCCGTGACCGCAAATTCGTTCTGGAGGACATTATTATTAATAATAGAGTAGTTGTAAAATGTATAGCCAGCTCTACTGGGAAAATACTCTTACAAAATATTGACGTATTATAATAGCAGTATACGTTTTTCTTTCTTACATTTCTTTCAATTAGTGTAATTGCCAGAGATAAGAGACAGTAGCCTTATCCATTGGGCTACCACTGTTTATCTTTACGATTGCGATCGAGAGGTTGTCGATTCGAATCTCACCCATTGCTCTAGTCGATGTGAACCCACTCCTAACAAGAATACTGGTAATTTGTTCCAAATATAATTAATTGTAACCCTAATACCTAGTAATATTTATAAAAGAGGAAAACCCAAGTTATTCATAAAAAAAGAGACCCAATTCTCTTTTACCCGTTCATTTCACATAAGCTATGGTAAGGATAAGGCAGACTAAGCAATGGTATACCATATACGATTACCCTACTAGGTTTGTTTTTAAGGGTAGACACGGGCACATTGCCAGACTGCATTTTACTAAAATTATTTGCTTGAGTCGTTTTGTTTCATCACAAAGTATTTACTGATCTAATATTCTTTAACACATCATAACGAGTTATCTTTGAGTTGTTTATTTCGTTTTGTGAAGAAATGTTCATACATATTAAAAAGATATTCGTGATCTTTTTCAAACAGTAACGTACGCCTCGTATATGGAAATTAGCATCTTAAGTCAAAGCCTCTTACGACAAGTAACAAACGCCGTGAACAGTCCTTTAATATTAAAAAATCTCCTTATTTCTTTCTTGAATTTGGTTTATTTTAATATTAGTTGTCACATACTTACTTAGTATATTGAATAAAGTTTCATCATCTCAGCTGACGGTCAAGGCAAAGTGGCAGAGAGCCATAAATAATTTGAAAGTAGCACATTTGTTTTATTTCGACATATATTCTTGAGACAAAAGAAACTTATGTAACCTACTTTATTCTTTAGATATATTTTTGTACACTTTCTTGATATTTTGTCATGACTGAAACATTATATTCTTTTTATTTTAGAGCGCTCAAACGCCACCTCTTTTCAAACAACACTTTCCTTCACTTCTTAATGTGTCTGTACTTGTTATTTCCACGAACAGAAGAAGGAGTGAGCTTTCATTGGTCACTTGACATGACACAATAATTTCCTAAGACCACGCTTACACTAAAATAGAAAACAACTTATTCTACAACATTTCTTTATACATGTTTATGCAACAGTTTATGTTATTAGTATGGAAATGTTTCTATTGTAGAAAAGTATATATATTATAATATTAAGGCAAGTTATAACAAACCTGAGTAGATGAATATTTTATCGGAATGTATTAATTTCAAGGCAAGTAAGTCTTGTGAAATTGTGTTTATAACTGTTAAAGTACGTCTAGGAGTGGTTAAAGTCCAAAGTGATAAAGAAGCCATAATATACTCGGAAAACAAAATGTATAGCAGCTAACAAGAGAAGTATTGCGTTATTTAAATAAACGTCGACATTTTTAGACATCTTTCAAATATAATAATTTATTTTCTTGTGAAATAAATAAATAACGTGTACAAGTATAATAATTATTCCAGTTAAAATTTACTTCTACTGAAATATATAAAATTAGTCACGAAATCAAATATTGATAACGAATTTATTGAATTTAAAATTCTAGGAGCAGATTACAAGCTCTCTCTTTTTATATTTAAAATAGGTTACTACTACGAAATAAACTTCTAAAAGCTAAGACTAAATCTAAATGACTAAATACAACTTTAATATTAATAAATATTACTATCTATATCAGTCATCATCCTACTCGTTGAATTTTGTCATTATTAATATTTTAAAAACTATTTGAAATGCATTCTTAGACTGCATAGTCTTGCTCCTAAAACACAAAGAATTTTAATCTGCGATCTTTATTTTAGTTCTACTAAGGTTCTATATTAAATATTTGATTGACTATCAGACAAACATTTAAACATTTACAATTGTTATTTAGGTTATTCAAATAAAAAGCAGTGCAATAAAGCTCTGTGGTAATGGTTTTTAAATCGAACTTGTGCTCAAGCGCTTATTTCCTGATCAGTATTGTTAAAAATTAAAAATATCTCTTCATTCTGAAATTTACAATGTAGACTTACCCATGTTTCCCTTGGATTGCTATAATTATTTTCGAAGCCTTATACTTTTGATTTTTCTATTATTTACTTTGTAAATGTCAGTATATTACATATATTGACATTTACAAAGACAGTATTATCACTTGTTCGTTACTAACATTATTTCACGACTATCGGACAAGATGAAAATAAACCGAATTCCACGAAACCTTCCGGACAATATACTGTAACCCCTCCCTTGTGTTCATTATACTTGCGACCAGTTGATCAATATGAAATTTTAAAAATAATTCGTATAATTAAAAATAGGCATAGCTGCGGCGTTGATAATATCCCACCTATATTACTGAAGCAGTGCGCGACTGAGTTGTCTATCCCATTAACGCTACTAGTCAATCAAAGCTTTCGCGACGGTCAATTCCCAGATCTACTTAAAACCTCATTAGTAAAACCTATACATAAAAAAGGAGATGTTTTATCTCCAAATAATTATAGGCCCATAGCTTTGCTACCGACTTTTGCTAAAGTGTTTGAAAAAGCCATGTGTAACCGCCTGTATACATTTCTAGAAAAATACAACATATTAGATGATAGCCAAAATGGATTTAGAAGATCAAAATCAACTACATTAGCAGTATACAAATATGTACAAGCGGCACTGCAACATATTAACGATAAAAAACACGTCGTAGGTATCTTATTGGATATGACGAAGGCCTACGACAAAGTTCTTTATGATATACTTTTAATGAAAATATACGGCTGCGGTATACGTGGGACTGCTTATGAGTGGTTTAAATCTTATTTAAATAATAGAACGCAAATAGTCCAAATTGAACATTATGACAGTAACAAAAGAGAAATAAAATCCGTGCGGTCACAAGTGAGGCAGCTAACTCAATCCATCCCTCAAGGTAGTGTGCTTGGATGCGTATTGTTCTTGATGTACATAAACGACTTGCCAAAAATATTAGACCCAACAACCACGCTTCCCGTATTATTTGCAGACGACGTTTCTATTTTAATAAAATGTGACAACCCAGAAAATTACAACCACTACACACAAGATACACTCCAAACTATTACACAATGGCTTGCCAATCACAACTTAGAAATAAACTCGAACAAGACAAAAGTCATGCAATTCAGGTCATACAAGAAATCTCCTCTAAATTTAAAAATTAGTCATACAGATACAGTTTTGGAAGAAGTAAATTCGTTTAGATTATTAGGTATAAATATAGACACACATATTAACTGGAAATCCCATATCGAACAGATAAAGTCAAAACTGTCAAGTTTTACATATGCTCTTTTCCAAATCAAACACAGCACCAATTTAGAAACAGCGTTATCCGCTTATTATGCATATGCATACTCATGGCTGCGATATGGCATCATACTGTGGGGCAATAGTGTAAATGTAGAGGAATTGTTTATTATACAAAAGAAATGTGTACGAATACTTGCTGAAATAGATAATACTCAGAGTTGCAGACCACACTTTGTAAAGCTTAAAATACTGACACTTGCCTCAATATACATATTTGATATATGCACCTTTGTGTACAAAAATATCCACACGTTTTCGAAAAAACAAGATGTCCACAATGTAAACACTCGAAATAAGGATAGACTACACTTGCCATCATCACGAATAAAGATGTTAAATGAAAGTCCTTACTATATGGCAGTAAAAATATATAATAAGTTACCCAAACTTATTAAAGATGCCAATACACTACCTCAATTCAACAAAAAAAATTAATTTGAATTTATTTAATTCATAACTGCTACTATACACTGACAGAATACCTAGAGCACAAGATAAAACTCGATGACACACAGAAAGACAAACAAATTAACATGACGATCTGCAACACAGTAACGCTTTAGTTTATTTACTTAATACAGAATATATTATATTATAATAAAATATACATGTAAAAATTTAATAATATAATTTAGATGTACTCATAATTTAAAAAATTGTAACTAATAGCAAAAATACATTTATTATTATTAGAAAATTGCAATGCTTGTCGAAGGCGCTGAGTTGTAAGCACTGTACGTATATTTAAGATCTTTATGTATACACTTAGTACGCAATAAACGCTTTGACTTTGACTTTGACTTTGACTATACTAATATAGATGAGCCAGAACAAGGAACAAAATAATAATAGAAAAGCATTCATTTAACGAGCTCAGGAAACCTATATCAAAGCTCCTCCTTTGATTTGGGTTTCCTGAGCTCGTTAATTGCATGGTCGTTTAAGACGCCTCTTCACCTCATTGTCAATGCTTAGTGCTGTGGGCTTTCACTGGGCAATGATTTACGCCATCTACAAATAGTGGATCAAGTCTAAGTTTTATAATATCCTTTATTTGACTGCCATTGAAATTTTCCGCGATACAAGGCTTATATCTAGCGTAGGCGTTATCTTTAGTAAAAAATGCAATAAACTATTCCAGATTATTGGTCTGCGATCTTCTACAATAGTGTTCAAATAATTAACCAATACAAAAATATTACCTTAATATTGTTTTTACAAGCAAATTTTACATAGGACGCTTAGTAATATTTACGATTTATTTTATATTAGCATCTGGTACTAAGGTTTTCTTTTAACGGCCAATTCTAATAATTACAGAGTGTCCGGTAATTAATGGATAACCTTGAAATTACTTATAGTAGAACTGATTAGAAAAATATGTTTTTTAATTTCTATATTTAACTTTCTTGTACACTACGACCATAAATGAATGAATTCCATCAGATTTTTGTTGTTTTATTATTAAACACTAATTATGCTAATAGGATAAACAGTCAACAGGATAGACATTGCAGTTCTTTTTTCTGAACCTCCATCAGTTTTACTCTAAAACATTTCAAGGTTATCCATTTATTACCAGACATCCTGTATAATCTAGTAATTCTGAAGATTGTAGTAAAGAAATATTGAGTGCAGTACAATTTCATTACTGCATTAGTTCTTACGCTTTCCCAGGGATATTAGTGAGAAACTGATACGGCATAATTGTTTTTGAAATTGAATTTTGCATAGCTGAACAGCTAGAATGTAGATAGCATGTGTACTACTGGGCATATTACGTATATTTGTGTGTTTCAGATCTCGAATTAAGCAATGCAAATTGATCATTTTGTGTGTAGTATTGTATGTATTGCTCGTGTAATGTAAGTTTTAAGTCTATAACTCATTTAAGCTAGTCGAGAAATGGTCATTATGAGCAAACACACATTTGTATCGCGAGTAGCACAAGCAGGTTAGCAATCTTCTTCTGCGTAAAATATAATGAAAAAGTACAGAGGTGCGTGCATACATTAAAAAGGTAAATATTTGTTAATCTGCATATGCTGGCTCCTAAATATTTTCACAACATTGGGACAGTGTTGTATCCAGCCCAGCATTTTAACTAATCAGTCTCTCTACGATTGCCATTTGCAGGGGGTCTACCGTGAAACGCGTTATACGCAATTGCGTACGTTCATTCGTGCTTATTCTTACCATAAAACATCATTCGCGCCGACATTCGTAACGAATATAGTCGTATGACATTTGTACGTCCTAAAAAATCCGAAGTGTTTTCATGGTAGGTATATGCTTATTATTTCGTTCGTAATTCGTTTCGGCACGTCATTGCGTAAAAACATTTTCACGGTAGACCCGCTGTCTTCACTTTAAAAATCGTTTGCCCCAGCGGCTATGGGTCCTTTGGCAAATATAGCCCACAACATTGTGACTTGAACTACGTTCTTAGAAATAGAATAATAATAATTCTTCACGGACATATACATACATTATACTGCAAGCTACGTCGCGCGTCGGTAGCTTTGGACCTTTGACGGATAACCTTGTTACTAAATTTATATTTCCTACGAAACTCGAAGCAAAGCTCGGCCGCTCTCTCACGTTGCAGACTATCTGAATGTCCATATTTTGAAATTGCACTACTAAGAATTATTGTTTTGAGTGTAAGGGCTCGCAGTTGTCAAATTATTTAGGAACGGTGTAAGTAAGCAGTAGTACGAAAATATCTATTTAAAACTCTGGACCTAACGAAAACTGAAACTTCAAATTATTTATTTAAATATGATATGACTCTGTTATTCGGAACAATCCATGGTAGGGTTTGAGAAGATCAAAATTTTACGTCATGTTTTTCATGAAACAAATTTCTGTGTATATGAATGTATCATAGTGGACCTTCACTACAGGTTTGCCAGGGCTAGTATCACAGTGATGGGAAACTAAAGGTAAGATTAATAACACAATTACTGTGTCTCGTCTGATACTTATCAAATGAGACGCAGTTCAGTACAAAGTAAAAGCACTTACTATCTTTCGGGAGCTTACATACTTACCCATAGCTTTCGTTTTCCTATTATCTTTAATTGCGTTTCATGAGAAACGGCAACGCGCGAATGCTATCCCTGGTATTACACGTGCTATCATCATAGTATCACAGCGTTCATTCTTTATTTAAAAGTAAACTAAGTATTATTGTTGCTGTTGTACTTAACTATTCATAGAATAATAGCAATTAAAATGACCCTAGCGCACACTTACACATTTGGACACACAAATCATGGTGTCTAGTGCAAGCTGTTTTTAAGTTTAGGTTTTAGGTTTAAAGACTTTTATTATCACCAAGACAACTCGTCACTTATGTGATAACATAACTAACAAAGAAAAAGTTAATATCCGTCGTCGCATTCACTGTATAAACTACTTAAACAAATTCACAAACAATTCCGAAGGCAGGCCAAGCCACACTGCGCAAAACTATAAACATAATGTTAGATTTGATTTGACCCATTTCATATATACATAATTATATCCCATACATCATTATTTTAAATCCATGCTTTCTTGGTTCTTTGGAAATTATAGAAACGACAATTTTTTTTTTCTATGAATATACAATATTAAATAAGTAACCGCAACATATTATTATTCGGTCTCTGTAGTGAGGTACCGGGTTAATCGTTTTTTAAAGGTGTAAAAGGATTACGTATTTTTTACACTAGAGGGTAATCCGTTATAAAGTTTCACACCATCTGTGGTTAACATTGTTTTGCCGTAATTTGTTCGGTGCTTAGGTATAATGAGGTAGCTCGCTCGCCGAGTGTGGCGGCCGATAACTCGTTTACGTTTAGTGAACGTTATATTAGTATGGATGTTCCGATTTAAAGATGTTCTAATGAATATGCAAATATTGTATTTATCAACGTTTTTCATGTTTATTATTTTTGTTTCGTCATAAATTCATTTTGTTAGTGTTTGTAAAGAGTAATTAAAGAGCAACATAATAATTTTATTTTATTGTCGTTGTAGTTTAGCTAATCTAGTTTTGCAGCAGACCCCAATATTTCTATTAGGTATAACAGATGTGGTTTTACCAAACCGTTGTAAATAGTGAAGTGTAATTTTTTGGGTAGACATCGAACAATATTACGGAGTGAGCCACGGACTGCTTTTAATTTGTTTATTATGCTATCTATATGGTTATTCCAAGTTAATTGGCTATCTAAGTACAGTCCAAGATATTAATCATGCGTTTTTTGTTGGATTGGTGTATTGTTAACGGTAAGCATAGAATGTGCAGGTATTGGTTTTGTTTTTCGATTTGAATAAAATATAGCAGGTTTTGGAAGTGTTAATGGTTAATAAGTTGTACTGAAACCTGCTATACAAGGTGTTAAGGTCTTCTTGGGCTTGTAAGATTAAGTCATGTATAGAGGCACCAAAATAAAACAAACAGGTATCATCAGCATATAGAGTAATGTGTCCGTGTAGACCTAAGTCATGTATGTTGTTTATGTAAATGACAAATAGCAATGGACCCAATATTGAGCCCTGAGGAATGCCACAAGTCATGGGTAGTGATGTGCTGTGGTTAATGTATACAACATTTTAACTACTTGTGATCTATGAGAACGCTACTAATTAATTACTACTACATAATTTTACGTTATTGCTGTCGAACCGTTTACCGCGTTTGGCTCTCTGATTGGTTAGGAGCTTAAAGCGGGCCAATCGGAGCGCCGAACGTCATAAACGTGTCGACCGTGTTAACGTACAAACAACTCACACTAGGCAGTCTGAACTAGGAATTGTAAATTGTTTTACTGATACCAGCATCGCTCTAATTTATTTTAATAAATAATATTTGTATATAAAATAGTATCAGTGTTATTCTGAGAAAGGTTATTAAGAGATAGCAGAAATTAACTATTACACGGTCCAGTACCGACAAAATTATTGCACTCTCGGGACTTGACAAATATAAATAATATTCCGCTTACGTCCTATGAGAGCTGTATATTATAAGAAATAATATATTTTTTGCAATGTGCTAGATATATTAGCCTTGCGGTAATTGCGAAAAATAGTGACTTATTTTTAGATTTATTCAAGTTATTAAGATTTGTATGATTATAAATATTTTTATAGGCAAAAATAATCTAAAGTTAGGTATTTTTAATATGTCTACCGTCCTAGCGTGAATAATTACTTACTTGCTAGGGATTAAACATCCAAGCACATTTTTGAAACATATAGAATGTAATCCCGATAACAGTTGCCGTATTAGCATTTGTGCGACCACTTAAATCACTACGCCATTCGTGTAGTCTTACAGCTTTTAAAAAGCCAGAGTCCTTAAAGTACATCAGTTTTTGTGACAGCCAGGGCCAACTGTGTTTTCCCGTGAAATTAATTAGAATTTCCTCACAGAAAAACCCATTAACCCAAAAACTAAACGCAAGATTTATGGCCAGTCCCACAACTAACAAGTAAAAGTTATCCGAAAGATAAATCGCATGCTGTCTCACTCTTGTAAGATTAAAGAAGAGAGATGGCGAGACTTTTATCTTATAGATAAATGCTATTTGGAGGTGGTGGGACAAGCCCTTAACATTCCATAATAAGCATAGGTTTAGACATACAAGGACAAGGGACTGATGACGCAGTGAGTATTATATTACTTGGTTTGCCAAAATAAGTGAATATTTACATTATTAAGTCTACCTTATAGTAAGCCCGAGTTTTTTATATTGTACTAGCTGTCTTCTGCGGTTTCACCTACATTTCGATACAGTTATATGATTGGTGCTCCGCTCCCGTGGCTCTTGGCATCATGTTATATAGTATAGGAAATGTAAATTTTTGATAATTAAATATATTATTAAATCAATTCCGTAGTTTTTTAGTTCATTTATTACAAACAAAAATAAAAATCATACCTCCATTTATTCGAGATGTACACTTTATGGGTCACAATATTAAGCCTATTTGTAAATTAACAATTCGATCCAAACGGCCTACCAATTCCAAGAAAATAAAAACTCATTTTGACCACTCTTTCCAACTAACGAATAAGCATATGTTGTTGCCTACATACATATGTATTTACTATAAAAAACAGCCTTGCAAAAATGACGTACATATGTAGGTCTGACAGCCCTGGGATTTTATAGTAGACAACTGATACACTGAAACACGTGACCAGTCTAAACACTAATTAGCGACAGACAACAAAACGGAAACCAACATGACGATATAATATTACCAACCACAAATGACATGAGCATTTGTTGAAGCCTTTAATTCGGTACCGATGTTAAACCGCAATGTGATTGATATATGGTAGGATTGATGTAATATGAGATTATTGGCCTCAAAAACTTACTTCCCAACAAGTTGTAACAAAGGAATTGTTTGATTGCACACGCGAGGCTTAAGGTCTATTTACACGAAGCATGTTTCTTGAAGCAAGGATCATGCTATCATGCTATCCCAGTTTTATTTACTAAGTAAGACAAAAATAACACTATATTGTTTCGAGAAACTAATATCGTGCAAAAGGGCCTTTACTATTAAATGTACATAGACCCTTAAATGTATATAGTTTTGTTTATATATAGGTAGTTTAACTGCTATTCATTAGATGTGAATAGTAACTGCCTCGGTGGCGCAGCGGTAGTGAATGCGATTAATGTGCATGATGAGGTTAGTGTTGAATAGGAATTATTTTAAAAGAGTTTGTAAGAGTAGCCTGTTTTTTGTACTGAGCCAGTACATGTCCAACTTCAAGTGAGGCGAGGTATCTGGAAGCACAGCGATAGATTTGAAGTTACGAATAATTATGACATCTATAACTGTCGCTGTGTTTATATGTAACTTACAAGTGTGATTGACGTAATAATAATAATAAAACGTTTATTGCAAGTTCACAAAACTCATAGTTATTAGTAAAACTTAGCCTAATTGTTAGTTATTAATTATTTAATTTATTGAAATTAAACTTCTATGTACGGATTTTATCGCGTTGTTTATTTTACACTTTATTACAAAATTTTGAAACTGTTACACAGATTCCTACCAAGGACGCTTCGCGAGGCTATTGAAATCAAAAAACATCCTAATTTCAATAGAGACGATGGTTGGAATGTACCACCAGCTTGGGATCCAGTCATTCAAATCCGTATATAGTAGTTTCATTAAACTTGACATTTGGAAACAAACATTAAAATTGACATTTCAATGAATAACATTCGCGTAAACAGAAGACAATATTATTTAATTTTTGTCGCTGCGTCATGTATGTCGCAGCACTTTCGCATATAAGGACAGTCTAACCTGTCCGCAATCATTGCCAGCACTGTGTTGGAACTAGCCCGCACCCTGCGAACTAAAGAAGTGCAACGCTTGCGCATTATTGTGTAAAAGCAAACAGTTCGTGCTTCGGCGAACATTGCTGAGGCACTGCAGTAGCGAGGTAGTCTCAACACAGACCTGAACGCGTTGCTGAACTGTACGCGGAGAGCATTGTATGATTTCACAGTGAAGATAATCCATAGGCTGCAAGTATAGAGCGAAGTACAATAAGCTTTGAATAGCGCAATTTTAGCTCCAATAGAGCAGCGCGCAAATCTATGTGCTATCATGTTCGCTCGTACTGACAAAGCCCTCCGCTCCCGTTCAATATCAGTATCGTCTTTAAGGTCGGCTGTAACTATGTGCCCCAAATATTTAAATTGTTCTACCTTAGTTAGAGGACTACTATACAGTCGAATAGAGGGCACATGATATGGTTGCAATTTACCAGCCTTAAAGACCATATACTGGCTCTTGTTCACATTATATTTTAAGCCATGAGTATCAGCATAGGTCTCACAGAACTTTAAAAGTTTTCTAAGCCCACAGACCGACGCACTCAACAATACCATGTCGTCTGCGTAACTCAGGTTGTTGACGCAGACATCATGAATATAACAGCCGACTCGCTGGCTGCTGAGTACGACAATCTACAGGTTTATATAGAGGTTAAAGAGTACTAGCGAGGTCAAACCTCCGTGCCTCACCCCGCACTCCAACCTATACGGATTAGACAATGTCCCCTCCCATCTAACGGCGTTGACTTGGTGTCCATACCAGTACTTGAGGATAATGACAAGTTCTGGTGGTAAGTTAATGTCCTCCAGTATTTTCCATAGGATATAATAGGACACCAGGTCAAAAGCCTTCGATAAGTCGAGGAAACAAGCGAAAATCGGTGTTCTACGAGCTGTATAATATCTGACGGTGTGCTTGAGGCACAGTATTGCACTCTCCGTAGACAATGTCGGTCGAAACCCAAACTTATTGTTATGAAGTAATATATTTGTTCAACTGTGCCTCCAGCAAACCGTCAAACACCTTTGCGATAATTGTCGCTAATGAAATTGGCCTGTAGTTACTCTTATCTGCGGCATATCCAGTTTTATTTTTAACTACAGGCACCACAATAGTTTTCATGAGCTCTGATGGTAAGTAAGAGTGGCCGACGCACAGGATGTAAAACATTGCAAGGACTCTAGATATGTGAGGACCAGCGTGCTGATGATGCTCAATGCCGAGGTCATCGTGCCCTGGGGATTTGCCTCTAATAATACTTTTAATGACTTTAGCCACATCTTCAGCTGAAAAACGGCTCCTCACCGGGTTGCCGACTAATACTAATCAGTATGACAATTAATAATATTTTCGTAACATTATTAAAAACTCAAATGTTACAAGTTTGTGCAAAGCCACTAAAAGTTCCACCTCACTCACTCTACGCTCATGTCATACGCGAAGAACATGACATAAAATTTGAAGCAATACATGTAAAAATTTCGAGCCGGTCTTACATTAGTACGTCTTATACGGGACGAATGTCATGCTTCATTTAAGTCCTACTCAACTTGAGGTCCCAGGTTCAATTACGGGGTCGCGTTAGTAGGTTTTTCTGCCAAGAAAATCTAAGCAGCAGCACGGCGTACGAAATTGTGTAATTAAGAAAACATAACTTAATTGGAGGGTTCAAAATTTATGGCTCCTCCAAAACTTCGTTTAAACATTTACCAACATTCACAGAATACATACATCTCGAAATTGGGTATCAGCATAATTAAAGTACACGTAAGCAACATATAATTAATTATGTTTGATGACACGTGTACAGTCGCATGTTACCCCTGTGAGTCATAATGGTTCCCCATTAAAGAGTACAATTACATACATTCATGTAAAGTGTAAACTGAAACTGTTGGTGAAAGTACCAATCAGTGTAGTCGTCGTCGAATGTTTCGATAAACCCATAGTTGAAATGAATTGAAATGTACTATCAGCAATATAAGTCGCTAAAAATTTTTAAGTTTTGAAAGTCGTCTATTATTCGAAGTAACTAATGTTCTCACGTTTTTACGACAGTAATATTGAGGAATAGCTAATTTAAAGATAATGAATAAATACGTTATAATAACAGTATGTAGAACATTTAACTCAATGTAGAAAACATTTCTTTTATATGCGCAAAACTGCAAACGTGTTCGATGTCCACTGCTGCTGAAAGATAATAGTATCGGTTTGGGTTCCCTCTTAGGCCTTGTTAAAATGCGTCCACGAAGTGAATTCAGAATGCTTTAAGAATATAAATTGGTGTTTTTGACGAGGTTGCTAAACTAACTTTGGAGAAATTTGCATTACATGTACACTTAATACTTAAACTACGAATTAACTTAGAAGATCTTAATGATAATATAATCAAAATGTGTTTATAACAAAAATGATTTCTTAATAAAATGACTGTGTTATGTCTTATCCCGCTGTCTGTTCCGAATTAAAAGTTGAAAGATTCACGGCGTGATGTAAGATAGTCTATAACAATCCTAAGTAAATCAAGAATAATATTATAAAGCTGAAGAGTTTGTTTGTTTGTTTGAACACGCTAATCTCAAGAACTACTTGTCTGAATTGAAAAATTCTTTTCGTTTTGGATAGCTCATTTATCGACGAAGGCTATATAACATCACGCTGCGACCCACGGGGGCGGCGCAGTAGTCATAAACGCGGGTGAAACCGCGGGCATATCTAGTAGGCTATAAATGTCAAGATAGAGATCTGACGGCTAGTTTCAGCGATACGTACATTTACAATCACAAACAAGCAATTTGATATCAACTATATATATTGGCCTACACGAATGGCGTTTGGTTTTGAAGGTCACCTCGTTATTGCGACTACTGAATGTTGTGGGTTTGGTCTCCACACGGGACAAAAAAATTTATGATCCACCAATAGTTGTAAAACATTTTATTTGTATACGCTTCTTCACTGTTTCTCTTCTCTAAACTAGTTAGTAGGCTAATAAGCCTAGATTAATTATGAACTTATTGTCTTTCTGCAAAAGAAAAGCTTTAAAACAACCATAAGCGCAGCCTTATCTAGAAACGGTACAGCGCTTAGTGCTACGTACTCGCTTCACTTACTAAATACGGAACTGCACCACTTTAAAGGGCTATTTTGAAGGTCACGGATCTAACGGTTGCCTCAGATATGTTGTATACGTTCTGACTCCTAATTAATGTTACTGCACGACAAAATATGATATGCATATGCAAGCTCTTAACGATTACCACTTAGCACTCTTAACTATATTATTTGATGTTATATAAAGTGGCGCAAATGTTATCACATTAATTGATACCACATATGCTACATGGTATTCTTTGACGATTTACAAATTATGAACCAAATGTGTTCAGTAGTTAAACCAAAGGACATTTTTATGGTTTTGATAATTTAGAAATTTTAGAACATCATGTAATGCAGAGATAAAGTCCTTAGGTGTCAAAGACCTTAAGCAGCGATATTAAAAAACCATCGTATTGTGTTCGGGTCCGAGAATTTCCAGTCTTAGCGAGTTGACAAAGACGATTTCTCGGAACCTATGACCGTTAGCGAGCTGGGAACGGCGCACGATGGTGTTCCAATTTGCGTCTAATTTTATTTTATTTATTTTGTTAAATAATGATTTTCTTAATTTCTTCGAAAATATGTGTTTTGTTTATGTTAACCGTCTTATATCAACCAGCTTAAGGCAGTATATAATTGAATGTGATGAGTATTGCGCCACACCTTGTATAATGTCGTGTTTACTCCGATACCGGGTATGCCGCGTTTCCTATATTCAATTTATGAGAGGTAAAGTGTTTATTTGCTATCTTAGACACTCCTTATATTCCCTATATTTATGGATAGTACCACTGACATTATTGACAGAATAGACAAAATAGAAATCGCTCAGTCTTACAAATGCAATTATAATGATATTTCTAATACATTGCGGCTTTGTAGGACTGACTTTACGAGAGTTTCTCAAAACATCAGAAGTGTTTATTCCAATTTCGATGACTTACTTTTAAACCTTTCTGACTTAAAAATAGAACCTGACATAATAATTCTAAGTGAGTGTAGGCTAAATCCAAACATAATTGTGCCATGTCACACCAGTTACACATCTTACCAAACATAAAATCACTTAAACAAGGCGGACGGTGTGGTCGCCTATGTAAAAAACTCACATAAAACTAAGGTGAAATAAATAAAACTATCACATGCCTCCTGCCTGATGATTTACATTAATTCGTCTGACCTAACAGTCTTCGGCATTTATAGATCTCCCTCTAAAAT
Organism: Catocala fraxini; assembly: GCA_930367265.1. Taxonomy (NCBI): domain Eukaryota; kingdom Metazoa; phylum Arthropoda; class Insecta; order Lepidoptera; family Erebidae; genus Catocala; species Catocala fraxini. The sequence continues at coordinate 9,257,651 of OV884038.1, forward strand.
TAGTTCTGAGGGCTTTACCTACACAATCGCTAAATCAACACCTAGACACTATTTCGTCGTGTAAATAAATTATCATTACAGGCGATATCAACATTAATCTAATTTACAACCCAAACGAACAATCTCATAAGCGCTCCAATAGAGTAAATTACTTAAATATGTTAGTGACACACGGACTACTTCCAGGTTATTCCCTGCCTACCAGGGGAAAAACTGCTTAGACCATTTTATCATCAAACTGAATCACGAAAATGAATCTGTAGAGATAGCTATAATTAACACTAGTATTAGGTGCCTACAACATTATGCTGTTTTTTAAATTATCTAAGAAAAATGTTTAATAAAGTTAAGTCTCCCCGTGACCATGGCTGCTGAAAAGCAACCGAAACGTCGGGGAAAAAGAAAATAAAATTAAATCTAAATAGTTTTAATAATAATTTTATTAGCTTAAAAATTAGTAAATTTTAATAGTAGTAGTAGTGTATCAGTTTTCAAAATTATGTAGTAAAGTGTCAAACAAATAACGCGATAAAATCCGTATATAGTAGTTTAATTTCAATGAATAATATTCTCGTAAACAGAAGACAATATTATGTTTAATAAACACTCAAAAACTAGTACAATAACATCTCTAGACAACGCTTTACAGACTCTTAAAACTTGTAACTTAACGGACTTACTAAAAGTTACAAACCCTAAATTTGTAGCCGAAAATCTAATTCATACATTACAGAAATGTCTTGAAGAGAATACAATAACTAGAATATTACCTGTTAAATATAGACTAATTAAGCCTTAGATGACGACTAGACTTCTAAGATGCATCTATAACAGAAACAATATGCAGAAACGGCTCAAACAAGATCCTCAAATCAACTCACTTATCACCATTACTCACACACACATATATATACACACACACACACACACACACACAAACACACACGCATGCGCGAGCGTTTCCATCACTAAATAAATCAAATACATTAAATAATCATTTCCTTGTTTAATTTAGTTAAAATGACTGTTGAAAAGAAATAAAAGGCGTATTCTCGAGATCTGGTGTTTATTTTATCAAGATCACACCCTCACACTTATATTGTTTTTAATTACTGTTTTATTTATATTTTTTTATAATTAATAATTATATATTGAATATGTTAAACTATATAACTACGTTATTGTAATAATAATTCGCACATGAATTTAAATAAACTTACTAGAAGAGCTGAATACCCTAACACAAGCAGACATTTGCTTAAAAGGCTATTCCAAATATTGTAATATCAATGTGTATGTAAAAGAAATCGAAATAAACAATTAATTATTTTTATTAAAAGTTCAATTGTGTGATGTACAAGTATATAAATATTAAGAATATAAATATAAACAGTAATTAACTTAATTATGATTTGTTAAGATGTAATAAATTCAGACAGGTGCTTGCATTGTCTGTTTAATCTTTTAAATTTGATTCAATTATTTGAATGTTTAATATAGGATGATAAAAAACCAAAATATTCTGAATTTGACCTCTTAAAGATATTTTGGTGGTGGTCATACATACATACATACATAGATTCACGCCTGTTTCCCAGAGGGGTAGGCAGAGACTACGGATTTCCATTTGCTACGATCCTGACACACTTCTCTGGCTTCATTCACTTTCATCACATTCCTCATACACGCCCTTCGGTTCAAGGTGCTCTTAACCTGGCCTTTGTCCAGAACGCCTCCGATCTGATCAAGAAACGTTCGCCTAGGTCTTCCTCTTGCGACTGTTCCATTCACACTAGCCTTATAAACTTTCTTAGTCAGTCTTTCCTCGTCCATTCTTTCTACATGCCCAAACCAGCTTAACATACCCTTTTCTATTCTTGTCACTATATCAACTTTCATGCCGCATCTCTCTCTAATCACACTATTCCTTATTCTATCTTTCAGAGTCACACCACATATATTTCTCAACGCTCTCATTTCTACAGCATTTATTCTGCTCTCATGCTACTTTTGCCATACCCAACTTTCACTTCCATACATAAGTGTGGGCACTAATAGTCCTCTATGAACAGCCAAACGTGCCTTTTCGGAAACATTTCGACTGTTCATAAAAGCGCGTAGAGCTCCATTCACTTTGTTTCCCGCAATCGTTCTCCTTTTAATATCTCCCTCATGTTTACCATCCCTTGTAAACAATGTACCCAAATATACAAACTCTTTCACTTGCTCCACTTTTTCTCCATCAATCATAATATTACACATCGTCACGCACTCTTCCTTTTCAAATACCATTACTTTCGTCTTGCTTACATTTATTTTCATTCCTTTACTCTCAAAAGCACCATGCATAATAGTTACCATCGCCTGCAACTCTTCTGCCGATGACGCAAGTATTACTTGGTCATCGGCATAAAGAAGACATTTGACAAGTAACTCATTCATTCTTAATCCCCATTCACAATCTTTTAAATCTTTTAAACAATTGTCCATGTATAGGTTAAACAGCCAAGGCGACGCTACACATCCTTGTCTAACACCTTTTTCGATGCTAAACCATTCTGTGTAGGTCCCATTTATCCTAACACAAGCTCTGGAATCATCATAAAGAGATTTCAGAGCTCGCGTGAGGGTGCTATTCACTCCATACATGGACAATACCGACCAAAGTTCATTCCTCACCACTTTATCATAAGCCTTTTCCAGATCCACGAATGCGCAATAGACCTTTTGACCTTTGGCCAAAACTCTCTCGGCTATGCACCGTAAGGAAAAGACCTGATCCGTACATCCCATACCCTTTCGAAATCCCGTTTGTGCATCCCATATTTTCTCGTCGGTTAACACTTTCGCATATAATTTACCGACGACGCTGAGCAAGCTAATGCCTCTATAGCTTTTGCAATCTTGCTGTGAACCTTTTCCCTTGTATAAAGGTACTATGACGGCCTTGCACCAATCACTTGGTACACGGCCGGTATTCCAGCACAAGTTAAAAAGGCGGCACAACTGAGTTGCTATGAGACCCTGTCCAGCTGTTAGCATTTCGACTGTAATCCTATCATACCCACCAGCCTTGCCTAATTTCATGCTTTTCAAAGCTTTCATTATTTCATCCATATTAATAGGGCTTTCATCATTACTACTATCATTATCATTCATTTCGAAACTTTGCCCTTGCCATTCCTCTCTTTCAAATAAACTTTCAAAATATTCCTTCTATCGCTTCAGTACGCTCTTTTGTTTATTCAGTAAACTTCCATTCTTATCTCTGATTAATTTCAGCTCTGTGGTTACGGTTTTATCTCGAACCGAGCGAATGGATTTCCAGAAGAACTTAGCGTTGGTCCGGAAATCTTCAGATAATCTTCTATCAAACTCGTCTTTCAATTCCTCTTTTTTCCTTTTAATTACATCTTTCACTACCTTATTCATTCTTATAAACTTATTTCTAGCTTCATTCACATCCTCATTCGTTGCTTCTTGCATTCTTTCATTGGCTCTGACAGATAGCCAGTCCAACCATGCCTGCTTCTTCTCACGTACTACCCCTTCCACATCTTTATCCCACCACGCATTCTTCGGTTTTATCATTTTCTTCTTCTTGCTCACACCGCATACTTCTGACGCTACAACAACCACATCATGCTTAAACGACTGCCATAATTCTTCCATATCATCAATGTCACAAAATCTTTCAAATTTTTTTCTCAATTGACTTTTATACTCGACTTTCAGTACTTCATCTTGCAAATTTTCTACTTTTATTCGTTCTTGGGCACTTGTTCGGGTAGGTATACGGTGTCGCCATCCTTTGAAGAGGCCACGTATCCGGCTCATAACCAAAAAATGGTCAGTATGGACACCAATACCTCTATATACCCGAGTGTCTAGGACATTCTTTCTTAATCTTTCATCCACTACAACAAAGTCAATCATACTACTTCTTACATTCTTTGCGTCTCTTGTATACTGGTGGATTCTTTTGTGGGCAAACATAGTGTTTGTCACACAAAGATTCCACTCCAAACATAGCTCAAGCAACCTTTTCCCATTCTCATTCACGCTTTCGTCTCCATACTTGCCTAAAACCCTTTCGTATTCCTCACGTCTTACTCCCACCCAACCATTAAAATCCCCTAACATTATCAACCTCTCGTGTTCCTTGCATTTCCTCAAGACATCTCTTAAACACTCCCAAAAATCTTCTCTTTCTTCCCGTGCACTCTGAGACATACCCGTTGCTATGTTTACGGGTGCATAGACTCCTACCATGAACACACGAGTAATTCCCACTTTCATTCTCATCCATAGTAACCTAGCATTCACATATTCAAATTCTTTTACACACTCATTTATCCTAGCAGACAGAATAACACCAACTCCCTGACAGGCTCTGGTATTGCTGGGCACGCCGGACCAATACGCCGTGTAGGGTCCATGCCTAGTGGTGTTACAGCCTTTCCTTTTTGTCTCATTCACGCACAGAACATCAATCTTTCTCTCATTCATCATCTGACATACTTCATTCAATTTTCCATCCATCCCTCCTCCAACATTCAATGTAGCAAAACAGCTTTCCGTAGGCCACTTTTCGCCCTCGTGAGAAACGAGACGTGACGGGTGGCGGACCGCGTCGCCGCCATGCGGATTATTAATAAAATCAAGGTCCATATGCGTTCCCACGATTGTTAGGGAAAATACTGTCCACCTCCGCAGAGCCCTTTACGGAGGTAAGGTGGATCCATCCTGTGCCCTGTGACCACCAACACAGGCACCCTCCGTTAATGACCAGCTTTTTCCTCTGGCCACGAATCCATCAGCACGGGTCGGTTAATACCTTGGATCGGGGTTTATTCTCGGGTCTGCTCCCTGAAAATTGGTTTGACTTCGGAGTTTTCCTTCTCCTAGATAGGTTGCAAACCAATGCTAACGAGGCCTATCTCCCCGGGTGTGATTTCGGAGTTTTCCTTCTCCTAGACAGGTTGCAAACCAATGCTAACGAGGCCCATCTCCCCGTCATACTTTAAATGTGGTGGTGGTCATACTTTAAATAATGACATGCCGGGTGCCAAGATACACATCTCGAATCACGTAACACGTGCATGGGAACTTTATGTATATGACATTATTCCATAAGAGTTGGTTTGTCGGCCATATACGAAACGTAAGAACAAAATAAAATAATGAAAAATATTGTTGCTTATTTCATCGACAAACAACTATCCTTGGATTTAAAAATAAACCTATTTGAACGCTGCTTTACCGTCTTCAGAATCAATAAAGTATACAAAATTACCTATAAAAATTGACCCATCAATATCTCTGTAACCCTTTCTTTCAATCGCACTTACTTAGGTACCTCTTTTCTCTCTTTATCTGAATTTAATGTCCATGAATAACGCTTTCTCTTTACGAGGGAATAAAATTGCAATCAGACAGAGCCATAAAAGCTACGATTGCGATACATGTAACTGCACGCGTCGCACTTAAAAGTCTGAGATTTCTGCACATCCATTATGTTTCTATTAAATGTGGTTGTATCATACTGCAGTTTGTACACTTTGAAACATTATTGTTGCGTAACTTCGAGCACCAATTCTACTAGTATTATAAATTTTTACTGGATGAGCGTAAGCGGTCGCCTTGCTATTGCCGCTACGCCGAGAGTTTGATCCCACATTGGACAAAAATGTTTGTGTTCCGCAAGTAGTTGTTCTGACTCTGGATGTTCATTTTGTCCGTTATTTAAATATTTGTAGAGCTGCCCGTGACACAGGTTTTATTCCTAATACAAAAGTTGTTTTCGGATCAATCGAAATAAAATGTAAAAGATGCTAAAGATGTTTGAATGTTTGTCAGTCGTAAACTAATGGATATGGGTAAAATTTTCCTAAGATGCTTTTTATCGCGGTATTAGTTTCGGTAGGATGTCAGAATATATGCAGAACTCCAAAAGTACATTATTTCTCATTTACGTAACTTAGTTGTCGTATTGGATTAGACTGAAAAAACAACTGTAAATTTTATAACTTAATAAATAAATTAACAAACTAGTGCCTACAAAAACATATTTTACTTTCACGTTGAATCGAGAATCGATGCGAAGCACAATTTTTGTATAGGCTGTGGTCATAAAAAATCATTTACTCGTAACGTTAAAATAAAAACGAAGTTCTAAATATTCCTGTAATAATTTAAACAAATGTTTTAGAAGGGGTTGATATTTTGAGCCCCAACTTCAAGTAAATGTTACTCTTGAATAGTTTTCTAGTGAATATAGCAACAAGCGTTGAAATAGTTTCAAACAAACTAGTATTTAATATGGACTAAGGCATAAACTTCGCAGTTAGTGTCGGTTTTAGTGTTATGAGTAAAGTCCTCGATAATCAACGTAGGGATTTCTAATGCTTTCTGAGAGACTTTGGCGACATACTGTAATTAGAATTGAACGATATACTTTGAAGTTTAGTCTTCAATTCGTTAACAGAACACTTTTGAATATCGAAAATCTTATTGATTTTAATGAGCCGTGTTTTATCTAAACTAATATTATGGAGAGGAAACATTTGTGTTTTTGTATGTATGTTTGTAATGTTTTCACACAAAAACTACTGGAGCGATTTCTAAAATTCTTTCACTATTAGAAAGCTGCATCTTTACTGAGAGACATAGGCTACATTACATTTTTAAAAAAAATAGGGGTCCTTAATAGAAATGCAATAATATAACCCAAGGTGTGAAAAAATTAGTCATAAAAAATCTGTCATCGCGTGCGCTGCGTAAACTATTGATGATAGAACAATAAAATGTTCTACAGTATTATAGAACGTATCAATATTTACAAAAAAGTCCGCGATACCATATATATTTTTTGAATATATAGCTAACTACGCCTATATAGATGCAGTTAGACTTATTAATTTCTTTAGTTGTAGTTTTACATATTAAAAAATACTACTGCTAATACCATTCATTTGAAAAGAAATATAGAGATTTTCATCTTATCGATAAAACATCGATGACAGAAGCGTGACTTTAGAAAAAATTAACTGTCACTTACTTAGGGAATTCCTTCGTAGGTGATACCTAGTATGGTGAAATTGAACTTAGGTAAGTATTCGATTAAGGGATGCCCTTAGCTTAAAAGACACCTACTTAGGTGAAGCTTAGGGGCCTGTTGGTGAAAACGGGCATTAGTGTATTAGCTTATACTTTCAATATTTATAATATTATTAAATTGATGAAATATGACGGTGTGCTTCTAATGATTAGGCAAAATATTAACTATAGTATATATAAGCTTATCGAACAATATTAATATTATTCATAATCTTTAAAATATTTCCAGCTTTGTTTTGCAGTTTGCATGTTATCCATCGTACGTAATAACATTATTAAACTTACCAGTGTTAAAAAACGAATAAAAGACTACAACCGCAAGCTATAGCATTGTTACAGCCTTGAAAACTTCCTCAGTGTGATACAAAAAGTCTAATTAAAACAAATAAAATTCAAACATTCACAGCACTATTTACATTTTTAAAGGCTCGAATATCCGCCATCACAACAGATCAATGTTCAACGCAGTAAAAACATAATTGCTCAGAATTGTAGTATAATTCGATAATATAACATATAATTGTAGGCATGAAACCACAATGTATAGCCACCCTAACCATAAATTAGGTGTTAATAGAAAAACATTGACCGACTGCCTTCCTCAATAATTATTGCATTGTTTAAGTTTTTACAAATGGATGGTTTTGATCGAAATGTGTTGCGTGAACTTGGGATTGGTATATTTTGGTAAACAAAGTGTAATAGAGAGGTTGCTGGTTATATTTAAGAACCGTAACGTGTAATCTTATTTAATAACAATGGCAGCTATGAAAAATATCTTATAAAACATAGACAGTAAGATTTTACTACGACCGTGATTAGATAGTATGTCTCATGTCTACATAGTAAACAACTTATTCCAGGATACCATAATAATATTTTGACGCTTAAAATTTTTAAATATATGTAAAACTTATCGTAACTACGATCACTTAATTGTCTGCAATCAAACGCAAACCTAATCAACTGAAGTACCTGGAGGAAATAGTATATAGTAATATTCCTAATGAATGCCTTTTTTTACAAACATGAAAACGTGACGTCGCCATTCGAATTAATACGGATAGACCGCTTTGCAGGCAACGGCAAGAGAGTCTTAGAACCAGTTAGGATCAAAGCGAAACCGAGCGGAGCGGGTCCTTTTCAACTAATTGGCTCTCATCATAACTTCGCTCCGCTTGAGATTTAAAGGTGTCATCAAAGCAGGGATAGACGGGACGTAGCGAACAGTGTGTTTATTTCAAAGCAAAGAGCACACGTATGTGAGATTTGAAAGCCCATTTGGCGCGATTGGTGTTTGTACCGTGTTATTGAACTGGGACTTGTTTATTGTTCAACTTCACTTGTTTCTCATTTTACAGTACTACAATTGCCATACTTCACTGTCTAGTCCAAATGTAAACTTTTTCTAACCTCCACTTAATTCAAAGAGATATTGGAAAAAAAAACGTATTGTCACAAAATTTCGTTAATCATTATTTTACATACTGTTATTCTTTAAATTACCTATCTACTTCAAAATCGTGATTATTACGTACATTAAGCCATGCATATAATAATATATTATGTAATATTTTGAGTGATCGCATCGATGCTGTTCGAACACCACACCGTATAAAAAATGTATGATGTTCATACATATAGCTGGTTCATGTTGGAAGTTATAGTGTCCATCGTTTCAAAGTTTTCAAAGACCGAGTATTTTAAAATTAAATTAATAAGAAATATATTCTACTCGCCGAGTGTCGTGGAGTATGCGCTTCTGACAAAAAATATATGTTTATTAAGACGTATTTTCATCTGGTTATACTTTGGTGTAAAACTGTTGTATATAATATAAAATTAGTTCAGAGGACTTTACCTACACAATTGCTAAATCAACACCTAGACACTATTTCGTCGTGTAAATAAATTATCATTACAGGCGATATCAACATTAATCTAATTTACAACCCAAACGAACAATCTCGTAAGCGCTCCAATAGAGTAAATTACTTAAATATGTTAGTGACACACGGACTACTGCCAGGTTATTCCCTGCCTACCAGGGGAAAAACTGCTTAGACCATTTTATCATCAAACTGAACCACGAAAATGAATCTGTGGAGATAGCTATAATTAACACTAGTATAAGGTGCCTACAACATTATACTGTTTTTAAAATTATCTAAGAAAAATGTTTAATTAAGTTAAGTCTCCCCGTGACCATGGCTGCTGAAAAGCAACCGAAACGTCGGGGAAAAAGTAAAATAAAATTTAATCTAAATAGTTTTAATAATAATTTTATTAGCTTAAAAATTTGTAAAGTTTAATAGTAGTAGTAGTGTAACAATTTTCAAAATTTTCTAATAAAGTGTCAAATAAACAACGCGATAAAATCCGTATATAGCAGTTTAATTTCAATGAATAATATTCGCGTAAATAGAAGACAATATTATATTCATACAAAAATACATCATCATGAGTATAATTAAGTTTATTGTTATGTGCTCGTAATAATATAATTAGGCGCTATAATCACATTATTTTATGGAATTAGGCGTTACTTAGCGGCAATCTGTTGTAATATTAAAATCGCGAAAAGATATAAAGTCGTAGGACTCAAACTGAGCTGCTCGTACCAGCTAATTGCAATAGAAATATTTTGGAAATAGCGTATTTCTTTCATACGATCAAAAGAAAGTATTTGTAAAATTTTCCAGTCATAGGATCCGAAAATACTAAAACTTGCAGTGCCTCGCCTTAAACTCAAAATATACATAATATGTATGTTGACACGTGTTAAAACCTCTGCGCAAGGCATCCTTGGCTGGTAGTAAGTAATTTCATTAGTTGTCAAACAATGCTAAGGGTGCCTCGCGCCAAGTGGCTAAGGGTCTGGTAGGCAATATTTGAAGCGTAATGAGTACCCCTCTATCTATACTAATATTATAAAGATTTGATTTTTGTTTGTATGGTTTTTTGTAATAATTTAACTCAAAAACGTCTGAACCGATTTTAAAAGTTCTTTCACAATGGTGAAATCACTGGTTCTAATGATAAAGCTATGTTATCACCGAGTAATAACTAACCTAACCTACTTTCAGGCGAGCGAAGCCGCGGGCAAAAGCTAGTGAGCTATAATGTCAATAAAATCCAATCGTTCTTGGTAATATTTAAGGCTATTGTAAACATGAAAGCAACAGTCTAAGTAGACGAGGCGTAATTCAGAGGATTCGAGTTTGAACTCTTGGTACGCACCAAAATCGTAACATATCGCATGTTTAAACGTTAAAGGAAAACATAGCACCCATAACAGTATCGCATATTATGTGTTATTTCCGTCTGCATGCAGAGTGCTTTAAACTATTCTTATAGAAATAGGCGAGTGCCCCGAAGGAAGCAGTTTATAGGCATGTCTGATATTATGTTATTGTATATTTTATAACTAGTTTGCCATTACTTCGGACACATAATATTATCGGCCGCCTCGCCACGTTCAGCGTCCCAGTAGCGAGGAAAAACTTACTAATGTTTGTTCAGTTGCCACGCGCTATAAGACTCATTAATATAATTGCCAATGACATTGATATTTATCACTTGACGAAATTCAAAGATGTTGTGGAAAATGCATAGTATTTAATGTGTAAAATATGTAAAATAAATAGTGTACAATTTATATTATACTAGCTTTTGCGCGCGTCTCCGCCCGCGTGGTACCTACATCAATAAAAAGTAGCCTATGTCCTTCCCCAGGTTTTAAACTATATACCTACATATATAGTTAAAACCACTCAATCGATTTAGATGAAATTTGGTACATACCAAATTTCATCCAAATCGATTGAGCGGTTTAATCGTGAAAAGGTAACAGACAGAGAGACAGACAGACAGAGTTACTTTCGAATTTATAATATTAGTAATTGGATTATGTATACTGAGCTTATAATATCGTTTTAGGATATCCTGTAAAGATATTATAAATGTGGTTAAATAAATAAATAAATATCACCCCACCACTTTGCTTAAGTAGTAGTATTAAACTATTAATTTCAATTATACAATGCCTAAGTCCATTTGACTCCCAATATGTTACTACTATGTTTTATACACTTTACTACAGTATGTAGCTTAAACATATTAAGGTTCCATATTTATATAAAGGAGCCGACTACTACTATAGATAGAATAAAACCAATATTATATAATATATATATAAATAATATATTTATTTAGGACCTGACCTGATTCCTTAGGTTATACGGACTACGACTGATTTATGTCAGTGAGCAACGATTTTTGTATTTTGCTATCGTTATGTGTTTTAAATAACTACAAGGCTTGTCAATTTTCCACTGTCGGCTTGTGGTCATACAATGTTGCTGATCCTGCTGTGTAACCAGTTTGCGATACCAATGTGCCCAATTGCATTTAAATATAAATAAATACATTAAAAAAGTATGTATGTACAATTTGCAATTTAATAGTCTAATTATCTAGCTCCTATACTAAGCAAAGCTTGTATGATAGGCGTTAGTTGTTCTCCATGTACCTACATTTATTAAATATCGAGCATTTATATGTTCTATGCTCGATGTTGTTGTCATTGTTGTGAATATTTACAACACTATAGTGTGTGTATGTGTGTGAGCTGCGTCGTCGACCAAGCATAGTAAGCATCGCGTTATGCTCAACTGTATTTGAACATCATTCGAAGTAAAATATGTGCCTCACTACATCGAGATTTTATATTTTTACGCATTGCCACATCAATGAACTATTGCAAATGTTAGTAACACTGTGAGTAAAAATCGAATAACACTGCCTAAGCTTTATCGAAAACAATTATTTCTTAAAATATGTATCAGAAGTGAATGCTCGAGGGCTTGTTAACCATTTAATTCTTTCTCTAGAAATCCATGATACATATCAGTGGAAAGTAAGGCATAACATATTAATAATAATTACGTTAGTTGTAACATAATTGAGTCAAAGGGGTAAAATTACAATGAGGTAAATTGCTGTCGATAACATTATCCACATATAAAAAATAAAAAATAATTTTAAACAAAAGCACAGTAAAATTGGGTTGTATTTAGATCGTATTGAAACTAGTGTTTCCGATCCATAGTCGAATATGGATAGCAGTATGATAGTCTATCGATAGTTTAAAACGATAGTAGTATAATCGATAGTATCGATTATACTATCGATGCTATCGATACTATCAATACTATCGATTGTTTTGGATAATCAATAGTTAGCGAATTAGCAGTATTGCTTACAGAATGCAGGTATAGTCTAATACAACATGGAGGCAAATATAACATGGAGAAAACCATAACTGAATGTTCTTGGTCATCATTAATTACAAAGTAATACACAACAATAACTGCGCAGCAAATAAGCGATACTATCGAAATACAGGCTACTATCGATACTGTAAAACTATTGATAGTATCGATACTATCGGTTGTATTAATACTATCGAAGCTCAGAAAAACAATACTATCAATAGTATCGATATGATAGATAGTATTATCTTTACAAGCTTCGATAGTATCGATACTATTGATGCATGTCAATAGTATTGACGTGAACCATGCTATCGATAGTGTCGATACTATCGATAGCCCTATCGATGGAGTAGCTATTTTCGATTAAAACTATCTACAGTGAAGCTATCGATTGTTCGGCAATTCGGATTGTGAGTGTATGTAGTTTCGATTGAAAACTACATACACTCACATACAAACAAACTACATACACTATACAAAGATAGGAAAAATATTTATATAATGAAAAGCTTCATTTATGCAATACTTTTCCAACAAGCATGTGTATGCATAAATGCACCAGTAAATATGTATACCGAGTCCCGTAGCATTGAATAGTTGTGTCAACTGATATATGTTTTAATGGAATATATCGCAGTTGATTCGACCTTCTGACACGATTTTCAAAGGACGCCCGGATTTATCCGTCGTACGTTTACGCTCTACCTATAAAGAATTTTATTTATAAACCATTTTACACATCCTTAGTTAAGCCGTCCTAGTTTGGCCGAATCCTTGCAAAGTTTTAGTAAGCGGACACAACGTAACATTAAATATTCATAGCCAATCATCAAATTTGGCCTAAGTTTATTCATGAGATAATTTAAAAATTAAGATAGATAATAGCCTTGTGATTTTTTGCGTAAATCATTACTTTACTTATATACAGACATAGCCATTATGCCAAAAACCTGAAAACAGAAGCAAAATGTTATTTTTAATTTGATATAGTTGCTAACCTTGCCACTTTTTAAATTATGCAACAATTACGTGAATTTATTTTGTTCAGTGCTTTTGTTAACAAAATCTATGCGTCTAGTGTCTTAACAAACATAGGGTTGGAATAAATTGATAGACAGAGAATTTAGAAATTAATATATATAGATTGTTATTCTAACAATATTATCTTCGTGCAGAAAAGAGGAAACAAAGACTTTCATGCTAGGTATACGTATATATATACTAGCTATGTCTTGTGGTTTTGTTTGTATTTGTTTAAAAAGTAGGTTAGGTTACGTTAGTAACAGTACTTTTTAAATAAAATATAGCCTATGTTACTCAGTGACAATACTGCTATATACCGATTGTTAAAATTCTTTCGAAAATCGATTTTTAATTTTTGTGTGAACCCTTATAAACAAAAATCTAATCTTTCCTCTTTATAATATTAGTATAGACATATATATACTCTAGCTTATTTTTAAAAAGGGTATGCAGGCTCTAACATTTCCCACTTGCTATGACTATGACATATCATCACAGTCTCGATGCTCTCGCATCGATTAAGAGCACTTTAAACATGACCTTTCTCCATAATGTATCTGTCTGGTTAACGAACGCTTGACTCTGCGTTTTTAAAACTAAATAGATCATATAAAATATATTTTAGACACTTTGTAAACAGGCTTTATACTAACGGTAATATTTTTGTTATTTTAAAAGAGTTTTAAAATGAAATATGTTTGTTATAAAACTAAACATCATTCTGTAATGAGCAGAAAAGATTAACGTAATCCAGACTTACCGTTAATTTTGTATGCATTTCCTATCCATTCCATTAGTTTAATCTTCACAGCACTAAAATTTTCAGTTATAAGTTGTTTGGACACTTACACTTTACGAAGCACTCATTTTGTGTTTCGGCGAGAATCAATTAACAGAATTTGGGTGTAATGTTGGTAAACTTTTGATACAAACATTTTAAGCGATTACGCACGATTTCTTTATTGCAAAATTATTTTGATATCATATAAACTGGTTCCTATTGTATGCATTTCCTATCCATTCCATTAGTTTAAACTTCACAGCACTAAAATTTTCAGTTATAAGATGTATGGACACTTACACTTTACGAAGCACTCATTTTGTGTTTCGGAGAGAATCAATTAACAGAATTTGGGTGTAATTTTGGTAAACTTTTGATACAAACATTTTAAGCGATTACGCACGATTTCTTTATTGCAAAATTATTTTGATATCATATAAACTGGTTCCTATCAAGACTTCTGTCAGCTTATAAATATAAAACTCCACTGGTAGGGTGCAGTTACGACTCAGCCGACGTATAAACAATAATTAGTGTGAATAATTATAGTAGTATTGTCTGAATATGAAAAACGTTTTTGTGTTCCGTACAAAAAATGCTGCATAACTGTATATTTCTGATAGAAATGTTTGTATTATAAGTATTTTATCGGTTACTGTAAATGTGTACCGGGTCTTTTTATTTTGTATGATTGTCATAATATGGTAGGATAGAAATAAAAAGATACGATTTGATAAAAACATCAAGTATAAATTAAAATAGTTATATAATTTCAGAATATTATTTTGAAGGTCAAATAAATTTTGAATTTATTTTTTGTTGTCTCTAACTCAAGTTTAGGCGTGATTTGTAAAAACCATACAATTTTAAAATTAAATTACTTTAAACGAATTATAAGGCGGTTTATTTCTATACCAATTTTTCTACGTTTACAATTTGCCGTCGTTTCGGTTGTTTTACAACAGTCACGATCATGTTGACTCGAAATCCGTTTTAGGTATTTTAATTATGTAACATTCGTGTCAACGTTATGTAATATAATATACAATGCGTAAAAGATGATTACTAGACGGGGGCAGCCCCGAGGTTTCATACACGTTTATGATTATTTATTGCTCCGCTCTTGTAGTTTTAGCCTATGTTACTTATTGATAAAGTAGCTTACTAATAGTCAAAAAATGATTGAAATCGGCTCAGTAGTTTTAGAGTTAATCGATTACAAAGAAACAAAAAAATATCTCCTCCTCATAATATAAGTATAGATTTATCATCATAATTAGTTTATGTCGCGTAAGTTAATCGTGAAAATATTTTTTCATATTTTCAAGGTAAAGTTTAACATTATTGTATGTAATATTAAAAATATGGCTCGCTTTTCAATATTGTGAGCTACATAAACAGCAACACCTGATGAATTATTTAATAACACTTCTAAAGTATTAGATATTATTGCATGCATCATAAATAAAACTGCACAATATTTAATTATAAGTAGTGTCAGATAATTGAAGAAATAAAACCATGTTTTAATGTAAAATACTACAAGGCTGCTCCCACGTATTGTAATCATAAGAATTAAACAACAATTCAGAATAAAAATCTATTTGACAGTCATTTCGTCTAATTCCGTATTTTACGTTTAATATTTTGACTAGTGGAACATTGAACCATTAAACTTTTCTTGTTAATAAACCCGAGGTTCGCATCTGTGTATATCATGAATAGTTATTTTCCTTTTACTTATTATACGCACATTGTTTTTATAGATTAGACTCTGGTCATAGATAATTATGTGTATACATATACGTATAATTAGTAATTACAAAAATAGCATAACAATATATAAATATTAACATAAATACACTTTAATAAAAGTAGATATGTTATTGTTTATTTACTTTAAAATACATTATTTTAATTGCTACTTAGCCCTCTTCCTCTGTCCTATTTGCTGTGCTCGACAAGGTCTATAATTTTTTTTTATAAGACCATATTTGTTTCTATAACATAATGGAATGCAATCAATATTGAATATCGAGTATCGAAGACGATGTAACTATTGACGCCCTTAAATAAGCAATGGTTCCATTATATGCTTTTGAGTGAACATTTGCTTCTGAGCAAATATGACTACTCTGCTAGTGTGAGCGAACACCCAATTCTTCAATTAACTGCAACGATGGTGTATTGGTTAAGGTGATAGCCTCGCCGCCGCTGTCACTGCCCGTAGTAATGCGTGTACGATCACAACACGTGACAAACATTTGTGACATCCACAAATAGTTGGGCAGTTTGTATGTTCTTTGTGTCACTTGTTTGAGTATTTGTAGAGTCCCTCGAGACACATGAATTACATCGCGTACGAAACATGACGTTTTAAAAATCACACAAAATGTCTAAAAGTATAATAATATATTGTAACTATAGGATAATTAACAAATCTACCGAGCTGGTAGTACTTTACAATATATTATGAGCTTTCTCAGGAAAACATGTTCACTCAGTAATTAAAAAAGAGATCGAACATCAACTAAAAACATTTACCAGGAGTCGGACGAACTCTCAGAGCAAGTGATCTCTTACTGATAGAACGGAAAAGAAGTCGTTCTCTGACTTTAACCGATCATGATTGAATAAACATATTAGCTCACTATAAGTTTTCTATTTATCCCGTTAACGAACTGCATGCATATTCTATAATCGTTTGGAATGATTACTCAAAACGTGACTTATGATTACTGACGATTTTTAAGATTATTAATTCTGTCTCAAGTAAATTTTCAATAGGGAATGAATGAATGAATTAAAGATTCATTGCAAAATGCGATACAACTTTATTCATTACATACAAAAATACAAATCATTTTCTTTATAATATTACTATTGATTAACGTAATTCATACTAAACGTTTTATTAATGTAATCAAAAGTTATACTTTACCATTTTAAATAGCGCAGATTATTGAAATAGCAACTTTTGTATTTATTTTGGTGAATTTATCGAGCGCCAACAGTTAGTCTTATCATTAAGAACCCAATTACTGGTAGATAATATTGACTTATAATTTAACTGATATCACGAATACTTTCTCGGAATCATGAGCTAGCATGTTGTGGAATATTAATTGATTCTGCGAAATAAGACTCGAGAAAGTATATTTATATATATGTTAATATATTATAAATATTATTGAAAAACATTTCTTTGTGACGTAGTTTTTGCTAGGAGGTATACAATAAGCATCATATATAGCAGAACAATTAACAAATTTGTTAAAGTATGTAGTTTATAAATAAAAATTCGTAATGATTATTCTTCGTTTTTCAACTGCGATCTTTGGCGATGACTTTTGTAAAAAATTAACATCTCTTATAATTTTGAAAGATAGAACATTAAAATTTTGCTTGTATGTAAAGACTTATGTATGTTGCTGACTATATTTGATTTAGCAAAACACCGTCCAAGCGTTTTTGGGTCTATTATGTGTATGTGTAAAATACGTTAGTCATGAATGTGTTGACGGAATACAAAGCCATTATTTTTTTAATACAATTCTTGTATTAGACATCAAACCATATGTCGCAGGGATGCTAGTTCACGCTCTATTTATTGTGCCCTGTATTGCCGTAAAGTTTACAAATACATATATAATTAACGTGCACTTAGAGACTTAGAATAATGTGAGTCACACAAATAATTGTCGTCTGTGGGATACGAACCTACAACACTCAACGCGCTCAATAGAATATCTTCAGTTTATATAACTGGTCCTTATGAACATTGGCCATCAAAATTCAGTCTGCAGGTCATTATTATGATTAATACTACTTTACTTTACTTATGTCAATACTAATGCCAAGTGTACATGTGGTCGAGTACCAGCTAAATGGTAAGATTAATTTAGGAATATATTTTTTTAAAGAATCTCCTCGCACTTTTAATAATTCCTGTGTTTGTAGGAGTTTACAAACATTCAAACAACGGACATAAAGGTCCCGTGTGGGATTCGAACCCACAACATTTGGCGCAGTGGCAGTGGCGAGGCGACCACTTAAACCACTGCGCCATCCGTGCAGTCATTTGTACCAAATTATACCCGATAGCAAGGGTGACCACAGATCAGCTGAATTCAATAGAGGTTGATCATCTGATAAGCAAATGCACAGCTCGATTATCTGAAAAGCATTAGCTTATCATATATTTATACATCTCACATATTTTTCACTCTTTTATAGTATTTTAATGATGTTACTTTTAGGAGGCATTTTAGAAATTACCACGCTAGTAATAATTTCTGTGTCGCGGAGGAGTTCACATACTTTAAAAGATAAGCACATAGTACCTACACGTACACCCAGACTCAGTACTAGTTGTTAGTGGATCACACACCCGGTGCAATGACAGTGGTCAGACAAACACTTAAACCAGTACACCATCCGTGCCGTTCACTATCGTATTTATATCTACTTCACTGAGTTTAGCCACCAATTTCCTATCCCGTCAGTTTATGTACGAACATCACAATTGATTGACTAGATTTTGCTGAATTAACGGCTCTACTCTATGTCCTATTCGTATCCTGACAACGTGTATATAAAATTGCATGATGATCGGTCGAGTAGTTAAGGCTTGAATACGTGACAAACAAACTCACATTCACTTTTATAATGTTACTTAGGATAACTGTGTGTAATATTAGTCAGGATAGCAGCGATAGCCCAGTGGAAGACCGTTAGACTGGCACCTGACTTTTAGGAGTTACGTGTGTATTAAATAGTTAAATTGTCATTCGCTTTAACGGTGAAGTAGATCATCGTGAGGTAACCTGCATGTCTGATAGTTCTCTATAGTGTTCTCGAAGATATGTGTGCCAATCCACACTGGGCCTGCGTGAAGGACTATGGCTGAAACCTTCTCTAACTGAGAAGAGGCCCTTGCTCAGCAGCGGAACAGTTTAAAACTGGGCCGATATTATTATTGTAACTGTGACACTAACAAATACATTGCTATTACTTCCTATACATGCCGTAAAAGGAATATGTTGTTCTATTATAATTATTTAATTATATCAAGCGGATGGACGGCACGTGTTCGTATATCGCTTGTTAGTGCGTAATAATTATTATATTACGCCTACTACCGTTACACGCTATGTGTTCTAGTTAGTTAAGTGTTTACTCATCGAAACTAGTCACGTGTGATTATCCATTATTCGTTCGAATAATTCGAATCTTTTTTTAGAAAAAGACAGTTCCCGCACTATGAATATATCCTGTATTGCGGTGCAATTTACAAACATTCAAACAACGGACATAAAAAACACTCGGAACAACCATATGTAGATCACACAAAGTTTTGTCCCGGTAGGGATTCGAACTCACAACACTTGGTGCAGTAGTAGTGGTGAGGCGACCACTTAAACCACTACGCCATCCATGCAGTCTATGTTCAAGTTATTCAAATATATACATAGTTATGATTTCGATTGTTATGTTATTTGTTTACTTTCAATAGCTAACCATCTGCTGTCCGCTTATAAGTATTGTTACGTGCTGGGTTCAAGGGATAAGAATGTAAACAATGTTACCGACTAACTGCCGCTTTCTATATCCAATCTCAATCGAAATGTTGCTATATGAGTTAGAATTTTGACAAATTTTCTATGGAAGATCTGTCAACATTCTAACTTAGATAGCAATATTTCAATTGAGATTGAATTTAGAAAGCGGCAGTTAGTCGGTCGGTACGGCCGTTAAACACGTTTTATTGTAACATACAATTAAATTGAAAACACAACACACACTATACTATACTTATCCACTGTAACTGTTTCAAACTCTGTGGTATTTTCGCTTCCGTTCGCTCCGATGAATACTTGACCGCTTACTATTGTAAACTGACTTGACACTATTTATACGCGATTCAATCGTTTCTGGAATTTTCTAGATGCACCGTACTTGGTATGTTACCGTATAGGAAAGTTCTAGTATATTCTCTACTCAGTACTCAGTAACACGTCAATAGATGGCGCTGTAATAAATTATTAGAAGGAACTGCCGAGTCTTTTCCACAGTGCCGATAGATGGCACTGGCTGTAACAGTATGTAATTTAGATTGATTCTAGTTGAAGTATTTTTATAATCATGTCATTGTAAATACAACTGTCTTCGTGTCGCAGCAGTAGTGGATGCGACTGGTTTACATGAGATCTCAGGTTGAAATACCTGGTTGAGCAGAATCTTATAACGTTTATCTGTCAAAAATATCTTAAAATATCATGGAGTCAGACAATATACCCGGTAGACGACAATAAGTAGGCTTGCACTCTATTACCCTGGAGGTAATATATGATAGTTGATGAAATGTGGATGCAATTTAACTCTGCTAACCCTTTCGGGTGATACGTTAAGTATCACGTTTGTTATTGCTGCTATTGAATACGAGTGTCAAGAACTTCCTAACCTATTCAGTCATAGAGACACAACGGCCGCCAGACACAATAGGGTTTTAATGAAGTCTGGCATTCCAACAATTAAGATATAATAAGATACTTTAAGTAGGTAAATTTTATCATTTTTAATATGTGCGTATAATTTATTGATACTACACAAAGGTTTTCTATAATGTCACATATAATACATTGTATGCGAAATCTACATTATTCAGTATTATATTAAGTTTTATATATATTTTCAGTATAGACAATCATATTTTGTTACATCGTCTGATTTTAAATTTAGTTTAAATCAGACAGAAACTGAACTTTATACATTTTCCATTTGGGTGGCGTTGGCGAGGCCAAACTGTACTACAATATCCTCAATCTGGCATTGAACGTGATCATCGTAACTGATCAACGTCTAGTTGAACTCAAGGTGGCTTTACTAACATCACCTAGCTATGTTATCTTTTACATGCAGTAAATGTTAAATCGCTATACCTTAGT
This sequence comes from Catocala fraxini, assembly GCA_930367265.1. NCBI lineage: Eukaryota > Metazoa > Arthropoda > Insecta > Lepidoptera > Erebidae > Catocala > Catocala fraxini. The sequence goes on from OV884038.1 coordinate 9,278,797, forward strand.
ACAATATCCAGCACAGTATTAATTTATCTTATTGATGTTATCTATACCATACATTTTTACGTTGTTCGGCTAGCGTGATTCCGGCTTCTGATAATAGAGTTCATTATACCTAAATTAAGTGTACCTCGAACAAGCTAAAATAAAGATTTTAAGGAGCAAACTAAAACTGGTCTCCGTAATTACAGCGACTTATGAACTAGATAAAAAAACCGTTGATAATTTTCCTCTGTACTTATTTATCTAAATACTTTCAAATGCTTTATGCGTGCTAATTTTAATGGCATTGTATCATGTAACTATAGATTAGAATAAAGATTATTTTACAGATTAAATACAAGGCGATTTTAGGGAGATATTGGACATAAAATTTTATTTAAGGTATTGAATTACATCGATTTTCTTACTATATAATGTAATTTAACTAGTCGACTCTTCATCACTATATGTTTGTAAATCGCAATTAATTGATACCTAATCAAATTCCAACAGTCCATAGTTTGAAACAATCTCTCAACTATTGTTGAATCAGTTCGTCGGTAGGTAGGTATTGTATGAATCTTACACAAAGACTCGTATACAATGGAATAATAATTAGAACAATGTTACAGCAAGGACCAGGGGGTCTACCGTGAAACGCGTTAAACGCAATTGCGTACGTTCGTTCGTGCTTATTCTTACCATGAAACATCATTCTCGCCGACATTCGTCATAAATATATTCGTATGACATTTGTACGTCCTAAAAAATCCGAAGTGTTTTCATGGTAGGTATATGTTTATTATTTCTTTCGTAATTCGTTCCGGCACGTCATTGCGTAAAAAAATTTTCACGGTAGACCCGCAGTCTAGAAGGATATAATACTCTAAACATAACTAGACAGAAAAATTATTTAGCTAGTTTGGCCGCTGAGAAGTTGTTTGAAATATGCTACGGCAAATAAAACAGTATTTTACAACAGATGTATTTAAATCACAAGCAGAAGAGTATCGTTGACAATTATTAGATGGCGGTATGCCTTGTCCGAGTAAGTATCTCTTAGTACTAAAACAGTACAGTAAACTAGTTCAGCAGTAGTCACACTGTTATTGCATTCCGCGTTTTCTAAAGCTCACGAACCTACATATCTTTAATTGTATACCATCTTCAATACCTTTTCTCTAAACAGTTGTCTCTGGCGGTGTGAAAATTATAATAACAACAAGTCGTCAATCCCAAAACAGACATTCTGGACTATATAACTTAACAACAATTTGATTAATGCAAAAATCAAAAACCATGATATAACGAAGTTGAATACACACGTATATATCACTAGGCCACTGATACAGAGGCTTTGCAATGTTCTCAGTATTGAAAGGTTGAAAGAACGCAAATAGATTACGCAAATAGACCGAATAATACAGGCCTGTCAGATTCCTAAGTATTCGAACTTCATCAATATACAATATCTTTATTCAATTTTCTTCTTCACGATTAAATGATTGGCGTAAATATAGATGATCAAAGCCTTATCGAATTAATAGTCCATCAAAATTGCTCTCCGGCATGAGTTATTAATTTATTATAATCGAATTAAACATAATTAAGTTGAATTGTACGGTGTTGCTAATTAAATAATAACTTTCGCACTTGACATTCAAGCTAATGTCCAGTTTGACCTTTGATATTTTGGATTGACTGTTAATAGCTAACCGTAACTAATAATTATAATGAACTTACTTATAAACAAAATATTTTTATAATAGCTTTTGACTTCGACTCTGTTTTGCGTGAACTTTATTCATTTATTGATTTTATTCTATACCGCAGGAATTTCAAAATAATCGTGAAAATAGTGATTATAGTCACCTACCTATATGCTACCTTTGAAGTGTCTAGTAGAACACGATATATATGTATATAAGGCAATGTTAAACCAAAAAAGATATTGCAAAGAGTTGAAATTTCAATAAGTCCGACCTTATTCCTTATCTACATCCTTACCATTACCACTACACTAATTTATCAAAGCTAAATAAATCATATCATCATAATATGTTTATAAATAGTGAGTATTGTCAGGACTTTACTTTTTATATATTATATTGATTACTGACTGACCTACTCGGTGGCGCAGCAATAGTGTACGCAACACATGTGCATGAGGTCCCTGGTTCGAATGCCGAGTCGCCTATTGTGTTATTAGTTGGTGTTTGGTGCCCAGTAAACGATAATAAGGTCTCCCCCTATTTCATGCTACCTAAAACTATAGCCGTCGTTCTTACATACATATATGAATATATGTGGTACTACAATACATACAACATTTTGGCACACTGGATATAGACATTTCATAAAATCTTGTTTTGGGCGTATCAATACCTAAGTTAAAAGATGAAATGAACCAGTCTCATTCATTCAACCTATCTAATTTAAACTACATATATTCATTAATATACTCGCTGAGATTTTTAGAGAGGAAGTTTATAATTTCATTTATTTATTACCTGTAGTTAATAAAATGTTGCAATTATTTTGCCAAAACAAAACCAGTTACACGGCTTTTAAAACGACTTATTATAGTTTAAGCGTATACAATTTCTTGTACATATTTAACCGTTCAAGGATGAAGATTAAATTTTGATTGTAAAAGTTCTTGTTTATGTTTCGGTTGCAGATTTTTGTAGACCTTTAAAAGTATAAATAGACTGCACTGACTTTTATTGCCGATGAAGGGCTAGGGAGACGCTCACCTATAGACAGTGTAAAGTTGTCAAGGGCATCAGCGGCCAACACACAAAAAAATAACATTATTGCCTATCATAACGACGGGTGCGATGTTCAGAACAAGCAAATTTTTGTTGTGTTTTTGTGCAGGAAGTCTCGGTTTAAATTTATGAGTCTGGCAACATATTATTAGGTTTTCCTTTTAAAAATATTATTTATAGCAGCATGTAGTCTAGAACTGTGCGCGGTATTCACCAACCCACTTAACCTCTATTACATGGGATCTAAAACCATAGCTAATGTAATACACTGAAATATAAATGTAATATAATAATAATAATATTCTATCATATACTTCTACATATTCCGGGACCCTACATCATTATGTAAAATATAAAAATATAATATGTATGTATATCATTTCATTTTCATTTTCATCAGATCAGAGTCTGGATGAATCCAAACTCGGATCTGAAGATCCAGACTCCGATCTGATATACCCTATATATATGTATATGATCTAATCTGATATAACCAGTATATGGCAATAGGATGATCACACTCGACAACATCATGAATAAATGCTACGATAGTTGCAAAATGTATATTGTGTTATCTAATTGGTACTTACCTACCTTTAAAGAAGAATAGGTGAACGGCCAATTAATTTTCATACAAAACTGTTAAATACTTGTCTAAGACTTCTATTCGTTCATCTTATTTCATGTTTCATATTTCTTTATGACGCGTAAAAGGATACAACCCTCTCCTGATACTCTGAAACAAGTTCAAGTATGTCTGCAAACATACTTTCGAGATTCTAGGACAACGGGAAGTAAACAATTCAAACCAGATTATACGAGAGTATCAAAACGTGTTTAAAAGGACACAGTCTATTTTATGAAATGTTAAAAGACCCAAATTACGAGTAGGATTATGTAATGAATGTACAAAATAGTGCAAGCGGCTTCACACACACAAAGCCCATGGGGACTTATGCAGGAATAAAAAGTATCCTACGTGTTAATCTTCCTAGATTAACTTAGCGAATAGGTTAGACTATAATATATAGTCTAACACGTTCGCTATAGAATGTTCTATAGGTTAACATGTGTGCAAAGTTTCATAAAATCGTATTAACGGTTAATGCATCCTAACTAATATTAAAATGCGAATGAAAGTTTGTTAATCACGCCTCAGCTAATCGATCGATCACTATGAATATTTGTATACACGTTGTCAGGTACAGAAAAGAACATATAGCCTGAGAGATGGAAATTTGTAAAAGCGTAGTTTTCGCGCGAATATAAAACAAGTATTCAAAGATCTTAAACTCACACATTTATAATATTAGTAAAATTAACTGTAAATAACCATTGAATTATATTACAAATTTATATATTTTTCTAGAGTGGTCAGACTTGTCTGCCTATCAGAATTTCCTCGAAATGTCTGTCTACCTTCGCAATATTCGAACGTTTCACCAGATGTTAGGTTATTAGAGCGTGCTGGTTCCTCACAACAATATTGCTTGTCTTAGATGTTCACGACAGCCGTGAACGTCGATTTATGTGCTCTAGAAGGCATGCAGACGTCTACCTTGTCATAATCGATCACCCATCGACATTAAAAACATTTTTTTTTTTTTTTACGTGGGGGAATGCATGACGCATACCTCTCCGCGGGGGCGGGCGGAGGGGTTATGTCGGACTCGCCGGGGTAAAATAAGATGTTAAGATGATAAAGTACCTCCCGGAATACCGACTAAACCTACCACGGTGTTCCTCGACAAAACCACTATCGACGGGGCCGCGCGAATCACTTTCGCATGCGGTCGCGACCCCGCCGAGGTTTCGGCCCGCCGTATGAAACGGCAGGCCACTACACGAAAGACCTACCCTAAAGGCACTTCTACCACTCCCTACTGTCCCCCCTAGAGGGGAGACGGACTCAACACAGAGGCGCGCGTTGGAACACGCACGCCGCCTCTCGGACCTGGTGCTGAACGGATGGCGGGCAGGCCCACAAAGCCCGCCACCCCCAGGTCAAACCTCAGGGTGGCTGGATCGACATTAAAAACATGTCGGACCTAAGCTAACATTACGAATCATTCGAACATATAAAAATATACGGTAGTTAGTAATATATTTTATGAATAATATTTTTCAAACAATCTGCTTTTAAAAATTCATCATTAGTAAACAAACTATTTGTCAAAGTCGTTTTAATACTTATGGAATCATAAAAACGTGTGCGAAATTTGGTCTATCGTATAAGTAAACGCTTAAGACCAATACACGCGTTAAACATATAAAAAATCATGTAGGCATTTAATGGTGTTAATACAGCGTAGTTACAACACACATTGATTGGCAGTGATACTGTGGGTGTTGGTTAAGACACTTTAGAGCCTTGAATGTTTCCAGTTGCTGATACATTTGATTTCAAATACAACAATTCGATAAAATTTTAATCATTTTGTTTAAATTATTACATCCTATTAATGTAAATTAATACTCATATTGAAAGGAAATGCCAAAGTAAATACCATAAAAGCGTCTTAATGTTTTTCCATTGCATTGATCAAACGAGCGTATTTTTATTTATATTTCGACAATCCAAAAATATGGTGATTGCGTTAAAAAAAATCAAATAAAATCAAAAATTATTAGTTCCATTAGCTGATAAAGTAACACTTATGAATTTCAAAGTTTAATATAAGTGACTTAGTAAAGTATACATAGGTAATACTGATTTTTTTTAAGGAATTCGATGACGACTGTGACTTAAGAACTGCCTTATTGGTCTAATTGCATTAATTTCAGTATATAATTTTAGCCAATTGTCAGCTTCGTCGATTCCCGGCTCAAAATGTTGTTGAGTATTATGAAAATTCTTAGTAAAAGCACGGTGTTTACAAATGTGTCTGATGAGAGTCTAAAACATATCTGACAAAAGGTCAGTATTAATAATACTAACATTTTGTCAAGCCCTTCAGGAATATACAAGTGTGGCTTTACATATGAATGACATCATAATCATCTCAGCCGAAAGATGTCAACTGCAGGACAAGGCCTCTTTCAAGGTTTTCCACACAGGCCGGGCTTAGGCCACCCGCATCCATGCCGTATGAATGTGTCATGTCGTATCAGTCATAGCCACTTGCACTAACTGATCGGTAAACGATTAGCGAGGTTAAGCAACGTTGGGTGCGGTCAGTCTTTAGATGGGTGACCGCTTAGTGGTATCTCATCTGAGCGTCTCCGTGCTTCGAAGGGCACGTAAAAGTCGGTCCCGATTATTGTCAAATTGACGGCTGCAGTCGTTAAGCCATGTCAGAGGTCTACGGGCGGCTTGAACAACTCTTGACAACAGGTTGGCCACTAACCACACGAAAAGAAGAAGAAAGATAACGTAATCAATCTAGAGCAAATTACTTTATCCTGAGGTGAATCTTCTCCGGTAAACACAAATAAAAAAAATTTTTTTTTTACTGTTGAGTGCATAGTTCATTTTCTCGATAACGATGAGCTGCAGCCATCGCTAGCCAGACACAATCCGGCTTTCCAGATAAAAACAGATTAATAAATAAAAAAGACATTATCCTTTTCATACATTAACGTATTGAACACCATCAATCTTTGCTCGCTGTTGGTAACAGTGGTGGTACAAAACGTGTAGTTTAACATCCGTTGTTATTTCTTCCACATATAAATCTTCGGTCCTTTTTGGGCACGCGTGAGGTCACCCAGTGATAATTGCGTTTGTCAACAATGAACCGAACTCGTATTGTTTAAGGTACGTGCTGGTATCAAACATCTTCGGTTTATACAAATAGTTACTAGGTATTCTCGCAGCTTCGTTTGCGTTAATTTCTATCCCTCGAAAGACGTACTTTTGCTAGATAAATTATCATTTCTCTAGAAAACATTTCGTATCAGTAATATCTTTCTGACTAAGATTATTGATTATTGAGACACAGTTAGGTAAAAAACCCCAGACAACTCAAACTCTAATGTCTATAAAGAAAGCGCTAATAGAAATAAAATAACTTTCTTTCCAGATTCGGTACTCTGAAAGCCTTGTAAACATAGGGTATCCACTATGTCCTATTTTGTATTCCTGAAAACGTATATTCATAATTTCATGATGGTCGGTCGAGTAGCTAAGGTGCGAAAGCGTAACAAGCAAACTCACATTCACATTTATAATATCAGTTAGGATTGACCTGATGGAAACTTGTCATTAAATAATTTTGTGTTTAGATACAATCCTCTTATCAATGAGAATGCTTACATTCATCATCACATGGAGTCCTGATTATGAACTTCAATAATATCAGACTATTTTGGATGTAATGAAAATTCGCCATGATACTATGCATGATTTGAATTATACCTCCATATTTTATCGTGATATCCTAAGAAGTAGTTAAAGCATTATCACATCGATCTCACTTATAATTCTAGAAATATAACTCGTGAAACGTGGATGTGTGCCTGTAAGCCTATTGCCGAGTGCCGGGCTCATTTCCAGGTTACATGCCGCTTATGAGATTTTATAGTTTTAATGTTGACCCGAAAACCAAATCCGAGACAGCCCAACAGCTGCACTCTAATGGGCGCAATGGTAATACTATTGTGCCACTGAGGCACCGAGGTATATTTTAAGACGTGCATATTCTTAATTAGAACAGTCAAAATCTGGCAGCTCCCGAGCAACGAAAACAATCTGTAGGGGCGATATAATGATGTGAGGTGGAAGAAATGATGGTCACATTGATATATACTTTCTTTACTGGTACCAGAAACTTATAATAGATATACAAAAATAAACTATATAATTAGGTACGCGACCTAGCTGATCGGGTGTGGGGAGACGACTGCTGCGTTGCGCACACATACACAATAGCACGCCTTGTATTTAAAGTAGCGTCAGCAGCCGCTACAAATCTATACTTAGTCAGTATAGAATTTCTATTATATTAGGAATGCGAACGATATCCGCAATCTTAGGCTTCACCTTTTCAACCATTAACTTATAATACATTTCTGCCAAGGAACACCTACTTACTATGCATTATGCCTTTATATCCAATCAATTTTTTGTGTGCCGCAATAAAAATACTGAGTTATTTTTCGAGCCCAATAAATAGCGGCTAACGAGAAGAGAGCGCCTTATTTATTACACTTTTTTATGACAAGGCGCTTTTGTAATAGGTATTATGAGCTAATAAACACGCGTTTACAAGGCTTTCAGAGTACCGAATTTGGAAAGAAAGGAAAGCGTTAACTTCATTACTATTAGCGCTTTCTTTATAAACATTAGAGTTTGAGCTGGGTTGGTTTTTTTACCCAACTGTGTCTCAATCATCAATGAACTTAGCCGGATATCTTTCCGATATAAGTTTTTTTTTAAATGTTTTAGTGTACGCATCGCCTGATGGTAAATGTTTCTAGTTTACCTTTTAAGTCAGAACAAAAGTGAATGTTAGTTGACATTTTGTTACGTCTAAAATACTGAAAATTATATTATGATGAATCTTACCCCCGTTCCAGTTTAGTAGATACAAATTTCATCTTAACATCCTGCACATTGCACACAGATAATGAAATATGTCAACATAATTAGGTATATGAATGTTTTAGGCTAAGACGGTATGGTTGTCTAATATTTGTAAGCGAAATAGAATACATAACGCAGAAAAGTGACGATAAATTGCCTTTTCAATATATACGAGTAACCTGTTAATAGGGTAATTGACTCCATTTTTTATTATTTAAGTCAAATGTTACATTACCCAACTAAACAACCAACAAAGAAATTTTAAAAATGATAGAAAAAAAAATTGTTATCTTGTGGTAGGGATAATCGTCAAATGATAAAAAAAGAATGCTCAATACTCTGACGTTACCGCTATTTAAACCCAGCTGCCCGAGGGAGTAAGCAAAATATTCACACTACAATACCACCTTTCCTTTATTTGCAACCAATTTTGATACTGTTTGCACAACAATATTTCTTTTGATTGCTATTTGCTCCTGTATGTAAAAACTGTACAAAATCAAATATAGGCAATTATTATTTTAACATTTCAGCAATAGAACAGAGATGCTCTATTGCTGGAATGCCAGATATAATTTAAGAACAGTTGTGTTTGGCGTTGGCACAATAAATTTATTGTATGCAGAGATTCCAATCTGCCTGTCCTCAGAATTGGTATGTATATACCTTCTAAAGGTAGTGTACTTAATAGCCAAGCTTAATCTCTACCACAAGACAGATAAGTCTAGAACACGGTTCATGATATAATTAGTAGAGACCATCATTATTCAGTAGACGTCTTTGCAAGCCAACGCCGAGGTTTCTCTATTTGGCTCAAAACGTACCTTTATTTATGCATACACAGGCAATCTCATCCAAATTAAGACAGCGAAATACAAATGTTCTAATTATTTCTAACAAAGGACAACTAAAAATACGTGTTTTGTATCTGCAGGTAGCTTCGCCCGCTTGGCAACAATACTCATTTTCTGAATGAAATGTATGTCCTTTGCTGTGTCTGTGACAGCGTGTATGATATAATATAAACAAACTCACATTCGCTTTCATAATATTATTTATATATAATATGTTAAGCTGGTTTGGACGTGTAGAAATAATGGACGTGAAAAGACTGACTAAGAAAGTTTATAAGGCTAGTGTGAATTAGTAGTGTTCAAATCCGCTATATTAAGATAGCACGCTACGGACTAGAAATGATATTTTTCTAGCGCGCTATTTTAGACGCTATGTTATAACGCGCTGCGCGGGGACGCTAGTAGCGTCACAGAATATGGTAGCGTGGAGCCGTGGAGAATATAACCTTGAAATGCGCTACTTTAACGGTGGGGCGTGTAAAATATATGGGTAATCTAATAATAGGCAAAATAAATTCAATGAACTCTCGTTCATACTTTTGAGGCTTAGGACTGTCTATAATTGATTGACTGTGACTACTGAACAATAATAACGGTAGGTTCTATAATAATAAAGTAATTATAGTCGTATTTAAAAGTTCATTAATACGTAACTCGCATGAGCCGGCGGGAATAGCATAGTAACGTAAGCGTAACGTGAGCGGTAGCAGGCGGCGACTGACTAGCGTATCTTCTCTCTAGCGCGCTAGACGTCGCTCGCCGTTCGCGCAGGCTTGTCATCGCGCTAGTCGTTATAACACGCTCTGCATAAGACTAGGCATATATAACGCGACGCTATTTGTAGATAGAGATTGAAACGATGTAGCACGCGCTATGCGTTGAGTAAATATAGCGTGCTATGTTATGACGCTATATGCTATATTAACCACCACTAGTGTAAATTGAACAGTCACAAGGGGCAGACCTAGGTAAACATTTTTCGATTAGATCGGAGACGTTCTGAATAAAGGCCAGGTTAAGAGCACCTTAAACCGGCGAACGTGTATGAGGAGTGTGTTGAAAGTGAATGAAGCCAGAGAAGTGTGTCAGGATCATAGCAAATGGAAATCCGTAGTCTCTGCCTACCCCTCTGGGAAACACGCGTGAATCTATGTATGCATGTATGTATGTATAATATGTATTTTTAAAAACAGCATAGATCCAATTTTCTAACTTGTTGGACACAGAACTTTTGTTACTTTAAAGTAATATAGTATTTTAAAGAATCGCAAGGCGTGAATGTCGTCTTGTTTAACAAACAACTAGTATAATATAAGTCTTATGGGCAGTTTCACAACTATCAAGTAAAATTTATGCGAAAGATAAATCGCACGCCGTCTCACTTTTATTTTTAAAGAAGAGAAACGGTGAGACTTTTATCTTATGGATAATGCTGGAAGTTCTGGCAAAGGCTCTTAACTTTCTGGGACTGACGTGGCAAAATTTTTACAGTTTCACTGACGTGGTAGTACCAGACACTATTTAGAGAATATTGTAGTATCGTCTTTAAATATTGTTAAAAATTTATGCGAATGATAAATCGCATGATGTTTCTCTCTTGTTAGGTTAAAGAGATGGAGAGAATTTTATCTTATAGATAAATGCTATTTGGAAGTAGTGAAACAAACACATTTTCTTAAAAAATTAAATGTTTGATTTATTTATTCATTAAATATACTCACGTCTAGATTTGTCTTAATAATAGGGGTTAAAGTATGAAGTTGCCGTTGAATAGTAATAGATAATTAGAATTGACATAAAATCTTCATGGTCTAAGATTTTCGAGTGAAACTTTTCCAAAAGATACCAATAAGTTTCTTCTTTTAAAAAATGTGCAACATATAATTTTCGACATTCAATTGTTTTTTTTATTCAGCTTAGACGGTAAAGATGGATACTTCGAAAATTCGAGTCATTTTTTAATACGAGTTCCGACACGGAACTAACGGGGCAGAAACGGCTCGCAACATCAACGCTGCGTTTGGAGAGGAGACTGCTAATGAGCGCACCGTGCGTTTTTCGTTTAAACGCTTTCGTAATGGAAACTTCGGCTTGAAGAACGAACCACGTGGAAGACACACAGGTGAATAACGCTAAATTGGAGAAGATGGTGGAAGCTGATCCGAGTCAAACTACCCAGGAATTAGGTGCATGGTTTAACGTTACCCTATCTACAATATTGGCTCATTTGCATCAAATCAATAAGATAAAAATATATGAAAAATGGGTGGCTTATGATTTGACTGATCTGCAGAAAGAAATGCGTGTTGAAACTTGTGTTGCCTTGTTGAATCGGTACAGAAATGAAGAAATATTGTATCGAATTGTGACATGCGACGAAAAGTAGATTCTTTACGATAACTGTAAGCGAAAAATGCAATGGCTGACCCCAGGTCAAACGCCGCAAAAGTGCCCTAAAGCAAAGCTTACCAATAAAAATTTAATGGTAACTGTTTGGTGGTCTCTTCATGGTGTTATTCACTATAGCTTTCTCAGGTCTGGTCAAGGAATAACAACAGATGTTTACTGAGCCGAACTTCAAACAATGATGGCGAAACTGGCAGTGAAACAGCTCCGACTCGTGAATCGATCTTCACCATTATTGCTCCATGATAACGCAAGACCTCACACTGCACGAGAAACCGTTGTAACTCTACAGGAGCCGCAGTTAAAAACCATAAGTAATCCTCTGTACTCGCCAAACCTTGCTCCAACGGACTACCATTTTTTTCGTGATTTGGACGATTTTCTACGTAATATGGACGATGTTCTGAGTGATAAAAAAAATTCTTCCCAGAAGGCAGTACAAAATGCTTCCACAGTTTATCAAATTTAGATCCCCGGAGTTCTATTGAAAATGCATAAATGAACTTTCGTTTAGATGGCAGCAATGTATAGATAATGAGGATAAATATTTCGGTTAAATAAATATGGTGCATCTTAAAAAAAACGAGTTTCAATTTTTTTTGTACAAATCGGCAATTTCATACTTTAACCCCTAATATTATTAAGTAGGTAGTTCAAATATATCTGCTGTGATATAAGACACAAAATAAAAGAAAAGACTAAGAAGAATGCAACTTGATACAACACATAATTGCCATTGTTATTTCACAGGCATTTGCACTGATTTAAAAGAAGAAGAAAAGGAAAAAGAAATGTGTTAAAATAAGTTTAAAGAAGAGTCTTAGCGTGAGAAAAGCAAGGCTATGGTCCGTTGCGCTGGCTCAGTGCAGGTTGTTAGACTTCACACGTCTTTGAGATGTAGGTTTCCTTAAGACCTTTTTTCTTGGTTGTTAAAACAAGCGATAATTAACTATTTTATATGCAAAAATCTTCAAAAAATCAAAGGATTTCTGGGATCGAACTCGAGACCTGTGCGCATGGGCGCCGCTAGAATTACTTTCAGGGAGGTGCACCTACATCTACACATTTTACTATTAATTGATATAAAATATGGAACTATATATGTATATTATGTAGATTAATGTAATGTCAAATTCAAATCGCGCGGGTATTGGATTGAATACACTTTGTGCAACGAAAAAAATATTTTCTATGTATTTTCTTTCCTGACAGGGGGGGTGCACGTGCACCCCCTTGCACCCTGCTACCGGCGCACATGCCTCTGCGTGACAATGTCTTGGTCTCCAACTAAGTTACCACGGCTTCTATTTTGCGCTTTCTAATAATGTTAAAATTTCTTCTGGGGAAAGGTATACAGAAGCATGCAAGTTCTTTGGATTACGTTCAATCAGAACATTCAATTTTTCAATCTCTCCATGTGCTAGCAAGCAAAACCTTATAAAACTCTGTTGGCTATTTAGTGTGTTTAGATGGTTTAGGGGCAATTGTTTATATATTTACTTCAGCAAACAGATATTATTATGAGATGACAAAATAGTCATAAAAACACTTTTGAAACACTATAGCTATAATCAGAAAACGAAACTGTCCCGTATTGATAGAACATAAACAACAAGCTTGTTTTGATCTGAACATTTTGTAGTACCGTTATCAACGACATCCGTGTCCATGAATATCAAATGTATTCAATTTTGCAAACAGCTGGGACAGTAATCAAAATATGGATATGTCTCTAAGTATACCGGTTTAGTCTCGATAATTTTTGAACGTTGAATTGAATGCTACATTTCCTTAAATCAAGAAGAAAGAGGGTTGTTATCCAATAGAGCGTGGGATGAACATTTATATTTGTACTGTAGTACATAGTTGGTGTAAGCCAAGCTAATCTTAACTTGGGAGAATTCATTACAGTGTTTCATTTGTATGTTTAGCATCGTTGGTTTAATGACGTAAGCGGGAATACGTATAGATGCGGGCATCTAAAGTTTGGCATGGTCGGGCAAAGTTATATTATAGAACCATAGGAACATTTTCTGTAAACGGAATGCCGTTACAGAAAATTTTAAGACTAGTGAGTTCTTACCTATTGTGAAGAGTCTGGATAGCGATTAGCTTCTGCATGCGGCTTAGACCGCGTGGACTTTACGTACACAAATTGCATACCAGGACAATAAATGTCGTATATTCTAATTCAGAGTATGGTCTATTATATAAAGAGTTTACATGCAATTGCCTAGCAAATAGCCATAAAATAATATTCGTAGGATGTGGATGGCATGGCATTGTAGCTTAGAAGTTAGGACTATCCTATAGTCCCACCTCCTAAACTTATTACTACAAATAAAACCATTTCGTATGAGTATAATAACATCACGACATAATACATAATAATATAATGTGCCTTACTAATTAATGACATTACATAAAAATGTGACATTACAAAAAAGTGATCAAACGTACGACGTTTCTTTTCGTTCCCTATTTTCTAAAGCTAGTTAGCATACAGCGTCTAGACTGCTCACGTGGGAATCCGTAATTTAATTTAGAAACAAAATAGCATTAATTTCATTCATCCAAAAATGAAGATAGATGTGGAGTGTTAGAAAAATCAACAAAATAAGGAATGAATTCATTATACAGAGAGAGAAAGTTTAAAAGTGATTAATTGTTTATCCTCGTATGAATATGTAATGTGGAGAGATATTAAAGAGAACATTTCAAGGACAGTGTTGAATATTAATAAAGATAGCGACTCAGGCAGAAATAAGAAAGGTGCTAATACCAAATGACATAGGACGATTAATTTATTATTATATTATTAGGATAAACGCCATGACAGATGGCATGTTTTGACGTTATCTGACAGCCGCTATAAAAGGAACGTTTGGCAAACAGTTGATGCACGGTTTGGGAGCCCTTTTTCGCTCACCCACAGTCCACGTAAAGTTGTAGAGGCCATCTGAGGTCAACAAATAACACACACACAAAAGAAAAAAAGCATTTGATGCATTTGTCGGTTCGCTCTGGTACAGTAAGGTTCTCAGGTGATCGGCGCTATTTTTTATTTGTCGTTATTTTTGAATTTATGTTTAGATTATAAAACTGACGGTCGTTTGGTGTTGTTGTAATCATTGCTTGTTTCAAAGAATAAATTTAGTTGAAGTGGTGTAATATATGTATTGTTTCTTAAATACTACTTCTGATCCCTAAAAATATTATTATTATAATCTTTATCAATTACTTATGTACAAAATTAGCTACAACTTTTTAATAAAAGTGTAAGGTCAAAGAAACGATGGTTCAATATTATTGTCGACAGTATATATCAACAAACAAAGGAAACTACGAATAATGACATTATAATAAAATATAATGTTTGTTATACATTGTTCAATAAAAGTTTCTTTTACGATGAAGAATAGCATTTTTTATGTATTTCGTATAACTTTGTCTCGTTGCCGCAAGCAAAATTTAACATCATTATTGTGCAGCTACAATTTTTTTTTATTTTGATTGAGTAAGAGTATCCTTTTTGTTGAAACTACATTCTTCATCAAATGCAAAAAATGTTGGGTTGTGAAATCGTCTTCGAAATTTTTATATTTTTTTAGGTTTTAAATGTCTTTGGGTCTTAATTACGAAGATCTATTTAAACATGCTTATCTGAAATGGATTTATGTTCAGTTACTTGTAGTCAATGCCACCCTAAATTTCTCTTAGCATAGATTTACTATAATATTTTATAGCGGTAAAATATATATCTTCCATGGCGATCCCTGCCTACGTTTTTGAGGATATCTACATATATTATGTAGTGCTAGAAATTCAGGGCAAAATATTTGAGGCCCATACAGACAACATTGTTGCTATACGTCTGCGGAGCTTAGAATAAACGATAACGAAAGAAACGAAAAAAAAATACATTTTGTACCCATTTGTCTTTATTTAAAAGATGTGCATCAATGCAAACCAATAAAAGTGAACGATCAAAGAAAACAATGGTCTGAATGTTGAATATATCAATAAACGAAGGGAAAAGGAAAAGAAAATACGTTTAATGACATTGAATATAAATTACTCATTGTTGAAAGAAAGTTATCGAAAGGCTTTTGACCTGCAGTGAAACGAAAATAAATAAAATAGAAGACAGTTCGTTTTTATGATGAAAAAGAGCATAAAATAGTGTTTTAGTATTGTTTATTTTATAAATAATAACTTAGGCATGCTGCCGCAAGCAAATTTATCCTCAGCATTTTATCGTTAAAAGTTGATAGGTTTTATTAATCAATGATCACTATCAATTTAGACTCCTAATGAACACATTCTAGCTAAGCTCTCCTGCTAATCTAAAATGCCAGTGTTAAAATGGGTTAGTCATATTAATTTGACGACCTCGATGGCATAGTGGTTAGTGTAACCGACTGCCACGCCTGAGGTCGTAGGTTCGATTCCCGCACAAGTCAAACATTTGTGTGCGTGAACATGGATGTTTGTCTTGGTCTGAGTGTTTCTATGTATCTTATCTTGTCTTATCTTGTTACGGGGGCCAGTCAGTGTAGACCGGCGACACTTCGACCCAGTGGGATCTTTTGTGTCGGCCCCGAGATCTATACCTTAGCTATCTCCCTATGAATGTACTGCATCAATCGCAGCGTACACTTCAGAGGGAGAAGCCTGAAGTCCTCAGGGCTCGGATATGCCAACCCCATCAGACCTATCCTTAGTCCAGCCAACGCGTCACATTCACACAGTAGGTGTAATATGGACTCGTCCCGCTCACCACAGGCTCTGCAGATCAAATTGTTTGTCAAACTCAATCTGCACAGAAAGTCATTGGTACCAAAGTGACCAGTAAACGCTCCTGTGAGCAGGAGTATTTGGCCCTTGTTGTACCCGCAGAACTTCCGGGTGAAGCCCGTGGCTCTGTTTGCAATTAATTTCTTGGAGTGTTCCAGACCCCTAAGGGCCATCCACTCCCGCCTGTGTTTATCATTGCCATGTGCATTCATAGCTGCCTTGACGGTACTCTCAGAGAGTCCTACAAATGGCTCGGGGCCAACAAATAGTTGCTCCGAGCCCTTCCTGGCCAAGTTTCTATGTATAATAATTATGTGTAAATTAACAAAAAAAAAAGTATATATGTAGGTATGTTTATCCATTGCCTAGTAGCCATAGTACAAGCTCTGCTTAGTTTGGGCTAGATGGTGTTGTGTGTATGTGATAGAATATTATTATTATTATTATTATTAATACCTACTCATTCTATTGTATTGTAGTTTATTATTGATTCTTTTGAATGCGCTAAATTATCTACTGCATGCTATAAAATGGCGAACTTTTTTAGTATTTGCTGGGCAAAGCCTTTTATTTGATTTTAATATACTAGAGCTTCTGCAAACTTTACAGAAATAATCGTTTTAAGAATATGATACAGACAATTATCTGAAACAATTAAATTCTACAGCCTCCATTTATTTTCTTGTCTATACAATTTTACATTAGAATAAGATTAATGCAGTCCGTAACTCCACTTCTTTTAACTTATCTCCTAATGGGGTTCTGAAGAATCCGACAAACAATAACTTGGAGAGATTTAATTCACTTTTCTAGTGGATTACTTTATTACGCTTTCCTAAGTTTTTATCAGTCTTGATGGATCTTTCTATTAAGGACGCCAGGTAATATTTCTGTGTAGTACTAGTCACTAGATGTTACTAGTCAGTAGAAGACTACCAATAAGATATATAATATAATAGTTCATCTCGTTCGATTTGCCAATAATCATTAAATAATATTAACTCCTACGAAGATAGTTTATGATTACACCTATCCTAGAATTTATATTTATATTTCGAATGTAGCATCATCAAGTCAGTTGCAAGACATACGTTAAAAAGAAAATAATCGATCGCAGCCAAGGGCCGCTGCCGCTCAAGACAATAAACTATTAATGATTGTTTGAACTATTATTGTACTATATGTGTGATGACGGGCTATTTGATAGTAATCAGTTTTACGTTGCTGAACCTGTAAAATCTTTTTTATGACCTTTCTGATGAACGTTTTTACCAAAAAACTAAATTTACTCTGCATTACACAAGTTTTTTTGCTTTTGATTCATCAAAACATTTATTTAAAATACTATATTTATCTCAATTACCTGTAGCAGCGATAACTCAGTGGAGAGACCAACAGACTGCAATGCAGAGGGTCCCGGGTTCGAACCCACGTCGAGCACCTCTGACTTTCGGAAGTTATATGACTTTTCGAAATTATGTGTGTATTGATTAATAATTATCGCCTGCTCCGTGCCTCGGAGAGCACGTTAAGCCGTCGGTCCCGGCTACCATGAACGTCTATGGCAGTCGTTATTTGGAAGTCAGTATCCTATAATATCCTGACACTGGTCTAGCCTTAGGGTATCGTTAGCCTTCGGGTTGCGGAGGTCAGGTGGCAGCCGCTCCGTGTAAAAACTGATATCCAGTCAAATCCGGTTAGACTAGAGAAGCCGACCCCAAGTGACTTGGGAATAATAAAGGCTAGGGAGAAGAAGAAGATTTATCTCAATTAACTTACAGACAACTGTTAGATTTAGAAAATAAGTACAAAATCTACTCATTTAAAAAGGAGCTTCCTGAAATAGATTTACTGAACAAACGCTTTTAATTAAAACCGCGTTGCATTTTTCTTCAAGTACCTGGATATTTTGTATTATACTAGCTTTTTCCCTAGGCTTCGCTCGGTTGGGAACAGTACTTTTTTTGGATGAACGATATGTCCTTTTCTGTACCCCTGCTAACATATATGCGAAATTTTATGATGAGCCGTAAAATGATTTAGGTGTGAAATATTACGGCTATTTGTTTTTTACGCACAAAAAAATAGACAAACAAAAGTCACGTTCGCATTTGTAATAGGATAGATTTGTTGTAGGATAGATAGGTTAAATCTCGGCGTTTTTGTTTCCTTTCTTCTTTTCTTTTTCGTTATTGTTATGCGGACGACAGTATCGTGCATGGGCGATATCTCGGACATCCTAGGGCCAAACAGGCTGAGGTTGAGGGGAAAAGGCAGGATCTTGTCGTTGGACTTGACAAGACCTTGGACCGTATCTCTGAATCTCTGCATCTCCGAGAATTTGGTCCAGTTCAATGCCAAGAAGACCCAGGCATGTGCGTTCTCAACAAAAAAGTCTCCGTTACTTCCACTCCCTTCTCTGAAGAGCACTCCCTTAGTTATACGTGACTGCCTCTCGATCTTAGGTATGGATCTTTGCCGCACCTTTAATTCCAAAACCTACATCGAGAGCGACATTAAACAAGCTTCGCGTTCTCTTCAACTTCGTATGGACATTGCCTCATTGGCATGTTTTTACAGAATATACCTCAAATGCCATCCTTACACGGTAGAATCGATTAGAGCGCGCACCAACAAGATTGGGTCTTTATACCCCTGCCGAACGATCAAGCCATGGAATTCTCTGCCTTCTTCCTTCAATCCTGGGTCCTTTAAGCGGGGCGTGAAAAAGCACCTTCTCAGGCCGTCAAAGTAGAGACCTCAACATCGCCTCACCTGCTATGAGGGCGGTGTGGAGGCCACTGCTCTTAGACCACATGACTGCTTACCATCAGGCGGAGTGTGGTCAATTCGACGAGCAACATAAAAAAAAGAATTTAAAGGTAGGTAATTAAATTTGACCTATGTATGCCTATTACATTGAAAAATAAAACATTGCTGCTAATTATAATGATTTATTCAATAATTTGTTTGATTGTTATTATAATTGGCATCGTAATTTACACCGCTACTAAAACTTAATTAATAAAAATTTAATATATGTATATTGTTTAATGTTAGAGTACAATATAATTATTGTCCATAATTATATTTATCAATAAAAGCATAAGCGATATTTTTGTAAGTGTGTTTTGCAACTACTTCGTCATAGACATATAAATAACGGACACAAGTATCACCCAGACTTATGCAATTTCTGGAACAACTTTATATATTACACTAGCAATGATAACACACTACTCTATACGCCGTGCGTGTAGTGACTTATAGTTTTGACAGTTATTCTATTTTTACCAATTTTGTTAATAACCGCGCGGGTTGCATACTACACTACTCGCATTAGCTACATTCTGATTATTGCTTTCTTGGGTTACTTACTCACATCGCGTCGGTCAAACAAATGACGTTAGGTACCCGCGTCATCAGATGAAACGCAGCGTAAAAACGCATAAGCACGCGTAACACAAAGAACCATATTTTGCAAAACAATAAATTAATTTATTGTGTTTTATACGAGCTTTGGTAACTGCTAAAATTGGTTTAAATTTATTCAAATATTTTCACATTCGTCTTTGTACACAAAATACAGGGTCTAGTTACTATTTATCTAGGCTAAAAAAGGTACTTTGTGTGAATGAAATAGGCACGACGCTTTTATTACCCTTTGTTTACAGAATCTTTTATATAATAAGAATGTGTTTGTGGAATATTAGGCTTTATCTGTATAACCCGTGTTCTCTAAATATTTGTGTATATTTCTCTTTGAAATAACTTTAGTGGTTACCCGATTATACTAGATTAAAATGTTACTACAATCTCAGTCTCCTTATACTTATATTAGAACATCATAGAATACTTCGTGTAAGGGTTTTTGTAACTTTTGTAAAGGGAAAGGTCTGAGGTGAACCAAAACAGATGAAGTACTTTTTGTATTAACGATAGAGAATATAAATACCATTGTTGTATGTTTTTATGATTCGCGTCATTTATTTGTGCCGTCATAAACATTCTTACTCGTTTGGCGACTGTCTATGTTTAACTTATTCACTAGTTAACTTAACTTAGTCACAGCGGCACACCGGCGCGGCGGCGGCAATACACAATAGGTTTTTAATGATGTCTAGTATTTCAAAAACTGACAGTTTAAGAAGTCAGAACATCTTAGCCTTAACAATAATTATGTAGTTCATTACACAGCCTATATCAATATGATTCCAAAAATCGATACATCTGCAATTGCAATTGGTTTTTATATGAATTAGAGAGTTTGGTGATGATATCGTATGATCGTGTGCATAACGCGAGCAGGATGGAAAGGATGGTGCGCCACGATAATCATGTGCCTTGCGGCATGATATAAATATCAGTATAATGACACATCGCACTCTTAATAAAACAGCGACTTAACTCGAAATTTGGAAGCAAGGCAATTTGAACTCTAATTGTATATGTTAAATTCAAATGTTATATTTGTGTTAAATCATTGCAATAGAGTTCAAATTTGTTTAAACCAAAATACTGAGATGAGTCTTTGTTTTATTAAGAGTGCGACATGTACAGAATACACACAACACACGATATACACCTATATGTTCTTCAGAACATAGTTGCGCGAACTAGTATTCATTCATTTTTATCGCGTTCTGTTAATCGCACTCGGACAGTATCTTATAACACGCCATGTTAAATCCCTGTATTTTTCATCGGTGATTCGTTCGAACGATATTTACAGCGAACTTGCTATTGTAACGTAATGGCCATCTATTAAGAATGAGCCAAACTTTGCTCTTGTGCACGGGTCATATATTTTTTTAGCATGAGTTTAATTTTTCTCTATTGGCGACAAAATAATATACTATTTTGACGCCAATTGGTTATAAGCAAAGATACCTCCTCGAAGGTAAATAGCAGGAATAAAAAGTAACATGAGATGACAGATATGTTAACATTAAAATGCAATTTTTCTTAATTTTTATTTATATGTTTATATTAAAATGAAAGTTGCTTTGCCCTTTATAAAGTCAAAAGTCAACACGTATGTAACTGACGTAACATTACAAACAATATTAGGATCATATCCTTTGTAATTAAAATTGTTAAAGAAAATCTTAATTCAGTAATTAACCTTTGAAAACTCTTTTGACCCATTAAAATTACCCTTTAAACGACACTGTTATATTATACCTTACATTTAGTAATAAATTTGCCAGATGTTTATGAAAAGCAAACTATTTTAGCAGAAAAGTTATAAAACTTCATCATATCTGAATTTATTTTAAAGTTTAATATTTGATAATAATATTTAGTGCTAAAGATTTTGACTAATAATTAGTCAAAATTCTTTAGCAATTAACGTTCTCAATAATTAGTATTCTTGTTACCTCTTTTGGCATTCAAGTTATTATGTCGCTAATACAATGCATAAGATCCGAATCCTACGGGAACTGCTTGCCAGAAGGCGTGGCTGTTTGCATGTTTACCGTTTAGGTAGCTTAAAAATAAAGTAGTGGATCAGATCGTATCATAATTCAGATTGTTAGCCCCAATATACTATTATAGTACATTGGGGCAATATGAAAACTTGATTCTTTGCACTTTGAAAATAATAATGTTGTTAAAGTTTGTAACTAACGTACCACATTGGTATTTTCATAGTGTTTACATGTTATTGTC
The DNA here is from genome assembly GCA_930367265.1 of Catocala fraxini. Taxonomy (NCBI): domain Eukaryota; kingdom Metazoa; phylum Arthropoda; class Insecta; order Lepidoptera; family Erebidae; genus Catocala; species Catocala fraxini. The sequence continues at coordinate 9,300,798 of OV884038.1, forward strand.
TATATATTTGTTTGAAATATATTTATGTCTGTAGTAAAATCCAGACTTATCTATAAAAGTGTTGTTTGCATGCTTCAGAGACAAGTTAAGGTATCGTGGTAGTAAGTAGCTGTCACAATTTACGGTCGTAAGTGATAGTCACGTGTGACACGCGATTGAGTGTTAGCCTTTGTTACAAAGGTAGGGCTCTGGAAACGGGACAATAGAATAACTCATGCGCGCTTATAGGAGTTAGTATACAACGATATTCCAATGATAGAGGCGACATGTGATATCATACCAAAAACCTTTGTCTTTGACAAAAAATACTACATCCAACTTCATGAGGAATCTAATCCTGATCCAAAACAAAATCTGGAACAGGAGTCGGAGGGTTCTCTATTGTGTTACTCAACTTTTTTATCCATAATCTACAGTGCCATAATTTGTTTTGTCCTAATCATCATTTGTCCGAATGATAACTTGCCCGAACTTTATGTCACATAATATTACATGCCATAAAATTATTATCCCTAAATACAATATGCCCTAAATTTGTCATAAATATTAACTGCGGACTCTCATACATTGGTCAAACCAAGAGAAACATAGGCACCCGCATAAAAGAACACATAGCTGATGTAAAACACCAACGCTCGTTGAAGTCTGCTGTGTGTGAACATGTGCAACAGGGGACCAACCACTATCTGAGATTTGACAAACCACAGATTCTCGCTAAAGAACACCGATTCCTACCAAGGATGCTTCGCGAGGCTATTGAAATCAAAAAACATCCTAATTTTAATAGAGAAGAATGGTTGGAATGTACCACCAGCTTGGGATCCAGTAATAAAAATTGTCAAACCCAAGAAGAAGCAAACCACAGTTAGACTTCATGATACTTTGAGCTCATTCTGCGTAAATAGAAACACCAATGATTAAATTATGTTCGGGTACTTTGAAATAACTACACTGGAACATTGAGACAACTGCCATCTTAGTCTCCCCGTGACCATGGCTGCTGAAAAGCAACCGAAACGTCGGGGAAAGTGTAAAAATAAATTAAATCTAAATAGTTTAATAATAATTTAATTAGCTTAAAAATTAGTAAAGTTTAATAGTAGTAGAAGTGTAACAATTTTCAAAATTTTGTAATAAAGTGTCAAATAAACAACGCGATAAAATCCGTATATAGCAGTTTAATTTCAATGAATAATATTCGCGTAAATAGAAGACAATATTATATAAATATTAAAATCAATAATATACAAAAGACTTAAAACCGTTTTCAATAAAAGTTATAAGTCCTAAATTCGAATATTATTATTGTTCATTTATCCTAATAATATTTTTAAAACTAATTTGTATTACAAGGCTTGGCTTTTGTCACGGCTCCGGCGCTTGCTAATCGTCGCAGACGGCTTTCGCTCACCGCAGCTCGCTCACAGCCTCCTGCTCCTCAGCCTGCGGGCCGCGTCGCCCCTATGCGCCTACGCGATTTTAAATTACACTCTAGAGGTAGGGCAGACAAGACTGCGTGGAGTCGGATTTACAGTGATTCGTTACTGTTACTAAAATCTAATCAAACCTAATTAATTTAGCAAATGTTTTACAACTAACAATTCTATTATAAATGAACATTCGGAATAATACACATTATATAATACAATACTTAGAACATATGACTTTATTTCATGCAAAATTAGGAGATTCAATTATTATAGTACCTATTCGATATTATGACAGAATAGTTTTAGAAGTAAAGATAAGTAAAACAAAATTTCGAACTTTTTAACATTATGGTTACTGAAGTTTATGGCAAATGTGTTATGGATAATGATTTTCGGACAAACAAGTTTAGGAAAAGAAAGGGACTACCTAGTCGGAGTCTTCTCCTACGACCTAAACATCAATTACTCAACAACCCTGGGAAACCTCAACACTATCTTCCAGGCAGAATGTGTTGGAATCACCCGGGCTGCAACAGCGGTTACATCAAGGGGTATAAGCGATAAGTAAATTCGCGTTATGTCGGATAGTGCTGCAACTTCTTCAACAGTGGAGTCATCCTAGAATGTCACCGTGAGCTGCAAAGTATTGCAATAAAAAAACGGGTAACATTGCAGTAGATACGCGGCCACAGCAACTCTTCTGGCAATGATGCTGCAGATCAACTGGCAAAGAGAGGATCGAACACCAAAATGGTAGGACCCGAACCAATTGTCCCGATACCCTTCTGCCAACTCAACACATGGTTATGCGATAGAACCACGAAACTACACGAAAAACAGTGGACAGAAACAAAGGAATGTAGACAGACGAAGAAAGCCCTTCGATCCTTAGACAAACATCTGTCACGCAAACTTCTATGTTTCACAAGGAAAAACCTACGCCATTTAGTGGGTATAATAACAGGCCACTGCTCACTCAACAAACACCTATTCAATATCGATATGACTGACAGTCCCTTATATAGAGGCTGCATGGAGACCGAGGAGACACCGGCTCACGTGCTCCTACATTGTAAAAGCGTGAGCAACATACGGGTGAAACTTCTAAACAGTCCAGAAACGATGAAGGAGGTACTGCGCAACATCGGTCCCCTATCATATTTCTGGACGTAGTTGAGGTGGTATGAGTAACCAAACAATATTTCGCGTCGGTTACTTACGCGCAATGGCCCAATTGTGGGGCTAAGTGCGGATAACACACGTCTAACTAACTAACTAACAATTTGTGGTTCACGCAAATATTTGTTTCATGTAGGGATTAAACCTAAATTGAGTGAAGTGACAGTGGCAAGGTGACCTCTTAATCAATTACGCCAACCGTGCAGTCAATTTAAATCTTATTAATAGTTGGTTTTCACCTATAAATCTAGGTTGTACTTTAAGATAAATCATGCCTAAATGGTTTAGTTCGCCTAATCTTTGCTAATTTGCCTGAGTAATTGTGCCGGTTTCGAAACTAACGTGATACGCAACTAAATGAAACCCTCTCTAATTTAATCAAAGATCCTCATTTAACTAACAAAGTTTATGAATAGTAACAGATTTTAGTTAAGTTGACGCTCACCTAAGACGTATTTAATGAGAGCTACAGATCATATGAAAATGAAATTGACCTGCATTTAATTATTATATTATTATTATATGCATAATAATTATTATTTAAAAATGCTTTGTATATTTCATAACAAGTCATGTTATAGTAATACCCACTTCAGATAATATCCATACTAGATAAAATACCATATAAAGTAACTCAAATGTTCTTAAACATTCATGTGAGACACCCTTTATTTAGTAACAGATTCAAAGTCAGAGAACACGTAGAGACGAAGTATTTGATTGCGCTTTGACAATTTTTAAGTCTCTTAGTAACTAGTCGAAAATCTCAAGACGCGAGAGGAGGGATTATTTTAAAATGGTCATCCATGAGTCATCCATCAAGCATGATACTGATTATGTTAGATAGCTAACCCAATCGTGAATCGATCAACCCGAGCAATTAGTGCTGCGCCTCGTCAAACGCAAAAACGAATTTAACTAATATTATAAACTCGAATGTGAGTTTGTTTGTTTGCTTATTATGCCTTCAAATCTTTACTACTCGACTGAACATCATTAAAATTTGCATACACGTTGACAGGGGTACAGAAAATAACATAGGATACCTTTTTCCAGAAAATAACTACTGCTCCTGAGTGAAACTGAAAGTGCGTACAAAAGTTACCAATTAAATGTTAAATTAAATGTTTTTTTACAATTAAAGCCGTGGGCAAAATCTAGTTGGAAATATTTTTATTCTTCTCCTTAGCCTTTATTATTCCCAAGTCACTTGGGGTCGGCTTTTCTGGTCTAACCGCATTTGACTGGATATCAGTTTTTACACGGAGCGGCTGCCACCTGAGCTCCGCAACCCGAAGGCTAACGATACCCTAAGGCTAGCCCTATAATATCCTGACACTGGTCTAGACCAGTGTTAGGATATTATAGGGCACTGACTTACCAATAATGACTGTCATAGATGTTCATGGCAGCTGGAACCGACGGCTTAACGTGCTCTCCGAGGCACGGAAGAGGCGATAATTGTCAATCAAAATAATATAATAATTGAAAATATTTTTATTAAGACATGTTATAAACTAATATTAAGTTTAGTAATGTATTTCATTATTTACCTTCCATACAAGTGCTGTGCACTCACAGATTCACAATATCCCTTAAATATTGTAGTCATATTCTTTGTTATATCCAGTTTAGAAATCGTTGGTGTATCATTTTAGTAATAACGTTTAGTCATTATATCGCGGAAGCCTTTACATATCTTAAAATAACAAACATAGTGGTCACCTAGACTAGAAACAACTGCATATTTGTGGGTTACAAAATGTTTATCACGTGTGTACAACACGTGGCACAGAATAATGGTAAGATGGTCTTCTTCTTTTCGTGTGGTTAGTGGCCAACCTGTAGACAGGAGTTGTAACGACTGCTGTCAATTTGGCAACAACCGGGACCGAATTTTCACTTGCCCTCCGAAGCACGGAGACGCTCAGATGAAATACTACCAAGCGGTCACCCATCTATAGACTGGCCGCACCCAACGTTGCTTAACCTTGCTAATCGTTTACTGATGCATTTCAATACAATTTAAAAGCCATTATTATGTTATAATATCAGCCCTGTATATAAACTATCCCACTGTTGGGTACTAGCCTCTTCGCAGTGTGAGAAGGGTTAAGCCTTAGTCCACCAACCTGGCCCAGCGCGAGTTTGCAGACTTCATATATCTTCGACAGGTTTGTTCCGCATTTGCCCCTACATTACGTCCTACGTTCCAAAATGTACCTCAAACGCCCGTCTTTTTAAATGATTCCTTTTTCGTATTACGTTTTTGTGCATATAATAATAATATCCTATCACATACACACAACACCATCCAACCCAAACTAAGCAGAGCTTGTACTATGGGTACAAGACAATGGATAATACAAATGTGCTTTTTTTTGTAAATACCTACATATTACATATACATAGAACACTTAAATCAAGACTAACATCCATGTTCATGCACACAAATGTTTGACTTGTGCGGGAATCGAACCTGTGACCTTAAGCGTGGCAGTCGGTTACACTAACCACTACGCCATCGTGGCCAATGGATAGCAAAATAAAACACGTTTGAAATTATTTTAAATCATTTCGTTGTCGAGCTCGTAATGTCTTGCAATCATGAGCCCAAAGTTTTTCCGAGAGATCATCAAAGTATTTTATAATATTTTTTGGCGGACGGTACAACAAAAATACCATACAAAAAAACAGGGACATAAAAGAAACATAATTTGGGACGAAATAGAAATTACACTAAGAAATTAATATACATGTCGGAGCGTGAAGAAAATAATCATTGCAATGTAATTTATTTCTATAATTGGAGTTGAATAAAGCGCCATATTATATTGGTTTCTTTCGAAACGTCAAGCGTAAGCTTGAGTGAGGTCGCCAAAGAGCCAATGTGTCAGTTAGAGTGACAGTTATAACTGTCAGTGTCAGTGTGTATTGACGTTATATAAGCGCCGGAGACTCGTGCGCGGACACATTCGGGTGACGAACTCGCTGCGTTACGGATCAAATCAGAGATAATCACAGTCAACCTTTATTGTTTTATTTATCTTGTATTTGCCTATCATTAGTATACGTACGAAGTATAATACCACGCCTATATTTTGTTGCTTCATCGTGTCAAAAGCAAGCTGCCGTCGCAAGGAACAATTTTTGGGACGAATGCGTATTACTGCGTTTAGGATGAAACATGAGGGACAAATGCGGAACTAACCCTTTAAGAACTTCAAAACGTAAAATCCATTTTATAACAAATATTTACCGTTACTTACTGTTTCTTATAAGCTCTTTTACACGACGAGAGTACTGTAACCTGTGCAAGATAAGGCTCTTGCGCGGGTTTTATGCATCCCAAAAAAAAGCGTTGGGATACATCTGCGTGAATAATCTGCATTATACATATTACCCAAGCGAGTGCATGTAGCCCGCACCATCTATTTTATACATATACAAGCTGCCCCGATATCTATATCAAAAGCTATGTCTGAATGAATTCTATTCATCATGAATTGTTCTAAATAAGCAGTCATTCATTGAAATTAAACTACTATATACGAAACTACTACTTATCAACTTTACTAATTTTAAGTTAATTAAATTATTAAAACTATTTTATATTTCAGTTTACACTTTCCCCGACGTTTCGGTTGCTTTTCAGCAGCTATGGTTATGGGGAGACTAAGATGATAGTTGTCTCAATGTTCCAGTGTAGTTATTTCAAAGTACCCGTACATAATTTAATCATTGGTGTTTCTATTTACGCAGAATAAGCTCAAAGTATCATAAAGTCTACCTGTGGTAACCACAGGTAATTATCGTGCGCTTTAACAGCAAAGAAAAACATTGGGAGGAAACCTGTTTTTCTGAGAATTATCTACAATGTTTTCTAAGATATGTGAAGACTGCCGACTCTTATTCGGTCCAACTCTTCTCATATAAAGAAAAGGCCCGTGCCCAGCAGTGGGAAAGTTTATAGTTATATGTACAGGGCTGATATTATTATATTATTACATAATGTTGCCTACTCCAATATATCGGCATTATATCAACTTATAAATCTTGAAATATACACAGTAATGTCAATTGGTAACGTGCCCCAATAGCATTGCCAAGTTGAATGGCACTGTTCAATATTTGTTTTTATGATTGCGTTTGTAACTATATTAATTTTACAATGTGGTTCGGTCGGTAACAAATATTAATATTGATTCCACAGTTCTATTTGTAGCATAATTTATTTTAATTTACTTAAACAGACTGCTTAGGTTGGGTGATGATAGTGAATGCTAGTGCTCTGACTGAGGTCTTCGATTCAAAACTTTATCCAGAGCAGTAAAAAAATGTGAAAATTGTTGAAAAGATACAAAAAAAAAATTATAAGCTGGGATATCGACTCGTAACGTTACGTAACTAAAATTGAACAGTGTGTTAGATAAATATGTGATCGTAGTAAAAAGCTACATATTCGAAATCATCGGGTCTCGTAGACGAGAGTATTAAAGACAACTCCCGCTCTAAGAATCATTAATATTAATAGTCAAGAGGTAGTCTATACGAATATCACCAAGCGCACTATCGACATGCACCCACTCCAAATACAAGCATTTTAGCCTAGCTGGATCACTTATAATACATTTTATTAATCAGAAATTATCACGGCAGGGTCTCCCCGTGACCATGGCTGCTGAAAAGCAACCGAAACGTCGGGGAAAGTGTAAAAATAAATTAAATCTAAATAGTTTAATAATAATTTAATTAGCTTAAAAATTAGTAAAGTTTAACAGTAGTAGAAGTGTAACAATTTTCAAAATTTTGTAATAAAGTGTCAAATAAACAACGCGATAAAATCCGTATATAGCAGTTTAATTTCAATGAATAATATTCGCGTTAATAGAAGACAATATTGTGTATTTATTTAATTAATTAATGCATTTAGCAGTACTAAGTAAAGCCGTAGTATTGACTATAAATTTAATCACGGCAATGAGTAGTCTAGTTGACTGTATTGTTAGTTTTGTGGTATTAGTTTACACAGAGTTTAATCTTGAGGCTTCGGATGCGATTACTGGCTCCGAACAAATTTGTAAACAGAATGTTTTCAGTTAGGATTTCTTTTACTTACAGTGTGGGCTTCGACAATGGGTGGCAATAGGCTCGACCTTATTAAGTATGAGAAGAAGACATAGCTGGCGGAATGTAGGTTTAATACATTATAATAAATAATATCCTCCAGACCGAATTTCGGCCACGGCGCGCGGCGGCCAGTCTTAACGGAGATTGACCAACTACGCAGGAGATATTATAGTGCACAAGTATGTGGGCAAACACAAGTACACTCTCTATTCCCCAACTCTCATGATCCGATGGGACGGTAATCCGACACTACCGGGCAGAGATCAGGCGCTGGACCACCCGGTTCACTTGCTTTCCGAGGTACGGCAGTGTCTTACACCGCCAACTTTCTAACTCCGGGCTGCTATTGAGATTTCTTAACTGAAAAACGCAATAACTTTTTGTTGGCCCAACCCGGGTTGCGAACCTGAGACCATGCACAGCAGTCGCAATCACTACCACTGCGCCACGATACATAGATTTTTTTTGGAACTTTTACCAACAGCGTATGTCAGTTCCATCATAGCCTAAACATAATACTATATCAAACTATTTTAATACATCCGACATGAATTTGAACACAACTTTCGCGTCATCGCTATTAGGTTCCGATAGATAGGTACATAGATTGATATGTATTAAACCCACATTCCGCCAGGCAAAGGCCTACGATTACCGAGATATTTCAGGCACGAGTCTATTTCCCTATAAATACTTTCGGTGTTAATAACCAATTAAACGTTTTGTAATTCTTATTCCCGCGAAATAATAGAAATATTGGAGGCAGATAACTGTGTTATATAGACAAAGTACATTAGAATTTCATTTTTTGACATATCATAAATTTTATTTTTATTCGGAAGTATTTATAAAAATATATTAATCAGATTTTAGCAGTAATAGCAATAGAAATGTAATGATATAGTATGTGTTCCCTTTTTATGTAAGTGTAGCGACCTCTATTGTCGAAATAAATATTTTAGGAGACTTAATATGTTCGTCTTTGATGTACTAGTCTGTGAAAAATCTAATAGATGGCGTTGCTACTAGAAAACGAATGCTAAAATGTTAACCAAATAGGCTTTGGAGCCACGGTAAGTAATAGAACGACTTGCGCATAAAATATCATAATAATGATATTATATGTCATGTCATCATGTTATAATTAGTACAACAGGTCGGTAGTGCATAGTCTTGCAATAAAATAATATAGGTAAATTATTTGAACTGATAATATGTAAGATCCAACGTCCTATAGTTTCACGCCTATATTCCCAAAGAGGTAACCAGAAGTGCATTATACCCACACTTCGTCATCTATTTTAAGTCCCATTTAAATGAAACCCTTTCTGGGTAGTCTTAGATTCCGTGTTGTTACTAAGAACTACCGAATCCCAAGTTTTATACACAGCATTCGTTACCGATACGTCACTGAGGCAGTTTCAACTTACCTTGTACTTACCACATTTAGTTTACTATTTATTTACTTGTATAACCAAATATTTTACTCTATAAAAGGGGTTTGAAATAAAAGTCTTGTTAAAAAATACTACAGCTCATATAATCGAAGTTACACTTTCATTTCATCAACAATGATCACAAAAGTTTCATTTCTTTTGTTACGCACCGCATAGAACAATCCGTTGGCATACAACTTAAAAATTTCTTATACAATTGAACGTAATTATTTAAAAATAATTTTACTGGAACCATATTTTAATATTTTATTTTAATTTATATACATTAAAATTCGCAAATACAACTGGTATTTACATTATTACTTTATACATAATATAAATGTCTTAATGATTTTCGCTTATTATTTACAAATTCTACGTTTCTTAAACAACATTTTGGTCAATTTCTTATTTATAAATAAATAGTTTTTATTTTGGATTTAGCTAAAATTGGGACTCGCTCGCAGAAGTATTCGGTAGAACGTTTTTACGTTTCGAATATCATAGAAGGATATAAATTATTCTAAACGGTATGGAAAAGTGTTAAATTATATAACATACAAACACTTATGCGAACAAGTGTCCTAGATAAAACAGACTATAAAGCAATTAATCTTAATGACTAGACTTTTTAAAATTCTTCGTAATGGGGACAATTCATTAGGCTACTGTTAGGTAAAGACCGAAAAAATTTAAGTACCCTAGTTTTACTAAAATGCCACTATAATATAAGTTGTATTGTGCGTTTTGTATTTCGAAAACGACTATGATTATAATATGGGCAGGGTAACAATTAAATAAATATTCTTTTAAAGAGAGGGATAGATGTAACTACTAACGTTTAGGCTGAACAAAAATGTTGAAGTGGCAGTTCCTAGTCAAACTGTAGGTAATTATGACTTGTAAAAATGTCGAGGTAGTTTACGAATACTAGGGATTATAGAAAGTATTTTAAAACACTGTTTATGAAAAATTTTAGGAAAAGTTTTAATAAGATGGGTAAGATATTATTAATAATAAATATAATGCAGGAAATATTTTATATCTACGCTAAATCTGTCGTATATCTAAATATACTAGTTGGTGTTTTGTATAATATTACGAACAATTGTATTATAGGATTATTTATTACTCTACCTAATTATAGCTCTTTTAAAGTAACCAAAGAATACATAAATGGCTCTGATGTCGATTTACTATGGCGTAGTAGAATCAAAAATAATAAAGATTACACGAACGAATAAAATAAAACATCATACTTTTGTAATCATCGGTTTGTTTGGCGTCTATACACTTAGTGTAATAGATAGTGAATGCTAAAATAAATAAATTATTTTGACTTAATTGTATAAAACCAAACGCTATTTGCGATTTACAAAATATCATCATATTATAAATCGAAACCAGAACCAAATTAACAAAAGTTATTAGGTATATCCAAAAATCACTACTCCGTACGGTGCTATTTCTGTGAAAATCTCTCTTAATAATTAGTCTATTTGGTTTGCATCTAATTTTCCTATTTTAATACAATATTGGTCTAGTCTATGTATTTAAATATAACATGCGCCAACAGTTGATCATTTATTTCCAATTTCAATTTTGAAAGACCAGGTTAGATGTATTTGAGCAAAGTTCATTGAGACTATGAATTCATATTCTCAATGTAATTCTGATTTTGACATTACCATTCAGGAAAAAACAAGTAAACAATTTTGTTCGTGAATTAAAAGTAAACTATCAAAACTTAAAAAGTACAAACAAATTGATCCCATCACACGTACTCGTACAGCTACAAAATTCAGATATTTACTAAATATTATGCTCTCAAATTTATTATTTACCTATTTACATTCATAAGTTATTAAGATAATAAAACTGAATTATCGAAATTTCGTAGTGTTTTAGGCACTATTTAGACAGCCATCAATCTTATGTCTTATACAAAGCTTTACTTAATCTAACTCTTAAAAAATTGTTTACAATCTACATGTCAATAGGCAGGTAGTAACAATTCAATTTACCTAATCATCTTATTATATCTAAAAGTGTGTATACAGGTTCGTCTTAGATTATGTGAAATTGTTTGCATTCGATAGTCTTTGAATATCCAGAACGAAAACATTACTTGTGAATAAGATCTGACCACAATATACATACGTTTCTTAGTACCTACATGTCTTTAGAAACTTTTAACTGCCACTGCAATTAAAGCGTTTAATATAGAACACATTATTGATGTAGTATTGTGGATTTATCACAAACATTTTATTGTTTTCGTTCTAATTCAAAAATAATCGAGTAAACAGTTCAGAAAATTAACATTATTTTTTAAGTCGATGGAATAATGTATAGTTTTATTTTATAGCTACATCTGGCGTGTGATATAATTATTCCAAATGGTGTACTGTCCATTATAATGGTAAATACTCTTTACACAAGGAACCGAAACCAATCTATAGTGACCACTATGGTGTACATTACAGTAAAATGCTTATGCAGTCAGTTTACTTATTGACCGCATAATATAAATGCAAATCTATGTGTAACTATTATTTTATTAGTCACTATATTTATTTTACTGAACTATGTATCTATTCATTAAGAAATCTATGAAACAACTTGACTATTTATTTAAATTCGTTTCAAAAGACTTCTCAATGGCGTGGCATTCACAAAAAAACCTTTCGTAAAAACACACTCTGCTTATACAAAACAGTGTTACTTGGTTCCTCGAACTTTAGACAAATCGTGAAAAGACGTGTAGGTAATAACTACCTATACTAATGCTGTTAAGTATTCAAAATATCGTCTAACGTAATTAGCTAAAGCGTCTATCGATAAAGCATTTTGTATAATCACAACAGCAAGTCCGTACCGCCTCATTTCATTCACTATCTAAACAATATCACTAGAGAACAGTCTGGCACATCCGAAACTGGGGAACAGCGAAGAAAACTACGGCTGACCTTGTCTCGCACCGCGGCATGGTCCATCGGTATGTCGAGAAAATCGTTTCACTTTTGTTATTCCATTCGTCACCAACAGAAGACAAGATTTCGAAAATAGTTCAAACATAAAACATTGTCTTAAAAAACAAATATTTCTTCATAACCAGTATCAATTTTGACTTGCAATCTCTTAACAAAAATGCTAAGTATCGAAAAGGAAAAGAACACAAAGTTTAAGTAACCGGTCTATAAGATTTGTGTCGCGTGCATGAGCGCTACTGTATAAAAGACGTTTGCGTTCAGTGGCTTGAAAACTGACGTTAAATTCAAAACCTTTCATGCAAAGCGCTCATAGAGCTGGTATTTTCAAATATCTGTTTCTTGTAGTAAAACAACTTCCCCGCCAACCTTGTTGGAACGTAGTTGTAAAGGGGGGGTCAGAGGACGGGCGCCGAGTTTCGTCGAGTTCAGCACAGGAGTTCGGAGTTGGAAGGCGGTACTCAGCTGGGTAGAGGGGGTCGAGCCGCGTGCGGGGCGGGGCTCGAGGGCTGCGGCTGCGCGGGCGACGGCGTGTGCGCTGCGCTGCTCTCTGGCGCCGAATGCGTGCGCGCACCCGGCGCCAGCACCGGGCTAGGCGGCCAGGGGTGAGACGCGGTCGGTAGGGTCCTGTGAATTTGCATACATTTTAATTTTAATTATATTACCTAATACAATCTTGATTTTGATCCAGCGACAATTTTCATTTAGTGAGTCAGTTGAAATGCCATGAATTATCTTGACCATTAGATTAAAATGTGTTTAATCTCATACTAGGTGTAAGGGACGGCGTACTGAAAATTTTAGCAAGACGTCCTTCTATAGGTACTAATCTCGACGCAAACTTCTATTAATAAGAAAGAATGCAAAATTAAGATTTTATGTCGTATAACATTATTACGCAGTACGCAATGGATTGCTACCAATAAAAAGCACTGCTCGCGGGCATAAAAACAGCTAATCTGTTTGAATCACAACAGTTTAATTACATTGCTGTATTTGAGTAAAATGTGGTATCCTTTGATTTTAATTTGGATATAAAATGGATGGTTTATGCAAGTTATGTAAATGTATACTCATTGTTATAAACATTATACAATGCTTCTAACAATGAGTATTTAAGACAATCGAACATTAAGACCTATCATTTCAATAAAACATTCAATGAAACTACCTTTATATTGTAGTCTTATTTAAACTAGAGTTCGCGAGGTAGTCCAAATTCGACCATAATCATTATTGACAATTTAAGAAAAACATAATAAAATATGAATCAACATTCTTCCAACACTTATTTCTACTCTTGTACATTAGCTCGTCAATAACTACTTAAGTTAAAAATAGAACGGTTAACAGACAGAGGCGAAAAAGATGCGGGATTGTTTTGTTTAAACTATCTTTATTTAAAAAAATACTATCTGTTACCATGTTTTTATTGATAACATAAAGCTTATCAATAGCTATTAAAAATATAAAGAAAATCACCTGTTGTGAACTGGTTTTCTCTTTTTTTAGTAGCTAGAGAAGAAAAGATACAAACCTATTTTGTCTTTGCCTTCATATAAAACTTACCTAGTATAAGGAGTAATAGTAGATGAAGGCGGTGTAGGCACTGCAGCAGTGTCAGGATGCAAGAAGTTCCTCCGTTGCTCCGCTCGCTCCCAACACTGCTGCAGACACCGCGCCATTACATCCGGCAGGTTGTTTACTTGTTCCTGAAATCATTATTATTTTGAAAATTATATTAAAATGAAAACCACAATCTGAATCCTGAATCCAATATAGGCCTGAGAGACGCCAACCGCTGAATAAAAAAAGATTTTGAGCTGAGAATACAAAGAATAATAATAATAATAATTTAATAATAATAATTTATTTATTGATTACAGTGGTAAAACATGAATACAGTCCATAAAATATTTAATAAAGATATATTTTTGCAAAATAAACGGAAGATCTCTCAATGAAATAGATTGAAATAGGTCTAGCATTTAAGATGAATGATCTAGAAATTAAAATGGGTTGATCTTGATGATAAGAAGTTTACTGAAAATTAAATAAATTATTTGTATCTACCAACTCATATCTTGAAAGTGCAGTCAATGTTATTTGTAAAATATCCTTTCACCTATCATCTGCAAAATCAGTTTAACATACATTTTTTAGATTTTATTCATTTGGATTACCCTCTTATTTATTTTCTATTATTCTGTTCAGTATCGTATCAATGGCAGCTGTATTCTTATTTATCCCGTAGTAGACCATATATCTTAATACAGGAGATTACGAACTGAATATTTGTTGTATTTCTACAGCAATTGTGGTTTCTTCTTTTCAGGAGGCATCGTGCTGTCAACAGTGGGACCAGTGGTCCGTATTTCTGGTGCTGGCAGGTCAGTGACAACTTTTCTGTAGAGTCCCCGTATGTTGTAATCTTCCACAGATTATGGTTACCACTTACCATCAGATAATTTACTTGTTTGCTACCTTGGTAGTAAATAAAACCAAAATGACTTTGTAAAAGTAAATAATAAATTAATTACAAAGACAGGTCAAATTAATAGTTCTGCTTTACCTGTAATGAAGTAAGTTTTTCTTCTAAACTAGTCAGCCTCTCTTCTATAGTATCTTGCCTCGTGCTCATGTCCGAGACTATCTCGTAGACTGTGTTCTGGGTCTGTAAAAGAAAGGGGTCCTAATATCAATCGCTTTGCAGTTCATCATTAACTGTAGATTCTAATTATATATTTGTGTTTGTGTATCTGTCTAGAGTGGCATTCCTTTGTCTGATAATGTTTATGTGTTATGTAAATTAATGATTGCCAATAACAACATGTCTGTATACTGAAATATGTTTACCAATAGATTTTTGTGATATTTCTAGATCATGCAAAATCTTACCAATGCTGATCTGGGGTCATAACAATGCATGCGCTAAGCAAATGGAGAAATGGGCATAAATTATAAGTTTATAGCATGCGTAGGGGTTCATTTAACTACAGTATGTTGTAAAACCAATATAACATATATCTAATACTTTAATTCTTGATGCTATTTCTAAAATGATATATTCTATTTCGATGTTATCTACACCTCTACATCTAAATTTAAAATATAGCCTAATTGAAAATCTAAAACATTACTATAGCTATAAATTCTATACAACATTCTATAAAATCAGTTCAATTGCATTCCTAAAGTGCTAGCTAGAATTTTATCTCTAATGAGTGTATGAGTGTAGCAATAGCCTTAGAACTATTTGATGGACATCAACGTACCTTTGCCATATCTGTTATTGTATTGGCATTATCCATTAATTTCCTTTGGTCCATCTTGACTTTTCGTAACCTGAAAATGTATTTGTCGAAAGGTTATGATTGTGATCATTTGTGATACATGATAATAATTGAACTCTATACTAATGATGAAATGTTCTCATTTATGCATAGAAGTCTTGATTATGATACGATTGGTATGGAACAAAATGAGAATGAGGTGAACCAAAATGAATTTTGATATATTACCTACCATCAAAATGTTAAGTCTGCTTGAATGCATTACATTCAATTATCGTTATAATTATAACTTTAAGAAAATTATAGCACTTTACACCACATTACAAACTTAATAATAACTACACATTCCTGACTAGTTAACGAATCACAAAGCTCCTAATATGTAACAACACTTATCTAACCACGTCTATTACTAAATCATATTAAAATTTGAAACATTTGGCTACCACAGAATTATTACGACTTATCAATAAATATGAAATAAAACTTACGCATAAATAGCTAACAAAAACTTTCTTTGATGCGTCCTCACTCTTCCTGGATGGACCCGTTTCACGAGCCTTGTATGTTTGTATATTAGCCACGTTTCACGTAGCACGTTGGCTGCTGCATTTTTCAGCTGAAATAATTCAAATTTTGTCTGACATAAAATTTTGTTGTTAAACACTAAGCAAACTCACAAGACGACACAGGGTGTCCAACGCTTTTTTTAAAGCTTATTGTGGCTCAAGCTATACATTTGCTCAACACTGTCTTTGCTTATTTATTTTGTTATATTTATATTTTATTTTATATCTAGCGCAGTGTCGCTACTTTTGTGTTTAGTTGCAATCTTCATTATCGTCTAATTTGTGTAAATCAATGTGACAAGCGCAATCAACAAGCGGATTTTTATCTTTAATTTCTTTGTATTTTATAATTTTAATTTTAACTTTAGCTTTACCTAGCTTATAATTCTTACCTTAATTGAATCCTCTGACTGTTACTTGTGTAACAGTCACCTTACCTTTTTCGTTAGCTGAGTCTCCATCATGAAGTTATGGACATGTTTCTCCGCTCTAGTTAACTCTAATTTTCTCGAAGCAACGGTCACTAATAATGCTGTACATCCCGCCCCCTGTTAATTAGATTAACAATAATTGTGATGAACTTATATCACAGCAATACTTACTCTTTTAGTAAGTTGTGTGTCCATCATGAAGTTATGAACGTGCTTCTCGGCTCTAGTTAATTCTAATTTTCTTGAAACAACCGCGACTAATAACGCTGTGCATCCAGCTCCCTGTTAAGTGAATACCTTAATGTAAAATGCAAGCGAACGTGTAGAAGCATTCAAGAATTTGTCATTCCAATAACGCAATTTTGAAGGCTAAAAATCAAAATAAACTATATTTTTTAGCTATGTGCTATCGTTATATTTTTTTTATATTATTATTTTTAAATTAAAAAGTCTGAGGATAATAGACACAATTAAAAGAAATAAATGCGAATAAAAATTTTGAAAATGCATCGCTTGCTATTGTCTCAATTACCCTCTTAGATAGCATGTTCTTTATCGTTACTATTTAAACGTCTGTATTAATCAATGCTTATATTAATTTAAACCTGTAGTGCTAAAATGCAAAACACTAGGCATAATATTATATAAAAGAAGGAAAATTCTTACCGATCAGGGTTAATAGAGCATTTTTGCTTTAGCCAAGTACCTAGTTTTCCTTCTTTTATTGTTTCAAATTGTTATAAACAATCTCATTCATCAAATTATAGTGATGATTCATCTCTTTCAGTGCTTTTCCATCTAGTATGTGCACAAGACTGAATCAATTTAATATTCACTTCCATTTTATAATCAGGAACTTCTAATATATCGTTTAATTTTATTAACATTACACAAACACTATTTTAGGTGCAATAAAATTTATTGTACACTTCTTTATTAAAATAATTTTAGGAAAAGTGAGCCATTTTAAAAACAAACGTATTGTGCAATCCAGTGAAATATTTAAGTGAAGAGAGAGCTAGAAATAGTAAGGAGAAATGAAGCATTCCATACTACAAATTATATAATTTCTAATAGCTGGCTTTAACAGGGAAATGGACGTAAGTTTATTAAAAAAATCATTTAAAACCGTACTTATAGAATTGATATAGGTATTCCAAATAATGCTGTTGCCTGCAAGAACTACGAATAAAATGTTACGGTAGTTACCCTATATTCAAAATATTGTGTAAACTGAGTGTGAGTTACAAAAGTGGTGACATCAGTTAAGGAAGTGTGTGTACATATAACGATTTATATATATATAATACTGCAATCACATTATTGTAACATCAACATCTCGTATTACTTATATCTGTGAACATCAATACAATTTATAACATCGAGTACACCGAAAACTGGGTGAACTTAGCGTAGATTTCGACAGTGTGAAGCATTTTAGTGTAGTGTGTGATTGTTGGTACATTGATACATCAGTGTTGACTGACTTCAACAATATATGTTTTAAGCATAAACAGATTAAGGCAAAGCATTCCAACATATGGCGTGAACTCCAAAATGTCGGCGTGTTTTGGCACAAAATTTCAAGTCAATATGAATATTTAGGTGTAAATAAAATGGTGTCAGTCAACACATACAGTCATAAAGTTTGTTTGTAAGAACTTACCATAATGCCGGTGCTAACAGCGATACCTCTGCCGCAATATGTGTTTGGCACTATGTCACCAAAACCGACGGAGAGAAACGTAATCGCAATAAGCCACATCGCATTCAGTAGGTTAGCATGTTCTTCGTCGTGAAACCTGAATGGTTAATAAATTTCAACGCTTTACTCATTGACCTGTCTACCCTAGAGCTCGTAGCGACCGATAAATAAGTGTTCATTCACAAATCCTACCTACCGATCCGTTGCACGCAAGCGTCTCCCTACACGCAATGTTGATTTAACGTGAAAAGAGATGAAACAAAAACAAAAGAAAGAGGGCAACCGTGTTTATTTGAAGAGTTTGACTTTGATTATAAATTTCTGTGAATTGCTTCAAACAATCTGTGACGTTATTAACAACACATAAAATGGCTCACCTTTACCGACCTAATTAAACGTCTGCTAGACAAAGCAAGTTAATCATATTAACTCATAAACAATTTCTCACAAATCTTGCGATGCCTAGTGCAGTTCTGTCCTAGCCATACAAAATGCATGAAAGAGTGAAATTGATCAAACCACCCAAAGTATCCTACTAGTTTTTTCATACATACCACCATACCGCAGGTGAGGGTAATGCCACGGCCGCAGTAAGTGTTGGGGACTATATCACCGTAGCCAACACAGAGGAAGGTTATAGCTGTCAGCCACATTGAGTTTAGCAAATTGGCATGGTCTTCGTCGTGGAACCTGAGAGCCAAAATGCCCGACAAGACCACAAATAACCGGTTGTTTTTACTACAGTCAACATAAGTACTTTATAGATATAATACAGGATTATTAAATTCTAATTGTGGCAATGTTAATTGAAAATGGATTTCGATATTAATTCGAGAAACCAATGAAAAAATTTATAAACACTTATTGTGAAACAGAATTCCAGTACACAAAAGAAAATTTTGTCATGCCTAATGGAAAACAAAACTTTCTTACTACACAGATGTACGTACTAATACCGTATATAAAGATTCTTAAATACAACGTGCATTCTACACATTAATCTGGATTTAATACATAATAATTACACTTGTAGCCATG
This sequence comes from Catocala fraxini, assembly GCA_930367265.1. Classification (NCBI taxonomy): domain Eukaryota; kingdom Metazoa; phylum Arthropoda; class Insecta; order Lepidoptera; family Erebidae; genus Catocala; species Catocala fraxini. The sequence continues at coordinate 9,319,999 of OV884038.1, forward strand.
CGTGAATTAAATTTTAAACCTTAGGTGAAGGTCATGATAACACAGATAAACATTTAATAGATAGATTGGCAAGAATAGAGAAGGAAAACACGTAAAAGTGAAAGAGTCACAAGCGACTTGCTTCAAACTGGTAGAAGAGGTAACTTGTTTTGATGCATGATTGTGATAAGGTGCAATGGATCTGTGCATGTTGATGGTAAGTCAGAAGCTTCATCTAACATTGAGTGTGTTATATTCCTGGAGCCACTTTGTGCGTGATTAAAGTTGTATTAAGAAATATTTGTGTGTGTTAAATATGCAATATTATTATTGTTATAAGCCGTGCTGTGATTAATTTCTGCTTTACATAAGACATCAGTATATCCACGGCATGTATTACAACTATGTCATTGTGCATTTATAATGGTGTTAAATTTCATATTGATTTTGGATCTACTATATCACAACAAGCATCCTCTTATCGACATCGATTTGTTTGAATTGCTACATCTAACACATAAACTAATAAAATATAAAGTATAGCACTTGTGTTTTGATAACATCTTAAAAAGCTACATTTTGCGAAAATAGTCAAAGTCAAACTCTTGTATTTTATTGTGATGATTATGAACCTAGCGTCGCTACAAAACTCTCCGTAAATATTTAAACGTAGACATTGATAACAAAAAAAAAAACACAGTGGGTTTGAAAAAGCCAAAAACAAACATATTTACAACGCCACAGTACAAAAGCAATATAGCATGCCCACATAGGCAATACACCGGTGATATTTAAAACTTAATAATTCAAGTGTAAAACATAGAATGTGGACATTAAACTAAAACAATGAGTGAAAATACTGATAGAAGATAATTAGGAACAACTTTTAATGAGAAAGTAATATCTGATCATATTGTATGAGCAAATCAACACCCCAAATAAAAACCAATTTTCCCCCACCCAAGATTTCGAATAAATTTGAATTATGCAGATAAGGTCGTATGTCACCAACAACACATAACAACTGTACTAACCTTTCGCACTGCCTGAGCGTCCAGCTTGCGATAATCCAAAGAGATACCATAAAAACTAGTAACACGGTGCCTGGGCAAATTGTCATAAGTGTCTTCAAGACAAATCTGGAAATGGGTGAAAATTTAACATTTTTTGTTAGAGTAATTATCGCAACACAAAAATCATATGCACATGTTGATAACATTTTAAATGGGTGGTTGACTCTGGCCTAACCCTTCTCACATCGAGAAGAGGCCCGTGCCCAGCAGTGGGGCAGTTTAATACAGGGCTAGTATTATATATCGACTGCTGGAATACATCCTGTATTAACAACCAATTTGATCGAATATGAGTTATATAGTTCGTTGGAATCGCCTGATTTTTTTCTTTCGAATTGTCTAGGTAGCGATTTAATCTGAGCACTGTCATGGTCTTTAATACAATGCTGGATTTCAAAATTTTCGTATATTTTTTGTATTAAATCCATTCACTTTTTGACTTTGGTTTATAAAGCGGACATGATAGTAGCAAAGCACTGATAAGTCATTTATGCCTGCTTATGCTTAAAATAAGAATTATTTTAAACACTTTACCAATCCATTTTTCGAAATATTTACGCAAGATAATATTTTAGTGGTTGGCTAACTTATTTTCAAAATTAAAAATAAGTCATTTTCCTTGTAAATAAAATATAGTTTATTGTCGTTTAAAACCTTTTACTTTTCTGCTAATTAAAATAAATTGGACGTTAAACCAATTTTGTACTGGTCGATCATACAATTTTATCTGAAGCTTTTCTAATGTGTTTATAGCACATCAGCTACTTTACTTAATGCAAAATTAATTGCATTAGTGTGTTAAACCCACCCAAAAAGAATGATAAATATGAAATTATGGTAGTTAGACGGTACTTCAAGACCGTCGTTCACGGTAGGCCGCAGCTGATAGCTAGAGCCGAGCGTTGCGCGGGCGCTTCACTTCAGTCACCCACGCGCTGTTGAAGAGGTAGGTCACGCCCGTTGTCGCAGTACCTACGTTGTTCGTAAATATTTTTCACCCAGACGTGTTAGATATTTAAAATGTCGTCCGAACGGTGCAAAAAAATATTGAAGAACGTGTTGGCTGCAAAATTTTAATTAAATATTTATATAACGGAGACAGCGCACCCTTGGATTTTAATTATCTATAGTGTCAATATTTTAAATTTCATATTACAGTAGTATAAGTCTACTACGCATGATTATTTTTGAATTAATACTTGTGATATCTGATCTCTTTAGCTTTATGTACCTATATTTTAACTACCCTTACATTCTAATAAGACTGAAATCAAGTATTTTAAAAGTCTTTAAGTTCCTATTACTGTGGTAGAAGTCTACTACGCATAATAATTTATTTAAATTAATACTTATGATATTAGATATCACTAGTATTAATTCTCTTTAGGTTTAAGAACCTATAAAATATTGCCCTTCCATTTTAATAAGACTGATTGATCTCAGAATTGTGTATTCTTTTTATGTTAATGCATAAAGTTATGTTCTTGATTTTGTAATTAAAATTCATTATAAAAAAATATATTTTTGTGTAGTTTATTCTTACCTGTTAATTCCTTATGTCATTCATATTGGGAGATAATACCTAGAGCCTAACGGTAACTTTAGTTTAATGCAAGATAAGATAATCTGGTTTTCATCGTTTGACGTGACCAGGCCCGTTAAAATATTTTACTTAGATGTGGAAGTATACTAAACGGAATATAACACATTTTTTTAGTTTATTTAATGCAGCTATTTGATCATTCAAACATCTTTTACCGGACCACAGTGATTATGTTATTGTGATTTAAGTCAATTTTACCTAACCAAGATTATGTACTGCATATATTGGACAGGAGGACACCTACATTATTTTCTATGTTTACATTTCATAGTTAACGTTATTCGTAATAACTACTCTGATTTTCAATGAGAATACTCAAGAGTAATTAATTAGCAAAAACAATTTTATTGCAAAATTTGAAACTTTAAATCGTTCTACTGAACAATTCATACAGTGGTCGTTAATACAATAAGACTTTCCAGCGTCGATATGCAAAAATACTTTAAATGTAAGCCGATACGATGGTAGCCATAAAACGAACTAAATTTAATCCTCGATCACGCGCGCGGTCTTTAACCCTGTGGGCACTTGCGGAGTGCCATGGCAACCCTAGATATTTAAACTAGGTTTTCAGAGATCATATAGCTACGACGAGCAATTATGAAAGTGTAATATTAATAAATGTTGTTTTAACCAGACAAATAGTAAACAAAACTGATATAATAGATTATAATTTTATATTTACGAAACTCGATAAAATTTCATCATTTTTCGAAAAACATAAATAAGTAATTTCCAACCATTACAGATTAATGTTATTTTTATTTATGAAAACCTTATGAGAAATTAGCTAGTTAAAATATATTATATCGTATTTTTCGTGACACGAGGAACAAATATATGTATATTGTCATGTGTCTCTGGCACATAGCATATTATGACTGTTTTTTTTTAAATTATAATGGCAATTCTTTTGGTTGTCCTTGTAGCCAAGACAAGTAATGAGTCACTATTTATTTGTTGGTGATGCACAATATAAAGAGGGCTAAGGCACATTTCGAATCCCTTTTAGTGATTTAGGTAATGATGCTTGAATACCACAAATACCAAAAATTCAGTTTAACATTTTTGATTGTAATTGTAGGTTTTTATTATAAATCATGTAGGCATTAATTACATAAATAATAAAATTATCTATGATCTCAATGACCAGCGGCAAAAGGTCTGCTGGTCAGCCACCTTTAAGGCAGCGCGCCTTTATCTCATTATAACATAAACTGATTTCTGGTTATAATCAAGAACATACCAGTAAAATATTTTTTAAAGTTTAAGACTAATTGACACAAGTATCAACGGTAAACGACTTTTATTATAACAATCAACTGATATTATGAACCAAACTCATTTAATACGGGGTAAGAAAAATAAAAACTAAGCAATATAACCGAAAATACTATCGACGTAATACTGTATTATATACATTTATTGGCATGTTTAATTTAATATAATGATGTCAATTAGACCAAATTTCGATCAGGACAGTTGAAAAATATACGTTAGTTGATATTAAAATGACATCTGCAAAAGTATAGTACGGACACTCGCGGGGTTTCGAAAGCGCTCTATGTAAACTTTGACATGTCTTCATGTACCAAGTGCACGCGTTATAATGATTAAGTCCACCAAAAGAAAGTTTTGGGTAATTATAAATATTAAAGGGCTGGTATCACCTTTTTGGTATTTTAATCTTATGTTCAATATTAAAAACTGATACTAGCCTTTTAATTTTTATGATGCTACAAAAGCTGCAAGTGCAATTTTTCGGCTTACTTATTAACGCCGTAACTGGCACTTCATATAAGTCAGTTACTAGGTAACCGGCTCCAGGTAACTTATTTCACAATACGCTACCCAACATATAATTTATACTACTACCTGTGTAAGCTTCTATGCGTAGCTATACAATATGTTGGCGACTATTAGGTCAGCTTGCATGGATTCCATAGAAATGCATTATACGGTATAACCAGTATCCTTAGTGTTAATCCAGAAAGTGACTTATCTTTGTGCCAACTTCCATTTAAATCCGACCAATGGTATATCCGTGGTTGAGAAACAAACATCCAAATATCTTCATCATTTTCACATTTATAATTATTAACATGATATTTACCTAGTATTAAAATTAATTCTGTTTAAAGCTCCTATACTCCTGGACGAAGCATCGGTAAACAATTTACTGTGAAGCAACATGACCCTGCATATTAAATATAGCCGAAAGAACATCGGCAACGACAGCGTTACGTCATACGGGACCTGAAAACAGTAAATAAAGTGCTTAATTATTATGCAATTATAAAAGTAAAAGAAAACGCAACAAATACAATTCAAAATCAAAACATGTAGGTATATTGAAAACGCTACCCTTAGGTACGCAATATCCTGAACACACAATTTGATAGGTTTCATAACATTTCGAGTGATGTCAGTTATATTTTGTGAATACATTATATTTCAGTAACTACAAAATATCAAACATTCAATCCAAAAAACTAATGTGCTTTGTGCGATGGTGATTTTCAAATCGTTTGCGAAAAACAATTCATGAATACGCAATTCCGTCTGATTTGTTTATGTATAAACAGTTATAATATACCTACATGTAATATTTGCAATAAAATTACAAATTATAATAATTTGGTTTACAATGCTTTTAAGTGTTGTTATTTAGATTCAGGCGTAACCTAATATAATCAATTCGGGACAAATAAAATAAAAGTACTAAAGTTATGAACGTCGATATGAAATATAATATATTCGATATTTTAAACTAAGATACTGAAAAAGGTCTGGCAAGTTCCTAGCAAATATAATTTTAGGAACCGTAATTGAATAACTTAACATATTGTAAAAAAATACATATAGTATTCACCGTGATATTCAAAATACTTATTATATTTCTTCAATACAAACACACTACTGAAGAAATACTTTATAAATCAATATTGTATTATACTATGTAGTAAGCGTAATACTATTATAACAAATGTAATATAATCTAAATATCTAAATTCCTACATGCAATTATTCCAAACAAGGCCGAACAACTATGAACAGTAAAATAAATCAGTGACAAACACCATAATATATATCAGTCACATGTCATCAAGATCACATACACAAAACATTAGATATTTTCGTACATAAATGGGACATGCTCAAGACGAGAACGCTTACATCACTTAAAACTCTGTGACACTTCAACGCAAAAATACAGACCTGGATTTGCTTATACATCGTGCCCTAAAGAAAAATTCAAAATGAATGTCAGTTTGCAAAAAATAAAGTTCAAGAATGAATCCAAATAATAGATAGAAAAGAGAAAGATTCTATATAACCTAACAATCAACAGTTAAAATTACTAAACATGATTATTTCTAAAGAGTAAAAAGTTAATGATATCTAATTTACGAATCTTGCTAAAAAGGAGTTTGTAGATATATATAATGTAGAAATTAATCTAACTCTAACTAAGAACATGATTTGATAGATGAGACTAAGAACAATCATTATATGTAATAAATATAGCTAAGAGTGAATACGAGTCAGATCAATCCAAAAGGAAACATTCTACCTAACTAATATTAGATAGGTGAAGTAGCACGAACTTGCATGGTACTAACATTAACATTAACATTAATAGGACATCAAAATTTATTCATAGATACTTACAACTTCAACGCCGATGACGCCTCCTTTATTAGCCAGCTTAGTGGTCCAAGTAAAGGTATATTGTCCCGGTATAGGATGGACGGCGCAAATAGCAAGCTCGAGGCCAATTTGAGCTATCCGCTGCCACGTCATTGCTATCCGCCAGTCGTCAGCGCAGTTGTCAATCATAAATAACTGAAAAATTAGAAGTACAATTTTAATAAATGTGTTCATTAAATTGTTAATAGTGGGTAAATCTTGCATTGTTCAATTCTATAAATCTTTTTATAAATAGTCCAATGTGACTAAAACAAATACTTTGAAATCACAACTATGCGAAAAATTGATAATTAAGTATTACAATCACAAAGTGACATAGGACATAATATTAATGAGACAGTTCCTCATGGAGGCGCAGCAGAAGCTGAATAATGCCATTCTAAATACGTCTTTTGAGATCTGGCATAATCAACTATAATTTGCTATAATATATAATTTGCATATTATTATATACTTCAGTACATACTTTATTATTTTTTTTATATATATTATTTCCTATTTTATTATATTATAACTAGTTGAAACCTTGTTCTGATATAATCAATTACTAATTTTAATATAAAAAAATCAATTCTTAACCGATGCCATTAATTTCTTAATCATTTATTTTATTACTATTTTAATATAGCGTTAAAAGCTTGACACTCTATATATTAATTCTAATCTTATTTCTCTAAAGTGTTTATATGTTATGTCTACATATTTGTATTGAAACACACATTTCACATTGTAATTTTAATTATAAAATATGTTGCTTATGTTGTTGTTACTGTTTATTTCTGTTTTTTTTGTTTTGAAATTTTATGAATTCATGTATATTTGTATTTCCTTTTGTTAATTATTTATGTTAGTAATCTAATTATATTTTTTAATTATCATTATAATTTATGGCAATTGTTATTAGCATCCGTGCAGACACCAAAGGGATCTAGTTGAAAACCAGCGCCAGGCTTCCTTATGCTGTAGGTCCATTTCGGAAATTTTTATTTTTATATAACTTGTTTTTATTGTATTTCTTTTTGTCAAATAAATTAATATTCTTTCTTTCTTTCTTTCTAATAAATTAATTTATAAAGTATTTTGAGTTAAATATTACGAAACAAAATTGTAATAAGTATACAATGTTTTGGTTCCAAACTTTCTTAATAAGGACAAAGTATTTTTAAGGTTGCCCTAATATCGATTTGCTGCATTAGGGAGAAGGGAATTAATTAAGAAAATTTTCTTTGTGAGCTTGAGGTGCTAAACTTTATGAAGTTCAATTTGTTACCTGTACTTCTAAAGCGTGATACGCGACGATTAGGCCAAGTAAAATCACAGTCGACATTGATATAAGCGTCTTCAACGCCTGCGAATATATTGATGCCTGTAATGAAAAAAAAAAACATAAATCAACATGAATTCATACAAAGCGTGTAATAATGTTCTAGAGAGGACTACATTACCTTTGTATATACACCGGCACTTGAGAGTTCATTTTCTATAACCATAATTATTATACCAAACATTCCCATTACTAAAGCGTAATCACTTATTCGTTTCCTTTTTTCGAATAACGCCTTTCTTCTACCTAATCTGTAAAGTAAAGAAACATATTTTAGAAAAGTTACATAAGCAACATATATTTATAATAAATTATCATCTTAAACTTATTAATATGGTGTTTTTCAGGCGGTTAAAGTTTTGTCAACCTCACGTCACTAGGGATTAGCTTTTATGGATTGGATATCGGACGGAGTCACTGATTGTTACTTTGCAATGTACCCGATTGATCTATAAGTGATTGGTCTTTATAGAGATTAATTTGAGATTGTAGGCTTTAGCTGACAGAAAACAAATAAAGCTGATCAATTAAAGTTCCTTTGCCTGTGTTCTGGAATATCTTAAGACAATCACTTGAAGAATAGTTTGAAATGTATTGTATATGATCTTAAATTACGAATTATTTTGTGTAATTGGTTTATTACGTTAATTGCAATAAATACTAGTTTTGTTAATTGGTAATACATTGTTAGAAATTTATGCAGTTTAGATATATGCAAAACAATTATTATATACATGCTATCAAGTTTTTATTAAGCCAATAACGCTACAAAAATAATCACATTAGTCAGTAAACTATATATTATTAATTGGATGATTATTTTAATCTAAAATTCCAGTATTTATAATATTTAAATATATGCGTGCACACGTTGAAGTACCCACTGCAATACTGATAATATTCTCAAAACTCTAATCCAAAGCAATAACTATACTTTTTAATACTGAGTTTAATATATAGAATTACTAGTATCCGAGGTTAATATAAGCTACATTTAAATAAACTCGTTCCTTCTACAGCCCGTTGTTAGGAGCACAACAATATCACCAACACAACGTATTGCGTAGTTCTCTATTACCACAAGTTTCAAAAGCTAACAGCATACATACTTGTATCTATAGTTAGTCCTCACAAATTCAGCCATAGGATAACCATTTACACAATTATGTCAATCACAAGTACAATAGATCTCACTTATAAAATATGAATAGATGAATGATAATATGTTCTATACTGCACTTAAATAATTCCAAAGACGAACAAAATCGATGTGGCCCTGATGCAAGTTATTTCCGTTCGTTCAAGGCTGCGTAGGCATTATTAAAACGCTTCTAGGTTGAGTTAGTTTTATGTGTGTTGTGAGATTTATTTATTTATTAAATGTATCGATTTTGTCAGCAGCATACGAGGTAATGCGCCTTTAGTCCGGTTAATGAAATTTTATTACATTACGTTTCTGTAAACCACATAATATGTAGATTCAAACTAAATTTTATTTGCAAGTTTCGCTGATATTAAATTTTTCTGCTGAGGTAGAGCTTGCTGTGACATTTCATAACTCTTGACGCTTCTCTAGATTATTGAACTATCAAACGTTGTGTGAACTAGCACATAACTTTTCATACTTTTTTAAAGCGGCTCTAAAGTAAATATCATGGTGTTAATCATCATCAACTTATTATACATTCTCTGCTAAAGTTTTGAAATGTTTAAATTTATAAGTTGTCATATAAAGGCAATTCGAAATCAACATTTTTTTAAACTAGAATAGATCATGTTACCTCTTTAACATTGACACGAGCGATAAAACGTAATGATCATTCAATCTCACGGTGCAAAGGGCGCCGTGGCAAAATCTCACTTTACATATAATATTCCTTTATACCTTAGAAAAGGTCTTCTAAATAGCGCGCGAGAGTTTGATACAATGTTGATAGGGGCACGCTTGGAGGCCATAAACTACACATATAATGTGCCAGGAAGGATTCTGGTGGCACAACACAAGCTGTATCTTCGAGAAAACACGCCTGTGACATTTAAACTACACAATATGGTACACTTTTTGCATAACACCTGAATTTTTGTGGCTGTTGAATATTAAAATTCGGTACTTTTCATATTTGTTATTTTATGAGAGCTCAATGTTTTATTTGTTCTTATCTGGTACTAAATGGCAGCAATTAAACGAAACTTAACGTTTACCGAAAATACAGACGCAACATTTTTACACTAAGCATAAATATTTTATTTATTATACTTATATAATAAATTATAATATGAATACTTATATATATTTCTGCCATAGTGGTGCAACGAATACGACTGCTGTGCTAAAGTCGTGTTCGATTTACGTATCTGGCAATTTGTTATTGGATTTTCCTCACAACGTATTCTCAAAAGCAGCACCGAGCTCGGATTTAAATTAAACAAACACCGATAGTAATTAAAGTGAAAAGACACAAATTACTATCAACTTCTTCAAAGCACAATTTCATTTTGGCCGGCTACCAAATTGAATTGTGGTTTGACGGGCTGCTATGACCACAAACGAGTGATTTATCTACAGGAAATACTGCGTAATTCTTCACAGCGATAAACCACTTCGAAATGTCAAGGTGTCGCAGAAGAAATTATCTTATACCCAGTTGTGTCACATCCAGTTGAATAGAATCACGTACATGTGCCATTGTTTTGAGAAAACCATATATTTGTCATATCTACAATGGTCTTATATATGCTGGGCTCACATTCACGTAGAATGATACATCGTTTATGTATTCCAGTCTCGAGAGAATAAACTCGTCGGTTTTCGGCCAAGGATTGACCTCAGCTTTATTACACTGCTTATTGGTTTTATGTAACCCACGAGACTTAATGAAAATAGTAGGATATCGGCAAAACAATGAAGAACGCAGTATTAATTATCTCTTGTATTAATTACGTTTTTATTAATAACACTTAACGAATGACATAAGGATTCCTTCAGATCATTATGATGATCTTTTTTTTAGCGATGAAGCATATTTTCTTAAGATTTTTCTAAAGACTTGATATCATATAATCTTATATAGGTTTAATTATACTTTTATATACATTCAATACAAGAATATCGATAAAGTAAACAAATACATTCAATAGAAATAATATGAAAGACAATCAAAAGTAAATTAAATATTGAACAACCCAATATAATTAAAATTCTTAAAACGATTCGAGATCGCAAAGTTAAATCAGTTTTATTTAACTTGAAATATTCATCCGTATTGACTTAGCTTGTGAGTTGCGTTTACACACTGTATCAAAGCGAGCAAATGACCACTGCAGAATGGAAATTTCATATTGAAATCGGTCCAAAACGGGAGGTTTATAAATCCTTCGTCGGTTTGCGGTTTGAAATCATGGTTGATCAGATAGTGTCGGATGACATTGTGTTCTATTTGCAAACAGAGCACACACGAATGCCGGGAAGTTTTCACATGAAAAATTATTTACACATGCTTTGTGGGTCGCGGAATCCGTGTTCGCTGTAACACAAACGGAGCTTGTATTATTTAAAACTAACGTGTTCTCATTTAAATTTTATAAGCAGAACCTAGATATTCCATTGCGTAAAAAAATTATCAAGAACCACTTGTCTTTGATTAAAAATGTGATAAACTTTGGCGTTTTTATAAAATGTATGAAATAATTATGTATTTGGTCCCAATTTTATTGACCTTAATAATTGTTTAGTAGTTGCTGACCGGGGCTTTACTGCTATGGTATGTTATCAAAACAAAGCCTTGGATAGTAGCGGATAGAATAGCTATATTACTGGTGTAGTTGCTGGGTCCTTAAATACAAATAAACTAATGTCACTTCTTTATAATACTAGTATAATTATGTACCTACATGATAATGAGATGTCGATTTGACCAATCGCTTTTTAGTTTAATTCAAGATATACATGTACCGTACACCTTTATATATTTTACTACTTATATGGAACTCTATGCTACTTTATATGCTAATGAAAAGAGACTATGCAAAATTATATGTACATTGTAATATTTTTATAATTTCATAGTAAATGTTAATCCACATAGTAAAAAGTAAACCTCAGCGTTCTACAAAGATGCTCTCCAATTATGCTGGAGTGCCCAAGTTTGCTCGCTTCATTATCATTTCATTGATCGACTTTTGAAAAACTCCCACACTTGAAAACTCTTCGATTTAAACTTGCTTCTTTCAGTATAGCATTTGAAATTGATGATTTCGGGGAAAAAGGTTATAGTCTGTTGAATATTTTGTTTCGACTTGTATATGGATGCTATAAACTATGCATAATATGTCCCAGGGTTTTTGTGGTAAAACACAAGTTGTATCTTCAGGAAAACACGCCTGCGACGTTTAAACTACAAAATATGGCACGCTTCTTGCATTATCTTAGAATTTTTATGGGTATAGAATATGCAAAGGGGGCAAATATGGTCTACTTTGTTGGTTTGGGTAAAATTATTAACTGTCAGTGTGAACTAAAAGTTATCTTTTGTTTAGTTTATAGCTATATATTTACATGATATTCTTTTTTAGCATTCGTTGTCATTTGGTTATTTAGCATCTCTTGCTTAATAAAAATGTGACCCAAGGCTTTTTACCTGGAAAAATACTTTAATAAAAGTATAATTGTTTTTAACTTCTTTTTTTTTTCAAATAGTTTGTAGCAATAATCTTGATTTTATCCAGCAGCTAGCTGGCTTTGCTCAGTTAACGGACTTGAATAAATTTTTAGGTTATTCTAAACTGTCGCATATGACAACGTTGAAATAACGCTTTTTATTCAAACTTGATCATTCTCCGTGAATCTATCAGAAACAGACATGACGGCTTTCCCTTCTACATAAAAAATATGAACCAAATTTCATCCGCCCATTAACCTCATGGGAACATCATACAGAGCCACTCCAATTATGACAGAAGCATTGGACACTCACCTATATCCTATATTGGGTTTGTGCTTAGCCGTCCCCCCGCCCTTGTACGTGCCGCCGCCAAGCGCTCGTTCTTCGCCAAAGCGCGGGTACTCGCTGTGCACGCCGACTAGTGCGACGCCAGCCTCCTCGCCCCCCGCGTCTCTCCCCCCGCCGGAGTACGCCTTCATCGCGCCGGGGATCGAGAGCGTCGACACCGGCTTCCGCAGCTGAAATACACCGAAATATACTGTCAGCAAATTGTTCAATCCCGAATATTGAGATTTCAATTCCAACGTACACTTTAGATTGACACACTACAACGTGTCGTTTTAATTTACAGGCTCAGATATCTTGACTATGTTTTGTAAAATTGTGCGGGTAACACAAACAATAGATCGTAAATTTCGTATGTTCAACATTTCTAATTCCAAACAATTCTGTATGAAATTTAATTGTATGAGTTAAGTCCAGCTTAGTCTATTTGTGTGCGATTACAAAATACAAAACCCTAGGGTGCCTCGTAAAACTTAAGATCCACGAGTTGTGTTATATTTTTAAACTCATAACCGTTTACCCTCCTTAACATAACAATGTCCGTTATCCTCTTAAAAGTAAGATGGTTGCCCTCGGGGAAATACCATCATATCCTTGACCCAAGATTAATAAAATAAGGCTTTATGGAAATGCTAAAGATATACACATTGTAAATGACTGGCTTATCGACAAAAATACTGCTCGGACACATTTTTATGTAATCTACGTTTCATAGATGCGTTTGCTTCCAAGGTTAAGGCCAGGCTACATTTTAGCGGCGCAATTATTCGTGACTAATGAGAAATACTTAGCTAAACCGGCGTAACTTCTATTAAGGGTCTAACAAAAGCATTTTTGAGACGTTGAGCTAATCAAATTGCGTGCTAGCTTTACTTTTGGTCCGTAAGACATGTTTGTTCCTAATTAAAATTTTCTGAATACTTGAGCATGCTCAAGGCTCAGGTTTTACGGACAAGATACGTGCAGTAATTTGCTAAATAGCTCTTTTGACCAAAATGTCTTTGATGAAGTTAATTAGACTAATTAGTATGCTTTTTTGTCTGCTGCATACCTACAACATGCGTGAGGCTCTTTAATATTATTATATCGTTATGTGTTTACGAAAATGTTTTCCAAATAATATCAAATAGAAAATATTTTTCATATAAGCTGTTATGATGCTGTTATAAGATCTAATTATAAATATCTTTTGAACATGGTGCGGTGCTTATGACGCTTTTATGGTATTAACTTTGGCATTTCCTTTCAATATAAATATTAATTTGCATTGATAGGTAGTAATAATTTATATAAGTTATAATATCAAATTTAGGTAAATAAAAAAGAAATGAGTCTTTTTATATGAATGACCCAGATTTACTAAGATAATTTTTTTACCTGGTTCCGCAGATAAGGTAAGATTAAGTTTGTCTGCAAGGGTGGCGTAGTAATTTTAGGGTTGCCGATTGTTATAAAATGATACGAGGTGAACATTTGTGTGATCTACAAACATTATGTTCGAGGCCTATATGCTCATTCTGTTCAATTTACAAGTTTTCTAACGTTCCTGAAACACAACCAATATATCTAGAGTTATAATCATCGTTTTAGGACGAACTAAACAAAACCTTATATTGCTTTTGCTATTTCATTATACCAAATATACCTAAAATAAAATTCTCCTATTTATAAATCAAATTGCTGCTACGCTATCAATTGTTGGATTTGAACGCTCGGAAGGGATATTTAAGTGGCTTCAGGCGACAGATCCTTAAATTAATCAATCATTCAAGCATCTAAACCTAAATTGCTTAAGTGTGCAAACCTTTGCGATTGCTCCAACGAACCTTACCCACCGACGTTGAACTTCAATCATGGCGTGCAAGTCATGGACTGATTAAACTTGATGAACTTGATAATAAATTAATAATATATGCTAAATAAGCTCTAACATTGGCTAGCGTGAATATTTTAATTAAGTTGATTGTTGACTGTATAGACCCATGGACGCTTTTTCAAACGATGCTACCAAGTTTCTTTATTGAATTAAATTGTTATGTAATTTACAATTATGGATATATTACTTAGATCTCTTTTAGTAGCTTCAGAAATCATTTTAACATCGGTTGGTATACTACACAAGTTATAAGAATAACGCTATAATTATCTACATATATATATATATATATATATATATATATATATATATATATATATATATATATATATATATATATATATATTTTCCTTTTCGTTACGAGCAATGTAATCGCACGTAATAATAAAAAAAATGATCTCTCAATCATAGTCCAATGGGACGGCATTCCGGTACGTCTAAATACATACCAATAGCTCTAGACACTTTTCGAAGCTAGTTAATAAAACACCCCAAATTTTCCAACGCCGCACTGCTTTTGATTATTTTTACAGAAAATGTCAATATCGATCGGTATTTAAGACAGATACCTTAAGATCCGCATCTGTATCCACTTGTCACTAAACCATAGAGGCAATCACACAGCTGACTTTTCTTATGGAGTCAAAAGTACTCAGGTCTTTTATTAATTACTTATAGCCCAAAACCTGTAAGTACTCTACTCAAGTATCAAATAGGTGTGGTACTGAATTTCACAATCCTATTTCTACATCGATCCATTACACTTGGTAGCTTGCCTGTTAAGTAACTTAGTTCAAAAAGCGCAGTGTGTACCCTTAATACATGCAACAGTACCCTTTAGCTGATAAAACAATTTAATTAATTGAAATTAAACTACTATATACGGATTTTATCGCGTTGTTTATTTGACACTTTATTACATAATTTTGAAAACTGTTACACTACTGTTACTATTAAACTTTACAAATTTTTAAGCTAATTAAATTATTATTAAAACTATTTAGATTTAATTTAATTTTACACTTTCCCCGACGTTTCGGTTGCTTTTCAGCATCCATGGTCACGGGGAGATTAAGATGGTAGTTGTCTCAATGTTCCAGTGTCGTTATTTCAAAGTACCCGAACATAATTTAATCATTGGTGTTTCTATTTACGCAGAATGAGCTCAAAGTATCATGAAGTCTACCTGCGGTTTGGTTCTTTTTTTTTTAAATTAAGTTCACATTAAACTTATAATATATTGAAAAACACAAAGCTTGTTGAATGCATAATTACAATATTGTTGAAACAATAATATTGTTGTGTTGATTAAATACACTATTTTCGTATATTTAGTTAAACTTTAATAGACGTGTGGGCAGCTTAAATTGCTTGCACTCTGCATAAGTTCATGATTTACCGCTGTTTATAAATACGTGTTTCTGTTTTGGGTTCATCATGATAAGACATAGTTCAATGACAGCATATTGAACTTCTGAGTAAAATAACATTGATGTCTTATATCTGTATACTAGCTGTGTCTGCGATTTCACCCGCGTTCATGGTTACTGCGCCGCACCCGTGAGTCGTAGCGAATGTTATATAGCGTACAGCCTTTCTCGATAAATAGGCTATCCAACACTAAAATAATGTTTCTATTCGAACCAGTAGTTCCTGCGAGTAATGCATTCAAACAAACAAACACACTCTTCAGCTTTATTATATTAGTGTAGATGAATAAATGTTAAGAGAACTTGTATCTCTGTTCAAGAATACTGCACAGAGGCATTTAATATTTGTATATTTACAGTTTATTTGGAAAAGAAGTGCAGATAGATAATATAAATAAAAATATATAAACTAATAAAGGCAATTACGATCAAATTTAAATCACTGGGTGAATACTAGTATCAACAAATAAACATATAGTGATACGATAGTCTTTGTGTACTTATAGACTCGAATGTCACTTGGTAGAGATATGACGAGTGCATATATCTATAGGTTATTGAAATATATTTCTTAATAAGTAATAATATATTCGCGTCTAACAGAAAGCAATAGTATTGTTTTATTATTTTAAGCCAAGAATACAAAATAAATAGTTTCATTATTTTAATGCCAAGCTTACGGCAAAGTAAACCGATCACGTGTATGCGCTTTTCATTTGAAGTAATATAAAAATGTATAGATATTGACTTTTTTAATTATAACCAAGCGCATATCAGTGCAGTGGTAACATCCGCGGTAGTTTTACATCTATATATATAAAAATCAATTGCTGTTCGTTTGTCTCGCTAAAACTCGAGAACGGCTGGGCCGATTTAGCTGATTTTGGTTTTGAAATGTTTGTCGTAGTCCAGGGAAGGTTTAAACGGTGAGAAAATATAGAAAAATTTGTTTGGATAGGTGATACGAAGTACACCGGAACAGGTAGTATAATACGTAAGTAAGTCCATGAAAGCGATTAGTCGTGAATGGGACGCCAAATAATCGTCACTGATGCACGTGCGGTGGCCATATTGTATTACACTACGCTATGTTGGCATATCTTCAACCATTAGCCAACAGTAAATACTCAAACCATATTTTATTTTTGTACTAGAATTCCCCGCGGCATTGCTCGCGTTAATGTAAGTTAAGTTAGTTCCCGGCCGTGGTTTAGTCTATGGTCCGGAGTGAGAGATCGTGGAACGCTGTCGCCTCCTTCTGTGAGGAAGTAATTTCCATCAAGGAGGCGGCGGAGCGGGAGAGTGAGCGCTTAAACCCTCTCCCCAACCGCAGAACCGAACGCCGGAGGGCGCGAGATGACCTCCAGCCACCTTGAAGTTTGACCTGGGGGTGGTGGGCTGCGTGGGCCTGCTCGCCACTCGATCAGCACCAGGCCCGAGAGGCGGCGTGCGTGTTCCCACGTGCGCCTCTGTATCGTGTCTTTGTACCCCCTCCCCCCTCAGGAGGACGGTGGAGGAAATATTCTTTGTGCAGTGGCCTGCCGTTTCACACGGCGGGCCGAAACCACGGCGGGGTCGCGATTGGGTGTGAAAGCGATTCGCGCGGCCTCGCTGTCTATGGTTATGTCGAGGAACACCGTGGTAGGTTTAGTCGGTATTACCGGGGTATATTTTCCCCGGTGAGCCCGACATAACCTCTCCGTCGCCCCGCGGAGAGGTATGCGTCAAAGCAATCCCCCACGTAAAAAACAAAAAAACAAAAAAATAGTAACCGTTCTGGATGAAAGTGATCGTTTATCCTTAACTGCTCCTCTGATAACGTGTATGAAAAGTTTCATGAAGATCGGTCGAATATTTAAGGCGTGAAAGCGTTACAAACAAACAAACTCACATGCGCATTTATAATATGAAGTTAGGATTGAAACACGTTATTTTCTACATTACATGTAATAAAGTGTACTCAGATCAATTTGCACATAAAGATACCAAAAATATTGCTACCTCATTTAACTTTTTTAATGGAGAATCATTATATCGTATAAAAAAATATCTTTAAATTAATTTAATAATATTTATGATATACAACAAGAAAATACGTAACAATATCACTTAACGAAATAAAGGCGAACTTGATGAATTTATACAAATAATTAAGATTTAAAATGTAGCATATTATGTACATATATGCTAAATAAACCAGGAACATTTTTGTCTACGATCTCTATACTTATGTTGAAAAGCGCTCGCATTCATTCGACATTCATAACGCATAACCAAACTTTTTCGTTACCCATTGAAACTTTGCCTCAACTTTTTATTACAATGTTAAATTTACTGGTGTGTATAATATATTTCATATTCAAAAAATTATGATGTTTGTTATGTGAAGTATTCAATGTTTGTTTCATATATAATAATATGGTGTGTCAAAACGGAATTGAATTTGTTGTTCAAGTATAAATCCAGGTATCAGATTCGCACCTCACAATCGACAACTGCTTTTACATTTACGCTATTGCTACTGAACCAATCTGCAGTCAACAAAGCAAAAAAGTACTGAATAATATTGATGTTCACTATGCATTTGCTAAAAGCATTTTATCCCCCACAACAATAGCCAGTGGATACCAAACCGCACTTTACTACCGCCTCGCGTTCACCATCATGCAGAAATACGTATCGGATCTTTTACGATGACTGTAAAATAACTATTTGAATAGGAAGTTGAATACCCCCGTATATAAATGATACCGGGAATACATTTTTAGTTTGAGATGGCGGTACAGTCAGGTGGTCGAGTGACATATCGGGGCTTGCAACAAGACTCGAATACAAATGGGCTGGATAGAAAACGCTGACTTGAGACTATGCGTGGTAGGTAATACTATGATAAGTTCGGTTAGAATAATGGAGGCCATACAGTTAGTAATCATTGCTTTATTTTGAGGGTTTGTTTTGGGTTCAAGAAAGGTAAGCATTGTCTGAGTTCTGTAGGCATTGTGTAGTTATAAAACGAATATGACATTCGTATATGCGGTATTGGTTTTGATTAAGAACGTAAGTGTATGTTTAATTCCTGTGTGAAATAAACCGCGTTACAATTTTTATGTATGACTATATTTTGCCCTCGGCTTCGCTCACATAAATGTAGGTCAGGTTAGATAAGTAAGCGAGCGAGCACACCGAGTTGGCACTAAATAGTAGGTTTATTCGGTAGTACCCGGGATGTTCCATCTTTTCCTGGTTGAACCCGATATAGCCTCTCTGCTTCTCTTTCCCGGAGAGGTTTGCGTCATAACAATCGTCCACATTAAAAAAAATTGAGATTTGTAATAGTACTTTTTCTGGATGAAAGGTAGCCTATGTCCTATTCAATTTTCCTGACAGCGTGTATGCGAAATTTCATGACGATCGGTCAAGTAGTTAAGGTGTGAAAGCGTAACAAACAAACTAACATTCGTATTTATAATATTAGTTAAGATAACGACCAAATTTTTTTTCTTCAATGCGTCACTCAAATTAACTTGTTTATTTCTTGTCACTACTTTTGTACTCTACTCAATTCTGTTTAAAGGCAGTTCATATTTTAAAAATGTTTGCAACGGTTTATTCAAATGTCATCTGAGTAGAAAAATAAATCAAATACTCTCACTTTTCGCATAAATTTGTTACGCAAAGTCAGTCATCTTGCTTTATCTACCTAATTTCATATCAGTGCGTTTTATTCTTTGGAGTTGGTAAAGAGATTTTTTCTTCGCAATCAAATAAAATGGATTCGATCAGATTGACAAAACATTAACTTTGGTGTTTCCTATTTTTATTTCTTCTTATTTTTATGATACTTATTATTAATCTACACTACACTACACTACACTTTACGTTAATAATAATAATAATATTATTATTAATAATAATATAATTATAGGTATTTGTCACTAGCTTTTGCCCGCGGCTTCGCTCGCGTAAAAGTAAGTTAGATTAGATTTTGTTTCCTAATAAAATATAGGTTCTGCTACTAGGTGATAATATAGGATTATAACGGTGAACAATTTTTTAAAATCAGTTAAGTCGTTTTTGAGATTAATCCTTACAAACATAAAACAAAAATCAAATCTTTCCTCTTTATAATTAGTAGTAGGTATAGATTACAAAGAATTTTATTTATCCCCGTAATAAACAATACATTTATGGCCATATAGAGGTCCTAGACAGTCCAGACGGTAGTTGTAAATCACCGGCTATGGATAAGGTTTGTTAGAAATTAACCTACATTGTACCGTCTGGACTACTTACTCAAAATGTGTGTTCGACCGCGCGAAGCCTTTTAGAACTAATATCACAAAAGTACGTGCTACAAATTTTTTTTAAGGTTTCCTTTGTAATAATTCTACAATAGGAATAATTCCTGTGTCGCGGTGGAATTTACAAACATTCAAACAACGGATACCAAGAACACCCAGACCCGGAACAACCATTTTTGGATCCCAAACATTTTTGCGAGGCGATCACTTTAATCCTACGCCATCCGTGCAGTCTCACTAATATAACCAAACATTACTGCATCATATCCTTTTAGAACTTGTTGTTGTATAGCAAACAAACTTGATTAATTAGTGCCATAATTTTGGAGAAACGAACGTTGTATTAATTGCCGCATGCATAATTTTTACGTCCTTAAAAGGAAAAATACATATTTATTATATGCTAATATACGTTGAGGTAGAATACACGTTTCGCGATCTTGATATTGCGTAAATGTTAGGTAATTGATACGTAATATATTTTCCAATTTTAATTGGAGGTCATTTTTAAATTGCTGCAGAATGAGTAATTACATCTTAAGCATCGAGTTTGTATATTTTAGAATCAAAACAAACGTTTTGATTGAAATATATATACTGTTATCTATATACATATAAAATAGACGGCAAGGAACGTAATTGCTGGATTCCTCTCATCCATTAACAGCGAGATTATTGTTTTCTTTTATTTTTTTTATACACCTGAGTTGGCGATCAAACATACGGCCCATCTGATGGTAAGTGGTCACCGTAGCCTATGGACGCCTGCTACACCAAAAGCATCACTTGCGCGTTGCCGATCTTTTAGGAAAGGAAGTGGGAAGGAGAAGGAGCGGGAAAGGGGGCAGGGGATCATTGGGCCTCCGGTTTAGTAATTTACTTTACCGTTTTCACAGTAATTATTATTTATTTATCATTATTTATCGATTTACGCATTTCACTGTCGACATGCTGCTATAACTAATATAATTTATTTTTCAAAACTATCAACATAACCAATATTTGATAGAATATGAAAATAGATCATAAATACTAAGAATTAAACAGTTAATAACAGGCGCCTACTCACTTGTGCGCGTGTACAAAGCTATGGGTTCATTTTTTATTTAAAGCAACGCCCGCTCTAGTTATAATTCCTACATCGCTGTTCAAACAATGGACACTAAGAACAACCAGGCACGGACTTATTTGTGGATCACACAATATTTTGTTTAGCGTAGGATTGGAACATAACCTCTTCGCTCCTTTTCCGCGAAGAGTTTATATTCAATCAATGTAGTTCAGTCAATGAATTCTCACACGTTAAAATAAACAAGTATTGGAGTTTACAGCACTCGTCATAGTGGCAAAGGCGAGGTAAGTACCTAAACCACTACGATAGCGTAGTGGTTTAGGTACTGGCATTTTTAGGACTGCATGACTATTCATGCAGTCCTGAAAATGCCACTTGTAGAGATAAAATGCGTGTTCTTTTACAATTGTCAAAATATTGATGCAACATATAGCAACACGCATCTTAACCTGAAGGGTGAAGATGCATTTGCGATGCGTAACCCTATAATAATATCTTCTCTATTATTTAATATTATATTGTAACCTAAACTACAATATATCTCAAGATTTTATTATGCTGATAAATTGTATCTTAATAGACACAAGAAAAACAAACAATATCAAATGATTACGGCATAAACAACTAGATTCGTACTATTAAAATATTTAAATGAATCTCTTTATTGCCTCTCGTTCTCTCAAGGCAAAATGCTTCAGTATGTATTGCTCGAGTTCCATTTATCCAACAAGGAAACACCAGCTATATATAAAAATACAAGGAAAAAGAAACGAAGAAACCGCTGGCAAGTCGTTTATGTTATGTGAATTGGGTGGCGGCTTTGGCAAAGATTAGCAGGCACAGTGACACTATTGGGCAAAGATTTGTAATGGACAAAGCCTGATTAGATTTGCTTTTCATCTATAGTCTGTAGACTTCTAATATGCGATCTCCTTTCGTTGGGCTGAAAGTAAAGTAACACTTTCTTAGCCTTTTAATAGGATAGTTGCCTATGTTGTACTTTGTAGGTAGGTACATCATTTTACAGACAAGGGCAAATAGCAATAAAATCAAAATTAATATTTTTGTGCAAACAGTATCAAAACTGGTTGCAAAATAAGGGAGTAATTAATACTTTAAATTTGGATATCATTCTACCACATATTCTACCACATACACACAACACCATCTACCCCAAACTAAGCAGAGCTTGTACTATGGGTACTAGACAATAGTACTAGACAATGGATAACCATACATATATACTTTTTTTTTTGTAAATACATACATATTATACATAGAAACACCCAGACCAAGACAAACATCCATGTTCATGCACACAAATGTTTGACTTGTGCGGGAATCGAACCCACGACCTCAGGCGTGGCAGTCGGTTACACTAACCACTACGCCATCGAGTCGTCAAAGTAGATATATGGAAGATATCTCGATATCTCAAAAGTAAGCTGCATTTTCTGTCATTTGACATTTGAAACGTTTATATATTATGTAATAACAAGAAGATTTCAAAAGCTGTTTGTATTTTAGAGCTTTGGTTATGTAAATATACACATAAATAATAAAAAAACGTAAGTGTAATAACCTTTTATGTTTAAATACCGTACTGTTAGTTCAAAGTCACAAATGAAAATAGCTTTATGTGAAAATTGTATTGTATTAAATTAGCATTAATGAGTTGTAAGTAGTTTTTGTAGCTGCCGCCGGCGGCTTCACACATACACTTTTTATAATACACACAGCTCTACTTAATTTAGGGTTACCTTTATTTTCCGAAATAAAGTATCCTGTATTTTTACTCATTCACAGTTTCATTTATTATCATACATATTCCCACGCGTGTATACCTGGACGGTGGCAAAGGTATGACACGTCCACGTGTCGCTTAGTTTGGTTTTAGATCCCTCGTAATATAGGCGAGCCTATTATTGTCTACCAAGCATAGATTCAGGCTCTGTACTACAACCGATTTCTCGACAGAAAACCCGGACACCTTGCCCAATCTGGGAATTTACATTCAATACCGCTGCGCTATTACCATTGCCAGAAATTCGGATTGGTTTTCTTATTAAACATGAATACAAAGCAAGTAAACTAACACATTATGTATACTGCATACCTAGTATTTATTAAGGTCCCATTGATTTGGCTGAACGAATGCTACGAAACCGTCGACAGAGCAAAATGTGTTTCATTATTCCTTTTGGCATAAGCACTTACCTAATTCAATATTACAAATAACAAACAGTTCCACCAATTCAGTTAAAATAATCAAGAGCGTAGTACCAATATAGAAAGTTTGCCCCATATTACTGTAGCTTATGTTTTAGTACATTGTTTTATATCCACTGGCCCACTGGTAATTTCTACGAAAGACAAACACACTGGCCGAGTCGTTAGACTTTATCGATTTCTACTTATGTAACTTGTACGAACTTACCTAATACCCGAGCCATAATGTCCGTTCAATTTGGAGACATCAAATGATAATAACCTTTGACAACCTTGTCTGTATATGCTTACACAATGTCACGTAATGATGCACTCCTAACGACCAGAACAGGGTTACTTATCTTGAAAAGAATCAGGAGTAAATTTTCGTATGATTGTGTTCCTTGTCATGTTTTTATTTCTTGCTTGATTTCCTCTGTAACTTTGCTATCATCAATGTTTATGTCTTAGTGACCTAGTTATTATTAGTAATGGTTTCTTTTCGACTGTGCCCTATTTTTGGAGTTTCATCTTAACAAATAAAGTAAACCAAAGACATAATTAAAACTGGTTTTGACCGCGGCATTGCGCATGCGAATCCCACAGGAACGCATACTGAGATTAAAAGTAACCTACATATTAATCCCGAACATAATCTAGTCAAGTTTTATCCGCGTGTCCAATAGTTTACGCTTGATTGTAACAAATATTATACATCTTCACAAACTTTTATATTTAATAGATTAGCGAGAATAACAGTAGTCGTGCAAAAATTATCTTTCTTGGGTGTTTCTTTGTCTTTATACGAAAGGAATTAACGATACGAAAACAAGAAATTCATTCAAAAGTACTGAATAATATTTTGATAGTCGTTTTACCAACATATGTATTTTACAACAGATAAGTTAAGGATGTGGGCCAAGCTGCTGCCGAACTCAGATGGACCTGGGCTGGCTATATCTGTCGCATGTCTAAAGAGAATTGGGCAAAAATCACCACAGACTGGGCACCAAATTACAAATGGCCCCGCGGCAGGCCCAGAGTGAGATGGCGGGATGAATTGGATGCGTTCAACCGGGATAGGAGACAGTTGGCGCTGGACAGAAAGGACTGGAAAGATCGAAGGGAGGCCTTTGCCAGGCTGTAGGACTGTACAGGCTAATAATAAATAATAATGATTTTACGACAGATATTACCATAATTTTATCTGGCATTTATAATATTTAAGCAATATCTAAAATACTTATCTAAATTTAACAATGAGGGATCAGCGTTTAATCTTGTTGAATCATTATTATCTTGATATTGACAAATATTAAAGCCGATTTTGACAAAATATAATTGTTTGCAACATTCCGAACTCCATATTTACTTAGTCAAAATTAAGCTTGTTCAGCAATGTTTCCCTTCCCCGTCCTTTAACGATTCTAGTATTTCATTCTTTGTTTTCTTCACAATACATCAACAGAAGTTCTATATTCTAACTTTTCGTCCATTTCTTACATTGAAGACAATATTCCTTTGTTGTAATGTCTAAAGTTCGCAGTGACTCTTTTATCAGAATAATAAAACAATTGATATTTTATTCTGAATTTCATTCAATGGTTACAAAACATCATTCAACCTAAAGCTATAACGGTTCACAGTTGACTTTTACCAATAAATAAGTTATATGTCTTCAAGCACTATTAAGTACTTATTTTAGGACACTGTAAACATTGTAAAAGGTCTTCAAAGATCTGTAAGACAATTTTGTATTGAAAACAAAGCTAAATCGAGAAAGACATTACCTATATATTTAATTTCTGTACGACAGAGTAACAATCTATTGGTTGGTGTCATCTAACGAAATAGCAAATATTGATTGATGAGTTACTACCACTCGCTTTCCTTTTGATGTTTTTCTATACACGTATTTTATTCAAGACCTCGTACAGACTTATGTCATCAAATCAGATTGACTGGTTCACCAAAATGTATAAATTTTCAGACAGCGTGGTACACTTTTCATGGTTAACTAAACAACTGTACCATATTGATTATTTTAATACCCCATATTTCATAGAAAACGCCTATATTGTTCGCGGTCGTGATGTATACAGAAAACTGTTCTGCGGACATTCATGGCCGCTGGTAATGATTTGTAGCTTTTTTTTGATTGATTGAATAGTGATAATAATTATGCCAACGCATGTGTCATCGTCAAATATTGACTACATTTGACGGAAAGTGTTGAAAATACTATGATTTTGTTTAGATTTAATAAAACATTTAAAAGAACTTTAATAAATATTGTATTTTATTTTTACCCAGGCCGTAACTGTTGATCAAATATCAATCTATTCATCGTTTATTTAGGTATATAATATATCATCGTACTTTTATTATCCAAAGCCTGATAGTAGTAGTAGTAGTATATATATATGTACTATATTTAAATCGGATTTTGCTCGTAATTGAATCATTTATATAATTGTAATAGGCTTCATTTGGTCTTAGTCTCATGATTTCGTAAATATTGCACTTTCACATTTTGGTCAGAAGAAATCTATTATGGAGTCACGTAACGGGCAAGAGCTCTCTACCAAGCATAGTTCCAGACTCCATACTGTTACTGAGAATTATTTAACAGAAAAATCAATACAACACTGCTCACCCCGATACCATTATCAGCGGTCACGCATACGCTAGACACTATTATGGTAGGACCAATATTAGACTTAAATATGAAAGATCCACAATAGTACATGACAAAATAAATAATTTTGACAAAGAGCAAGTAATGCGTTAATTTCAATCTTCCAATAATATATTGATAATTTGAATGATATTATACAACCTACTAGATTTGATGCAGGTTAGGTTAAATTAGTAACATAACTTTTTTCTAGATCAGATAAGTCTCCTGTAGCCTTTTCTATTGCCCTGACAAAGTGTATACGAAATTACATGATGATCGATCAAGTAGTTAAGGCGAGAAAGAATAACAAAAATGCAAACTCACATTCGCATTTATAAATACTAGTTAGGTTAAACCATTCTATTTTTCGTGTACGATGGATAGAAAACATAGTAATTTATAGACAAACTGCAAAGGATATATAGGTCAGAGGTAACTGCTGTCACAACCGACGACTTCACAACCGACGACTTCGGACGTCCCCGCGTCGCGTTGGCTCTACAAATATAGTATGAAAGCCAATAACCAAATGGATCTCCGTCAACATGTTACTCCGCTGTCTGTAGGTGAACTTTGAAAATTTCAAGTACTAAGTGCATTTAAGACGAAAATGTTATAAACTTGTTAATGGTATATAGTTTTCTCTTTACATATGACTAATGTAATAAAATCCAAATTATGCACTTTTGGTTTTATTCTCCTGGTTATATATTAGATTTCACAAAACAAAGTGAGCAGCCTTTTTCTAAGCCACCAGATTTCTATGCTATTAAGAATTTCTAAATAACAGGTCGTATGCCTTTTTTTGTAAATACTACCCAGATCTAGGAATAAGTCCTGTGTTGCAAGGGAATTAAGATATATTATTTGTAGATCACACAAATTTACGACAACTTATCCTCTACGCAATCCATGCAGTTCTGTGTTACACCAGAATAAAGTGCTTTTCAATTGGAATAATGTTTAGCGTAGATTATAATGATTCAGTAGTATCAAATATTATCCTAAATATATGACTGTATACAAATGTTACCCCTTTGTTATTAGTGTAGATAAATGTAACACCAATATCAATAATTTGATGTTTAATAAGTAATCAATCGCAATTGGCTGTACACAATAGCCAAACCGCTATGTAGAGATATGTTTATCATTTATTTAACCAAAATACACTTTATTATTAACCCACTTATTAAGACAAAGTTTTAGTTCACCACAAAAACAAATTAACATAATACGCCGTTCATAGGTTGATAACCACAAAACCAATTTTCGGGCTGCATTGTTCGGTCATATTATTAGCTTTTGTTTCATTAAAATTGGCTTAATACTTCCCAAAGTTATGGTTAAGCGGGAAGGATGAATTAGAAATTGCTTGTAACTATACATTAATTATAATTATAAATGGTAATACAATAAAATTTCAAAAGATGGTAAATTATGCTAAAAATAAATACATTATCTATTGATATTAATCTGATAACTTTAGATAGCAGCCCAAATATAATTAAAAGGTAGATAAGTTACTATTTTAAGTGAAACAACTCTTTTATGAGTTAAATGACGTCACTGCATAGAAGAAACATTTACGAAGAAAACAAGGACAAGTGAAAAAGTGTTATTTATCCCACCCAGTAATCTCAAACTTATCACAATAATATTAAAATCTTTAATTGTTTTCTTACTGCCTCTATGTAAAAGTAGTATATATAGTACAGTAGGCAAAAATATACCTGAATATAAAAGGATGGCCTTTATAAAAAAGTAATAAAACTGCTCAGAACTATAGTTTAATTGTAGTTCCATTTACTAGTAATTATGAATAGTAAAACCGAGGAAACGCTTAAAACACGTTTGTAATAAAAACGCGGCAGGTAACACGTAATTACGTATCAAATTTTTTATGAAGCTTGCCTGTAAGAGTCCGATAGGAGATTAATAATGTTGGAAATGGGTTACAACCGATATTGGACTGCAAATGTCAGATGTCTTGCGATTTGTTGATTGTAACACGTGTAGTCTAACCTTTAGGTCGTTCAGAGTGAGTGGTATGAATCGTAAATCC
Organism: Catocala fraxini; assembly: GCA_930367265.1. Taxonomy (NCBI): domain Eukaryota; kingdom Metazoa; phylum Arthropoda; class Insecta; order Lepidoptera; family Erebidae; genus Catocala; species Catocala fraxini. The sequence continues at coordinate 9,348,327 of OV884038.1, forward strand.
ATTTATTTTTATATTGAAACAACATCGGTGTCTGAAACGTTTCTTGTGTTTCAATCTACAACATAACCTTTACCATTTGGTCAATAGTTCAATGTCTCATTAAGTATAAGCCTACAATTCTTATTAATATTATAAATGATAACGTGTTGCGTTGCTATATACCAACTATACTCAGCGGGCTATCAGCGCTCTACGGGTCCAATATAATAACGGGTTCAGGATGTTGATGGGGCTGCCCCGTTTCTGCAATGCATCAGGTATGTTTGCACAAGCACACGTCGATGGCTTCCACGCCATCGTCAGACAGAAATCTGCCTCTTTGCTCTGCAGAGTGCGGGGTAGCTCCAACTCCATCCTGAAGACCATAGCGGGGAGGTATGATTCCCCTTTGTTAGGTGATGTTGTTCAAAGGTGTAATTTGAACAACAGCCTGGTTTCCAAATAGATAATAAGTTTACTAACATAGGTATAAGTTATCTTATGTTTACTAACCCATATGGATGTTGCTTATCCGAAATAAAGAATATTTAGTATTATTTTATTTTTTTATTTTATATCCTTCCACCACGTAGTCACAAAGTTATAAATTGAAGCAACTTTTTTGAAGCCATTGATAATTTATGGTATGTTATATTATTATCTCAAAAGCATACACGGTTCCGCTGAAGAGAATTTTGGAACCAATAGAGTAAACCCGCGGGTAAAAGTTTGGTTCAAATATATATACAGTGTTAAGGTGTGATGGGTTCAAGTGCGGCGCCCATAAATAAGGTAAAGCCCGAATATTACGTGAAAATTCAGGGTTTTCCTCACAGAGGAACCTTTTACAAATTGATAATATGGGCTTGAAATTTTGCCGAGAGACCGTAAATATCTTTTTATGTAGAATAACTGACATGGATCACCCATTAGTAATAAACCTCGAGGATATTGATGGAACATCTGGATCTGTCAGGAAATGATTGTCAAAAAACTGAAGCTACTGTTTAAAATGGATAAAAAATACAGTCTTCAACATCATCTTGTAGTTTTTGTTTTTTATATGAAACCAATGCTCTTTTGTATGTAATTTCAAGTTGTTTTTGAATTGGCATCCAGATTAGAGTTTTATTCCAGAGCTTATTACTTTCTCTTTGTTAGATTATGAACAATATTAACTCATTACTTCATGTACATTAACCGAAATTAAGAAGATGTAATTTGGTGAATCTACAACAATTTTTTTATCACAGTAACTATACTTATTTGCTGGGCTGGTATAGGTACAAATGAGTGGGAAGAAATAATTATGATAATAATCATTCAATACGTTACCAATATCTAGTTTAATTTTTATTAGACAGTTTACCGCTCATCAGTGTTACTTTGTGACCTAAATGAATAGAAAGCAAAGTTATTGGTGCTTGTACATAAAGATATTGTGTTTATATTTTAACATAAACAAAGATATTCAGACCAGTCTCAAAAACCTTTTCTAAACTTTAATGCACGAGAGTATCGCCTTTAGCAATAATAAATCGACCATGTATAAATATTTCATAAGTCAATGATCAATGTATTGGTTATTGACCGTTCCATTCCGCCATTCCGCGCCCAGTCGTGAGAAGTCTGATAACTTTAACTTACTCTCGCTCTAGCAACCTTTTCTGGTTTCGCCTTTGGCTGTCAGCTATATAAAATGGATGGATATATTCAGACATACTTATATAACTTAAAAGTTAGATGATGCCTTGCGAGGGCGTTGTGTTTTTGTCTTTTAAAGACTAAAGATAGAACAGATTTTCAAGTTATTAGTCAAATGACGAAAGCTTAAACACATGTTCAAATGCAGGTATCAGGTCTCAGATTCAATTGTCAAATAAAACAGTGTTTTCCTATCATACATTTTTCAATGTTCTGAACTTTAAGTACATAGATAATAAGAAAAAGCTCGTAAGCAACTAACTTTGACTTTGAGCAATGTTTTTGACATAGTTAGCTCTATATACACTATTAAAATAGATGAAATGTTAAGATGTCATGTATATCTTTTTTGTAATATATATACATATATACAAGCGTTATGTTACAAAAATAATAGAAAAATACATTAAAACAATGGTGTTACAGCATTTGAGCACGAAAAGAAGGTCGAATTGTAAATTAAAAAGATGTTTCCTAAATTGGAATATTATAATAACGGAATTCGGATGCATGGCTGCGACGCTTGAACGGGATGGCAGACTATGAGTTCGAGCCAAATTACCTGGCATTTTCCTGTTTCCAATGCCCTTTGTTTTTATTAGATCGAGAAATTTACATATAATGCAGGTAGCTTTTATAAAACTAGCAGGCAGCCTGCGCATCGCTTAGTAACGTTTCCTAGGTCTGTGGACAAGCATCTTATTTCTTTAAGCATTTAAGCCTAGCAGATAATGTTATTACACACGATAAAACAAACGAAAAATGTTTTAATGAGCAGCAAAAAGGCAAATATTATTGGACATTTATTCACAAAACGTGCGAAACAAATACAAGTTGAAGCACTTGCGCGGCTGTATGTATCGTGTAAACCAGCGACGCAAGTCACCTGTATAAATAATCTTGTGATTAACTTATACAATAAACATGCGGCCCGCGAACTACTTGCCGTAAGACTGAAGCCAGTAATTTGTTTCATAGTTTAATCATGAACAGAGCTTAAAATTCTTTGGATATTCACGTTTCTTTAGTATGAAAATGAATTCGTACACAATCTATTAATTTCACGTCACGTCTGTTTAAGTTCCTGTCTTACTTCGTTTTCATATTGTGTATGAATATTTTCTCAGCAATTTCATACGTAAGCACATATTATACTGCGGTAAATACTGGGATATTTATAAAGTTAAGATAATAAAGAGGCACAGAAAAACATGCGCACAAAAAAGAACCCGCTACAGTATCTTTAGGTACGATCTATCGTCAGCTTAAAGCAGCTAGAGGTCTTTTATATGTGCTCTAAAAGACAATTTTAACGTCATAAACAGTGATTCCCACTTAAAAACTGTACAGCAGTATGAACACACCACACAATACTAACACAAGAACGCTCTATAAAATATGATTTCATCTTTCTTAAACGAAAAAGCATATGGATAACTAAATATTCTTCATCTAAAAGCAAATCCCCCGTGTGCCTAGTAACACGCTAGCATCCTGAAGTATTTATACGCTACAAAGAGCTTATCAACTACCTTTAGTATTACTTTTCCTGACGTCAAAAGTTATCAACCCGTAGGGGTTAATTCAAAAACTATAATTACCCTTTTTACGTTGAAAGCTTTTGCGATACAGAACATTCATTTATGACTTGAACGATCTATGCTCGTGGCTTCCTCCACACAAAGTTGATTTTAACTCAATTAGAAATTAAATCCTTTAGGATAAGTTACTGCTCAGTAATTGAGGTGGTCACTTTGCTACTACAGACCTTACGAAATATTGTGGTTGCATAACCTACACGAAACATTTTTTGTGCCTAACTGATTTTTTCTATGTATGACTGATTTAGATAACAGAAGACTTCCAAAGTCAACAGACCAAATTATAGGTAGTGCGAAAGTTGCAATTTAATGAAGAATAATAATACATATTGATTGCGGGATAGGTGTTAAATGCACCTTGCATTGAGCACCTAGCATGCAATCGACTGAATCAAATTAAGTCAGCAATTCGCAATAACCATCGCACCGGTACGTGTGCGATACACGGATGGGTGAATTGTGGTTTACAGATAAACGAGTCCAAGTTAAGACTCGGATACAAAGCACTCCAAGATGTGCTTTGTGTTAATTACTACAAAGCTCACCTAGCGAGTCAGTATTGGAAAATCGTCTACTTTTTTTAACAAAAGCCAGGAGACAAACATCTATGCGGTAACCGTAGCCTATGAAAAATACGACTAGACTACTACTCGTGAGTCGTCACAATAGGAGATATTGTGATGCCAGTGACTGTAGAGGTGCTGAAGATTAGTTCTTTGATAACTACACTGCGTCTCGAACCTGACAATTTAATATAGTAGCTATTAAATTTAACTATAGGTACTGATATAAAAGTATTAATATGTCTATTGCCGGCAGCCAGACAAAATAAAAATATATTGTGTGTATCCCTGATCCGATCCCTGAGACCGAGCGTTGGCCAAGAGATCAGTACAGTTTATTTTGTGACTGTATATTAAATAGAAGACAAGTGAATGCACAAACTTTAAGTGGATATAAAAAGTAACATATGTTTCCTCTTAAATATGTTGGATGTCATCCATCCTTGTCTATGTAAGCAAACATTGATAATGTGAACCCACTCGCACAAAAGTGGATGATGGATGGGTAATGTTTGGTACTATCAAATTAGCGGTAGATCTATAATGAAAGGCTCTCGAAAGCTCTTCTGAAAAGTAACCATGCGGACGATCGATATAAAATGGTTTATATAACGTATAACTCAATTAAAAAGTTTGAACATTGTCGAATCTCACGCATTTGAATTCAATAATATTTTACTAAAACATTAATTAAACTAAATCTTCTCCCTAGCCTTTATTATTCCCAAGTCACTTGGGGTCGGCTATTCTAGTCTAACCGGATTTGACTGGATATCAGTTTTAACACGAAGCGGCTGCCACCTGACCTCCGCAACCCGAAGGCTTACGATACCCTAAGGCTAGACCAGTGTCAGGATATTAGAGGGTACTGACTTTCCCAATAACGACTGCCATAGACGTTCACGGCAGCCGGGACCGACGGCTTAACGTGCTCTCCGAGGCACGGAGCAGGCGATAATTGTCAATCAATACGCACATAATTTTGAAAAGTCATATAACTTCCGAAAGTCAGAGGTGCGCGTCGTGGGTTCGAACCCGAGACCCTCTACATTGCAGTCTGTTGGTCTCCCCACTGAGCTATCGCTGCTCTTTTAATTAAACTCTATTAATTAAACTAAATGTTAAACAAAAAAAATTTTCTGCTTATTAGTATTATCATAACTTAGACCGAGTTCTCTGATTTTTTCGACATCTGTTATCACTAGAAACCATAATTCGTTTTGTAAACAGTGTTTTTTAAACGCTTTTTCATTTAAGTATAATTAATTCAGAAAGATATTTTTATTCCATTTAAAGATTTAACATGAAAACTAACCCTTGTAGGGTTAGTTTTCATGTTAAATCTTTTTCAACAGTCCAGTTATTGCTAAAAACGTAAAAAGTTCATGACTTTAAGCTTAATTAATTCAACATTTTGAGTAACATGTGCACCAATATTTATATTCATAAACTTACATAGAAGATATCGAAGTAACTTATTTTTGTCAGTATTATGATGCGAAGTTATAATATTTGGTATACCTAATATAATGCGTTTCGCTTCTTCAACCCTGGCATATCTCTTGGTTCAGTCACTTTCATATTTCTTTTCATTCTTACTCATCAAGTTAGGTTATTTTAACCAATTCTTTCTTTAGAATGTCATAGTCAGGCGGATTTTATAGTCGTATCATCAGTAATATTCTTGTTAACCCCTCCAGCTAAGCCAGAATGCTTGTATTAGGAATCCGCAACCTCTCAATTGCAAATCCAATGAAATTAATTGAAAACTTATTGTTTGGCCGCCGGTGTGCTGCTGTGACTCAATAGGTTAACGTAAATTGTGTCACATTACTTAGGTATCCTTTCACATTTTAAGGTCTGCAATCGAACAAATATATGGTGTGTAAAGTATTACACACCATATATTTGTTCGATTGCAGTCAGTTAACAGTTAGACTGATAGTTTATAAGTCTTTAAAAGCCAAGTCGTATTGATGGCAAAGATTTATTGCTTAAAGAGTCGATTGCGTGCGTATTGGATATACAAAAAGGAGTAAATTAAGCTGTTGTTATAAATGGTAGTACACAGCCGACGTAATAGAACATTTAAGTCATTGAAATATCGTTAGCTTCTATAATTTTCTTTAGAGACTTTGTTATGATTATACTTTGACATTTGGTTAAGTAATCTGACCTTTGTTGACGGTCTCATTATAAGATATGGCTTAATAGCAGGTTGGACTTAGGTGACTTGGACTTAAGTGGACTTAGGGTTAACGTGTAGATACGGTGAAATATGAACTTTTGTTTTTATCCATTTATATTTTGCCTCAATAGTTGTGCCTTTTTAAAATGCTAATATTCCAGTTTAAACGCTCGACCAACTAAAATTACATAGTAAATTTAAAGTGTGCTAGACTGTATTGAAGCATGTTCCTGCGTTTAAAATCAAAGGCTCAGCTAGCATTCTGTAAAATCATAATTAAAAAAGGCTTTACCCATCTTTCGCTGCTCCTAGTTTTGCGTTGGTCTACATTTTATAATATGATTGTCTTGAAGTGGCTTAAGTTTTGCATTAATCTTAGTAGGCAGCATTTTTTTGTAAGATTTTCTATTATAATATTTGTGTCCAACATTTTATTTTGCGAAGGGGTGTATGAATGTCACTGAATTCGAGCCTCAAATTGCTCAAAAATATTCAAATTCAATAGAGGTGGCGCCGAGGTCAAATACTTCTCCAGAGTGAGTTTTAACGTTTTAAAACAAAAATAGAATGACATCGTTGTAATTTTAAATGTTTAAGATTCTCAAGGGAATAAGTTTGTTAAGGTAGGTACACAAGCTTACGTCTCGTCTTATTATTATTCCTAGATCAAAATATATTTTTTATTCCACGTCTATAAAACGAAGGGCTTTCGGTTACTACAGAACTTAAAATCATTAGTTTACAAGCATTGGCTTAGAGCTTCATATACCGAGAAAATTCTTCTTTTTCTTTTCCAAAGTTAAAGGGCTTATATCATTCTTGAAACGGGGTAAGTTTTTCATTGTGGTTTACAACGTAATAACCTGTTTATTACCGACTATCTTAATTATAAAATTAAATATATCTAATATAGAGACATATTCGAACATATTCGATACAGAATTTATAGTAAATGTTTGATCAATATTTCTTAGCAATAATTTATTTGCTTTAATTGTATAATTCTAGACGTAACAGTATTTTATACATACTCAAACCAAACTATCATTATCTATATTGGTAAGCCTTGCGGTGAACCCCTATACCAAACGTGACCACACAGTCTCAGTATGCACAGTCTATCAGGAATAGATTCTTATTACGTCATACCAGCGTCATATTACTTTATCTAATCTCTCTCAAGATGATACAAGCATGATGTTACAGTATGCAAATGTATACCAATATCAAATATTGTGAATCTGTTGCAACGCTTGTCACTGCGTACTAAAACTTTATATTCATGTTTATGTAGCAGTGATATTAATAATTTTCATGTCTGCGTTTAGTGTTAGATGTTAGCATTAGCATCCCACACACAAATGCTTGTGACATGAATAAGACAAACAAATAACTATTGGGTTTGAGTCATCACTGACCATGGACACGAAAATTACTGTTACGCTACAGACACGAGAAATTTTAACTGGCAGTTATGAAATTACTGTTTATGTTGGCAATAATACTGTTCTTGTCGTCGATCACTTATGTTTTTTACTCACTATTATTCACTTATATTTAGTTACCTTGAACTAAGAAATAAATCTGGTAAAATGTAAATGAAATACCCAGCCTAACCTTCGGGGTTACAGAGCTGAGAGACTATGAGATATTACATCCTGACTAATCTTATAAATGTGAATATGGGTCTGTTTATTTGTTTGATTATTTGTTACGCTTTCACGCCTTAACTACTCAACCGATCATCATGAAATTTCGCATTGACGTTTTCAGGAGTATAGAAAAGGTCATGAGGTATTTATCCAGAGGCCTCCAAAAAAGATACTAATCCCGAGTAAATCCGCGGGTAAAAGCTAGTATAAAATATGATTGTATTTAGTTAGCAGTTTAATGTGTCATGTTTCTTTCATTACTACTATTATAGCCGTTCTTGGGAGTGCCTAGAACAGAATCACATAGTCACCATACATAACCACTGCAATTGCAATACAATAAGTAAGTAGTTTGGTCTTAATCTGGTAATATTGCATATAAAATCTCATATCGCTTACACCTTTCGTAACTGCAAAAAATACATCCATATTCCATTACGCACCTAACCTTTCATATAATAAGACTGACCACTACACCGTAGTGGCCAGTCTTGTAACATGAGAGGATTGATGTGAATAAGTAAGAGCCCCATACAAACGTACATAGGTACGGTGAAACATAGAGCCTTTGGCAAAATTTCTACGTAACAAAAAGGCTCGCGCCGTGTCTTTTATAGATTCAATTTAAATACATAAAGAACTGCTCCGAAAATTATTCAAAGAAAAATGCACAACCTTTTTCTTTGTCATTCAATTCATATTTTCTTAGAATCGATTACATAACGACAGAAGAATATTGAAGGCCCAGTCCAATATAATCAATGATTTCCATTGTCATTCCGTACTTAGGGAACAATTCATCTGTCAATGTCACGTCTGCTATCCAGCCCAAGCTAATGAATGCAAATGAGGGTTTTATACGATTTTATTATTGGACTTAGCGAGACACGATGCCCTTTGGCTGTGTTAGCAGAAAACCAAGGACCTTCTAAGATCCTCGGCACTTGACGGCCATAAAAATAAAATCTGTTTACTTTATAAGTATGTATATCTGTGCAATCTACGAAACAGTAATATTTCGAAATATTTTAGATATCGAGAGTTTTTTTGGTTTGGTCGCTTAGACCAATTCAATTCAACGCCAATGTTATCTAAAATCAAATTCTTATAATAATGACTGAAATTATTTTGTATGAATGTATATTATCATAGAAAATACATTAATTTTATTGATCCCATTCAAAATGAAACATATACCTGTATTCAATAACTCAAACAACTAAGAGCAGCACCTCATAAAAATAAATGTAACAAACCAACAACACCTTATTACTCTGATCCCATACCAAAACCGAAATTTGGTTCAAATGTGAATATTAAAACCATAAAACACCTTCATCCCATAATCCATCGCATTACTTCTCAACAATGGGGACTCTTTTGTATATTTGGGTGTACCAATACTGTTATAGAAGCAAATATCATAAATCAGCCAACGTTATTGTCAGATAGTGTCCATCCACTAACCCAGATAACTCGTAAACTAGAATACTGGCGCAAAATACGCTGGGATGTGACTGTTCACTTGTGTCATTGCTATCTCGAAATAAACGAACAGGATAAGGCGTATCATCATCATCATCATTTCAGCCTATTGCAGTCCACTGCTGGACATAAGCCTCCCCCAGGGTGCGCCACAAGGCCCGATCTCCCGTTAAGGTGTATATTACGACATAAATTTTAGTTTTACATCACCTGTGAGACGCGTATTCGATCGCGTACGCGTATTGAGTACAAGCTGTTTTGATAATGTAAAGTAAATAGAGGCTTTGAAAAAATAGCAACAAGTTGGTAAGGCGAAGTAATTTGAAACTAAGGTATAGTAATAACTTATGTGCCGGTGGTATCGACATACAAATAACTAAAAGAATCGAGTTGTCTCGGTTTTGTTTAGCTGTACTATAATATAATAATATGTTTTCGGATATAATTTCGGTTTTGGAATAAATATAAAGCTGATTAAGCAGTAAGTTTTCGAGAAACAAAACTTTGTTTACGTAAGTTTACGTATTTCTCGCTCTTTTAAACTATCTAATTGCTATTGGCAGCGTATTAATTTATACTCCGAGAATATTATCAAAATTTGCAAATTATAAAAGTATGTTGTAAGTGCCGGTTTGTTCGTTCTTTATAGATATTATTACATAAATTCAGTACTAAAATAAAATAAATAATGTTAAGGCTAAGATTAATAACTATATAATATTTCCTTATTTTTCTTCACAATATTATAATATTTATACCAGGTGCTGTTTATTAGGAGCAAGCATTTTTACGCTGCTACAAAATAAAATGGAAGATTGTAACAAAATATTAAGTGCTCATTTTGTTTACGTTTTACTATCAAAACATAAAATGGATTGGAATCAAAGTTCTCCTATTTTAGGAGTAAGCGTTGTTAAAGCAAGTAGTGCTTTGAGTGTTAGCTAATATCGGTATACCATAACGCAGTCATAATAATTATTATACGAATGCATGGTCAGCATGTGGCTGCCCACAAATTTATAAAATGACATTATACTGTATAACTTTTATAGCTACAAATAAAATAATATAGGATTTTTTTATCTGAAAGTACTGTGAGTGACAGATGTGAATACATAAATCCAAAATTTTGATCAAAACTTTTCAATTCCCTGCCATTTTACGTTTTTCTAAACCAAACGGTGCACTTTTTTGGATTGGTGCCAGGTTGCACAAATTTTGCTCGCTATTAAAAAGAAAAACTGTTCTCGTTCAATTCGGTTTGCAATTCACTCAATTCACACAATAAAATAAACTTTCAAAGAAAATATATTATTTTGATTTATTATGCCTCAGGAAATGTGAGCATTTTCAATCTTTCTCCGTCAGTTTTAGAATCGCATATATTATATGCAGTTTATTTCACGTCGATGATATTTTATACACAATTATTAGGTAAGCAATAGTACGGCATTAAACTTCCTCATGCGTCGCATACTGGACATCCCCTGAAGCCACTTAAATACCAATCCACACCCATACCATACGTCCATATTATGGACCATATGTCGAATAATGCATCATTTTTGTATATCATACACAAGGGTTTTAAAGTACTGATTATATTTTAAATTACTGTTATATTTATAATATAACATAGTGTAATTATTGCTTCTTACATAGCCTTAGATATAAACAGATATGCGTCTGGAGGAAAATCTGTTAAATAATGAAGATAGAAAATATTTAAAAGCTGTTAGTTATGTTCGTATCCCGTTTTACTCTTTTGTATTTTAAGACGCAGGGTTCTGAATGCATTAGGATAACCCTTGTGTCAAACGGGACATTACAAACATTAAAATAATAACATAAATTATAATACGTACATCTTCCAACGGAAATCTTTCTGCGGAACAAGAATCAAGTCACCTACTTTAACGATGGTAGAGGCCACTTTCAGAGAACAATTAAATTGCACGCGTAAAAATTATTCGAGTTTAATAATAATGGTCTATAATTTTAGATTCTCTCAAAGGTATTTCTTCCTTTCTTCCACTTCTACCTATCTATAACAACCAACCAGATCCTTTTATAGGCCTCTAATAAATCATTCGTTAACGTTATCGTTTCCTGCTAACTTCGATCCACCACGTCATTGTCAGTAATAATATCCATGACATCAAAAGTCGGTTCAGTTTCTTTTACATTTTAATACCAACTTATCGCTATAATTATATTATTATATCTTGCTAAGCTTTGATTTATTTATTTCTACAAAGTTTATTCCTACGTTTCTTATCAGATACTACCTATATTTAATTTCAAGTTTGCGAAACCGCAGGCAGCTTAAATTGGAAAAGCAATCAAACTTTTCCAGTAAAATATAAAACAAAGTTATATTTTGCAGTAATTCTTCAATTGCACTTATCTCCCTTCGTGCAACTTTTTGGCCATATCAAATGGGGTAATTTGTTGTTGAGTGCAAATCTCTTTTCACATGTTTTGGTTGCTGGGTTCCCGCTGTTAGGTTACCGTTTCTCGATGAGCTTTCACACGGCTGGAAGAAAGAATAGTCTCAAGTAAAATTTATAACAGATCCCGAAGAACTAACTGCAATGTAGTTATGAGTGCATTCTCAGTTATATTTGTCTGACCTGCTAAAAAACGTCTGTTTATTCTCGTTTATCTACAATAAAATTGTTTGTCAGGTAATTTCTAAACGCTATCATAATTATCTCTAGGTTTTACAACTAATCATACGTCGACGACAAACCAAAAGTGGGCACATTTGCAGTTGAAAATATATCTACTTAGGCGCTTCTAGACTGTTTAAAAATAAATCATCGTGTGTTTATACTAATTATGTCATAATTTATACATACAAAGCTATGTTTATTTGTCTCCTGTAAATTTGTAAACGTAGTAGTAAAAACAATTTAAGAAGCAGCAAATTGAAATTATCATTGTAAATTACGTTAATTTAAGAAATGATATAACGTAATATATTATGAAAAACAAAAAGCTATTATAAGGTAAACAATTTTTAAGAACGCTTTTTAGGCTAGGCTGATCGTTATTTATTATTTCACACTGTTTTATTTACTACAGGTGTACTCTCTCTCTCACACGCACACACATACAAAGTGCATTTTTACCATAATACGATTTGTATGCTCGCATTGCTAAAGTAACAAATCAAACACGATAAATTCTTTAAAACTTCAAAGGAAGGAAAGTAAAATGCTGTGCAAATAGCAGAGATTGAGCTTCAGCAAAAGCAAATGTTCACGGTTCAATTTTTCACAAAAGCTTTGGAATCTTGGCGTTTAATCAAACTGCATTAAACCGTTGAACACTAAGACATCGCGCTAATATTGTTTGTCTTGTTTATTAACGAAGCCTCACATTGGCTATATCATTGTTCAAAGGTACATAATGCCTTAAAGAATTAACTCTTGGCATATGATCAAAATGGTAATGGAATTTGTTGGTAAATTTTTAGCATAAATTAAAAGAAATAGATAGATGACTCAATACAATGCTCCAAAACTTATCTACATATATGTAAAGATACGTGCGTAGTAGTTGTTCAAACCACTACATGGTAGATTTTAAGATAATTAAAATGTTACATTATATTGTGTTTAACGGTACGAATGACACGAATTTTCGGCCTAAAACATTAGCATTTACGTTTCCTAATAGGTTTACTGTTACGATTTAGTATGTATTTAAAGCCAATCTTTAAAAAGGGAATGGCCGCTCGGTATCGAAATTTAATAATACTTAATTTTAACTAATTTCCCTTGCCTACTCTGTGGTTCTATTGAACATTGGGCTGTATGGTTACTGCTGATTTTTATTCTGGCTTCTATTCTCCGGTAGATTAAATTACTGCTCATTAAGTTGTATGTAGCAAATACATAATTGTGGGTTTTATAACTCTTACCAACCCTTTAAGGATATATAAACGCCAGCTATGTGTAAATAGCCTCAGAATATTCACGAACGAAAATAAAAGTATCTGAAGGACAATATTTTCGCTTGGAAATAGAGGTCTTACATTGGGTCATACATAGACAATGTTGTGTCAACTCAGAATCGCGTGTTTAGCGCTCACTTGGATTAGTCGTGAGCATGTATAGAGTCCTAGTGTGTTACTTAGCCACGGGACATTCCATCCTATATTACGGTCAGTGCTTTTAGGGTCATTGTACTTACAAAGGGTAATGTAATGACACAACCCAATTTGGCTAGACAAAAGTACATCATTTTAGGAATCTAACGATTCGTACTATATAGCATTGTCTTCTCTCTTAGCCTTTATTATTCTCAACTCACTTGGGGTCGGCTTTTCTGGTCTAACTGGATTTGACTGGATATCAGTTTTTACACGGAGCGGCTGCCACCTGACCTCCGCAACCCGAAGGCTAACGATACCCTAAGGCTAGACCAGTGTCAGGATATTAGAGGGTACTGACTTTCCCAATAACGACTGCCATAGATGTTCATGGCAGCCGGGACCAACGGCTTAACGTGCTCTCCGAGGCACGGAGCAGGCGATAATTGTCAATCAATACGCACATAATTTCGAAAAGTCTTATAACTTCCGAAAGTCAAAGGTGCGCGATGTGGGTTCGAACCCGGGACCCTCTGCATTGCAGTCTGTTGGTCTCCCCACTGAGCTATCGCTGCTGCTCTATATAGCATTGTATTCTTCATTATTAGTAACTAGTTCTCTACTGAGATTTCACTCACTTGGTGTCTCTAAAATATAGTTTATGTTACTCAGAAATCGTATAACAATATATTAGTAAAAGATTTTGTAGAATCGGCTTAATCGCTTCAGACCTTCGCTAACAAATTTCAGCGTTTTATAATAATGACCAAACATGGTATTGTATAAGGAGTAGGCATCGATCTTAAATTTAATCAGCTACTTTTAGATGTCACGTAACAGTAAGTGAGCATAATTATGTTTACTTGAGAAAGTATTAGTCACCATGGCTAGATTTTCCAATTTATTAGCACGTGAGTTAATTTAAACATGGGTCCTACAATTCAAAAAGCTTCCGTACTTCACTAGATCAAATTCAACAAAAGTTTGTTCTGCCTCATTTACTCACTCAGTTGGCACATTATGGAAAATGTGTTGCTTTATCAAAAATCGATTTTCAGCCTCATAAATACCCAGCAGGTTGTCACAGCAATTACGAAAGTATCGTAATAATAATATCATAATTTTATATTTAAACAACGCTATATTTTGCTTTTCTCTGAATCTTAACCGTATGGTAAAGTAAATCCTGCAGATAACTACACACACCTGGGACAATTAAGATAATTATCAGGCGGGGCGAGGAGACCAACACAATTACGCCTCACGTCTGGCAAATAAACATTCTTTCACTTGTGTTATAATATTACCTCGGATCTAATACGAATTCAAATAAGCTTACGTAAGTATAGAATTGCTAATAAAACACTAAACTATTAGTCCATAATGGAGGTGTATTTAAATTACTTTTAGTTTTTATACTTCTTTGGTGGAAGAATATGGCATCAGAATTAGTCATATTCTATAATAATAATAAATAACAGTAATAATCATTTATTTTACAACTCTATGAGTTAAAGGTATCACTACCGCGTAGCCCTCTATTTTAAAAAGCAAATGCTGCTATTGCACTGGATAAAACCGTATACCGAGTACTGTATATCGTTCCCTCAAGGAGTGCAGTGACCGTAACTGTTTACCTAGTACCTGTGCATCGGTTTTTCAAGGAGCGTAGAACCTTACTCGCTTCAGAAACAAGAAGTTCGTTTCGCTTTGATCTTCTGTAGAGTGTAGATAATTTTTCGATTGTGCTGCCGTATGAGGGAAATACTACTAAAATTTAGAGAGCTAGTGTACAGCAAACTGTTTGCTTAGATGGCGATCATTTAAACCTATACGTTCGGTATGAACTACTGATCTAATAGTATACTTTAATTAAAATCTGCTACTGCCCGCGGCTTCGCTCGAAAGCGGTCCTTTTTTCTAGATGAAAGAAAAGGGCATAGGGTATCTCTTATGCCCTTTTCCTTGTCAGTATGTATGCGAAATTTGATGATGATCAGTTGAGTAGTTTAGGCGTGAAAGCGTAATAAACAAATTCATATTATTGGTAAGGATTATATTATCATTTAATCAATCTATTTAGATTAATATTGTTTATCTAAATGTCTAGTTCTTTTTGAGTTCGTTTTGATCTCGGTAATTTGATTCCTGTATTGCATATATAATACGACACTAAGCTCCAGATTTTGAAATGGTGCGGTAAATCGAGCTGTCAACATTTGTCACGTCCCTCTGATATGAGATTACGATTCAGAAGAAGGAACTTTATTTGAGCCCGTAAAAAGCTTGTACTCATCGGCAGATATTTCTTTAGTTCTGATTTGGAATATATGTCGTAAATATGTTCATACAAATACAAATACAAATACAAATTATTTATTTGCTTTAAACAGGGTGATACATAAGGTGGTTTGTAATAATTCAAGAGAACAAGCCTATTTAGCTATAAATACAGCATGCAAATATTAACAAATGTTAAAGCGGAAAAGCATAATATTTTAAGTACATCATTACAATATTTTTACTGGTTTCTGTGTATGGATTACTTCGGATAAGCGTTTCTAGGTACTGTTTTGATTTAAAAACTCTTGAATCGAGTAAAACGCATTTCCTATCAGCCATTTTTTCAACACTTGATTAAATTTATTTATAGGCAATGTTTTGAAACAATCCGGAATTTTGTTAAAAACTTTAACGCACATCGAAAGACTATTTTTCTGTAGCCGGCTTGTTCTAGGTATTAAGCCCAACACTAATCTATTCGGATTTCTGATGTTATTTCTGTTAGTAACGTCTTTTGCTTGTTTAAATGTGTTGGGGTTTTGCTTTACAAATTTACAAACCTCTAGGATGTACAAACTCGGCAAAGTGAGTATATTTAACTTTTTAAAGTATGGACTGCATGATACATCCGGGGCAATGTCGCATATGGATCGTATGCATCTTTTTTGTGCAATAAAGGCCTTTTGTATATCCGTACCGTTTCCCCAGAGTAACAACCCATATCGAAGTATGGATTCGACGTACGCATAGTAGGCTGTGCATGCCGTATTTTGGTCAGAAATTTTTGCCAGTTTATACAGGGCAAAAGAAAACCCATTTATTTTATTTGTTACCTTTTCTATTTGCTCTTTCCAGTTTAATTTATTGTTAATTATTATACCTAAAAATGTACTATTATTAGCCATCGATAGATTTTGTCCGTTATAATTTATATGAATGTTATAATTTTTTAAATTATTGAAATTAGTTATATGTGTCTTAGATATATTTACTTGTAACTTATTATTATTCATCCACTCTATTATTAATGTCAAGGTATTGTTTATGTCAGTTTTGTGTTGTTTTATTGTACTATTTTTGTTTGTAGTCACAACGACAGATACATCGTCCGCAAATAGTATAGTGTTGTGATGAGTAGCATCAGGTAAATCATTGATGTATACTAAGAAGAGAAGCGGACCCAATACACTGCCTTGGGGGACTCCGAATTTATTCATAGCATAATTAGACCTATTTATTTCAACACAATTTTTTGAGTTTAATTGTGACACATCAACACACTGATACCTATTTTCTAAATAAGTTTTGAGCCAGTTTAAAGCTGGTCCCCTGATACCATAGTGCTCGAGCTTCATAAGGAGCTGTTTATGTGACACAAAGTCAAATGCCTTTGACATATCGAGAAATATTACTGTTGCATACTTTTTCTCATTTACACTCTGAAGGATATCGTTCACTAGAGAAAAAGCTGCATCCCTGGTAGATTTATTTTTCTAAAAACCATATTGATTTTTTACAATTATGTCATTGACGTTAAAAAAGGAAGACAACTTATCGTGCATGACCTTTTCAAAGATTTTTGAAAATATCGGTATTATTGTAATAGGCCTATAATTGCTGATGGTCTTTTTGTCTCCTTTCTTATACAGAGGTTTTACCACAGACTTTTTGAGTTTGTCGGGAAAGGTACCCGTTTCTAGTGAAAGGTTAACCAGAAATGTAAGTACTGGAGCTAACTCTTTACTGCACATTTTTACAATTTTTGTACATATACCGTCGTAACCCTCAGATGTCGTGTTTTTAAGGCACCCAATTAATTTCAACATGTATGACTCATCTATAGGGGATAGAAATATAGAGTTTGGCTGTTTATTTCTTATACATGTGTCACGAGTGTTATTTTTTAATACGTTAGTTGTCGATGTAAAATATTCATTGAAATTGTTAGCAATTTTTAAGGGATCTGTGATTAAGTTATTGTTTTCGATTATTTCATTAATATAATTTGCACTACTTGCGGGACAAGTTTCACTCTTTATGACGGACCAGGTCGCTTTACATTTATTTTTGCTATTGATGACGTAGTTTTTATTACTAGTCCTTTTAGCGGTATGAATACATTTCTTTAATAACCTGTCATACCTCAGATACGTCTGCTTAGCTGTTTCAGATTTACTGGAATAATATTTTAGCCGCAATTTTCTTTTATAATTACAGCTATTTCGTAGTCCTTTCGTCATCCAATTTGTTTTATTTTGATAAATTTATTTTTACTTTATTAATCGGAAAACAAAGATAGTACAGCAGGCATAAATAGTCATAAAAAGTGTCGAAGGCTAAATTTGTATCAGTTTCATTGTAGTAATTTAAATATTGAATATATAGATACGAATGTACGTCATCCATTTTATTTGAAGCTAGGATAGCTTCTTGTATATATAATATACAGTAACTCGTCCGTAGTATAGATAAATCAGATATTGAGGCGAATGTAGCACTAGTAAAGGTTGGTATGCTCATCATACTAGCGTATATTTTTAAATCCATTAGCAACTATTGACGAGTTCAAACAAGTCATTATATTTATTTGAATAAGACATATTTTATTTGATTAGCTTTGTAGTTTTGAATCGATGTTCGCTTTATACTAGTTTTAATAAACATTAATTCTAAATTTCATTTTTGTTTTATAATATTCACACATTACTGGTAAAATTACATTACAAAGGCCAGGTTAAGAGCACCTTGAACGGACGGGCGTGTGTGAGGAATGTGATGAAAGTGAATGAAGCCAGAGAAGTGTGTCAGGATCGTAGCAAATGGAAATCCGTAGCCTCTGCCTACCCCTCTGGGAAACAGGCGTGAATCTATGTATGTATGTAGATTACTGGTGTATATTTAAAGTTCTTGGCTAAGTGTCGATTGTTTATGGACCCTAAAATGTGACCTAACTTCGGCTCTATTTGCCTTTCATACTTCGCACTACGAGACAATACTATGCCTTATACCGTAGACGTGAAAGAAAAACAAACATTCCAATATCTGAACACATTTTCTCATTGTCAATATGAAGAAAGTCAGTATTATTTTTCTAGTGTTTGTATTATTATTTTCGCTAGGTCAAGCGGTATGTAGAATGTCTGGTGACTTTATTGGTGAAAGAATTGATGTTAATAGTTGTTATTCGGACAAAAATTCAGTATTTTACGAGGTCTTAGTTTTTCTTTTGGTATACTTGCTACGCTGATTATATCACCGAGATTCAAATAAAACCGATTTTTATGATGGATCATTTTGTTACTATATTGTTTTTTTTAGTTTAAGATCTGTACTAAAGACTTCTAGCAAAAATACCCACATTTTCTAATGACAAAAACTAATTTAATATTTATAGAAACACTTAAAATATATTGTATAAATAAATGTGTTATTTACGCACTTGACTTCTATCTTTGGATATACCAATTTAGCTGGTGTATGTGTGTGTCCGTACAACTAAAAAAAAAGTCGATAGACTGACTTGGCATTTTTGCTCAACGTTGCATTTCTATATAAGAGTGTGGTACTTTTATCCTGCAGTTCGCTCCGGAACGGGATATTAAATATATCAGATTAAGCCACAGCGGAGCGTAGTTAGGTCTAGTTATTTTATGAGTAAAATGAGTTTTACATTCAATCAGAATTATCCGATGTAAAATAATGTTGATTTTTATTCAATTCGTATCTCTATTTGTATTACCAGTTCAGAATAACCACACATAAATCGGGTAAGTGTATTTTTAAATTATTGACCAACTTGGAAATATTTGTCTTGTTCTACTAAACGGTGACAATCATCAGCCTAACATTACATGTTATTAGATAGTACGTAATCTATAAAATTTACGTGCACTATAAAGTAATGATACGTTCATTTTAATTCCACAAATTAACTTTTAACGTGCATTGCGGGCTGAAACGTCATATGCTGCGCTTATAGCCTCGAGCCGTAATTCTATGTATTTTTATACACGTTGCACATTAAGAGTCTTTTAAAAACAAAACAATGTTTATTGCATGGATGGCGTAGTGGTTAATAGTCGCTTCGCCATTGCAGCTGTACCGATTATGTGATCCACAAATGCTTGTTCAGGGTATAGGTGTTCTTGGTGACCGTTGTTTAAATGTTTTAAAGTACCCCGTGACACTGGAATTACGACTATTGCGAGTTGTCTTTAAAAAAGCTGCTTTGCGTATGGTATTAAGGGTTCAATGTTCACACGGGACGAAAAACCTTTGAGATAGTATTGTTCTGAATCTGTTTGTTTTTATACCCAGGTTATTACCACCATTTTATTATGTATTTAGTTATTTATAAATTTAAAAGGAAAGTCGTTTTGCCAGCGATATTTCAAAGTATATATATTACTTAAATACCTACTTATATTTATTTTTACTACGTTACACAATAATATAACTTAGAAGGATTGTTGATTTAGCAAATTTAAACATTGAGCACCCCCCAAATAACATTGACAGATGTATATACTCATAATATCTACAAATTTGACATCTATAGATACCTAACAATATTTTTTGGAAATACGTTCGAACGTAATGGATTGTGAACATTTTGATAATTTATTAATTTCAAAGGTAAATGTGACGAATAATCGTGAAATATCGAAACTTATTGAGATAAGTACATAGCATAAGATGATTTACTATGAGTGCCAAATTTGTTTTATCCTGTTTTTGTTTAAAGTCAAAATCAAGTCAAAGTCAATAATCTTTATTTCCATAAAAATGTGCAATCAATTCTGGGACACGTCAATTCACTATTATATTAATAAAAAAAAATAATAAAATACATAGACGGAAATAAAGATTTAGCACTGAAAAAAGCCTGTTCGACGAGTAGAGCTTTCATGAGAAGTAGAAGAACAAGAAGTGTGTAGTTATTACAGTTATTTATTTCAATTAGATTTAAAAAGTAAAAATTTGTTAAATCTAAGATACATATTAATTCTTACTTGTAACGCTGATCTGTGGGCTATGGAATCAAGTATAGTACGGACTGAAATTTAACTAATTATGCGAATCAGAAATAGCTGACTAGGAGTAACAGCCATTTTGTTCTTACAGCGATTTGTTTGGGGTGTTTCGAACAATGCAAAATGACACTAGCAAATTTAATTTTTATTTAGTTGGTTACGTATATAATTTAAAATACGTCGCTTTATGCGTTTTTATCGCATTGTTAATTTGAAAACACTACTTACTACATAATGTTGAAACTATTAAAATACTACTGTTAAGCATTACTTCGATAATAAATTACTAATTGGACTTATTTACGGTTTATAATAATCTGTCTAACAATTAATTGAATATCGATACTGCGATTCCGATTTTCGAATAACTCATTTCCTTTACTAAATAGATGAACCGATTCGGCCTAATTTAGCTTTGTTTACAAGACAATAAGTCAGTTGGAATGACTGCTTCCCATAATTAATTAGCATATTACTGAGGTTATTTATATCTTTCGTCACGCCATTATTGTTGTAATGTAAATAAGAGAAACAAATGGATGTTGTTTGCTCGCAGAAAGTGGGATGCGGGAGGGTCATCAGTCACCTTTAAAGAATATAAATTGCTAACAACACGGCGCTTATAATAATACAAATTTCTAGTGTTCACTGGCCACTGAGCATGAAAAAACTAAATAAATATCTCTAGAACAAAATCCGTCTTATTATAAAAGAAATGTTTTTATTTTTCGTGTATCTAAGCGAAATTTTTCGTGTATCTGTTATTTTTTGTACTTCTAAAGTAACTAATAAGGCTGGGGTAGCCGAATTTGGGAAAACTCCGCTTCATAGAAGATCGCAGCCAAATAATGTTACGTTATATTTCTCAAGTAAGTAGGTATTTTAGAGTATTCAAAGTAGATGCTGTGCTGTTACCATGGGGAATACAGTTCTGTGTTCTGTGCTGACGGCGAAGTGATTTCTAAGACTGCCAACGTGAAAGTAATAAATGAGTACTACCAGGCCACATTCTGTAACCTTGGCAATAAAGTAAGGTATACGACGTTCCTCATCTCAAGCGGTTACTATAGCTACGTGCTTTCATCATTCACACAATGCAAGCATTGCTAATACCTAATAACTAAGACGTGGCCTTCCCAGCGCAAAGTATAAAAGCCTGGTCTCGTGCTAACTGTACAGCATAACCTTAAATAATTTTGATATTTTTATACGTAGGGGCAAAGGAGATCAAGTTGTTTTGAAGTTTGGAATGTTCTATGTTTTAAGGAAAGTCTGCTGTGTTTTTACACTTCAGTTATGACTGAAGTATAAAAACACAGCAGACTTTCCTTCGACCCCGACTCCGACTAATAGTCTTTTCTGTACTGTAATTCTAAATAAATATATTACTTATTATAAATATTATCGTGCACAATATTTTTTATGTATCTAAAACTAGTAATAGTAATGTTAAACCGTTTTTTGTATCAAAGATATAATATCAAAGAAACCTAACATTAATTGAGTATCTAACTAGGTTTATTGCTTTAATGTTAAGCTTAACTGCCAGTATACGTCGTAAAATAATCAACAGATAATTCCAAATAATTAATTTAGGCATTGACCGTTTAACTCTCAACAGAACCTAATTTAAAGGATTTTTTTAAAGGATTTTTCATTATTATATTTACATACCACTAACCTAAATAATTATATGAAATACGCATGCAATGTTAATAATAAATATTATTAAAAAAAATGTATAGGAATCTTTTTCAAACTAAGCCTCTCATTGATAATGAAAATCACAGTAATTTTGTAAAGCATTATTGGATCGGCTTATCGGCTTTTTAGAAATTTTACCTTAGCCACTGATACAAATAATACATTATATTTACTTATATATGTAGAAAATGATTGTAGATGCGCGAAAATATAGCTCAATCTATACACACATGTAATATATTCAAATACATATATACATACACAAATTATTCCAACAAAAATAATTTAATTAAATATATATATATACATCACTCACTTATTGCAAGAACGACATATCTCAAAATCATGGATTTTTGAGATAATTATGAGAAAGCAAAGCTTTATCGATATATTATTTTTCGGTGTAATAACGACACACCCATTAATCAATTCAAATCCGCCAGGGGGCGGTAAGTGTCTACATTGCACGCTATCGATGCGCATCTTGTATTATTTCAATATTGTACTATCTTAGTTACTCTAAACTGTTGAAGGAAGACACACGTAATATATATATTGTTACAATATAGGATAATTTTGTGTTATGTCGCTATTGCAATAAAAAGTAGGATATTTCTATTTATAGTATTCAGCAATAAGTCGTTATTGTAGAAAAAAATACTCTTGTATTAGTATTATTTATCATTATGACTTTATTGCACCATAATCACTGTACGTCGACATTAAATGTTACTCGTAGCATTTAGGATTACGTCATTTATGCAGAAAAATATCGTAACCTAATGTATTATTTTAGGTTATGACTATATTACGATTAATACAGGGCATGATTTTTATGTTAATTTAAAACTAAAACTTTTTTTCAGGCGTCCCGGGGGCGGTTTTTAGTAAACCTCGTCAATAATATTGACGAAAATGATTTGGATGAGAAAAACGTAACTATTAAATCAACGAAAATTGCTACGGATTCTATTAATACGCGAAATAAATCCAGATCGTCTTCGTCGTCTTTGTCTAGTTCAACCAGTTCATCCGGTGAATAGGAGACGTCGAATGTCGATGATTATAATAACACAACAAGACATCTTCACTAGATATGTTTACCTTTTATAATCGATCATAAGATTTAGTATCTTATTACATTAATTTACTTATTCTATACTTTTTAATTCAGATAATCAAAACTATTATTTGATTGCTTCAACTAGCGCTCAACCACTTTTTGATCACGAAGAATATTGCAATGATTTGGATAGAGACCGAGATTATGTACCGGATGAAGAAAGTAGTTCTAGGGAAGATGAAACAACTTCTCAGCGTACAGTTACATTGAATAATATAGTGTCGGCATCGACATCCAGCACTCTTAAAAACAAGGCAGGAAACGTCCTAGAAGGGAAGAAAATTGGAGAAGAAACGTTTTGAAAAAAGCACGATACACAGGTAAAGCTTACGAATCTCAAACAGCAACAAAGAAAATAAAAGACCAGGTTGCTCAAATAAATGCAAATTACAATGTACCCAGGTGTTTAACGATAATGATCGGTTGTTTATATTTAATTCTTATTGGGCCTTCTGTGACATAGAACTGCAACGGCAATAAATTTTTAACTGTACAGAAACTATTCAGGCTCAATATCGCTATATTCGCTGTGTCAGAGGGACACGAAAGCCCACAGATCAATTTATTTTAAGTATTTTATGTTAAGAAGGATGTTATTAATATTTGTGCCTGTAAAACTTTTTTTAAGAACAAAATGATTTAAACGATTGACCAATTCATCCTGTCCTAGAATAACAAAATAAGATATCAGAAAAATTATTGGAAACTAATAGATGTGGGAGACATGTCCAATAAAAAAAAGTTGATGATGACATTAAAAAGCTGATCTCTGACTTCATAGAGTCCATTCACAAAATAGAGAGCCATTATACTCGGGAAAATACCTCAAAACATTACATTGATGGTGGCAAAACAATAATTGAAATTCATCAACATTATGAAGAGCATTGCACAGCAAATGGAAAACCTTTGGGTAATTATGCAATGCTTTAAAAATGTTTACTTATATCTTTAATATTTAATTTTTTGTGCCTAAAAAGGATTTGTGCGATAATTGCCACGTTTTTAAAAATGCTGACGTATCAGAAAAATAAGCTCTACAGGTAACTTATGATAGCCGTCAAGAAGATAAACGTTTGTCCACATAAGAGAAAGAAAGTGACAAAAACATAACAGAACCACATGTTTTGATTGCTGTCTATGATGATTTACAAGCTGGTTCAATTGCCTAAAGGTAATGTCTCCTTGTTTAATTATAAATGCAGACAAACGTGCTAAATTTTACAATTTATGACATCATCAATAAAATATCTGACTATTACGTTTGGAAGGAGTCCAATGGAAACAGAGGAGTTAACGAAAAAGTGCATCAGATGTTGGAAAAACGGAGATCGTATTTTATAGTGACAACTGTGCTAGGCAACAAAAAATAAATTTGTACTAGGATTGTATTTGTATGCTGTTAGTTGTTTTAATATAAATAAAATTACCTAGTTCTTAAATCATTTATTTTGATAAGTTTCTTATAATGTTAATTTCTACTTGACTAACATGTCAACTGTAATGCTTATTAAGTTTAAAGTAAGTTGATTTTATACTTTTTATAAAGCCTTTACTGATTTCGTTTAAGATATTTCTAGAAAATTATAGTTAAATACTACAAATATACGAAATAAGATTTTAGATGCTTTTTTATTTTATCTTTTGTTTTGTCACTTTTATGCAATAAAGTCATATTTTAAAATATATCCTATTACATTTGATCGTTTTTGTTGTAAGAATGACGTATTGCGAGCTAGTATTTTTACAAAGTAACTTTTTTTATACAATATTGACATTAGTGAGAACTACATAAAGTTTTCATTTATTATTTGATAACAGTATATGTAAGGCAACATATCATTATTTAGTTTGAATGTGTATTAATGTACAAACAAAATTCAATAAATTTAATTAGAAAATACTTTCTTTTTTATACAATACAAAAGTTTCAAAGTTTCAAACTGCCATCCTGTAAAATGAAGATTTCTGCGTTATGTCGGTCTTGCAATAAGTGAGCGACATGTACTATCTAAATGTTTATTTAGTTGACTTTGTTTGTGATGGTATAGGTATCTAGTTTTTACTGGATACTTGTATTATCACGGATAAATTAAATTAATTACTGCAAAATATTACTAACGAATTAACACCTAAGTATATAAGATACTAAAAAATAAATACTACTTTAAAAAATAAACATACAAACAATAACAACCAAAACAATAAATTATTTTTTACGCAATGTAAAAGTTAATATGCCTTAACACTGCGCCGAGCGAAATGTGCCAAAACAGGCGGTCACAGTTAAGTGAATAAAATCAACACTTTTTATTTAATACAAATATTAAATATACATTTACCATAACAATGAATGTGTTTACAATTACTCCGTGTAAAAAACTTAAAATAATTAATATTTTCGCCTACAACATTAAGTAAATTTGCACGAAAAATGCAAAAACGTAAGCTCGTGTTACGTGATTTTTAGATTATAACAGTAGAAATCTATCCTATTTTACAGCTTAAACGAAACATAAAAAGTTATATTACAATTTGTCCGTCCCAAATATTTAAGTTATTGGTTGACAATAAAGATACATATTTATCAAAAAAGCACTTCAAACCCTCCGTACAATTTTACTATGGCGGCCGCGCACCAATTTGAATATGCGCCGCACGAACTCTGTCATTATCTGTTTTACGCTCGGTGCAGTCTTAACAAACAAATCGCCACACTCACTCACAATTTGAACAAAGCGACGATGCACTGCTTAGCTTTGGTACGAAGATTTTTGTACTACCCTGTTTCTAGTAATTATTACTTATTATATTACTAACACGCAATTAGCAAATAAGTTAGTGAACTAATAATTAGGAACTTACTCGCTACCCCAATCGGCTTAATGTATATTTAATTATAAATATTTTCTCTGTAAGTGATTTGTAAATCTTTTGAGAGTATAATTGTATTAAACCTTAATTTAAAATGCTCACATTATGTTCAATGATATAACCAGGCAAGGCAGCGATAGCTCAGTGGGGAGACCAACAGACTGCAATGCAGAGGGTCTTGGGTTCGAACCCACGTCGCGCACCTCTGACTTTCGGAAGTTATATGACTTTTCGAAATTAAGTGCGTATTGATTGACAATTATCGCCTGCTCCGTGCCTCGGAGAGCACGTTAAGCCGTCGGTCTCGGCTGCCATGAACATCTATGGCAGTCGTTATTGGGAAAGTTAGTACCCTCTAATATCCTGACACTGGTCTAGCCTTAAGGTATCGTTAGCCTTCGGGTTGCGGAGGTCAGGTGGCAGCCGCTCCGTGTAAAAACTGATATCCAGTCAAATCCGGTTAGACTACAAAAGCCGACCCCAAGTGACTTGGGAATAATAAAGGCTAAGGGAGAAGAAGAAGATGTTCAATGATATAACCATTACGTATATCTCAATTGATTATATTTGAGATATACGACGTAATATAAGCGACAATATCTTTACAAGCATTGAAACAAGGGTCACAAAGAACATCCAGCCACAGAACGTCTATTTGTCGATCACATACATTTTTGACCCATATGAAGACGGAACTCATAGTGTTCGACGTACTAGTAGGACGTTTAATCCTACTCCAAGTTCACTATATATATACTCAGCTCGAAACCACAAACAAACGAATAATTCTTCGCTAATAACAATAATTTTGCTGTTCTTATTTATGTGTACGCTATACATGTAAACACATGTTCGTTTAGTGAAGAAGGAAAGTTGTTTTCCTACTAAAAGAGGAAAATATACACGATAATATTATACTAACGACGTACTTTATTGCTTTCTTAGAATACTTTACATTGCATGCGACTAACGAGTTGTGACAATATAATATGAAGTTGCACTTCAAAGTGCACTTGCAAAGTAGGAAGTATTATTATAATCATGTTCCGCCCGCATGTTCGTTCTTGAAGTAACCAAGTCCGTACATGCCGTGGATAAACTACACAGCTTATAATATTCCTAGCTTTAGCTTCGAGGATTAGATGATTAAGTTATGTTGTAGTCGAGTCAAATGGGATTTAAACCTAATTTATTGTTTCATTTAAAATGTCATCTTTGTCTACCCTTCATATGATATTAGAATTACTTCGTAATTAAAACATGTTGTTTCATTTGCTTCAGTAACATCTGACTAATTAAAGATGCCTAGGGTGCCTCAACTTATGTATGAGCTATGTCCTAGAACTTTGAGCGGAGGTATATAAGTGAATTTCAAATCGTTTTGTGAATGTACATATTATGTGATCGTGAAAATAGCGCGAAGTTGTCTGTTAATGTAACATCTTGTTCTTATTAACAATCGCAATTAATGGATATGTTTAGCGATTTAATATATATCTACTTCAGTCTATGAGTATTCTTTTGCGATTGAAAGAGTCCAGTGTTGGCATTTACTTGGTGATAGTATTAATGATCTGGATGTGAAGTAAAGTACCAACCACTTACAGAAATCCGTCGTAAGGATTCCAGAGACTGTCTCTCATTGCTTCCTTTCATTCCGTCTTTAATTCCTTCTCCCAGAGACTAGCAACACACAAGTGATTATTGTGATGTTGGAAGTATCATAGGTGACGGCAAACGTCTACCATCCAGCGGCCCGTATACATATATGCCACATAGATGGTATAACAACAACTGATAGGGTAAAATTTACACGCCTGAAACATGCTATTCTCTGACTAATACAAATATTACATAATATGTAGGGTCGAATAATAAAAGACAATGACCTACGTATGTGTGTACGATGGGTACAAAAGATATCATGATGCGACCAGAGACTTATCCGGTCGTCAAAATTTAACACAATCACTGCCAGCGGGAGAGTACTTATGGAACATTGGATGGATCTTGTATAAAAATGTTAAAACAAAACAACTTGGAACAAAACTCCGTCGTAAGAATTATGTTATTACGATATTGTTTAGATTTTTAAGTAATTTCGCCACAAGTTAAGTAGTACTAGTTTAAAACAGCACCTTTATAAAATTGTATAATACAAAAAATATACGTAAACATTTAATAATTATTCCAGAAGCAAATCTTTTGCGTTCTTCATTTAAACACTCAAATAAGTACAACGTAGTACTCCATAAAGCTAACAAAAGAAAAAGAGAACTTAAACTTGAAACTTTGTTAACGCAAACTACGATACATTGCCTGGTTTGGTGAGCTAACTCAGAGAAAATTAAACAGTTAATTGCGTTAGTCGTGAGCAATACACTATCTTTCATCGTCTCGGAGGATGTACACTGCAAACAAGTTGTAAGTCTGTTAATAGTGCAACTGGTTAATAAAAGCAAGCGAATTTATTTTTTCACACGCTCTGAGATTGTGTGATTGAACGTGAAATAGTATCTACAATTAACTTATTAGTGTAAAAATGTATAAAGCGCTGCTCAGTTTTCGTAATTCAAACCATTTTATATATTCTTAAAGTTTAGGTTCTATTTTCCTTCCCTATATAAACTAAAGCAATGCCAAATCCCACTCTCTTTCAAGCGCGTTATATGCTCAACGAGTGAGAGACGGCCAGGAATTGCCGTAAATCTTTGAGTTCGAAAAAATGGTATCACGTGACCTTGAGGTCAGAGGTCAAAGTCATAGTCATTTCGGGGTATATCCACTATGCTAAGTCGAATGGCGTTAACCGCGAGTCTCTAGCTCTTACGGTTCTTGAGTTGAAAGTTGTATAACAGACGGACGGACAAAGCTGTTGTATAAGAGTTTTTCTGAGCTCTAAAAACGGGCAGCATGTTTTATATTTACTTATTAATAAAGTTTACTAAATAGTTATTTATATATTTGCATAGAAATATACATTGATATATTTATATATATATATGTATGTTACTACGAAATCTGTTTAAAGAAATTTAGAATATAGAATCCATTACATATTAAATATGGATACACCCACATACTATACCTACATTTCAGCAATGGCTTTTCGATTCGCATGTAGTAGGAGGCAAACCTATTGACATCAAGTCAATCAAATTTGTAAGACTACGTACTGCTACATAGAATTGACTAACAGAATAACCTAATAACACTACAACGAATTTATCCGGCCAGACCATGCAGGCAGCTAATTAGATAACCCAAATTTCACAAAATGTGTATATCTGTCCCAACTTTTGTACGCATACGCTCTCTGAATAATTTAGTGTTGTGATAAGTCCACTTAGGTGTAATTAGATTGTGGAGCTCTTTCAGTTCGATTATATCATTAACATATAAACACATGCAGCGTGTTCTTTTAAACATTCAATCACTTCCACTACAGTGTAAGATCTTGCATGTTTTATGAACAGTAAGTAAAAATTATTTGTTAATAATAATTATGTTTTATACTACAGAAGTAGCATACAAATGTATATTATCTAGGTCAGACTGATGATACCGAGATAATCACGTAGCTTATGATTGTTTGTTATACCAGGGGAAGCAATGACGTAATACTGACCCTCGGCAAAAAGGAATTAAAGGAATAATAGAAGATAGCTTGAAAATCACGAATATACAATCATCAAATACATGTAACGTCACGCTCTTTGAATCAAGTTTTAGGTAATACCTATATATTAAAAGAATTTCGTTACCTACTCGAATATTAGCCAGATGTTCCCAAAGTTTTGGTAATGCTTTAAGTAAGGAACTTTAATATATTTTGAATGTTCTATCATATTTTGTGTATTATTGATTTTATCATACATGTCGCTAGACAATTTCAGTTACGCAACCTTTTCATATTTATTTTCTATGTCAAACAATGTTTATTATTTTGAACAACATTAAGAAATTTATAACTGTTTAACGGTTATAAAATTCTTAATGTTTCAATTTAATAATTGTTTCTTAACTATATGCCTGGGGGTAAAATTAAAAGTCAATACCATTACATTTTGTTAATGTTTAATACATTATGGATGAAAACTTAAACTGTCGTTATTATAGCCATAAAATGATTTCTAATTCACCAAACCTTCATGTAAAGGGGGTTTAACATAGATACCTATTAATGAAATTACAGCTGCGTTAAATCACAATTTATTTTGGCCTGTTATCTTCGTCGGTAATTACTGCAGCGAGGCCGTTGGCTTAGAAAAATATACGTACAAAAATAGCTTTTATTTTATAAGGAATATGGCTTAATTTTGTTATTACATTTTATTCAGTTGTGCGTGACCAGAAAACGCCCATGTAATTTTTGTCATGGGTGTGGGCACACCAGCGATGAGGCCTGTATACAATGAAGATTTGAATTTTTACATCGAAAGGTGACATTAATGTTGTTATTATTATGTTTGTGAAACATATGCATGGTAATTCACATGAATATAAAATTGACAAAGCAATTAAGGTTATACAATATAAAGTGCAAACAAAATTAAAATTCAAAAAAGTGGTATAGTGTTTTACTGCAAATATGATGATAAAAAGTAGGTTAATGAATGGGTATTATTCTATAATGATAAGTGTAATGAAATAGCTAGTATGATTTTTATCGTAAATGTAAGTAATTGGGAAGCTACTATTCAATTAATATTGCAGAATTAAGCCAATTGTAACGTGCATTCGTTAAAACTCATAATGACGTGTGAGTTAATAATCATTGTCGTCACCGAAAACGATATGCACATTTTCAGCTACAATGACGTCACTGTTCGTTTTATTTTATTCATTACTTCATTGTTTTCAATTTCTATATAGAGAATATATAATTATGATACACTGTTTTCGAAGTAAAGTTATATTTTACCCCATTGTAGAAAGTTATTATATATAATTGTGTACTACCGCAACTTGATAACTAAAGTATTTTCGTTTTTTTATAGGTTTGTTTATTTAGCACGACATTCAAAATAGGCAAAAGAGAGCAACAACGTTTCTTTGCTCTACTAAGTCTTTAGTAGAGCAAAGAAACGACGTATAGCCTTTGAGTTACAACCTTATTTGATTCATGAGTTGAATATGATCGACATGGTTACATGGCATGTCGACATGGCTATTACAGATATTAATGAATCTAATAGTACTCAAATACGAGCCTCCTTGAAATACCGGCAGATCAAGATATAATAATGCAGGTTTCATGGATAGTTAAATGAACGTCTCTTGCCGTAACACTTTCAAGAATAAGTGTTTATAAGAATCTTTATAAAGGCGTGAAATTTCTTAAAGGGTAACGAGTTGTTCGAGAATGTAGGTCAGACGCTTCGCTTATCTATTATACAAGAAACTGACTCCAGCGCTCTTATTGGTCACAACCATAACCATGTAATTACGTCATTAATGAATATTTGAAATATTTGACGAACCATTTCTTATTTTATTTCTCTGACTTTTATACAGCATCTAAATAAAAAGTATGGGTTTAAAAACATTAACGGCATTTAATACAGATATTAGAATTCAAATATTAACA
The DNA here is from genome assembly GCA_930367265.1 of Catocala fraxini. NCBI lineage: Eukaryota > Metazoa > Arthropoda > Insecta > Lepidoptera > Erebidae > Catocala > Catocala fraxini. Next base: position 9,380,205 of record OV884038.1, read on the forward strand.
ATATGATACAATAAGATATCAAAACAAACATTAAATTACATCAACTGTAAATAAAACCTCCAGAAAGATTACTAGGACACTTCTAGCCTACATAGATTTGTCTTAAATAATATCTATGTAATTAACCTATTACATTTGATACGTGATAAAATAAACAATTCCATATAACAATAACGTACAACATATACATTACATCCCCTGTATACATCCAAACCTTTCTGTTAAATTTCGTATTACATTACGTATACTTCGGTATACTGGCTTCGGCCAGTCAATCTAAAATAAAATATCGAGTTTCAACATGACATAATATGTACATATACAATTATATCTACGCTGTTTCCAATGTAATAAATAGAAATTAAGAGAATAGCACCAACATCTAGCAATCAGTTGGCAACCTGCCATTCGGTAGTAGAGATCTTGCAACGATTTTTGTAGCAATGAAACTTAAAAGATTTGGTACTAAATTGTAGCTGTGCTTTCCTGCGGGGTTCAGTGTACGAATACAGAGATTACGATGCGACAAATTCTCCCGATTGCATGTTGTTAGGAATCTTAATAATATTAAATTACAAATTGTAACCATTCAGCATACATAAGTTTTCCGTCTACATGGCCATGAAACATAAATGAGCATGATTATTTAAAAATTATATAAATATAATTTTGAATAACGATATTTTGCATAATAGATATAGCAACACTACTTTCCAAATAATTACCTAATCTTTAATATTGATATTATGTATTGTTTCAGACTTTTAGGATTATTTAGTGCCTTTTATATCGAAAGGTATAACATAACAACTATATTTTGATTTCGCACTTTTAATAAAAGCCGACTAATGTAAAAATTATGAAGTTAAGTATCTATCCACATGGCTTCGGCCGCTTGAGCTCCAGAAAAACGCACACCAGATAAAACGTAATCAATTAGCTAGTTCAGGCCTTAGTCTGTGTACAAATTTTTATCCAAATTCTTTTATCTCGATTTACGCGTAGTTGAGTAATAACAATCCAAATGTCTTTAGAAACTTTTACATTTACAATAGTTAGAAAGTTTATTACCCATTTGACATAAATATCGAAGAAAAGAGTTCTTTGAGAGTTCCTAATTTACCGGAACCATTATGCAACGGAGTATAAATCTCCCTTGAGCCTTCTTCCTTGTTTTTGCGTCAACCTAAATGGAGCATCTCGATCGGGTCGCATAGACACTAATTACTATCAAATTACGTGATACTCAATGTATCTTGTGGCTCTAAATGAGACTGTATTATCTTTATTAAGTACGGCAGCAAGGGATATTACCAACGCATCTTAATTCTATTAAACCACATAATTAAGTTTCAGACGCTTCTAGTTTGAATTGCGTGTGTTAATTAGATTAATTTGTACAATATTGCATACTACTTCAATATAAATATTTGAAATCATTGAAAATTCTTTCTTGAAATTGAAATTACATTTCGGACTGAGACAGCTGTGCGTGCTGAAGATAATAAAAGCTATCGATAAAAATTCAGATTTGGTGTCTGGAAAATACTAAAACTTGATTAAATCGATAAAAATACAAATGTGGTAGTTGAGTAAATAATAAAACATGATTAAATTGATAAAAATACTTATTATTTTGGTACAAAGAGGCTCGTTTTGTATAAAGCCTTCGGTAAACGTCAATCACATAATAAAGGAAATCGAGTTTGCTCTCAATCAACTGGTGTACGAAATTGGTTGAATAAATTACTTTCCACTTCGTAAGTATAAACTTCTCCAATATTAATGAAAGTTCTGTACTTTTCGACGATGATGTATGTACATTGTAATTATTATGAATATAATTTAAAAAAATCACTTATACCAACAATAAAGGGTTATTAAACCATAATTGTACCAAAGCATATAATAATATAATATAATAATATTCTATCACATACACACAACACCATCTAGCCCAAACTAAGCAGAGCTTGTACTATGAGTACTAGACAATGGATAAACATACATACATATATACTTTGTTTTTTTTGTAAATATTATACATAGAAATATGTACGAGAAAGTGAAAAACCTTTTTCATTCTAACCTTACAGATAGTAGAAAAAAGTATTTGTCATGTAATTTTGTTCTTCTTGTTCCAATAATTGAGTTACTAAACTCAGTTACTGGCAACTATGATAGAAGAAATTTGCACTGTTCATAATAATATTTGTTGATAAATTTCGTTCAGAACTTGAAATACATCAGTCAATATAGGTAACAGTAATGCAATAACAAGTTTTCCTATATTACATTTACCAAAGCATCGACGAATAGAAAATCCATATTCTCCAAGTTTCTTCATTCATCGAGATTAATGAAATATTGTTAAAAGTTGTTGCAACATTAATTATTATAAGTGGAAACACCCAAAAACAACTGAAATTCTACGATATTATAAATTCACTGTGACAAGCTTATTCGCTAGCGTGAGTGACAGCGGCCTCCAAATTTTCTCCGTTTAAGACTACCACACACGTTTAGATTTCGATCCGCTCCGGTTTTATCTGTCTGCTAAATTAGATTGGCTTAACGAATCCGGCTCGCAACGTATACTCTGCAAACATTGACAATGTATACCAAGCTCGCGTTGGCGCAATAAACAGTTATTTATTATTTACATTTTAAGAAAGCAGCACCACACAACCTTTAATACCTTGCACGGAAGCCTTACAGATATTGAAATAAGGAATACGCAAACGTATTTTTTTCTGTTGATAACTAAAAGCTATCAAATATGGTACACTGATAGCCGTGACTTATTGCCTTTACTGCTTTTATTATTCTTGTAGTAATTGCCAAAATAAGCCGTGCGCTACAGGCAATATAGGTACAATGTACACAATACCGGCCGGAAAAGATTCATTTACATGCAGTACGAAATTGGACCGGTCTGAATCGGTGCCTGAATATGTACAATAACCTTTATAAGGTGGACGTAAGGTAATTCATTATGTATATTGAGTACGCCAAATTTATACGTTATCGTGTGAATTGGTTGGATATTAAATATTCGACTATATTTAATTAATGACTTTTAAAGCCATTTATTTAAAGTCACCATTGTCAATTTTATTTTTAATATTGCTAGCGTATTTGATTGACTATGAATAGTATTTTGATTAAGCTTTCTAAGTAATTTAGTTATGTAAATGTAGTTATAGTTGCTTGTATTAAAAGTGAATATCAAAACCATTTTTAGAGGCAAATTCGATTCCTTGGCCATTCAGATTGTGCCATTTTAGTTTAAAATATTTAACCATGATATAATTGAAATTTATAATTACAATATAGATGTATACTAACATATTTCTTCACTTATAAAAGGGATGCCATATTTCATGGTACATTGGCCACTACGGGTCGACAAAAATCTTGAAACCTACATAAGCCATATTAAAAAACTACATTAAATTATGTAGCAAATTCTAAAGATCACTTTTTATACATAAAGGCTTGCTTGATGTTTTCTTCATCGTTTAAGCAGTCGCGGTGTATATGTTGTTATAAAAATAGAACCGAGAAGCGTGCGCGTCTCGTTTTAACGCCCAATGGTCTATCCTGTGCTTTTCCATAGATTAAAGTTTATACGAATAGTTAGACAAAAGGAACTACAGTGTTACTAAACAGACTTGACGGTTTGTACACCAAGCACATAGTTTGACTAACGAGGAAGTTCTTACCAAAGTTGATGTCGCTAAGCAACGCTGAGCTCGACAGAATGCAGAACGATCTCAATTTATATAATTGTAAGATAACATTACGCTATATTACTCCATTAAGGTCTCCATTTTGGCTTTGTTAATGTTTTGTTTTGATGCTGAGCTGGAATAAACTTATTTTGGTGTTTTTTATTTCAGCTTATATTGTGAAAAAGCCAGTGCTCCACGAAACAATTAAATAAAATGACTATAGCTTGTAAATGTAAAATACTATAGGAAAGCATTACATCCACGTGAACTAAAATTTTATGTTGGTATCATCTACGCGGATCAAATTATGTACCATACCAGCAATTCTGCTGAATTATATAATACATGACTTAGTATGTCAGTTAAAGCTCAAGTCGTACCAATCTGTGCAATCTCTATCAAAATCTATTCAGTGATTTGTGTGTCAAATTCGAAAAAACAGATATTGTTTCGGTTTTAGATTGGTATGCATCTAAATGCGTAAGTTTTTTGTATTATACATGTATTTAATGTACTGACATAGCTTTCTAACAGTTTTAATATAATCTCACAAATATATAGTAATATAAATAACGTCAACACTCATAATGTACGTTTATTTATTAGTAGTATGTAGTTAGGAAGACACTAATAGTCGGTAGTGGGTTGCTCTCATTCATAGACTATTTAAAATAAAATTGTTTACATGTGAGTCATGCAGAAATAAATATGAGTGGTTCGTAAAACATTTTTAGTTCAGCTTTGCCCACAAGTTTTAAATGCAGCCAATATTCCAAATGATACATAGCCGACAGTTCAACAGCGTTTCGTTGAAGTGTTGGCTATAAAGGGTAATATTCATATAAACTTACGTAGTAAATAAGCACTAGAACTACATTATTTATAGTACAATTATTTTCTTTTTCAGTTATGTAAATATCTTATCACATTTACACGAATGTTACACATTAAAATTAAATTAAAATACTTAATACGGATGTGATAACAGTTATAATTTATTTTTTGTAATATTAAACCTGGAGAAATTATTCATTTTAATTGTCATTATAATATGCAAATAGTGCTTTTTAAAGTAGACCCCGATAAAATCCGTATATAGCAAGATAAATTTCAATGACCACGATTGTTATACGTAACGATAAATATGTATGACGACATTTTTCTGTTACACGATATAGTATAAATATATGGATAAATTGGTAGGACGAAAATGCAATTTATCGATAAATTAACCTTTGAATTTATGTCAAGTAATTGTTACAAAAGTCAATTCTTAATTGCTCGTAATAATTAAATGTAGGTATATGTTATTAATCAAACAGCTTTAATTTAGAAATAAAAAGAATCAAAGCATTTGCTATTTATTTCTTCCTTCAAATCTATAGTTGAATTGGAAACTCCATACAGCTTTGTCCTCAACTATGATACTAAGTAAATGAAACGCTGCTCTAATCGTACGTTTAATGAAACTTCAAGATAAGTCCGGTAGTGAACGCCGACTACAAACAGATTCTCACTTTTTCACTTAAGATTAAGTTGATAACGGGCCGTTTAATAAAACTGCCTCAGTGGCTCTCCACACAAAAGTTTTGACTAGACAAAGTAGGCCACAAGTAGTACTCGTTGGGAATGCTAAGTGGAAACTGTGCAACTCCTGCTCACTCGCTCTTTACTGTTTTTATTTACTTGCAATGCACTGCTAACTCACAGGTTTACATTCTTAACACGTTTGGCATTTCGAAGACAGATTTATTTTTAATTTAATTCTTACAATAATTAATCTATAGTATTCACAAATTATTATCAGATTTTATTCTATTAAATATTGTGGGTCTCTGTTTGATAGAACGCCTAGGTAGTATAGAAGATTGCTGTGTTTGAGATGGATTTCTCGGGTTCGATTCCTGAGTCGTTATTCGATGCATTTATAATATGGTTTAAATTTGAATAATATTGTATTGTATAAAATAATTCAAAAGTTTATAACCGCTTACTATAACGGTGTGATGATGATCTTTCACGATACGAAAAGTATGCCACAATTTACAGAGGATGCTGTTATTATTCCCTGGTTATTTACAAACATCTCTCGTTTCAATTTGTTCACAACATTTATAGCGATAAGATCCATTGACGAGTATAATTATTAAATTGATATCTCTTGTTAGATTTAAAGAAGGTGACATTAAAAAGATCTATCGCCTTACTAGTGCGTGTATAAAAATTTATCACTATACGATTGCGACCTAAAACAGAAAGTTTTATCATCCAAACTATTTTATTTTCAGCATTTGAATTTCAATGGATGTCTATAACGACTACCTCTCTTAGTGTATTACTAAAAAAAGTTTGGTTTAAAGTGTACGAAAAAATTCAGAGCATTTTATAAATAAATATTTGTCACTATTTAAGGCTGTACAAACTGCGATGTTTAAAACTTATTTTTTATTGAATAGGTATATCAAAGAAGTTCAAAGTTCAAGGTTGAATTGATAAAGTAACTTAAATTGTTATACGTATTAGTATAAATATAATATTGATGATATATTCTAGGTTATAGTAATATCATCCTTAAGAAAAACTGATATTTTATCTGATTTTGGTAATAGTAAATATTTAAGAGCTCTTAAGGTTTTATATCCGAATTTCACTTTAGATTTATATTTACTCCTAGTCTATCTGGCTGTCAGATACTTTATTTAGTTGTCAAATATATTAAGGTTTATTTCATTATAAGATATCAACACACTAGTATCTATATACTTTTTCTATATTTATTTCTATATTCTTTTGTATTATTATGTACATCCAGACTTGCGAGAACTTTCTTTGAACCACACATCTTTGAGCAGTATCTCAAGTCTTTATATTTTCAATGGTGTGACGACTATTTAAATTATTATTATTTTTAATTAAAAAAGACAACTGCACTAGAAATAATTTCTGTATCGCGGGGGATTTTACAAACATTCCAAGAACGGACACAAATACACCCAGATTCAGAACAACCATTTGTGGATGGCGTAGTCGACATCCGTGCAATCAAATCTTTATATAAATCGTGTTTTTTTAAAGATCCACGCATTATTCTATCCGTTATTCATTTCCAGAAAATCCACCAGTGTTGAATAATTCCCACACCAAATATAAGATATATACTTACCATTTGAAACAGTACAAATGCGAACCAATGAACTTCACTTTTATTCTTTTCCCGAACCTACTTGTCGTTAAAGGCTTCTTTACTCATGCTTCTATTTTCACTTTATTGAAACAAAGGAGCGCCGTTTTATTTTCCTTTAACCCGGCCAGTAACAAAATATTTGAATTTTGTTTAATATTGTCCCGGTAGATGTTTGAAACTTTAACATGCGAGACAACAATTTTGCAATCTAGAATACTGGGATCAAAGCGAAGGTTTATTTAAAAAGCGGCCCTTTTAAGAATGGTCTTGCAATACGATGAAATAACATAACAATCAAATATTATGTTCAGATATATGATATGGAATCTAAAGGTTTGCGATGGTCTGGGTTATTACGGCTATGTTGCATCTGTTGTTTGCAGGCATTCTGTTATTCTTATACATACTATCTAACAGAAAGGATGTTTAAGAATTATTAGAAACTACCAAATGTTTATGTAACATATGGACGCATATTATATGCTGTTTCAAGTCGGAATATAACAATAGTTTTCTCGTCAAAATGCTAATAATAGCGGCGATGTACACTGTATTATAATTTATATTAAAATTATTGGCAATTGAAGAAAGCCAAGAAACTGGTGTGTTCCTATCTTGATTGCTTTTTTACAATGGGTTGACGTAAAGTATCGCGTAAATTATAGAAACGTATGGATATTGCGAAAGCGTTTATTAGTTTTTATTTATCGCTTCAGGCTTTATAAATTTTCAGATTTGCAAATATTAGAACATAATGTTCTAATATTTCGCAACAATAACAATTTCCTATATAAGACACAAATCATTTCTGGACAGTACATAAATGCTCACTTGTGCTAACAGACTTTCCAAAGAACAATTTATACACAAGCATAACAAGAACAAAAGTTACATTCGTATTCGTCTATCTTAAGACATCAGTGTAAGCGTATCACATCATAGTGGAAACTTTTACAATAGGTAAACATACACATAACATCGGAGCGGTTTAATAAAGCAGGCGCTTACTTCAGAGAAGTTCCTAACTTCGTCCAAGACTGAGGCAGCGGTTTCGATTAGGGATGCACCCAGAGAAGACCGTAGCTGGTATGTGCACCTCGTAACGTGATAGTTCCATGAAGTAATTTAAACTTGTTAAAGAATTTAGTACGATCTGCTTAACGTCAAAGAAGATTGTTTTTGGATTAAATAATAAAACTTATTAAGTAATAATTTGACTGCACGGATCTCGTAGTGGTTTAAGTGGTCGCCTAGCCATTGTCACTGCGCTGGGTGTTGTGGGTTTGATACCCAAACGGGACTAAATTTGAATACTCCGTAAACAGTTGGACTCGGTCTAGCTGTTCGTTATTTGAATATTTGTGAAGTCACCTAGGACAGAGTACTTTCCCCTAGAGCGGGTATTTTTAAGCGCATTGATAGGCCACTCCCTCAAATTACTGTACCATTTGTTCACTAAGTATACTATTAGTGTCTGTAGCTAACTTATTTAGTTCGCATCGGTTGCCAATATATTTTTCATTAATAAAGTGTAATTGGAACTAAAGTATACTTGATGGCCGGCCAACAGCCAAATTATCGGCACTGCTAGTGGTTCGCTCCGCAGAACAAATGGTGTAATATTTGATAGCACTCATTTCTCAGATAAAACTGGAGTTTGGATTCAAGGTTTGTCATAAAGATAATATATACTACCATACCATACCATACATACCATATAATATATCCTTTTTTTGTAAATACATACTTATTATACATAGAAACACCCAGACCAAGACAAACATCTATGTTCATGCACACAAATGTTTGACTTGTGCGGGAATCGAACCCACGACCTCAGGTGTGGCTGTCGGTTACACTGACCACTACGCCATTTCTAAAACAAATTTGTTATTCTAATCCACAGTCAATAAATCTACCAATTCCTAATTAGCTTGAAAAACACTACAATCTATAAAAGTGAATATACGGATTCTTTTAATAATCCCATTTTCTCTTTGTGTCCAACAAAAGGATTGCAACAGTGAAATGGAAGATTGTTCAAGCAAATATGTGCGGATAGTTCAAAACCTTCCTCCAACCATTGTACGTTATAAAACTATAATTCAAGTTGCACTATCGGACTCGGTTATTCTCGCTATAAATGACAAAGGATTTGCCATGAAATGGTTCTTGGATGGTCGAGATTTCGGAATTAGAACTTGATCCCGAGCTTAACCTGAAGATTAGTTGCAATTTCTCTTTACTGTACTATTGGATTTTGGATAGGTACGAATGTTTTAGCAAATTATTCTTTGTATTTATATCCTAAACTATTGTAAAATTTTATCAATAAAATTATAACAGCACAGACAATTATTGTATTGTAAATAAAACATGTAATTAGGTATACAAGTTGACCCGTTAACGCAATATATGAATGACAAAAAAGTGTACCCAAAATAAAATTAATTTGAGAATTTCGACACCACTACAATACGTAGTGTATTGTGTTAAAATTCTACAATATTTTTTGCATAATTCTATTTCCAACAACTCGGCATAATACTACATGACAGCACAATACCAAACTTTAAATTGAAGCTTTACCTGCTATGCATTTTATCTCGGTATAACTAAAATTTACAGTAAAATGAATTAATTTCGCTTCTCAATAAAAAAGTAACCAGCCTAATATATGACGACCTCGGTGGCGTAGTGGTTAGTGTAACCGACTGCCACGCCTGAGGTCGCGGGTTCGATTCCCGCAAAAGTCAAACATTTGTGTGCATGAACATGGATGTTTGTCTTGGTCTGGGTGTTTCTATGTATAATATGTATGTATTTACAAAAAAGAAAGCATATATGTATGTATGTTTATCCATTGTCTAGTACCCATAGTACAAGCTCTGCTTAGTATGGGCTAGATGGTGTTATGAGTATGTGGCAGAATATAAAAAAAAAAAATGCGGGGCACATGGAGAAGGCTGAATGTTGCTCATGGCAGAACATCTGTCAATAATATTAAAACTAGTGATTAATATTGTTAAGTTAAACGCTGGCAAGAGCTATACTTAGAAAATTACTAAATTAATGTATATCTAATTGAAGTACTACAGATTATAGCAACGTCGATATTAGTTTTGGCGCAAGATATATTATATATATTGTCGGCCTCGATGGTGTAGTGGTTAGTGTAACCGACTGCCACGCCTGAGGTCGCGGGTTCGATTCCCGCACAAGTCAAACATTTGTGTGCATGAACATGGATGTTTGTCTTGGTCTGGGTATTTCTATGTATAATATGTATGTATTTATAAAAAAAAATTATATAATTATGTATGTTTATCCATTGTCTAGTACGCATAGTACAAGCTCTGCTTAGATTGGGCTAGATGGTGTTGTGTGTATGTGATAGAATATTATTATTATTATTATACTCTTTATTTCTATTTTTGCAATACATATTCATTTTTAAATATACATATACAAAAATATACATTTAAAAATATAAAATGTATGGTACCCTACCGGCATCGGGAACAGGGTCCAAGCTGCCGGTGGTTAGGATTCCAAAGACAGGAACCTCCTCACAATGCGTGCTGTATCTAATAGCCTGCTGCATCAAACCCCCGATCCAAGCACCTAACGCGAGCCTCTTTAGATGGTGATCGAGGCTCTTGGCAATTAGACCATTGACAGATATTTATTATTATTATTATTATTATTATATATTTTTGGTAACAGTCTCGAGCACGTGAACCAGAATCTATAACTAAGCCTAAACAAAGCTAGACTAAAAATTCTTCTGCCAAATAGCGTAGCTCACGTTTTTGACCTTACTGACTGTGGCAAGAGGATGATATTCGCATAGATTGCAAGCCTAGATTGCAATCCACAGCTAAACGATGGCCTACGTTTGAAGCAGTCGTGAACTGATTTTGGAAAACCACAATTTCATTTAGATTGATGTATTACTTTCCGAAGTCCTTCTTTTAAGTGACGTGACAGCTATTTGTCTCTACTGTCATCATCCTCTTGCCCTGGTCCCAATTTATTTGGGGTCGGCGCAGTATGTCCTTCGCTTTATTTGTCTCTACTGTACTACTGTTAACTCGCCTTTAAGCATTTGTTCTTTCTTAACAAAGAGATACTTTACATTTTTAATGTTACACTTACATAAAAATACAGCAACTTGCCTTCTAAAAGCAAATACTATAATATTTTTTTTTTAATCTTTATTTATTTAGAGGCTTTTATTACAGAGTAATATGTTAGCCCCATCGTGGCTTATTCTAAGATACTAACTTACTATTTCATAATAGGCAACAGAGGAAGTCGTTGTTGTACATATATCTCAAATAGGTCTATGCCGCATTTGAAGTAGGGTCACTGAGGATATTAATGAAAAGTCCTACATCGTACACGTTAAGGTTATATTTGAACATCAACGAGTTCCTTTGGCGCTGATATTTGACACAATCCATCAGTAAGTGTTGGACATCATCAAGGACTCCGTAAGTATCACAATCAGGCGTATCGACTTTTTTCATGAGATGTCCAAACTTTCTAGATGGATAGTGACCTGAGCGCAGCCTATCCGCTATAACAATAATATTCCTATTTAAGTTACTATTAATAAACCAGGGTATCCTAGCAGGCTGATGTTGAATGGTTTTATACCAAATGCCCTTTTCTTTACTCCTCTCGTCAAAATATTCTATATAATGTCTATTACATAGCTTTTTTATGTTACCAAAGTATTCAGAGTAAGACTTTTTAACAGCGTAATTAATTCCATCTATACATGCTAACTTAGCCAACGTATCAGCCTGCTCGTTACCCTGGAGCCCAATATGAGAAGGAACCTATTGCAGTCTCAAAGACTTACCAGATAAATTCAATTCGTGAATTTGCTTTAGCACTACATAAGCTATCGGTGCACCTCTGAAACCAGAGGCGCACCGAGCTAAAATATTATAAATAAAAACTGTCTAGGTACTATAAAGTCAGAATATAGTACAAGTGTCACAAATATCACAAACGATATTTTCGTCAAATCATTCAACTGTGAACATACATAAATTGCATTTCATTTCACATTTGACATTTATTACACTATATTGAACAATTTTTGCTACAGGTACTGGCTCTCTAATCCTATAGCATTAAATGCAATATAGATTATTAAATACACTGATCTGCTTCTTATTAAAAGAACACCCGTAGCCCTAAAGAGACTGATAGAAGTGTTATTTTCGCCGGTTCTTACCGTCTCCCGGGCACGGTTCCATACAATAATGTGTATATATTTATGTTTCATAATAAAGTGTAAGGGGATACTTTAAAATATATATTGCGATCGAATATTTTCAACTGAGTCACAAAATGTGATAATGCTACGTATATCTGCTATCAAACGATACCACAATGTTTATAGGTCATAGATGAACGACAATTTTCATAGTCGATTGACTAATCATATGAAACCCCACTAATAATCATCGATTACTAGAACAAAAGGCCGCTATAGCATGTTACTCGATAGCCTCTGTTACATAATAATGAAAATACCTATACACTTTATAGCTATATGCCTAAGTAACTCTAGTTTTTAGTTGATCGCGGTTTTGTTATTTCACCTTTTAGGTAGCGTTTCATAATTATTTGAGAAAGTGTGTTTTACTAGCCTTTTCTTTTTTAATATAATTTTTAAATGAAATATTATGTAACATTGGGAGGTGGATTTGACAGACATAATTGTTACAACAGACTTAAGACATAGACATAAATACCTTTTCGAAAAGGTTTTTTGCAATTTGATCTTATGGACAGGCAAATATAAGACGTGAGTACTTTATTTATACAATGTTTAACAATAAAATGTGGATTCGCTAGATACGCTTGCAATATGCAAATATATCTAGCAAAACCTATGAAAATACATAAAAATCACATCACATAAAAGTTCACTAACAGGTCATATTATTATAGACTTTTAAATTTCGCCAACTCGAGAGAAAACATCTCATGTTACGAAAAGCACTCATAATACGCATATTTGTTAGAAATTGCTTATGTAAATTAATTGAAACTTATAACAATATATATATATCTATAAATTAGAACTTATTTTTCTCCTATAAAACTTTTAATCTACCTTACGCTTCCACAAGACATTTTTAAAACACAAATAAAAAGTAATGTATTTAATACGTACATAGAAATCCTTGCGCAGAGAGCCTTACAATACACTAAACCTCTGCTTCAAATTCAAGTTCTGCTACAAGCCACTGTCAGTCCAAATACAATTAAAAGAAATGAATATTCGAATAACCACTGCCATTGTTTACTTTAACTTATGCAAGTGAATACGTATAAACGCGTAAGCCTATATTTGTAACTTTATAACTAACAAAACAATATGTTAGTATGGACCACCAATAAAAGTCGTTTTCTTCAAACTGATCAAACATCAGCGTACAACACAAATCGAAATGTGCATTGCTTTGTTATACTGACACGATACGGAATGGGATTCGAAAACGATTGGGTGCTAGTGACGAAAAGCGTCCTTGTCGACAATCATCAATCGTCGTACTTTAAAATCGGTTCTCTTTTCGAATTCAAATAAAGATCAAAGAAAACGGTGGTAAATTTAACTCAAGTATAATAAGAAAAAGAACATTATTGTATTAAATTATTTTGTTTTATTGCATTGTTAGTCGACTGGGGTAAATTGAGGATTCGTTTTCCGGGTCAAACAAATCTTTAGTAGCAGTACGGAGTCTGGCAAAGTGCCCAGTAGACAGCAATAGATCCTAGTTATATGGCACGATTGTTATAGTAAACGAAATGTATGATCCTTTTGAGATTTGTATTCTACGTATTTTGCGTCGAATTCCTATCCTCCCCAATTACGACTCAGGTTTACCACGAAGCACTATCATAAATTTATTTTAAAATGTTCATCATGAGTAATGGAGACACTTTATTACTTTACCGTAGTTAATAAAGTCTTAAATGTTTAAAATACAGTTAAGAGAGATAAGAAAACTGCAAGCCACGCTTTTTTAAAATGAGGGTAATTTATTTTTGTCCTCGGCAGTAATCAGTGGCTGAATACATTTTAATATACTTTATCACTTTTTGCACTTCATAATATTATGTCTAGTACAAATTTAATTTATAATGACGTTATTAATTCTGACTCACAATTGGAATTTAATTATAACAATGTTCTCGCAATGCCTACAATTTGAAGAATCCTTTATTTTGGAATGAGCCGGAGAATTTTCAGTTGTTTAGCTGTAGATGACTTACAGATTTTCTTTATTATAATAAATTGAATAATACGTGAAATAATGATTGAGTAGAGAAACCTTCATCATTCATTGGCGAATTATAAATATATTACAAACGAGAAATATGCAAAGACATTGTTACACCGCATATAAAAACTACTCAAAACTTTTTACCTCAAATACGACCTGTGCCAAACGTCAATTTAAAAGTTGTAAACTTCGAACGTCCAGTTTATCTCGTGCGGTTAAATAGCGAAGAAAGCCGACTTTCATCTCATGTTCCCAAAACGTGCCTCGAGTAACAAGCAGGGCATCTAGTATATGATTTTCTATTACTTAACCCCGAAAGCCGAAGTTCCCCAACTTTGTCTTTTGAAACGACCAACTTCTATTATACTCGGTAAACTAACTTAATGACCTATTTTGTTTCGGTCATTGTGAATGCGGTGCTACTGTAATGATACGGTTACTACAAAGAGAATGGTAGATTAACTTACTTCTTAATTTCGTGCGGTTAGAGTATAATATAAAGCCAGAGTGCTTGAAGGCCATTCAGTCAACTTAAAACAGACAGCCTGACCAGTCGCAGCCCAAATAATAAAATAATGTTTTTCTTTTCTTTTCTTGCCCTGTGTATTCGGGAGCCATAGGAGTCCTTTCTGATTGTTTCGCGACCCAGCAAGCTGCGACGAGTCACATGCAATGACAGGCCTCAGTAATTTGCGTCTTTTATATAGTCAGGTTCCTGTTCAATATCGTTTATAATAACCAAAACAGATTAGAAGGGATTCAGTCAACTGTGTAATTTAAAAGTGTGACTGACTGCACCTTGGTCAATATGTTAAAGTTGATTGCATAGTACTAGTAAAACTGTCTGGTTTACATAATATTGTTTTCTGTTTACGCGAAGTTTATTCATTGAAATTAACTAATTTATACGGATTTTATCGGGGAGACAGTCTCCCCGTGACTATGGTTGCTGAAAAGCGACCAAAACGTCGGGGAAAGTGTAAAATTAAATTAAATCTAAATAGTTTTAATAATAATTTAATAAGCTTAAAAATTTGTAAAGTTTAATAGTAGTAGTAGCGTAACAATTTTCAAAATTATGTAATAAAGTGTCAAATAAACAACGCGTTATAATCCGTATATAGTAGTTTAATTTCAATTAATAATATTCGCGTAAACAGAAGACAATATTATGACCTAATGTTGTAAAATATTTAGTGAAAATGTATTTTTCTAGGGTAATAGTTAGTTCCTATTCATTTTCATACGCAGTTTATATGGTGAGAAATGCTGTTAATCATGGAACAATCATCATTTATGAAAATTTAAATAACAATAACATTTTCTATAAAAATTGCTCAAGGGTCCTCGCGAGAAAGTATAATTTAATTTATCTTATACAAAAGCTGTAAAATTCTCAGAACGAAATGGATGCTATAATATATGCACTCTTGCAATTTTTCAAAACGTTTTGCTGACGAGGTGCTACAAATGTTACCACCTCTTTGTGATACCGCTTTAGCCTCATTTGTTTTTCTTGTGGAATAAATGTGAAAGTAGGTACGATAAATTCAAAGCCACCCATTTATAACGATTTAAAGCTTGATAACCCTTTGTTCTAGTGCACCATGACACTTATACAGTCTCCATGGTCACATGAAAGAACATCAAAGCCAGTGGTATGACCGAAATCGTTGTATGTGGAAATAGCACTAAGATTTTCTGATAAGACTTTAAGTGTACACAATTAGTCATGGAATAAGCAAGGACAAAGACCAATGTCATGAAATTTCGAAACCATTGCATTTCACTTTTTATGCATGTATATCTTATAACGTAAAGTGCAGACACAGCTAAAAACAGAGTAAAGAATCAGAACGCAATTCGATCTATTCTTCGCTTTAAAAAATACATGGATATATACAGAAATCGTATATTAAGTTAGCCTCGTTCTGTTAATTTGTTCCACTGCTAAACGTCCGTCTAGCTAACCAGAATGAGAGAGGTAGCCCCGCTCGCCAAGTGCGGCTTGGCTGAATTCAATTACCGTGAAGAAGATTACGGGCTACGCTTAAGTATGCAAATCTTTTACCCCTTTTTCAACTGATGATAATTAAAACTATTAAGGAAGATCTTTAAAAGTCATTATATCTTCAAAATGCGGACATACCATCGTATGTCCAGTAATATGTGTCTGGAAAAAAGTCACTTCCGAATGGCCAAAAATTAATTTTATACAAGAATCAAACGGTGAAAAGTTGCATATTTGTGTTACGCAATAGGCCATGGTAAATACCAGTTGTTGTGTGTCATCATGATCAGCAAAATAAAGGAAAGAGGATAGCGGTAACTGCTGGAACTGGTATTATATTCGTCGTATTATCCTGTTTACTTTGACAAATATCAGACTAAGATGTTAACTACCAATTTTTTATAATGTAGAGGCACTGAATGTGTCTCTGGCAATTTATTTCTAAAATATATGTAAGAACTAAAATGCGTGTCGACACTTTTATATCTGCATTGAAATTATTAGAACTAGTAGGCAAACAAAGATCGAAATACGGTCGGAATTCATTAAGTTCTCCTTCTAAACCAAACATAACCTATGCAAAATCCCATACTATATCCTCAGGTTTTCTCTTTACGTATTATATATAGATCTACTGATAAACTATGACACATACTGTCATCATACTAAGATAACAAAAAACGTACAGGACACAGAGTGCGGAACCAAAGCCGCTTTGTTCACCACGCAACCGTAATCCTAGCTCTATTGTGCTTATCATGCACTTGTATTCATATTCCAGTACAATCCAAAGCTGTAAATATAAAAATAGAATTATATTTTACTGGGTAGTTGGTACTTATGAGATTTAAGTAGCTTTACCACCAAAGTTGGGTTTGGGATGGCAACGTAATCCTTCTACACGGGAATATGTAGATTACAGTTGTACTTGTAGGATCGGAAAAGTATAATGTTTCAAAAAGAATACTATTAAAACTATAAACTGCGGGAAAACATAAGACGGCACAGTACGTAGTCAACTATAAAATGAATAAAACAAGGATGTGCACCTATATGCCGTGCTACCCATAAGGCACCTAAGGTGAAAATATACAATAGTAGTTTTTGTCTGCAACTTTGCTCGCATTAATTTAAATTGTGTCAATGATTTTTATCCCCCGGGAACAGTACATTTTTCGGATGAAAGGTACCCTATGTGCTTTCTTGGGCGCATGACGAAGTATATGTGAAATTTCATGATGATCGGTCAAGTAGTTAAGGCGTGTAAGCGTAACAAACAAACACACAAACTCACTCGTATTTACAATATTATTTAAAATGTTATTAATATTTAAGATTAAAAATATTAAATTAACATTTATTGAAATTAAACTACTATATACGGATTTTATCGCGTTATTTATTTGACACTTTATTACATAATTTTGAAAACTGTTACACTACTACTACTATTAAACTTTACTCATTTTTAAGCTAATTGAATTATTATGAAAACTATTTAGATTTAATTTAATTTTACACTTTCCCCGAAGTTTCGGTTGCTTTTCAGCAGTCATGGTCACGGGGAGACTAAGATGGTAGTTGTCTCAATGTTCCAGTGTAGTTATTTCAAAGTACCCGAACATAATTTAATCATTGGTGTTTCTATTTACGCAGAATGAGCTCAAAGTATCATGAAGTGTAGCTGTGGTTTGCTTCTTCTTGGGTTTGACTATTTTTATTACTGGATCCCAAGCTGGTGGTACATTCCAACCATCTTCTCTATTAAAATTAGGATGTTTTTTGATTTCAATAGCCTCGCGAAGCATCCTTGGTAAGAATCGGTGTTCTTTAGCGAGAATCTGTGGTTTGTCAAATCCGTATATAGTAGTTTAATTTCAATGAATAATATTCTCGTAAACAGAAGACAATATTATGTAAATTAACATTTGTTATATTTAAAATATAACATTATTGTTATTATTCTATCTTATTTTTTTGACATTCGAACTGCTGCAGTGATTTTATTTATGACGTTAATATAAGTATTATATTATTTTATGGCTTCAGTTTGCGATTCTGTCTATGTCATTTTGTTTATGTGCAAAATATTACGATCGGTCCTGACATACTGCAGATTAGCTCGTACAATCAGACATATGTTAATACCGGAAAAAAACAAAATAAAATGTTCGTTGATGTTTGTGATATGTAAACGGTTGCTTAAACTTAAAAAAGGTTTTGTTTTAATAATATGTACAAATTGTATTGCTTAACTCACGATACAAATGCAGAGGATAAATTATCAAGGGATTCAAATGGTATGGTATGTGAAGAAGTACGGGTTAGAGGCGGGGTCAAAAGATAATGACTTGGTAAAGAAGCGAAGCAGTACAAATGGCAGTCCTACAATGCCAGCGTTATGCAGTTCACACAACTCGCCCGCAAGTGAAGCGTACGTTGCTTACGTACATCATTATCCTTGTTTTGCTCGACTAGCACAGTCTATGACAATAATCACGGTGCTTCAGTTATTGTAGTAGTTAATGAAATCAATTCACTTGCATGAAGTGTCTCGGGTGTAGTGGGGTACAGAAAAAAGCTTTGCGCGCGAAATGTCATCGAATGTAGACGTTATAATGTATACCGTACTGCATTGTGGCATAGCTTATCATATATTACATATGTTTCTTATACAGTTACCTCACGCATAATGCATCTTCTTCGTTAATGTTATCCACTCAGCTTCGGTAGAAGCATATGTACATGACATAGATTTGTAGCAATAATTGTTCACACTCACGGTTCAACGCAAATGCCAAATGGAAAGACCGTAAACTAAAGTATTACATTTTCAACTTAAACACAGGTTTAACCTAGTTCGGACAAATATTATCTATAAGTGCTCTTTATGTTATTGTTAAGATGCATTTGTGAAACTAAGAATTTATACTGAAACAAATAAATTATTATTATTATTATAATTTCAATTTGTAAATCGCCGATTATTTAATTCTAGCTGTCCCTCGCGGTGGCAGATACGTTTATGATTACTCCTACACTAGTGTGGCTCGTCGCATATATTTATAACCTAACATTACTTATAAGTAAAGTACCTTTCTAGTGGTAAAATATATTTTTAAATCATTCCCATTGTATTAGTTCATTCATAACAAAAAAAAATACTATCATACAAATTTGAAACATGAGGGAGATATTGAAATGAGAACGATTGCTGGCAACAAAGTGAATGGAGCTCTACGCGCTTTTATGAACAGCCAAAATGTATCCGAAAAGGCACGTTTGGCTGTTCATAGAGGACTATTAGTGCCCACACTTATGTATGGAAGTGAAAGTTGGGTATGGCAAAAGAAGCATGAGAGCACAATAAATGCTGTAGAAATGAGAGCGCTGAGAAATATATGTGGTGTGACTCTGAAAGATATAATAAGGAATAGTGTAATTAGAGAGTAGAAAGAATGGACGAGGAATTTTTATAAGGCTAGTGTGAATGGAACAGTCGCAAAAGGAACACCTAGGCGAACGTTTCTCGATCAGATCGGAAGCGTTCTGAACAAAGGCCAGGTTAAGAGCACCTTGAACCGACAGGCGTGTATGAGGAATGTGATGAAAGTGAATGAAGCCAGAGAAGTGTGTCAGGATCGTAGCAAATGGAAATCCGTAGTCTCTGCCTACCCATCTGGGAAACAGGCGTGAATCTATGTATGTATGTATGTAAATTTGTCCTCTTTACAATGAAGTGAAAACACGTATGGACTTATTAAATTCGTTAAAATGATTCAAGAAATAAATCAGTATTATCGGCTGTCAAATATCTTATTATGTAAACACTAAATTACTAGAGAGCTTTTGTTAAGATCAATGCTACAAACTACAAATATTTTTGCTTTCAGTCACGTCAAAGTTTAAACATTCTACAATACGTAATGAATATTTCATAGTAAATTGCATTCTTAGAAAGTGAGCGAGCGTTGGAACAGTTGAATAACAAAAATACCCGCTCGAAGCGATAAAAAGCCAAATAGGACAGCTCATTAAAAGTCTAGCTTCGATAAGCACAGCCGTGAACTCACGTCTACAATGGCTTGCGATATATTGTACTTAGTCGTTGACGACTACGGTACACTTATATACCTTCATACCCGCAGCTTGTATAAAATATTGTCGTATTTTATTGCTTCGTAGCTCACGTTCTCATATAATTATTAGTCTCGACTGCAGTTCTTCGCCACCGATTGAACAAAGTTAATTTTGTTTTTCATTTAATACTGATTTATAGATATTGTTTACAAAAACTACTTTTCGACCTCTGTATTTACGTACAAAGGTCAAGAAGTAATTTAGTCTCTGAAATACAAACTTTAATTATATAAAGTTTATATTATTGACTACTAAGGTTTTTGGTTCCAATATTGTAGAGACCTTCAAAACAATGAAATCATATACACAAATTAGCACACCCAGACTACTTTTGAATTGTTTTACTTACATTTTAGAGAAGGAACTCATGAATTGTCGCATTAGTGTTCGGCAAGAGATAACTTTACCAAAACACCAAACACATAATCAAATTAGCAATGAACTGTTATCAGAGATCATATTAATGATAGAGTAAACCGTTTATACCCTTGCTAATTTAAACTATAACTACATAAACAATAAATACATTAAGGACTAATGTCATATAAACTCGTGGTAAGCCCAGTGGAAGTTTACTCATAAATAAAATCGTATGTTACTGTGCCTCTATTAACACTTTAACAGAAGCTTATACATGGGACGTGTGAATGAGACCCTACCTACCTATAGAATTTACCATGTTGTATTATACTAAGATTTTGGACACAATATTCGAATACGAATAATTCAAAAGCCATGACGTCTTCACTTACAGTTTAAAGATATATCTTCTGTTGGATTATATCAATTAAAACTATTATGAATCAAAACTATTAAAATTAAAACAATCGTAAATTATTTTTGTTGATTGAAATTGAACGTTGTTTATTTGACACTTTATTACATAATTTTGAAAACTGTTACACTACTACTACTATTAAATTTGACTAATTTTTAAGCTAATTAAATTATTATCAAAACTATTAAAACTATTTAGATTTAATTTAATTTTACACTTTCCTCGACGTTTCAGTTGCTTTTCAGCAGCCATGGTCACGGGGAGACTCAGGAGGTCTCCCCGTGACCATGGCTGCTGAAAAGCATTATATAAACAACGCGATAAAATCCGTATATAGTAGTTTAATTTCAATGAATAATATTCACGTAAACAGAAGACAATATTATTTTTATTGGTTTTAAAATCAAAGTTGCAAGTTTTAATATCTTGAGATGAAAGATTTGCATTTTCTTTAAAAGTCAATGCTTGAACTGTCCCTATTAAAAGATAGTTACTGCTAAAAAAGATTAAAATTATAGTTGAAAGTCTCGAGTCCAGTCGGATAAGCATGATCGTAATTAAAATGCTGACTGCTGCTATGACCGTTAGATTTTCGAGACGGTTGAAGGAAATTGTTGAAGTATTCTGTCAAAAGATCCTAAGTTACAGCACGGAGTCTGAATGTGTACTATGTAGTTAGAAAGAATACTGTTATAGGTTGGTCTTCTATAACGTATGTTCGGAATATAAATTGCGAAACATTAGTTAGATATACATAGCTGCCTAATCCTTTGGGACGGACAAGGATTACTATGTAAACCATATTATATAACTCTATTTCTCCATAAGTTCTATATGTATGTAACGATTTCGGTTTCAATTCACATCAGGTAAACTCTTACTTCGTAAATACTAAAGTTAATCTGTCCATTTGTTACGTTTAGACGTTAAACCGCTAAGACAACTTTAATCACATTTTGCAAAACCCATGAATACTGACAAGGAAAATTGGCTACATTTTATATCATTCGTTATAAAAGTACCCACTTCATGTCAAAACAATGTCGGATAAGACTGATGTTAAAATGAAAGTATGTTGATGTCATTAAAATCGCACACGTACTCTATTATGATTTTAACAGTAGATTTATTGGAATTATCATCATCGTAAATTCAAACACCTACATGGCCCATTTCTATCAGCTCCAAAATAGGACGCATGTGTTCGTCAATTTATCGCGCATGAATAATAATCGGATTGTTATTGTCTAAATGATATTGAAAAGGGGTATTTACACGAATTTGAATTTGGAACGTAAACAAGTTCAATCAGAGAAAGCGGTTGAATAGAGTAGGTTGTATAATAATATAATTATTGAGTGTTTTCTATCTTAATCAAATTATAATATACTACATTTTGACCGCGGCTTCGTCCGCGTAAATGTGGTAATATCAATTTTCTATTCCTCTTTTATTAGATGAAAGGTGTCCTATGTCCTTCTCTGCTCCCCTAACGAGGTTTACTTATACGGTTTTTTTTATGATCACTCAAGTAGTCAGGGCGTGAAAGCGTATCATACAAACAAGTACTAACTAATATTATTAATGCGAATGTAAGTCTTTCGCATTTATAATATTAGTTTGAATATGGCTGAATAATATACAAATATAATGTTTATAGGATTAGATTGCAATATATAATACATACATAGATTTACGCCTGTTTCCCAGAGGGGTAGGCAGAGACTACGGATTTCCATTTGCTACGATCCTGACACACTTCTCTGGCTTCATTCACTTTCATCATATTCCTCATACACGCCCGTCGGTTCAAGGTGCTCTTTAGATTGCAATGAATAATTAATAATATATAATGAATAATAATTTTGTTAGCTCAAATATTTAGAATAAGGTTCTAGTCGCGAATTTGTACGGGAATAAATTCCGAGGTAAGAAGTATTCTCTATGTTAATTTAAGACATTGTCTACTAGCGTTTCGAATGTCTTTCAATTTGGTTTAATTTTATTAACGCTAGATTTACTAACAAACATCATAAAAGAGTATGAAGAATAGTCCATATTCCAAAATAGTGGGTATCCCAAGCCTCACGCCTATTTTGTACATGCGTACACCCCTGTCAAATATACTCGTGAATCTTAATACAAAAATAAAGAATATAAATTAATGTGTATTTGTTTCTTCCTTTCTTCACCTTAGTAGATCTTCAATATGACGCGATTATTCAACTTGGAGTTTGAGGAAATAGCTAATTTTTACCTAGAAAAATACCTTAAAGATATAAGCAGGTATTTTTTTCTAAAAGCACGGTGCTACGTGTATTTTAAACACGAATATACTAAACAAAAGGTGCTGTCGGCCGCAGCTAATGTTTAAATATGTTCCTCCATAAGAGGCTACCTTTCCTTTGAACCTTTAGAAATAACTAGTCTTTTCTGGAATGCTCTTCGTATGTGTCCCAGATATTTAATGTCTTCGACAAAGTCAAGTTTCAGCTTAATAAGTTTACTAATCTTTTTATCTTTAGTCAACGAGTCAGTAAATAAATGCGCTAGTACTTAATTAAATTTATCTTAAAACTTAGAAAGGATTAGTCTTAAACATTTATATCAGAATTTATGCTTTGACGTACATTTCTTTGAAATGTGAAAATATGAAGTTGACTTTATTATATCTCGCAGATATAATGTAATTACTGACCTTGTAATTAGTTCTAATCGTCTAAGTAATAGGTATACAGCTTAAAATAATTTTGTATATATTGCTAAAGCCGATACACCGAGGCTGCTAACTGACCCTCTAATATAACTACATTGTAAGCCGCTATCTAAAGTAAACTAATTAATTCTACATCGAATTTAGCAAGGCATTCAGAATCCACAAAAAGTCAACTCATTACTAAAAGTCATTATAAAAATAACAAGATTTTATAGCAATCGTATTGGAGAAGTTCTCGCCACTTGACCCAAAGGACAAACAACGTTTCAAGTTTAATTAGGAGTTTACCACGAAAAGAAACTGCTGATTCTAAAAACAATAGCAGGATAATAAATGAAACGGCCTGCGCGTAGTACGACAGAAAAATACAAGCGGTCACAGTAGAAATGTCTATTGTTCTGTTGATTAAATGGATGGATACCTTTGAGTAGGAAAAGCCGGTGTGCTTTAAATGAGACGAGAGGCGCCTGTCAAAACATTCTTCTATTTATCTGCGTGACGAAAATGTGATTATGTCTGAAGTACGTCACTTAGCTTCACTATTTTCTCTCGATTACTTAGCTGGCGGAATTATAAAGAATGTTAAAATATAGGTCTATTTTCTCCAGAAATACTTCAAGTAATATCAAGTTTCTAAGTATTGATATTGACATAGTAAGATATAGCTGAATTTTTTAAATAAAATGGAACAATATCTTCAAAAATGTATGTGGCTTATAAATATTCTACTTGCTTTGCTTTAGAACTATTGACACGTATCATAGTCTTTTTAATATATAAAATATCGTATTTTATCGTGCCCTGAACTTCGTGAAAAGATTTTCAAGTTCGCTTATGATAATAGTTTCTTGGAATAAAATACTGTATCTATATATGTGGCTACAAATCTCTTTGCAGTTAGATGCAAGTCTTTTAATAAAGTTTGTAAAAAAGAATATAACAAATAATTCGGCATATACAACGTATTTTTAATATTTATATTTTGAGCACCCGAATAATGCAATTCTAGTTGAAGTCTCCCTCATTACCATCTCAGTAAAACTCAATCAAATGAAACCAGATTGTTTGGCTAAATTTTACGTAATCTTCGTCATGATTGAAGAAATAACATTGAAAACGAAAATCTGGCTGTATTGTAAAAGCAAATTAGCTTTATTCTGCGTCTCAAATTTAACCAATGAACTGGCCAACTCCCGAACCGAATGGAAACTAATTTGAAACATTGGAGGATTTAGTGAGACAGAAATGTACAAGTTCCATTGATTTTCTCTTTGCAATTGATTGTTTCATTTACCAAGAGTCTCAGAAGACGACGCAGGATTACTCAAGGGATAGATAGCAACTTTCTCCAGTTTTATTTACTTAATCTATTGCCAAGCTGTAGCCACAATTCCTGCAGTAATAGTCCATGATTACAATTTATACAGCTATGTGTTTTTTTGGCGACACATATCCAAAAATAGCATTCATTCATTACATGCAATATTTGAAATGGCTCGTGTGCCGACGGCGTAGGTCGCTGGTCGCTCTTATTCGCGTATCTATGAACTTTGTCAAGTATACGCACGTAGCCTCACACGTCTATAATCTCGAAGGGTATACAGAGGTGTATTACATCCAGATGTTTCCAGCAATGTTTTAGATCACACGTAATAGAGGGCGTGCTTATTGCCCCCTACTGGGCACGTTGCCAGAATCTGCTTAGCAACTGAGAATTTCCTAAATCTCCACATTTGCCTCAGTCGGGACCTCACGATCGCAAGCATACATAAGGGCAAACTTATGCCGCGGGACCAACGAGGTAGTCAGGCGCGTAAATGAAGTTTAGAACTATCTTAAACTGGTTATCGATAACGCTAATACTATGATTATGTAGTTTGTATTTAGAGTGTCGAATGTTTGTGAGGGAATCAAATTTCAATATCATAATGATTCAGTGTTAAAAAGCGCTAGTCTAGTAGGAAACTCTAGTAGGAGAGAAAAGCGAAAAATATTTGCAAAGATATGTCAAGTCTGCCAACCCGCAGTGGCCAACGGGGTGAAATATGGCGTAACCCTTCTCATACTGAGAAGTGGTTTAAACCCAGCAGTAGTACAGCTTATAAACAAAGCTTATATGTATAGTATCTGTTATCCCCAGAAGATTATGTAGACACGTGTTAAAGACATATTTCGACACTTTAATAAAATATCGCAAATAATTCGCGAGGAGCTTATCAGTTTTATAGGTTTAGACTTCACACTGCAAGTAAGGAACTCCCGATATAAACACCCAATAATATTATGCGACTTCGTCACGGCAATAACGCATGCGTCATATTAATTACCCGATTACACTGTAGTAGTCTTAACGTTACTAGCGGACTTCTATATCCATTTCGTTACATTGCATAGGGAAATTAAAATTAATAATTTATTATTTTGGCCTAGATTTGGCGTGCACCGTAATATATTGACGACTTGAAGTCAAGTGGTTCAAAACTTTATTGCTTGACTTATATATATGTTTACTTTGTATATGTTTGCTGCGGTCAATGTATAAAAAATACTAGTAAGTCAAAAATAAGTAATTGTTTGATGAGACAGATAATACGCTTCTATAACCAGTTGCTCAATAACAACTAAATATATAACTTAAACATAATATTGTCTTCTGTTTACGCGAATATTATTCATTGAAATTAAACTACTATATACGGATTTTATCTACCAGTCTCCCCGTGACTATGGCTGTTGAAAAGCAACCGAAACGTCGGGGAAAGTGTAAAATTAAATTAAATCTAAATAGTTTAAATAGTTTTAGTAATAATTCAATTAGCTTAAAAATTAGTAAACTTTAATAGTAGTAGTAGTGTAACAGTTTTCAAAATTATGTAATAAAGTGTCAAATAAATAACGCGATAAAATCCGTATATATATAGGAGGAGTTCAGTGACATACACACGTACAGTAGAATTATATATACATATAAATAAACAAATAAATTATAAAATTGTAATATATTTACTTTGTAAACAAGGATTTCTACTGAGGTTATTGCTTATTATTTATTATTTTTATTGCTGGTTATTGCTTATTTTATATAGTAGCAGTCACGTTTTAAAATGGTGGTACAAGAAAATATGTCATTTCGAAAACACTGTCACAGGTTTATGCGTAATAAATAGTTTAATTAGCTTTGTCATTTACTTAATACTAATTTAAATATTACAGCAATTGGCTTGTCTATTCATAGTTTTGTCGCGTCAAAATGGCACCACAAGGAGTCGTATTCTTTCTTTCTTTTCTCTTTTTTCTCTATTTATATTCACAGAGAGGTTAAAGCTGTAT
Source organism: Catocala fraxini (assembly GCA_930367265.1). Classification (NCBI taxonomy): domain Eukaryota; kingdom Metazoa; phylum Arthropoda; class Insecta; order Lepidoptera; family Erebidae; genus Catocala; species Catocala fraxini. The sequence continues at coordinate 9,407,411 of OV884038.1, forward strand.
CACATTCATTTTGCGCCATGTTTTGAAGTCCAACGTAAGGACTTCCTTATGTTGGACTTAAAACATGAGTTTGGAAGTTTGGAAATGTGATGACGACAATATAATTACTTAATTAAATCACATTTCCGAACTCTGTTACAGAAAATTTTCTAGCAGAAGCATTCAATGAAATAATTGTGCAGTCCAGTTAAAGTTGTAAAATAGTCGTGACAAACTGGCCGTTACTGCTATTTTCAGCTATGCTTGACAAGAGCCTATACTTAGACCATTTTCACACTGTTAACAATCTAGATATCCAGATTTCACATATCATCGAGATCATTAACAAACTACCAGGAATCCAATTACGCCTAACGTTTTTCTAAATAAACTTATAAAAAATGTTTACGTTATGAAATTATACTTACATCTTTATTCCTAATGTTGATAGGAGGACCCAATACAACTTTGCCTAACACACACATTGAACTCGAGACCTAATGCACAATAGTTGCATACACTAGCTGCGTCATCGACGTAATTCTAAATTCTAAAGAACAGTTGAGAAGTAGATGATTTGTTAGTTGTTTCTAAACTTGACTCCACTGAATCGTCAGTCAAGCAGGTGCTGCGTGACTGATAATTCAGAGTACTGAAGTTTACCTTATTTGTCTACAAGGACATTTCCAGTAGTACTTATCCTGGATCTTTGTCCAAAAATTATCTTCCAGGTAACTGAGATAAGTATACGTATATTATTATGAATTCAATACCCGTAAAAAAATTATACATCGACGCCTACATACAAACTATCTAATAAACCTATCTCCGAAATCATGTTCGATATCTTATTAGTTTGAAATTGAGCGCCGTCCCATTTTACCCACTTCATATCATCATTACTATAACGGGACATAACCTAAATAAAAATAAACGAAACTACAATCCCGTATACAATGCACTGTCAACCTAATAAAACCCTTTTTACGCCTTTCCGAACCACACATCCCACATGGCATGTCATAAACATACAAAAACAATTCCCATAAGACTTGTCTGGAAACAGATGCGACATCATATTACGGAACACAATCTGCAATTTATAGTCGTAAGATCTGTACACTAAGCATTTTATACTCGCTGCAGATATCGTTTTAGAGATTCTATGGTCATAGTTAAAGTTTATCGTCGTGGGATCCACGATCCTTTTAAAAGGACTTTAGTATATAAATATTGCCTATATTTTTATTAAATTTTGTCATGAACATTGAACAATGAATAACTATTACTGAATGACATGGATGAGAACAATGACCGCCTTTTTTATTTCTTGTGCCTAGACAGATATAAGTTATATAGTGAAATAATCTAATAACCTATATTTACAAACGTATTAAAAAAGATAACATAATTACAAAAACACAAATAATTATAATACTAAATATTTACAAAAATGGTTTAGGCATCGTAGAATTCTTCAGCATCGCTGTCAACTGGTAACGTGCCCAGTAAATAAATTATGTAAATATAAGTAAATAAATTAAAGACAAAAAATTTTAGAAAAAGTTATATAGTAATTATTAAACGTAACGAAACTTCACTTACAATAGATGTTCGACATTATACGCAAAGTTAAAATCCATTATAAAATGGTATGGCACTGCAAATAACCTTTTTTGTGAGATCTTTTGCATATTACGCCTTTGTGGACCTTTTTGTGATTTTTAGAAATGTAAACACTTGTAATGTAAACTCTTTAACATAATTGGCTACTTAGTAAATGTGGAATTAAAGTACAAGTAAGTAAAGCTGTTAAAAATACATATTTTGTAAAAAATAGGGTTTATAACTGTACCTCGGATTCTGCTTAGACTTAGTTTGGCCGAAAATGTATTTTCTCCATTTTACAGATGATCACAGTACATAGTATAGCATTTTTTTTTCGAAGGCAAGCAAACCTAACTGGATTTCTGGGGCAGCGTTGGGCTATCAAAAATAAGAGACTTATGTTTTCTTATGCTAGCTTTGCTTCTTTTACAGAGTCGAGTTTGCATATAAATTTAAAATACTATGCGTGGCTATTTTGTACACCTTTCAGCATCCACGACCAAGTTATAACGTTTGCAGTATATCTTAAAAGTTATCAATACTATTTATATTCGATACTGTCAAGTATAGAAATTAAACCTCTATTACGCTAAGGCCCTGAGTTAATACAAATTGGTAAAAGTGCCGTAATTCAAGAGTGCCCGAAGTAAACCTTCGTCGTCTTAAGAATCCAATTATGTATCTTGTTCGCGTACTACGTGAGGTATGCCTGGGATAACATGTTCTAATACATAATGTTTTTAAAAACTGTTTGGGTTTAAGCGAAACTTCGTCGAAAACGTAAATCTATTTTACACTTTCCAGTAAAATAGTTTAAATTAGTACTAAAGTTTAATAGTATTAATAGTTAAATTGTTTCAAAATTGCGTAAAAGTAGTGTTTTCAAATAAACAACGCGATAAAATCTGTTTAATTTCAAATGTACATATAACAATCGCGTTAACATAAGACAATGATTGTTATATTTTTGTTATATATACCTACATATATCTAACTGTATGTTTGATTATCTTTGTTCGGGCATGTAAGTAGTTCTCACATACTACTAAACATAAATATGTTATGTAATACGTTTAACTTAGTTTTGATACTCTTACCTACAAACTACACTCAAATTTAAGAAGTATTTAAGTTTTAAAACGAGTGTCTTATCTGGAAAAACACACTCACACAAACACACAAATAGCAATAATTTTGTTGATTCAAGAGCTTACCTTGATCAATAAAACTATTAAAGTTAAGTACATAACGTTTATGTGTTTTTCTGATTAGGCACTAGTACTAATACTTAGATACATCTTAATAAACAGACTGCAATGCAGAGGGTCTCTCGGGTTCGAACCCACGTCGTGCACCTCTGACTTTCGGAAGTTATATAACTTTTCGAAATTATGTGCGTATTGATAGACAATTATCGCCTGCTCCGTGCCTCGTAGAGCACGTTAAGGCGTCGGTCCCGGCTGCCATGAACATCTATGGCAGTCGTTATTGGCAGAGTGTCGACACAAAAGATCCCACTGGGTCGAAGTGTAGCCGGTCTGCACTGACTGGCCCCCACATAAGATACATACATACGTCTTAATATTTGAGAGTGGTTTATAAGTAAGGCCGTAAGTTTAGTAAGTAAAAGTTCAATGCAAAACCACGTTTTAAGGAAATGCATTCAGTTATTTAGTAAACCAGTATATAATATTATACGTCTACGTTGCTGCAGGTATGCTGCGAGCAAACTGAGTAGTCCACGCAATGAGGTAGCGGGCAACGGCTAGTAATAAATAAATTATGTTACAAATATTTTCTGTAATGTAATACAGATATAATTTAGTAGCTCGACGGCCTCGATGGCGTAGTGGTTGGTGTAACCGACTGCCACGCCTGAGGTCGCGGTTTCGATTCCCGCACAAGTCAAACAATTGTGTGCATGAACATGGATGTTTGTCTTGGTCTGGGTGTTTCTATGTATAATATGTATGTATTTACAAAAAAAAAGCATATAATAATATGTATGTTTATCCATTGTCTAGTACCCATAGTACAAGCTCTGCTTAGTTTGGGCTAGATGGTGACAAGTGTACGTGGTAGAATATTATTATTATTATAGCTTTTGCCTGCGGCTTTGCTCGCGTAAAAGTAGGTGAGTTAAGCTAGGATGTTTAATAAAATATAGCCAATGTTACTGGGTAATAATGCAGCTTACTAATGGTGGAGGATTTCATAAATCGGTTGAGTAAGTTTTGATTTAAATCCTCACAAACAAACAAACAAAAAATCAAATCTCCCCTCTTTATATTATTAGTATAAATATAGATTAAGCACGATAATGCCCTGCGTGCCCGACAACTTGCATGCAGCAGGATCTGATGGCTGCTTCTAACAACGCAGCTAGCGTAGCTACTTTTTGGGCGGCAAATATATAATTTAAAAGTGTTTGCCAACGATACGCAAAGAAGAAGAAGCACGATATTCATACAGCTGTAGTACTTTCAAGTTTAATTGAGGTCTATTAAAATCTATTTATAGGCAGAAATTATATTATGGTTTGTTTTGATGCTACTCATCGTTGAAAGGTCAATATTAGACTGCTACACTATACTATGCTGTACACAGAAAGAAGTACTGATATCACATACTGCATCTAATAGTAATAATATAGCATCTTTAAAATTAATGTCTCTACACAGAGATTGCACAGAGTTTAAGTGACTCTCAGTACTGGGAATATGAATTCTGTAATCCAATTATTGTTGTCATGAATATGAACATTCTTTGTGACAGTATTTAAAACCATCGCGTTTTATTAAAAGTATAGCAAATAACTTTTAAAAGTTGTCTGTTGTGGTCTGTTATTATTGGGTCTTCGGATTTAATTTCTAGGTTCGACAAAGTGTTATTGGTTTTACTGTTAGGAAATTTGCAATAACTGGACGAGGTCTGGCAACGTGCCGGATAGACAACAATAGGCTCATGCCCATTATAAGAAACCTAAAAAATTGCTGGCGTAATATACATCTGCTAACGACAAACATGATGAGTTATGTAATGTTAGTATGAGAAACTATAATTTTATTTATCTTAACAACATTCCTACCAGCCAAAAGGAAAACTACATTATATCTAATGAAATTATTTCGAGGTTTGGTTTTATTCCATTGTTCTCAATTACCAGATCCAAAACTACATTACATGAGTTTATTACGGTATAGTTATACAGTAAACACTGAACTTGTATACAAAGAAGGGAAAAGAAAAACTCGAAAAGCTTTTTGCGCTAAAAGCTGCAAAGCGCTCAACTCTAGAAACTTTATTAATTTTCCCTATGAAGAAAATGAAGTATTAACGATAAGCGCGACCTATGTGTACTGCAGTGTAATGCATTCCAATACTTCACACAAAATTTCCATTACGTGGTCCTTTAAATTGTTTATTAGTTAATATATTGATAAGTGCCATACTCAGCAATATTGAAATAGCTTCAAACTATTCTGGATTATTTCAAGCATAGCACGTACAATATACATTGTTCAAATAGTTCAGTGATAGTTTTATTGCACCGAATAGCTTAGGCAATAAATGCTTTGCACTTTATTCGACGTTTGTCACATAAAAGGACCAAATTTAAACTGTTTTGGTTTGTATTAGACTCTACAAGACAATTTATTGAAAACGATAAAATCATGATTGTTTTCTGGGTTACTTCGAAAGTAATATATCTGAATTTATATGCAGAGTAGGCCCAATACACAAAATAAATAAATATATGCATCACTGTGTACACGTGGAAGAAAAAATATATGGATTATGTATATATACATATATGTAGTTACGTATAACTTATACTCTCCTGTAACATCATGCATTATGCATATTTCTGTCTATAGAGACAGGCAGAGGAGATGTAGATGAATTTGTCTCTATTTTTTCCTTTGTGCTCTTTTTACACCTCATTTTTTTTGCTGGCATGTATAATTAAATTATCCTATTACTGAAACGTGTGGTGTTCTAGCGTTATTATATTGAGCCTACTTGCCAAGAGAGTGCAAAGCTTAGGAGGCTATTAATGTTGTAGGTAACATACCAACTGGGCTACATTTGTTTACAGAATTACTTTAGCATATTTTTGTTTATATATACATAATATATCAAATGCACTGCAATGAAGACGACTTTGAGGCCTTTATCAGAGTTCTGAATATTTACCAAGGGCTTAAAATATCTAGTACGAATGCGATAGAGAGACGAGTCTAGTAACGTCTGGCGGGCACATTGCTACAATTCCTGTTATAGCTCAGAATTTTTATTTATAGAGTCACCTGTACCTATTAACAATGGCGGATCTGCATATCAGTAATTCTACAGGAGAGCGCGTCAAAGTTTATATTGCTTATATTTTCTTAAATATACGACTTAGGTTTGCGAAAAAATACTATATATTAATTTACGTTTCAAAGCTCATATAGATAGTAATGAAATATTATTTTTCTGTTCTAACCTTCTTGTACTCGCGCGTTGGTCTCTCAGACCGACATATCAATCATTCGCTGTTTTTTCATAAACTACCTTCACTGGGATTTTATGATTCTTAGAAGCTTCATTATTTTTCGTCCTCTATTGTTTAGTGCGGCGTAAGGGCAGTTGCCAAGTGGACAATTACTTTATTGCTGTTATCGGTCCGTGAAACCGACGCGAGTATAGGCGTTACTATTTTAGGTAAGTTAATACATTTTTGTTTTGAAATATTACTCAATAAAATGTATTAATTAATTTTAGTAGTAGGTATATACTATGTAATGAGTATAATGTTTAACATTATTTTAGAACAGTTTTATTTGTTTTTAGTCTATTTCATCACACATCACTATGAACGAAGTTTACCAAGAACACTGAGACAGAGTATATTAGAATTATGCAACATTGATAACCCTAAATCTTCGTCTTCTGGTTATCATCAAGAATAGGGTTGGTAATTTCGCTACTTAAAAAAATATCTAATAATAATAATACTTTTGTCTCGAGCATACGGTTATGGTATGTTATGATTGTTGACCAATGAAACCTATAGTGATTTATACTTTTCTATGTTTTAATATTGTTTTTGCTATTTTGTTTTATTATATTATGAAGTGTGTCAGGATCGTAGCAAATAGAAATCCGTAGTCTCTGCCTACCCCTCTGGGAAACAGGCGTGAATCTATGTATGTATGTATGAATTTTATTATACTTCCGAGTTCATTTCTTAGTTGTCATTAAAAAAAAGTTTAATTTTGTTATTTACCTTAGAGTGCAAAAAATACGTTTTATAAGCGACTGAATTAAAAGTCTGCTTCTACCAAATAAATGAAAAGTATAAGTATATGTTTTAGTTTTTTTATTTAATCATAAAATCCAATTATATAAAAAATAATATTATTACATGTGTTCAATAGAATTCAGATCCGGACTGTTCGCAGGCCACGGCAGAACTTCTATACGGGCTTCCTCCAGAGCCTCTCTGGTGGCTCAAGCGGCATTTGCACGAGCATTGTCTTGCATTAACTTCAATCCTGTACCTATTCGCTGTGCAAATGGCACCTAATGGGGTCTAATTACCTTCCCGATGTCGTTGAGCTGTTATTGTGCCTTCATTTAAGATTACTAGCTCGGTTCTACCGGTTAGACTTATGCCACCCCATACCATAACATTGGACCCTCCAAATTGATCTCTTCCATGAATGCACGCTTGGGAAAATCGCTCACCTTCTCTTGTCCACACTTTGACGCGACGATCATCACTAAAAAACTTCAGTTTACACTCATCTGTAAACAGTAACATACTCCAATCGTTCATGTCTCCATCTAAATGAAGCCTTGCAAATGTTAACCTGTTTGCGCAATGAGCACTTGTTAATGTAAGCCGCACTATTTGTGTTCTGGAGAACTGCTGTTCTTCAAGCAATCGGTTTCTAATAGATTGGTCACTGACGCGAGTCCTTGTTGTCTGGCTCAAGTGGGTTTGCAAAGTGCGGGCAGTGATATTACTCTCTACGTGCACTCAAGCGTTTGTACCGGTCTTCTCGTACTGGTTCCTCGAACCCTGCCGGCACCCTGTCTTCTAGTAGGTCTCCCAGTGTCTTGAAACCGATTTCAAGCATTTTGGATGGGTCTTCACGGGAAACCCTTCTGCAAAGCAACTGAACGCTGCGAATAGTCTTCTTGAATTAATGTTATGGCCCTAATAGTAGTAACCATATCCATATGTCGTCGAACTCTCGTCATTGCTGTTTTAGAAATGCCAATGCACACTGTAATTACCAATAATGTTCGCTGTTCGCTGCAGAACGCAAATGTTAAATAAGTTTAAAGTTCACATTAAAATAGAGTAGAATCAAGTGGTTACGCAAAAATAAAGTAATGACTACCCAGTTACCCACTAATGCAGGCAAATATGAAGAAAATTGTTCACAAACCCTTGAACTAACAACTTAAAGTAAATTATCAATAAATTAGGCCTGATGTAAAGATATACAAGTGGCCCTTATTTTCTATATTCAAACTAATAACAAAGTCGAATGTGGTACTAACGGCATTCTTTGTATTATGGAAAGTAGTTAACAATGTCGAATATGGAACTAAATACAATTTTAATTGGACAATTCAATAAATTTTCTTAACTAATTAATAAACACTAATATAAAATAAAACGTTAATAAAGACAGGCGAAATATAACTTCCAAATGTTTGTGTAAGAAAAACTCAAAAATTAGTTGAAGGATTAATTTAATATTTTTGCACAACGTAGCATTTACGTATCTATATGTGTGTATTTATATAAGTATAAGTATTTTAACAGGCAATAAAATATTAGACTGGGCTACAGGGACGCTTGGCCAGATTTAGCTTGTTCCAGATAAAAACAGCTACAGTTTAGTCGATCTGGGATTTAAAACAGTATCCTCACGATTAGAAATACACTTAAGCGAAATAAACTTATAGGTGCGATAAAATCAAAGAGGCAATCAAATCAACATTATTTCAACAAATTATATAACATTAATATTAAAAGTATTCATTCAACATTAACCATTAGAATAGATCAATCCAATTGTCGATAATGGTTTCTATCAGTGTATAAACAGTATCACTCACAAATCTTTTCTAACCATGAATATTTTATTTCATACTTTTACGATTAGATATTCAGAGGTTAAACTTATTTGAAGGACAAAAAGATGTCAACCGCGTACCCGCAAAAGGGTGAATTGGAAATGAGATAAATCCCACTGGACTGGACACAAAATATTTTCTCGGTAAAAAGCATGACATTAAACTTCCCGTATCTGTGTCCAGAAACTTTACAGATTATATTTATAAATTAATCTTAATATCGAGGTTTCAAAACACCAAAAAATCTGTACAAAATTTTACAAAGACAAAAGATTCCTTCATTCCAACCTCACCTAACCCCTTATTATTAAAGGTAAGCATTCTTTGGTGCAAATTCTTTGAAGTGCCATAAAATGTAAAATGGCAAAATAAAATGTCGAGGCCGGTTGTATTTTTTGACATAGTTCAACAGTCGTGGTTGGTTTTTCATGTTTTTGTTTCTTTTTCTTTCAGTTTGAAAACATTATATTTATTCTGCACAATCCTGCCTCGTTTATTGAGCGTGACCAAACATACAGCTGCCATAAATAGCATATGTATTAAGTATACTCAGGAATAGTTGGGAGTGTGGAACAGCACCCGATAGACGGTAATAACCCCTATTACATGGGACCTAATCTTAGCTGATGAAATGCAGATTTATATTTAACAACGAAAGATGTAATGATGCATATGAATGAGTTTAAAATTGCACTGAAAGTTGAAGCCAAATATAGTGAAGTTTGCCCCGACTTCTGCGCTATTGTTCACAGTCTATTAATGGACCAGACACGGGCCAAGGCAGTTTGTGGCCGCAGGGCTGCTCTGCAGAACGAGACATAAAATTGGACGGTAGAGTGTGCTTCACTTTTTATGACTTGTTCAACCTTGTGTCTGTCATTATTGTTGAAACTATCTTAATTATATTTCACAAAAATGTAAGATCTTTAGTAGGTACATACATACTATGTAACGTACAACGTACATACTATTATGAGCCTTTAAAATGTTTGCCGTCATGTAATAACTTACTACCACTATCGTCATCCTCAAATGTTATACATACTTGTTGTGTATATTAAAATCAAATATAGAAAATTCTCTAAAATATTGACTCATACATGAGAAATATCGAATCTGATCGCAAAGTAATGTCTATAAATTAATCCTTAAAATTTGAATATGCATATTTTTTAGTCTTTAAATATAGCACTGCAAAGCAAAGACTTTCAATTTCTGCAGTATCTCTCTATTAAAAGCTGCTATCGGCAACTTAGGAGCTTATAAACATATATTATATTTATATGAGTTCTTTTAATCAGTGCCCTTCCAGGCATGCCGTTGCTCTTCAGAAAAAAATATATTGTGCAATATAATCAGAAATATCATATATATAATATCATATATATATCAGAAATATTATATATAATTAATTGTATATATATACATATATATATATATATATATATATATATATATACAATTAATTATTTGTGACAATTTCTATAATAATATTGGCTGATTAATCAGATATTTTATCAATACGTTCAGTCTATAACCACTTGTATCGATGACAAGGTTATAAGTCATCATTAGGATTCACTTAAATGTTCTTATTTAAGTAAAAAACACAACAATTGGATGGAAAAACACTATTATTATTCCTCGTGCACAAACGCGCAATTTTCATTGAATTCTGTTCAAAGATATTTAATCCAATATATTCGGATGCCCACTTATATCTTTGGCAGTAAAGCAAATATATTTTACACAGTGCCAGGCAATTACACAGACAGAACTTTATTGCGTTTAGTTACGCCCTATGCTACTGGCCACTTGAATTACGGTGGCACTACATCATATCCAGGATTCCGAGGATATTGGCTTTAAAGTTTATTATTGGAACGTGTTTTTGCCAACCGAATCTAGAGAACATTTAAGCAAAAAATTACACCAAAGCTTTATTGGCACATATTTCTCCCTCTGCCGTTAGAATGATATAGGGTTAATAAAATCTTGTGAAAATCGGAAGCACATTTATTTGTTTGTCTGCTATTCATATAAAATATATGCAAAGAAACGAAGTGTCTTTTTGACACATATATATGAAGATAAAATATATTTTACATATAAAATAAATACTGAAAATTGGTGTTGGGTGATTTGGTCTTCTACGTAGTTATTGCTGTATATGGCAACTAATAATAAATGTTTGTTATTTACTGGTATACGGTAAAATGGCGACGTACTGTTTGTCATATCATCAATCTTTTCAATATTGATGATATATGACCCTTTTATCAATATTTTTTGTTTCTATATTTCAACACTGACTTTTGACTGCCTTATCGGTCTCGTAGCATAATTTTACGTTTGTGTTTGCGACCGGTCGTTCTGCCGTCGTATGGTTCCTGGGTTAGGCAATGTATTAGTTGATTTTTTTATTTGATAATTCTCAGTAATATCACAGCGTCTGGATGTTAGACGGCAATTTACTTGGCCTCTAATACGTTAGGTAAAAACGTAGTATATCTCGGCCTATACTATCCGTGAATTAACAAGTGAGAGTATAGCCGAGGAATAATTTTATCATTTATTTATGTGGATCAACAGTAAATGGTATACAAATCTAATTCGACATGGATAACATTTACAAATGCATAGTTTGTGCTCATTCAGTTATAAGCAATCACATCTAACACAAGTTGTATACAAGCACAAGCAATCCAGAACAGCGACACTACTAGAGAATAAGTTATATGCCAACGACAATGACGTATCTATGTTTAGTAAGGCTCACCTGCATGTCCTTGCGCATGTTATTAAAAGTATGTGTTTTTAGAAATACGTCTTTAGCAGAAGTAAAATAGCTAAATACAGATTTAACATTTTTAAACTGTCCAGTGGACTTGAAATTTCAATCACCCAGACAGTTTATTTCGTTACACAGATGTATTCATTTGGCCTCAATAAACTGCTTCTGTCTAACACTTTTCCAAAACATCAAAGCTTTGAAATCTCTAGCATATTAATGCCATCATCAGTTTCCATTAAATTACATTAGCAGTTGATGAATTACAGGTCTTATAGTACCTAGATCAACACAGTATGTGAGTAGTTAATAGAATGCGATGGCATATGCATTGACAAGCAGCAGATGTGGTTTGATAGATGCCTTAGTCATTAAGGCCGTGAATGATCTACCTAGTTTAGTTCTAGATGTTATGTCGTTAGCAGATGAAATAATTATTGATATACGGTTGTGTTAATGGACCTATGAATAGTCTCTCAAATTTCATGTTGATTTGAATTCTAAAGAATGTCAGAGGAATCGAAATCCATATCTTGAAAAATTGTTTCGATGATATTTTGGCTACGATGCATAATGTGTATAATTATTTATATACTCAACTATAATAGGTACTCAAGCATGTTCATGAATATAATTTTGCCTGAGTCAGAAATAAGCTACCAATTAATATTTGCTTTTGGAATGACTAGATATTTTAAGCAAATTAAAGCATGTTGAAACCCAAAAGTAGTTATAGAGACAACTTTATGGTCAATATTCGTCTCAAAATGTGCATCGTTTCCAAAATACCGCAGCCCAAATGCCGAGCAAAACCACCAACAAAAGCTAACCAAGAATATCTGGGAATAATGGATTTGATTATACCGACTATTAACCAGCTAAAAGCCTTGTTGACTGGCGGTCAGGTGGGGTCAGACTACATCGTTGAACTTTTGAACCCACAGCATAAGCATATTTTGTTTAGTTCGTGCGGTTACCATGTATTTCAGCTTACAACCCAAACATACTATGAAATATTGTACAATAGGAATATTTTAAAATTTGCAATATATTTTAATCAGCATATTTGCTTGCTAATCTCGGTGCTCCTAAAAGCTACTTAAATATTCTATAAGGCACTTTGCAATGCAACGATAAATTTCGCCATCTGGATCGCCTCATATCAAATCTCACTCTTTTAAACTCATGCTCAAATGAAATCAATTTAAAATGTACACGTTTTTATTTTCAAGAAATCTATCTAGAAGCTATCTACTAATTTAAGCAAAATGTCCCTATGTTAAATATTTATTTTATAATATAATATCAGCCCTATATAAAACTGTCCCATAGGGCACGGGCTTCTTCTCAATGTGAGAAGGGTTAGGCCACAGGCCCATTGCGAGTTGGCAGACTTCACATATCTTCGAGAATATTATGGAGAACACTCATGCATGTTTTCACTCGATGTATTTTTTTTTCACTGTTAAAGCGAATGACAATGAACTGTTTAAAACGCACATAACTTCGAAAAATGAGAGGTTTGGGACAGTGGCGTAGCGTGAGTTTCAGCCGCCCTCTTATTTAGGTATTTCAATTTAAAAGACTATAGGTAATATACGGTAATTTTATCTTTTCGGCAAGGACAGTCATCATTATTGAGTATTATACAGTTCGAATATTTACAAGATAATATTTACAAGATATTATTATTATTTATTACGAAATTTTGCCGCCTCCTAAAAGTGCCGCTCGGGGCGGGCCGCCCCTGCCGCCCCCACTACGCTACGCCACTGGTTTGGAATCGAACTTGAGGTCTCTACGTGATAGTCCAACCGTCGCCCACTAGGTTAGCTAGTGATACATACATACATACATACATAGATTATATTATATTATATATATAGATAGAGAAATATTTGTAGTTTGTAGCATTGAGCTTAACAAAAGCTCTCTAGTAATTTAGTGTTTACATAATAAGATATTTGACAGCCGATAATACTGATTTATTTCTTGAATCATTTTAACGAATTTAATAAGTCCATACGTGTTTTCACTTCATTGTAAAGAGGACAAATTTACATACATACATACATAGATTCACGCCTGTTTCCCAGATGGGTAGGCAGAGACTACGGATTTCCATTTGCTACGATCCTGACACACTTCTCTGGCTTCATTCACTTTCATCACATTCCTCATACACTCCCGTCGGTTCAAGGTGCTCTTAACCTGGCCTTTGTCCAGAACGCCTCCGATCTGATCGAGAAACGAAACCAACGAAGTGAATATTACCATGGTAAAGTTATACAACCGACTTACTGTACGCTATGAACACTTGAAACAACAGGTGTTTTATCTGCATAATGCTGAGTGACACTGATTAACATTACATCAACATTTTAAGAAATCTAATCCTATTATAAGCGATATTTCGTAGGTTAGTTTTCAAATCGGCTACTTCAGTTAGAATGAAAACAGATTTAAGTCGTAAAGCCAATATACATATGTTCTCTCTTGAAATATCACAGCAAGTTCTCTAAGCATAGTCTGGTGTAGAATCCTTTAAACTAGCATCACGTAGACGAGGTATATATAGACAACTGAAAGTTTATTAGCCCCATTAGTCTATGCAATCTTGTTGGAGCTTTGGTAAAACTACAGTTACATATAAAGGAATCAAGAGCCAAGAGGTTATTTTAGCGAAGAATAAGAAACTAATTAATGTGTTGATGAACAAAGAGAAACGACTGCCTAGTTAAGACAGTTTTGTCGCTGGTCTATAAGATAAGATAAGATAAGATAAGCTTTATTTACATAAACATGTGTGTGTACATACAAAGAAAGTGCATACATACAAGATGACAAAATAAATTAAATGCAGACATGTTTGTCACAGTATGACGTGCAAAATAATTAGATTATAAAATTATAAAAAAAAGCATGTAGCAATATATTATTTTCTTGTCTAAATTATTTAAATTTAATTAATTTATATTTAAATTATAAGATTAATCACCATTATTATACAGGTCTAAATAAATTTAATTATGTCGATATAAATTATTTTTCATTAAGGAACTATGGGCGATATATGGGCGAGTATGCGTCGTAGTACATAGAGTGATTAGTCATACGGCGTGTCACCAGTACACACAGCTGACTTTGCAGTTGCAATTGTATGTATATTTTACCAATTGTGTCTCTCAACCAGAGTTGTGACTATTTTGTGAGTATCGCTGGGCGATAAATTAACAGAAAGAGTTTGCGCCAACAGCTGATCATTAAATCAAAAAAAATATCAGCGATCAGCTATTATCAATATTACTAACGTATTATTACGGTACACTTCCAGCGATCATTTCTCCCACGTACGTGCAAGCTCTGGAATGAACTGCCTGCTTCGGTGTTTCCCGAGCGCTATGGTATGTCCTTCTTGAAACGAGGTTTAAAGAGAGTTCTTCTTTCACGGTAGGCAGCGGCTTTGCTGTGTCCTGACATTGCTGAAGTCCATGAGCAGCGGTTACCACTTTCCATCAGGTGGACCACTTTCCATCAGGTGGACCACTTGCTCGTCTGCCACTGAAGGCAATAAAAAAAAAAAAAAACTCTTTTTATACAAAATCTTATATTTTTTGTACCAAGTAGTTGACCACCAGTCGCTTTAAGTCGGCGGTAGAACGAGGCCCCCACTAATTACAGAAACTATACCGAATCGGGCAGAAACACATTTAAAAATTCAAGAGTTTGTGTCGACTAAAATTGCATTTTATAGAACTCATGACATCAATAAACATTTTAAGACCAGGCGTTTTTTAAAATTGGTATTCTTGATTGCCATTGCGACTGCAAAGAATATTTATAGGCTCTCAAGGTCTATTTACATTTCGTCGAGTATAAACTTTGAGAACCGCAGTGCAGCGTTTGCGAACGGAATATAGCTTCATTGAGTAAAATTCTCACGTACCAACAACTTTTAAGAATCCTCCCCTAGCAGCAATGTTAATAAAAATAGTCTAACTTACATTCTTAGACTTTAAGCTAGTGATATTAAAACATGTATTATAGCGCGTTTTCCCTTTAATTATAATTTGAATACGTAGGTGAACCCTTATAGTTCTCCTCGATGAATCCTTATCACAATAGGATATTTTTGGCCTGCACGCATATGTGCCTCTCCGGTATTATCCATATTATCTCCGGTAGTATTATTGTCGAGTAATATTCATAGAGCCGGAAGAATTCGACGAATATATTTTAAAAGAAAATAAACAGTATGTAACTGTTTATGGGAACAATACTGGAATAAACACTGTCACTTGTTTTTGTTCTTTGTGTCCGTTGATTGAATGCTTATAAAGCCCCTCGTGGCATAGAATTTATTTGTAGTACAAGAGTTGTCATTTTAAAAGGAAAATATAAATTGAAATATATGAATACACTTCATCCATTATATGATTTCTTTTTTAACTAAACGGGATTAGTGATTATATTAATTTGAAAAGCAGATATTTTGTTACTGCACTCATCTTTGCTACCAAAAATAAACTCCTTATGAATTTATTCAATTGTTTCAAGGTGAATTTACGTTCATTTTATATTTTTATAAAAGCGTTTTAGTATATTGAATTGCACTGTATAGGGACACTACTGACATACTAATATGTCAATAGTGTCCCTATACAGTGCAATTCAAAACTAATTTTGTATAGTAAGGCGCAAGTATCGCTGATAGCGTGGCAGTCGTCTCCCAGCAAGCATATAATTAGGATAGGTATTATAATTATCTAACCGGTATCAGAGATTATAATTATACTCATATTTTACCATGAAACATTTCATTCCACCATTAGCATAACTAAATTGTTGAACCCTACACACTTAAAAATAAATAATACTAAAAAATATAAACATGGACCACCAATTTATACATAACCCACTTCGTATTTCGTAGCATTCATTTATAGACCACGGTTTTACAATGCAACTGAGCTGTTGGACAATAGGACTTATTTTGCAATAGTATAGTGATATTCTGGCAGATTGTTTCCGCTGATTACAATAGAGAGTGATAAATAGTCAAGCCACAGGACGCTGGAGGATGTTCCAAACGATTAGGTTACAACCAATTTATGAACGTCTGACTAATAGCCTATTCTACTGGTGCTGGCTTTTCTATTTCAAAAAGTCTTTTATTTTTAGAGTTACCAGTATTTTCTATGGACAACACTCGGTCTATATGGTCTAGATACAAGGCTTTTTCACTTTGTCTGATTGATGTAAAAAGTAACACCCATTGCCTATACAAAGGAACTAGTTAATAGCATAATTGTGAAATTGGTGTGCTATTATAGTCTTTTTATAAAGCAGTATAAAGATAGCGTACACAGCGCTGTTGTAAAGGGACTTAGCAATAACAAGGATTTCGCAAAGACAATTTAAGTACGTGTCAGACGCTAGCATATCAAATTGTATTACACCGTTATGACTGTCGTAAAGTACCAACACACGGTCTACTACCACTCAATAAAAGGTTTAAAGACATAAACTAGCAGTAACAGTATTTTTATTTGGGCTAAGATAAATACCTCAGTGTTACCAACTGTGCCAATATTTGCCTACTTATGTTCCCTTTCGATTGTGGGTAGTCATTTCCCGTCGTAAGTGCGCTCTTGGGAGGGAATGTCGTAAATGGTAGAAACGTCCCATGATTTTAGTAAAGGAGTAACTTAGGATAGTTTTACTGGGTTGCTCTTTTGTTGATTAGTAGCTTTGGTTTAATATTGTCTTTTATTGAGATTACGTTATAGCCCTGATCCAGTTCATACAATATAGTTGTTCAGAATGTAGCTTAATATTTTACGAAATAAAAATATTTTCCATAGTTCTTATGTAACGTATCATAGCGCATTTTAAAAACATTTTTGAGAAGATCAGCGCTTAAAAAATCTACGGTCTGTCATTAATTCAAATTCGAAATAAACTACGTGTGATTTACCTATTTATCCATTTAAAGGAGTCTGCCCACTACCCCGTCTCATACCATGACCGTGCTAGGAACGTGTCAGGCAAAAAAATATTCTTTGTAAAGAAATGTATAAGACTATACCGTACTAGACCGTTCCGTCACCGACCAGCAGTTCCTATAGCAGGGCGTCTCGTATTGCTCTTCGTGTCTGATACGTTCCTAGCACGGTCATGGTATGAGACGGTATAGTGGGCAGACTCCTTTACCCAAATATTTTTGTTGAGTGGCCATTATTTCTTGCAGAAATAAAAGCATTTTCACATTCCACCACTAATAGTACATTTTATTATACATTAAAACTGTACAGTGTAGTTGCACAATTAATATTTTAAAACCAATAATTATTCTATTAAGATTTATACTTTGTAAATCGTTCCTTTATCTTGAGTGGAGACCATAATTTGGAAAATACAGTATAAGATAGCCTTTTTCTATCTGGAGCCACGATAAATGTAGAGTGGTTAATACAAATTGGAAACGAAAAGCGCAACATCAAACTCATGCACGGAATTCTGAAGACACCAATTTAAAGGGAATGTGAAGATACTGATTTAGAATATTCTAAGCATTTCTTTAAGATACCAAACAACATTCGGTTTTAGATAAAGTACTTATAATAATTACGTTTCTTGTAACGTCATTCTATTAATCTTTGGATCAAATAACTTCTTAAGCTGATTTTGGAAGTCAAGCTCAAGCTTTTTGAATCCGTTAACTAATAGCGAGCTTTAGGTAGATGCAAGATCAAAATTATTATAAAAAATTGTCTTCTCATTTGTCTTTATTTTAATATTTCATGTTATGTTGCTAGGAGAATAAAGCACTTATTCTAATGTTGGAGACCGTAAGCTAAAAAATGTCATTTGTATAATTTATCGATGTGTTACCAAGACTAACCGTCACAATTTTTTTATACCGAATAATATGACATAATTTTCAAAAATGCACTCTATATTCAGATCCCATGTTTAAACAGAGACTTACACTCACTTAGAAACATCCAATAACCATTCCAACTATCAATTCAATCATTGCAATACAGTCGTGGTTCAGAATACGTTTACGATATTGATTCAAATAGACAGTCGAACCACACAATAATGTAAGTTTCATAAAGCTATGCGTGCTTAGACCTACCAAACCATCGCTTTAACTACAAACGAGTGTCGTAAAAACTAGTTAAATTTACACCAGTAAAAATAAAATGGGCAGTTGTTTGAGCCGTGCTCCAGTGACGTCATAATGAAACGGATACTAGTGCCGACTTAAACGACAAACATTCATTTGACTAGCGGGGCTTGGTCCGAAGCTTTGGGTAAAAACTACTAAGTTCAATGACCGTTGTTAGATTGCAAGCGAAAATTTAATTTTGGACAGCATCTTTTCGAAATGACATGCGTCTAGATATCATTCTTATTTTTATTTGTTTTATAAGAACAGCTCTCGCATTTGGAATATTTCTTATGTCGAGTGAGACTTTACAAATACAAAAAAAAATGGACACAATTAACACCTAGACTCGGCACAACTATTTGTGAATCATACAAATTTTAACTCGTGTGGGGAACATCACAACCCTCAGCAATGACGCGAACTCTTAAACCACTACCTTCCGTGTATTTATAGTAAGACTAAAAGGCTTTTAAGTTTGCTATTTAGATTTTATAACACAATGTCCTAGTTCACTGTGGGTTGTACATTACAATTGAAGTTTGTGCGACAAAATTTATTATTTTAACGAGAAAGGTCAACAAGGACACAATATAAAACTCATAAATTCTTTACTGTCGTGTGAGTTCACTTGTAAAAGTAAACTGATTGTTTAGAAATAAAAAAGAACTGTAACAATTTTATATTAGATTCAATCCAGTATTCCTAGTAAATTTCTGTAGTTTTAGGTAACATAAACCGACGCGTTTGCGTTGAAACTAGATAGAGCTCATTAATGTTTTTGCTAAAGGCTATAAAATATTGGAAGAGTATAAAACGCTCAGTTTTGTTACACTATCAAACCAAATATTTATGCAGTAGCAATATTTATTTTTCAATTCCTATAAATGCAAAAGTGAGGTTGTTTGTAAGGTTTTCATGCTTTATCTACTAGACCATAATATACACGTTGTCAGGTTGTTGTACAATAAATAACATAGGGTTCCTTTTACCCAGAAAAAGAGTATTGATCCCGCCTGAAGCAACGGGCAAAGCTTGTATATTATCGTAGCCACCAACAGCCGTTCAATTAAGCCAGTGTGAAAATTGCGTGCGTCAATTATCATGTTTATAGTATAAATTGTTGTAGTAATGCTATTATGTCATTTTATTCGGTTTAAAACTGTCTGCCTCGTTAGTCTGGTGGCAAGCACGACTATCGTTCGTGACATTTTTGTCTTTCATACACCAGCAATATTAGAGTATACGTATCTATAAAAAGAAATTGAGTCACGGCAGCTCGATGGAGAAGCGGTGATAGCCCAATGAATAGAGCAATGGACTTGCTGGAGGTCGTGGCTTCAAATCTGATTCAATGCACTACCGACGTGAATCCACTCAGCATTATAGCCTAGATAAAATACATACATACATACATAGATTCACGCCTGTTTCCCAGAGGGGTAGGCAGAGACTACGGATTTCTATTTGCTACGATCCTGACACACTTCTCTGACTTCATTCACTTTTATCACATTCCTCATACACGCCCGTCGGTTCAAGGTGCTCTTAACCTGACCTTTGTCCAGAACGCCTCCAATCTGATCGAGAAACGTTCACCTAGGTCTTCTTCTTGCGACTGTTCCATTCACACTAGCCTTATAAACTTTACTAGTCAGTTTTTCCTCGTCCATTCTTTCTACATACCCAAACCAGCTTAACATACCCTTTTCTATTCTTGTCACTATATCCACTTTCATGCCGCATCTCTCCCTAATCACACTATTCCTTATTCTATATTTCAGAGACACACCACTGCTTTTTAGCGCTCTCATTTCTACAGCATTTATTCTGCTCTCATGCTTCTTTTGCCATACCCAACTTTCACTTCCATACATAAGTGTGGGCACTAATAGCCCTCTATGAACAGCCAAACGTGCCTTTTCGGATACATTTCGACTGTTCATAAAAGCGCGTAGAGATCTATTCACTTTGTTGCCAGCAATCGTTTTCCTTTCAATATCTCCCTCATATTTACCATCCCTTGTAAACAAAATACCCAAATATACAAACTCTTTCTAGATAAAATAAGATATATTTATTTGATTAATCATATGTATATATACAAGATGCATGCAAGATGTTACATTATAATTAGTATTTTGTGGCGTCATGTTTGTCTGTCGTATACAATGGGGTGAAAATGTTATGTGAGTTGCATGTTAATAAACATTGAATAATTATTTTAATATATCACTTAAAGAAATTACTGAGCGATTACGAAATACACATATTATAACAATATTTACTACGTAAAAACATTAAGAGACAAATTTTATTAACAAATACATACCTAATAAATTAAATAATAATTAAGAGCATCTAACATAATAATAATAAAGGAAACACCAATCTCAAAATAAACTACATAAAATACATCACAAAAATATAATTTATCATAATTTATCTTTTAGAAAGTTTGTGACATTATACTAAGCTTTGTCAATCAAAAGCGGCTTCAGCTGGAGGGAATAACATAAATACTAAAATTATATAACTTAAAAATAAATTACCGATAGACACTCCTTTATTACACGAAATACAAACATACCTGACAAGTTAAATCAAAGTGTCATGCTCAAGGTATCAAATAATGGTTTCGCGACACGGCTCAGCTTTCGTTGACACGTCGACGTAAAAACAAACATAATTATAATACATCCGACAAAATACACATAAGACAAAAGCTACAAGCCGATGGCATCCGGCGCTTATTAAGCAGTGTATCAGGTGGATAAAACTGGTTACTATTGGTAACGGCGTGTCAAATTGTATCTTCGGCGATTATCCCTAACCTTATACAAATAAGACATCAAATTTGTAGGTGGCAACTGAAATAACGTGATTTTATTCAAAATTTAGTGTGGCTCTGTTCGTGTATTATTTGTAAATGAATTGATTTATAACTGCGTAGTAAATTTTTATTAAGTGACTTGAAGCTGTTGTTCATTTCTTATTACTAGTCTAACTTCAGTACTTAATTATATAGAAACTCTCATGCCTAAATCTCCGAAGAGCAGAAGTTTATAACATGCTCATTTTGCGAGCTTTGACTTTAGCTTCTACGTAATAGGGGGCGACACTAAAGAGCACAGTTCTAGAATCCATGCTCTCTCCAGATTATTTTCAAAAATCAGTCACGAGATCTCATACCACGCAGTCGTATTCACTACCGCTGCGCCACCTAGACATTCAGTACTAAATATAGTGAAGTATCAGTTCATGTGGCCTATCACTGGTAGCGAATTTACGGCGTCTACGAAGTCCAGTTATAGACTTCGAGATGGACTTCTAAAAGAACTCAATAAAGGCTTTTTGCATACTCGTGGGCACGCCTCTATTACAGGAGACAGTACTTTCAATAAAACGTACAATAATTGCTACACAAGTTAGGTATATTAACAGCAGTTGGCCAGTTGTACTTAGAAATTAGTTAATTAAATTTACCAAAACTGGTTTTATTACAATTCCCTGTAGGATGAACCAATTAAGTATTAACAGTCAAAGCCATTAGTTAAGTCACTAAATATTTGAACTCTTGTCAAGTCCTATTACAAAGGATTAATTAATTGTGAAGTCGTTAAGTTTTGGCACCTCTTCGGAGTAGGTTAACGTAATTGTGAAACACTCACATTTTATTTTTAAAAGTGTGTAGGCTTTCGTTTTTCTTAGGATAGATAAAAATTAACAGACGCAAATATCACAAACTATGTTTATGATCCATACCTATATAATTTATTACATATGGATTACTTAATTATAATTTCACCATGTGGTATTCTGAATAAATGGTAATAAAATTCAACCAATTACGTCATTAAAACAGAACTCTCGGATGCAATTATAAAACGTGCACCGATGGCTATCATCATAAAATGCAAACATACAGTTCGCAAATGGCTCTTAAGCTTAAGTTATGCTGAAAGTGAAAAATTTACTCGTATAGCGTGCTGACAACTACACACAACCACATACACATTTGCACCCCACACACACACACACGCACACACGCACATTCACTCATTGGTAGTGTAGGTCTTGATTTTAAATTAATCTTTATTTATTAAAGTTTAGATTATACATATGTTTAAATATATCTTTAATAACTAAAAATTAACTTGCAAAACCGAGCAATACTTGTTGTGTATGAATCGTTCTGGATGGAAGACGCTGGCGACTGTGATACAGTTCATACTAGTACCGTCGTCAACGATCACCTCTTATTGATATATAAATTGTTTATGGTTTTATTTTTGTGTACCTAGCTTAAGAGAAATTTGTTGTAAAACTCTTTACTGTAACAAACTATTTTATTATTATTATTATTATATATTAATTTGCTTTCACGGAACGAAACAATCTATCTGATCACCATCAGGGCCGCCACTAAAGCTCGCTTTACGATTGTTTTGGGGCTATTTGACTGTATGAAAAATAACCACTTATTCATTGTCATCTGCGTAGAAATTTGCAATAATATAAAATATATTTTTGTAGCTAAAATACCCAAGATAAACCTACTTGATTTTTACATTGGAACCACGTCATCGTGAACTGTTTTGATTCACTACATATATTTTGACGTCACACGTTTGTAGACATATTCTGTCATTGTTTACTATCCAATGTTTATTGACAAACGTGTTGCGTCACTTGACAGCTCGAAGCCATATTGCCAAATCAAGCGTTTGGACAGTTGGTATAATCAGTGTATATGTGATTTTTATTTATATATTACTCAAAATTTTCATTTTTGTAGAGTACATAGACACATACTAAATAATGTGAGATAATTGCCAGAAACTAGTCAAATAGCTTATTGTCAAAGCAAAACGATCTTGAGACGATTGACCTATGACGCTATATATAGATTTATGTTATAACTACTCCAAACTTATTTATTTGAAGAGAAAATGGAATATGCAATTATGGAAGCAATTCTCTAATGACATTAACATTCTGACAGGCAATAATTACCTTTCAGTGCTCTATGATATGCTTGAAATTGCATTCAATTTTAACTTCTCGCGTGCATGTTGATCAGTTTTGTATTCAACTATATGTTTTTAATTAATGTTGTTTGCGTTCTGAAATACACGTAATATAGCAATTAGAAGCTTAAGACCTACACTTTACCAGTTATTATATCCTAACTAATATTATAACGTTTTCTATGCTTTCATGCCTTACTACTTGACTGATTATCATGTAATTTCGCATACACATTATAAAAGGTACAAAACAGGACATAAGGTACCTTAGATTCAGAAAATAGTACTCTTACCGCGGGATACCTAGTTATTATAAGAGACAACTGCCGCGTTACGAATTAGGCCTGAGTCTCAGGCGACTCAGGGCTTATTCTAAGACCTTATAAACATTCAAACACCGGGTGAAAATAACACTCAGACTTAGAACAACTATTTGTGGAACGCACAATTTTTCTCCCGTGTATAATGGCACAACACTAGGCGCAGTGGCACAATACCAGGTGAAATGGCGCGCCAACCAGCTAAAGCGCTATGCCATCCGCGCTGTCAAGTTATGTTACCTAACTGTACACCTATTCTGTTTAAGGTATATAGCTTTAGCTATCGTGCTGTTATTAAATATCCAAGACCCATGCACGCATAGTATATAATATATGTATATATTATAGTATCAATGTCGGCATCGATGGCGTAGTGGTTAGTATAACCGACTGCCATGCCTGAGGTCGCGGGTTCGATTCCCGCACAAGTCAAATATTTGTGTGCATGAACATGGATGTTTGTCTTGGTCTGAGTGTTTCTATGTAGAATATGTATGTATTTACAAATATATATATATATATATATATATATATATATATATATATATATATATATATGTGTGTTTATCCATTGTCTAGTATCCATAGTACAAGCTCTGCTTAGTTCGGGCTAAATGGTGTTGTGTGAATGTAATAGAACATTATTATAATTATAATGACGGTAATGTAACTTAACAATCTACTTAATAAAAATTTAACACTGACTGACGGATAACGTAGGGTTAAACAGGAAAAACAATTTTGCACGGAACTTCTTCTTCTATTAAGTTAGACATATGGCTTATTTGTACTTAAACGTCAGATGCGTCAGCATTTTTGTAAATTTGTGGAATTAAAATAGGGGACAAAACTGTTTATGGCAAATGTATCACTTTTGAAGTTAGTTTTGAAATCTCATCGGGCACAAGCTAGTATCATTATAAAATATCAACGTCATTCAACTAAAAGTACATTAGGTACGATAGAAAAAAAAACAGGATAATCATGTTAATTGACTTGACATGGATGGCGTAGTGGTTTAAGTGGTCGCCTCGCTATTGCCACTGGGACAAGTGTTGAAGGTTCGATCCCCAGATGGGACAAAAATGTATGTCCGTTGAAATTAAACTACTTTTACTACGAATACTACGAATATAAAATAACTACGAATTTTGTCGCGTTGTTTATTTTAAAACACTTTTATTACATAATTTTGTTTTAAAATAAATAAGGCAAATTAATTATTTTAATTTCAATGTATAACATATGCGTAAATATAAGACAATTTTATGTCCGCTGTTAGAACTTTTGTAAAGTCCCTCGTAACACAAAACCTGGTGTGGGGGTTGTAATTCTGTTAGACACAATAAATGTGCCTCACTATACTTAAATGTAAATATAAACACACCAAGAAATACACTATGTTTAAAATATGGCGAAACTTGATGTAACTATAATCTCATTCGCTTGGATGATACTACACAAATCTTGTTGAGTGCATTTGCATACTATTTTCATAAACTCTGATATTCGCGCGAGACTATAAGTCAAATGTACCAAGGTTTACAACCTACGTGCCAGAAACTTTATTGTTTTAATACTTATTTTACATATTAGCTGATACATAAATATTTGTCGTAAAACGAGATAGTGTAACCGTAAGATATAAATTCTCCAGGTGCAAGCAAATATATTCAGTTCAAAAACATCTAACACAACTTGCATCATTTTTATCACATAAATAGGTGGGTGGAATTTGTCCTAGTGGGAGAAATCTGGATTGCCACGCAGAGGTCTCGAGTTTGATCTCACGCGCATCTCTGACTTTTCGAAGTTATGTGCGTATTATTTAGTTAACTATCACTAGCTATAACGGCGCAGGCAAATCATCGTAATATACCTGCAGGTCTGAGAGTTCTCCATAATGTTCTTGAAGATGTGAAGTCTGCTAGCTCGCACCAGGCCAACGTGGTGGACTATAGCCTTACCCTTTTCACATTGAGAAGAGGTCTGTGCCCAGCAGAGGGACAGATTATTACAGGGCTGATATTTTTTATTATAAACTCAGCAAATGATTAACTGACAACTACTATTAAAATTTTATATACAACAACTTTCATTTTTATGACTTTGATTATATACATATAAATTACTTTTTAAATGTAAATTTTTCATTGACTTGTGAAATTGAATGTCAAAATTGGTGCAGTACAACAGGGTGTGATGCCAAATAGTGAAGTAAGATACATTGCGGGATTTGCGGTGGCATGTGATAAATTCTCAGCAAGATAGCGTGCAAAGCAGTGGAAAATAAAAATGACGTAAATTTTTGCGAATAGCGTTTAAAAATGAAACGATGCTGTAAATAATATTTAGTTTTAATCATAAGAATTTTAGTTAAAGCAGTCTTAAAAAGCCTTCCTTTATTTTGATTTGAATAGTCCTTTCTACAATTATTATGAGATAACTAAATATTTGTTTTACTTAATTAACATTGATTACTGTTCGTAGAACTACCTAATTATACAAAATATCATGATCAAAATATGCCACCATTTACTTTTAAATCCCGCAATGTATCTTACATCACTATAAGGCATCACACCCTGTTGAACTGCACCAATTATGACATTCAATTTTAGAAAATAATAAAATGTTAGAAAATGTTGTCTAAGCGAAAAGTGAATGGAAAATGAACATTTAAAAAGTAATTTATATGTATAATATACTCAAAGTCATAAAAATTAAAGTCGTATATAAAAGCTTAATAGTACTTGTCAGTTAAACATTTTGCTGAGTTTATAATAAATAATATCAGCCCTGTATTAAACTGTCCCACTGCTGGGCACGGGCCTCTTCTCAGTGTGAGAAGGGTTAGGCTAAAATTCTTATTCCAGCGTCTGTTATCGAATAAAACAGTTATCTTCATAAAAAAGCACACGCATTTGCTTGCCATTCCGTGACATACATTATTTCCAAGAAAGAAGGATCTAGGGCGTGGCAAGACGTACGCATAACGGGTTGATAGATGCACGTTATACCCTACAACGCTGCTAAAATGGGTTCCATTACTCATCTTTTTCATATCATAGGAGA
This sequence comes from Catocala fraxini, assembly GCA_930367265.1. Taxonomy (NCBI): domain Eukaryota; kingdom Metazoa; phylum Arthropoda; class Insecta; order Lepidoptera; family Erebidae; genus Catocala; species Catocala fraxini. Next base: position 9,434,531 of record OV884038.1, read on the forward strand.
CATTACATCGGTTCGAATTGACATCGTTCCGATAACGATCAAGCGATACTGACAAATGTTATGTACACCCATATGAATAGGAATTTTAGCCACGTGGGTTTATATATCGGCTTATTTTAATCCGCTTTAAGCTTACGTCATCATGTTACGCTTTAGTGATTTGTTATGCACGAATACTGCATACAAAGTTTTCTGTGGATTTCGTGATTTAAAAAGCTTATTGATGTCATGGTTATGAATGGAATCTGAATATTAAAGTAGTCAAAAAGATACAGCTGTTGAATTAATGGGATCCGCTTAGACATATTTTATGCAATATATCCTCAAGTTCTGTCAATTCGAAGAAGTTATTACATAACATTGCATGCAAGTATGCAATTATAAAATCATACAATTTCTACACATCTATATATTAATACGTGAAGCAAAAACTATGTACCCCTTTTTACGAAAATTGCGTGAACGGAGTAGTATGAAATTTGGCACAGTTAAAGAGTATATGGAGAAGGAGCGGCGAATCCTAATATTTTTATAAAATATGCATTAGATATACATTAAATTAATGAAAAAACACTACACGCACAAAACCATGCATTTGACACAAGTAGTCGAATCGCGTTCGTAGTATTTCGGCATTGTCCGGCTGATGTCGTAGAATTCTTCGTAACTATGGTTACATATGTATGTGGAGTAGGTGACTAAATTAAATGTCATTACAAGAGTATAGTTATGGACAATAAAACCTAAATAACGATCAAACTTGAAATTTAAATCAAATATGGCCGAATTTCGACCACTTGGCGACCGCTAGTAATATCTAAAATAACATATAAGCTTCTATTTGAGCTCGTAAATATTATCTAAACCAGAGCTTCCTCATAGACCAATTTAATAAACTAAACTGGTAGAGGCTGCCAAAATATCTACACTTTGCAGCGAGATTAGGGATAGCGGAATACACAGGTGCATACTGTCCCATCGCCTTAAGATAATTCCTTCAGTTCCCATATTGCCCACGGCTTCCTTGAGAAAGGGGATCGTAACTAAATTGTTTCAAGTTGATCTACCTTCCAATCCTCAAGCCAATTGTATAGCAACAATCGGCCCTCGCGACCTCTGTCCGGCTTTCACAGTCACCATTCCCGTTGGGTACGTTGCGATGTCTATTGAATATCACTTAGTTGCCCCATTGTTCAACAGAATCTGTAGTCCTGACTCCTTGACAGACACGTTATCTTAGACCATTTGACGGCTATCAATTCGATATTTATGCTAGACATTCACATTAGATACGATTGACCTTAATCGATTAGACAATCGAATAGAAAATATATTATGCAATAATAGACTCAAAATATGAGATCGATTTACTGCAATGATCGACGTCACTCATCTCGATGGTAACAAAAGCTGCTGTTACAGATTTCGGTAGGTTTTTAACGTTCAGCGATTGAGCTAAGCGAACTGGAAAATATCCCTTCGGCGGTTGTGCCTTTTCAAATATTCTATAGCTGCATTTGCACAGTTGAATTTATTGTATGACTGTTTTGCATTTGATAATAAAGTTACGTATATTCCGTTAATCGTTTCTGTATTTTGTAATATAAATTGCTAATATTGATAAATGTCATGATAACTTATGATCGTTTTGAAATGTTACTTAATAGATAGTCAATGTTATATAATTCAAAACCTAAAGGTAGTGTAACGAAAAATGTTATCATAATAATATCAGCCCTATCATAGCTGAGATCAAGAGGCCATGTAACTGAAAATTCGAATATAGAGCATATAATATCAGACCCATATTTTAACTGTTCCACTGCTGGGCACGAACCTCTTTTTGGTTTGAAGGGTTAGGCCATAGTCCACTATACAGGCCTAGTGTGGGTTGAGAGACTTAACATATCTTTAAATACATTATGGAAAACACTTAAGCAAGCAGGTTTCCTCACAATGCTTTCCTTCACCGTTAAAGCAGCAATAATTAACCATTTAATTCGCACATAACTACCAAAAGTCGTTAGGTGCGTGCCTTGGGACCGAACTAAATAGATGTATGGTGGTCCAATGGTCTCCTACAATTATTACAGCTTATAAATCGAAAAGCCGTCAAATGTTTAAGAAATATGTGCCATTTAGATACTGATGACCTAACAAGAATGAATATGGCGTGGTTGTGCAAATAAACAATATTAAATTATATTTGATGTTTGAATGATTTAGCACATACGCTCTACAACTGAATTTACAGCTCTCTCGGCAAGATAAGCAACTCAAGTCACTACTCATGTTGTGTTATCAAACATACGTTTTGATTATTTGGTCTTGTACAGACTATTATCCAAATAATCGCTTTACACTGTCATTATTATTGTGAGATAGGATACGAATGATTCATAAGTTTATTGCAAACATTAATGTAAATCAGTTGACTTTGAATCAAACTTTGATAGTTACGTAGACATTGTTGAACTTAAAGGTTATTTTTTTTATTGTAAGTTGAATATCATTGTTTATTATTCTGCAAACAGTACTGAGAATTTCATTGATGAAAACTTACTAATAAAAATAATATGATTGGTTGTAAATCAAATTCCGAAAACGAAAACATTTAAAGTTTCATTATATTTCACTTGTTTTCGGCCAGTTGAGAACGGCAAACGTTTATCTAAGTAGGGGAAACAACTAGTTGCTCTCAAATGAATTACTAATATTTAGTGTACCCGCTTAAGTGTCAAAGCCGTGCAATTTAAATAAGGCAATCCTATTGAAACATCAGTCAGCCCTGGATGCTTAATTATTAACCCTGCACCAGAACTCACTTGTAATATATAACGGTTCTCACAATTAGGGCAACCTTTTTCGACGCGATTTCGTTAAAACTTTTATCTGTATGTGGAACCCGAATTGAAAAGCCTAAAAGGAAAATTTGTTTTAAACCTCCATGGGGAGGAGGTATTAGTAAAGCAAATTCTTTTTCTCAAAATCAAGATTTTATCAGTTTTGTTTCAAGTATGAAATTAGGGCAAACTGAATAATCGACAGGAAAATTAAAGCTTTTGTTTGTCATCGTAGCTATTAGCACGGATGGCGTAGCGGGTAACTGGTTGTCTCACAGCTACTACCACACTGAGTGGCGTGGGTTCGAATCCCTTATAACCCAATTATTTATATGTTATATTGTATACTTTGTCTCCGTTCCTTGTACATTTGTTATAATTCTCCGCGATACAGAGCTTGACTTCTAGTGTATATAATATGCTCTCCAAAACATGGAGAGGTGTGACGTTTTGCAAATGGTCATCCATCTATGAACATGACTATAGCAAGTCGTTGCTACAGTCAAGTTCAGTCTGGTTAATCATCAGGTTAAACTCGGTGGAAGGTTTGTTGGTGCAAAGTGCTAACATTATATCGGTACGCATAAGTCCCGTCTGACGGTAAGCGGTTTTCGTGTCTTAGGATCGTTTGCACTATCAGAGTTATCATTCAGGCGTTGTTAAAGCTAAAGAAAAGGAAATACAGATGAGATGAAAGGAAAGCAAGAAAGAAAAAGTAGGTAAGACCATAAGTGGTTAAAAGTCATGTAACTAGACATGTAAACATCATCGAATTCGGATATTGCCTTAATTAAAACATGGACAAAATAGTTTATATGAAAATTACATTACTTATTTTATTCATACTGACGGTAGTTTCATAGATACAGGCCGAATACAATATAATATGGATTCTCGTACCAACTAAAATGCTTATTATTTTGTGTAATTCGTCGTTAGAAACTCACAAAGTATTCATATTTTTTGTAGAATGGAATTTCTACAAAAATATATAAATTGAAATAAATATATATATTCCGGCTATATAATAGAATTATATATATATATATATAATCAGACAGCTGCTTTCAAAATCAACAAATGTGAACGAAAAACCAATAGTACGTAAAAATAAACCCATATTTCATATAAGAAGTAAAATGTCATTATAACAGTCCGATAAATACCAGATTACTAAGCCTAGCTACATCATTGATTCTCAGTAACATTCGAGAAATATCGACAGTCAGCTTACTATATAATATTATCCCAAATGAATGTCATGTAAACAGGTATTTTTGTTTAGTACACCAATTTTCTGTGTTGGAGTAAAGCACTCTTTGTAATAGTATCAATATCATCAATCAGGATGATTCGATTACATAATCAAATCGTGCAATAAAAAATAATAATTAATTACTATAACAAAAGTTTCGATTACAGTGCCTACATACACATATACATTTTATTAGCGTTTTAACTCGTATATAGTATTATACCCGTATACTCATTATTTGCACGGTTTAAATTTACTGTTTACGATTATATAATCCTAACTTAATATTATAAATCGGAATGTGAGATTGTTTGTTGGTTACGCTTTCACCCTTAACTACTCGACCGATCTTCATGAAATTTTGCACGGACGATGTCATAATACATTATGAAGTGCCTAAATACATATTAATATTAATGAAACACTGCAGGCTTATTAACACACTGCTTTTGCTTATTAATGCGTGCTTCTTTAGTTTCAATGTTGTTCAATTCATACATCTGAGGTATTTTAATATACGCTTTGAATATCGTTAGAGCACGTCAATAAAAAGCTGCCAGACTGTTTATAATCTTGATAAAAAGAAATTGCGTCTCGATTACCGTCAAAGTATTTTGGATAACAATATTATTAAATATATTTTCGTTTTTGGGAGGGTTCCAACCAGAATGGCCAAATGAAACTTTTACGGATTCATTTCGGTGTCTGTCTGTCCGAGGCGATTCTTATCGAGATTATATTTTGATATAGGAAATTGAAATTTTGCGCGCAGATAGATGATAATTGCTGCTATCAAGAAAAATCTGAATTAAATGCAGACAGCATTATTTAATTTAAAATTTTATTGAAAATTATATCTAAAGCGAAAAGCCAATATCATTCTCCTATCTGGGTTACGGATGAAATTCGACTGCGTCATTACAATGACGTAATAATAATGTATTTTAAACACCTAAACAAATTCTATTATGCGGTTCTCTACCGATATTTTATCCATCTGAATACGTTGGCCGTAATTATTTAAAATTCTACTTTATTAAGAATTTCACTTTACCTGTAATTCTGTTTTCTGTTTTCAAATTATAGCACAGTATTATTAGTTCCCAAAATGTGACTATCGGCATGAGTCAAAGCAGGCAAAGTGGCTTATGAACAGTCGCATAGAACAGTGTCTTATAAACATTTGCAACCTCTAACGAGGGATCTACACAGTAGTGTAGCTGCGGGAAATATAAGTGTCAATAATTTAGATCTAGCCCTTTACAATATACAAGGTTGATACACTATATAATATATTCTGTTAGTCTCATAAAAACTATCTCTACAAACTCTACAACCAAAATGATCGACCATACACCGATTAAACAAACATTTTCGTTAGCATAATTTTACACCTGATTTACCCAACTTTAATACTCGTTTGTGGTCGTTATTCCCTTGGCTATTAAACGTTTTGATACCTCAGCGTTTCATTATTTATTCATTGCATCTCAAAAACACAGAGTTAACAAATTAAATCGTGTTAATATCCAGACTTTACTAATGCTGCTGTGGGATAAACAACTCTCGGATTTATTTGGCGCTTAATTAAATCTATATAATCATTGGCTTTCTCCTAAAGAGTAAACAGCGCTGCGGTGAACGCTGGTATTGCGTTTTCAAAATTACCCTGATTAATAAAATAGATCCAAACGGTCCATTGTGATTTAGCAGACACGCCTACTATTTTTATTTTCCATGTTTAGGTATCAATTTATTTAATGTAAATCACTTGTACTTGTCATAGGTTGTAAAGAGAGAACAAATTAAAAAAAAAGGGTTTCGTGTAGAATAATAAGCTTAAGCAATAATAAAAGCAGCGTAGCACAATAGATGAAATAGAATTTGTTATCGAAAAATCGTGGATTTGAAATTTACCTATTGTACTATTGACGTGAAATCACTTCTAACACAAACATTTTTGCTTAGCTGGAAGGGTTAATCAGACCTAGTACGTTTTAAGTTCCCAAATTGCTATTAAATCATTATAAAATAAAGATCTTACCGATTCCTATACCGCATCAACCATTTTGGATCATCAAAGTGAGTTGTATTACAACGCCTGGCAGTTTCATTATTTTACTCGATTTACATATCTACAGACCCCTTGACAAATAACAGTCTCATATTACGCACCCGAGCTCAGAAAAATCTTTGGCACTATACATTTTTATGTGTTTGACTCAAAGGCGGTCCAAAGAATCAGTTGAGCCTTAACAAATGGTGGGCTATAAAAATAAATAAAACTTTAGGCGTCGGCTGATTTTATCTGGCCTTTCGAAGACGGCAAAAGGGAAATACTCGGGGTCAATTCACTCACAACCTCTTCTAGTTACATTTTAACCCGATAATAGGTCTAGCGTGAAATAAGGATTGTTGCGAAATTAGGATATTAAGTGCTTTATTTTGGGATATGGCACTAGATAAGCACAAGTTTTGGGTCAATAAGTTGGGAGAAGGACAACGCTTTGTTCTTATATATGATATATCGTCAGTAATTATTATTCTAGTACTTTACCGCCATATTTTCCTTCTACTGTGTATATATCAATGTACTAAATTACATATTTCTGTGAATGGTATCTAGTTTTATAACTACACTAGCTAAAATATTATGTTATCGTAAATACTTTATTTCTTCGCTTAAATTATAACTTCTCAGAAAGAGATTTCGTTTTTGTATTGTCCATGAATTCCTTATAATTTTAGTTAAAAATACCAAAACGATATCAAACATTTAGTTATTCTAAAAGAGGCAAATAAAGACCCAAATTTTACGGCAAATTACATCTATTAACAAAGTTGCCGTATCGAAACACTTGAACTCTCGATACTAAGCTAGTTGGAGCAAATGTAAAATTGGAATCGGTTTTCGTAGACAATGATGACTTAAAATAAACAGTGGCAAGCTCGTGGAGTATAGATTTGAATATTCAAAAGAAGGCCTAGAGCCATTTACAAGAAAAACTAATTCGGATTCAACAGTGAAGTTTCGTTGAAATTTCCTTCAATTGATCTGAACGTAGTAGCATCAAATTTACTCACTGAGTTAGAAAAATGGTACTCCCTAGAAACTTCTTTTAATGACACCAAAAAGACAGTTGAAATCAAAGATAAAGTATGTAATGTAACAAAGAAAACTAAGAAGATTAAAATATTGGATTAGAAACTTTAACCGTCGGTTGCTTTGTACACTACACGGCTATCATGCATGTTGAGGCGCTTGCGCAGGTTGTGTGCATCGTGTATGCGGCTGACGCTAGTCATCCACGCAAACCCGCATGATTAGCTCGCGGATCAAATCTCTGCGGTTAACCTGCACATGTTGCCTACGCGGGTAGCTTGCGCACGATATCGGTGGGCTATTGGTATCGTGTACAAACATTAAAAAACTAGGCGCATTGCGCTAACGACACATACCTACTAGTGTGATCACTTATACGGTATGAGGAAAGGTTATGAGAATAATGATCAAAGATCCCAACCTCACATAAAAAACTTCAAAATCCTTCTTCGAGGATGAAAACATAAACTTCAAATCAACAGTTTCACTCAAGAAAATAGAATGTCACAGAAACCTGTTACAATCTACTCTCAAGAAAGTATTATACACGTACGCCAACAAATAATAATATTGTAGAAAGATTTAGTATAACAGACAAATTATATCAAGCAACATTTAAGCTGGGTTTATAAGAGAAAATTACAAAAAAGACCGGCAAAATGTAATGAAAATAAGGGAAAACAGTCACCTAATTTAGTTTTAACTATCGTAAAAAACATCTTGTGCCTGGCGGTGGAATCAATCAGCGGTTAGTAGAAAAATGGAAACTCAATTCTGATTAGCTCAACCTTCGAAAGGGCTTTGACTCTGTTTATTTTGCTCAGATACAAGCAATGTTTGTCCGTTTGTGTACAGACGTTGATCTACGGAATTGGGGATACGATTTAATTAAAGTTCAGTTGATGTTCTTTGAGGTTGTCAGTTTTGAAAATTATACGCCCACTACGCTTGGATATTGATTTGGCATAAACTTTACTTGTTATTGTATTAGAAAGAGATAATATATTTTCACATATTTTGTTTTGTTTATTATGGAGATTTTGTTTGTATGTACAAGGATTTTGATTAGATTATTGTCGCGAAGCCTTATCTTATTATGACTCATGTTCATACATACACATACTCGAAACTATAGCACATACATATATTAATGAGACAGATTACGTAGGGGTGTATAACACTGAGACTTCGTTGCTTACGTTTTAAGTACCATGTTATAATGGCGCAGCTTATTGCTTTAAAATATAAATACTCCATGTTGGTATTGAGAATTGCTTAATGGATTAACGCAAGTAAAAGTGTTAACTTTTCTGATCAAGGAATAGAACTCGAAACTCCACCATTGTAGACAAACATATGTAGGTACAAATTTATGCCACTGGATCACCTAGACAGTCTTTAAGGTTGTTAGTTTAAGGTTTGACTTTGTAGTAGTTATCATTGCTAAGAGAAAAGTTAGTATATTACTTAATTAGAATAAATGCTTCTAACTTTTTTCTATATTTATGGCCAGTTTTATGTGAAAGTTATTTGAAATTTAAGATAAATCGTATGCTGTATTTTTCTTGTTACCTTAAATAAGAATGATGGCAAGACATTTATCTCATGAATAAATGCTACTTGAAGACTGTGAAACTTGGCCGTAATACGACGATATTAAAATTTTAACAAAAAACCTTTGACATCATCATCGCCAAAATTTAATATGTTTCACACACTCAAATTGTTTTACCTGTCAAAGTATGTGCTTAGCATACATGTATTTACTCGTTTAGCGTATCAAAATAAACTTTATGATTAAAATACTCGTTTTTGTAACGCTTCCAGAAAAATTACGAAATAATCTCGTTTTTTTTTCAATATTGTATCCAGTTTTAACATGAGTATAGACTGTGCGTGGAAAGTGTAAGGACGTTGTACAAACAGCTAATTAAAACACAATACTTATAAATATTAACATTATATCCACGTTAGTATAACATGTTAAAAGTTAAGTTATGTATATACTTATATAATATTATTTTATTTTAAGGATCTTTTATTTTGAGCTAAAAAATTAAAATTCAAGAAAATAAATTATTAAAATCTATTTCAATCTGCCTATATGGATATAATGCAACTACAAATGGATATTTATTGAACCACAATCGTAGACAATATATACAATAGACAAAATACAGAACTCAATATGTCAAAAAGTTTTAACAAGGAAGCTTGATTAGACTTTTCAGTTGCATTGGCGATGAACACATACATATTATCTGTAATAAGATTTTTGTGTTTAGAATTATATAGCCTGACTAAAACTTAAAATATCACGTTTATACTCGTCAATGTTCTGTTTCAAACTCTCTTTAACAGTATGTTAAGTTTTATGAGGAGAACGTACTCAAGTGTTCTTTCGATTTCAAACAAAACTTATAGAGAAAGTCAATTATTACCTATTCTTATTAAAGTGGTAAGTTTTAACGTATGAAGGTGCTTAAATTGCAAAGATAAGCAAAACTATTGCACTGAATAAAATTTTCCTAAACATTATTATGTATTTGCAACATTACATTATCGACATATTTCTAGATAATATTCTACCGTGAATAAAGAACAACTCAAACTTTTAGGCTTAAATATTTATTGAACGGATTAAACATCCTTTACCAAGATAAATGTAAGGCGAAAAGTTTTCTGTTTATGTGCAATTAAGTGTTAAAGTTTCCGTAAAAAGTGCTGTAAAGATGTACCTTAAAGGTCGTTAAAACAACAGTACAAAACAAGTTTAAATATAACTCCCTTGTTTTTGAGTGAAACAGCATTCAGATAGAAGTTTGTCGTTGTAGAAAATATGTTTCAATTTTATAACGCAATATTATCTAAATTTGAAGTAAACAATAACAAAATAATTTATTAAGATACTGCGTGAATTAATACCATAATACCAGGGATCGCAAACACCAAAATGAATAAGTAATAACTTCCTCAAAGCTGCTAGAGATACGGTGTCAGATATCGCACTTAGCAGATAGACACTTTCACAAAACGAAGGAGGTTGTTAATTTTGACAATAGAATCCCAACGATGACTGGCAACATATAGACGAAAACAAAGCCATAATTTTATATCGAAGATGTATGTATTTGGGGAGAAAGTTCTACGTTGTTTATCCAAAATAAGATTGGTAGGATAGTGACGAAAATAAGGTCCGGGATATCCATCTAGGCAAAATTTGCTCTTGCCCTGATATGTAGATATGGCCTATCTAGCCTCAATCGCTGTCAGTTGTGAAAGGGTTGAAATTGTTTACATGTACCCATTTTGACGAAGATCCTCAGATATAGGCTAATGTAATTTAAACATGTTATAACGGCACTATCTTTGTTGTTTTTGTCTCAGAAATTGTAATAGGCTTAGGAACTTGACGTTACAAATTTCAATGCAAATAACGTGATTAAACATAACATAATATGGATTGTGTATTATGTTGTCCGGTACCTTTTGTAATACTTATTCCTAACAAATAAATCGAATGAACTTAGTTTCTACGTATAATATGTATGTATTTACAAAAAAAAAGTATATACATATGTATGTTTATCCATTGTCTAGTACCCATACTACAAGCTCTGCTTAGTTTGGGCTAGATGGTGTTGTGTGTATGTGATAGAATATTATATTATATATATTATACTTGTTTGGGTGACACCTATTCAAATGTGAGCTGTGTTTTTTTATTCGTTCTTTCGGAAAACAAACCGAACTATCAAGTGCTAAATCTTTTGTGGCTTAAAATGCTGCACATGCATTTCGTCTTGTGAAGTTTTTAAAAGCTTGCCATTGCAGCATCTCAAGACTTTATATCCTTTGACAACTTTTGTATTGTGTTCGGTGGTATTATCTTCTTTCCTTTGAGATAAGGTATTAGCCAGTTCTATAATTTTACTTTTATTCATTTTAAGTTCTACAGAGATATTATTAACGTTAGTAAGAGCATTTTTTCACTTTATCTTTTTTTATACTTCGTAACTGTTTTATTATAATAAAGTCTGCATTGAAATCTAGCTATGTGCGTGTCTTGCGTGTGTTAACCTAGGTATGAAAGTTGTAGTGTAACTCATATCATGTGTGCATTTCAAAGGACTAAAGAAATTATTTGTAGCCACGTTCCTTTGAAATAGACCAGTCTCGGCACGTAATGTGGACGACCTTACTGTGTTAAATGCACATATATCGTGCTGAAATAACATAATGTGAGTGAATAAATGAACGAACGTGTTGAAATATAAATATATTTTTGATATATTTTATTTATTAGTTTTGTTATTCCATCTTAATAATCGCATTTTATTTGTATTACCAACCAAGTACTTGACTTCTAATATAAAATAAGTGAGATAATATTACCTTCGGCCTTTATTTAGATTTTTACTACATTGTAACGCTTGTGCTAATGATTCTATAAAATCTGTGTAATACGGAGCAGTTGTGATGATAATATTATTTCAAGTTTTACTGCACTTCAAACTTTAGTGAGCATTTCCCGAATATTTTACGACTTGTAATTTAATCGGCGTTTTCTATAATTTAATGTGTATATGAAATTGATTGCTGATAAGACAGTTAATCATTTTTATAGCGCGAGCAACTTCAATTTAAGGTCTTTTAGCAAAATTCCTCGGTTTTTTTAATTGCATAGTGCCTAAAGATACTAGAATAACGATTTAATTAAGATTTGTTTCATGATGAATACTTAAAACAACTGTACTTGTGATCTAAGATTTAATAATTTCTACGCTTTTATCATTTTGTCGTCCGTCGTAGTGTATTGAAAACGTGAAAAGTAAAAAGACTTATTTATAATATTTTTTCGAGTGAACTCATGCATAACATGTATGACGTGTAGGAACTAAAAAATTATAATAATGTAATCCTTAAAAAAAACAACGAATGTCACCATTTCAAACCTTCGGTACCTATTGAAATACTTTGTTGACCTTCAATCTAAATATGAATACATCACTTGGTCTGTTTGCTGTTCACTTAACTACAAACAGCGAGTAAACACACCGGATATACCTTTTCACCCTTTCACGCGGCACTGAAAATATTTCACTGTGTTTGTTGAAGTTTACATTATGCAGAGCTAAAGGCTCATTCACGGTCATAATTATTTTATGAAAACACCCTTTTACTTGTCTACTATTACTTACTTTCATGTGCACAAACAAACATTTGTCAAGGGTGCTCACTTAAACAAATTTATACAGGCTGTAAAAAACCATTATATAAAAACGCACAAAACCAGTATGAACTTTATTTGCGTGCACACATTGTCAGTACTTACCGCGCCGTAATGCCTCTTTCTCCTTTTTATATTTATTGGTATCTTGAAAGAATGAAGTAAAAAAATTAAAACGCTTTTACTATCTTTTCTTCACCTAAAGTTTGATAACGCAACACGGCTACTAACACTAATCGAGTTTGCTGTACCAATCACAATTTATCGTGAACAACTTGAACTTTTTGAAATTTGCATAATATATCGTTTTGTTGATGAGCGCAACAATAACCTAAAGATATTCATTTGAACTAAAACTTTTTTAAAACAAGTATTACATTTAAAGTTATCTTTAAAAGTAAAACTTGTTTAAACAAAAGCTAGTTTGATCCTACTACAACTTTTGCTTTTATAACGAAAATTGATTTTATCTAAACATTTCTGATAATTGTCATTTTATGACTGAATACTTTTCTACGAAGAAATATTCTTCATGCGTATAGGGTATAACAACTGTATAAATATTAGTGTATAAGGAATAGCGTTATTTAGTGACGATCGAGTAGTTAATACTTTTACTGTATTCACATGCAATTCAAGAACCGATTAAGTTCTAATTGCGTGAACTGATAAACACTATATAAATATAGTTTTTCAAGTCGGTTCAGCTGTAGAAAAGCTATGAAAGAGCAGTATTCATACACATATGAGTTCTTACTTATACTTATACTACGAAATCCCAAACCCTTTTTCGGGGGCTCGCAACGTTTGGGTAAAACGAGGAAAACGTATACAGTAATAGAGTTATTAGGTTCAAAGCTATATTGACACAAGCGTCTCTATCAAAATAAATGACAACATTGAGCCTGGTCGTAAACGACGTATAATAATCTTCACAGCATGGTTGTCAGTTTTCACAAATCGGTAAGAAGGTTAAACATAATATAACACCGTGCTCGGTATCATTTCATGCAAATAACTATTTAAAAGACATACATATTTGAACAATTTATGGTTTCTTTATGTATTGTGCCTTCCCTTTATACCAGTAAACGTAATGTGCCTAATGATCATATTGAATATAATGTGAATGGAACAGTCGCAAGAGGAAGACCTAGGCGAACGAAAAAAATATATATATAATAATATAAAAGAAATAGTAATTATATAAAAGTATTTATAATATGTAGTGTTAAGTTTTGTTGCATTATATCCCTATATGTTGCATGTCCGATATGGACAAACTGTTGGGTCCTAAAACATATGTTTTATTAATACGATCAGTCAATGTACACAGTTATGCAATAAATAAATCTTTATCTTTATCTTTAAAACGTTTCTTGATCAGATCGGAGGAGTTCTGGACAAAGGCCAGGTTAAGAGCACCTTGAACCGACGGGCGTGTATGAGGAATGTGATGAAAGTGAATGAAGCCAGAGAAGTGTGTCAGGATCGTAGCAAATAGAAATCCGTAGTCTCTGCCTACCCCTCTGGGAAACAGGCGTGAATCTATGTATGTATGTATGTGTGAATATATATATACTTCATGAATATTTAAATTATTATTACAATTTCTATTTAATATAAACAACCCCACATGACACAGTTTTGTAGAGTGATTAAAAACAAAATATATAAAAGAAGAGAGCATTGAGAATTATACTCTATGTGCCAGATAAGTCGTGGATGAAAACGTTGAGAATTGAATCTGTACTTACAAACTGCATAAGACATTTCATCCAGACAATGACATTACTAACGTTGGATGAGCGGCGATTACGTAGACACTTTAATCTCCTGCCACATTTGAGAGAGTATAAGGATTTTATAAGGATCTTCAAACAAATGCAGATTATACATGCTGAACTAAAACCGTTTTATATATTATCTATCTCGTTACTCGCATACAGTTTTTTGGTAAATGTTATTATAACACAATTCACTTTCTATAGTGGAATATATGAATAATAAAAACTTAAGCTTACTAACTGAATTTTCCACAAATCTCATTGCCACTCTATGTTATCTAATTTAGCATTGAAATAGGACTCTGTCGGGGTATTGGTGGTAAGGTATATCATTAACCAGAGGAGGCGCTCGTTACAGTTCTAGCATACTCGTATATAGCTGCACCCTGATTTTGGACTATTGCAGAAACTTTAACGTTTACTAGTACTTATACAATAAGAAATAAAAAAATATAAACAAAAAGTAAAATTAAAAACACAGCAAGTACTTAAGGATATCTCGAAAAATATTTGGTCCCCTCATTGTTTATTAAAAAACAACGTGAAGAATCACGGGCGACTCTCAAAACTCATCCAGTAACCCTCCAAGCTAAAGCCTCCCTGCGAAAGACGGTTACCCGCTTTTTCAAGAGTACACTCGCTTTAATGAAGCAGGTAATGAGTCTCCGAGAGTCAACAGCAAACAAGTTGAGGGCGGCTGCGACTAAATGGGATCTCTCAAGGAGCTTGAAAGATTTTTTCATCACGCGTCGTTTGAGCACCATATTAACAGCTGTAAATATCCTTGTGGCACAAAAGACTATTTATATATCTGTCAGATATTTGCAGCGTCAAATTGTGGAAGTCAAATATACTGCAGGCGTCCATAGACTACGGTGACCACTTACACCTCAGTAGTATAAAAAAAAAGAACTAAGTTATTATCGCGATAAACATCTTAAACCAATGTTGGTTGTCTTTATAGATTCTTACAAAATGATTTAGATCGCATTTAACGTCAAGTTTTAAACCATCTAGAGATACTCTCCTTCAGCAAATTAGCGATGGCAATTTCTCAGAGCGCAAATAACATCTTTTTGCACTCGTTTATTATAAATTAGTTCGAGCGAAATGAACTAGAAAAATGATGTCACCGCAAAATGTTTGCATCACATTTTTAAGCTTTGCTTATTCTCCATGAGCGGATAATTTGTCATTTCTTAACAAAATTAATGACATATAACTTGTGAGGGCTTTCACTTAAGAATTTCACGCAGTTCTATTATTTTGGTACCAGAAACTGGATAAAGAATGATTATTTCTTATTTCAAACTATTCCTTAAATAAATTATTTCACTTTTAAGATATTGGTCAGTATTAATGTAGTCGCGTAAATTAAATTGGTATGGGTAAGTTAATAACGTAATAACAAAAATGTTGTAATTTGTTTCACTCGACATTCACGCACGCGATACAGCTGTTTGTCAGTGGCCTTTACACGGGGTAACACAAGGGATTTCGTCGTCAAAAACAAACCGGGAAACGAGTGTCCTTCCCGCTTAATAAATGAATATTTGTAGAACGGACAGACGTTTTGTACGCTGTAAAGACTTATTAAGCAAAAATTAGTCTAATTTTACAACGCATTGTTTTCTGCAGAAAAAGCATATGCTATGTAAAATTCTATGGTGTAAGCCCTTTACAACTAAGGCATGTATATATAAATAAAATAAAATGCAACTTACATAACCTACATGGAAGTATGCATTGAATTCCTTTGTGAGTATATCTTACAGATTTTGCAGCAATCCACTTCGATTTTCCTCCGCGAGAATGCGTAAAGTCTAGAAACGGATAAGTTTGGCGTATTAAAGCAAAGCCCAGTCTATTTAGTTGCTACAGAGAAGTCGGGTATCCCTTTTCACGATATTCTCGAGTTTCCCTTCGAGGCGCTTTAAAAGCGATGAAGCGTAAAGCCCAAACAACCAACACGGAACAATATATCTGGCAAAATATCTGTAATACATTCCTCTGTAGCATTTTTCCTATTCGATGACAATCACAATAAATATAGAGTGAAATATGTTTTTACATTTAGTCATAAACAGATTTCAGAGTTTTTTTATTCTATATATTTGCAATGTTAATTGAACAACATATATTTTCCTAATGATGAATTAATTAAATATGTTTTGTTGTCATAGACATGCGTTGCCAACGCGCGTTCGCGTATCAAACGATGTAATTAATATTCTACTTCTAAATCACTCGTCATGGATATGGCTAACTTGTCATCTAGCTAGTTAGCTGAAATGGTTGTGATCATACTTTATGCATCATATAAAAAAAGGTTACAGTTTTTTGGTAAAGATCATGAATATGCAAAATTTGTGTAGAAGAGTAATGGGATATAGCTATTGATAATTAAACAAAGTGTTTGCACAATGATAAAGGTATAGGATTAAAACCTTAATTATTGGGCAACCGGGATTCGATTGACTGCAATTGCACTACTGATGTGAAATCTGTTTTCAGGCAAGCATGGATCTGGAGAGGTTAAAAGTAATATTAGCAATTTCCTACTTAAATTGCTGGAAATCTTTTAATAAAAGGTAACATATTCGTAATAAGACTGGCAGTAGTGGCAGTAGTTAGTAAAAGAAAATCAAAGGTCGCGCTGAGTGTCGAGCTTAGAGAAAGGCAAAACCCTTATTATAATGATGTTGGATGTTGATGCTTGTGGTCGTTAATTTAAAATGAACCCTACGTCATTATATTTTATTTATACTCTTTTATATTATAAAACGATGTCACTAAAATGACCGTAATATCCCCGTCGTAAAATTTGTATATCTATACATATAAAATGTTTTGTCCTAAATAACTGACTGATGGAACAACGCACAGCCTAAACCGCTGATCGTAGAGACCTGAAACTTGGAGGGTGTGTTTTTTGTGTAACGTAGGTATCCGATAAGAAAGGATTTGCTGAAATTCTATCCCTAAATGGGTGAAAAAGGGGAGCAAAGTTTGTATGGGACAACGTGATTCATTGGTCCAATCTACTTCAAATTTTGCATAAACATTCTTTAACAGAATTTATGGAAGACATGTTTCATATTTTATTCAAATTCACCCCCTACCGGGATTAAAAAGGTGTAGAAATTTATTTTGTGGGTGATTTGTTTAAAAGTTTACCGGAATGCGGGCCCGGTCTAAAGACTCGTCCAGTCGCCTCGCTACTACCTGCTCCTGCGCCTCACCCGGCCGCCGCACCGGTGCCGCACGGCCCTCGATACTTTACCGCGGAGCGCATGTCGCTCGGGCTGCCGCCAGAGTATACGTATTTATATAATAGGTACTCGTATAAGACGCCTAGCTGTACCAAAAACCTGTGAAAAAGGTCAATTCCTTAGCAAAAGTGGTGTCAAGTAGTAAAGGCTCTCTAACCAATGAACAAAGATATATCTATTATAAAATACTTTCCAGTATCGACGCAGGAGTAGGTGATATATATTTTTTTGGATGCTCCTGGTGAAACAGGCAAGACATTTCTATTAAATTTACTGTTGGCCAAAGTGAGAAGCAATATATTAAAATTGAGAGTTGGCGCGTCAATTATGTTGCTGCGCAATATAAATCCACCAAAATTATGCAATGGCACCAGATTGCAAGTGAAAACATTGCATCACATTGTAATCGAGGCAACTATACTGACCGGTTGTTCTTGAGGAGAGTCTGTATTTATGCCTAGGATTCCCCTAACACCATCAAATTACCCCTTCGAATTCAAGAGATTGCAGTTTCCCATCAAAGTCTACTTCGCAATAACCATAAACAAAGCTCAAGGTCAAACTCTTAAGGTAGCGGGAGTAGACTTGAGAGAAAGCTGCTTCTCCCACGGCCAGATGTATGTGGCATGCTCCAAAGTAAGCGCACAGAGTAGCCTGGTGATTCTAGCACCCGAAGGAAAAACAAAAAATATTGTTTACAAAGAAATACTGCAGTAGGTGTAATATTTCGATTTCGTTAACTAACTTAACTTTCACCAGATCAAAGGCCAAGATTCGTGTTCATAAAATATAACAAAATTTTATTTTATTTTCATGTTTATTAAACCTTTAAATCCCTACACTATAATGAAGATTGTTACATTTTATAAGTATTCAAACATTTTACATAATAATTTATATGTTATAATAAAATTAATAACGTAAAAAACCAATTAAAAATCCTATTAGAACCATTTTTGACTTCTACGCGGACGAAGTCGCGGGCAAAAGCTAGTACAGCCTATAGTTTATTTTAGTGTTCACTTTATTTCATAACTGCAAACAAATACGCTTACAAAAAATCGTCATGACCTGAGTCTAAACATAGTGCTTGTCTTCAAATATTCAAGATCTACACGCATGTCGACCAGTAATTTAGAAATGGGTTGGACATGAGCAACACGCGATGATGGCCAAATAAAAATGTTCTTTATTTTTTACAACTGAAGTTATATATATCAAATATTCACTTTATGTTGCAGTCGCTTGGTGAAGGTTAGAACCATCAATGTTGTTTCTGGTTAAATGTTTGATGACCGTTAAAGAATGGAATGCTAATGAACTATTTTTTGTTTCCACAAACGCCACTATTGTGCTTATATTTGAACATTCTAAACCTTATGTGATAATTCAGGGTCGTATATTTATTTCTCGGTTTTCTTGGTTTAAATTGAAACGTGGGTGGCATTCAATTTTATTGATCACATTGCCCGCATCTTTGAAGATAATTATTTTTCTCTAAAACAAATGAATGTTCTGAAAAGAACTTTCATCCTTATTGATTGGAAACTTGAAACATGAGTGATGAATTATTCGGTTTACCACGTTTTTTGACGTTTTTATACAGAAGAAAAAAAATATATAATACGTTTGGTCACAGCGATATTTTCTTTCAAAAATGTTTCAATTTTTCTGTTTTGATCATAGGTCTAATAAATTGTTCACCTTGAACAAACAACCATTCATCATTCTGTCACAACGGTACACCGTATCTCTATTCTGCTGGTTGAAAAATGTGAGACAAAATAAAGTGTATAGGTGTAAGAAATCCATTCTGAATGATTAACCTTTTATCACTGTTTTCTTTTGCCGATTCGGTTGCTTTTCCTTCTGTTTGTTTATTCCTTGGGGAAGAAAGGGGGCTTGATAAGCATTATTCGGATATAGATCTAAATAACATTAGGAAGAAAGCATGTATTATAATAATTTTTCGCTTCGAGCCTCAAGTCAGTAGTATGTTCAGAGTCGTCAATCATTCAAGCCGTCGATTTTTGGAAACATATGGTATCATTTTGTTTTTAGGCAGTCTTCTGCGGTATTGGTATATATTTACACAGTCTCATAATATACATATTTTATATCTCTATATTTTCTGTACCGTACATTTAATTGATTAAACAATGACAGACTCCAATCAATAAAGCTGTTTTAAAGCTGTTTCCAATTTTAGTTAAAATTAATAATCCGTCATCGGTAAATCTGCGTGTCCAGGCTATATTTCACTCCTACATACGAAGACCTACATTTTTATGTCCATAAATTCAAGCGGTAAGAAACTTTCCCCTTTCCAAAAGTTGCGTAAGAAAAGGCATATAAATTACGTCGCAAATACTCGCCTTTCGGGGTTTCCCGTACTAATGAAAAACAACATCGTCTCAATTCGGAGTGCCATAACGAAAAAGTTTTTACGGACTAAGTAATAAACGCATGCCTACTTAATGAAATAGCGTCACTTGAGCCAATGTAATTTAAATTTATCGATTACGTACTTAATATTAAGTTTCTCGGCTTTAAAGTAAATTAGGAAGTTGTCAGTGTTCACGAGAAATTTAAAGCGACTGCTGTGTTATTTTCGTTGGTACTGACGAATGGCGCTAAATCAGCGTTTTCGCAATTGTGCCGCAAACGCTTACCTCCCTTACTCTTATCTTTCGAACAAAACTCAGACGCCAGAGGTGAAACGACCTGCCTATTACTTTGACGACGCGACAAAGCATTGAATATAAGTCGTCCTTTCACACAGTTTTTAAAGTTATGCGATTACCTTGCTTGTGTTTTTGTTGTTGTTCTTTATTTATTCCTTTCTTACCATAATTACATTTTCATATACTATTGAAATACTCGAACGGTACAAAGTTGTACACCACATTATTTTAAAATAGAATATAAATTCATATGCATAAGTAACAAAAATTTTGCTGAAATTCAGTAGAAAACAAACTTTTCAATGATGTGAGTATGTAAGTGAGCACATTTCATGCTTCATTTACCTCATTATAATTGTAAGGCATGTTCAAACTTACCTGAAACGACGTGAGTTCAGCAACAAAGCAGACTATCATCGACAGTGATATGTCGCTGCATCAGCTAGAGGTATAAATAAGTCGGCGGTGTCGTCGACAGGGCATGTTCCGGTTGTGTTGAGCCAAGTGTTGCATTGATCTTGGGCCCCTTCACCTTGCTTCCGTCATTATTCTCGAGTATCAATTGGGTCATCAGATTGTACATAGTCAGTGCACTTCACTTTGAGCACTTATATTTAATATTGTTTAGGTCACTGTATTAGGCTAGGAAAACTTTATTATGCGTGTTTTGTTTGTCTATGTATAGTATCAAAATAAAAAAATATCTGCGGCAAATAATAATAAAATATTAATTTCAATTAATATTTAAATTTCTCACACACCGCATCTGGAGTAGCTCACGCGGAGTATGAGAAGACGCGACATATTTTAAATTTGGAATTCTGGATATACGCTTCATTTTGTAATACACTTGCGTGAGAGCGTATGACGTCACAAGTAATTTTAAATTACGTAGCAATTTTTACGCCAGATGTTGGCAATGAAAAACATGATTTAATAAAGAACGTAGGTCGTAATGTTGGTAGTTTGGCTGAACGTCCAGTTAGCTTATACAACGTATGGACTAAATTGTTCTACCCAGTGTCGACAGCTGGTGTACAAAGAGCATCGATCAAGTTCCAAGCCCGACTACATGGCTGCGACATAATAAACTAAGGCTTAGATAGGTATAATGATACTTTAATTGCGGAACTAGGCTGGGCAATATATCTTATACGACCTGTGATAGGATCCTCTATCTGGTTTAGATGACGATGTATAAACTGTTATAATACCTTTGTTAACATAGACCAAGTACATATACACTTTATTTTTGATGCTTCATGTTTGCATGTATGCTAATTTCATAGAAATATGAAAGAACCTCTCAACATTGGTATCTGGTTTCTGTATTACCAAAATGGTTTTTGTTGAACATACTTCGAATGAAACGTGTTTTGCAGTTGAGTCAATGGGTAAATATAAAAGCAATCATTCGGTGAGAATCTGCTTTCGTGATATTTTATCACGTTCGAATATTTTACATGGTAAAAGTAAATCGCTTGATAATGTAAAGGACGACATGCCACCTAGTTGGTGTCATATTCGCAATAAATAAGGTTAGCAGGACTTGTATGCGGTATATTGAACTAAAGTTATGGAAAAATAACTGGGATCTCTCAAAATTATAGGAATTAAAATGTTTGGTTAAATATTATTCGATGTTGTTAAACACTAACAAGTTTCATACGTGCTAAGTTCCAAACTCAAAATATATTTGTTTTTAAAATATCTGCAATGCAGAAACCATGAAGCATTACGTACATTTCACAAAAATAAATACTGGTCTACTTTAAACTTCAATATTTAATCATCAATTGATTGTTTTTTAATTGCCGTAAATACATGAAAAATAAATATCGATAGCGGGTTCCGTTCAATACACTAAGTATCTAAATATTAGTACTATTACGCTATTGGCGGTATTTCACCGTTTAGTCGCCATTGTGGCGCCAGTGATATGGAGTTTTCATTAGTCATGATATGGGCAGCCATGCGGACAAAGGACAAAAGGATTGTTTTAAGAACTGAATACTACTTGGACCAGTCCTTTATATGTGTGGATGACTACAATATCCTTTCTCTTGAGCACTGGTATATCGTAACTGTTAAGATGGAAATTGTAACCATAAACTAACCACAGTTCTAAGGCTTACTGTAAGGTTTTGATATATCATAGAAACATGTATTTAATTATATAGAAATTCTCGGAACCTCGATAGTACTTGAGAGCATTTTCTCAAAGCTTTGCTTATCATTTGTCTCGGCTCCCAATTTGGGTCGATTTAATGGTACTTGAATTTCCACTAGCATTAATTAAACGTTCAACTAAGGGCTGTGCCAAACCGAGCAAAGAAATTTTGATAAAAATTTGTTAACTGGCCTTGGCCTCTTTTGAAGTCTAATTGGCTGTTATGTTTTAAAAAATGCTGCACGCTGGTATTTAATTAATATGCAGCAAGTTGCTATGCTAGTCTGAAATATTAGGTACAAGAGATGCAAAAAAACACACAGGTCTTTTTTTTCATTTGATATTTCTGTATGCGTCTTTTCCTATTGTAAATAACGCTGATAGTAATAAACTATCTGACACGACCAAATTGTCTTTCGGGAATATCCGAAATTAAAAACCAATCATATCGAAATAAAATAAATTTATCTAACCGAGCCATGTTGATCTTTAAACGTCATATTATAATTACCCTTCACCAGAAAGGACTCTTAATTAAGTTTAGGCAATTTTGAAACGAGGTAATATTTTTGCTAGGTAGTAATAAATTGTGTCTGTAATATCGTTGGGTTCAACATGTTTGCTGTATACATAATACTACAAGTTGAAATGCTACTAGTCGAGGGTTTATACTTTGAAAAACCTTGATACATAAATATACTAAACTAAAACACGAGTATATAATATTACTATACTGTCTAAAACTTCAAGTTAAGTACGATTTGGATATAAGCAAAACTACTTTCATGCGACACCATAATAATATAATCCATTAAACCCCAAGAGACGGCAATCACTAAGAGCGGCATCATATGTGTATAAATTTACAGAACAGCATCAAGAGAAATTCATTGTCATGTAATAATGACATGTAAATATTTGACGAACGACTAGTCTCGTCTAAAACGTGCCAGTTTTATAAAGACAAGACAAACGCAGTAGTTATCTGAAATTAGTTTCAACGCTGAGACGTGGTTCTTAAGGTTTCGTATGGAGATTAAGTCCACTATGCTCCAAATGTAATCTATCAAACTATAAATACCTTAGCGTACCTAACAATGAACGCGTTGTTAAAGCAAACGATAATTTTATGTTTCAAATATCTGCGTAAATTCAGCACAGAGTGACGTGGGAGTACCTCTGACCTAACAGAGCAATGGTTTCCTAATTAAACTATGGCTGCCTTATTTCACTTACTAACACTAAATATCATCATCATTTGCATCATTTTGAGATCAATAAAGTTGTAAATATGTTATAGCGTACCACTTTATTTCATATTTTAGTAAATAAGCAGTTATCAACAATGGAAATACCGAATCTTAATAACAGACTGCCAGGCCCCATTTTTTCCTGGTACATTTTATCTGTGCAACGCCGATAAATTTGCGGGTAGATTAGAAAAACATTAATTTTTACTCTACCCTTTTAATTAAGAACGAATGAACAGCAAATAAAACCCGTTAATTTTGATAACTTACAAACTCTGTTTACAAACTGAGCAAGTTTAATTTTGCCTTCAAAGCGCCTAGAAATTTGAAGGTTCTATTAGTTTCTGTTATGGGTTTGATAGATCGCGTGTTACCTCTTAGTCTTATTAACTCAGTGAACAGTCTTCTTCTTTTCTTTTTTTTCTTTTTTGGACGGTTAACCATCTATATAAATAAATGTATACACCGATTTTTTCATTCTACTAGCAAATCTCAAAGGCGATGGCTTGGGGAAAATTTCGAAATGTATCTAATTATCATGAAGTATCTTATTTTGTTATTTTATTTTTGACAATCCGTAATCCTCACAAGGGATCGGGTGGAGTAGGGTAAAGTAGGTCTTGAAGGGTAAAGGTAATGCGTACCGGCCCATCTCGAATTCAGATTTTCTATAACCGTATTATATTACAGTATACCAAAGCTACAGAACAGTATATTAGTTTTCACCTTAGGAAAAGCGATATTTATGCATCTAATTAGCTAACACCTGCGGCATAATGTATTCTATCTAATAAGCACTAGTAATAATAATAAAAGCATCTCGTAAAAAGATATCTCAGTACTATAAATGTCTAAACTAAACTTATTAATAAATTTGGAACTTTTAAAGGTAATTACTATTACCTACTCATATTATATAAAATTAAACTAGTATTATTTCATATTAATAGCGTCAGCTGTTTCGGCTTAGCGGTGATTCGGTAGTTTATATTTATATAAAATAACCAATTATATATTGAATATATGACACTACTATACATATGGGTGGAGTCTACCTGCGACAATTTTTGCACTTACTTAAGTATTCTACGTCCTTTTCCAGTTTAAAATAATTAAAACCAGATAAGCACTTTAGCTATGAAAAGCAATTACTGTGAAGTTATGGATTATACCGCAACCATTTCGTTTCACAATAATGGAGAATATGTAACTCTAACCTGGTAGTGTTGTAAATTACTAGATTACGTATACTCTATAACTATATTAAACTATAATATATCAACAAATATTAATATGTATTTATCTGGTGTTAAAATTGTATATTTAAATAGAACTATATTATCTTAACCTCGTTTTTCTATTTAACATAATTTAAACAAAGTAAAACATGATTTGGCAGCATAAACAAAAAGCAACATCATTACATTAGGTTAAAAAGAATATTACACGAATGGTTTAAATAAAAACAAATAAATGAAGTCCGCTGGGTAACATGAAATTCAGTAAATTTTACAAATCTGTTTCAGCGATATTATTTAAAATCCCGTTACTGAAACAAACTGAGTTTGAGTTTAGTGACCTTTATAAGAAAGGAGAAGAAAAATCAATATTATCGTCTACTTATACTACACAATAGAAAAGTTTTCGAGGGAAACTTAGTTATGGGGAGGTGAAAACATCAAATAAAAACTTTGGAAGATTTTTATTCATTAGACTTGATATTATAGCATCCTGGAACGTTGGGTTTTTGGGTAATGCACACAAAGCTTTTAAAGCAAAGTGTGTTTTAATTTAAGTTTGGACGGTACGTGAATATTACCGTTCAATTTAGGCGACTTTGGCACAAAGTTGAGAGTGCCAAAATTGTTTAAACGTAAACAGATAACGCCACAGTTTCTAACAACGCTATTTATGGAATGAGAACACGTCTGAAAAACACACGGAAAGCAACCGTCAGGACACGTTCCTGTAAAATATGTTCAGCAAAGATCGTGAAATATTTTCTTGGTATTTGAACTGGCAACGTGTTAGATGTTCAGTGGTGTTAATTTAAAAATAGTGAAATGTACTCTAATAGACTGAGCATAAATGTAAATTTTGAATGCCATACATTATTTCAATTAGAATAATTTCGTGCTGATATTACATGTGCGTTTAAATTTTATTAATTTTAATTTTACTATACAAAAATGTATTGAGGAATTAAAAATACCGAAAAGTAGACGCCGTCATAAAGGAAGATTTATATACGAGAAAAGAAGATAAAGGGCAAAAGTTAATACATTTCTGAGCGCCACGTCATTGCTGCTAAGGAAGACATTTGCAGCAGGATATGAAGTGGAAATAAAATTGTGATGACAATCGTATAAATTCCCAGCACTTTCGGCCCGTGAAGTTTTTACGTCCGCTGGACTGAAATACAAAAGTAAAAACGCGATACAGCTCTCATGCCGGGCCAATTTAATGTCAGAGCAGAACGTGTTAGCACGTAGCTGTTACCAAACAAATTTATCTGTGCCCTCACTCAATTTGCTTACTCGTACTTCGATGGCGCCAACCTTTTATTATCCTCATAGAATAAACACACGCAGACGGTTTGTTCGAATCAAATTACCTAAATAAATGTAATGGCAATTCAGAATAAACTTTTTTCGATTTTATGTTTATTCATTGTAGAGCACCGTGGTTTAAACAAAACGAGTTTATGAATAAAATATTTGCACTCAAAGTTTGATAGGAATATAATAAGTCGCATCGAAATTATACTT
Organism: Catocala fraxini; assembly: GCA_930367265.1. NCBI lineage: Eukaryota > Metazoa > Arthropoda > Insecta > Lepidoptera > Erebidae > Catocala > Catocala fraxini. Next base: position 9,460,893 of record OV884038.1, read on the forward strand.
ATTATCATAAAATTTTGGTTCACTATAAGAAACTTTTGTCCATTTATTTCAATACGTAATGTCTGAAAATGAGAAAGACTATTTTCGGATATTGACTATGACTACACAAATTTGAATTACATCGGAATGAGTAGGAATTTTAGGCAGCACTTCTATTTGTCTCGACTAAATTACAATAATAAGCCTGTTGTTGTAACCCATCGTTCATCTGCAAAAGAAAGGAACATAAAACGGAATTGCATGTCTGTGACTCTGTAATCTATGTATTTACTGTAGCAATCCAAGATTGCGCGAGACGAACCGGCGTCGGTCGGGCGGTCGATGCACGTCACAATAAAACCTTTAGAGATGTTCGCCACATTTCCACGACCCTCCACCCTAATAATATGAGATATTCTTTTGAAATATAATTACGGAACTTGTAGTCAAATTTTTTAATTTTTGCTACTGTATTAATATTTCTTTCACCTGTAGTTAGTTATTACCTTTTCAGGTGATTATACCTTTTTCTTTTAGAGTATTTTCGTTTTATTCATATTGATTCATTGTACCATTAGTCGGTCGTTACAAAAAATATTTATCATCCTTCCGTTTCCAAAGAATGATTGATTAACTGCCTTTATATTTATCTTTGTAATGTAAAATAAAATATAGCTGACTGATATTTTGCGTTCCGTAGCTAAAAGATATCTTGCCTACTTCTGCTTTCGTATAAGCCTTTCCAAGAGACATAACTTAGATGGTAGTCTATTTTATCAATGGAGTAATAATTTTACTGCAGGTATCTATACCCAAATCGTCCCGGAAATGGTCATAGGCGACGATAAAGGCGCAATTTCCTTCATAAAAAATGGTCACGGCGATTTACACGTTAGATTTGGTAATTTTGCCTCGAGCATGTTATAGTATAGGTACATAGATAAATAGGTTTTAGGGGAGAGGGGCCTCTTTGCATGCCTTTTAACATTTCAAGTTTTACATCATATAAATAATAACATGTTTGAAGGCTTTACAGAGCGATTATGTGATGACATCTCCACTTTTAAATTTAAAAGCTTACTAGAGTGTGATGACATGATAAAATTTTTGAACTGGAAAATGGTCTTTTAATTTCCTTACAAAATTATTTATTTGAATATTCAGAGAATGGCAGAGGATAGCATTAACGGTTCTTTGAAACCTAAATTATTTTGAGTCTTACGTTTATTGCTAGTTGTTGACTTCAGCTTGACCTGAGTGTAGTAGCCAGTTTAAATAGACTTCATATTCCGATAGAGTGTAGATGACGAGTAGTCTCGCTCTGCTGCTTGGATATGAGGAGACTGACAAAAATATTTTTCTAAAAGTACTTTAGCGCTAAGAGCATTTTTCAATTTTATGGTACTCTTAAAAGTGGCAATGTTATTTAAAAAATGAATGAAATTTCCTTTATCTATCGGGTATTGTTGTTAACGCTGTGGTTCATCTTTAAGTTGGGCAAAATCAATAAAACATAGCCCAAAATCGGGTATAGGAGTTAACGATCGGTAACAGTAGAAGTTGTTTCGTACCTATGAACCATCATAGCAGTCTAATGAGAGCCTTGGAATTGAATTCAAATCTGTCACACTACAGCTACAAGCGGGTTTATAGTCGAATACGAAACTTCGTCTCTAAAACATTAAGTTACCACGTAAGTACTTTGAATAAAAATATATTCGGTCATTGTTTTGAACTACCAGTCGAACGCATTACGTCTGGCCTACTTATTATATATTTTAGTATCTGGCTATTTTATTTTGAGGCATTCACCTACTACATGAAAATTACGTACTTTGCACGATCTGACAATTTCTAGAGAAACTGTTACTATGTTTACTATATCTAAAGGTATTAAAGGCAAAGATAAACTTTGTCTTTTTGAAAATCTTGAAGACGAAATCTGCAACCAAAAACAATTATTTTCAGTCAATAATGAGTTTTAGATTTCTTCATATTTAATGAGGTTCGTTTTGCTATTGCTGTTATTCAATAATCTCGATATGAAATACTTATTCTGGGAGTGAGTTCTTGACAATACTGTTATCCAAGAATTTTACACCCGAATCCATTCGATCGTAACTCTGATGTCTTAGCCATTGAGCTACCGACGCCACCGCCTTAAGTTTGATTGAAAGGACCATCAAAAGGAAGGACAGAAAAATCCGTGCAGTCGTATCATGCTCATCAAATTTCTTCAAGGATTTTTTAAATTTTGTTTCAGAGCGCAGTGCCAATTCTTTAGGCAAAAATACATTTAAAGTCATTTGATAATAACTATTTAGATGAGGTATATTTATCAATATTTTGATAAGTTTCACGGTTGGTATTGGCCGTATGTGTATTCTGTAGAATAAATCATTATTAAGCGTCATTTTAATCAACATTAATTTAGTTTTGGAGTTGCGAAGATGACACAATTTAAACCATTTTAATGTATTTTATTTTATATTATTGATGAATGTTGAGCAAATAACAACAAAATTTGGTTTTTGATAAATTAAATTTCAACATTCTTCAACAAAAAAGAACTTTACTTTTTTCTTAGAACATCATTTCCAATTGTGCCCTTGTTCACGTTATCGTCACGTAGACGTATAAAAATAGTATAAGAGACTCGTACGATTTTAATCGTTTAGTTTCCTTTCCTCCCAAGTCAATGTAAGGGACTTTTGGAATATTATCGTTGGAAATATTGAAAGGAAATTGGAACATGAGATATGATCTTTGTTCAAATAAATTACTTTTGCTAGGCATTGTACAATAAAAGGAAAAATCTATTTTTGTTGCTTATCAACTTTCGTTATTATTACATTGCCTCTCTTACAAACAACTTCAAATCTATACAACTCACCAGGAAAAGGTTTCTTTTTGCATATACATTTTTACCTGATACCGGAGATTGTCAAAATACAAACCATAAAAAACCAAATGTGCTGACCTATTAAACTACGCCCCTCTATCACATTAAGGAATCTACTTAAACTGGTCAATGTACACTTCACCTATTTTCATAAAAACGAAGTCGCTGGACAACAGCTTAGTAATACACAAATTATGTATCGAAAGCCAATTATCCTGTGCTTCAGATTTATAAAACAGTGGTATTACTGGCTGGTTTTTATTTCTTTTCGTAATTCCTTTTCGATGTAGGTTGAAGCCGTAAAAATGTAGGACACAGGACGTAAGTGTGAAACTACTTTTATGGTCAGTAAACCAGTCACAGTGCTAATTGGTTGGTGGTGATCCTATAAAATACAATGACAGATGATATGATAGTGCCACTTTCATAAAAATAATTTTAATATCACATGACATATATATACAGAGCACAGTTCTTCTTTACATGCTAGTGTTACAGATACGTATATAGTTGAATATTAATCTCACCAGTCTCACCGAACGCGATTGTAAATTATTTTATACGAATATAACTTCAGCACAATAATTCACAGTTATTGGAAAAAAGAAATTCCAAGAAAAGAATAAAGTGTGTTTATAGTGATAAAATAAATATAATTATATAATTAACATAATTTAATGAGGTGTCAGAGTTCTTGAATAATTGCAATTTAATATTTGTTATTGGAGAAAATATTATTTGTGTTCAAATATAATACAAAAAGTAATAAAGGAAATATTAGTTCGGTTACTATTAGAATGAATAAGCCGATTTTTGCCAATTGTTTCTACAAAGCTTTGAAGCAAAAAATATTTTTGTTATAAGAAAAATGTATTTTATACCCAGTGGCGAAGGTTTATATCACAGCCATTACAGATGCACTTCGGCATTAGGTATATCCATATAATGTTTTTGTTGATAACCGACCACTTATAAAAATACGAATTTTATAATGTTTAACTTTTGAAAAAAACCTTTTAACACTGCTAAATTAAAAAGAAAAGAACACTATTTAATTTCAGTCTGTTTTCTAATGTTGCTATTTCTAAACTTCAACAACAATGTGTAACCGAACGACACGCATTTGATTTCAATGATTCTGACAGCCGGCGACAGAAACGTAACAGCGAAAACAGTCTAATTCGTAAAGTTTTTTAAACACTAGTAGCACTGACATTCTAAACAACTGTCTCCTTGGATGGATTGAGAGTCATCTCGAAAGGTTTTTATCAGTGATTATGTATCGAGCGGGGCGCGAACGCGATACTACCCCCTCATACGGCGAGTTTCCAACTGAATCACCCCCGATTCGATGCCTCCGCCCAACATAGAGCGCTTGCTCGCCGCGCCGTCGAATTAACTCTCAACCTTCGTAACCGACGCGTAAAGTCTAAATTAGCTCGTGTTACCATTTGTGGTGAAGAAGATTCGTGCTTCGGTTCGTATAAGCGGCCAATACGCATGTCCACGACAATGTATATAAATTCATATAGAGGACATAGTTTCCTTATACATTTGGATTTTCTCGAGTTCAAGGACTTAGCTTTATCTGTTTGAGTTTTTGGACATCGAATCTCTATTATCGAGTTACATTGGATATTGATATTTGTGATTTCAATTTTGAGTTAAATTATGTTTATATTTTTGACCTAGATGATAAAATTGTGTATTCTTTGTAAAGAATGAAGAATTCTCAATGTACATCAAACGAATAATGTATATGGAATTTTCTTTCAATGACTGCCTCATTAATTTTGATTCCGGTATATTTTCTTTTGATACGCCAAGTATATTTAAAGATTACATCGATTGATGCCGTGACGAGTGTTGAAGTAAATTAGAAGCCAGACTTATTGACACATAGCTTGATGACTGTACATTACTGTAAATCATAAAAATTAACTTAAAAGAAAAAGTAAATTGCCTTAAATTAACAGAAACACTCACATAGCGTTGGAAAAATTAATTAACATTTGTTTCCATGCCAACTAAGAAAACAGGAAAATGAAAAAAATGTCGACAAGGTCAAATCCAGGGTTTCACATCTGCAAATATCGCGATACAAGGTCACCGCGTGATTCAGTCTATCAATATTAATCCACAGGGCCTGAATAAGCATTATTACTGGAACCTTTCATCATAATGAATATTTCCTCAGCTATGTGAGAAAGTTACTTATTTATTTTTATTCGCGTAATGTTAATAGGTATTCGTATAAACTATAGTAGCCAGCTCTCCGAGTTTCTGTAGATATTAAGGGTATATCTACAGTAACTTTGAGAGTCGGCAACTGTATTTTATTCGAATACCAATAGCACATTGCATACCAAGAAGCAAACATGAGGTTGTTAAAATAAAAATGTCTGATTTCTATTGACAATTTGTTTGAAATTCTTAGAAAGTTACATTGAAATAAGACATATTGCTAAGACTTTTCATATTTTGTAAATTTTTGTTTACTTTATTGTAAAAATATTGAACAGGTACATAGTAAATTTGAAATAACATTGCATACATCGTAATTTGGAACATAATACGTTAACCTTTGAATAGCCATCTTAATGGATAAATACATAAATGCACATTATCACGCCTACATAGAGGCAGCCCAAGCAGTAGGCAATTTGGCTACTGCTTGGGCTGCCTACACATCTTTATGTATTAAATCTACATTTCGCCAACTATGTTTTTCTACACTAACTTATTAGGGCGACATTTTCAGACTTAGTGCTGCTACCTTACTTTGATAGAGGAAACAAACCTGAGTCTTTATGCACAATAATCATATTCACCACCGCTCCACCACCGTGGTTCTATCTCATAATGATCAATCACATTCACTACTGATGCACTGCCAGGGGTTTATTTCACAGCCATATACGTATGTACCATAGCAGCGTTTATCTTTTCGTATGTTTTCCAATAAGATGATATCAGAATAAAATATATTAATAACGCCCTTGTCATGACACTGCATAGGATCGGAGGATCTTGTCGGATAAAGAACTAATACTCGTGAGTCAGGTCCCTCGTAAATCGTTTGACTTTCGAGATATTTGACTAGGAATTTATAGATAAGATAATACTAAAAACAAACCTATAATCGTAATTTTTAAACTGTTGTATAAATCGTAATCATAATGAAAAAGATTTGTGTCTTGCGAAGATGCGTTCGTGAAATGTTAACTAAAATCTTTTAATGGTATTTATAATTAGGCTTTAGAGATCTTGATCGATAAATTCATACATTCTATACATTTCTAACATTAAACATTTAAGTGAGCCAGAAATTGCTTTTTAACAATGTAATCTCCTACACTTTTCTACACAGTTGTGTGGTGGAGGACTGTATAAACATTGAAACAACGGACGCAAAATCACCAAGACTCAAACAATTGTTTATGAATCAAGCACGACCATCATAATTTTTTTGTCTGGACACTGACATCAACAAGTGGCCTTCGAAAACAGTATTATAGTATGTCATCGAATATAGTATAGCGTACTAGTTATAGTATCGCGATACACTTAAAACTCTGCACTACCCTTGAATTCAATGATTAATTAACATATCAGTCTGTAGTTTGATAAATATAGCTGTCCTTTTTTTACGTATGATATACACATCGATACGTCAAAGAAAAATAGGACGAATCAATCCAATTACATGTGTCACTATAGGGTTTCGGTAATACAAGTCATTATCTGGCATCAGAAATACAATTTTGAGTACAATAAGCTTTCAGAACATGATTGGTAATAAAAGATAAGTGTTAATGTAGATGCAAATATGTACTACTTATGCTTTGTTTATATTGAAAAGTGCAAAAGAAACACATGATTAAATTAATGAAATGACGAGCATCTTTAAAATAACTTGGTATTATACTGATATCGATGTATATTTAGATACGTAGAGATCAACTTCCGATCTGTTATAACATGCTTAAAAGAACATAAGTTGTAAATAATGACTTGGTATTAGATTGCCATTCCGATAAAATTTCCTCGATTTTCCATTTTAGGTTATACATTTAAATTCACAATCACGTTTCAGATCCTTAAAGCCGTAATTATCGACCATAATAGCACAAAGGGACTTTGAAGTATGAAATTTGACGGTCATACATGAAAATACTCAAGTGGAACCTAATATTAAAAGGTACTAGACTGTTAGCTATCGTCAAGTGCTGGGCAGTACAATTAAAATGAAATTCCAATTAATTACTTGTAATTAGAAAGAAAAGAATATAGGTAGATATTAAATGTAAGTGAAACCTATAATGAAGGAGATTGATCCATTCGCAAAATTAAGCAGCGTCGCCGCTGTCGTCGTTTTAAATGGGTGACAATTTAGAAACTCGTACAATTCTATTTCCTAGAGGGATACGTAGAAATATCGGTCGTTCATTAATAATATGGGCAATAATACCTTGTATGGAGTCTTTAAAAGCTTAAAATATTTTGAGGACGGAGATTTGGAGGACTCATTTTGGTGAACATTGTTATCACTTTGTAAAAACTAATATTCGATTCTTATTATTTTTGATATAGACTATAAGGTAAGTTCGAAAAATGATAAGACTAGCGTTCTTTGATAATAATAAGTCTAGGTAATTATATTAGGGCTAGGTGAAAGAAAATTTAAGTATGTAATTGAAATGTGAATCCAATAAAATGCTGGTGAGAGACCGCTTTTTAATTGAGTTGAATATTGAAGAGGGTTTATTAAAGAGGGTTACAGTTGATGTAAAGACAAATGACATTTAGCCTTAATCATGGTTCTTAGTCATCATCTTCTTTGTATATTTAACAGATAGTTAGATCAGTGTCACAAATTTTTTGCTGCTATTCATTTGAATAGCTGCAAAAAATTTGTGACTCTGATCTAAAATTAATCACTGATGAAAAATTTGTCCACTTAAGACAGCAAAATGGCTGTCTTAAGAAAATTCAACGCTAAAAAGGCGTACATAGGTCTGCGTTTGGAAGCCAATACAGTCCAATAGGACCATTGTGCTTATGTATAGATATAACCAAACATCTAAGCATTTGCTTTTGTGCATTGCATCTAAGGCGATGCTATGCAACATCAACCCTATACTTATAAAACTATACGATCAGTAAGTACATATACCGAATGTAACAGTTGCTGTTAAGATGAACGAGTCGCAATATTTAGTCGCAGTCGATTTATTTTATAAGTATGTCCCATGCTAAGGTAGAATTTAAATTATATACGTTCATAAATATGTACATTCTATTTTAGCACGAAAACCCTTACAAATTGTTTTTTAATATACTTAACTACTACTTTCTTTTTACAAAAAGCTTATATTAATATTATGCTAGCCGTCAGCTATAGTTCTTTACAGATTCAGCTGGTGCGATAAATTGTATTCTGCTTAACGAAACAACCGTAGGTTAGCTGGTTACATGCTTGACTGATTCATGGACAAGTATGTGCAATTCATCCAACCAGAAGAATCGATGGTATTGTAGTGGTATGAAATGGCCTATTCCTCTTATTAATATAAGTGTATTTGGGATTTTCTGTCAATAAGCTTTCAGTATCAGCACGGAGTGTAATCTGTGCCCAGTGAACGGCCATAGGCACGCTCACTATAACATGGGGCCTAACACAATAGCTGCCAAAATATAGCTGTAATAACCACTGCCTATACCTTTGGAGTTACAGGCGTAAGACTGTGAACGTGTGCCATAAAATATGTTCGCTGCTGAACTTCTGCTTACATCAATTATTTACTGTAATAGATCTACTGCAAAAATATGACAATATTATGCATTTTCTACTTTTTGTATCCATCGGCAATTATAATATCCATCGCCATGTCATTTTTAAATTATTCACCTGGCATTAATACCAAACACGTGAATATAATTTAGGTTTTAGATAGTAAAGTAAACTAAAAAAATAACATAATACATATTAATATTATAATGTACATCAGTTCTAATTTGTACCTTTGTAGCTGCATACGTTTTTTAAGAGAGCTTAATTTCATAGCCTAAGTTCCTTTGGTTTCCTCATAAGCCTGTATAAAGGAAACCATGAATTGATTGAATTATATTTATACATGTATGAAACCTTTTTACTAGTGAATATTAAGTGGCTGTGTGAAATATAGGCTTTGAGATTTTTGTTTATCATACACGGATTCTCTGAATATAAAATATTTCTTTCAACACCGTAGTTTTATAGGCATGAATAATGCCGGTTTTTCGTAGTATTTGGGTCATATTAAACGGATTATGTTATCATCATAATAATGACGTTTTATTTCCAGGCTATTTTCTAGTTGGTCGCTTAAGTAAAAGACGTCAATTTTATGTAATGGTGTTGATTCGAAGCCTAATGTGATGATTGCGGTAATCTGAATGAACCGCGCCCCTTAGGCTTGCTTAACTTGCGTTTTTGCTAAATAACTTATTTTCACAATATAGTCCTAGGCGTGAACGTCAACATTCACAATAGAATACCTCTAGTTAAAGATTATTTTATTATAGCGATAATGAAATTAAATGAAACGTTTTACTGCAGTAACACCATTAAAAGACATTTCGGTGAAATTGAAAGGTTTCCTCGGTTGCACACTGGCTCGACTGCTATGCATGAATTCTGGAGTTTGATTCCCTGGCTTGACAAATTGTTATTAGGTTTTCTATTTAAAAATTGGACTCATCAACAGCAGAAAGTCTGGAAGTGTTACCAGTAGCCGGCCTAATGTCGCAGCTAGCAGTTTATTTGGCCCTATTATGTGGGACCTAAAATATCCTTATCTGGTGATATATGGAAACAGGGTTTGTTCCGTATTCGTCCCTCATGTTTCGTCCTAAACATACAAATACGCATTCATCCCAAAGTTGTTACTTATATGCCCTAAATTTAAATATAATTAATTTATTAATGTATTTAATATTTCATCCCAAATTTTTTTGTATTTTTTTCTTTCTGTCCCTGTTTTTTTGTATGGTATTTCTGTTGTAGCGTCGTCCGAAAAATATTTTAAAATACCTCGTTGATATCTCGGCAAAACTTTTGGCCCAACAACGAAATTACATAAAATATTTTTAACCATGTTTTGTTTTGCTATCTATATGCACAAAAATATACGACTAAAAAGGAATCATTTAAAAAGAGGCGCCCCTGTTTTTAAATGATTCATTTCTACATACAATGAGGAACAATTTGGAATGTGGGACGTAACGTAGGGGCAAATGCGGAACAAACCGGGAATAGTACATCTCTGCCTACCCAATCGGGGATACAGGTATAAAGTTTAATATAATTTTCAAATGAAATAGCCCGGCATCAAACATTCTTCACGCGTTAGTTTAAAGAGTACCTTTAGCCAGGTTAAAAGAGTACTTTTAACCGGGCTCCTGTCCATAAACAAACCGATATTTATTTAAAACTAAATAGTCACGTGAACATATAATAATTTACTTCGTTATTTAACTCAAATTCCACACCAGCGAGGTAAATAAACATCGTCAAATTAATTCGTCATACAAATACAATTTCAACATAAACTATTAGCATACGTGGCGTACCTATTTACTGAACTTCTACGATTTGCAACAGTTCATATAATTTCCATGAATATTTTGATTATGCTTTCATAATATGGTTGGCGTACTTCTAGTTTCAATCAGGTTTAATGGTTAATTATTCTATTAATTTTACCTATCGTTTTAAATCCAAATGTGAGCTTGATTGTTATGCTTTCACGCCATAACTACTTAGCCAATCATTATAAAATTTCGCATACACGTAGTTAAGAATACAAATTAAAAAGGTCATCATTATGCCTTTCACCCAGATAAAAGGAGTGTTCCCACGCGAGTGAAGTCCCGGACAAAAGCTAGTATATCATACATGTGAAAGTTTGTAAAGGTTATAAGATATTTCTGATTCAATCTTGCGTACCGTTGAACGGATATGGATGGAACTTGATACTGTGACTTAAATTAACACATAGAATACACTTACATACACGTTCAGAACTTTTATAGAGGTATGCCTGCCTAGACAGTAGTTAGTACATAGAAAATCTGACACATCATGTAAGTAATTCAGCCCGGAATTTTATTGCCAGATTATTTTATTTTATCAGCGTTGAGCCTCGAATTATACGTTCGATTCCCGCACAAGTCAAACATTTGTGTGCATCCAAACATGGATGTTTATCTTGGTCTGGGTGTTTCTATGAATAATATGTAGGCATTCACAAAAAAAAAAGGTATATATAATATGTATGTTTATCCATTGTCTAGTACCCATAGTACAAGCTCTGCTTAGTTTTGGCTAGATGGTGTTGTGTGTATGTGGTAGTATATTATTATTATATATTATTATTATTATCTTAGTGGTAGTGGTTAGTGTAATGTGTAAAGTGTGCCACTTCTGAAGTTGCGGGTTCGCTTGCCGCACAAGTCAAATATTTGTGTGCATAGACATGGATGTTTGTCTTGGTCTGGGTGTTCCTGTGTATAATATGTATGTATTTACAAAAAAAAGTATATAATAATATGTATGTTTATCCATTTTCTAGTACCCATAGTACAAACTCTGCTTAGTTTGGGCTCTAGCTAAGCTGGTGTTGTAAGTAATAGAATATTATTATTATTATTGGTGTTTAAACTCCATCTAAATCTTATGCATAAATAGCTCAAAAGGGTGGGCACACGGGTGTTGCACCTACATATCGCCAGCTATGATTTTAGCTGCTAGGTAATAGGACCTGTCAACCGGACACATTTCTAGACTCCATACTGTTAAAAGGAATTTCTTTACGGAAAACAGTCTAAATCTGTCAGGACATCTATTGTCATAGGTGCTTAAAATAGTTTAGACATGCTGCTTGACGTAGGGTTAGTGCTACTAACTTTTTTTCCTGATAGAAAACTGAATCACAAATTGATCATCCTGATTGATCCTAGACAAAATTTGCTTGACTACATAAGATTAATTAATGAAATTTATTAGGTCAGGCAAGCAATGTTAAAAGCGTGCAATCCATTGATTGCACGCGTCTGTCTAAGGCACAGATGAAACGAATTACTAGTTCGATTTAACGCATAAGCAGTTTTATATTTAAAAAATATAAGTATAAATAGAATGCAGTCTTAATACAAACTGTTCAACCACGGAGACATGTCAAAGGTTAACCATGATTCAAGCTATATTTAGATTTCTCGTGAGCTTATCGCCACCTACCGGCTATTTACAGATTTGACTCGCGTGCTGTTAGCTCAATAATAATTTTACCAGACTTAGGAATTGAACCACCAAATTAAGCTTTAGAGTGCACAATAAATATTCAAGAAATCCAACTTAAGATATTGTATAATAGAGATATTCGTTTCATAATTTAGCTATGCAGTCTTTCAATTACATTAATATTTAATTAAAATTAGAATATTAATTTTAAGTCTTTGTGTATCTAAAAGAGTTTCATTGGTTCTCTAACAATGTCGCCTAAGGGAAACAATTTAACTAGATTTCACTTTAACTCATGAATGAAAAAATAAATTGAAAATCCCAGGTACGCTGTCTTGATATATTTTTTCAATCTATTTTCGCAATATAAACAATTAATATTGAAGTAGCTTGGAAGCCATGAAACCAATTTTCGATATTTTCTTAGCATCGAATATAATCCATCAATATCAATTTGGCGTCTTCATTTAATTTTTGTTCAATAAATTTACTGTGCTTTACGATATTAACTGTTATTACACGTCACAGGTTTTCATATGAAAGTAATAATAAACTGTTTTAAGTCAATGTTATAACATCGAAAATGGAAGTTAAATAAGTTTACTTTATATATTTATTTTCGACTTCCAAAACATTATTACTGTTATTCATTAGAACAAACACACGTTTCTTAACTTATTCTGAAACACACATAATATATTATTATTAAATTATGTTTATGCCTACTTCAAGTGTGTAATAGACAGATGTAGGGCGGTGCGCTCCCTACTGAAGGGCTTTTACGAGTGTATGTATGCTAATGAATATTATTTGCGTAATTATGTGTCAGTCATGTCTTTATTTCTCACGCAGCAGGAAGGATCTAAAAAAAAATACCGATCCCTCCAGTTATAAAATGTCTGCACGAAAGGTGCAAATTCAAGTCACTCAAGGACTTGAGAATTCGATCATACTCTGTGATGATATGCTAAGGCACAAATGTGTGTGATTCACACAGTTTGATTCTTAATTGTTGGTTTGCTTACGTTCCTTAATGGTATTTCTATTAATTAGTTCAGTTAGTAAAAATGTAAATAAAACAAAACAAGGGAAAAACGCCGATAACACCGAAAATACTGTTGATTCATATCACATATTTATTGCCTTGGGATCAATTTCAATTCATTTCATCAATTCTAAGTAAACGTCAACCGACGCAACCATGCTGAGGTCAACCGCTGTTTGAAAATAATCAGTATCGTTGTCTTATCATTGTGAAACAAGATATATTTTCGGCTATAATTTAGTACATTATCGTACTTAAATGACCACAAGTTAATAAAGCTAAAAGGAAATGCAAAGAATAATATAGCGATTAGATAATAGTAGACTTTTCCACAAGAGATGACAACACAAAGGCTTGCATCAGATTGTACTGAAGCTATCTCATTACTCCACAGCTGATTGCGAGACATCGTATGCATTATGCACTGGGCCTTTGTTATCAACCTAGGTCCATTCCCACATTTATGAAACCAGTATTACAAAATTCTTTAACCAACCAGGGCGATAAAAGTTGTTTATTTATTACATCATAAAATTTTATTACAAACATTACACGACAGAATTTTATTTGCAAAACGCTCAAGACTGTGTCATTACTCGCATTTACTAGTAATTTGGTTAGACTTCTCGAGAGTACGTTTTCTTTTTTGATAGATTCTGTTCGAGATAATCATTTACCGTTGATTACTAAAAGTTATGGCAGTCGATTGATGGAGGTCGACTGGCAAGCTATGAAAAATTTATGTATCAAAAACTTGAAATGAAGCGATCTGACAGATTTGAAGTAATCGACTTATCGGCACCGTAAAAGGTTTAACAGGCTGACGAAGAACTGGAAACGATTGGTGTATTACAGTTTTCGAACGAAGCTAGCGTAGCTTATGAGGCATTGCGATATGCAATATAACGATATTATGCGAAGTGGAAAGACTTAGAAGCAAAAGTGTCCTTCAACATATCAAGTTTTCTTTATATTACTAGATGCGGAAATATGCCTATATTTACTAATGGACTTGTATAAGCTGATTATGATACGTTGTTATATAACGCTTTAAAATATTGCTGTGTTAACGCAATCTTACTAAGAACATTTTCATATTATTACAATTTTAACTAATTCCACAAAGGCCCGTTAGGTATAGCAGTTTGCATGATAAAATTACTCGTTTAATTTAATAAGATTGTGCGTTATTATGTATAACATAAAATTAAACTGTCCTATTACGTGGTGTAAAACCCGGTAAACTCGTAAATGCTAATCCAATTATTTTTTTACATCTATTAGCAGTTTTGTTTAACTCTCCAGTTAAGCTGACCACTTTTGTATCATGTAAATAGTAAATATAATTTGAACTTTGACATTTATATTAAAAGTAAATGTATTCGAAAGTAGGCAATTCAAATTATTTAAATAGTTCTTCTTCCGGGCTTGCACTCTAAGCCAATAAATAATAATAAACAAATAATTGCGTCATAACTATTGATAAATTAATAACCTTATTTACTTTTTAGCGATGATTCTTACTTATTCCTTTAGATGCAAAACAGTAAATAAACAAGTGTTTGGGATTGCATTTCACTCTTCTGCATTGGAACGAATTTTACAGCTTTTGGATAAAAGCTCTAAAGTCTACATCGATACGTAAACGCAACGAGAGTATCATTGAAGGACGTCGCCAGTTTTTGCCAGCCATTGAAAAGGCTTATGGTTAAAAACACTTTTCAATACAGAATACATACATTAGTATAAAGTCCCAAACCAAATAGCCTAAATTAGCCTCTTATTCCATTTAACATTTTTAAAAGCTCCAAGCCCCAATTTAAATTTTTCTCTAATGCCTCACCGCATAAAACGAAAAAGGTCGTTTATCTCGCAAAGTGTATTTGCGTACGTGGAAAAATTAAAACACGATTTTGTCAGGTCTCATTGTGGTGTGCCAACTGGTTTTGCCGCAAAAAACTCACATAAAGCCGACAGTGTCCCGATTTTGGAGCCAGTTCGGCTTGTGGTGTGGCCAAGAGTCGAGCCAGGATTTCAATCCGAGAAACTAATTTTCATTTTATTCTACCTCTTATTTGGTAACTTGGTGAAAAATTCGCAGATTATAATTGCTTCCCTTTAATAAACTAAAGTGTGACTTTTATTATCAGCTTAAAGTAAATGGTTGTGCTAATGCAGTAGGGCTTAATTTAGCCTGAAAAAGATTCCTTATTAGATTAAAAAGATAACTCATAAATGCTCTGATAGAGCAGTCTTCAATGCTGAGATGTTATCGGTAAGCCAGGCAAGCTTTATTGAAAAGACAATATCTTTCTTTTACGATCACTCTGCATTTTATGGTTTCCGCAGCATGCATGCATTTTCTTGTGGAATATCAACAATGTAAATTTTAATCGGCTTTTATGACGACTACGAAAAACGTAGGAAGTTTTTATTTATATGTGTAACGGTAGGTCGTGTGTTTGATAAGAAACGTTTACCTATCATTCTTGTGGTTTATATATGATTTTGCGCAACTAACATATCGATGTATGTCTAAACCTATAAATCCTAACTAATATTATATATGCGAATGGGAGTTTGTTTTGTTACGCTTGCACGCTTTAACTACTGCACCGATCACCATGAAATTTCGCATACATATTACCACGAAAACAGATAAGGACATAGGGTACCTTTTATCCAGAAAAAGTACCGTTACTGACCTAATCTAATCTACATCTACACGAGTGAAACCACGAGCAAAATCTATTATAATATAAATTGTGATCGAGCTTTCATATAACTAATAGGATTATTTGTAATTTATTAGATTATACTTTGTTGTATTTCGACATCAAAATTGGCCTGTTGTGTGTATTTTTGTAGTGGTTTGGATAACACTAGTTTTAACTTGACCTCGACCATATTGTAAGCATGATAAAAAGATGCACAAATAAGTTTTTATTTTATTATAGTACCATATTATAGGTAAGTATGTACTTTTTCAGGCAACTTGTTGCAATATATCTTCATTTTAAACCTCTTATAAAAATGCACTTTTTATTTTCAACGATCTACTGTCAGATAGTTTCATTACAATACAGCCGTTCATTCACATTTTATAAATAAAGGACAAGCGACATATGTAAAGTTAATAACAAAATCCAATCTACGTTTTTTTATCCAAGTCCGCAGAAATGAAAGAGGGTTCGTTACTGTATGTTGGTTTTTTGTCATATGTATTGCAACTACGCCTTTTTGCATAGTAGATGTAAATCCTTGCACGCAATTTGATTTTCCTACTATAGTTTGTTAATGTGGAACTCTGGACATTTTAATATATTATGTACTTTTTAAATCGGCATTCTTTTTATTTAATACTATCACTCGCGTAGAAGTACGTTAGGTTAGTAATTAGGTTATGTTACGTTAAAAAAATATAGTCTATGTCACTCGGTGATAATATAGCTAATATATTATCACCGAGTGACAAGTGCTTATGCTAATGGTAAAAGAATTTTTAAAATCGGTTAGTCAGTCGGTTTTTCAAACAAACAAACAAAAATTAAATCTTTTCTCTTTATAATATTGGTATAGACTAGTACTTTTTTTAACTATCAAGGTTAAGGCAAATAGGGTTAAGGCCCGCCTGGTGATGAACGGTCATCCTAATCTATAAGCGCTTGCAATATCAGCAGCATTACTTGAGTCACTGAATATAGGGAAAAGGAATAAAATTTGGGATGTTACATAAGAAAGGAAATGGGAAATGTACACATAAAAAAGTCTCCTATACTCTTACTTAATTAGCTAATGCATAATTTGATTGCATTTTACTTAACAGCAAGGATAATGAAATAATTTGATTGCAGATACAAATACACGTTGAGATGGGAAGTGTAGGACTTCCTTACAGAATAAAAATATATAAGTACTGGTTTTTAAGCGTGGCTTCGCTTTCCAGGTTCTAGTTAAAACAAATATACTAGAGGCACAAGATACGTAGGAAATAGCAAGTAAACCATATTCTCCTTTCTATCCCGAACAAATGTTTGGCATAGCATGTAGCCTGGCGCTATGCGTCACACAACCTAGATTTGGACTAATAATAAAATTTGGCTTGACGCAAATATTTGCATTACGAATGGCCTACAAACATAACAAAAATCAAAATTAAAAATATGTTTATCATTTAGGTCACAAAGTAACACTTATGAACGTCAAAGTTGCACTTGTTAATGTGAATTTACATTTGCCATGTTCAGCAAAGCAAGGACGTAGAACCAACGAAAAAAACTAGCAAGAAACTCTAGCTGGATACAATAAGTAATAATAGATTATGCTGTTTATAACATACCACCTAAATGCTTGCATTGGATCTCAAGTTCAATTCACAGATCGGGCAATTGACTTTTTTGGCTAGAAACTTTCCGTAGTGGCACGGCGTCCGGCATTGTGCCTAGTTACGACAGTAGAGTCCTCCTGTAACATGGGACTTAAAATCATAAAAACGCGAGCACACTAGCTTTTTGAGGACATGGGCTTAAAACTAGGCATGAATGTAAATAACCACTGATGCCAGACTCAATTTGCTGGATCTTGATTTAAATAATAACATTGCACGAAAACTCTTGTTTAGTATTTTTGTTAAGTGGACAACAAAATAAAACTAAATAAATAAATTTAAAAAAAAAGGAAACTGCTAATAGATAGAATAATAAAAAGGGTTGATTTGATATTCCGGTAAAGCTACTGGGCTGAAATATTTATACATCCATCTCTCATGACTCAGAATAAAGTTGAAAATATGAGTATCGCTCCGAAATATTTAGAAAATGTCAATATCAATATATACTTTTCTTCATACAGCAGCAATGAGAATTAAGTATACAGCTAAACTTATGCTAAGCGGTTCCTGTAGCTTATAATCGGTTGTAATACCAAGCCATGATTCCTTGTTGCTGGTACAAATTAATAGCGATTAAAAATGAAATAAATAGATAGGTACCTATATTCAAACGCAGAATTCGTACCCAACAAAAATAAAAGTAGTAACTAGTGTTAATAATCTTACTCCAGTTTTTTGTAAAGAAATTATACTTCTACTGGCGAGCTGTCTCATATGTACGAAATAGTAAGCAACGCTGTGCACTTCTTTTGTAGTATTCGTCTCGTAGGTCAAGTATACGCAGAAGATCTAGTATAATAACGGTTTCAAGGAAATACTAAAGCTGCCCCGCTTTTGTAGCGCATCACGGATGTTTGCGGATGCACAGATAGATGACTTCTATGCTATCTTGCGTATGAGAACTGCATGCCTGATGTGTCGTGAGCGGAATAGCGCAAATAATTTGCTGACTGTTATAGGTGATGACGTTGATGTTGAAGTGTCTAAAAGCCAGCCGCCAGGATAGTCTTCTTATAATATAATACTATGTTCCTAGTTTCCGTTACTATCTAATATGTTTGTAAACATCGAAATAAATGTTTCTCACACCCGTATTCAACCAGCTATGGTTTTTAGATCCCATAATATAGTGGGCGAGACTTAGCGTTTAGCGGGCACTATATCAGGCTCCACGGGGTCAAACTGTCGCGGAGAATTTTTTGTTGGAAAAACTCTATAATCCTTATCCCAACCAGGGAATTGAATCTGAGACTAATACCACCGAGTCCCTAAGGCAAAAGACGATGACAGAATGATTATACTTCCCAAAGAGTGTTACTTTACACTTCCCGTGAATTTACTGAAATTGTAAGCTTCCGCCTTCAAAATTATTTTTTTTTTCATACAGCATTCAATGAATTTTCATGAAACGGTGTAGTATTTCAGTGTTGTGTCCAGGTTAATACTGGGTCCCATTAAAACTCTGCGATGTAAATTGATACGAAAATGAAAGTCTATTAACTTTGTACACTATTAAAATGTACGCTTTAAATAAACACTGTTTTAAATTGTATATGAAATAAAAGTGCTCAGATATTTTATTTTAAAATATGACAGAAATATTTTTATATTCGTTATAACTGCCTCTTTGAGCTCCTAACATAACTTTCACAGCAGCACAAGACTTCACGATCGCACACAAATATAGGACATTTGTGTGCGATCTTGAAGTCTTGTGCTCGATGCTTGGCTCGGACAAACTAGGTATATTCTGTTACAAAATTTGCAGTAGTAGCAATAAGATGTGACGTGGGACCTATAAACAGAACTGGCGAAACATGGGTACAATGCACTTCTGCCTACTTCTTCAGCTTCGTGAGTATAATTATTTATATTTGTTATAGCAGAAATATTTTGTAAATGTCAAGTCATTTTGTTAAAGTCATAATTTTTATTTACAAATAAGGCTCTTTTCTTTACTAACGTAGACTTTGCGGTCAATCAATCAAAGCCACTGAACACATCTCACTGTGGCATAATCTGAAGAATCTAAAAGTAATTTCTCATTTCTGAAAGAAAATATTTTTATATGTTATTTGCATATTGATGAATTTGTTATATCGATATATCACTACGATTAAACGACGATAACTTCAAAAATATTAATGCTATATTATCATTATATTTTTCTACTACTAATTAAACCCGACTACGTTTTGCTGTGGGATAGTATGATATTTTTAATTACCCGTTTCCGTGTAAGCTACAGGATAAAATGTATATAAAAACATTTTTATATAAAAATGCAACGTCGTGTAAAAGTTTGATATGAATCCATCTACTACTTTTTAGGTTTTGCGGACACAAACATACATACTTATAAACATACTGCATTAATTATCTCATGTGGCTGTTACAATAAAAGCATATATAAGAACGAGATTATTGTGTTATTAATCTAAAATGCATAAAAAAAATTAAATATGTCCAAAACAAACTACCAGTTTTAATTTTGAAGAATGTTTAACCGAACTGAAATGGCAAGAGCCTCAATAGGCTGTATAATTTCCAGCCAATAACGCCATAAATTATAGTAAATAAATTATAAAACAGTCATAAAATAAATGAGCCAGAAAAATTGCAAACATAATTCCTTTTGAGGTACCACTAGTGAATTTCACAGCACGCATAGCTATCGACGTCCAGACACAGGAAAGCATTCGTTTTATTACACAAAAGCCCCACCCAAGTGAAACATTCACCGACCAGCGTATAACACAAAATTATCACTATCCTCATTTCCACAGAAATTACTATCTTAAAAGCGTAGCACTAAAGTTGTTTTTTCTTTGATCTACTTAAGTAGGTTAAGTTCTTTTGTGATGGGGTCGAAGTTATTCAGCAACAAAATGTAAATAAAATGGCATGCATTAATTGCTAGGTTTTCACAGTTCGTTTATCGGCAAGGAATTTTCTTTTTTTGTGTTGTTAATGAATCTGTCATCGTTGTAATGGAATCAGCGAGAGATTAGATACATTCTAGTGAGTTTTATTGAAACCGTTCAATTTTTATGCTTGATGTAACAATTATTGCTATGTTTGATGCTGTTGATTCAACTTATTTTTGGATATTGGTTTCAACGTTTTAATAACATTGTTGCTTCAAATTTGATATCAAACTTAAAGAAAATGCTCTAGTACCCTTTAAATGTTTTACCTTAATGGAATATTTAAATTATGCTGTAAGTATGAAATGTATAAATTGAAAAACAATACTGAAGCTTTTTTATTGCAGTATTAATAAATGTTATACTAGAGCAGCAAAGAGATTTTATTTGGATACAAAGTTTGTGTACAGAAAGAATTTATAAATTTAGTTAAAATCCTATCGTAGTATTCTTAAATAAATAAATGTACACACGCATTACCAATTTTACATAAATGCATAGCTAAACTGTACTCGGGAGTTCGATTTCTCCCTTTCAAGGGTTCAAGAGTTTAGCGAAAGAAATAGAGTCCAAAATATAGTACTTACTTATCGTGTCGATGGCAACACATTTTATATAATTTTGGACCAGTTTAAAATATAGTTATTGTGTAGCTTGAAACCACGTCTAAATATTTTAAAATCGATATTAGATAGTATAGTGCTTTTTAATCCTAGACTATGAATGACACATACGAAATCGTGCGCGCCAATCAGTTCTCCAGTTATATTTTCCTGTTTTTTATTTAAAGTAACTTAAATGTAAGTGACGTGACTGTAATTTTAACATCAAAGACGTATATATACTGAATACTTTAATATCCTTAGTGCGATAGGCAGCACTGTATTACGCCCACATATACGCTCTCATACACGATCAATAAATATAGCGTTCCAGATACACAACAATAAATATCATGACTCGTAGTATAAGCTAGTCTAAGTAAAGCTAATACACAGAGTCGTCTAACGAACGCAGTGCATTATGTGACAAGAGATGCGAGTACCGTCTAACCTCTTTATGAGGCGTACTCTCATCTTTTACGGTCGTTGGCAGGCTTTACTAAACTATACAGTTTAACCTACACCTAGTAATATATACATATTACTAGGTTTTGCCTTCGACTTCGCTCACTCTGAATCTATAATTTTTCTGGGTGGAAATTACCTATGCTCTTTTCTGTGCTCCTGACAACGTGTATGTAAAAATTCATGCTTATCGGTCGAGTAGTTAGGCCGTTAAAGCGTATCAAACGAACAAAAACAAACTTACATTCGCAATTATAATTCGAATTAGGAATAATAATATTGTCCTGACCGAATTTCAGTTACGGCTTCCAATTTTAATGTATACTAGGCATTAAAGTTAGCAAGAGTGTGCGCTAATACAAATGCACTCTCTATTCCGTTATTTTTATAGTCCGGTGGAACGGTAATCCAACACGACCGCAGAGAGATCAGGCGCACTACCTACAGCATTCCCTGCTTTTATTAAAATAAGATAGATGAGACGGTGAAGTCACGATAAATTTAATATTTCAGGGAATATTTACCTTAGAGCTAACTATTAATCGTTGCAGTAGGTTTAATAATATTATTTTGGAACCAAAACTAATATCTGTATTATATATACATATATATAAGGCAAATGGAAATCCGTAGTCTCTGCCTACCCCTCTGGGAAACAGGCGTGGGTCTATGTATGTATGTATGTATATATAAAGTATTTTATCCCGACAGTATTGTTCAAAGAGAGATAATAACCTCAGACAGAAATTTTAAAAGCTTGCTGTCTACGAATCTTTGTTTCTATCAGATAGGATTTCAACGGATTCCGCGCTGATCTTATTGTATCGGTTTAATGCAATATTCATAAACTGATGCGCCATTCTAGAAATACCATGTTTCCAACAGTTTTGTGCTCACAATGTTAATATAAATTGGAATGAGTTCGTTTAAAATGTGAAAAGAAAATTGAGAAATCCTGCTTTGTATTTTTAGTGATTCTATCGTTGGTCCATTGGCGTAATTTTAAAATAGCAGATTTTCATCTGATTGCTGATTGTGAAGTCTCTCGATTTAGCTAAGTGTTTTTAAGTTTTAATATTATTAAATAGTTTATTATCAACACAGCATGTGTCCGCTTACTATATCAATATTTTTCACTCACATTTCACGAATTACAATTAGGTCGCTTATATACATGAGACCCAATTTTAATTGTTGAAATTTGAGTGTATATACATCGATATACATCGATATACATCGAGAAAATACCAAAATAGGTATGAATACTTGTGACCATTGCTTAAAGAAAATTCTAGCATTTAATAGTAAAAAAGAAAGAACAAATGAACATGTTGGAGTTACGCGAGCATGCGCTTGAATTTAATTTTTAAGGCCATAAGATTCTACGGAAACTTTGCAAGAAAATGTACAAACGTATTCTCTTTATACTCAAAATACGCGTTCTCGTGTACATCTTAATATATGTACATAAAATAAATTATGTAAGACAGCACTCACATCAAAAAACAAGTATACCAACATCATTCTAAGGTAAAGGATAATCTAAACCATAGTAATGGCGTTACCACTGAGAGTAGAAAAGATGACTATTTATGGCATTTCCAACATTATAATCGCGGTAAAAGGTTTCGTACATCCAGTTCAAAAGATGGCTTTGTCGCAGTTTGCGATGTCTTGTAGGTAGCGTTTCAATGGATTGCATTATTCAGGACGCAGGTATGATCTATGAAGTGCTCCTAACATACTGGCGGTTCATAGCAATGTTGGCGTGGTCAAATACTAATAGTTCATTTATAAACAATAAGTTACACTTTTCTAAGAGACGTGACCTGGACGAGTTAACGGAGATGTCGCTCCATTTTACAAAAATAACTTTGTGTAGAGTTTTTTTGATGAGTACGTGTTACGGAATTTTTTGAGGAGGTGCTGTGTTGCTTAGCAATTAGATTGTTAGAATTTTGCTTTTGCACTGGTAAAACTAGTTATTATTGGTTGCATTTATAGGATATCAACCTCGAACATTTTTCTTATTCGTGTGGTATTTACATCATTAATTATTTCAATATTTATAATTACACGAAACACTTGTAATCAAATTATATAATAATATCAGCCCTGTACACAGTACAGTGGGACAGCTTACTGTCCCACTACTAGGCACGGGCCTCTTCTCAGTGTAAGAAGGGTTAGGCTATAAGTCCACCACTCTGGCCCAGTGCGGGATAGCAAACTTCACATATCTTCGAGAACATTATCGAGAACTTTCAAACATGCAGGTTACCTCACAATGTTTTCCTTTATCGTTAAAGCAAGCGATAATTAACCATTAATACGCACATAACTATGAAAAGTCAGAGATCGCGCCTTGAGATCGAACTCGAAGCCTCTGTGATTCAGTTCAACGGTTTCCTACTAGGCTATCGCTGCTTTTATTATATTCATTATAATATTTTTAAATAATTACACGCAACGTAATATAAATATACCAACGACCCTTTCGTTTGAAGTGCAAACCTTACGTGTATTAACTGAGGGCCACGAAACAAACACACCAAGTAAATACGCTCACGCGGTACGTTGCGTCAAACATTTCTATCAGATATACGATACACA
Source organism: Catocala fraxini (assembly GCA_930367265.1). Lineage (NCBI taxonomy): Eukaryota > Metazoa > Arthropoda > Insecta > Lepidoptera > Erebidae > Catocala > Catocala fraxini. The sequence goes on from OV884038.1 coordinate 9,485,099, forward strand.
AAACAGTCGCGCGGTTTCGTGGCTCAACGCGTTTCTAATCGTGCCATGAAACGAGTAATTTCATAACACGTAGTTTGAAACAGGCTATAAGCGATTTTATGATGTCTTAGTTACGTTGGTTTTATACTCCACTTATTAGAACACTTGAGTGTTTTAGTTTTACCTATATGTGTAGTATAATTTTTTATTGTTACCTTCTTCAATTGAATACCTATTGCAACGGTAAAATTAAATTTACTATGTGCCATTCTGTTAGATATTTTTACCATGATTCAATCAAGGACCGTGTATGTTTGAACAATGATATTATCTGTAATATGATAAAGCCATATATATATATAAACTGTTCATATATTAATATACTACATTGTTGTTTCGACAAACTAATTAAATTGGCCAAACTTTAACATAAATCTTTTGATCCAATAATGTTGTTATAACATTTTGTCAGTATTTGATACTATCATATTATTATTTTTGCAAATACCATATTAATAAAAAGTGAGCAATCAGAGTAATGCTTTTCATCAAATAAAATAAAATCAGTATTGTGGTTATTTTAAAAGTATATAATACCGATGACCTGCTTTCCCTCTTTAGATAAATTCTATTGTTCCCTTCTTTTACAAATACACCTGGAAGTAACAATAGCTATACTTACCTCCCTATCTAACATTCGAGCTATTTTCTAATGTGAGTTCTGTCGCGGTGTACCGCTGTAAAGGCTGTACAAACGGTTTCACAAACGGCCCGTAACATTAATGCTGTTTGGAGAACCCACGACAAACGAACGTTCCGTACATTTTTGGTGTAGTCGCTTCCCTAGTTAAAATATTAACGTATGAGAAATAAGCCATAGGGTACCGCTGACGCTAAATGTCACAATGAAGAATGGCGCAAATTAATGCAGGTCGTATTAAGGCTAACCTAAAAATTTACTTTGACTTGCTTGACCAAAGACTACGTATGTGTTAAAATTTTCCTTACAAAATATAATATAATAATAATAATAATATAATATTCTACCACATATTTTTTTTTTTTTTTTTTTTACGTGGGGGAATGCATGACGCATACCCCTCCGCGGGGGCGGGCGGAGGGGTTATGTCGGACTCGCCGGGGTAAAATAAGATGTTAAGATGATAAAGTACCTCCCGGAATACCGACTAAACCTACCACGGTGTTCCTCGATAAAACCACTATCGACGGGGCCGCGCGAATCACTTTCGCATGCGGTCGTGACCCCGCCGAGGTTTCGGCCCGCCGTATGAAACGGCAGGCCACTACACGAAAGACCTACCCTAAAGGCACTTCTACCACTCCCTACTGTCCCCCCTAGAGGGGAGACGGACTCAACACAGAGGCACGCGTGGGAACACGCACGCCGCCTCTCGGACACCACATACACACAACACCATCTAGCCCAAATTAAGCTGAACTTGTACTATAGGTACTAAACAATGGATAAACATACATATATACTTTTTTTTTGTAAATACGTACATATTATACATAGAAACACCCAGACCAAGACAAACATCCATGTTCACGCACACAAATGTTTGACTTGTGCGGAGATCGAACCCGCGACCTCAGGCGTGGCAGTCGGTTACATTAACCACTACGCCATCGAGGCCGACAAACATACATACATAACATTAGATAACAATCCAATTACATTATGCTTGGCCCGGGAACCAAATATAACAAAACATAATATGCGCAAACTTAGGATCACCGAAGCAAGAATTTATGTTTAACATTATTGTTTGAAACTTAATTATGTTCTCTAAATAGCCATTTTATACTAAAACCGATGTTTACAATTTTACAGTTGTGTGCAGTTTATGATCAACTCATAAATACCAAGCCCTGTAATAAACCACTTGCTTTAAAATGCAATATTGCATATCCTGCTATAAACGTATGCGTCTTTGGATATTTAATTAATTTCGTAGAATGCGATAGTCTCATCGATCGCTTGAAGTCCTAGTCTGCTCTACTTACATAAGAAATTGTCTAGAATATTAAATGATTAATTCAAAACATAATCGCGTCACTTTCTTGGAAGCTCGTGTTTTTGTTATCGATAAATTAATTTCGTTTGTTGCTTTGTAAGGTTTCGCACTAGTTTTTGGTATCGATTTATTAATATTGATTGGTAATATATCCGTGTAACTGAAAATAACAATGACAAGCGCAAATATGTAAGTCCCAGATTCAATTCCCGGTCATCGAACCTTAGACTTCCATACACCACCACTATGCCACCGAGGCAGACTATACATAACCAGTCTACCATACAAATGTCATATTTAGTGTACAGATCCAATTTCATATTTTTTTTTGAATAATAAATGGACGTGAGTAGACTGACTAAGAAAGTTTATAAGGCTAGTGTGAATGGAACATTCGCAAGAGGAAGACCTAGGCGAACGTTTCTCGATCAGATCGGAGGCGTTCTGAACAAAGGCCAGGTTAAGAGCACCTTAAACCGGCGAGCGTGTATGAGGAATGTGATGAAAGTGAATAAAGCCAGGGAAGTGTGTCGTGTGTGTGTATCGTAGCAAATGGAAATCCGTAGTCTCTGCCTACCCCTCTGGGAAACAAGCGTGAATCTATGTATGTATGTTTGTTAAAAGAGACTGTCTATTTTACTGTTTGTTTTTTGTTTACAGGTAATGGCATGCAATTATTACTCCACCTCGTGTAATCAGGCATGTATGTATTTTACATTCTGTCAAATCTGGTTAATACGTCACAACGTTGTAAGTGCAATAAATTAACACAGCGTAAAATATTAATAATGTGTAGTGTAATCGCAATGATATCAAGTTACTCAGATTGTTATGATTGACAGGCCGTTTAACCACAAAACAACAAACAATTTGATTAATATTCATGTTTGTACACTTAACCACAAACATCAATAAAATGGTTACTGTAATAATTTATAAATGCATATTATTGAATCCAGTAGGAATTATGTAATCATAATTTAAAAATATAATTTAAAAAATAGTTAGTAGGTTTTAGTAGTTGGTTATCCCACTAACTATTTATTTTTGTTTGAGTTTGTTATGAGTGTGACAAAGAAAAATCCGTTTTTCTCTACGTGTTGGTGAAGGTGTGATTATTATTAAGCTCTCGATGTCGAAAACTAAGGGTGTTATAAATTTAATGCCTATTCTTGTGTATTCGTGCCTTCATAGCTTCCACACTTATTGAAAATTTAATAGCCTTTTCAGTACGTATGGAGGCAGTTTCTGCTGTGCTATTATGCTGTGATTACTATCATTTTGTTATACACTATTTATTATACTTATTTTAAACTTACAACTTATAATGGATAAGTGCGTTAAAAGTTGACTCAAAGAGAAGGCGACAACATGGCTTAGTGAGTGTTTTGGTAAATTCCAAGGTATTTGATACGAGGGAATCTCACTTATTTTGGTCTTTGATTAGAAAGTTCTCAAGTATCGAATATGATGGAATTATGACATACTTAAAAAAAGACTGCGTTACGATAAAATATAAACAATACGAACATTTAGTGCGCAAATTCTCGTAATAAAAGCTGTTCAAGTAGTGTGCCTATCTAATCTCAGTGTCATACATAATTAGCACAAATAGTATTCTCCTAAATTAACGGGAAATGTATATATAAACTGCATTTCAGTTAAAATTTGACGTTTATTAGACTACATCAAAACTCTATTTTCAATAGTTAATATTACTAGAATTGGTCCTCTGAACCTACAAATTTAATTTTATATCTATAGTTTACAAACAAACATACTAAAAAATAAACGTTGACGCTTAATTAACTCACGGAGGTGCATGCAATTTGGGAGTGTAATCCCTCCCGTGACGTAATCACGTATTAAGAAGGGATTGCCGGCACCGCCAACTGGGCAAGGTAATGTATGCATAGACCGCAATGACATAATTAAACTTAAGCAATTAATGTTAAGAACTATGCTGCAATCACTGCTATGTAGCACATGTATACAAGCCAAGTGGGCAAATGCTTAATTTTCATTATAATGATGTTGCTTTTTGCGACTTTTATCTTAGTTTATGATGTTTGATCAAGACTTACGCTCAATTTTGCATTCACGGATTTGAGTTTAGTTTCTTTTATTTGCGATCTTGATTTACTATTACTCCCACAATTCGGATAATTTTAAGCATCTGTAGCCATAAAACTTATAGACATATTATAAAATCTATACTAGTTCTGCTTCTATTGACAGTTCGTTGCACATTTTGATTACAATAAAAAAGTAAATCAATAAATTTTTGCTTTATCTAGACTAATTTTAAATATTCAATTATATCATTTAAGAAATTCATAAGTATACATCATACATTTTATTCTTTATATTTAAAACATAGACATTATTTGTGTGCAGTATATAAATTAAGGAAGATTTTACTGTTGACTCAAAATGTCTCAAAAAGTCTTTAAACTGTAATTTATGTAAAATTCAGTACCTACAAGAACGTTTTCTTTTTAAAGTAACGGCAATACCTTAGTGAAAAGTGCGAACGGATTGCTAAACATTTGTCTACGAGTAAACCACTGAATATTCGCGCCAAATATTTATTATACTATTTTCTGGTAAGAAATAAGACAAAATTCAAGACTTATGACTATTTTAGTGCATATTTTCATATACATGTCGTACTTTTCTGATACATGCCTTACTGTAAACGGATATAACAGCCTTAATATGCTTCTAACATCACGTATTATTTAGAATTTAATCAAATAGCAAAATAGCAGACGTTGCACAACATTGCAGCCGAATTGATAATGTTGCCATCTTTATAATTTATACTGATAACTAACTATACAGGAGATGTTGTGGTTCTTAAAACCACTTTAGTAACACTAAAGTCCAGTCCTAGAAAAACTAGGTACTGTATTGCAGCTATTTATTGAGATACCTGAATACCTAACAATACACTTAATATAGATACATATACAATGAATTTATTAATTAAAAATTTATCACATTAAATGATATACTGTCTTAAGCTGGTTGATATAAAACGGTTAACATAAACAAAAAACCTATTATCTCAGAAATTAAGAAAATACTTTTTTGAACATAATAAATAAAATAAAATTAGACACAAATTTGAACACCATTGTAATAAGTACCTACAAAATTAACTGACCTGTAGAAACGGCAACGTCGCAGCAATATCCTTGACATTGGTTTTGATAAGTTATTTGTTATTAAGTTCTAGATTTTGTAAGAGTGGCAACGTTTGTTTTAATATCGCTGCTTGAGGTCTTTGACACCTAAGTACTTTATCTCTGCATTACACATGATGTTCTAAATTATAAAAACAAAAAATAAATCTGTAGCTAAACTACTGAATACATTTGGTTCATAATTTGTAAATCGTCAAAGAATACTCTTCTCTCTTAGCCTTTATTATTCCCAAGTCACTTGGGGTCGGCTTTTCTGGTCTAACTGGATTTGACTGGATATCAGTTTTTACACGGAGCGGCTGCCACCTGACCTCCGCAACCCGAAGGCTAACGATACCCTAAGGCTAGACCAGTGTCAGGATATTAGAGGGTACTGACTTTCCCAATAACGACTGCCATAGATGTTTATGGCAGCCGGGACCAACGGCTTAACATGCTCTCCGAGGCACGGAGCAGGCGATAATTGTCAATCAATACGCACATAATTTCGAAAAGTCATATAACTTCCGAAAATCAGAGGTGCGCGACGTGGGTTCGAACCCGAGACCTTCTGCATTGCAGTCTATTGGTCTCCCCACTGAGCTATCACTGCTATCGTAGTCAAACTAAATCGTCAAAGAATACGATGTAGTATATTATGTGGTATCAATTAATGTGATAACATTTGCGCCACTTTGTATAGACATACGCTTGTATATTATAGAGAGGTAAGCTGAGTTTTTAAAGGCTCCTGTATTTAAGAAGCATTTAAAGTCATTCAATAAAGAACCGTGTGATAAAAAAGCATAGCATATTATAACTATTTGCTCAGTAGCATTCGAATCGCATCGCTAAAATGTTATGTTAAATCTTTGCCCAGGATTTTGTCCACTAGTTTGCCCGTGTTGTTATTTAAACTATACTACTCCTTCTTACTTGCATTTCATTTCATTCATCAAAACTACCAAAGTAACCGGAAACAAAATTTTCTCAGCGGTTTCATCCACATTTCGTCAACTATGTACAGCCTTGGCCAAAAGTATTAGGCACCCCCAATATAGTTATCACACACCTGTGCTATTTGAACAATTAAACAATATTCTATAGAACTGCGATACCGGTGTCATAAAACACTATTTAAGACAATAGGCGGCATTTTTTAAGCAGTCGTAAAACATCTGGTGCGTCAATAATAAAATTTTATTTTTTCCAAAATTTATTTTTAATGTTTCGTCAGTTACCATTTGGAAGTCTTAGTGTAAAGACAGTGCATTTGTGGTTTTGTGAATTAATTGAGAAGAAATTCATTCAAATTCAAATCGTGTAAAAATTCAACTTTTACATGAGCAAGGCAAGACTCAAAAAGAAATCGCGAAGTTGGTGGAATGTTCGCGATGCGCCGTTCAATCTGCTATCAAACGTTTTGTTGAGACTGGCTCTCATGCAAATAAACCAAGAACAGGCAGAAAACGCGTGACTACTAGCCGTCAGGACAGAAAACTTATCCGAGAGTCTGTGAAAGATAGAAAAAAACTTCTTCGGAGCTTGCTGTGGCTTTAACTGAAGAGACTGGACATCCCATAAGCGCACGAACTGCAAGACGAAGGCTAGTAGAAGCCGGCTTAAAAGGTTGCAAAGCTAGGAAGAAGCCGTGGCTATCCGCAGACAATAAAAGAAAACGACTTGATTGGGCTCTGAGACACCAACATTTCACAGAAGAGGATTGGTCTAATGTGCTGTGGTCTGACGAATCAAACTTTGAGGTAAGTTTTTTTAGTGAAGTCTATACCACAATTACAACGATCATTGTTGTGTTTCTCTTCAAACTCAAATGTTATAAAAGTTTGTAATGTGTACTTTTTTTTGGAATCTACTGGTATTTGGAACACCAGGTGTGACGTTTGTGAGGCGACGCAAAGGCGAAGAATATCACCCAGATTGCGTAGTACCAACCATAAAACACGGCGGAGGCAGTGTAATGATTTGGGGTTGCATGGCTGCGGATGGAGTCGGCAAAATGTTTGTTTGCGAAGGTCGCATGAACAGTGAAAAATACATTAATGTACTGGAAACTGCTCTCGTACCTTCGCTTTCGTGTATTTTTGGTGACACTAACTTAAATGGTGTGAAATTCCAACAAGACAATGCTCCGTGTCACAAGTCAGCTACTACGATGCGCTGGTTTACTGAAAATTGTATTGATCTGTTAGATTGGCCTGCCCAGTCCCCGGATCTAAATCCTATTGAACATTTGTGGAGTATTTTAAAGAGAAAAATAAAAGAGCACTCGATAACATCAAAAACTGCTTTAAAAAACGCGTTAGTGCAAGAATGGGATGCAATTTCTCCAGAGGAATGTGCGAAACTCGTACGTAGTATGCCGCACAGAGTTGCTGCTGTCATAAAATCAAAGGGTGGCCCAACAAAATATTGATGTTTTTACAATATTCTAATGGAAATAAAGTACTTTAATCATTATAATTAGTTTTATTTCTCTCTAAGCCTGAAATATGCAGTAATTTATAGGGTGCCTAATACTTTTGGCCAAGGCTGTATATAGATCCAAATTATGCCCAGACTACTGTTTCTGAGAATTTATTAGGTAACAGAATATTTATTTATGTATATTTATTATAAAATCATATCCACGCACTCACGAGGTCTAGCCAACTAATATCATGGGAACAACGGTATACTCAGTCATTAGGATTGAGAGTAGCTTCTGAGGATAGCGCTTAATATATTGTAGTTTGTATTCAATTACTACGGCCAAAATATATCGCAAGTTATGTAAATGTACAGAAACGAAATTGTAGGAAAGATCTCAATTTGCTCTTGCTATAATAATATTTTCTATATTATTATATATCATTCGACTATCGATATGATACTAACAAAATGTGCCAACATATAATATACGACTTTTCGATTGGCGACAATGCCTCGAAATTCCATTGTGTTTCCTATAATGGTTACAATAGCTAGCAAGACAATGCATAACTAACACAGAATTTCTAAGCTATTCACCTGTACGTATCATGCACAACGGCTGTCTTTTGGAAACTCATCGCGATGTAGACCAAGACTCGAAGGCGACACTGCAGCCTCGTTTGTTGCCAACTTTCAGATCAAATTAAGGTGGGAGTCTGTTGGACTGATTCAAAGTGACATCGCCTCACAGACTTCTACGTCCACATGACACGCGAGTACATTGTACACGGTGCGACGGTTTCTCGTTAATCTTGTTTCGTCTAACAATATGACGTTAGTGAATTCGCTTTGATGCGTTTCACTAGAGCTCTTTCTTGTAACAAAAGCGAGTAGCAAATATTACTATTCTTATTTCTGCCTTAGTGACACAAGTGTAATGAAGACGATGGCTGTGCAGTTGATTTAGGATACGATTCTCTGGTCGGGAAAAGAGTTATTGGAATTTTCTATCGAAAAATGCACTGTATCAGCATGGAATTTGGAGCTGTGCGTAGTAAGCGGCTCGCTCCCTATTACCTTGTGCTAAAACCAAAGTGTGTGTGATTTTAAATTACCTATGCCTGTCCCATCGGGGATATAGACGTGAGACTGTGTATGTATTTGAAGTTCGGATGCCTTATGTAGACGTAACTTCGTCACATAACTGTTTGTGTTCGACACAATAGATAGTGTTAAAGCATCCCCATTTTATTGACGCTTTGATTATAATGGATGAGACTATGACCGATTACCGAGCATAAAACAAACTCCTAGCTGATTGTCAGTTTTTATTAATAACAAGTGAGAATCGGCCATGAACTGCTGTAAATCTTAAAGTTCGAAAAAATGGTTCAAATAATATGCAAAGGTCACGTGATACCACGTGATCTTGAGGTAAGAGGTCAAAGGTCATAGTCATTTCAGGGGTATATCGACTATGCTGAGTCAAATGGCGTTTACCACGAGTCTCTAGCTGTTACGGTTCTTGAGTTGAAAGTTGTATAACAGACAGACGGACGGACAAAGCTGTTTTATAAGAGTTTTTCGAACTCTAAAAAGAACAACGATAAGTTTGGTTGACTCAGGAACTAAATTGAGTATCTAAGGTATGATAAGTTGTTGCGAAGTACTTCTTAAAACAATGCAGACAGAATTCATTATAATCCTAACTAATATTATGCGAATGTGAGTTTGTTTGTTTGTTACGCTTTCACGCCTTAACTATTCGACCTATCATCATGAAATTTCGCTTATACGCTGTCAGGGTTACTTTTTATCCAGAGAATAAGTACTGTTTCGAGGAAAAGAAAATTGACATAACCTACATTTACGCGAGCGAAGTCACGGACAAAATTTAGTAAAGACTTAAACGAACCCAATTAAGATATCAACCTTTAATTGAAATACGATATTTTCATTCGACAGAATTTGGGTTACATTGATTATTAATTTATAGAGTTAAGGATCTTGTCCTAAATTTCAATTATAACTCCCGTACATTATACCCCTTGAATCGTCCAATCTCGTATCAGTTAAGTTACTTAAGTTCGATCAAAGCGCCTCTAAGTCGCTACTTAAGATAACAATTATCTTCTCTAATGTATTCATCAATTATTATTACGTCATTGACACAGTCATATGGATTTAGATTAGCTACAATAGTATTGTTTCAATGGGTCTACTACACTCATTATTTGTTGGTTACCATACAATCGAGTGTAAAAAGAGAAGATCCCTTATTAATGTTCAAGATTTTTGCTACGGCTTCGTTCAAGTAATTGTAGGTTATATAAATTTTCTATCCCTCGCGAACAGTACTTATTTCTGTAATATTGTCTTCGGTTTATACGAATATTATTCATTGAAATTAAACTACTATATACGGATTTTATCGCGTTGTTTATTTGACACTTTATTACATAATTTTGAAAATTCGTTACACTATTACTACTATTAAACATTACTAATTTTTAAGCTAATTATATTATTATTAAAACTGTTTAGATTTAATTTAATTTTACACTTTCCCCGACGTTTCGTTTGCTTTTCAGCAGCCATGGTCACGGGGAGACTCTACTACTTATTTCTGGATGAAAGGCACCCATGTTCTGTTTTTTACACCTGACAACGTGTATGCGAAATTTCAAGTTTGTTTGTTTGTTACGCTTGCATGAAAAAGCAGCGATAGCTCAGTGGGGAGACCAACAGACTGCAATGCAGAGTGTCTCGGGTTCGAACCCATGTCGCGCACCTCTGACTTTCGGAAGTCTTATGACTTTTCGAAATTATGTGCGTATTGATTAATAATTATCGCCTGCTCCTGCCGTGCCGGAGAGCACGTTAAGCCATCGGTCCCGGCTGCCATGAACATCTATGGCAGTCGTTATTGGGAGAGTGTCGACACAAAAGATCCCACTGGGTCGAAGTGTTGCCGGCCTGCACTGACTGGCCCCCACATAAGAGAATAATAATAATATTTTACCACATACACACAACACCATCTAGCCCAAACTAAGCAGAGCTTGTACTATGGGTACTAGACAATGGGTAAACATATGTACATATATGTATATACTTCTTTTTTGTAAATACATACATTCGTACGCTTGCACGCCTTCGTGAAAGCGTAACAAACAAACAAACTCACATTCGCATTGATAATATTAGTTAAGATTTGGGTTTATAGATTTATTGAGACTGTTTAGAAATTAATTTAAGTTTTATAAAATAATACTTCGTAAAAAATAAACTGAAATATACTTTTTGCTATTAAAAATTGACCCTTTGGTCATTATTATGTAAAATAGAATGATGAATATTGGACATATTAAATTTATATTGCCGATTTTATCACTTTTTTCTGTTTGACTACATGATGCCACTAACAATTGCAACGAGGTCCACAAGTTCAATATATCGTATTTCTTTAATTTTCAGATACGGTACATAGCAGCCATGTCACTAACATGGCTGCTATGTACCGTATCTGAAAATTCAGTATTGCTAAAGTCTATAAGTAATAGTTACCACTTACCATAAAATGGGATTACTGCCTTCTATCCAGTACCAAAAGGTACATAAACACACGCACACACACACACATTTATACACACCCACACACGTAAATTGTTGTGATCTACATGTAATTGTTTTGTATCTTTTGCTTTATATCTGTTGATCAAATGTTTGTTTACTGGCCATTAACTTTGTGGGATTATTTTTATTTTATCTTCACCGAGATTAATTATTTTAATGGAAGGGAAATCTTTTCGCGGGTAAATAAGAAGGGATATATTTTATTTTATTATACCTAAGTGAACTTGCTTGTCCTACACTTTACTATATTTATGAAAGTGTTTTGTTTATTTGTTATCGTTCAGGTACAGTGAATGTAAAATTAATACAATCAGCTACCAAGCCTTTTGCTATCTTTCGAGCATGTTTCTCTACGTTCACTATTAAACACGACGTAGTAAAAAAACCCAATAACATTTTCCCGAACCATGCACTAAACCCATGACCAGCAAGGCTAACAAGTACACGCAAACTTATGCAACGGGATCCAATCATAGCAATTACCAATTGTCGTAATAGAGCTTATAGTAATAATATTGCTACTTAACTAATTTAGTTAATTACGGCATATCACTCGCTGCCTTACTCTGTTATATAAGACGTAAATATAATGTGTATGCATCCACTCTTTATCAAAAACACACTGTTGTTTATTACGTATGCATTTGCACACTGTAACTTAACAACATGCATTCGACAGCTTAGGAGCTGTAGTGATATTCATAATTATATTTAAATTTTATTAGACTTTATCGTCGACTCTATAAATAATGCGAGCTTAGCAACAAAATGAAGACCTCGCGTTCAGTACATCCATATTATAATAGAATTTAAACGCAATAACGCCCACCACTAGTAAGAAGAGTTGTGGTATTCTCACATTTAGCAGCTTTGTTAAAGGGTAAAAAAATTTCAGCAAAGCCCCTTCCAAAAAATAAAACCGAAGAACATTTTGCACGTTGTGGTAAGAAACAGCGGTGTATATATATATGTATATACATATAACAGACAACCATGCCTTTAAGTGTATATACAATCATATAGCACAGATATAAGTCTATGTCATATACAAATATTTCACACATTATAATCTAAATACTCGTTACACTTTATGCTGATAATGTAAAGGCGGAAAGATACGCTATATAAGTTAATGTATTGTATCATAAAAACATATTATCTTTAATTTTTCATACAATCTACGGAATCGTTAACCTCAGTCTTAAATTCCCAAAAGGTCGTGGTTGTCTCCCTACACTATCAGGAATCGATGTCACTAGCGTGCTTTAGTTTCAAAGATAGTCGTAGCTCCGATAGCAAACTAATAATTAATCGGTCAACCGACGTCTCTCGCTCCCTTTTCTGTTAAATTGGGGGCGAGTCTTTTTTGTTATGCCGTAGTATTTGTGTTTGCTAAAAGATAAATTATAAGCAAGAAGTAAACACAGAATACATCAGGTTCCGAGGTAATGACGTTGAATATTTTAGCTTGTAGCCTGCTCGTACCAATTGTGGACGTTTATTGATGAAAAAATGTTACGTTCACACTAAAAGAGTAATAGCTACAACACATGAACTCAGGGTTAGGAACAAAGTACTAAAATAAAAAACAAACGTTCGCCGTGTAATGACTTAATAAGACAGGAGGTTACAATAGAAGAAAAGTACTGCCTTTTTATGGTTAGCCATGTGTCGTTAGGTACGAAAGGCCGAGACTAGATATGTTTATTTAGGGTTTATAAGTATTTGTTTTCAGCCACGGCCTATATTGTGTGATGACGTATTATATTATAAGTATCTCTGATATTATGAAGCTTCGAATTCCTACTACAAGCATTATTAACATGTTTTTGGATGTAATTGTATACAGTCCAAATCTTGTATTACCACGTAGAATTCTTTCTATGCCATTGTGCGCTTCTGTGGTATTTATGTAGGTGAAGTCGCAGGTGTATTTCTAATCACAATCCAGTGCGATCGTTCAGAAGTAGAATGACAATTTTCTGTCGACTGGATTAGTTAACAACCTTATTGAAACGCTATTTTTATTCCAGAAACACTTAATCGATTATTAGTTACTGGTGAATCAACATAGCGTGCTTTTTAAAACATCAAAGTATAATTTTCAAGTTACTAAATTCTACTCACGATGATTTTTTTCAGTGTTACGTCGAGCGAAGTAACTTTCTGTAATAGGCATTAAAATTAAACGTTAAAGGTGGATGATATGTTCTTGGCAGGTTTCGTAAAATGAGCTTCTTGACAACAACTTGTCTTATAATCTCAAGAACTTTAATAAAAAACATGAACTAAGCTCAGTCCTCAACGAACGAATATCAAAACTACTGGTTACGTCAAAGTTAGATGAAGGTTAACATTTAAACTTGAATTAATAAAATAGTGCGATTGGGCCTGAACCAAGGAAATAGGTAGGTACCTACGAAAATTAAATATTTGTACTGTGTTCAATATCAAATAGGCTTGTGTGCGTATTCCAAAGTAACGTTCGTCTATATGTATATGTGAGTGTATGTTACGTATTCTAAGTTACAATTTCAATAATGGAACAAAGTATTTTCCCTTGCATATTTAATAAGTATATTTCCTATCTTGTAGCGTAAATAAAGCTACTCTCCACCTCTTTAAGATAACAAGAACTTAAGTACTTATGAAGACGAGAAAATTTCAGTATATTTGGAACTTGAGTGTTGAAAATATAACTGAAGTATTTCGCAAGTAAGTGCACTGTCACCGTTGCCAATTGTCCGCGCTGGGTAAGCGGTTTCATTCTAACAATATTGTTTAAATAGATTGCAATTTATTGGTTGTGTTCTGATGAGATAGTGGATTTAAAATTGAGTTCGTTTGATCTGAAATAGTGTTATGATTGAATTTGATTTTATAAAAATACGTGATATTGTTAATACAGTGTTAACGCTGTAATTTTTCGTAGCCATATATCCATTTAATCAATCCGTGCGTTAAAATATTTTTCTTTCGTACTGACATTGTACCTTGAGATTCACGAATACGTATGTTATATTTATAATTATTTTGATTATAAATTGTCTAATCAACCCGGTGATTCATGTTTGTGACTCCAGGTCCTTAAACTGTCGTCAATACACATCCTGTCTCTCCTACTAATACAGCAGGCTTAAAGTAGGTAAGACCAATAGATCTTACCTACTTTAAGCATTTCTTCCACCTCTTCTATTACCAGTGCATTCTAGTATCAATTAGGAGTAAACTATTTCATGATTCGTTTATAATCCTCTCTATACCCAACGCCAGTTACATCTTGAGGCGATGTCCGGGTCAGTGCATCGTGTAAACGTCCGATGCGAATCTACTGCATATGTAAGCCATTAATGTCTAATTCACGTATTTATTTCGCGTAAGTAGCTTGTAAATTTAGCAAGCGTTAGCTACTAATGTCATGCATAAACACCTTATCAGACGCCAAGTTGATTTTAGGTTTTAATAAAGTACAGAATTGGTGATCTTGCTGCCCTTTCTTTAAGTGCCAGCAGCGCCATTTTTGTTCCTTAGTATTGCTACTTGACCTACAATGAAATAGAAACACAATCATGAATCAATAAGCGACAGCTACCATGTACCATGTTAGACCTCTGATACGCCTGTCACCTTAACCAATACATCATACAAAAAAAGCACCTGATGTTCTGAAAATATATTCATATATTAATTATCTTAGCTTCAGCTACCTTTACTTTGCTGTTTGCAATAAGCCCCTATGCAATAAAACTTCTTACTTCTTCTTAACTTAAAGGATAAATGAAATACAGAAAGGTCTGTTGAAAAGCAAGATGGTCGTTCACTAAATTAAACCTTGCCAAATCGAACTATAAAAGCTCGCCTTTTAACGAGCTAAAGCCTTAATTATAATAGTCCATTAATATTTTAATAATAATAACAGTTACTGTGTTATTATACACAGACCTTTGTTGTTCTACGATTACACGCCACGTCAAATTGTCCATAGGCTATATTACGGCAATCATCTTGATAGCCCTTATTTGCGGGCACGATAATAAGTTTGTTTTTACCTTCAAACTGACGGCTTTTGCATTAAGTAACAGTTCCTAGAAAAATATAAAGGTTTATTTGTACTTCCGAGAAGATCTATTATAAAAGTACGTCCTGAGTTTTTGTTTGGAAACGACGTTGTTTTTTAATAATAAGACTTTATTCTTTAATAGCAGACTTAATATCAGGATACAACTAATTTTCTGAAGAAGGTAGAATCTCCGTTTTGTTTAGCCTGTGATAATAAAGTAGAAGATGTTTATCACCTTTTGGTGGAGTGTGTCAGGAATGGGCCTGAAAGAGGTGCTTTAGTTAGTGAACTAAACATAAACAAGTTAGATGTAGGTACATTTAATATGATCTTAGCGAAACCAATGTCGCCAGAGGCTGCATTAGTTTATTCATTGGTTAATTTGTAAGTTTGTTTGTAATTAGATTAGTTTATGATGGAACTAGCGTAACATATTGTTAAAAGTTCCTAAAACAAATAAAGAAAAAAAAAAAAAAAAAAAACTAATTTTCTAACATAAATTTATTAACATATTTATTGTCTCTTTCTCCTATTTTAATATTAAACCGCCGTGAAAAAAAGAGGTTTTTCTAACTAATAGTATACATGTGATGCTCAGCATAATCTGTGTTCAAACTAGTGTTTCAATCTAGACTAATAAACGTCAAAATATGTGAATTGAAATGCAATTTATATTCCCATTCGACATTTATTTTAATTTATGGGTATATTATTTTTTATATCTGTGACACTAGATTAGAACTTACTTTAAACACTGCTTGTTAGAATTGGCCCTTACAAGGATTGTTAAGAAACATTTCCTTCGCTATACTTAAGAATTACATAGATAGCAGTGCAAAAATGTGTTGGTAAAAACTACCTACATGCGCTTTCTGAAAATTAATCAATGTTTAAACTTCTATCCGTGAATAATTAATAAATGCAACAGAAAGTCTTATTCAATTTACACTTTTAAATTTTCCTTTGTTGCTAATCAAAATTTCGTGACTCGATGTTGATACTTGTAATATGCACTTTATGTGCTCTATGATTTACTTGTGATATTTAATATGTATTGTATATACGTAGTAAAAGGTGCTTTTTCTTTACTCTCTTTTGATGTTTCATTTGCTTCTTTATAGTCGGCAGCTAGTTGGTTTATATTCATGTAGGTGTCTGTCACAATTCACCACCGCCATTTTATTTTGTAGCTTTAACCTTTACATATTGTATTTAAATCTTGGATCTGAGTGTTCATTTCTAAATAAAGAGTGAGAGGAATCGGGAGACTGTGTTGGAACATGCATAATATATTGGTAGATACGTCAGCAGCCAGAAATATACTTCCAGTAAGCTCTTATTTATAACGTATTGATTTTTAATTAGTGATATACAGGTTTAATGATATCCGCTTAATATCAACTTCATTCTTTATTTTAGTTGTTTTGTACTTTGCAACAGATAACAGGTACAAGAAAGAAATTTAAGTGGTTTTATAGCCATTTTTAACGGATGAAAGTATTTCTTTTCCTGACTCATCAGTACTGAAATAGTACCAGTCACCAGACTAAAATTAGAATATTAACTTATTTTACGCCATATAGTATTTAATTGATACGAATATTAATTATAGATATAATGGTTTTTAAGACGAAGTCTTGTATATATTTAAACTTTTCTGTTACAACCCATATACAGCAAATTTCTTATAAAAATTTGTATCAATATTTTAATAATAATAAAATCTTGATTATCTTTTGAAACTACACTAATCCTATACTTACAGCTTATTAAGAAAACTGTTACTAGTGAAGCCTGACAAATATAAGAACAAGATGCCATTAACGTAATGCCTTCTATGCGCTTCCGTTCAATCGACCTACATTTTGTTCACTGATGCCTACCTGGAAACATGACGTCAAGTATAAAATACAAACACAAGTATAAATATAATACGATAAACAATTTCACATTTAAAACATGTACTCAAAAAAGTCATGCTGGAAATCGTCTAAAAAGGATCTCCAAAAAATACGTGAAATACACATTCATTGCAGTCAAGTCAGTTACATCAGAGCCAAAATTACTGCCGTCATTCGACAGCAAAATTCCAACCAGGCGTGTAAAACAAAATCTAAATTTTAGTACCCATTGACGCTTGCTAGATTTTCGGATGGCTTTTAAGCCTCAAAAGCGTTATTCTTCCAAAAGCGAACTAATGAGGCAGCTCTATAAAACCATCACACAGCTCAAAATCTGTCATACAGATCAATTTTATTCTACAAAATGCTTTTTATCACACATCTTATATGCCAAATTACTATTTAGCTTTGCTTTGCTAAATTGTGTAATTAGGCAACAAAAAATTACATGTGTGTGAAAACCGTGACATAGTTTAAAGCCATATCAAAAGCAGTTATAGCGCCAAACAATTCTCCAAAGCTCCACAAACTATTTAAAACAAAATGATATCTCATTAAGTTACCTGTGTCATCTGATCCCGAGGTCCTGAACAGGCCTAAAACAGAATTTAATGATACTTTGTATAATGATATTGCGATCGATATTTAATTTTGTTTCCGCATCGCGGATGTTGCTACCAAAAAGGATCCAAATATTGAAAACAGTAGGTAAGTTAACTATTTCATAAATGAAATATGAACGTAAATTATTCGAATTAAATTTGTGAATCAGTCTACTAATAACACTTTTAATTATGTTGTGTGTCTGAATATTAAAGTGCACTGTACCTACTAAAATTAAACTACGATTTTCATTAAGTGTTTATCAAATATATAGCAGTTTTGGATACCATCAACGATATCTTTATGTATTTAGATATTTAGCCCTTGTAAAGCAAAATACATATAAATAGTTATTACATACTAATATATATATATGTATTTATAGTTTCCAGAATTCTGTCATAAATATGAACAATATTAAAGAATGATGCAAAGAAAACTTTTTAATATTGTGTTTGGGTTCTATTATGTTAATTAATACAGGGAAAACAATACGTGCAGAATGACATTATTTACCCTCACCCTATTGTCCATTTGAAGAGAAAACGAATAATATTAATATCCACGCAGAAATACAACACACATTATAATTTGGCTGTCATCCACACTACCTGTTCTTAGAAGAACTATTTTATTATAAGTAGAGCTGAAAATCAAAACACAGGTGAGAAATTTATCATGATCATTGAACTATCTAATATTTTATGAGCTACAAACTCTGACACAAGATGCAATGAAGATAATGAATGTAAAATAACAACACAATAACTAGAATGAATGATAAACTAAATCTAGAGGAAAATAAAGTAAATAAAAATCTAAAGATTAAGCTGTTTAAAATCAAACTAGTTGAACTGAGAAAGTAGTCGCGTCTTTCTTTCGGTACAGATACAGTCGTTGCCATAAAATTTTATGACTTCGGAAAGCCAAAAGAATAAAAAACAGAAGTCCGTAAAAAATATACTTGTACTTTTACTAAAAAAGATAACTACAGCATATCACTTTGTTATTATTCCACTAACATAACTTTATTATAATTAACTGATCTATTAAAAGCGTATTCAGCGTTGTTACCTGTTCAGTTAATAATTTTGAAATATACAGCATAGCTGAAAATATTGCACGTATACAAATAAAATATTGTTTTATTTAGCAACTCGATATGGTTATTGAAAACTACAAAGTGAAATATATTTTTCACATGCAGTTTCATTTAACTATTGCAAAACTAATGAATATTAAATTAATAAGTAAAATTACACATTTCCATTTCAAGTAAAGACAGGGTACAATGAGGGAAGTAAAGTTTTCATAACAAAGTTGCGACGACTTCTTTCACACTTCTTTAAATACAAGATCTAGAACATTATAATTGGTTTCGAAAAGTTCATAGTCTCATGGAGCCCGGTCGGTATCCAGAACAATATGAAAAGTTGAAGTTTTTACGTTTGACGTTAAGTGTTTCTGCTCTACTGCACCTCTTGGCAGATCGCCAAGTCTGCATACAATGGGCACAGATTTCTGTTATGTCCATACTCATGTACGTTGTTGGATTTATCGTAAGTTGGGAAGCCTCAGAGCTTGTACGATGTGCTTTACAACGTCGTAAAGGCACTTGTGTACTATTCGTCAGCTTCTCAGCACTTGTGTCCAGCTTTACTTCATTTAACGATTAACTGGGATTAAATGTATCCGCACGCAATATGTTCTGGTATTTTCAATAGCAACAGGTACATACATCTAATAACCTTGTTACCAACTTAATTCATACTCGTATCTTATACATTTATAAACAAGCTTACACTGTAGTACTTGTTATAAACACATATGTTTTATAATAGAAAACACAGATAAATATGCTAATATTACATAAAAAAAATTGGATTTGGGAAATTTTTATAGAAATTGCAACGTGGTTCGTCAACATTTTATACCGTTTTGTCTCATAATCCTACGTATATTATACTTCTAAACAGTAAAAAGAAAGTAAAACAAGAATTACAAAAATGATCTTGGAGTTCATTTCTAATAGATATTGAAAACCACTTTGCAAAGAGCACATTCAAAGCGAACATCAAATAAGTGGTGCACTTTTTGCAAATACTCTCATCCGACTGTTGTATAGCTGAGTTTACTTTTTTTTCGTGTTTCATCGTGTGGTACCTATCCTACTCTATTCTTTTCAAAATTTTTATGTTACTGACCAATGTTTATAGCTAAATTTGTTACTGTGTGGACTTTAAAGAGAAACCAAGACGATGATAACAATCTTGTTTAAAACGGGAATGGAATAAACTGTACTGCGTCAGATAATTCTTCAAATGCTCCTGATTTTCTTTATCTTCTTCTTTCTTTGTCTTCTTAAGACATTTACGGAAACTGATGGGGTGGTTGACTCGTAACGACGGAACGTGACGTGAATACAGAGCGATGAACTGCTAACTTTGCAAACCCAACCCCCGTTGATCAATGCAGTACATATTTACCCAGTTTCCCATCGACTTTCGAAGCTTACGCTGAATATTGTGAATACTTACTATGTTTTTACTTCCACTTCAAGTCTTATCTCATTTCAATATCATATCAATTGATGTCACTTGGCTATGAATACGAACTTTGTTAAGATTAGCAAAGTGTAATTGCTACAAATAAGAGAAATTCGTTATTTGTATGATTTCGCATACGCGTGTAGACAATTTCGTTATCACTGATAGGACTTTTGTTTTTTTATAATGGGAGGGTTTGTCTTACAAATATTCAAACAACGGACAAAAAGAACACCAAGACTCAGAACAATTATCATACAATTTTTGTCCCGTGAGGGTATAAACCCACAATACTCTGTTTTATTTTGTTCGCTGATTGATCGATCGTTCTAACGATGTTTGTAGCCAGCGACGGTGGTCGATGGCGTAGGATGATAGTGAAGACCCTTTTTTATATGTCTCATTATATATATTTTGTATGAAGGAGAAGAGAACGATCTTAAAAAAAAGAGGACGCATGGGCCTCCAAAATCATATTCTGCAATGCGGCGGACAAAGGCGTTGAAATTTTTCCAGGTACACCTCCTCTCAGTTCTAAACCGTACGCCCTCTTACTTGTGAATAAACTGACGGTATTTATAGTCATATTTGCGTATAGCTTATACGTATTCAAATAATAAATCAATATCAAAGGTTACAAATCGATATATACGAATTATTGATAATTATTCGAATATTTAATCGATAATAATCGATAAATTGTTAGTTATAATCGCAAATAGTCCATTAACAGGCGATACTAATAAATTCTAGTATACTAACACATTTCAAGTAAATCTCTGGTATCGTAAAAAGTACAGCATCATTTACTAGAGCCGGTATATAAGTCATAACTTCACCAGTGTGCTGTGTAATAAATATATTTATTGCCCTTTGTCTCAGTGACTGCCTTTTGCCACATTTATTGAGCCGATACAATTTTATGTTCTATAAATTCTATGTGTATCACTCGAGTAGCGATACATAAAATGTACTTGAAAACCTGTGACCTATAATTTATTTTAATTGGGCGTTAGGTCTATATTATTTTAGTACACAAACAATCGTCAGTGAGTTGTATGATATTTTATCAGTACACTTGGAGTATCTAGCGAGAGGATATTATATAGCCTATGTTACATCTGAATAAAGTAGCTTTTAGTGCTGAAAGCATTTTCAAAATAAGTCCAGTCATTTTTGAGTTTATTTATTACAAAAAAAAATACAGACCTACAAGAAGAAATGAAGAATGAAAGTAAATATTAAATATTGAGAACAGGCGCATCCGTAATGTTATTTCAATTTTGTCTAAATGGTTGCCAAAATAGTACAAATCACTATGCAGTAACAATATCCTGCTTAAAAATATCAGAAATATTTAAGAAAACGGTGGGAGAGCGTAATATAAATGACAAAGTAAAAGCTATCAGATGAGAAATCCTTGCTAAGTTTTCTATCTTTACGTGAATTACGTAAGGTGTCAAATTGAGCTGACATTGAAAAATGTTGTCTATCTAATTAATTTTACCACAAATGACTACTTCAACGCAACATGTAGGCCTCGATGGCGTAGTGGTTAATGTAACCGACTGCCACACCTGAGGTCGCGGGTATCGATTCCCGCACAAGTCAAATATTTGTGTGCATGAACATGGATATTTGTCTTGGTCTGGGTGTTTCTATGTATAATATGTACATATTATGTATTTACAAAAAAGAAGTATATATGTATGTTTACCAATTGTCTAGTACCCATAGTACAAGCTCTGATTAGTTTGGGCTAGATGGTGTTGTATGTAGGTGGTAGAATATTATTATTATTATTATTACATACCTTGGACATATTTTGACCATGAATGAATGCATTGAACCGAATAATACAAGAAATTGAGCTGTCGTAACGGTCTTAAGTTAAGCGGTCGTGAGTGTCTCATAGGGAAAATGCGCCTCGTCTATCGCATAGTTCCTTAAATGGTTACATGTTCAGCACGTTCAAAAACTCGAATTGTACTTAATCAAAAATGACTGGAATTTGCATACATTAACGTACAATATTATAGTCCAGAAACACATACACACATTATATGTATGTATATTGATTTGTCTCATTTAGCCATTCACTCAGAGGTATTGCGTATTAAGGTAAGGTATCAACTGAAAGAGAAAACGCTCATTGTTGAATAAACTTAACTTTAATAAAATAATCAATACCTATACCAAAGTTTCATTTTAGCAATTACTAAACTTTGATACAAAAACAGACTTGGAAATTATTTAATTATTTAACAATCACAGAGTCTTGAAAGTGACAACCACAACAGGACAACTTAATTAAATTAATCATCACTTTGAAAAGCTTCACAGGACTGAAATAAACCTTAAAGCGCGGGTCGTCACAGAGGCAGCCGTCTGTGTGGTTGAAAACTGCAAAATTTTACACATGAACCGTCTGAACAATATTACGAAAGTTAATTAGGTGGCAAGCTTACGGTCCGACCGAAAAGTTTAACATTTTCAAATCAAGTCTTTATTTTCAAATCACGGTGACGTGCAAAGAATAGAAGAGCATTTACTTGACTTTATTTTAATTTTGTCAGATTCAGTACTACGTATAATAGTATAGATAAAACATTTGTTTGTTTTTTAACCTTGACGTTAGCCAATTCAAGACTTATGCAAAAACGCGATGAATTTAATGTATTATTTTAGTCCAATCATTACACACATACATAAATAGCCACATCGCGTGCACGATTATTTTCGAAAAATATTGGTAGTAATATATGACATGTACTACGTGAATGTTACACATTGACATGAAAGAAATTTATAAGGATTTTATCGCAGTTTATATTTATTTTATTATAATGCATATGTAACGGAAAGGGATTGGATGCGGGTGGCCCAAGACAGGCTGAGATGATGAATGCATATGTAATACCAAAGTTTAGATATTAATGAAGACGCGAAAATAAAAATGTTGTATATTTGTATAACATTTTTACTCAAGCGTTTCCGAGTTTTGGTTCAAAAACAAAAAATTCAAAAATTCAATATTCGAACTAAATTTATTCAGATTAGGTTACAAGGTAACACTTATGAATGTCAAAGTTACACTAATTTTTTCTGCGAATTTACATTTACTGCCACGTTCAGCAAAGCAAGGGTGTAGGGCTCATGAGAAGAACGGGCAAGAAACTCGTGGTCACTCTTTTTAATCGCCAAGTTTTTGTTTACAAATCATAAGAGCTGTAAGGTGCTGCAACCATTTCTCCATGAACTATTACTGAATATACTCAAGCATTTAATAAAATTTGATGGTAGCCTCTAAAGCAGCAGTATGGTAAATAGGAGCAACCACTTACATGTATATTAATAATCAAGGCAAGGCATGATTGTAGTCCGTAGTTTAATCTAACTGGTGAAAATTACGATTACACCATTTACTTCTGTTATCAAGTGCTATTATCATACTGAAAGCTCTTTGTGCAACAATGAAAGTAAGGAAACATAAATGCAGCCAACAATACCATTATACACAACTAGAACTAATTGTTGTAACTAATTGTTTCGTTTAATAGCTCGTTCTGAGAGTGGCTTAGCAACTGAGATTCACTAAGAAAGTGAAGAAGGGTTTAATGTCATTTCTTTTTGTTAGCTGCAAATAAGGATCGCACGGATGTCGTATTGGTATAAGTGGTCGCCTCGCCATTGCCACCGCGCCGAGTGTTGTGGGTTCGAATCCCACACGGTACCAAAATTGTGTGATCTATAAATGGTTGTCCCAAGTCCGGATTTTGTTTGTGTTTGTTGTTTGAATGTTTGTAAAGTCCCTCGTGACAAACGTATTACAACAAGACCGAGTGTTTTCTTTTTAAAAACAAATGAAAAGAAAAGAAAAGAAATTGTTAATCTATGCCTTTAATGAATTGAAAATCACATATTTTCTTTGATAGACTACATTTATATTTTATTTTTGATTATTATTATTATTATTGATATATACAGTGAAAGAAGAAAATAAAGAAGGCCCACCACAATGTGGAAAATATATAATAAATAGCCAGAAAGAGATAGAGAGACTATATTGATAATTTTTTTATTTATTACAATTTGAATACTATACATAGTAGATATCGTTTAAAAAATCTGTATTCGGCCGAGATGCTGCACTTCAGTAATATTTTATGTTAACACCTTTATTAAATCTTCAAAGCGTTCGAAAGTTCAAGTCTGTCTTGCTTGTAAGTGCAAAACTCTTCTGATCATGAAAGTGTAATTAGTTAGGAAAGTTACAAATTGTGACATTCGCCCTTTAGGCTTAGATAAGTTGCAACTGAATATATTTATGGTAATATTATTCAATGTGAATGTTCTATGCAAATTGGTGATCTTTGTAAAAATGCCAGTTTTATAATGTAGCTCCTGGGATATCGTATGTGTTCCACACCTCTTATTTAAATTCTCGAGGTGCGAGCTTGAACTTAGATAAAGCGGAAGTAACTTTATGTACTAGACCATTCTAAGTGACTTTTGGATTTAAAATTGAGAATCAAAGTACGGTCAATACCAATTCCAGTTTTATTTACACGACAGCTGATACAAATTCATGGATATAGACGCTTAAAGTGACTCTTTGAATAGAACATGGCTTTTGATCCTACCCACAACCAATATTTGCGTGGGCTGCAAATATTTGTAGCGTGCTGTGTACATATTTGGATATTTGTCACTTGAGTATAAATCTGTGATTGGTAAAATCGAACTCCATATTTTATAGACAATACAAGATGTGATTGCCCTAAAATGTTTACTTTGATAAGTATAATATGTAAAGAATTTAAAATAGATTTTCTCAAGTCGTGTGTCAATTTTAAAATATTATTGTCTTTAGTGAAATATTTATCATGTAGTACTTTACGGAGAGTTTCTCCAATTATTTTCGCAGAAAAAAAAATTCATATTATTAAGTGTCGCACTGGCTTCAACGGCATTAAGTAGCTGTGATTTTCACAATCCTAAATATAGATTTATGGCCTGATTTAGGGAAGTAATTGGTTGTTAGAAATTGTCCCAAGGGTGAAATGAAAGTACCACCCTTGGGACAATCTGTATTACGGGATAATCAGGACAATTATTGCGGTCCCACACTTAGATAGTTGCTTTGAATCTCTATTTGTTTCATACAAACTTCAATCCAAATGCTTGTACAATAACAAAATAACCCCGTAGATACTAATGTTTTTTTTAATCAAACAACAGTTCCTATGCTTTCATATTTGTTATACTTTGATTACATAAACAAAGAAACACTCGTACTTATAGAAATACCTAGCTTGCAATGTTACTGATATTCGCTTTTCAGTTTATTCCTTGCTATATAAAATCTACTTAAGCTAAGTAAGACATACAATATATTATCTTGTACTTGCACTTCTGCCTAAATACTTTACGTCGCGACTTATTTTCAAAGCCTGCTTATCGGTTAAACCTTCTTAACTTCGCTCTAGTTAATTGCCTGCAGCAAAATTTAACGAGGCTGTTGCCTACTCTGCAAAGAGACACTCGACTTTATTAAATATGCATATTTTGTTTAACGAGATTGGTCAATTTTCGACGACACAATTAGTTCAAATTAAAATTTTAATTTTCTAATTTAGAAGCTAATTAAAAACTTGATAACTGCGGTAAGCTTGTTTTAATAATCCATAAATTCAACTGAATAACTACTTCAGTTATACCCCATTTGGAACGAATGAATCGTGATGTAACATTCATATTCTACTTCCAATCCATTACTTGCAGGTCGACGGTCACTTTCCAAACTTCAGCTTGTCGACGTCTCAAAAGTTATTCAACTAAATCGTGGTCCTCTCCTTATTACTGCGGATCTAGTATAGCCTTCTCTATTATATTAAACTCGTATTCCTCGAGCAAAATACGCTGAACAGTTAACTATTTTCTCGAACCATACAAAAAGCTCGAACATAATCGCATTACATATTTAAACGCCACTAAAAATCGATCCTTTACTCAACCTACTTTCGATAAGGAGTAGGTGCTCACCTAGTTCGAAAGCATTATAAATTCCGCCTTACAACTAACATATCGTCATCTCTAGGAAACTATTAATCATGTAAAATATCGCCGGCGTCAATAGCCAAGTCTTCATTACGTAAGGCAGTGCTTCCGCTCCGTTAGCGATTAATAGGTACCTCGTTAATGACAAGAGCTTTATGCAACGAAGCTCTCAAATTCGATGGATATTTTGCTTATAAATTTTCGCAATTTATTTTATTGTGGAGTCAATTGTGTTGATAAATGGTCTTTTGTTTGTAATTTTAATGAGTAGTTTGACTTTATGGAAATGTTTGTGTGATGATAGAGTATCAATTTATTAATCGTGCATTGTTTTTAATTACTCGTTTGTTATCTGCCTCAATCGAAATTGGTCATATAAATATTTAATCTAGTATTGGTGAATTTTAACACAATTCGTGTCGACGACGAGACATGAAAAATATGTCATACATAAACTAACGTGTATTTACTTATTATTTATACACTAACAAATAACACAAGTGCTGTAGCTTAGTCATTGTATTAAAGCTTATATTACCCGTCGTTTAGAAAATAAGTACTTTAGAGATATTGAATACTCTTTATAAAATAAGTACATTTATTTGGTTTACTGTATAGATTTGTTATTATTATTTACTATTATTTAATTCCTAAATGCATTTTTTTACATACATACATAGATTCACGCCTGTTTCCCAGAGGGGTAGGCAGAGACTACGGATTTCCATTTGCTACGATCCTGACACACTTCTCTGGCTTCATTCACTTTCATCACATTCCTCATACATGCCCGTCTCGGTTCAAGGTGCTCTTAACCTGGCCTAAAGTATTTATTGCATTTTCTCGAGTTCCATGACATGAATTTACGCTTGGGGTATTGTCCATTATTGTAAGATAATCCTGGGTTGGATAATTTGTTATCTGATTTTTAAGTTAAGCAATTATAATAGCAGTACGTAGACTGGTAACCAAAGCGAGTATATTAGCATTTGCCAAGCATATATCTGATAAATAGTTTTAGGCTCGCAGGACTTACGTCGTTGTAGTAGGATTATTTTCATACACTTTTGTCTACATTATCGAAGATATGAAAGCTTTATTATCTATGTATTTATGTTAATTTGTATTGCTGGTCATGACGTGACCATGGCTGCTAAAAAGTAACTGAATCTTCGGCACAGTCAAAATTTAATAATAAAATAAGTCTAATAGATTTAAAATTTTCTAAAATTTGTGTTTTTAATAGAGCGCAGTTAAATGCAGCAGATTTTTATTTTAACACTAACCGCATGGTATTAGAAATGTTCAAATAACAGGACAATAAACTTAAAGAGGACTCTATCCGATTCATTGATAGTTTTGTTTTGGAAAACTTTGTAAATACTGTCTAGACACCATAAGAGTTCATTGTCACTATAATACACTACCCAATTTATCACCTAAAATTGCCACTTCTAACTAAAGAAATTCTTAAATTCTTTGCAGGTGAATGACCGTGTTGCAAAGTTGATGGCACGTTGTTTCTGTTAATAAGTATGTTATAAGTTATCAGGGTCATCTTATCTAGATAAAGTAAAACAACGGTCGTAAACTGCTACATCAAGTTTTTCATTTTGTATAATGTTCTGAATATCATATTAAACAATAATAATTTTTCGTTCCGTATGCTACTTCTCGTTCTGCCAAAATCACATATGTGATAAGTACTCATGTATGTGTCACGAAGTATGTTCTTGGATTAGTTGTAAAGTAATCTTTAATCAGAAGTTGTCATCCTTTTTTATAACTAAGACGTTTTTAGCATCGACTGGCGGTGACGTGCTGAGCACAGTTTTATTATATGCTTCTGCTTCTGGATTAAGTACTGTCTATAAACTAAAAAACGGATACAATAAATTTTATAACGTTTACAATATAAACGTTATAAAATGTATTGTATCCGTTTTTTCCCCTAATAAATAAACAAATAGTCTTCCGGGGACAACGTGTATTTTATTTGAGAGTTTATGTGTTTTTCATCCATAATTAAATAAGAGAAAAAGTTCATTAAAAAAGATTAATAACAAAAATTATAAGTAATAACATTCTTTAAGAGAACGTTTCTTTGAAAATTGCTTTACGTTATGACATACATACATACAAAGCTATGAGTATAAAAGAAAGGAACAGTAAATAAAATTTATTGAATGTGCAATTTGGAAAAGGGCATGGGATGTGTTCTTATTATTATGGACGACAAGGGCCTATACTTTTAGTATATAAGGTGCCCTTTTTGGCATTGCTCGTTCAATTCGTTCTAAAAATTACGGTTACGTATGGCATTATTTTTACCAATTTTTATACTTTGGTCTTTTTGCTGTTATTTAGATCCATGCCCTTTTATAAATGTCCAGCTATCTCCGGCTAAGTTATTCGCGTTATCCATCTTAGCTATACGTATTCGCTTTACGCTATATGGGATCTACCATATAGCTTACAGCAAGTGCTAGCGATAGCCGTGACCTACCCAAATCTATATCAGTCACTGAATGGCTTACGACTGCTACTTGCGTTTTGGAATTCACTTCTTATTTATTTGTTTGCCTAAGTTTGTTTCCTAGATACTAGGTTGCCATAGCTAGATGAGAGACCAGGTTTTACAGATATTGCATTTTTCTCGGTGTATAAGTTAGTAAAGATTACTAACTTATACACAGCAGCGATAGCTCAGTGGGGAGACCAACAGACTGCAATGCAGAGGGTCTCGGGTTCGAACCCACGTCGCGCACCTCTGACTTTCGGAAGTTATATGACTTTTCGAAATTATGTGCGTATTGATTGACAATTATCGCCTGCTCCGTGCCTCGGAGAGCACGTTAAGCCGTTGGTCCCGGCTGCCATGAACATCTATGGCAGTTGTTATTGGGAAAGTCAGTACCCTCTAATATCCTGACACTGGTCTAGCCTTCAGGTTGCGGAGGTCAGGTGGCAGCCGCTCCGTGTAAAAACTGATATCCAGTCAAATCCGGTTAGACCAGAAAAGCCGACCCCAAGTGACTTGGGAATAATAAAGGCTAACAGAGAAGAAGATAAGTTAGTAAACATTATAGGAATGAATAGAATAGAATAGAATATCGTTTATTTCAATTTAATTTCAATAATAAGTCAGTTAAACTCCATTATTATTTTTATTTGAATATAAGCCTACTGGAATTAGATAGAGTGACATTATTGTTCTATTTTCTTCCTTAATCCAACTAATATAATAAATGTAAAAGTTTGTGCAAATGTTTGGATGTTTGTTACTCAATAACGACCGAAACTACGCTGCTAATTTAAATTAGCAGCTTCACTTTATTGCACAAAATTTTAATGCTGCATTACATTTTTATAACTAACTTAGATAAGTTAGTAAGAGCATAGATATGCTCAGTTAAAACACCAGATCACTAGGAATAAATTAAAACAAACTGACACGGAATAAAAATAGACGCATCTAAATTAACTGTTTTCAATTCTACGCTAGTTGCCAATTTCAATTGAAGAAAACGTCTCGATTAGATTTCGAAGATGCGCAGTTAGCTGACTGCTCTCACTACAAAGTACAGGATGTATTAGCTTCCATTGACGCTATATATGATATAGAAGCGATAGCCAAGTGCGAGACCATTGGACTACCATACAGAGGTCTCGAGTTTAATCCCGAGGCGCGCGTCTTTGACTTTTCGAAATTACGTGCATATTAAATAGTTTATTAACGATCGCTTTAACGGTGAAGGAAAACATCGTGAGGAAATCTGAATGTCTGAGAGTTCTCCATAATGTTCTCGAAGATATATGAAGTCTGGCAACCCGCTATGGGCTAGCGTAGTGTTCTATGGCCTAGCCCTTTTTACACTGAGAAGAGGGCCCGTGCCTAGCAGTGGGACAGTTTAATACAGAGCTGATATTATTATATACTATAGCTCCAATGGTCGTATATAAAATAATCACGGCGGGTCAGTGACAGCTACGTTGGAAAATAAAGAAAATATATGTTATTACTGTCTCGTTAGCATCATGTTGTATATATACAAAACACTATAAAATACATTACTATATAACAAACTGATATGTAATATTGTGCCAAGGCGAGACCGAAAAGGGCCTTGATCTCAGCATATGCTATAACAACGGAGTGTTGCAGCACTGGTTTTTGGACAAGCCCCGGTGAAGCTACGGAAAATACAACATCGACAGAAATAAATAAAAAACGTTACAAAAACAATATAATCGAACAAATAAATAATATATGATTTAAATATATCATATATATAAATACATTAATAATAAAAGTATGCATCTTTGTAGTAAAATATATAATAATTGTATAAATTAATTTTTATATTAGATACCTTATACAATACACCGTTTTTGAACGTCATCTGCATCCTGCATCATTTGTTTATGATATGACAAACTAGGGCGATACTAATATGACACATTTTGTTGAAGTGAGCAGCGCTCGATTACGTTTGTCTGTAGCAGAAGTGCAGCGCAAAGTATTTCTCACTCCGTAGTCGTCACCGTAAACCTAGTTGCCAAGTGTGTACTAAATACTTTGTATCTTATCCTGCACGAATAGCAGAATAGTCTATATACTTTCACAGGCAATGAAGTGAGAGCTGTAAATCCGATCCGCGCAAGACTAAATTTGAGTAGCCGACACAAAGTGGTTTTGAATCTGAATACCATTTGAAAGTTTGTAAACCCCGCAATGTTAGAATTATCCTAAGGGCAGGGATTGTCGGGAAAAAACCCTGACTGTTTTTATTCTGGCAAAGAATTTGTGTAATCCACAGATCATTATTTCGAAGTTGAGTGTTTATTGTGTCCCTTGTTATGATCCTTGTAAAGCCTCAAGCAACACAGAGTTTAAACATAGTAAGAGGGTATATTATATCCTTATTTCTTTTTTCTATATAAAACAATTGTTTTTTGATAAATAATCCGTTAATAAGATAATACGCTTTAAATTTGTTAAAAAAGCAGGCACCTATAAAATAACCTACGCTTATATTACCTACCTAAATATCCGCAATTTTATTCATTTTATGTAAGTTTTTACACACTCGTAGATTTGGGTGTGCGTTGTATACGTAACTTGAAGGGCACTATTTTGATTAGAGATCCGGCGGTATTTGACCGCTACGATATCTGCTACGGCGTAGCTCTTTGATCTACGTGATTAGGAAAATGCGGTCGTGGTCTAACTTTGGATACAGATTTTCCTTACCTACCAATAATGTATTGCTAGGTAAAACCACTTACAATATTGAAGCCTAATGTTGTAATGTTTGCAGTCAATACTTTTCCGTGCAAAATAATCTTGTTCTATTGTGTGTACTGTGTTTGTTCATCTAAGATTTTTATTATGACACGTTGTCATTATAACAAAAGAATAAAAAATGTATTGAATACAAGGCCTACTATTTGTATTCCAGAAAATTGCAAACCTAAAGGAATATCTCCGTGTGCTTTATTTTAATTTAAAGAAAGAATTTCTCACTAAAAATAATGTTCATTTTCAGAGCACCTATTTGTTATTCACTAAATCTACGACTTGTTTACTAAAATGTTATCAGCCAGCTCGATAAATCAGTCAAAGGTATTGCCGGTACTAAGAAAATAACAACTTACTATAGAATTTTTTTGCAAACTATTTGTCATTACTTACGTAACGCCTTTTGTCTCCATAAATATCAAAGATTGTTCAATAAAATTTTATAGTAGTCAGTTCTGGTACTAAAAAGACTAGTGCTGTTAACTGTCTTTTTGGCATATTATCATTTTACGATATTGACTTAGTTTGGAGGATGCTTAACAGTGAAACTAGTTCATTGGCTAAGTAGACACATTAACCGGTCGTATACCGCCGGCTCGCATACCAGCCGGCAGATTTGTACCCGTCGTAGGCCGGTGGCTTGCATGCGAGCCACCAAATTGGTTTTACGTTAGCTTAAGCTAAAGCGAAGGCGGCGCGCGGCGTTTTGGCGCCAATTTGGTGGCTCGCATGCGAGCCACCGGCCTACGACGGGTACAAATCTGCCGGCTGGTATGCGAGCCGGCGGTATACGACCGGTTAAGGTAACGATTTGCAACGAAGTTTACACAATATAACAAAAATGTACGATACGGATGTATATAACTAATGTAAAATTAACTTGCGACCCCATAGTTACCACTGACTTTCTGCCAATACTAATGAAACGAACAAAAATAAATTTGCTGCAGTACCAACACTTGGGCCAAAATCTTGCATCTTTGCTACCAGCACAGCTTTTTACAAACCCTACACGCGGCTTAAATACAAGAACAACATTATAGCACTAATGTATACTACTGCCAGTTATCGTTGTTATATTAAGATTCAATAACTCTCTTAAATGCCTGACAGATTATTATATGTATTTGTTGACATAGTAACAGAAAACAATAGCTTTACATATTTTTATACAACAAAGTTGACATACATGTGTCATCATCATCATCAGGCTATAATAGTCCACTACTGGACATAGCCTTTCCCTAATAAGCGCCATAGCATACATGTGTACAGCCCTATTATATATGTCTCACATATCATGGACTATGTTTGCGTTACATCATCATCTATCTTGGTATACCAGAGATATCACTCACGCGTTGCCGTTTGCACGTTAGGTAAAAGGCATAAAGATAGGATGAAAAGAAAAGACTGAAGAGAAAGCTTGTGCTTCTATGTCTTTGAAACTCTTTACTGGACAAACGCAGTAACAGTCTTATCACGTTTATAGTTTTCTGTAAAATAGTGGTTCTATCTCACACGAGTCGTTCATATCCAAACTTATTCTACTATTCAGAATATCTTAACAGATAATAGTTCCGTAAATATAACTAATACATTTCAGACTAGAGAAACAAATTCTTGCGATCGGTAGTCATCACTTATTTCTACGTCACCGAGACATTATTACTACTACTCGTCTTTTTAATAAACTTTAGTGATCGATTTCCCAAATGATCGATTTTAGTAGTATTATTATTATATATATATTTTATATATTTATATTTTAGAAACTAAGAGCACTTTTTTACTATAACCATGCCAAATAAATTGGAAACCAGATAAATTTAAAGACCGAAAATTCTAATGATTTTACAATTTCGTATCAATCTATACACTAAAAATCAATTGCCACATGTACGACAGAGCATCACACAAGAACAACTCGACCGATTTGGCTGTACATTTTTTTGGTATTTGTAATTGTCAGGACAAGTTTTGTATAAATTAAAATCTGCTAAAAATCCGCGGAAAATTCAGACAATTTAAATGGTATTTTTATATGAAAACATTGATTGGCGTATTGATATTGAATTGACAGGTCTACCACAGCTAGTTTTATATAAATCTGTTCAATTTATTATAGGAATAATGTAATGAATTAAATCCGCACTACACTATATTACATGTTATTATAACTAATCTCTCAGTAAGAAGATTAAGGCAGCTGGAGTAAGACGTGACAATAATTAATACAGCTAATTACTCAATTAATTTCGTATACTATTAATTATCCGTGGCGTTGCTTACCATAATATATTTTTATATATAATTTAGCTTATAGTTGATCATTCCTCCAGGTCCTATGGAATAAGAATCGCTAGGACAATAAACTAATTGTATAGACTATATTGTATATATATATATGACTATAATTTATGAAACTATATTGGGTTTTTATGACAAATAGAATGAAAAAGAAACCTCTGCATATGTGCAAAATAGTTAATTCTATCTTTGTTGAGTACAGTCGACAGTAAGTGTATAATATGTATATCTTAAAAATGCCTTATTGTGTCATCACCATTCCAGTGAAAAGAACAGATTTTGTGACATTTGACTATAAATATTTTAACTCACTTACACGAGATTCTAAGAGACTTTTGAGCTAACTTATAGAGTACTAGTTGTTCCCCGCGGCTTACACCACATTTATGATAACTGCTATGATCTCGTGACTCGTAGCGTGATTTTATATAGACTATGTTCCTTCTGGATAAAGTAACTTGCAAAGGCCTACTAAAATCGGTTCAGTAAGTTCAGACTTTAGTGATAACAAATAAACATATATTTTCTCTTAATAATATTAAATACAGATCAAAACAAAGATTTCAACCATTTTATTCCTTACCATATTTCATTCCGAGGTCAAATCTCTATTTGTCTGGACTATTATCGGAAACCTGACTTATTTATTTAGTTAAACTATACCTTTTGAGCACGCTCAGCTATTTAGGGTAGCTTTAAGCTTATATATCTCGTAAAATCTGCCTGCTTTGATCTACTTTTGCAAAGCAGCTGTCAAACCTAACTAATATTGTAAATGCGAATGTGAGTTTGTCAGAGGTTCATAAAAGGACATTAGGTACTTTTTATCTAGGAAAAAGTACTGTTCTCGCGAGATAGCTAGTTCATAATATATTCTTTAGTACTTGGTTCTTATATTGTTAGTAGTAGCAACATGACCAAAGGCTACATATTCTGAAGCAACCATTTATTTTACGACAAACTGATAAAACACAATCAGACGATCTCTGCACTACGTATTCCGACACAATGATGTATACAGTGCCCTGAACCAGTAATCAAATAGAAGCTAAATAACTCTCGGCTTATCAGCTGTTTAATTAAACGATTGTTCCAAAACTGCATATCTTAACATTTTAAATGCAATAGTGGGTATCTTTGATTGTTCTGCATTATGATGTAGTTCTCTTTGTATTTAAATAATATTTTCTACTAGATCGGAAACCAGTTAATATGGCGATAAACATACATACATACATACATTCATAGATTCACGCCTGTTTCCCAGAGGGATAGGCGGATTTCCATTTGCTACGATCCTGACACACTTCCCTGGCTACATTCACTTTCATCACATTCCTCATACACGCTCGCACGATAAACACGATAAACGTTTGTATTATTAATATCCACCCTATATTAAATTGTCCCACTGCTCAGCAGAACTGTGCCAGGGCCTCTTTTCGGTCTGATAAGGCTTAGGCCATAGTCCACCACGCTGGCCCAATGCGGGTTGGCAGACTTCATATATATTCGAGAACATTATGGAGAACTCTTGGATATATAAGTTTCCTCACGATGTTTTCCTTCACCGTTAAAGCAACCTATATTAGTACATTAATTTATTATTTATGTATGAATTGTTTGGGGTTCACAGGATGCGAGATAAATGACACTTTTGAAAATTCAGTACCATTGTATTGCTCTTGCACTTTTAAAATATTATACATCACATACCGGTGTATACTGGTGGCAAAGAGCTGCAAACTAACAAATATATATAATACTTAACAGTTCAAAGCTCTTCAGTCAAGACCTCAATTTTTTTATACTGTCGCTAATAACGATGTCTTATCGTGATCTAATTCAATCCTAACGCCATGCAGAGAGTTAAGAAAGATCTTGTTTCAGGTAAAAACGCAATATAATTTCGTTCTAATCCACAAGAATTGCGACCTGAACATGAAAATTGCAATAAACATTTTTATTAATTTTTTTAATGTCTACCATATTTGATCCTATTTTTTTTTGTACTGTGCTCCAAATTTAAAATCTATTGTATATCGCTGCGCTGTCATAAATTATATTTTAAAGTTTGCAATCACTAAATGAATATTGCATTCTTATTACAATTCTCACTTTTAAGTCATTAATTATTTTTCACATTCAACACTCCACCGTCATATTATATGAAGTTCACTCCTGTAGAAATTAAAAATTTATTTGAAGCTGCTTTTGAGGGAGGCCAATTTTTAAAATGCAATAAATCCGTAGAAGTTGCATTTATCATTTTGACAAACATAATTTTTAGTATATATCTTTGAATTGATTACAATTAATTTGTGGCAGTCGAGTTATTTTTTGTGACTGTTTTCCAATGTGCGCAAAGTTACAAGTTGTCAATGACGCCTGTTTTATAAGAATTTTAGACCATATTAATAACGTATTAATTGACATTATATTGTCTTACATTTTTGCAAATTTGGACATTTAAATAAAACTACTCCTCGTGACCCTGGCCACTGGCATCGGGAAAAGTGTAAATCTGTTTAATATAAATAGCTTAAATAGTAATAAAATGTAATACTAGTAAAAGTTTCAAAATTATGTGATAATAGTGTTTTTGAAATACACAACGCGATGAAACATATTTGAAACTTCAATCAGCTAAAGTTTTCTTTAAACTGATTGGGTAATCAGTTACCAATAACTGTGCTTATTTCTAATAATTATTGAGACATGTAACTCAGAATACGCCAAACCTAAAGTTCACATTCTATAAATATAGGCCGCAAATTAAATTTATAAAGACGAAAGGCAAAATAAGACAGCATATTCAAACGTAGTATTTATTCACCCGACCTTACCTAGCGATACAGTATATGTAATACCGTTTAAAACATAAAGGATAATGAACTAGCATAAAGAAAACCATAACAAAGGTGTTCTAGTAACCGTGAAACTTTCAGACCCAATTGGGAGCAGTACAAAATTAATAATTAAGCCTTTAATATCAGGAATGGGGCAACGCGCACCAAATGTTCCAATTATTGCGAAAGTTTTTCCTCGGTAGATTTTTTTTTTGTTTACTAAATTGCGGAAACCTGTACAAAATGTTCGATTACGTACTTTTATGCTGTTTATATTTCATTGCGCGTAAGAATTTGATTTCTTGTCAGGTTTCCATTGTCTTATTCGATTTCATTCATATTGTCAGCGCCTTGGAGAATCGTGAAGTCCTTTATTAAGCCGCTGTAAATAGAATTGGGTTGTTCATTCACCTCCTTTTCGTAATTTGAGGCGTAACGTTAAAAATATGTTACTTGGTGAACTCGAGACCTTTTAGAGTCAATGTTCTGTGATAAGTTTTTGTGGTTATTACCACTTGTAAGATTTGATTTCTAGGTTGTGTAGTTCCATTGTTCCATTTTCTGTTAAGTAAAGAAATTCTCAATAACATCTCCGTGTCTGAAAATCACAATAGACGGAACTACGACGGGGCTCGCTCCTCCATTCCATGAGACTTAAAACATGACTAGGGAAATGTAGGTTTGAGGCTCACTTTGACAGCAGATGGAGCCTTTTGTTTAAATGTTTAGCGAGAACACTCCTGATATTAGAAGCGCATATATGCAACGGTGACACTTGCCATCATAGTAGTCGTATACTTTATTGCTGCTTTGGTACCATAAAAATATTTTCCATAAATAAATAGTCATATCTAAATCATAGATGTTATAAAGTAAACTTTGTGTTCAAGGAATGTCGTTTCAATATGAAATATATATGTAGTAATAACATTTACATAACACACTGTATGTATTATATTTTAAAATTGGCTGCAATTTATGTGCATATCACTTAGTATTTCTGCACAAAAATGAACCATTGGTGTCCACAGTGGTTGCAAAGCTGGGTTGCTAAAAAATTTCCATGAATAAACAAAAGATAATTCATATATATCGATATAATATTGTCTTCTGTTTACGCAAATATTAATAATTGAAATTAAACTACTATATACGGATTTTATCGCATTGTTTATTTGACACTTTATTACATAATTTTGAAAACTGTTACACTACTACTACTATTAAACTTTACAAATTTTTAAGCTAATTAAATTATTATTAAAACTATTAAAACTATTTTAATAGTTTTAATAAAAGCATAAAAGAACACATAGCTGATGTAAAACCCCAACGCTCGTTGAAGTCTGCTATGTGTGAACATGTGCAACAGTGGACCAACCACTACCTAAGATGTGCAAAACACATGTGTCTTATAAAAACCAACTTATATTTACCAGCTGCGGGTACATAATCATTCCATATTTTAAAGTTAACTTTTTATAATTTTAAACTATCTCATGTAAAAAATACAAATATTAAAGCTGCAAGAGAAAAGAGGTACATTATTATAATCCATGTTAACATTTGCACTAAAAACTATTAACATTTACATTCTGCAGCAAAATTTTAAAGTAGTTTTTATTGACATCGTACTAAGCTAATGAACGAGAATTCATGTGCTAAGTACCATTTTATAGGAAATAGTTTTATTCATTAACTAGTTGGTACCCGTGACTTCGTCCGCGTTGAATTTATTAATTATTTGAGGAGCCAAATATTTTTCTAAAATAAAAGTAGCCTATGTTACTCCTTATAAGATCAGCTATCTGCCTGTGAAAGTCACATCAAAATAAGTCTAACCCTTTAAGAGATTAGCTGGAACAAACAGACAGACAGAGAGGCAAAAACTTTAAAATAAATTTTTGGTATAATTACCGTATATACTTTCATATGCATTTAGTAAAAGCTGTTATTTTGACATTACAAACAGACACTTCAATTGTATTTATTTGTATAGGTAAAAGACTTATACTGTAATAGATTTCAGTAACATGAACCATGGCAACAAAAAACGATGAGCAAGGGGCTTGTGGATTTTCACAAGCTCGCCACACCTAATTTTATCCACTCTTTCGCACTATCCGATACTTTAACCAGTGTACGTCCAGAACATCTTTAATCGGGTTATGTATCGTTACCCGATCTATCGTTACACTTTATATGTATGTGTCTAGCTTCTTTCGAACTTAAGTTAGTTTTGCTAAAGTTAATGTCTGATTTGTCCTTAATAAAATTAGTTTAGTTTTGATAGTGGTTCAAACCTGCCTACCTCAAATTTGTCTTTAAATAATATGTAATTTTCTTTTTAAATAAATGTGCTCTTATTTCATCCTCATTACTGCTCCAAAATAAATTAGTCAAATAATCACGTCCACACGTAGCAAAAATTTCGTATAAAATATTACAAATTATGCCACGATTTATATGAAAATGTTCTTTATAATCGTGCGTTCAAAATATCGTGTGGAATGTTCTGGGCCAGGTAACGCGTTCGACAATGCAGGCTTGTGACGTGTTTATGAAGTTCGTTATGCAGATATTGGCACCTGAAACTTGGTACGTGTCTAACTGGGCTTGACAGGTATTAGGCTATCGGGTTAACGAGGGTATGTTGCGCTGGTAGTCAGTAAATGTCAATTATTTGTAGAACCAGTTTGCTGTACGTTTAATAAAGGTTTTAATGGACGTTAAAACGTGGACTTTATTTCCTTCCGTGTCACAAATTTGCAATTATACCTGTACTCGTACATTTTCGTGTAAAGATGTATGGTTATCTCCGCATTTATTCAAATCCTACAAACTAATGCCTGTATTATTTGGTAAAGCTTAGTTGTTAAAGAAGCCTATAATACACTTAATGATAGCAGCCGTAGCCTATGGACACTTGCAACATAAGGAAAACCATTCAGGCATTGCCAACTTCTCAATTATTCAAATATAAGGTATTGAGCTACCTGCAATTGTGACTAAGATCACAATGGCGTGATTGTTAAGCAGTTTATCTTATCCCAATGATGCTGTAATAAATGATAATAGCTTGTTTTTAAAATCTAACACAAAGTTTTTTGCCAGTCAGAGATATTTCCTAGTCGTGCTGTCCCAATTTGAGAAAATCCTAGGTTTAAGAGAAGATCCTGTTGTTTCATTACATCTCATAATATAGTCTTAGGGCAGCAGACTGAGAGTATTACGAAATATGTACCTTTCAAGCCGTTTTCGTTCTTTTGCCATATATTAGGCTTCTTTCCAGACTAGTTACGTAGTGCTGCAGAAAGTTTTCTAACAGAAAACTTAATACCACTTTGCCTGATCTTAGAATCACACTCAGCGCCGCATAATTGCCTGTACACGTAATATATATATATATATATATATATATATATATAATGCAAAAGCATTGAATAATATCTCTGGCACTATATTACGTTTACGTAAATGTCACATCTATAAATTCTATGTTAATTGAAAGGCATGTGAAGTCTGCAACAACTTCAAATCACAATTGACATTTTAGTCTCCTCGTGACCATATCTATTAAAATCAAAAATTATTATTGAGACCAGAATAAATATAATGAAAAGCTTACATCAATTAAAATCGTAAAACGTAGGTAATTAATTTAATGAATATGATATTTGAATGAATTAATGAATTTTCATTCCTTTTGACGTTATAGTGACATTATAGTCAGTCATAAGGCGTTTAACTGCGTTGTCTGGCATACGACTATTTATTTATGATGATTATTTTTTATTTCATTAGGCTCGGCTTACACTATATTAGTACGCATTATTACATAATAATTTATTACATAATAATATGATGATGATGATGTGATGCTGCATACCGTGTCTCATCTAAAAATATGTATACCTAGATTAGTAACCATTAAAAAAAACATTTCATGTCACAATTGAATATTTAACAGTATCTAATATAAATTTGTACATATACTTACAAATACTTAATAAATAACTGCAGCAAACAACAATATTAGATGCAGTTTTATATTATGTATTAATTAACTATGTCAAAGTGCAATATTTACTATAAATAAAACTGTTACTAAATTATTCAATTAATTTAATTTAGAAATGGGAATTAAAAAACGTGTATTTAGAAGCATTGTTTCGCCAGATATATTATGTTTGAGGCGATTTGACATTTCCGAGTGTGCTGATACGAAAGTAAAATACATAATTTTGAAATATTATTTATTTCTGAAAGGCA
Organism: Catocala fraxini; assembly: GCA_930367265.1. Classification (NCBI taxonomy): domain Eukaryota; kingdom Metazoa; phylum Arthropoda; class Insecta; order Lepidoptera; family Erebidae; genus Catocala; species Catocala fraxini. The sequence continues at coordinate 9,526,274 of OV884038.1, forward strand.
CGCACTAAAATACACTTTCAAAAATGTATATAAATGTATATAATATACTGTCATTTATTATTGACTATTATAAGCAATTCCGCGAAGTTAGTTTGATATTTTTATTATTTTTGTCCTATGTGGGTACCAAATACTTGAAGCATTGGCCGTGATGAGACGACAACCTACACCAATATATCATCCAGCCATGCTGTCAATCACCAATAAAACAGGTATAAGAAAATAGTAATTTGTTCTGTGGCCATTTAATAGTATTTTCAATTAAAATACTATACGAGTCGCGATCGTCGTCGATCGTTAGAAGTACAAAAATATGTACCTCAAAAAAATACTAGAAGTGTAGTATGTAACTCGATAGCTAGTAATTTAAAAAAATAACTCCGATTAAAGTAATTACTTGTTAAAACGACTGTTTTATCTACTCCTCCAATACTCTCTTTAGCTCTAAAGCAATTTAAGCCGGTCTTGCAGTGTAATTACTTCGATATGCCGTCGTATGTTATTGCAAGAGAGAGTGCCACTTACAGTCCAACCCCCAGTCGGCTTAAACCCTAACCCGTATTTTACGATAGTCACGTAAAGTGATAGGGTTATCTATTTCTCGTCGACCATAAAGTAAATTTACGGTTACTTAAAAGTACTATATCGTTAGGTGCGTCTTGGGTGCGTAGCCAATGACCAACCCACCAATAAAAATGGAACAAATTTATATGTCAAATAAAAACGATAATGCACTGGTTTACTTTTATTAACAGATATATATTCTTGCAAATATATGACAGATGAAGGAGCGACAAGGCCAATGACCAGATCACCTCCCCTGTAGTCCAATGACTTCGTGAATTTGACGACATCTCACTTGATCGGACTGCCATAGGATCGGATTGGCATTGGTACAGTAGTAGAGAGGCACTAGTGTTAATATGAGTTGAAAATAATAACGATTCTATGAAAATCAACTTATAAAATCGAAATAAAATAATTTTGAAGCACTAAGTACTTAAATTATTTATAAATAACACGTAATATATATTTTTGAACAAGCCCAATTACGAAAACGGCCTGCTTTCTGTGAATTTGTGTAAAAAATATGACAGTCAAATAATTGATGAAGCTGTGTGTATTTTAAAAGTTCTTGTATTTTGGGATTCCTCAAAAGCAAAGCTGGCTGGCATACATTTAAATGGCAACGAATTACTTGCAGGCCATATTTCTGTTGCACATTTTATTGTTTTAAGAAAGGTAGCACATAAAATGTAATAATCTGTCGTCAATGCATCCTGTTGAGAAATAAGTGTTGATTGACGTTTTACATAAACATAAAACCATTGCCAATAACAAATGTCTTTCGAATATTGCTCATAGCTAGTATGTACTGTAACTACACGCCCTAAATAATCATTTCACTTAGTATGAGCACGCCCAAATTGAAAATACAAGAAAAGTGCTCACTTCGTATTACTTCATCCTATTTTATTTTCTGCTTTGTTATTTTTTAATTAATCTGTTGTCGCTTGCAATTTGACTGACATATACTTTAATGGTTGTTGATTTCGACGGTCGTACGTATACCTTCAAACTGGAATGGGTTTTCCATCCAGAGTATGTACTAAAATAACATACTCTGAAAAATACTTACTGAGGATTTGCGTTTGCTCACTCCACTAATCTCATTTTGCGTCACACAATCAGTTTTGCTACTGCTTACCCTAATACTAACGGACTAATTAGACAGTCACGTAAACCACAATGATAGTAATCTTATTAAGTTACTGATTAGCAAATTATCGGAGACTGCAGAGAATGGTTCTTAGTATTTCGTGCGCGTATGGTTACTGTGGACACACATTGCATTAGCTAATAGAATGAAGCATCAGAGAGCTGCCAAAGAGATTAGTTCAGCTCTCAAAATGTAAAAATGATGGTGGCCATCATCTTTCGTAATACATATATATTTGCATTAGGTATCTAGTGCACCTATTATTAGAATTCTTCTTTCGATTATTTTTACATTGCAGTAAACCCAATCTGGTAGTACATTTATGCTGTAAGCCATTTATTAATTAATATTAAGTGGAGATTTAAAAATAAAACCCTCTTACTATCGAATATAATTATTAATGACTCTTTGTTTTAAATAAACTGTATCGCATTTTCCACTGGTCTCCATTACCTGTTTCAAGCTCCTATTCTGCTACCGTACCTTTTTTAGTCTTTTTGTATCGACGGTACTTTTTCTATAGTATTTGGGCCTAGTAGGTGGCCACGTTAACCGCAACTACCGTCACGTTAGCCAGGTAATAAAAAGTGCAACAGACATGACTCTAGTAAAAATTGGCAAGTTGAAGGTTTACACGGATTCTGTGCATCATTTAAACGATCTATGTAAGCTACTCGCGCAAGTCACTCGTGTGACTAGCCAGTGGATGTTGCCTACGCATTTTTCCCGAGCGTATAACATGTGCTAGCTGCTTGCTAAAAGAGGTCAGCGTTTACCGCTGTAGCTGAGATAGCAATAGAGCATAAATTACAAAACTGAACTAGAAACTAGGTAATAGTCCTTACTCCATCAAAGTTAATACTGACAGTACAAATAACGCCTTATTTCTAACGTCCGTCTAATATTTGTTTTGAACATTGAGAGCGCAACTTTATACGTATTATTTTGCTTTGATTTATTTATTTTAATTCTGGGAAAATTTTAATGAGGAAACGGAATGTAATTTTATATAAATTAATATTGTTGCGAAGTGGAACTTCCATGATATATGTTCCAACGTGCAAAACAATACTTTGTTTAATCATTTTGTATCAAATGTGGGTTTAAACCAGAGTAACATGACAGTGTTTGAATATCAGTTATTTTCAAGGAGTTGAAAACGTCGCCCCTTTCTTTGTTGATGGCGATTTGTCTAAAAAAACGCCCCCTTTCTGTACTTAAGGTAAAATAACTGATCAAACATGTATGTAAAGAATTATTGTGTTTAAATTTTGAAGGAAACATGGCGGCATGTTTAGCACAGCTTTTATTTCCAAGAATTGAGCGGTGAATAGAACACAAAGCATTCAAGTATTTATGTCAAATTAATTTCTGAAAACAAAGATGAAGAAAGGAGCGAGGTGAATAAAGTAAAAAGAAAAACAAATTACAAGACAGTTGAACGGTATAGACCTTTACAAATCACAGGGAAGAACTAATTGCCTCAAAGAAACGGCTTACAAAGGTACATTTGGTCGAGAAAAATGAAAATTTACGAGGTGTAAATGATACTTGCAAAAAATTTGTACGATGACCTAGTGTTGGACTGCTACGCAGAGGTCTCGAGCTCAAACCCAAGGCGCGCATAACAACAATACTATACACTATTTGTGATAAATAGTATAGAGTATTGTTGTTAAAGAATTATTGTGTTTACATTTTGAAAGAAATATAGCATAGAAGAATAGAATAACTAACACATAGAATAACAATACTATAAACTATTTATCGTAAATAGTTGCTGCGCATGTATTACGACTATCGAAATGGTGTAGTCATGAATAAGATTAAACCACGGCTTCCGAAAGGCAGATCAACACAAATATTAGTTAACCGACGGTTGAAACTCATAACAACTGTTATAATTACATAGCTGAATTAGCAACAACCAACCGAATTATTTAAAATGAGTTTGATATTGACATGTCATGCATATTAGCCTTTCAGATACGGTAAAGATTTTACAATATGTATTTTAATATAGTCATGTGTTATATGTGAAATCTTAATTTTCGCTGCCAATTGTATTGTACAGTCAAAAGTATTGAATATCGTTTAAAACTTTGATGGTTATCCTGAAACTACAACTAGAACACTTTTACAGTCGTTTATTTTTATTTGTTTCGAATAGTTCTTGCTTTTATGAGTTTCAAATATCGGTAGCATTCAATTCTATTATAAAATATTCATAATGATAACCGTTCCTCTTTCAACTGTCATACTTCAGTCGGAGAATTTTATGTGTAACGTATAACATATTCATGGGCAAATAAACTAGAAATAAAATACTCAGTGAGAATTGGCATGAGTGATGTCCCTGACATGGATGTCATATATATGAATCGCCACTTCGTTGTCATAAATGCTGTAAATTATATTACTGCGACAAATTTTGCATCTGTGCATATTCGTGGCTTAATACTATGCAGATAGTTTAATTGACTGAAAGTTAGATTAGTTCGTTGCGGTCATATTTTAGATTGCATTATCATTTGGTAAATCATCCCGTTCTTGATTTGCAGAGTAATTGAAGCCTGATCCTCGCTATCAAAAGCATTTAGGATACATAATATGAATAATGTTTTGGTTGTGTATTTTTTCTATAGGCTATTTCAAATACACCTTTTTCCATCCATACAGTTATAAAGACCACCAAGAGTTCCAGATGAATTATTACTAGAATGGCGCTGTAATAAAGATAAAAAATATTGCTTGTCCTGTATGGGAATTCAATAATGCTTATTAGACTACACTGCTCCTACGGGCTACACTCATCATGGAAATATGATTTTTCCGTTATCTCATATTGTATATTACATAAGTTTGTTAAATAAGTAAATCAAAACAACTCTTTAAAACTAAATAACTTTTTTCGATATTTTTGCCATTTGTTATATATATATTCATCTTTTTATTTACATATGCATATGTATTTATGATAAAGCCGCAAAAGTCATGCCACTAGACATTTACATATATTTCCAAGTGTTAAGTTTACGTAATCGCATAACCAAAAGTCCTAACATTGTGAATTAAGAAAAAATATGCAAAATAAAATAGAAGTAATTGTTACGAATACTTATTGAACAGTAGTAGAATTGTATTGTAGTAGAATTATAGACGAGAATCGAATCAATCCACGATTTGACCGCGAGTCGGATGTTATCAATTAAGACTACCACCGGTCACTACTAAATCCTAGAGAGCAGTCTGATGATACATTCTCATAACTACTATAAGAATTACAATGACAAATGTGTATCTGATATACAATAACATTGTACCAGTAGTGTACAAATTTATAAGCAGATCTGACGTTGAATCCTATAATTACATAGGTACGCAGTACTACTAATACAAGCATTATTTGCTTAAAAGTAGGCTCCAATCACAAACTGATTGTAAACCACCAATTGAAGAAATAAATAATTAATTATAATTATTAAATAATTATTATTAATTATTATTACCTATAAACAGACTTCAGAAGCCCCAACATTAGCGTTTAAATGAGTACTGGTAGGATTTTGCTGGAAAGTTAAATGCATCCTTATAAACTACGAAAGAATTACCAGCGGCTTCTTAAGTTTGTTTTCCTCAATTCGAGAATTCTTTAAATGTTACATTACGTGAGATTTATATTCCTTTGTCTTTCTTTTCTTGTGTTTAGTAGATACAGTAAGAGTGTTTAAGTCGTATACATGTGTTTATCTATTTACATTTCTATACAAATGTTACAAAGCTATGTCTACATTGACAAATATAATTATTATCAAAAAATATGTTAGATATAGCGATAGCTCAGTGGGGAGACCAACAGACTGCAATGCAGAGGGTCTCGGGTTCGAACCCACGTCGCGTACCTCTGACTTTCGGAAGTCATATGACTTTTCGAAATTATGTGCGTATTGATTGACGATTATCGCCTGCTCCGTGCCTCGGAGAGCACGTTAAGCCGTCGGTCTCGGCTGCCATGAACATCTATGGCAGTCGTTATTGGGAAAGTCAGTACCCTCTAATATCCTGACACTGGTCTAGCCTTAGGGTATCGTTAGCCTTCGGGTTGCGGAGGTCAGGTGGCAGCCGCTCCGTGTAAAAACTGATATCCAGTCAAACCAGGTTAGACTAGAAAAGCCGACCCCAAGTTACTTGGGAATAATAAAGGCTAAGGAAAAGAAGATCAAAAAATATGTTAGATCAATTATTTAGAAGGGTCGAAAATCAAAATAATAGTTAAAATGTGACTCCCTATTTGTGCAGGCATTACGTAAAAATCACTAAACAGATTTCTATACGGTTTTTACAGTTTCATATGTTGGAATTAAATGTATCTGTAAAAATGAACTTCTTCATCTAATACGAGAAATTGCTTGCAAAGTATAGCCCACCTAAAAAGCGTAGCCAGTAATCTTTATTACAACTGGTTAAAATCACGGACACGGGCCAGTTATAACGAGATAGCTTGAAATTAGGAAACAACCTAATCGATCTTCATAGCTATATAATATCACCTCTGTATATAAACTGTCCCACTAATAGGTATGAGCCATTCTTCAATCTAAGAAGGGCTACGTCCGACTTCGCATAGGTAAATTATCTTCGGGAACATTATGGAAAACTTTCAGAGAGGCAAGTTAACTATTTAACTAACAAAACTTCGAATAGTCAGAATCGGATCGAATTTAAGACTTCTGCATGATAGTCCAACAGTCTCCCACTACGCTATCGCTGTTACGTTGAACGAGTAATTCCAAAAAGGGAAAATCTCATATGCTGTATGTATACAACTCAACCTACAACTCACGCTTGCTTGGAGTGCTCTCTATAACAAAACATGCTCGTCATACTGTCTATGTCTAGTGGTATCCCTTGGAGCAAAAGCTTGGTAGGTTTTAAAAACATTAAAATAAAGAACATCCGAACCCGAAATAACTAAATGTAAACCACACAAACATTTATCTCGATAAATTGAGTCAGGCGTTACTTGGCGGCAATGTATTGTAAAGTAATGGTTAAGGAAAAGCCACGAATATTTATCCCCTAGAGGGATGTATCCTGCTATACTCAGCGAATTAGAAATGAGTCGGAGCAATCAATCGCTAGTTCGTACATTCATAATGAGAATCAAATATTTAAATAAAGAATGTTACGTCTTCTTCTATCAAGCTCTAACGAATTGGTAGAAAGCGTATGTTCTATTTTTAAATACCCACTGCAAAATACGTATTTTACTGTGTTGTGGGAAAATTTACAAACATACAAGTAACGGACACAAAGGATAGGTGAACTCCGGACAATAATTTATGGCTGAAATGAATATGTGTAGGATTTCAGCAACAACACTCGCGCTTCTGTGCATTGCAGTTCATAGCTAATGCTTTAGATACAACTTCTAAGCATTCGAATAACTCTTTAACACTATAGGTATAAAGGATTCAAAACACATTAGTATAAATAATGTTATATACTAAGCGATTCCTTCCCATCCAACAAACATGTACACCCGTATTAAAAACTTAGTCGATAACGACTTTACCACTTCACAACTACTCGAGTCATTTCCCATTTAACGACTTATTCGATGTAAACATCGTTTGTTTTAGACGTTGTTTATTTTCGTTTTAGGTTTAGTAGGTAAATTTCTATAGAGTTGTATATGTTTCATTTTGTAACATTTATGGGTGTGTTATTACGAGCTAATAATATCGTTCATACTGGTAATATAATATTTTGATAACTTTTTATCTGTAGCGGGTAGTTACCTTTTATCGGCAATAGGTATAAAAGTAATTATCTAAAGCACGCTTGCTTAATAATAATTTTAATCATATCATATCAAATATATTTTAACCTATTAAGTCGTAGCGGCACACCGGCAGCCACACACAATTGGTTTCAATTATTTCTGGCATTCCAAGAATTGACAGGATTTATGTGTGAGGCGGACCAAGGAACTAAAAAAAACACGACTTAACCGCAAGAGCGTTTATTTGCAACTGATTTACATATGGTTCCAGTATCTTAAACGTACTACGGAGCACTAGGTACAGAAATTACTTGTGCCAACTTTAATAGATTAAAAGCTAAGAGAACAACATGAGCAACGATAGCTCAGTGGGGAGACCAACAGACTGCAATGCAGAGGGTCTCGGGTTCGAACCCACGTCGCGCACCTCTGACTTTCGGAAGTCATATGACTTTTCGAAATTATGTGCGTATTGATTGACAATTATCGCCTGCTCCGTGGCTCGGAGAGCACGTTAAGCCGTCGGTCCCGGCTGTCATGAACATCTATGGCAGTCGTTATTGGGAGAGTGTCGACACAAAAGATCCCACTGGGTCAAAGTGTCGCCGGTCTGCACTGACTGGCCCCCGCATAAGATACATACATACATACCTTTTATCGACAAAAGTTATAAAAATAACTATATACAGCACGCTTGCTCGTAATACCTAATTCGTTAATAATAATTTTAATCAAATCATATCAAATGTATTTTAACCTATTAAGTCGTAGCGGCACACCGGCAGCCACACACAATTGGTTTCAATTATTTCTGGCATTCCAAGAATTGACAGGAATTATGTGTGAGGCGGACCGAGGAACTAAAAAAAACACGATTTAACCGCAAGAGCGTTTATTTGCAACTGATTTACATATGGTTCCAGTATCTTAAACGTAACTTAATACTAACGATTATCATGATTACTTATAGCTAACAAAGGTTACTAAAACTAGGGACTTAGCTTACATAACTCAGGTTAAGTAATTTTTATTTTTCTTTCTCTTAATAGTAGACAAATTAGTGGCTGTGTGCAACTGTCCCTCAATGACTTCGGTTATGCTAAAAGTACTAGGTACTAGGTACACACAACCAAGATGCGGCTTAGCGTGATAATAATGAACTCTCTGACCTCATTTAAAAATGACATGTCATACGTCATAGTGCTCCGGAAACATCGCGGCCGGTAGTTCATTCCAGAGCCTGCACGTGGATAGGAAAGAGGTCCGCTGAAAACATACCGTCGTCCACGTGGAGCCGGTGAACCTTGCTGCGGTCTAACTTGCTGTTTTTATAGGACATGTAAGAAATAGAACGACTGGGAATATTTTTATCGTTATCTTTAAAAAAACAAATTGTCCTGCGAGGGACCACAAAAAGAAAACAAATTCGAAAAAACTATTTATGTGTCACGTATACCATATCGGGTTTGAACTGACAACACTCGTAGGTGTAGTGACATACGCCATACATGCAATCGAAGAGGAAGGCCAGGCTATTGTTGTATTTAATTGATGCATTAATGTATAAGATAATATGTTAACCAATAAAGATTTGAATTTAACTTTGCGGGTTCGATTCCCGCACAAGTCAAACATTTGTGTGCATGAACTTGGATGTTTGTCTTGGTCTGGGTGTTTCTATGTATAATATGTATGTATTTACAAAAAAAAAACAGTATATATGTATGTTTATCCATTGTCTAGAACCCATAGTACAAGCTCTGCTTAGTTTGGGCTAGATGGTGTTGTGTGCATGTGGTAGAATATTATTATTATTATTATTATTTAACTAAGTTAAACGACTTGCAAATCATAAGATCAAATTTTCTCCAAGCGATCGATTCTGTGCTCAACGTAAGCTGCATACATTATCTCCAACTACTTTGACCGGATTTAAAATATTATACTGCATACTTAGATAACTGCATAAAATATATTAATTCTGCGGAGTTATATTTGACGATTACACTCTAACTCATGAAACCATATTCTTCTATGATATTCTCTTTAATTTTACAAACACACGATCAAAAATGAGATTTGTAGATAAAAGGTTCTTTTTAAGATTGTATTCTATTGGTGCTTGCATCCTAACTATTACAAATGCGAAAGTGAGTTTGTTTGTTTGTTACGCTTTTACGCCTTAACTACTCGAGCGATCATCATGAAATTTTACCGCACGCAAAAACGTTGTCGGGGGTACAAAAAAGGACATAGAATGTATGTATACCCTTTGTCCAAAAAAAGTACTGTTACCAACCAAACCTAACGTAGATTTACGCGAGCAAAGCCGCGGGCAAAATCTAGTCAGCCAATATAACCTAAAAATGTTGACCTAATTTGCCTACTGCAGGAGGGAAAAACAAAAAACGAACCGTACCCAACACCATAAATAACATCAACTAGAGCCGCTATCGAAAGTCGTCCGAATACCCTCCCTATCTCATTGACAAAATAGCCTGCCAGCCTTGGTTTATATTACACATAAACTTACGTTCGCGACCTTGACGGCTTACAACTTGGGCGCGTAATCTCTAAATGTATTGAGGAGACTGTGCCTATGTTTTGCCAAGGCATATTTAGTAGCATGCTTTTACAATATCGATATTATTTTAGCAGCATATTATTTATTTCATTAAAATATGCCTCGGTGGTAGTGAATACGACTGCTTTGAGGGCCAGATCTCTGATTTGAAGGCTAGAACTAAACTACTTTGTCTCGTAGCATAGTTTTGCACTTATGTTTGCAGCCGATCGGAGAGTCTATGTTCAGATTTTCGGGCCAGCAAAGTTCACATTGACGTTCATAAGAGTTGCTTTGTGACTAAATCGAATATGTTTATTGTGATATTATATCTTCCATGTTGATGGAAGTAGCATGGAGTTTGGTATAGAATGTACCCGGCAGACGACAATATAACATGAACTCTATTACATGAAGCCTATAACTATAGCAGGCGATATGTGGTACACATTTTCCTACTACGGAATATATGTAGACGAGACGAGAGACAGTATAGTAAAATAACGTAATTTGAATGCTTCCTAGTTTTCCATGATTTTACTAAACAAATATATTAAATATTATTACCGAGGGAGAGAAGACACCGTCTAAATCATAGCACCTGAGCGCCATTTAGCGCAGGGCTATTAATATTTCTGACATTTCTTGGTAATATATTCTCTAAGTAAAAATAAAGCCTTCCACTCCCTAAGGGATCCCCTATAGTAGATACATTTTGACGTAAAGGAAAGCCAAACACAGAGGTTCTAATTTATGCCTTCCATTTAGCGGTCATTACATCACGGCTGATCCAATAGTAAATATTTGGAAGATTGGAACTCCCTAAAACAACTTTTACTTAATAGAGGGCTCCAAATGACGTAATTTAATAAATAATTTAGTAAAGATCGCTATGTGAATGTATGTGATGACGAAAACTTCAGAGTTCCTGGAAGTAAGTGCTACTAAATATACCCCAGTCCAAGGAGGCTGATGACGTCATGAGCATTACCAAGGTCTTTTTAGTATACACGCCACCTTGTCAACCTTGACTTACTTAAATACGCTGTTTATTTGACAGTGTTGACTCTTCACGCTAAATTAAACATTTGTGTTTTAAATTCTGCATTTGAAATGGACACCTGTAAGTATGCGAGAATAAACAATTTGAGCCTTGTGGTTGTTAAACACTTTATTTTGTACATTAGCTTAATGCTTGTAGATAGCCTCTGTTGCTTATATTATGCTGCTTACGGATATTCTTGGATTTATTTCATATTTATAAAACGGTTGAATTTACATTATATTGTTATTTCAATTTTACAGTTTTTTGCATTTCATAATGTATAAAAGATCTTATAGAGGTTTATGGGTAAGATTATAGGTTTTGTAAAAACTATAGGCCCTGTCGGATACCCTATAGTAAGAGAGTGGAAGAACAGCTACTTAAAAAACTTAATATATAGTTTGTATTATATAAATGTCTATAAATGGTATTTTATTTGTTATTACTTTAAAATTAAAAGAGTCTATTATAATCTTCTTTCAAATTAATACAGCATCAAATAACTATCATTTTAACTATTAAAAGTAATTTATTTTTTGTTTTGTTAGCATCTATGTATTTGAAACATTTGTTTTAATAATTTCAACTCCAATCAGAGTTCATAATCATGAGTGCGACGTCCTTCCAAGAAAGATAACATTAAACAAATGAGAATTGGCAATGAATTGCTGTAAATCTTAGAGTTCGAAAAAATGGTTTAAGTAATATGCAATGGTCATTTGATACCACGTAACCTTAAGGTCAGAGGTCAAAAGTCATAGTCATTTCTTGGTATATCGATTATGCTGAGTCAAATGGCGTCAACCGCGAGTCTCTAGCTCTTACAGTTCTTGAGTTGAAAGTTGTATAACAGACGGACGGATGGACAAAGTTCATGTATAAGAGTTTTTCCGAACTTTAATAAGTAAACATGCTAAAGACATAAATTATTATACCAATAATATCAGTCCTGTTTATGAACTGTCCCTCTGCTGGATCTGAACTGCATAGGCTTCTTCTTTATTTGAAAAAGGATGATAAGGAATACAATCAATATGAAATATTCATTTCTATTTGTTAGATGATTTGTTTTATTATCTTGTAGTCTGTAATCTGTTTACTCAATTAAATAATCATTATATACTGTCTGCAATTTGTTATCACTACTATAATAATAATAATAAATTTCTTTATTTTGTTCTCTCACACAGAAATTACAGGTTGAATGTACATACATAATAATAAAATAATATAGTGCATCAGTTTATCTATGTGAGAGACTGGTATCTGCACTAGGAGAACCTGTATGACAAATTACCAGCCTCTCCATTCTCTGGACATGGAAATGGTATCATTTTATCAGAGTGTACTTAGGTATTACTTAACTCATGTGTGAGCGCGCTTACAGTTGACGCGTATGAGTGTGTGTGTTTATGCGTGCGTGTTTGTGTGTGTGAGTGTATGCGTGCGTATGTATGTGTGTGTGTGTGTGTTCGTGTGTGTGTGTGTGTGTGTTCGTGTGTGTGTGTGTGTGTGTTCGTGTGTGTGTGTGTGTGTGTGTGTTCGTGTGTGTGTGTGTGTGTGTGTGAGCGCGAGCGCGCATGTGCGTGCGTGTGTGTGTGTGCGTATGTGTGTGTACTATTTGTTTTCTTGTTTTATTTCTTACCATACTGGCGCTCTAGTTAATAAAGTCACAAGAATTTATAAGCTATATTTGTGACTGGAAAAATGTATAGAAGCCACACAAAAACGATATATTGTAAATGAACAAATATCAGCAAAAGTTGTAATTATAAAACACTGAGGTCATTTTTACTACTAACCTCTAAAAGTCCTACGTTAGATTGGATCCGTATAATATTACACTTGTAGAACTAATTGAAGCAATAGCTTCAGCAGTGATCTCGTTATAAATCTGATAACAAACGCCAATCACTTAAATCGTTAGTGGTCACAACCACCCTACGATCCTGCTATGTGACACTATTATGCAAAGGACTATGGATACTAATGCAAAGAAAATAGAGTCCAAATTTGAAAGTAACTTTCGACTTGTTATTGCTCCACCGTGGATCCATTCTCGCATCAGATGTGATAAATTGTTAGTAGGTACAAGAATCTGATGTGTCTGCTATGATATTAAAAATGATGGCGATAAAATCTTCATAAATGTCTCGTGAGTTTTTTAACACAATATTTTAACACACAATATTTTTGTACGCAATATTTTAACTCCAGCGCTATCTAAGACACGATTGCAAATTTATAGTACTTTCAATCCGTAGTTTCATATTTTAAGGGTTAACAAAAATACTAAACTTTACTTGAAAACGTTGAGATATAAAATATAAAATAGTTTTGCGTAATGTAGGTTCTTAATACTCAGCTACGATGCTGCAAACAGTCCCGCAGCACAGGTAAACGTTTTTTACAATCCCCGAAAAAGATCCTCATATTAAGCTAAACCGGTTAAGCATTTTGCATACGAAATGTACAGAGACTTTTTCACATTTGCCGTATATTACTTTGTATATGAGATTGCGGTAAAAGTTAACGTTTCTCGCAATATTCGACGAACAATATATCAAATTATACTTTCAAGTTCAAGCTTTTAAAAGGATCATAGATAAGTGTGAGAGTATAAGGAAGGAATTACCGTCGGCTGTAAAATTTTACGGTTTATTGCGTCTAATCTAAATGGATGAAGTCCATTTTGTTGCTGTCTTAGAGTTATGGTTGGCCATGTGTTAAGATACTGCTCTACTTTGATAATTATTATAAAACACTTGCTAAGTATCTTAGAAGTAGAAAAATATGTCCATAAAAAAGAAAAGTCAATTAAAAAGGACAAGAAACATAAATTTGATGACGGATAAGAGTGAAAGATAAGAGAAGGTTCGGTGGTTAAAGACGTAAATAGACATTAGGAGGTCAAAGGAAAAAACAATATATGCTGGCAAAGATTTATAAGATCAAGTTATAGAACAAACAGAAACAGAAGATAGAAATGTTGATATGGCAACAAGATGTAACTGTGTATTGGAACATGATAATCAATAAAACTGAAAGTTTACGTAATGGTTATTGTATCATAATAAATATATCAATAGCAGCATATCAATAGCACAGTTTGTAAACAAACACAAGGGTATCGCGTGCTAAGCTTCATCATCACTTAATAATACATCACAACTATTATTTTTTAGGCAGCGACTTTAGTAATTGTTTGTTTGAAGTTGGAGCAATAGTTTAATTCTAGGTATACAATTGAACCTAGCGAAATATTACGATCAAATTTCCGACCTGTAAACTGTTGCTGTTTAGCATGTATCAATGTCTTGTTGAGCTTTATGTCAATGTAGGAGTTGAATTTAGGTATTTTTTTTCTATAGCACTGTTCTTCCTGCAGGGATTATCTTGGTATAATACCTATAATTATTAGATACCCAACATCTTTTTGAATTGTAATAAAGGGTTAATCCTGAAATATATTTATGGTTACGATTATTCAATTATCAAATGTTTAAAAACGGGAAAATATAGCTGTATCTTTACAATTCAAAAAGATGTTAGGTATCTCATATTAGCTGTTATATGAATATAAGGCTATAAAAATATTTGGTTATCAAGTAATATCAATAAAAACAAACAACCTGACAGCAAACCAAATATCCTTATTCCAAAGATCGTACATTAAATACTTCAGGCTAATTTGCTACTAGCACTCAAACTTCTCGTAGCTAAAAGCTCAAACTAACATTTCAATCACGAGAATGGCCTCTACTGGATATAGCTTGTCTTCTATTTCGGACATGATCGTCGAAATCAGAACAAACATTTATTTAAGGTAGCCAAATCGATTGCTGTATCGGAGCAAATATCTTTTGATGATAGTTATTCATCTTGATATGGATATCTCTTAGATACATAATTTTAGTATAGCTAAATGGCAAACATGCTTGCTTTATTCATTAATTTTATTTCGTAAAACATTTCATTATGTGTGCTGATAATATGTGATCGGAATAAATTCAATAATAACCCTTTTCGATTGCTTTTGATAGTAAATCGATTATGTTCATTTACCTTGACTAATCATAAACTAAAAAGATCATCAACTGGATCTGCTACGGTATAATTAAGCACCTGTTAATGTGTCATCAAATTGTGATTTACATATTCCATCGTTATTTAAATTATAATCAGTGCAGCGTTAAAATCAGTATCCGAGTGCAATATTACAATATATTTGTACAAATTTTTTGCTAGTGACAATTAGTTTTCGCTACTTTTTCCATAAGCATATATCTATATTTAATATTGATTACTACGGGAATATATAAAATGGTAATATTATATCTCGTCCTGCTATGTGGGACCTAAACTAAATTGCGATATAGGTGAAAAAACTATCATACTAAACAAGAGCACTGTATTAGAAATTATCAGGCAACCCCGTTTACAATTTATCTGTCCTGGAAATGAATACTCAAACCTTTCTGTTGGCAGTTGCCTAAGTTCTCACACTTACACTAAATGATCAATACGGCAGTTCTTCCTTACAAGTATATTCGAAAATCTAAGTAGGATAGTATACTACAAAGTTATTTTAGTTGACAGAGATGAATTTATGCATTTATTATAATATTATCAGCACTATATTAAACTGTTCCAATACTGGGCACGGGCCTCTTCTTACTGTGAGAAGTGTTAGGCCATAGTCCACCACGCTAGCTTAGTGCAGGTTGCCAGACTTCACATATCTTCGAGAACATTATGAAGAACTCTCAGACATGCAGGTTTCCTCACGATGTTTTCTTTCACCGTTAAAGCAAGCGATAATTAACTAATTAACTTCTAAAAGTCAGAGATGCGCGCCTTGGGTTCGAACTCGATACCTCTGTGTGGCAGTCCAATGGTTTTCCACTAGGC
The DNA here is from genome assembly GCA_930367265.1 of Catocala fraxini. Classification (NCBI taxonomy): domain Eukaryota; kingdom Metazoa; phylum Arthropoda; class Insecta; order Lepidoptera; family Erebidae; genus Catocala; species Catocala fraxini. The sequence continues at coordinate 9,542,298 of OV884038.1, forward strand.
TATTTTTCGCTATTTTCTTTTATTTCTTTTTTTTTTTTGTTTTATACTTTATTTCGCTGCTTAGCATCTAGAAATTCTCAAAATAAAGTCACACCGTGTTTCTATATGATAATGAATAATGCAAAGTAGTATCACAAAAGAAACGAAGTATATTATATCGATATCCCAAATTGCAAACGTTAGATAAAATATCAAACTAATATTGGAGCAGCAAATCTGTTGTTTTATGAGTTTGTTTGCTAAAACTTCTCACCTAAAAAATGTGTTTTACACTAGTGGATTTGACTACGTTTGCTTAGTATAATAGAGTATCTTATGCAACCACATTTATAGTATAATTTATTTGACAAGCTCCTATGTTGGGCCCATTGTGGCGATTTGGAACCATGCCATTGTTATCGTGGCATAGCACCAATGTATGGATGCTGAAACAGCATCTGGAGCCAATGACTTGAATGCAGTGTGTATACATGAATTTTGAATGCACGCATTCACATTACTTTTGCCGTTATTTTCACATAACCTTTTAGGATTAAAACCATAAAAATTCGCAAGCGTGTATATGTTATATACGCGTACAAGTTCATATGCGGATCCAACACAATACGATAGATCGCTTGGATAACTTGGACGAACATTTAATGTTAATTTCTATTGTCTTTAAAGTGTAGTTTGAAATCTTTTGTTGCAGCTATTCTTATATTCGTTGTACTGTAGTTTTAAAGATTAAATTTTATTGTATAATATATTTATTTCCCAATAACAAATCATTACACAGCCGATATTTTATATCATACGTTAAAAAATCCTACGTTACCGCAGGACTAATTTGTCATCTGAACGTCATAGCAAAGAAGAATATTCTGACAAAAAATGTAATAGCATAATATCTACACATAAATGGCTTTATAAATGTTAAACGTATATTTTATAATACTTATATAATTGGCCGGTATGCGGTAATTCAGGCTCTACAATATAATATGCGAAAGGATTAAATTTTCCATAAAAATTAAAGCTGGTAGATACTTAGCGGGCACATTGCACTCCCGGGTACAATATCTGGCTGCGAGTGGCACGTTCTCTTAACCATCCGGAACATTAATTTGGACAGCGCATTATGGCGATCATGGTACTGTCTAAGACAGCGGCTTGCATAATGATCTTCGAATAAGATTCAAGCTCAGTGCCAAAATTTGTATCTCTACTATTATCATAAAGATGGCTGCCTGTTTATACGATTGCCAAATACTGCATCACTTTGATAAAGTTTCTCTTTTGGTTAGTACCACTATTTCTTTTTTATTTTCCATACTTATTTTTTTAGCAAATTTTTTATGAAAATTTATGTTCTATCCGTACAAAATGTATGGAATCGTCAGCTTTTAATGAAATTTTCCATTACGGAGAATGTTTGAACGAAGCATATTCTTGCTAGAAAAGATGAGTGAAATACTATTATTTTTCTTTTTGCTACATGCTACGCTGTAACCGAGTTTGAACAGACGAAACAAAAAATACAGGATTCCGTTTATTCAAAGCCATTGTAACCATACTAATTAGATGTACGAGGTAAAATAAACGTGTGCTATTTTTGTTTAGCCAGGCGCGTTACCCAATTTGCTAATAACGACTATAATGAAGTTCAATGTACGAGTTCAATGAATTCTCGAGGGCTATAGACAAATGTTTGGAAAGCGTCGCTGGAATCCTTGTGCAAATAATCTTAAGCGAATAGAAAGGTTTATTCAGCTGCGACATGACAACAGAATTTGTTAATAATATTACGTCATTACCAAACAATACATGTATAGAAGAAAATTTGATGTTTTGTATAACCTAAACTAACATAATTTGAGATATCCAATGAATCCCAGATCTAGTTACCTACTTGAGCAAGCTTAAATAAGCATACAGAGATGAATTTCAAACGTCAAATAAAACCGCTTTAGACTATGCTCATTTGACTTAATGAACGCTGTTGGTATGGCAGTGTGTAATTATCTTCACATGAACCATGCAGCCATATCGAACAATGCCAAATTTAATCAGCACACAATTGAAAGCATGCAAACCAAATTTGAGGCAAATTAGGCAATAACTGCCGCATTGTTGGCTCTAATATGATTTTCCAGCCTTACACCCGTGACCATAGAGCCATAACAGATTCAAATTAAAATAATTTATTTGAGACACTTTATAGCGATAACTAGGAGACCGAGATCGGACTGCCACGCAGAGATTTCGAAATCGATCTCATACTTTTGGAATTTATGTGCGTATTAAATAATTCATTATCGCTCCCTTTAACGGTGAAGAATACAACCGAGTAGGTAACCTGTATTTCTGAGAGTTCACCATAATGTTTTTAAAGATCTGCCAATCTGCACTGGGACTGTGTTCTGGATCATAGCCTAACTAAACTGTCCTACTTTTAAACACGCTTCCTAGTGTGAGAGACACTACGAAGCGTGTCTAAAAGTAGGACAGTTTTTATACAGAGCCGATATTATTATTAGGATATTTTTTATTAAATATATTACACGATCGTCACTTATTTAACATGCCAACTTTCAACAGAATTACATATTATAGTGCACAAGTGTTTACAACACAAGTGCATTCTCTGTTCCATTTCACACATAGTCTCGAAGTACTGATTTCATTACATTCCATCTACGTGTTACTATTTTAATTACTGGACTGTAATTTTAGTTCGCTTGGAATTCCCGAGGTTACCTGATACTTACCTAAGTAACTATCAGGTAACCTCGGGTATTGTAAGCTATGATGAGAGATCAAGAGAGTTCCAGCACCAGTGTACCTTACAAAAATCGCTGTATTACTAGCACAAGAAATCATGCCAGTCTCCTGTTAATAGTAAACTGCCTCCCAAACATCACTCACTGCAAGAATTCATCGCAAAGCTCTTTGGCTCGGATATTCTATAGCATAGAAGTTCTTTAGCTTCACCCGTTTAATCGATACTGCAAGCTTAAGTTCTTGCTGTGTCCTAATCAACCTGTTAATATTCAGATAACCAGATAGCCTGTTTTCGGTCTTTAAAACCAGTGAAGATCTTGTACTGTTCATACGTGCGTAGTCACCTCGAGTATGCTTCGCAAGTTTGGAATCCGCAATATCAAGTTTATATAACTCGCATCGAAGTGACAGAGTACATCAATGTACAACTGATTACCTCAACCGATGCAAGAAATACCATTTTCTACCACTTGAATATAGGCGAAATATTAGTGATATATGTTATTTGGCAAACATCGCAAATGGCTCCATTGATTGTCCTGAACTTCTATCAAATATAACACTACGCACTAATCAATTGGGTTTCAGAGAGCGTCCTTTATTAGTAGTCCCATTTTCACTCACTAATTATAGACGAAATACTTTCTTCTTGCGGAGTGCAATGAGTTTTAACAAGATATCATCGAAATTGGAAATTGACTTATTTTGTACAAGTTCGAACTCCATCAAAAACAAAATTGTTAAAGATTTCTTTATAGATTAATTTTTTTTTTTGTTTTTTTTTTGGTCTCGCGTAATCTTTTTATATCACGTGTTTTTATGGCTGATGTGTATGAATTATTATTGCTTTTTATGTTTCTTGTTTTTTGTTGTTATTTTTTGTCTGCGTTCTTTCATTTTTTTTCCATTTGTTTAGTTGTAGATACGATAACTAACTCATACGAAATCAGAGTAGTTATACAAGTGGTGTACAAATTATTATGTGAAAGCTTGTAATTAGCAACATGTGTACCTTAATTGTAACTGATCAAATGTACTTATTAGACTGTAAGCTTTCCTAAAATAAATAAATAAATAACGGACTATAACTAAACGTTGCTTTATACATAGTTCAATGGTTCCATGTTCATATTATCATGTAATCAATATTAATCTGCAAGGAGCTGATACAATATGCTTAGACGAATTCCGTTGTCGGAGAATTCCGTCTTATTATGATATAGTTAATATTACAATATTATGCTCCGATAATAATATTATAATATGAACTCAATTCCTAGCATTGTTTGTGTACATACATATATTAGTTACATGTAAAGTCAGATATTCAGATAGCGATAGCTCAGTGGGGAGACCAACAGACTGCAATGCCCTCTGCACAGCATGGCAGTCGTTATTGGGAGAGTGTCGACACAAAAGATCCCACTGGGTCGAAGTGTCGCCGGTCTGCACCGACTGGCCCCCACATAAGATACATACATACATGTAAAGTCTAGCAAAATGTTATTAATATTTCTGTTTTGAAAACTTTTAGTAGTTTATTTATTAATAGTTAATTAAAACGATACAAAACTATTTACATTAATTAACTTAGAATGACAAACACTGACACAATAATTACAAAATTATAATTATAATAGTAAAAATAAAAATAAAAATGGTAATGAAATGTATAACAAATAGTGACAATAAAAAACGGTCCAATAATTACAAATTAACATAAAACTGTAGATGCCTTATTATACATATTTCCACAAAAAGACGGGCATTCTCGCATGATCTTCTTCCATTCATCCGCAAACAAATCACAATTAGAGCTGGCGTACAGAAGAGCATTGAGAACCTCTAAGACGCTCTAGCGAGAGTATGGCTTGTCGGCCGTGCGAACAATCTATGCCGGTGACTCTGACTGAGTCAAAGGTATTTGTTAGGCACATACAATCTACAGAATAGCTGATGGAGTTCAGGACACTTGATTCGCCCGTGAAAGATTTTACAAGCTATTATGAGCTGATCCAGGCCTCTTCTCACCTCCAACGAATTAAACCCAACATCTCTAAAAGGTAGTTAGTTGGATACGTGTATGGATACAAAAAGTAAAGCCTTTTATATAGGAATTTGAGAAAAGTCTTTTGCACTTTTTCATGCATTAGAGTCTGGGATGCTGTAAAAGGATTCCAGACACAGGAACTAGTCTCAAGGTTACTTCTGACGAGGATGGTATAAAGGTGCCTTATAACTTGTGGATCTTGAAAGTCGCTAGCATTACGTAAGACAAAACCTATCCGCTTAAAAGATTCCTTAGCAAAAATGGATATATGATCCTTGAATATAAGACCACAATCGAAAGTCACTCCTAAATCCTTGATTTTGTCTACTCGTGTTGTCTTTACCATCCAGCGTATATTTATAATGTATTGGTTGCAACTTTCGACTATAGCTCATGACATAGCACTTCTCGTCGTTAAAGAGTAGCTTATTTGCATTACTCCATTGATGGAGCGCATATTTTGGGATAATAAAATTCCTTTTTTTTTTAATTAGGACTTAATCATAACTAGTTAAGTAAAGACGCATAGCTTCGCTGCTTAATCTCTTTGTAGATACATATACACGTGAAGTAATATGCTATATTGAAAATTATATAGACAAAGTATATTATAAATTAATTGAAATTTACCGTTGTAAGTAAATTTGGTTCGTGCTTCTTTTTATTAAAATACCTAGTCCGAACAGTTCAAAATATATTCTATGATATTTTAAGAAAGAGGACAGGACAAATCGCACCCTTAATAAAACAGAGACTTATCTCAGTATTTTGGATTAAACAAATTTGAACTCTATTGCAAAGATTTAACACAAATATAATATTAGAATTTAACATATACAATTAGAGTTCAAATTGCCTTACTTTCAAATTTCGAGTTAAGTCGCTGTTTTATTAAGAGTGCGAAATATACTTTTGTGCATTGCTGCGTAAATTTATGTGTAAAATTTATAAAGACTTCTTTTAAGCGCTAACGTGTACTTTCATTTAATATTTGTCTTTACAAATGATAATGATAGAATAATGAAAGGTAGCTAGTGACTTATTACTATCCTAATCAATTTGTTGCGTAACAAATAAACTTCTGATGTGGTCGAGTTAAGGTGCGCAATGCTCTGAAACCGCTTTATAAAATGTTTATACATTTTGTATACTGTATTTACTGTGAACTCAAATATAAAGACGTATACGAATACGTTTTTTACTGAAATTATGTATTTCTCTTTGCGAATCAGCCATTGTTATTTGAAAAATGGATGCCAAAAATTCCAAAAGAACTACGTACGCGCCATCCTTATTTTTACTTTAGAAACTAAACAAAAACTGTGCATCGTACGCGGATATAAAGCTGAACGAAGGAATAAAAAATGGTTATAATTTAAACATTATGGTTAAGGCACAGAAGGCTTTAGAATTTAAGGCTTATTATCTTTTATAGGCTATTACAAAAGCGTTTTCATAAAATTAATATATTACGATTGCAATTTTTTGCTCTCAATAGCAGTCATAGCGCAGAAATAAGTTATTACTTAATCTTATAAATGTCTTCCTATGAACTTAATCTAACACGTTCCCTACAGATAAAATGTAATTCTAAATTGGTTAAATAATAACAATAGATTATGTTGGCTTATATCATAAAATGTGATGTGTTATGTCCCAAACGTTCCATAATGAACACAAAACCAAACAATTCGCCTCAAATGTTTAAGTGAATTAAAAGTTAATCTAGTTAAGAATGATGCATAATATATTGTCGTTGTGGGACTTAGATAAAGCACAAATCCCAGACGGCCATTTCAATGGAGACGGGCAGAATTCCAAAAGCTTATTAGGCATGGAGCTTGGTTTGGAAATGTTCCCAAATGTACCAAATTGTTTACATCAAAAACATTATTATTCAAATATTAACGAAGGATTAATAAACACAATAAATCGGGTTTAGTGTGAACACATTCCAAATAAAACACGCAATATTGGTTATAAATCAATTGAGAAGGTAAACGGTTCGAACACAATCGAATTAAATAAGCTGGAAACTTTCTGTTCGAATAATAGTGGCAATTCAGGTGTGCGGTATAGTGCAATAACTTCTTACTTAAACGAATTTGTACTGCAAAGTATAAGTCAGCTCTCGTAATTAGATATATCGTTTTCGGAGGTAATGCGATCCAACCTGCGTTGTAAAGCTACTGACCTCATTTGACCTTTCAACAAATAAAGACAAAGAAGAACTACTGCTAGAAAAGGATTGTAAAAACAATAAATCATACTCACAATAGCTGCTTGGCAAGATATTGTACAACCGATGCCAATTACTGGAGTTTGGCAGTTATAAAGTTGTTTGGTAACAATATATCTACCTAAAACTATATTCGTTTGTACTTCCATTTAGAACACACACTCGAGGCATCAAAATTAATTATACAGTGATCTGACACTTAGAGAATAGGACTTGTACAATAGGCGAGTTTGGTCAAGTTGGGAAACAAGCGCTTGTTTCCCTCTTTATATTTTTTAAGAATAGCATTCGTGGCAAACAGTAGTATAAAATGATTACTCAGACATACTTAATTGCGCTTGAAACTCTCCATTTTATACGGGGCATAAAACTTAATTAGTAATATGATAACTTTTTGACATTATTTTGTTCTAAACTACAAAAGTTTTATGGATTGAATTATCACATTTGTACTTTTATAGTCATCGAGTATACATTTCATAAAAACTACTAACGTTTTATGTTCATAAACTATAATATTATTAATGTATAAAAACAATGTACTCGTGCCGAGCGTACTCGACAAAACTGCTGTTATTGAAAGCTCTGGAGACTTAAAAAAGTAACAAGTATATTATGCCTTCAAATATAACCATTAAAGTGCGTGGGGCAAAAACGTATAAAAGGTACCTAATGATTGTTGAAAATAAAAAAGTCATAACTTTAGTTTTTAGTTTTTATATCGCTACCAGTTATACGTCGAGGAACAAGTAAGAAATATAATTGAAACTCGAAGTAATTCACTTGTTAGCCGATATTACGACATTAAGGAAAATATACTATAAAGTATTGTTAAAATATCAGTAGAAAATAAGTATATGTTCCTTCCTATTATAAAAATGTTTCTAAGATTCTACACTTTGCAACTGTACTCATTTCATTATCAATACAATATCGTCATCATACTGCCGATCATACCAATCATGAAATATTCATTAATAAATACATTTTAACATTAAAGCAACTTCATTTTGCAAAGCTTATAATACCTTAATTGCATCATATCAAAATATAAACGTAAAATCAAATGAAAATCGAAACGTAACAATTAGTGAAAGTGCTTAAATAATCCATGAACTCAGAGTGGCTACATACTATGTATCAAATCTATGTCACTTAAGTAATTATACTAAGCCCGACTAAACGTCTGGTCTATTGCCAAATTGTGTATCACAACTGTCTAATATTAAGCCCATTAAGGTAAACTCGACGTAATCCACTTAACAAATCTAGGAACGAGTGTCATGAACCTTGAATTTTTGATGACCTCATAAAAATTCTAAAAGTATTATGCATAAAGGCGGGGTATGAAAACGAAGTTCCCGCAGCCGTCAGGTGGAAACACTTTATCGTCGGACAATAAAATTGATGGTGCCTTGATGCAGAATAATCTCCAATATCACGGTTTTTTACTCGTATATAACTTTGCATGCAGAGGCCTCTTTTTTTATTACTACACATAGGCAGTTTTCTCACAAAGATACTTGTTTGGAGAAAACTTTAATCACCAATATTGTTTTTTGTTATTGAAATAGGATGAAATAAAATGACCACGCAAGCACAAGTATATTTATCGCTTAATACATTAAAGCTAACACTCTAAATCTCTTTGTGAGATTTTGTTACTCGGAAGTGGTGTGGAATAACATTGCGCAGAATGACAAAGTGTAAGTTTAACGTAATACATCGGTTTAATTTATTAAAGAGATTACTCTTAATTATATTAGAAAGATTTATATTTTAATTTATTTTTATTGCGTTTTTCTTACCTTTATTAAAATTAATATAAAATTTAATCCTGTAACCTAATGTTATTCTAACAATAGCAACATAAAAAAACTTCATCTAAATATCGAAAAGCCACGTTCCTGTGCAATCTAATCATCGATCTAAAGTGCATAGCGGTACCTATATCCATCAATATAATGCGAATGAATGGATAGCTAATGATTGTGTAGGTGCTGTGTATTTTGCTTGAGTAATGGGTTCCCAAAGCAATGACAAAACGTTTTCCTTTAATCTTTCGAATTTCGAAATTAATCCACCAAACTGCAAAAATCGTGGACGAGGTAAAATAAAACGTAAATGATGATGTTACAGTACCTGCCTTTATTTTTGCCAAGACACTCGACATTCAAAGCCAATTTGTCAAGTTTCGAATAAATGTGCTCGATGATACGATGACAATTTTGCTTGAACAAAGTGATGAACAGAAAACGATTTGTTCGTGACAAGCAATTTTGGTGCTGGGGTAAGATGTCAGGGGCGTGGGGGGGATGGCTAACGGTGGTCATTAGACGAAGCTATAGGGACGACACATTCGCCAACTAACAAATTACTTTGGTGATAAATCCACAGATACCTGCTTTTCGACTGTACAACCTGACGTCAGCTGTTACGATGGGATAATCTAAAATTAATGTATGTTTGTCTCCTAATGGTGTAGTGTCTAATTGTCTAACATGCTGAGCTATTTATCTTCTGCAGTGTAATTATAACATCTACTTGCAATAGTGCATGTTTATAATATATAAATTATAAATGTGACTGTAGGTAAAATATTTTGTTTGTAGCTTGTAACGTTCATTAACATCATAAACGTTTGAATTGAATCGAAATTTTGAATATAGATTGTACAATCGATAGCGGTATTCGACTGTGCATAATCCAATAGTTTGAAGCCCACCGTTTTAACGTAGTTAACAGTATCCCCCGTGGCTTCAGTGAATGCACGTCTCAGCCGGGCTCGGCGCGTCTGCGACAGGGTTTGTGGACAGAGGAGCAGCCCCTGTAGGTTAAAAACAGAAACCAAATCAAATATGGAGGCATTTGATTTGATTTTATTAGATGGGAAGACCCGTCAAGACCCTTACACAGCACTTACACGCCATCTGCATTAGGTTTGTTGAATGAGCCAGGAGAAGACATTCTCAAGGATTTGACAGTCTATGGAAAAAGGGATCGATGCAAACCATCAAACCAGTTGGTTGACTCTAGGTGATGATGTATACATAAATACGATATAACATTGCTACACACACCAATAAACAAATACAATGTACCTAACATCAAAACATTCTACACTTGTACATAGTTTTCCGAATTTATTGCAAAGCTTTCTGCTGCTTCTAATCCTAAAATTACCTTGAGAGCGCGAAAAAGTGTTACGACATTTCTAAGTGTCGTAAGAGCAAGTTAAATGGCCGTGAGTTGCAAAGGCAGACATTAAGAAAAGGCTCATCTCGTTGAAACAGCTGGCAAAGACGCTTTCACAGCGGAAGAACATTCTGTCAATGTCTGATTGCTTTACAAAATTAACGACTACTACGTTTTATCTTTTGCTCTGTCTAAAATGTATACACAATTATTTATGTAATGAATTTTACTGCGTCACATAAAATTACACGCTAACTAATTTACAGGAAAAGCATAATTTATTTGTGCATTATTTACAATATATTATGTAGACTTTTTAATTTTTAGAGTGTTTTTATAGTGTTTGAGAGTCTTGTGTGCTTCAGCTTACGGGGCGTTCTCGGACAAAGTTTCTCTTCGTGTCTAGACGGGTGAAGCCTCTTTCGCAATTATACAGCTGTTGTCTTCCAGCAATTCACTTAGCGCTCTAATTAGATAGCCTTTTCCGTAGTACTTGTTTGTTGTGTACTATGCATATTTTTGCAGTAACTCATTTATCTTCATTCGTTGCATTTAAAGAAAGTCATGTTATATTAAATAATATTTTATGAATAAATACGGTAAACTTAAGACGGAAAATTATTTTCCTAAACACAAAAAGCGTCATTCTTAAATAAACATTCAGTACCATTGTACTAACAGCGCCTACACTTCGCATTTTCCTACTAATGTTGATTACTTGATGAACGAAACAAAAATATGTGTATGACGTAACAGTGGCGCCACCTAGTGAATTTCAGGCTTACCTGTTTGAAGGGACGCATGCCTCCGTTGATACGTAGTGAGTCGGCAGCGATTCCAGCGATGCCATCCCCTGGTTCTCGTAACTGCCGCAGTGAGGCGCTAGGGTGGTGGTGGGCGTGGTGAGGGCAGTGCGTCGCGCATGCGCTCGATTCAGGCTGCGAACTCTGGCGGATGATTCTGTTACTAGTTGTAGGCAACAATAGCGCCGGTGGTTGTATTACGGGACAAGTGCTGACAGCATGGAGCGAATTACAACCACAAGGGTAGTGTACTGCTGAGCGAACGCTTTCCCTCGACACAGAGCGCGCTAGTTGCAATGCCGATATTGGCGCCGTCGACTGTCGCCGCTCGCACACACGGCATCTCGAGTACGTTTGTGGAACTAATTGGCAAGTGGTCACTGACCCTCTATGCGAACACGTCGCTACGGGTGAGACGAGTGTCTGAGGGCGGTCTGCCGGTGGATCGCGGCATTGGAGTTCGATGTCAGGGACACTTCGAGCGGCTTGGTCTTCGATTCTGACAGACGCCGCACTTTCTTCGCTGCCCGGCCCGCCTGAAAGTTGTGGCCTTAGATGCGTGGTGCAGTCTTGCCTTTGCAAGACTGGTTTGACGGTTCTATTTTCTGATGGTACTATAACCGTGACGGAGGGTCCGGAGACAAGTAGGCTGGCTGTCTCGTCGCTACTTCCATAGCCAGAGTTGGTAATGGCTTCTGTACTGTCAGTCGTTGGGGCCGACATTTTAGTCTGAAACAAGGTAAATTCTAATTAAGTCGAGAATTTACGACGTCGTAATGAAATCTTATTTGATACATCCCGCTGGGAAAATATCAATAATCGCCTTTAACAATATCAGGCAGGCGTCTAATAAGATTTTTGGTAGTACATTATAATGAACAGTATTTGACGTCTTTAATGTAGTAGTGGATTAGACCTTAACGGTTTACCTATTAATATTATGCTAGTCGTAAATTATTTATCGCTTTCATATTAACCTAGATGTGTTTTATAATAAACATTAACATTTGTGACGTTACCTGCTTTATGGTTTAATCTATACATATTAATATATTATCTATTATCAACTTATGTTATACGAATAGCAATATCATACTATATCAGCAGGCCAATTCTTTTAATAAAAACTGTTAAAAATGGAGACCCGATCTAATATCAGTGTCATAATTATCACATATAATATTCTTCTTGCTTAAAATAAACATCGAATGTGAATATAAATTGCATTTCAGTTCACTAGATCGGAACGCTATTCCGAAAAGTTTTTATTACTATAATTGGCCCTCGGATGTGTTCTAAAAGCGTACAAAGCAAAAATGTGTAATTAGCTCGGCTTTCATTCGTAATTGAAGCATGTTTGTTAGTTTTAATGAACATGAAATTATACTGAGAAGTTCTGACTTTTAGTCAACTTACTTATTACATATGTAAATGTAGTCTCTTTCATCACGGCTGGTCGGCATAATGCTTGTTCGTATTTTGTTTCATATGTGTATTCCTTTTCTATAACTACGTGTTTCAAAATATATATTTTTAAGATTGGGATAGATGTAGTATATTTTACAAGTATAGTACATTTAATCTACCAAGTCTTAGAATACTAGACCTAATTAATAATCTATTGCATGGCCAGTGATGTGCGGCTGCGACACAGGTCAGTTCTAGAAATAAATGACAAATTCGTCTACATAGACTTTTATAGAAATGGGTAGGTACTAAAGTTACCCGATTTGAGACTGTCTCGGCGGCGTAGGAGTGGTGAATGAAACTGCTGTGCATACAATGTGGTAAAACATTGCCCTCTTTCTAACATAGTCATGTAAAAGAGTTTAAATTTTATTCCTTGACTCGTATGTCACAATTGCATTGGGTTGCAACATGTTAAGATTGTGTGGCATGTGTTTATAAATGAATAAATAAAAGATTTTTTTTAAACTTTAGTTGTTACGTTTTCCTTGTCACACAATAGAGGGCGAGCTTATTGTCATCTACTAGACACAATTTCATACTCCGTACTGCAACTGAGAACAGAGAACACTATAGCATAGAGTATTTTTTACTTAGAGCTTATTAATAAACCATACGCATGACATATGTGTATGGTCAAACATTCTTACCCTTTTCACAGAAAAGGTATAAACATTAACTAGGCATAAAATATTCACCTTTCAAAGGTCGCAATAAGAATAATCAGATTTGCAAATGTCAGTCATGTGAAACCTTTGAAATGAGTTCGAACAATAGTGTGTCGTTTCCCTTAGGGTAGTGTCACTGTTCATTTTACTTCGAACCTATGGAATAGGAACTTTATCGCAACTTAGAGAAATAAACTTTTTACTAAGGATGGAAAACTTATCTATATCAATGTTTTAGTATACATACTGGTTCGTTAGATTACATTAGTCTGACCTACGGTGATAAAGTGTTCTAAGCCTTTGCTTAACCTGACAGGATAATTGAGACGTGACGGTGTGTCACATTCTGTGTACACAATAGGTATATCGCTTTTCTATTCCAGATGAAATAGGTGAGGTGTATCGGATCCAGATTTTTTGTTATGGAGAACTAGCCTGTTGCCTTATTTCTGGACTAACGTGGTAGTTTCTTACAGAGTCTTTGATCTGGTTACATATTTACAATTTACTTTTAATTCCATTGTCTAGTACCCATAGTACAAGCTCTGCTTAGTTTGGGCTAGATGATGTTGTGTGTATGTGGTAGAATATTATTTTTATACGTAATAATTTTATTTTAATACATGTCACGTTTATGTCAGCACCATCGCTCATGTGAATGCGAAAAAAATGCAAACCAGGATAAAATTATACGACATGTTAATTTTAGACATAGTCTACGCTAAGCAAATCCGTTTCAAATACCTTAAATTTGTAATCAAAATCAAAAGTATAATATTACAATATTATTAAATCGCAACGTTTTAGGAAACACTTGCGTATAATAAACTATTTTCGTTAGTTAACATGTACTGGTAATATTTCTATTTAGTACACTGATCTCTAATACGCGTAGGTGAGTGAACTATTACGAACTCGAGCTTCTGGCCACCGCTGTTTCCGCACGTAGTGTATATTTTACATAAGGAGGTGATCATATTAATAACATAATATAAAAATATAATACCTAATAACGAAGAATTGTGTATTTTCACATAGAATTTCGTATTACTAAATATAGTCTTAACTGTAGAAAACTGTTAGCAATAAGTTATAATATGGATGGCCCATAAGTATGAATACTTACAAATGTCGATGGAACTTACATATTTGTTTAAATGGCTGTGCAAGATAGAGGAGATTATCACGTATAGGTAATTGTAATTTGATATTGTTAGACTGTGTTAAAACATTTCTATACTTCAAAGGAGCCGTGAAAATATTTTACTTTCCCTTTTTGCACGGTGTTGTGTTTATTCATTATGAGTACGGTACAACCACGCTAAAATAGATTTATTATAATATAATAATAACATTAATCATTACCCACCACCTGACAATATGTTACATACTGTTTTTACTTCGTGGGCCTAAATAATCACATCAGTAGCCTAATGAATATATTGTTTAATTGCCAGGCAGAGAACTCGAGATTTCCAAGTCCTCCAAATTATTAACATTCCAATTCATCAAAATTAAAAGTCTGCGGGTTCTCTATAGTGTTCTTATATTGAGTACAGCCTGCCAATCGTCCTCTGTGCCAACGTGATTGGACTTGGCTTTTTTGAGTTTGAGAGCGTTTATATGTAGCCTAAATTCGTTCAAACTCAAAAAAGCCTTGGAATAATTTATAGGCAGAAATTTCGGTAAGTACCATTATTATCTAAATAATTGCAATTAGTGCTCGCTTCTACTTCAGAACAACAACTATTGTAATATTGAATTTAACTACTGTATATCGTTTTTACCGCGTTGTTTATTTAAAAACAATAATATTACACTATTAAAAATTATTAATCTACTACTGTTAAATTTTACTAGTATTAAAGCAATTTAAATGATTAAACTATCTAGATTTAGGCTTAGACTTTTCCAGACGTTTCGGTTGCTTTTCAGCAAAATTGGTCACAAAGAGAAAAAATAATTTAAAAGTAAAATTGTTTTATTTTAATGTCGAACATTTGCGTAAACACAAGAGAATATTATTTTGTAATAATTCTACGTTCGCATACAATTCCTTATATTTAATAACCAGTTTTTTAATAATCAATTTCTTACACTAAACAAATTGCTCACACCGTAGATCGCAAGTTTCGTTAAACATTATACCTACATATGTTTGAGGCAACAAACTCTCATACAGTAAACAGGCATTCGAGCCAGCTAGTTTGCAAACTATCGAACAAGAAATTTAATAGCCGACAATATGCGTCGCGAGAGTTGCCAACATTATTAATTCAACATTGTCACACATGACTTCTACGGCGTGGGAGTACACATGTTCAGGTCATTATTACAAAATCACCTTGCTTACCTAATTACTTCATTATCTTAAAAGCTTTGCGTTAAATAACTTGCTGGTTATCCGTTAGTCGCCTTACTTAACTTGTGTGTATACACATTCTGTTTTTCTCCTTGGTACACTTACGCCTTTATGGCGTAGCGGTAGAGAATGCGACTGCTGTGTTTGTGTGGTCTTGGGTTCGATTCTCTTGTTAGATAAAATGTTATTAGGTTGTCTGTCAAGATATTCTCAGTACGGTGTCTACTACCGTGCCTGGTAGACCGCAATAGGCTCGTCCACTGTTATGTGGGACCTAGAGCCATAGGTGGCGAACCATGGCTGCCTACCGTAGGTACGAGGATACGAAGATAATAGGCATGCGACTATGTAAGCAGGCAAATTGTGATACCGCATATAATATATGTCCTAGTGATTTAAATAGAGGCCTCGCCGCTGTCATTCCACCAAATGTTGGTTCGATCATCACATTGTCAAAGTATGTGATTCATCAATTCTAACACAATATTGACATAACGACTAATAAGGAAAGACGGATGAAGACGGTATAATATTATTTTAATTGAAAGTGGACATAAGTTTAGATTTCGAAATGATAAAAGCAGAAATAAAAATATTACTATACCGATCGAAGTACACATTTTATATAAAAGTTAGAAACTATTTAAACTTAGTTTACGATGTTAGTCTGTCAAATCTTAGAATACCAGACATAATTAAAAATCTATTGTATCTGGTCACCGGTGTACAGCTGCGACTCAATAGGTTAATATGTAATAAAATACGCTAGGCTAAAAGGGGTTCCTTTTTATAACACTTGACTGCGATAAGTATTCCGGTGGAACATTTCACAGTTGTATACCTAGTTTATTTCTATTAACTTTTGAGCAACAAATGGCATACCTACTATATCAATTATATTTTGTTATTAATTTATTTCAATTAGTTGAATAATTATGGACGCAGTTTTTTTTTATACTACTAAAGTGGCAAATAAGCATTTGTTTGGTCATTAATTTATTATGTTACAGCCCACCAAAACAATTTAATTAATTGTTACTCCAATTGTGAATTAAGTTCCACTGTTCTATAAAAGCGTCGATATTGCAATAATATGAGAGAGTATCAAAATAGCTGTTTTTTGTAGTTTACTGCAGTTATAATTCTTTATTGTTCTTATTTTATAAATATACATCTCCTACACTACAGAAAACTAGCTTATGAACGAGATATGTACATAATATGTATTGCTGGAAGCTTAGACAGAAGTTAACACATAACACAACAATCTTAATACTTGTGTTAACATCTCAATGTTCTTATCTAGCTTATTTGACGGAAGCAATAATAATCTAAATGTAAATAGATGAATCAATAATTTAAAATTGACAAATTATGGACAATAAAAATAAATCACTTTTACTGTGCGGATGGTTTATATTCTTTACTAATGCGCCAAGTGTTGTGGATTTGATTCCCAAGCTAGACCAATTTTGTATGATTCGCAAATAGATGTTTCAAATAATGCATTATTTTGTTTCAATGTGTATAAGGTGAAATGATTTTATCGTTATACTGATATTTTTTTTCGAATTCTTGTGGATCCCAAACTAAAAATAATCACTTTTGTGTAAACAAGAAAATTAATTACACAACATAATAATTCTTTTTGTTAAGCGTTTTGGTCACAAAGGCAATTACTTTTAGTTCAAGAATTGTATCTTCATACGAAATAAAATACAAGATCCATTTTTATCAAACCACAAATACATTTTTCTAACAGTCGTCCACTGAAAGTCACATCGTAGATTATTATTGTAGCTTTTGTGCAACCCTGAAGGATTTCCGAAGTTAGATGGTTTGGGATCGAAGTGCGTGTAAAAGTAAATTTATTGCACACTCGCTCACCCGGTGGGTTAAGTCTGGGGAATAAAAGTAAATAGGACCTTTACAATTTTCGCTTCGTGGCAGTGAAATTACTTGATCCAAAGTAGATTCAATACCTATAAAATGTGTAATCTAGCTATTACATTATTTTCTAGCATTTCATAGAAAATAATATCTTGGTATAATAATTTTGTTAATGGAAATCCGTGCCAAGTAATGCTAGCACATACAACAAGAATGTTTCTGTGAACAATAAACTTACATATTATAAAGTGTTCTTCCTACAAATGTATAGTACCTATCAATTTTAAATGATGTCATAGATGAAGATAATAACAGTTTGCTTCTGTATATAATTCGTGATGGGTATTAACGCGATCATGCATATTATTTACCTTTTTAATGTTGACGTGTAGACTAGCTCTGGCTACACGCTTGCGACAAACCCGAACGGCCCGTGATGAATTATATAGGTACATTATGATATATATCATGCAAATCGAAATTTAAAAGTCATTAGTTTGCTTCTAATTTAGTGGTTATTGAATGTCAAATTCTCTTTATAAATAAAGTTACATATTGCCACTAGACGTCAGAAGGCGTTACAATTAAAATGATTTAACATGGCTTGTTAATTTGGTTGATTTAAATTGAGTATCATAAGGCACCTGAAATTCTCAATCATAAATATTTTAACGTTATTATCTAATCTATATATTAATACGTGAAGCAAGAACTTTGTGCCCCTTTTTTCAAAAATTGCGTAGTCGGAGAATTATCAAATTTGGCACAGTTAAAGTTTACATGGAGAAGGAAGGGCGAATCCTAATATTTTTATAAAATATGCATTAGAAATACATTATATTAATTGAAAAACACTACAAGCACACAACCATACATTTGACACACCCAATCAAATCGCATTCGTTGTATTTCGGCATTGTTCGTGCTGATAACGTACAATTATTCGTAACTATGGTTACATACCTTATTTATATGTAATAAAGAAAACAAAGTAGCGAACTTAGGAATATTGTCAATGAAAGAGTATAGTTAAGTAAATAATAATTTGTTTGAAAAAGATAGGTAAATTAAACTGTATAGCCTTGAGGAAATCAATACAACCTTAATAACGATCAAACTTAAAATTTAAATCAATTATGGTCGAATTTCAATCACTAGGCGAACGCTAGTACATTTTCTATATTCAGAACCTGCATAATTTAGAATATTATTATCGTCCGCTGAGAATTAATTCTGCATCCACTCAAAGACGGTATAGACAGATGAAAATGCATACTCTATGTAACCAATCATTATCCAAAGTTAATTGAACATTTAACTATTCGGTAAACATTACGTGTATCACGATCAGCAGCACTTGTGCGTGTGTTCATTGCTTATGCCATAGAAACAAAGCAAGCTACCAGAAATAATAAAGAACTTACGTTGCAAAATGGTTAACGCAATGTTGTATGAGCTAGATGTTAAGAACATCAATATGACAGTTTCATAGCAAGTGAAAATATGTTATCTCTCCATAAATATCTGACAAGAAGGTTTTATTAAATGGAACAAATAATATCAGCCCTGCATTAAACTCTATCACTGCTGGAGAGAGCCTCTTCTCAGTGTGAGAAGTGTTAGGCCATACTGTAGCACTAGTCCAGTCCGAGTTGGCAGACTTCACATATCTTCGTGAACTATATGGAAAACTCTCAGACATTCAGAATTCCTCACGATGTTTTCCTTCACCGTTAAAACGTACGCACATAACTTCGAAAAGTCAAAGATGCGCGCCTTGGGATTGAACTCGAGACCTCTGCGTGGCAGTCCAACGATCTCTATCCCTATTACAATGATATATACCTACATTAAAATAGAAGAATTAACATGTTGTCATTTCCTTGAAAAATGTACTATAACCCTTTATCCGCTCGGATGCACGTCGGGGATTTAAAGTGCATTTATATTCTGTTCAGTCGGGCGTTGCAAATATTGTTGTTAACAAGTTCCTAGCTAAAGTGAGCTTGGAAGTCACATCGAGAATAATTTATCGAAGATCAGTTGAGGCGAATTGTAATGCTGCATATAATTTTATCTAGTTATTCTTACGGAATAGACGAAATTTTCTTCCCAGGAGGCAGTACAAAATGCTTTCACACAGTTTGTCGAATCTGCATCGCCGGAGTTCTATCGTAAAGGCATAAATGAACTTCCGCTTAGATGGCAGCAATGTATAGATAATTAGGGTAAATATTTCGTTTAAATAAATATGGTACAACTTAGAAAAAACGAAATTTCAATTTTTCAGTACAAATCGGAAATTTCATTCTTTAACCCCTAATATATGCTTTATTTAACAAGTTATCAGCTTTTGAATATACAACAAAAAATACAGAAGAGGATAAAATCACTTGTAAGATACCTTATGAAGGCAGCACTGATAATATACATGACTGCACGGATAGCATAGTGGCTTAAGTGGTCGCCTCTCCACTGCCACTGCGTCGAATATTATGGGTTCGATCCCCACATGGGAGAAAAATGTATGATCCATAAACGGTTGTTTTTGTGTCCGTTTTTTGAATGTTTGTAAAGTCAAGTGCGACACAGGAATAAATCCTAGTACGGGAGTTCTATTTTAAAAGGAAGAAATAAACATGCGCCCGATTTGTATGCATCGTGTAAACGACTGAAACTATCTACCCGCACACATAACCAGTATAATTATATCGCCAGTGCTAATAGCTAAACATATCAAATTAACATAATGGAACTTCAAAATAAAAATCTTATTCAATGTTCATACTGTAAGCTTAGATTTAATAATCAATTTTCATTTTGACAAAGGAACTTGGCACATCCATGTTAAGCTACAAAATATCAAGCGGTAGACATTATATTATTATAATTATTATTTATACGAGCTATTTTATTAAAAGGATCGGTCTTCAATTCTTCATGGTGACCTTTCGACGTCCGATACTTTCTGGTAAATTATATTTATATAATTCTTTACTCACCCTGTCAATGTTTACATTGTAATAGAATTGCGTTCGAGACAAATGTTTGAAGACACTCTGTCTTTTGGTTTTATGGGCAATTAATTGTTATCAGTCAAAATTTAAAACCACAAAACCAACAAGCTGTTTAAAAGGAATTTCTGAACTGAAGGTTTGTCTTTGACAGCAAGATAAATAAAGTAAGAAAAAGTTTAAATTAACATAAGCAATACATAAAGTAGAAGACAAACATACGAAACATGACTGTTCCTTTTATTTGAAGCAAAAAATACCACCACAAATAATATTTCTGTAACCATAATAACCTAATAATAGCAGCGATAGCTCAGTGGGGAGACCAACAGACTGCAATGCAGAGGGTCTCGGGTTCGAACCCACGTCGCGCACCTCTGACTTTCAGAAGTTATATGACTTTTCGAAGTTATGTGCGTATTGATTGACGATTATCGCCTGCTCCGTGCTTCGGAGAGCACGTTAAGCTGTCGGTCCCGGCTGCTATAAACATCTATGGCAGTCGTTATTGGAAAGTCAGTGCGCTATAATATCCTGACACTGGTCTAGCCTTAGAGTATCGTTAGCCTTCGGGTTGCGGAGGTCAGGTGGCAGCCGCTCCGTGTAAAAACTGATATCCAGTCAAATCCGGTTAGACCAGAAAATCCTACCCCAAGTGACTTGGGAATAATAAAGGCTAAGAGAGAAGAACCATAATAACCTAACGCAGTTCGTATTTTTCAAAACTATCTACTTATGTAATTTACCCAGTTTATTCTTATGCTAACAAAAATAAGATGTAGCAATCCATGGAACTGGGCACTCATACCTACATTTAATAAATATAAATATAAAATTTATCTTTTGTAAATTTTTTTGCTTCCATAACATAAAATCGCTAATTGGCTTTTTATTTAAGAGAAACCATCGTCCATCACCATTTGTTTACGTAAAGATTTTACCTCAGAATGTTAAAGAAATAACCATAAACATTTCTACAGAAAACACAAAAATAATTGCATACTGGTAGATATTTTAGAAAACAATTTTCCACCACACACGGTTTGATTTTTAAAAAGTTCCACTTTATCATAAGAAAAGCACATTCTTTGTAAACAAATTTTAACCATGAACATGCATCCTAACTACGAAACCCTTCACCGTGCGTGATCCGACACAGTTTTTTGTAATGTTATACTATTTAGTAAAGTTCCAAGGATACACAACAACAACATCCGTGCGACGCTTGAAGAAATGGGGGTAATGAAATCCATAAATCTTACCACCTACGCCTCAAAACGATTATGAAAAATATCCATCTCCGATTTTATAGGTAATGACATAAAAGTTATACCATTCATAAAAGCGTGTTGTGAGAATATAAAATGTAGTTTATGAATTATGCTCTAGAAATGCGGGTATAAACATTGGCTACTTCGTACATACAGAATTCAATAGAAAATTGAGATTGTGTTGTATAATATAATACCAAAAGATATTGCCCGTGGTTTCGCTCGCCTCAATGGCGCCTGGCGGCCTTGATGGCTTAGTGGTTAGTGTAAACGACTGCCAGGCCTGAGATCACGGGTTTGATTCCCACACAAGTCAATTTGTGTGCATGAACATCGTTGATTGTCTTGGTCTGGGTGTTTATATGTATATTATGAAGGTATTTACAAAAAAAAAGTATATATTATGTATGTTTATCCATTGTCTAGTACCCATAGTACAAGCTCTGCTTAGTTTGAGCTACATGGTGTGTGATAGAATATTATTATTATTTGTTTCTCTTTCACGGGTATTTCCCTAATACGTTAGGAAAATACCCGGTCCTTTGGGAGGCTTACACGGAGACATGGGTCCAACGTGAAAAGGCTCTTTGAGAGTTTTAATTAAAAGTGGGATGGAACACCTATAGCGGCAGTAGCCGCAGCAGGTGTAGGGCTATTGCTACGTATGGATTCTAATATATGGGATATGGGTATGGGTGTTTGGTGGACCAGTATATTGGTACCTTATGATGAAAAACGGCGTCTGCCCTGAATACTCTAATAGCATCAATGCAATGGGCAGACGGTGACTTGCTAACTCACTAGATGGGCCCCCTGATTAGCCACCATAGGCATACACGTCAGCAGCAGAAGCCAACACCGGTGTCAGCGGCTAAGAGTGTCGAGCGGTGCGGCGCCGGTTTCACCATCACAGGTTTCGTGAGAACGGAAACCCGGAGCGAGTTTCCCCGTAGTTATGCCCTTGAAATGCTGCGGTTAATGCGGTTATGCCAACCAAGGCAAGCCAGAATTGAGAGTCCTACGGGCACTCTTGAAGTTCCACCACATCCAATCAGTAACGGCAAGCCGGGGACGAGGCCCTAACCGACTCTCTGAGGCATTCAGGACCGCAGTGTCGCCACTCACATTCAGCTCGCCACAACCTGCCTTGCGGTTTGTGCGCTTTTATTTAACCTAGTGATGAATTTTTGCTTATATCACAAGGCAAAGGATGTTTATTATTATTATTAATGTTGATTTAATCAATAAATTTCTATCCCTCCGGAACTAAACTTTTTTCTGGATGAAAGGCGTGAAAGCGTAACAAACAGACTCACATTTGCATTTATAATATTAGTTAGGATTAAAGTTAGTAAACGCCTAACAAACCATTTGGATTTTTGGATTGGTCGAGACCAATCATCATGAAATTTCGCATACACGTTGTCAGACGACCAGAAAAGGACATAGAGTACTATTGATCCGGAAAAAGTACTGTTACTACCTAGCGAACATTTACGAAGTCGCGTGAAAATCTAGTTTGTAATTTTAATAAGGTACTTAAACTGGCTAATCGTAGTAAAAATTGTTTCAACTATGCATAGATTTTATAGACACAACTATTTTATGTATAATATATTCAATCAAATTGACTGCACGGATGCTAATAATAAAATATATTTATTACCAAAGTCCAAATGTCACCAAAGGGATCTAGTTGAAAACCAGCGCAAGGCTTCCTTAGCCTTGCATATGCTAAACTAGGTCCCATTTGGAAAAATGTATTATACCTTGTTAATATTATTTTCTTTTTTTGTCAAATAAATTAATTTTATTTTGTTTTCTCTCTCTGCTTCTATAATCGCTAGGATATTACTCACACATTGCTAACCCTGTTAAACGTATTTAAATGCTTATTACGTATAATAGGGTTGCTAAATTCAGAAAACTTTTTTATATGAGCCTAGTCACAAACCAAAACAATGTTAGTATCATCGTCGAAAAACAAAATTGTTACTGAAACTTTGTCATATAAAGCAAATCTAATTAAAATTTGGATTATAATAAAAAGTTAGAAGCTTTTTAATCTTTTTATCTTCGTTTGTCAAAGTGAGTTGAAGTGAAGCAGCGAAGGCGTCAGCTAATCTTCCGATTAAAGTAGGGATTAAAGTAATTGTCCGAGGAGTACCGATTTACCTACGATCAAGACTGTAAGATTTATCTTTAGAGAAAAGAGCTTAGGGATTGAGTTGAATTTTAGAATTTATAGCTTAAATTCTAAATTTCTGAACTCCTTGCCTCAAGAACTTCAAGAGCTCTTTGAATAGAGAGAAAGAGACTTCTGAAAGAATTTGTAGATTCTGAAATCTCTCTGTCTGGGTTAGGTTTTGAATAGTCATAAGCTACAGTAATCACATGCGGTTACATTTATATTGAAAAATATGTTAAAATAACTTCTAATCAAAAATCTTTAGAATATCAAGAAAAAATTTAAGCATATTTGAAGTTTTTAGTAACAGTCCCTAAATCAAAACATGAAACTGCGACTTCGAAAAACGTGTCGTTGCTTTTCTAACTAATGTATTCGTATTAGTGGTCAGGGATTTGAACTTTGATACCTACTCATTTATCGCAATCTTAAGCATATGTATATCGTATATAAATATAACTATGCCACCGGTCGCGAGTTTCGTCATTTATAATTTACCATTCCAGGTTAAACATAAAAAAAATTATGTAACTACAAAAATTGTCTCAACCTAAGTTTTATATGAAGTTTAAAATAGACTGATTATTGATTGCAGTGGTTAGGCAGCTCCTACGCTTATATGAATAGGACACAAATTACATACGTTTCTCATTTCACTCCCAGCTGATTCAGAATTTCAATATTCATTTGTTTTCTATTATCAAACAAGCAAGAGACAGTATCATTGCCTTTTAATATATACTACGAATATTCAAAAGCTTACATCCAAATCCTTAACAAACACTTTTTACATTTTATGGGTCATATTTCTACATTCGAATTTTTTATGCGGAATCAACAACCCCTTTACCCATTTTGCATGTTTTGGTATGAACGTTTTTCTTTTTCGCTGCTCTGTCAACCTTAATACGTCCCGCGATTAGCTGTCCAGGCCAAGGGACTATTTACGAACAACAATCAATTTCATTATCCTGACAAGTGAAAAGAAATCTTTCGTCTCTGGATACATACATACGTAGTAGGTATACATGGTACATATACCTCTCAGTCAGTCTCGTGCTGGTTTTCCCAAAAAGGGTAAGCAGATATCTATTATACACATGTTTCGCAATCTATGGTTTTAGGTTTGTACTGCACTGCAAAACTACCAACAAAACAGTATTTAAACTTTAATATCGCCGTAGAAATTGTAATTTTCACCTATATAAAAGTCATGACAGCTAATCTCTAAAAAAATACATTATTTGAGTGTTCCAAACATTTATACGTCCTTAAA
Source organism: Catocala fraxini (assembly GCA_930367265.1). Taxonomy (NCBI): domain Eukaryota; kingdom Metazoa; phylum Arthropoda; class Insecta; order Lepidoptera; family Erebidae; genus Catocala; species Catocala fraxini. The sequence continues at coordinate 9,567,484 of OV884038.1, forward strand.
TAAATGTTTGGAGTTGCCACATGCCGAATATTTTAGTGAAAAATGTTATTACGCGTCGACTATCTGATTGCTGAAAATATTATATTATATAATAATATAATATAATATTCTACCACTTACACACAACACCATGTAGCCCAAACTGAGCAGAGCTTGTACTATGGGTACTAGACAATGGATAAACATACATATTTCCTTTTTATTATGTAAATATATATGCATATGTGTAATACATAGAAACACCCAGACTAAGACACACATACATGTTCATTCATACAAATGTTTGACTTGTGCGGGAATCGAACCCGCGACCTCAGGCGTGGCAGTTGGTTACACTAACCACTACGCCACCGAGGCCGGCATTATTATCCATACTAAGCTAAAGTGATTACGTAAGATTCTGTGGCAAAATGTAATTAGACATTATTTTCACTAAAGTTTGTTTATTTAGTTATCTATGTAGTCTATCCCGCAGTCGGAAAAATTTTCGTGTGTACAGCCATTTGTGGATTAGGCAATTCTTTACAGACTACTAATCTAGGTCACGTAATATGGTGGTAGTATCTACGTAATCTATTAGACTATTAAAATGTAATGGATTGTATTTGTGTTATATCGCCAAATTGTGATCGTCGAAATATAATAGAGGATTTATACAGTTTAAATGTGTCCTGGCTGGTAAAATTCTCCTGTTACTTTAGGGCAGCCAAAAATGAAATATTGATAATTATTGATACCTAATTATTATTCAGAAATATACGTCTGTTGGTAAGTGACATCGCGCGCTCGCGCGCATGGTGATACTCGTCAATGGAAAATTTCCGAGCACAGTATCCAGTCTCATGCAGAGGGCCCTGACTATGGTAGAAAAATGGTGCAGTAGCAACCATTTATCGATCAACCCAGGGAAAACTACTGTTGTGCCGTTTACTAGGAAGAGGGATCTGACAGGGTTGGAAACTCTATCCATGTATGGTACACAGCTAAAATGGTCCACGGAGGTGAAGTATCTAGGCATGACCCTGGATAGCACGCTAACGTGGAAACCTCATGTAGACAAAGCCATAGTGAAGGCCCAGCGGGTCTTCGGCATGATTCGTTCTACTTATGGGAAGACCTGGGGCCTGAAGCCCAAGGTCATCAAGTGGCTATACACGATAATGATAAGACCCATACTCACATATGGAAGCATTGTCTGGTGGCCAAGAACTAAACTAGCAACATGCAGGAAAGCGCTGTCTAAGGTGCAGCGATTGGCCTGCATGGCTATAACAGGGGCGTTCCCGTCTACGCCAACGGCTGCGTTAGAGATCCTGCTGGACCTAACGCCGCTACACATTGTTGTGGAGTTGGAGGCGTTGAAGGCGCTACATAGACTGTCTGTGCATGGGCTGTGGAGCGTCAACATGCCGGTAACTCGACACACAAAACTTGAGATTTCAAAGGATCTCAAAGTGATTATGAGCATGGGATGCGACAAAATGCAACCAATGCACATATTCAAAAAGAATTTTACAATAAAGGTCCCCACAAGGGAGGAATGGAGACAAGGTCTACAATCCCCTAACAAGGGTTGTCTCATCTGGTACACCGATGGTTCCAAAATGGAATCAGGATCAGGCGCTGGTATTTATGCCAACGACTGTAAGGTGAGCCAAAGCATGGGCAAATATACAACGGTCTTCCAGGCGGAAACCTATGCTATAATTGCCTGCGCGCAGGAGAATATCAACAAAAATGTCACTGACAAGACTGTTTATATTCTCAGTGACAGTCAAGCTGCTCTTAAGGCTCTGAACTCCTGTAGGGTGGATTCCGGACTAGTCCTGAACTGTGTTAAAGCCCTTAACAAACTTGGCAGGAAAAACACAGTCAGGCTTGTGTGGGTTCCGGGGCATGCAGGTGTGCAGGGTAATGAGGAGGCTGACGAATTGGCCAGGAAGGGCTCGGAGCAACTATTTGTTGGCCCCGAGCCATTTGTAGGACTCTCTGAGAGTACCGTCAAGGCAGCTATGAATGCACATGGCAATGATAAACACAGGCGGGAGTGGATGGCCCTTAGGGGTCTGGAAGACTCCAAGAAATTCATTGCAAACAGAGCCACGGGCTTCACCCGGAAGTTCTGCGGGTACAACAAGGGCCAAATACGCCTGCTCACAGGAGCGTTTACTGGTCACTTTGGCACCAATGACTTCCTGTGCAGATTGAGTTTGACAAACAATTTGATCTGCAGAGCCTGTGGTGAGCGGGACGAGTCCATATTACACCTACTGTGTGAATGTGACGCGTTGGCTGGACTAAGGATGGGTCTGATGGGGTTGGCATATCCGAGCCCTGAGGACTTCAGGCTTCTCCCTCTGAAGTGTACGCTGCGATTGATGCAGTACATTCATAGGGAGATAGCTAAGGTATAGATCTCGGGGCCGACACAAAAGATCCCACTGGGTCGAAGTGTCGCCGGTCTGCACTGACTGGCCCCCGTAACAAGATAAGATAAGATAAGTGACATCGCTAGCATTATAAACCTGCACGTGGTTGCTTATCTGGACTATTTGACCTAATTAAACCCATCCCGCTAATTAGAAAAGGAAAACGTCAAAAATTTTTATCCCAACAATCACAATGGTAAATGTAATCCTAAAAATGGCTATGAAATAGCTGCTGTGCAGATTATAAACATATTATTTCCTATTTTTTGCTATAAACACCATATTGCCACAATATTTAAGCACTTATTAAATTAAATTACTACATTTACGATACAATTAGTAACTTCCTCTCAGAACCCACGCAATATAATCACCTATCCTATTAAATCACCACAATATATTTGGAATAATAAATACCAGTAGCCCACTAAATTTAATTTATACAGCGAATCCACTGGGAGCTTTCTGTATTTATATAAGGGTATTTTAGGAAAATCTTATATCGTGAATAGAACAGTCTTGTTCGCATGAAAAGCACTCAAGAATTATTTAAAAAAAAATCTTACTTAATATATTATGAATGCTCACGCATTAACTATTGACGGCCTCGATGGCGTAGTGGCTAGTGTAACCGACTGCCACGCCTGAGGTCGCGGGTTCGATTCCCGCACAAGTCAAACATTTGTGTGCATGAAAATGGATGTTGTCTTGGTCTGGGTATTTCTATGTATAATATGTATGTATTTACAAAGAAAATAATATATATATGTATGTTTATCCATTGTCTAGTACCCATAGTACAAGCTCTACTTAGTTTGAGCTAGATGGTGTTGTGTGTATGTGGTAGAATATTATATTATTATTATTCGACCGATCATCATGAAATTTCGTATAAACTTTGTCAGGGGTACAGAAAAGGACGCAATATCTATTCCTAAATTACATTTGGGTACAGTATCTATTCCTAGATTAAAGGAACCCTATGTTCTTTTTTGTACCCCTGACAAAGGTTTTGCATGCGACTTCGCAGTCGAAAAGTTCGAAGTCGCAGACAAAATCTTGTCGTATTATAAGAAAACCCATAGAGATGGTTTAACTAATTGTAAGTTTTCGATTTATTGACTGCGTCCACAACTTTTGCTGCTTTTAGCACAGCCAGCATGAGGCAGTAACTCTGCTTTGAAACTTACTGTTGCTTCCATAGGTAATACTAAGTTTTAAAGCAAACTACCATTAGTGTGATTAGTAAATCAGTGACCCATGACAAGCAACCTCTTTATCTATCTACATAATGCGTTACTCATTTTCCTTAAGTGCAACCTATCAAAGTGCTTATCAATCAAAGTTCCATTCAGATGCCAATAATGTGTTGGGAATATTCGATGTCTTGGGGACTGGGGTTTAATCAGTTTTGCTTATATGTATGAATGTGCGTTAATGCTGTTCGCTATCTACGAAGCATATAAGCTTAGGGTTCACCTTTATAGCTATATAGATTGATATTATAGATATTTATATAAATAGGTACATAGTGCCAGAAACATCCTTACAGACATGAGACCATCTTATGACGCTCATTACGTCATGACGTCATGAGCGTTGTTTTATTTTTGTTAGACAATTTTCATAATTAATATTTATTTACTTTATACCTATTACTTTTTCAATGTATTCTTTTAATAAAATAGTATTTAATATGCTACATTTTCTTTCATGGCTATATATTTATTTAATGCTTATGTATTATTTATTCCTTTATCGAACCAAACGTCAATTATTGTGGTGTTCGTTGAAAATCAGCGCTGTGCAGTGCTTGCAGCAATGTAAGTGCCAAAGCATTATGCTGAGAGCATCATCATTATTTTTGTGCCATCAAGTAAGACGTGCATCTGCACATAAACAACATTTTATTTGTCTTTAAACTTTCTTTGTAATTTTATTTAATTACTTTTTGTTTTACCTACATTTAAAAAATAATTGATGATGCATGTCATGATGGTCCAGAAATAAAAATCCTTTTCATATAATTTAATTTCATTTATTTAAGCCTCAGGTGTATACATTGTGTGTTACTTTTAACATTTTACTAGCTCTATAAACGTCGCACTTACGGCAGTCAAAACCATTGAAACCGTATTTTTAACAGTATGCTTTGTGGAACTCCTTGCGCATAGTTCTTCTTAGACAACTTTATGAACGGGCCTTAATGTCTTAAGCTGCAGAGGCACCCCGGTGGTCTGATATGATGTGACTGCATGGATGGCGTAGTGATTAAAGTAGTCACCTCGCGACACACAGCCATTACGCTGACTGTTGTAGGTCCAAATCGTACATGGGACATACATTTGTGTGAACCACAAATTAATGTTTGTTCCAAGTTACTGTGTACGTTGTGTCCTTTGTTAAATGTTTGTAAATTCCCCTGCGATATAGGGTTTATCTTTACCCTAGACCTAGTGCCCTCACTAAATATAAACGACGGATCACAAACCATTTCTTAAAAAAAAAGAGATATGAAAATACATAATACTGAATTAGTATGATCATGACTCAATACATTCTTTCAGTCCTCAATAAATTAAATTATTTTAATAAAATCCATCAAACCGGTTAGTTTTATAATTAACTGGCTGTCCCCGCAGTTTCACGCATGTTTATGACTAGTTACTCTGGTGTCTTGTAGCGCGATGTTTATAAAGCCTACCTCTGGATAAAGTAACTTACTTATGGTGAAAAAAGTTTCAACATTGGTTCAGGAGATTGAAGTTTATTAATTAATAACAAAGATACAATAATTCAAATCTTTCCTCTTTAAAATATTAGTAAAGATGAAAGAATAATGAATAATTATTAATGCCAGGCATTTTTAAGGAATAAATTAATTCTTTCTTGCAATAAGAAGTAGGCTAGTGGCTTATACGGTTTCAATAAACGCCAAGAGAGGACCTCATTAATAGTAAGCGAGACTAAGAAAGCTATTCAAATTGCACTTCTTTCGTTGAAAAGCCTTTCATGTTCAAAGAAAGAATTCCAATTTTATTCTACTGCGACCTTCACTAATAGTTATAAAATTATTTGAAACTTGTTTATCTAGATGTTGAATACATTATTTTGTAGTTTCCAATTATCTATGGAATGATTACCATGTATTGATATGTAAATAAATAAAAATGTATTGACACTTAGATCGATATCCTTATATTGCATTTTCATAATATCATCATTATTAAAACATAAAAATATATCTAAAGGATAATCAACGTCTTCACCTTCACTTTCAGTACCTAACTTTATTTTATTTTTTTTACGTGGGGAAATGCTACCTATGCATACCCACTTGCGACAAGGGAAGGCGAGAGGATTATGTCAGGCTCTCCCGAGACTTCGGACTTACCGACTAAAACTACCAAGGTATGCCAGCTCGCTGTTTTGTATGCTGGATGGGTCGCTGGAACTGAAATTACATCAGCGACCCACCCAGCAGTACCCAATGCAGAGATGTTTTATCTGCGGGCGACGACTCTTGGACAACGCCCTGGCACAACACTTTCAGTTACCTATACTCCATTTGGTTACCTACTTAACTAAAGGTAAACAATATTTATGTGACTTTTTACACTAACACATATTAAACAAATAAACTACTGCTTAAACTAACGGATCAATTGATTTAGTAATCGTTATTGTTGTATGTACATTGATCTTTAGCAGCATTTTATTTTTAAACTGAGTTTTTAGATAAAAAGACACATCATGATTGTTTACCTTTAGTTAAGTACCTAACCCAATGGAGTATAGGACAACATTCAGGATACTGAATACCTATTTATTCAATTATAGATACATACATACGTAATTTAATCTCTATGTCTCCGAAGGGGTAGACAGAAATTTCACCAGATATGGTTTTAAGGACCTATGTAATAAGGGTAAGCCTATTGCTGTCAACTGGGTACAGTTCAAGACTTCGTACTGCTATTAAAAAATTCTTGCTAGAAAAACCCACGAATGACACTTTGACCCACCCGGATATCGAATGCAAAGGCTCATGACAGTCGCATTCACTACTGCGCCACTGAAGCAGTCGTATTAATTGATGAAGTAGGTACACGTGCATGAAATAAAATTCTTTGTAGTTTAGTTTAAAACCCAGCGCCAACTTTTTCAAGCTAAAGAAAACATAACGCGTGTACAAAATAATTTGTAATGCACACATATGCTCGGAATAAAATGAGATGCACATATTAAATATAATAATGTAGATGTGCCCGTAGTTATAATGATAATGGATGATAACGGAAATTAAAAAAAATAATTAATAGAAACATAATGGAAATAAATATTGAATTACTAGGTTTTGCTTGTAGTTTCGCTCGCTCGGGAAAAGTTCTCTTTTTCTGAATAAAAGGCACCCTTCGTCCTTTTCGGGACCACGCACAACGTGTATGCGAAATTTCATGATGATCGGTCGAGTGGCTAAGGCATAAAAGCAAAACAAATAAACAAACACTCATTCGCCTTTATAGTAGTTAGGATTTTGATGATATAAAATACAATTAATGTTGCTGGCGTGCGCTATATGCGCAGGCTACGTACACGGGTAACTCGCAACGGTCGTTTACACGATGTATACCTACAACTGTTTGTTACCTACATACGTCTTGAAGAAAAATTGTAGATTAGCAGACATTTTTATAAAGTCAAATTCATGTCGCTAACTTTATATGTTGTAACATTAAAAAGGTAGAATTATTCACGTGGCATAATCCGGTAGTGCACTTTCATGTCACCAACGTGACGTAATTGGATTGGCTTTTCTTAGACGCGACTGCACGACATATTTTCTCCTATAACAAAATTATTTTCTTAATAACCTGTTTTCGTTCAAAAGTTTTGAAATTTCTCAAATGCATGAAGTACCTACTGTAGTGAGTTCGGTATCAAGCTCCTGAAGCCCATTCGTTGCTCCTACTAACAGTTTAGGAATTCGCTCGTATGAAACGAGATTAATTGCTCTACTGCGAACATATGGCAGGCACATAGAAAAGCACCTCGCCACTTAACTCAGCCTGTCAAACTGACGAATGCCTCCAATAAGGCCTACTGCTTGGCGGTCATTTTTCATTTAGACGTCCCACTGTGCAGACGGGATACGCTTCGTTTAACTTATATTTTCTCTTCTAAACATGTATACAAAACGTGACCTTTTTGAATAAATCTTCCTTTCTACCGTACGTGATATATTCTTCAATCATAAAGTAAATAGAACACGCTATTCTTAATGAGGATTATTGTTGAAAGACCATTGTCAGTAACTTTTGTTTTTGTTTGCCAGGCATGTTTCATTTGTCAACATTTTTTGTCGTCGCTATTAGCGCGGACAAAGAAGAAAATAAATTTACAAAAATATTTTCTTAATGCCGGCTGCGGTATTTTTCTAATAACATTCAGGTCGCGAAACAAAAGGTGAGTCGCCTCTTCCTACACTAAACATTGCAGAACATTAAATTGTCTTTTTCTTGTTCCGTTTAAAATTGTTTGTCGTCACGCTACGTTTTGTTGTTTGCTGTCCGTCGAAAAATTCAGTATTGTATCGTGTTATAAAGTACTTAAACTCGAAATTGCTTTAAATCTTTTATATCAACCATGTGCACAAAATTCGCACGGCTAATGATATTGCCATAAGATCTAAAATTGCAAAATTTCTTGGTACTACAGAATTGAATAAGTTGCCCTATTTTCTATACTCCGTTGAAACTTTTAAACAAAGTATCGAAAGAAAAAGTTTCTTTTGGAGATTACGACTACCGACTGAAAACATTTTGCCAGAAATGTGTCGTTTAGTTGATCCTCATTCATTCTAAATAAATGAAAAAACTTTTTTACATATTCAATATGTATAAAACAGTTACCTACGTGACTTCTTTGTCATTTTAAAATATTTTGTCTAACTACTACTTACTTACAAAATAAAACATTGAAATTGCAAGGTAATCTTATAAGTTGGTGGCTTACCTATTTTAATTGTGCTCTAAAATGTTCTGCTTGATATATTACATTAAAATTTATAAAAGACCTACTCTTTTCAGACCTAAAAGATAATTGTTTAATCTAATGTCAATCTGGATCTTAATATTTAAACTTTTAATTATGTTCAAATAAAATGAATACTTACTTATTAAAATCTGCACATTAGAAATAACGACAACATTTATGCTGTCATGTCATACATGTGTGTGATATAACATACATTAATTATCCTTAGTCGGTAAACGCATTTGAAAGAGCTTTGGATTATTTATTTAAGAATATCAGTATTGTCGAAACAACACTCATATATGAATATTTTGCGAGGTGTCTGACAATATTGATATAATCAAAAACATACCCAAACTCAACAACATTCTTTGGAAGGCACCAAATGTTAACGTATGTCGCTTGTTGATAATAAATGTAGAGTATACCTACAGGGAGTAAAATAATGCTTATATCGCATCAGATAAGGTGGCGTTGACTACCAACCTTGTGTCTTAGGTTTATTTTATTTTCATATCAAAATACATTTTACGATCTATGAATTCGTAAAATTTGTAAACAACAGCCAGAACTTAATACAAAGCTGTAAAAGGTAAATTTATGATTTCTGTGTTATCATCGTAAATACTTCCTTCAAAATTAACACCACACATAGACGTTAATTATGAAATATTAAACGTCATCACGTATACAATTTAACAGCTTTCCTTTTCATGTGTCTGAATAGCTCTCAAACGATATTGCTCTTACCTTTTATGATACAAGTAACGTTTTGTATCCAACAGAACAAAGCGGTTTTGTCACGAGAAATTACTTTTATTACGACCTCAGATCACGAAAAAGATTTTATTCCATTCATCGCATAATATTTGACGTCGAAATTCTAAGAAATTTGATTAAGGTTTACTGTGCTAATATTAACAGAAATTATTTACCGAGCTATGAATAAGCAGATGAAAATGTTTTTATTCAAGAACATGTTGAATTTGTTGGTAATATTTGTTTTGTTTGTTTACTAATATATTTGATGTGCACACAAATAATAAGGAATTTCCTAGAATCTTCAAATAGAGATATTATTTTTAATGGATACCGTTACAAGTCTGTTTACTCAATGTTGTTCTCTTATTTTATCTTATGCGGGGCCCAGTCAGTGCAAACCAGCGACACTTCGACCCAGTGGGATCTTTTGTGTCGACACTCTCCCAATAACGACTGCCATAGATGTTCATGGCAGCCGGGACCGACGGCTTAATGTGCTCTCCGAGGCACGAAGCAGGCGACAATTGTCAATCAATACGCTCATAATTTCGAAAAGTCATATAGCTTCCGAAAGTCAGAGGTGCGCGACGTGGATTCGAACCCGAGACCCTCTGCATTGCAGTCTGTTGGTCTCCCCACTGAGCTATCGCTGCTCATGTTGTTCTCTTAGTTTCTAATCTATTAAAGTCGGCACAAGTAATTTCTGTACCTAGTGCTCCAAGATATGACATTTTGTCACGCTTGGATATATTTGAAGGGTTAGGTGAAAACTTTCGTAGCTTAGAAGAGAGAAAAGCGCTAGTTTAAAGGCATCGGTTTCTCGGGTTAGTTTATGAAAACTTGACTATATATTATTTTATTCATGGTAGGATACATCCTAAGAAGATTTTTGTACATAAAGTTATACTTAAACTTGTCTAGGCATTTGTTGCAAGAGTAAAGTTTGACAACTTGGCCGTGAAAACTGAATTAAAATTGTAACTTTTTTATGTGTACTAATTCACCGGTTCTTCTTATTATCTATAGTGATGTGAGACCTCAATTAAAATACAAGAATTTTCTAGAAACTTAGCCCGTCGAAGAAGCGTCAAAGTATTTAATCAATACATTGCACCATCTATCCATTCATAATAATAGCTAGAAGAATAAAATGGAACTTACTATATAGACAGACAAGTAGCCAACAGTATTATATCTTTCTATTATGCGACAGGACATTAAGTCTAAGGGGCCTATTCACAGGACAACACAATAATATCACTCGACAAACATGTCACTTCCAGATGGAGGGTTATATTGAGACATTATCTTCTGTACGCAAGATAGCCGAGAGGCAGATTGAAACTTTATTGAAATACTGCTAAACATTCATGGCGTTAACAAGTGTTGTGGGTAAGATTCTTTAAGGGGTGAAATTCGTGTGTCCTACAAATAATTGTGTTTATTTGTAAAGTCCCTGCAACACAGGAAAGATTCATTGGAAGTTGAGTTTTTAAAATCGAAGGAAATATGTACATGACAGTCGCTTTAGCAGTCCTAGTATGCCAGGCTGTTATTGCACGCCATTTCTCCAAAAAGGAAGGTTTGCTTGACAATAATTAACTTAAAATTAGGACTAATGTAATAATTTGAGAGAACCTACTGCGTACACGCAGTGGCAGCACAGCAAATCAGTTTTAGCAGTTTAGTTACCTGAATTAATCTAGTCCAGTGCTTGTTAGACACACGTATGTAAATTTATATACGTGTGTCTATTATGAAAATATATTATTTCAATGACATAAAAGTACCACATAACGTTAAATACCTCACCTATCACTTACCTACGGGACATGGAATACATAAGTAATATCTGAAAAAAAAAATTGCCTTCTGTTTCGCTCGCGTTATCTAGATTTTGTAAATAAATTTCTAATCCTCGGGAACAATACTTTTATTCTGAATAAAGGTATCCTATGTCTGACTCTGTACTAGCTAATGAATAGACTGGTCAAACTTACGACGTATAAACGACTAAATGGCTGTGTTCCATATTCAACGTCAGGAAAGGCACACACTGCTGTCTACCGTCGTGGTTTTGCATTTGAATATGGAACATGAAGCGTTCTAAAAGCTACCCCGCACTGTGACTGACAAGCAGTCTAGACAGAACAAATTATGAAGTTTAGACAACAAATTAGATTTTGTTAGGAGCAAGTTGAATTGAATTAATATTAAAATTATTCACAAATTAATATCAGTTGGTAACAGTAGAATATACACATACATAGTCATAGGTAGGCAGATGTGTACTAGACCCTCATTTGATGAGCCTTTGTGCCAGGTTTCACGTAATAGTACGTACCTAGTATCTACGTTTAACGAGCACAGTCCCAAACAGTCCGCCCCTGAGATTTCCTGCAGTCTTGTGCCCGACCCGGGAACCTAACCCGAGACCCCATGCACAGCAGTAGGGTACACTATCACTACGTACCTAATCGAGGCAATTAATAAAATTAAGAAAATGCTGTGGATATTACACAAATTCATGTAATTAGGTTTATAATGTTATTCTGTATAATGCCATATAATCTTCTGTTTTGCTTGGTTTATGATAGAAAAGTTAAATACCTAAAACTATTATTTAAATCAGCAATCGACCATAGAATCTTGATACTTCTGGAGCAACATTTCTTCTTAGTCAAAAAATGTCAAGCAATATTTCTAAATTACACTACATATGCCGCGCCACCAACTAAGAAAACAAACAACACACTTTAAAAATATATTACAAAAATACAAGAATCTCCGCAGACAGATAATATTACAGATAATGAAATTTCTGTTCATTTGAAGTCAACAGCTATACCAACACGACATACACAAGGCTATATACAAGACCAATGGGTACATAGCCGATACCAATCCAATTAGATTCTTGTTACCTGCAGGTCAATTACGTGGCGAGCGAGCTGTTTCGCACGTTATATATAAAATAAAATGCAGTATCGATAGAAATTCAATTACAAGACACGTCTTCTTCTTGAGGAAATTTAATTTAAACAGTAATTATTGCGTCGTTGGCAGATATCACTAAACGAATTACGTAGAAAAACATGCTTCCAAGACCTTTTTCAGTCAAACTAACTTCTTTTAAAAAGAGATAGAAGTCAGTGGCATCCTACTCAAAATTGTCGATTTTACTTAAATTCAGGGTCATGTTATCTTATAATTTTGCTTGATTTATACTTAGTTTTAACTATGTCTATCCTATGGTGGGTTGGGCAGTCTGACTAGAGAAAAACATTCTCGCTTCTTAAAGTCGCAGCGATCAGCCTTATGTTATGTTCCTGTAATTTATCTTGGCTCTGGAGACGGTGTTCTTTTATGCAAGAGCGCTAGTGCTATTTTTGCAGCTTATGCTAGTAGTAAAGCGACTCGGCCTTTAGGTATGAGTCAAAAAGTAAATTAAAGGATTGACTGAAGCCGCGACCTAAAGATATTTTGAAGAAGAAATTTTCCACGTGATTTAATTTGAATGGACAAGTATTTTAATTGAGATTCAATGAAATGGAAAATAATTTTATTCAAACTCGTTTATACAACTCAAACTCAAACTCTTTTCAAATGCTTTTTAGAAACAATTTGTGCCCAAAATGGTTACTTATATTTTTATTCGATTGACTTTAGAAACACGCAATATATTATTTGTGTAAAAAATAATATAAGCTAAAGAATTTTCTTCTTAAATTATATTTCAATATACCGAACCTTTTTTCGAAAAGTACATCGTAAATTACCTATATGTTTTCGCGACATAAAATTATAGAATGCCATTTTTATTATCTGAACTGATGTATGTCTTATGTTATATTAAGTTTTATTTTTATTTATGTCTGTCGGGTAAGACTCTCATGTTGTTTGTTACAGATCATTATTCAAAAAAATCGTGCATAATTTACTCGAATATGTAGATAAAGATACGCAAGTATGTATGCTTTTTATACATCAAGTTAAAGGCCGACGCTAAAAAGTTGTTCTCGTTGGGACGAAGACAACTATTTTCATGAATCATTAACCTTTTATAAATTAGAAATCAAAAGACAATCAGTATGCATAATATTAGCTGAGTTCGATGACTTATAAAATGAAAACAACTAAAGTATTTTCAATTAGGTAAGTAATACAAATAGTTTAAAATAATATTAGTTAATAGTTGTAAATAAATAAAGAATAATGAGATAGGCATTTAAGTTTCACGTTTGATATAAGTATCAAATTCTCGAGTAATTCTGAATCTACAATAACGTTCTTAATAATACAACGTTTTTCCTGCAATAATGTTCATTGAAAACTGCTTTCCTCAGCTCAATTATACGAAAAATTATAGACACGATATAGATAGACATGTCAAGACCAGTTTAGTCAATCAAGTGTCGGTCGGTCTAACGCGATCTCTCGCCCGTCAAGAGCATTTAATGGATATTCCTCTTAAGCCGCGACAAAACCACTCTGAAGCTATTCGATAGATATAGTAGGTAAGTACACGATTCAGTTATCACGTTTAATGATGACGTATCATTAAAATGGCAGACTTTATAATAATCTGCTTCCCTACTCATGTACGTTTGCTTGTAAAATAATATTATTAAGTCAAATATGTTTTATAAGTTCACAAGATATTGGAAAAAGACTGCACGGGTGGCGTAGTGGTTTAACTGGTGGCCTATCGTCGCCGTGCCGAGTGTTGGGGGTTTGAACTCCACACAGGACATAAAGCCGAGCCTATGTGTTTTCCTTGTAACCGTTGTTTAAATGTTTGTAAGGCCATGGCGACGCAAGAGTATTCCTATTCCTAGTGAGAAAGGATAGTTTGTCTAATTGACAAAATTACAATTACAGCTTAAAAGTATAGCTCATGCGTTAAGGTTCTTTGACCGTGAAAAAGAAACAGCCTGATGTCGATAATATGGCAATAAAACACATGAATACTGGTTCAAATAAAAGCGAAATCATTATACTATATCCTGATTTCTATATACTTCAACTGAGGACGTAATGATGTACCTCGACTTCTGTCGAAAATATCCGCATATAAGGTGTAGTACCAGGAATCATATAAGTGGGTATTTGAATTATAACAAGCCATAAAAAATGTTACATCATATTTTGCACGAAATACAAGCGCTTGAAACTAAGTTAGCTCCCTTATGAGGGCCTGCGTCAGACACTTCACAATTGAAGAGCCATTAAGCTGTAAGACCCATTCTTTTCGACTAGAAAATTAGGTGCAAAAATGTAAATCTATACTAAAACGTTAAATTGTTTATTGATTTCCTTTACATCAGAAACCATACCCGCTATTTAACCCGGTATTATAAGCGAAGCTTATAATACCTTGCTCTTAACAGAATAGCGCGATAGTAAAAAAAATTTACTAAAGACTGTATTAATCTATCGCAACTGTATAATAGATGTTATTCACAAACGGCTGTAAGTTCCCAATTTGATATTCAAATGACGGTACAAGACAGGTTGTGGTTACCCGTAACCTAAAAAATTGCTGTAGAAATGTGGTTGAAATACAACTTTCCTAATATCTCGGGCGTATATAGGCGAAGGTCTACGTATTGATATTGACTGAATTTCTAAGTATGTTGATCATATTTCAATCAATTTAAACTTTTGCTAGTAAAAACATTAGGAAAATCCGGTAATCTAAATCTAAGTTGTACCGCAAATATAAGTTACGGGCATTCCTAGTATTAAACGTCAAAATATCAGACGCAGAAAGAATGGCAAACTACATTCTTTCAATAATATATCGATAGTATTTGTTTAGGTCAAAATAAGCTCCATGTATTGTAAAGGTTATATTTTTAGCTATTATTCTCAGCCTAAGTCGGCCTTTTCCGATCTTATTTTATAATACCGGTAAGGGTTGACTTACACGGTATATTACTCGTAACTTGAAATAATATTTTTGTAGCAGCGATAGCTCAGTGGGGAGACCAACAGACTGCAATGCAGAGGGTCTCGGGTTCGAACCCACGTCGCGCACCTCTGACTTTCGGAAGTTATATGACTTTTCGAAATTATGTGCGTATTGATTGACAATAATCGCCTGCTCCGTGCCTCGGAGAGCACATTAAGCCGTCGGTCCCGGCTGCCATGAACATCTATGGCAGTCGTTATTGGGAAAGTCAGTACCCTCTAATATCCTGACATTGGTCTAGCCGGTATCGTTAACCTTTGGGTTGCGGAGGTCTGGTGGCAGCCGCTCCGTGTAAAAACTGATATCCAGTCAAATCCAGTTAGACCAGAAAAGCTGACCCCAAGTGACTTGGGAATAATAAAGGCTAAGGGAGAAGATTTACGCAAATACATTGAACTAAATAAAAAAATAATAAAAAAATTAAATACCTTTATATGAATTTTAACTCGGTAATTTTTTTAGACATTGTGGTTAAAATATTGCCAAAGAGCAGCTGCTTGGGATCAAATGATCCAGTTAGTCAATCTCAAGAAACTTTGAGCACATTCAGCATACATTAAAACAAACACTAATATTTAAATAATGTTCAGTTACTTTGAAATAACTAAGATCATCTTGTCTCCCCGTGAACTGGCTACCGAAAGCTACCCAAACGTCGAAATTGTATTTAAAAAGCAAACCGTATAAAGTAATTTAATTTGAATTGGCTTTTGATGTCAGCTATTATTAAAAAAACTTGAAGCAAATTGTAAAACAACTGACTTATCGTAAAATGTAGTGTAGATATACTACTGATATTATAAATGTGAAAGTTTGTGAAGATGGTTAGAGGTTTGTAATATTAACTGTTGACAAATTTATATAAATCTTACCACAGTGATATATCCTGGATAAACATAATATAATAACAGAATATTTTCTATCCCGCTATGCATTGCCGTGAGATTCTCGCGGGCGTAACGACATGCAGAAACTAGTGTGTAATAAAAGATATTGTTATATGGGTAGGTGCTTCGTTCACTAAGACGGTTTAGTGGCTAAATAGGAACATCTAACATCATGAGATCCGCCAATACGAGCTACGAGTTTATCCCCTTCTGTCTCTTAATTAATTGTGGGATCGCGGTAAGCTGTGATAGAGGCACGGAGCTACGATTCTCAGCACTAGATGAATAATTATTTCCGCAATATACGAAATACTGACAATCTTCATTTTATTGTTAACTATACGTGTATCTTACGTGACTTCATGTATGACTTTGCATCCGACACAAAGCAAAGGGCGGTGTTGTATAAATTTAACCTCATATTAGATAAAACCTTTGTAATTGCCTGGCGATATAACTAAATAACATAATTTTAAAGCAATGGGCAAAGTACAACAGTTAAATAATAACAAAGGAGAAGTTGACTGTCTTGGTGATCCAGCAGTAAATTTGGACTTATGTTGGTAGCTGACCGGAAGGTTCTGAGTTCGATTTCTGGAAGGGATAAGAGTTAGGTACTATCTTATTATGTAAGCAAATGCCCAAAAGCAGCATGATTAAATAAAACTCTCAGTAAATAATGCATCCTAACTAATATTATAAATGCGAAGATAAGTTTGTTTGTCCGTTTGTTATGCTTTCGCACCTGAATAACTTGATTAGCGGTCAGCGATACCGAAAAGGACATATGATATATTTAGCCCAGTAAAAAAGAACTGTTGAGGAGAACCCAAGGCATAGCTAGTATTGAATAAATAAAAGCCAAAACATACTAATACTTAATAAAAGCCAAGTTAAATACTGAATAAAGATAATATTTTAATCAATAAAGTACTCATCGTTGTATCAGAGACTGGTCGTTGTGCTTCAAACTTCAAACTGTGTCGAGGTCACACGCGATGTGACTATTACATTGACGTGAAGTATCATAATGATAAATAATGTTTTTGTTGTACATGTAGGTAAAACCTTTTAATTTATGTTTCTTAGGCAACTCCGTATCTATAAAAATGTGGAATATCTTTTCTAGAAGACACGCGAGTCGTGTAAATATAGGGGTTAAAATCTAAAAATAATTGACGGGTGGGAATAATTTTAATAATTATTATTCATAAAGTTTTACAAGTAGTACAAAGTGAATACCAAAGATTTGTTTTTAACTAGCTATCTATATAAAGACAAAGACAATACAATCTAGTACGATTTTCTCCTCTGTTTGTGAACTGACCTATTGAATTTTTGGTTTCTTTTGTAGCTAATGAAGCAGTTAGATGTTTTATTTTTTGATGTTGAAAAAAGGTAAGTTCATATTATACAAAAGTATTTTTAAAATTTTCAATAATGATTATAAACGATTTTCTACTAATGGCTAAACACAAGTATTAGCTTATCCCACTTTAATATGGCCGAGTGATTACCTTGCCGCAAGATAGAGGTCAAAAACCTGCAAAAAGATATTTCTAAATATGTATAATCAATCTTAAATAATTATTATTAAACTTTGACCTTTGTAAGTGTTGCTGTGTGAACTAAGTGAAGTAATGACTTCCATTATTATATGTATCTATAACTTGCCATAAATTCAATTATCCTTATTCTATCTAACAAAGGCTGATTCTAGTAACTATAAGATTGATTACTTCCGCCGTAATCTTTGATGTGGTAGACAAAACGTTGGCATAATTTACTTGCTCCAATTAAGTAGAATTAGGTTATGACTCTTTAGCTAATTCTATATATTAATACGTGAAGCAAAACTTTGTACCCATTTTTACGAAAATTGCTCGGAAGGAAGTGTATGAAATTTGGAACAGTTAAAGTTTATATGGAGAAGGAGCAGTGAATCCTAATATTTTCATAAAATATGCATTAGAAATACATTAAATTAATGAAAAATACACTACACGCACACAACCATGTATTTGACACACGCAGTCGAATTGCGTTCGTAGTATTTCGGCATTGTTCGTCTTACGTCATACAATTCTTCGTAACATGGTTACATATACCTACCTTATTCAAATGTAATAAAAAAAATAAGCAAACATAGTAGCAAGCTTAGGGATATAGTCAATGAAAGAGTATAGTAAATAATAATTTGTTTAAAATAGATAGATAAATTAACCTGTATAGTCTTGGCGAAATCTAAATGAAATGTGATTATAAGAGTAATTTTATAGAAAATAAAACGTTTTAATAACGATCAAACTTAAAATTGAAATCAATTATGGTCGAATTTTGACCGGTAACCGCTAGTATTTTTTAATAGTCGAAAATATAGCTGTCTGATATATTTGATGTATATGACTTATAAACTGACATTATTTCAATTTAATTGTATGAACCAACAAGTAAGAGTAGTGATAAAACTAAACTATTTTAAAGCAGGCAACTCCCGTACTAGGAATAATTCCTGTGTCGCAACAAAGAAATGAGGGGACTTTAAGAACGTTCAAACAACACCCAGACTCAGAACAACCATCTATGGATCACACAAATTTTTGTGGCGTTTGGGGATCGAACCCACAACACTCAGCGCGGCGACAGTGATGAGGCAACCACTCAAACCAGTACGCCATCCGTGCAGTTAAAGCAATTTAATTTTGTATATTGATAATTATGAGTAAATTTAAAAAAGCAATTTTTCAACTTAATTTTTAAATTATACACCTTTCCCTAGCATTGCATCGTATACCATTCATTAGTTTCGCAATCACCAAACTTAACCTCGACCTGTGTTAGTTTTCCAACGAACAAAACGCCTTTTTCCTAGTGCTACTTACGCCTTTTACAACAACGGACTCGTACGTAAGCACCTTCGGCTAAGAGACGACTTATAGAAGGTGTAAATGTCAAGAAAAACGAATAACGCCTTTGAAACTTCTCACACAGCTAAAATTACAAACATCAATTCTTAAACTGACGCCAGCGTCATGACGCCAATGGCGTAGGCATCGGGGTATTATACCTACAGTTCATTAGCTATACTATAGTCATCTTATAAAACAAAACATAGAACTTCCTCCTGATGTTCTCTAAATCTCGCGTACGGGACTACAGGAACACGGAACGACGACAAGCCTATCAAACATATTTTTAAATTCCAATCTCCCACTAATGATTACCTAACAGAACACATCATTACATGATGGTTAATGTATTTGTTAATTTAAAATTAACAATAGTTGCCTAAATCCAAGAAAGATAAACATAGGATTCAAAGTTTTATAGTTCTTTTGTATTTTATTAAGTATGTTTGTTCGCTTTTTCTTTTAAATTACAGTAATGATATAATCGACGCACACGAATCGACCCTGATTGTTTTTTAACAGGCAACATCACTCAAGGACTCCACGAGACAGGCTTGACCTAGTGTGGAGTCCACAAGTAAAACATATTTATGTTTCCAATCAATATATTAGCTAGTATTGAATTAATTTGTGTAATAGTTTTTAAGAAAATATAAAAGTATCACGGTTTGGTAAATAAATGTTTATTATTACTAGAATTCGATATGGCCATTTAAAAAAAAATATTGATGGAAATAATTAGTATAAATCAAAACGTTACCGATTTTTTTCATACAAAGGGGCAACTTGATATTTGAACCTTTATTACCAAAATAACATTTCTTATTGCCATATTTTCCTCAACAGCTTTTCTACGAAATTTTTGGTTTTAATTATCTGCCGGAAGATTGTTCTATACCCAACGTCTTAAGCCAAAGCTTTTAAGTCTTAAATAAATAGGATAGGCTCACTTTGATTTAATGTTAGTCAATGTATTATTTATAGCACACTTTTAATTTGAAATAAAATACATCACACAACATAATAACAGTAAAGACATAAAGATTAAACTCCATAATTAATTTTAAATCGCAGGTAATTGGGAACAGGATTGTTGTCGTGTACTGATCACAGTCCCAGACTTTGTGATATGACTGCTTAAATCCTGGCAGTAAATCCAACAGTATGTCATCGTATAATTGCTGGACACAGAACTTAACGACTAACTGACGTCTAAGCACTTATAGCGTCAACAAGACACTCAATACATTGAAACATATGTGTACTTTGTGGTTTATTATGCGCGATTAAGATGTGTTTCTTCCACCAAGTGTAAAATCTTCTAAGCATAAGTGTTACAGCAATACTAAAACCGGACATACTTATACTCGTCTTAATACATTATACGTAACAGAGGACTATAAAAACTGAATGTACAGTCATAAACTGCACTCTTTACGATATACCAGCAAAATAATAGCATCAATCGTAAAACATATCCAGACAGAAAATTGTTCTGAAGATTTAATGTTCTTTGAGCGTGAATGTGTACAGCCGCTTTCTTTCTTCTCTGTACGGCTAATAGTGCTTAGTATGTTTTATTGCTGTAAGTGCTAGAATAGCCTGCGGCCCATCTAATGGCGAGTGGTAACAGCCGCTTATGTAAGTAGCTGTGTTCTGGTGTAGGCAATGTTAATGAAACTGCCTACTATAGTGTAAGGAAATTGCTTCGTTTGGAGATTGAAGATTGAACAATAATAAAAATTACCAAATAACCATTATCGATAGGAAGCAAAGAAAGAGAATAGAAGAATAGAGAAATCTTTAGTGGCAAACAAAAATATATTTTGTTGGCCTAATACGGGATTCGAATCCGGGACCTCATGCACAGCCGTCGCATTCACTACCGCTGCGCTACGGAGGCTATCACATAAAAGTGAATTATAAAAAGAAACACAAAGTAAGTTGCATAAGAGTGAGCAATAACAAAGAAAATAATCTGTACACGTAATAGGGTTTAGAATGTACTGCTAATGTTTGCTATCAGTACAAACAATCACAGAAGCGGCGTTGATTATCTCCGTCGATAAATAACCAACACGACTGTGGTTGACTTGCATTTGCACTAAAATTTACACATCAACCGTCCAATAAAGCCAGTCCGTATGCATCCGAGCAAAATAGCTCACATTTGTACTGCACACTGTTTCCTGAAATACATTGGCTAAAATACTATTGTCCATTTATCAAAATGGAGACGAATTTTGAAAATAGTAAGCATTGTATCATAGACTAGCTGTCCACATATATGATTGCCTCACCGCTCCCGTGGATCGCAGCATGATGTTATACTGGGTGTAAAAAGTAGATTCAGACTTATACTAAATTCAAAATAATTTAAATTTTCTTTAAAAGAAGAGTCTTTTGTATTCCCTCAAAATGTATTACGTTTTATACATTGTTATAATTTACAGTAAAAAAATAAATAACTTAAAAAAGTCTTAAATAATATCAAATTATTCAGAATCATGGTCTGAAGCTATATATACTACTAGCTAGCTACTATATCAGTTTACAGTACGCTGTCCCTTATACCCAATATAACTTATGTTATTTCAGGAAAAATAGCTTTCGTATGATAAAAGATTTTTTTAAATCGGGCCGTTATTTCCGTTGTTTATATAAAAGACGAAATATTTGATTTTTGTTTGTTTGTTTGTAAAGATTTAACTTAAAAACTACTCAACCGATTTCAAAACTATTTCACCTTTAGAAAGCTATATTATCACTAAGTAAAATAGCCTATAGCTTATTAAAAAAATAAAATACTATTGCTAATATAACCTAACCTACTTTTACGCGAGCGCAGCTGCGGGCAAAAGCTAGTTTATTATACACAAAAATACAAATCTTTCCTATTTATAATACACACAATATTATTAGATGTAGTCAGAAGTACTTCTAATACAAAATGCTTTTAATAAAAATGTACGTATTCACAAAGGCAAAAGTCAAATAGAACTTACACAACAGCCAAAAGCGGATGTAACGTTGAGTGGTGTACAATATTTTTACCTGAAAAGATAAAATATACAATTTAAAATGCTATATAGAATTGACGATATTGTGTATATTATTCTAACGGTGGATTTCGCACGTGCCAACCCGCCATAGGACCGGAAGAAGGATCCATACCTAAGTAAATCTACCTTGTGTGACAAAAACATTTAAATAAAACTAAACAGCTTGATACAGATTTATTTTTAACTTAAAACAATATCGTCTTCTATTTACGCGAATATTATTCATTGAAATTTTAGAGTCTCTCTGTGGCCATGGCTGCTGAAAAGCAACCGAAACGTCGGGGAAAGTGTAAAAATAAATTAAATCTAAATAGTTTAATAATAATTTAATTAGCTTAAAAACGAGTAAAGTTTAATAGTAGTAGTAGTGTAACAATTTTCAAAATTTTGTAATAAAGTGTCAAATAAACAACGCGATAAAATCCGTATATAGCAGTTTAATTTCAATTAAAACAATATCATGAAAAAGCATTGATTTTTAAGCAATTGTTCTAAGTTGAAATGAGAAGCCTTGAAAAAATGTAACCCATTCTTGACCAATGTGCCAATTTGGGAACAGTTATGATATGAGGGTACATTTAAAAATATACATATATGTCTAGCCACCCACTTATAATTTCGTTGTTCAGTTAAGATTATGTTGCTTTCGCATAATAATCAATGACTGTGTATATGTTTATAAATATTCATTTTTTTTAGTGTTAAAGTTTGTTATTGTTACGACAGCATAGGTAGGTGTACTCTTTTTACTATTTCATGACATTGGTAATTAATTATTTTATTATTGCTTACGTTATCATAAGTTAACCGCATTATTACCTAGCACATAAAATTATTCTGATGAAGTAAGTTTCCTTAAATAAAATATATAGTTACCTAAACATAGATGTACCAATATTGGCACATTGGCTACAAGTGTACTAAATATATTTTTGTTTTTATGGAATAAAAATGAGTTGCAAACAATATTTTAGTAGCAGCAATAGCTTTAAGGGTTTAGACGACGTTATAAATACGTTGGTCGAAGATAGTGACGACGATATAGAATATGATTTGACCATAATTCCACCTGAGCCAAGCATTGTTACTGATGAAGAATAGGGTGACGATGATATGGCGCCTCGCTGATTATCTAACGACGTCCCTAGCAATATTGAGGTATTTGTTCGTTATATTGGTATGCTCTCGTCATTCAAAGATAGCAATAAAGATGAACCTTTGCCTGCTAAAAGACAAAGAATCAGTTCGATCCAATCAGTGCTATCTACTGTCTCTGTTCGCCAACATTCATTACATTTACCAGCTGTAAACTTCTATACGTTTTACGGCAATTAGGGTACCGTACCACTTGAACTATGTGTGATAATCGAACTAAAAAGTGTTCTTTAATAAACACAAACGAAATGAAGAAGAAACCAAGGGCTAAATTTGAATTTACAGAAGAAAATTTTTGTGAGATGATAAATGAGATTATGTTGGTACGTTGGAAAGATATTTGCACAATAGCTACCAACCATGACTCTCATGAACCTTTAGGAACTGTAAAGAAAAGGTTAATGTGCATATGATAATAATAATAATAATTTATTAGCATAAAGGTATTTTACAATAGTTCACATTATACAATTCCATTCATTACAGGTTTTTATAAGTAATTATGATTGGCAATTTACATAACCACCCGCACTAGGTTGAGCCTGTCCTGCAGGCAGTTCACAATTATTATCAAATTTAACAATATATTCCATAATAATTCATAATTCTTCGCATTTTCATATCACTGTACAGGGTTAGAATCCACGGCAAGAAGTGGTGGTGGGTACTATTCACTTATATGATTGACATGGCTATGACAAACGCATAGAGATTGCCATAGACTGTGATCGCCAAAGAAGAACCCATGGATCCACTGCTATTTCGAAGAAGCGTCGCCAGATATTATCTCAGAAAATCACCTCAGGGAAATATAGCTCGTATATTAACAATATACGAGCTATATTTCCCTACCATATATTACATGCAAAGAAACACTTTGCATTGAAAAGTCATACTTAATATAAATTTTCAATCATAATAAGCCATTGTGCCAGTTAGGGAACACGCCCGTAACGTTCTGAAAATTTTTCATATTTATTTATTTATTTTAGGAAAATAAACAGATACATACAGTTCTTAATTAAATAATATACAGAAAACATGGTAGGAAATATAAAACTCACAACGTTATCCACATGTTAGATGTTTTCATATTGTAATTTTACTCATGTTTCATTTATTAGTTTACCTCTAAAATATCTTTTGTAATTATCATATCGTTATATGGTTATTTTACAATCGGGGTAGCAAATAAAGATGATACTGAGAATTTATTGAAAAAAAACTCAATATCATTTCCCCCGACACAGGAGCCCAAGACCGATAAGACCGATAACTGCATAACAGTCACATACAATACCGCTGCGTAACCAAGTCTCCTTTCTCTCCTCCTTTTCTAATAATAATTTTACAAAGCCTTCGTAGTTTATAAATAATATTGTTAAATTTATCCCTTTGATAATTGTGTGGGCACTCCCAATCTAACCTCACCGAGCTGATTGTTAATGACAGCGGTCTGACCTTACTAACCAACTAATAGGAAAACGCATTTCTCTTAGAGTAGATTAGACTGATTCAATTTAAACTGACGATATTATAAATATCTAATAAAGACTGGAAACTGTTCAACTGGCTTGGTTGGATAGAAGTTGTGAATATGATTCCTGTGCATGTTCGGTCAAAGTTTTGGCTCCGATCCTGAGCTGGGTAATGTTATTGGGTTTTTTTGTAAAGAATTTCTCATTGGCAGTAAGTACAGAGTATGGCAATGTGTAGAAGTTGCTACTACGCTCGTCCCTATTACTTGTTATGTATAGTAAAAATCTGGCGAAATATGAAAATCTTATCCATACTTCGAAGAACACCCACGCTTCGAATATTCTATTATCGAGTCTTTTATGCAGCATAAACTAGTTTAGTTTGTAGTAAGGTCGAACAAAAAATATACATTTACACACAAAGACGGCAAAGCTTGTAAAAAACATACGATATAAATATTACTTTGTACTCGCTTGTACCATGCTTGTTTCCATGCATTGCATTGCAGCCTCAGCAGCAGTGCCTCGCTCTATAATAATATATTATTTATTTGGGAAATATATTACGTAGTTATAGTTGTCACCATAATATCGTTGTCTATTTATGCCAGAATCTTGGCGGTTCTTTCTCTAAAACAATTCCAGAGAAAAGACTTATGAGGTTAAAGTGGTTTAAGAGGTCGTCACGCCATTGCCAGTGCCTTTATGGTTGTAATTCAAGGTTTAAGTGATTGTCTCACCACTATCAAAACACCCGTGAGTGTTGTGGCTTTGATCCTCATACTGGACAAAAATTTGTGTGATCCACAAATAGTTACTTCGAGTCTGGGTGTTCTTTGTATTTTTCTTATAAATGCTTGAAAAATCCCCCGCAAAATAGGAATTACTCCTAATGCGGGTTATCTATTTAGAAACAAAGTAGTCTTAAAACTACTAAATATTAGTACTAAAACTACTAACTACTAAATTGCACATTGGCAAAGCCGCTGGCAGAAAGCAGCATAATATTATATTAGTTAATAACTTGATTGTAAGGTAAATACAATCTGTAAAACCAGTCACAATCGCCCAGCAATTTTAATTGCAAAATGAGCCGGCAACCGTATGTATAATTTAAAACAGGACTAATGACTGAAAACTTGTTTCAACGTTTAATTTTCAACAGAAAACTAAAAACTAAAAACTAAAAAAGTTTCTGCTACAAACCTTTGAAACGAAACTACAATTTCAGAGCCTAACATTCTAGTACATTAAGATATTCTGCACTAGACTTGATTACTAGCTCAGTATTAGATTTGCATTCGAAACGGTCGTAGCAATAAGCGTGCTATGGTTGGTATAATGTCCTCGCAATCACTCGACACGAGACCGCTTTTAATGAAATTACTTCAGTAATTTGTTTAGATTATGCTGTGGAGGACTAAATGACTTGCTTTTTGTTTACTAAACTTGTTTGAATGAAAGTTTTTTAATCCACTTCATGACATAATTAGATTACATTAATCCGGAGTGTATGTAATTTAGTTGGCCAACTTTATTGTATTATAAAATGTTGGTGAGATGAGTTTTATATGTGGTTTTTGTTTGGGCTAATTGATGGTAAGGATGATGGTGTAGTGGTTTAAGTAACACGCGCACAATGCGGACCGACGAGAAGATTATCGAGCTGAAAGAAGAATTGAGCATGTTACGATAGGATATTATAGGCTTATCTGAAGTTCGAAGACAGAGGGAGGACTCGACAATCCTCAAATGCAATAACTAACTCCCGGTAGAAGATACCGGGAGGGCGACCAACAGTCCCAAGGTGGTGTCTGGTTCATCGTCCACAAATCTCTTATGAACAGTGTAGTAAACATGCAAGTGTGTCAAGCATGGTAACGTACCTTATTCTCAGAATATCCAAACGGTATCCGTTGAAGGTCTTTATACATATTATGTATAAAACAAATGACTATACTTGTAAATAATATAAAGTAAAGAATAATAATATCAGCTCTATAATGAACTGTCCAATTATTGCTGGGCACGATCCTTTTCTCTGTGGAGAAGGGTTAAGCCATAGTCTACCACGCGCCGTATCAGTGCCGGTTGGTCAGTGGGACTTCACATACCTTTGACAACATTATAGTGAACTCTCAGACGTGCAGATTTTAACATAATTTATCTTTCCCCGTTAAAACGAGCGATAATTAACAATTCAATATGAAGCCAATTTTAAAATGTGAGAGTGTGTGCGTGCCTGTTATTACATAAGAAATCATGTGCGGTTTTCTTATTAAAACTTCAAGCATGACTCAATTTTAAATACATAAATTAATTATCTAAGTTCCTTGTGGTCACAGCCAGCCATAGCAAATTATAATAACTTGCGCGAAATTTATGACGCAATGTATGAAAAGGCACTTACTGAGAACGTTATTTATGACTTTAGAAAATATTTTAATAATTATACTTTGCACTAGCCATCTGCAAATTTGTGTGCTATATCATCATTTCGTTTATGATGATACATAGTGTCAATAATAGTCTCGAAGGCGCAGCGGTAGTGAATACGACTACTGTGCTTCAGATCTCGGGTTTAATTACGCATCGCGTTAATACATTAACATACCACGAAGTTTGGCTGTTCAGACAGATATTATCTCTCTGTGTACTGAAAGAAATTTGACGAGACACGGCGTAGTTTTCAAATGAACCTCAAACTATCTAATTAATAAAGTTACATTAAATCCGATTACTGGCTTTTCGTGATACTGGAAAAAAACAATAGATAGAAAAACTAAAAGCATTGCCTTCAAACTCTTTCGGTATGGTTATAAGTTATTTTAGCATAGGCAAAGGTACTTTGTTCTTTTTAACTGACTCCAAAGCTATCAGAAAGTAAACGAACTGCAATGCTAAGTGCATTAAGTACCCTACATTACTACATTGTAAATTGAAATTACAAATGAAAATCGTTCACTAAACACAGTAAAGAGAATAACATATTTCATAGAAATTCTTCCATAGGGACAGAGACTTTTCAGAGACAAAACAATTTGAACTTTTCAAAATTTACAATATCTGCCGTTTTAACTTTTCATATAATACGTGAAATATTGGATTCTTGTGAGCAACAACAACAAACAAATTCCTACGCACTGTGAAAACAATCTACCTTACTTGAATATATCGCCGCTGAATTATAAATCTATTCTTAGAATTTGATAAGAATGAACATGTACATCTGCCAGTCTACCATGAATATGACAATCCGAAACTTCGGGCCGGACGAAACAAACTTACTTAGGATTTCTTTATTTCAAAATAATATTACTCCGGTATTCGGACTGCTTCAAGAAAGATATTAGGGTAAGAGGTTACGTATTGAAAATTTTGGAATAAATGTATTTTACGATACAAACAGTCGGCACGAAACTTCGGCATACATACATTTCATGGTTGATCTACTGATTTACCATTGTTATGTTGAAGGCTTTGAAGGATTGTGTCGTATATAATAACGCGAAATCCTCTTAGCAATGTTAAACTAAGTTTCTTTGGTACTGACATATCAGTTTAGTTAAGAATAGAAGCCGCATCACATTGGGTTTTGTATGAGAGAGTGAAGTATTTATAACATATGAGTGGGTTAAGGAAACAACGTCACTGTCGGTAATATTCTCACATTAACATATTGTTTTCAAAAAGGCTTCTATTTTAACTTGTGAAGTTTTGATAAAACATAATTAAAAAGCTATTGTGTGTGCCACTGGGACTTATACCACCCTCTTAACCTATTGATTAAGAGGGTGGTACAAGTCGTTTACCACTCTCTTAAAAATTAAGGCCTTTTTTGGTTTGAATATACACTATTAGGACGTTAAACAATATCTTTGTTTTGATATTTATTTTTATGACTCCATATTTTAGTAACATATAGCATAACGCGACGTGTTATCCGATTCAGTAACTATTAACCCTCCAATCAATTAGTTATTGCGTAATGGATAAGATTTATATCTTTTATTTTTAACCTCGTTCAGTATGCCCAAGCCTGCAATACATTATAACGTACTTAAAATGCAAATAAGGTAAATATTTAAATTAATTACCTAAATTAATTGTCATGTAATAATAAACTATAATTTAATTGAGTTCAGCTAGCCCGCGTTATTAGCAAACAACATTCAGTTAAAGTACGTTTAAATAAACCACTTTAGTTAATTAATTTAATTTATGTAATAGCCCCTATGTAAAGTCTAAAATGTGGAAAATTTGCCGACCACAACTGGGAAAACATTTATAATATGTAAATATTTCGGAATATTTAAAAGGCTTTAAAGAATGGCGTGGTGTAAGCTTGTGTTTATGTTGTATATGTTTGTGGGTTATAGTGAGATCCTGGGTTTAATCTCAGATTTGGCAAAATGTTATTCGATTGTCGGTTAAAAAATGCAGTCAATAGCACGAAGTCTAGTAAAGTGTCCGATAGACGACAATAATCATCTTATTATATGATACCTTAAAACACAGTTGGCCAAAGAATTGTAATACATCTCGATAATAGAAACAGCGGTTTTCTTCTCTCATTGCCACCATTATTAGGCCATACAAACTTGTGTCTATGTTTGTGTAATTATAATGATACGCTTGGTTTTTTTTAGTTCTATCGAAGGCTTAAAACAGAACGACCAGGAGGACTCGGACTGTTTTCTTAAAAAGACAAGCTAAATATAGTTAATACTTTTAACGGGTATTTCCTGACGATTTCTCCATGCAAAAAGTGTTACTAAAGCGCTACTTATAGTGAGATACCTACTCACAATTTTCCTTTAAATAATACCGCTATAGCATGCATAGACTCGTGACTGTTTCTCGGAGTGTAGGAATGGTAGTCACTACTTGCTTTATTCACACGTAATATATTCTTTATATAACTACTATACATAAGTTCTAACAATGGCTAATGATAAAATAACTTGGCTAAACAACTATTGACAAGATATCAATATTAAATTAAAAAAAAATATAGCTATTAATAAGTAATTAATTACCACTTTTTATACAAACGTTACTCTACAATGGATTATTAAAACCTTTCATTTTCTATGCCAAATATAAAACTTAAACCGAGAAAAGAAAACAGTATTTTCCATTTTCTATGCAAACAAATATATTATACAAATAGTAAACATGTAATAGAATATTGTCTATATAAATATTTGTATTTTATCGGTACAAAGCTGTATTCAATTTTATTATATGTGTTTTATTTGTATATTTGTGTTCGATATTTTGTATTTAAAATTTCCGGTACAATTGTTCTACGAGTACAATAAAATTAAGAACAACAAACATGACTAATGGTCATATGTGGATTTTTAAGTTATGTGGTATATTATTACCTACATGCATCGAATACATGCAGGCTCTGCAAGAACACCAGCGTTGTGGTAACACTGCAACATTGCTGACGCAGGACTTAATTTGTTATTTTTTATATTGGTTATGTTTCCTAGAAAGCGTATAAGAATATGGAACAAATAATTTTTTTTTTTTTCTTTGTTTCTTATATTTATTCCGTGTAGTTTTTGTATTGAGATTCTAGGCTATATTATTACCGAAAAGGTAGGTAGGGTATTTTTAGATTGCCTGTTATCTTTTACAATCTATGCAAAAGGTAGCAACGCTATTGCTCTATCTGTCCGTGAATGTATAATTATACTAAACTAGATTTTGCTCACGATTTCGCCTTTTTATTATATATTAATTAAATATATATTTTTTATATTTCGTAAATGTAGGTTAGGTTAGAAACCTTGACAACTTCATCACTTAACTTGACAACGTTTCATGATGATCGGTGGAGTAGTTAAGGCGTCAAGCTTAAGACTGCGCCGAGCGAAATATGCCAAAACAGGTGGTCACAGTTAAATTAATAAAATCAACACTTTTTGTTTAATACAAATATAAAATATACATTTACCATAATAATAAATGTGTTTACAATTACTCCGTGTAAAAAAGATAAAATAATTAATATTTTCGCCTACAACATTAAGTAAATTTGCACGAAAAATGCAAAAACATAAGCTCGTGTTACGTGAATTTTAGATTATAACAGTAGAAATCTATCCTATTTTACAGCTTATACGAAACATAAATAGTTATATTACGATTTCTCCGTCCCAAATATTTAAGTTATTGGTTGACAATAAACATACATATTTATCAAAAAAGCTCTTCAGTCACTTCACTTCACATCACTTCGGCCGCGCGCTGATTTGAATATGCACGGCACGAGCTCTGTCATTATCTGTCTTACGCTCAGCGCAGTCTTAACAAACAAACACATTCACATTTATAATATTAAGTTAGGATTTCGTTTAGTAGACCAAATGACATTATGCATAATATGATCTATGTAAATGACGCTATGTAAAGTTACGGGCGCGAACGAGACTAGGAAAGAGCTTGCATTACATAAATTAGGCAATGTGATAGTAAAAAGTTAGTAAATAGTATAAGTTTATTGAAGATTTCAGTCCATCTTTTGAAAGTCACCCAGTCATAGTGGTACTAAAATTAAAATCTCTATCATTATAAACTTTATTTTTACACTACAGTAACTGCGAAGTCCATCTCGAGTTTATTTCAGTCCAGTGGCTGCCTTTGTGACGCAGTGGTAGTGTATGCGACTGCTATACATGAAATCTTAGATTCGATTCTTGAGTCAGACAAGTTATATTTGAATATACTGTTAAAAAAATCTCAGTAGCAGAATGGCGTCCGAAATTGTGCCTAATAAACAGTAGTAATAAGCTCGTTCTAAATCTCCTGAGATCTAAATCTATAGCATCATGACAAAAATTTGGTGTAAAATGCCTCTAGTTCCCTTCAGGGATATAGGCGTAAGACTATGTCTTTATGTGTGTATTAGCAATTGCAGTATATCCTAACTAATATTATAAATGCGAAAGTGAGTTTGTTTGTTTGTAACGCTTTCACGCCTTAACTATTCGACTGATCATTATGAAATTTCGCATACACTGCGTCAGGGGTACAGAGAAGGACATAAAGTATCTTTCATCCAGAACAGACGTTCTGTTCTCGAGAGATAGAAATTTATTAATAAAATCTGCATTATACGAGCGAAACCACGGACAAAACCTAGTTGTCTGTATTAAGTCAACCAGTAGTTTTTTTTTTTTTTTTTTTTTTTAACGCGGGGAAATGTGCTTGTCACATTCCCCATCGCCGGTTTTGGGGCGGGCGATGGGGATATGTCGGGATCCAGCCCATATGTTTGGGCTGAACCGACTAAAACCACCGCGATGTTCCTCACACCTTTATGGCGGGGTCGCGCGGATCGCTCTCGCATTCGAATCGCGACCCCGCCAAAGGTTTGACCCGCCGATGGACGTGGCGGGTCCCACAAAACTTTATACACATAATTGGGGGACCTGGTCCCCGACAACATAGCGGGGGGACCTAGTCCCCTTTCCGACATCGAGAGGCGTGCGTGGAACACGAACGCCGCCTACTCGGACCTGCGCTGATCGGGCGGTGGACAGCCCCAATAGGTCCACCGCCCGCAGGCTTCTACTCAGGGTGGCTGGAGGTCGTCTCGCGCCCTCCTGCGCCCGGCTCTGCGGTTAGGGAGAGGGATTGAGCGTTCCCTCTCCCTCTCCGCCGCCTCCTTCACTGACATCACCTCCTCACAGAAGGAGGCGACGGCATTCCAAGACCTCTCGCTCGAGATCATGGACAGAACCATAGCCTCGAGCGAGAGGACGACTCTACCGACTGCCACGTGCATGACACGGCGTTGCGTGGCCCAAGCAGGGCAAGCCACCAATGTGTGCAACGCCGTGTCCTCAACAACGACGCGGCAGTCGCCGCAGTGATGACAACCGGGCGTCTCCTGTTTGCCTATTCGACACAGATGCCGACCGAAACAACCGTGGTTGGTCAGCACCTGCGTCAGGCGAAACGTGAGGGCGCCATGACGCCTCTCCAGCCACTCTCTAAGTACGGGTCTTACCGCCACGATTGTGGCGTGCCCGAAGTCAACCAGTAGGAGCACAACTAACATTAACAAGTGAGAATCGGCAATGAATTGTCGTTAATCTTATAGTTCAAAAAAAATGCAAAGGTCACGTGATACCACGTGACCTTGAGGTCAGAGGTCAAAGGTCATAGTCATTTCAGGGGTGTATCGACTATGCTGACTCGAATGGCGTTGACCGCGAGTCTCTAGCTCGTACGGACAGACGGACGGACGGACAGACAAAGCTGTTGTATAAGAGTTTTTTCGAACTCTAAAAACTCCATCATTATAAAATCCAACTTTATTTTTACCCTACAGTAACAGCGATGTCAATCTCTAGTTTATTTCAGTCGGGTGACACTTAACGTGGACCTATTTTCATGACAAGTACGATGCACTTTGAATAGACATGTGACTCAGTAGTTTAAAAATATATGCAATGACATCGCGGAAGTGCTGTTTATTTTAGAACTGATTTGTTTCGTTGCTGGTTGAATGGTAAAGGTGAATTGGATGGTAACTAAATAATGGATGGTACTTATTGATGGGTAGGAATAATGAACATTTTTGTCAGAAACTAGATTTTGCCCGCGTATTCGCGTGCCTAAATGTAGGTTAGGTATACAACATTGATTTATATATGACCGGCAAATGTAATGACATTTTCGTTCGTCCGTTATCAGAAGAAGCTGGATGCTAATAAAATGGGTAAATGTTTGTATAAAACGTATAAGGTAATTGTTAATAAGTGTCTTCTCAATCATAGTGATTAAACACTCTTAATAAATAAAATGTAGGTAAGTTTAGATTAGTAACAGTTTCAGTTCCAGCGACACAACCACCATACAAAGCAGTGAGCTGGGACACCGTGGTGGTTTTAGTTTTGGCTCGAAGTCCCGAGATAGCCCGACATAACCCTCTCAACTCCCCTTGTGGCGAGAGGGTACAAATTATCGACGTGGAGACATTTCCCCATGTAAAAAAAAACGGATTAAACTGTGCCCTGTTTTGTTTGCTTGACCACGTGTATGCGAAATTTCATGAAGATCGATCGAGTACTTGAGGCGTAAAAGTGTTAGAAATAAACAAACTTACATTCACGTTTATGATATTACTTAGGATTAGGATTATATAAATAGATAAAATTCCAAAACGTTATAAGCCACAATGGACTTCATGATCAATTATCGTAATAAAAACTAACTAAAATTCAAAATAAAGTTCAAATTTAACCCTAGTGTAAACTGTTCAAAATGTAGTAACGATCCAGTCTTAGTATCATAAATATCACAAATAGTATTCTACTAAATGAAAATAAACGTCGAATGTAAACTCAAATTGCATTTCAGTTGACGTTTATTAGGCTAGATCGGAACATATTTCATTACAAGAATTGACATTCTCTATAAAATTAATTAGATATTTTAAAGTGCTTTCAAACTCTCCATTGCGTGGGTGCGATATTTATAAAAATTAGTGCAATGTGCGCATTGAAACGTTGACTGCTACCGTAGTGGTTTAAGTGGGTACCTCGCTATTTGTACTGCGCCGTGTGTTGCGGGTTCGATCTCCGCACAAGAAATTTGTGAAACATAATGAATTTTGTTACTTTATTGTTCGTCTAGGTGTAAATTTCTAAGTCCTCCGAGGCGCTGGAAGTGGGTACACCACATAGTGTGGGAGATTTCTTTTTATAAGAAACCTCGTATTGAGACATTTGGACTTCGATTAGAGAGAGGCTTAGAATGAGTATGTCTCATCTTGGCATAGCCACCATCGCAACCCGGCAATCTGTTTACGTAGTAAATTAGTCGAAATTGGTCGTAAACAGGAGATTTGGTCGATCCGCCGTTTAATAAATACGAGGGAGTAGTAGTGGCTGTGCAGAGTGAGCGCAGATTTTGTTGTATTTCTAAAATCACAGCACCGAACGAAGATCTAAGTCTAAGCCCTAAGTCTTGATTAGCAGCGTCTAAGTCTTGATTATTGGTATACCAATATACTCACTAGCCTATTAACTAGTGATATTTATCTACGTATCGAAGCCGTGACCTCATGTACACTCGCGTTTACTACGGCTACGCCACTGAAGCAGTAATTATTATCAGTTATACTTTTATTTTCAGTTTCTAAACTGCATTTCATAACTGTGCATATTACACACATTAATAGCTCTAACTCGGCAATGCGGAGTCTAGTTGACTCTAAGTACTACGCTTATTATTTTTCTTTCTCCAGATACTTGGGGTGACAGACAGAAATAAAGATAAGTTATTTTAATAAACGTTGGAAACTTGATATTAAATTCGATTCCCTCTCCAAATAAGCGTTTTGCAACAGCGTAGACAATTTGCACCGCAGATGTAAAATTGAGTAGAAGCTAGAAGTTTGTCGTACAATTGACCAAGTTACAATTGCAGAACTTAGAAGTAGAAGCATCATATTTTAAGAATACTGTTACGGTTTCATCACTATTTTAAAGATATATAGCGCCAGCCGCCTGTTAAATGAGACTTATAAAAAAGTAACTGGTGAAGTGTAGAAGGATATAAAGAACGAGGTTATATACGTAGATCTATGTAAAATATAAGTACACTTAAATTACATTACTAGATGTTGCCCGCGGCGTCACTCGCGTAAATATAGGTTAGGTTAGTAACAGTCCTTTTTTCAGGAAGAAAGTTACCCCATGCTTTTTTCTGTTCCTCTGACAACGTGTATGCTACATTTTATGATTGTATTATTTTCCCACACTAGGTATAACTCCTGTATCGCGGGGAATTTAACAAACATTCAAACAACGGACACAAAGAACACACAGAGTAGGAACAACAATTTTTGGATCACAGAAATTTTTGTCCCATGTGGGATTCGAACCCACAACACGCAGCGCAGTGGCATTGGCGAGGCAACCACTTAAACCACTACGCCATCTATGCAGTCTAATTTCTAATTTATAATATTATTAAGGAAGTTGGGATGTTCAATTATAGATTCAATATACACTTACGGTATTTCACCTATAATAAATCTGTATATTCAATTAATTTCTGCCGCATATTGGTAACAAATTATTAGTATGTACTAATATACTAGCTAACTCAATCTCACTGTTCTGTGTAGCAGTTTCGTCTTCAGAGCTTTAATCACGTGGCATACAACTTGATTATGTTTGGGTTTGCATATCATTCAGTACTCTTCTGTGATAATATATTTTAGTGAAGTTATGAAGATATAGGATATAACTATGATTTAGCGTTCCATTAAAGTACATCCATAGGTTGTAATTATATTAGGGCTGTTGTTAATTTCACAGCCAATTACTTCGTAGGGATTTATAAATTAGGTCTTGTTACCAAATACTTCATTTTCATAAACTCGTACCCGCAGTTACTTGGTTTAACAATTGACAGAATACTATTATTTTAAATTTCTAAACTAGTATTATAATTTAAAAATCACTAACATTTTGATCCTTCATCAGGAATGGCATTCGTGTGTTCGATTGTCATGATAATATTATGGAGCGACTGCGAATAAATTGTTTTGTTTAATTATTGGATATAGATTTATTTCTAAATGATTAACGCGCATTGCTAAATTAAATCTAATGAAAAAGAAGTCTAAGTAGATGAAATTTCTGTAGCGTGCTTATATTAATGTAACTGTCGACACTTCGCAGTAAAAATGTAATGAGTAATTTATATGAAAGCACCTGTTGTGTGAAACACTACACACCTAATTTTAAAGGACGTGTCATAACTAAACAATGTAGCACTTAAGTTAATTAGACCCTCGTCCGACGTATATTATTATTACTATGGAAATGGTAACAAAAGATCATAACTATGTGAAATTATGGCCATTTTTCTGTCTAATTTTTACAACAGCTGCTGCCCTACGACATTTTTACGCTATTTTTGGCAATTTAGTGTTAAGTGAATTTTGGTGTGTAGTAAATTTTAAACCTTTCCGATGTTCATTTAATACTCATGTTAGTTTAAATCACATAATACGATGTACAACATACATGGGCATAGAAATAAAAAAATTATTAAAACTTTTGGCATTGATTGTACCATGAAAAAGAAATTTACATAGGTAAGAATTTATTATTATAACTATAGATTGGTATTAATTTTTTCTAGAGGTTAAGTGACAAACACTCTGCATTTCCAGACGCGGCATGCAACGCAAGCAAATTTATCTTTAATTATGTAATTGCCTCTGGATATGTTCAGTTTATTAAGCTAATGTTTACAATAAGCCATATTGGCAGCTCGGCACGTCGATAACTTATGAATATTTAAGTATGTTAATAAATACAATATATCAAACGCACTATTCATTTAAACTGCAGTGGTCGACCTACCCTGAAATTAAAATACAGTTGCGGTCACGTCGCAAATGAACAATGTTCGCGTGAACAGAACATTATTAGGTTATACTAAATAATATTTATATTTAATGCACGTATCGAACTGCTAATGAATTACTAATTATTTAAACTATCAACTGGCCTATAGTTTAGTTTCGATAATTCAAATATCTCAATCTCATTTAAGTACTGGTGGGTAGTAAGTTCGTATTAAATATATAAATTTTTCTAAAAGTCTGACGTCAGGCAACGCAAAATAAAGTTTTCTTTTGGTATTCCAATAACATAACAACTCCTACAACTAAACATTACAATAAAAATGAAATAACTACATTCAGAGTAAATATTTTTTTGTACATACGCATTAATTAAGGAACATTATTAAACATGAGATAATTGAGTATCAAATTTACCAAAAATAAACACAAAATATATCATAAATAGAAATAAACTTAGTTTGGCTGGTATTAAGACCAGTCAGCGGTGTAAAATATCATGTTTAAATATTTATAATCACATGAAACACCAATCAAATATTCAGACACCTTTGTAATACGAATACGGACATATTATAAAAGTATATATGTATGTTTATCCATTGTCTAGTACCCATAGTACAAGCTCTGCTTAGTTTGGGCTAGATGGTGTTGTGTGTATGTGATAGAATATTATTATTATTATTATTATTATTACATTTGTTTTATTATCAAGCTAATTGATTATTTATTCATTAATGTTTTCAACATTAGCCACTGGATTATATGTTTCCATTCAAATTTCTTAGTTAAGGAATTCCTTTTTGAGGATAAATGTAGTCATTTTGTAATTGGATCTTACTCGTTGCCATCTACCATCAGCCCTGCCGTCAACTGAATTTGTGCAAAAGCCCGATAAGAATTTGTTTTGAAATGAGCACCTTTAATTTAAATTATTGACTTTTGAAATCTGTGTATTATAAATATATTGTTACGTGCTGGGTTCGACGGATAAGAATATAAACAATATTACCGACTAAAACACTTTTATTCAAACACACAATTCAATTTAAAACACAATAAACACTATACCACACTTTTTCACTGTACTGCTTCAAACTCCGTAGTATTTCCGCTTCCGTTCGCTTCGATGAACACTTGATCGCTTACGATTGTAAACTGACTCGGCGGTGCGCGTGCGCCCTATTTATACGCGGGTAAAGCGCTTCTAGAGCTTTCCAGCAACGCCGTACTCGGCGTGTAAACAGCACGATGCTTCGAGAAAGTACCAGCATTCTCTCTAAGATTCTCGTACCGTACTACGCAGTTCCGTAAGATGTCAATAGATGGCGGTGTAAACTATTAGACGGAACCGCAGAGTCCCTCCCACAATGCCGAGAGATGTCACTGGGCGTAACAATATGAAGAGTAAATATTAATAAGTTTGGTAAGTATTTAACCTACGTACATCAGCACGTATAAAGCAATGATTGATTATTGGTTTTTGTAGAACGCAAAAGTACTTTAGTATTCTAAGTTACAAGACTCAGATTAGTAGAAATATTGTACAAAAATATTCCAAAAACGTTTTTACCGCAAATCAGTTTTACTCTCGCAGTTGGTCCTATCATCGTGACGTTGTAGGTCTAGTACAAAACGAATACGAGGCACTTATTGGCGTTCTTAGGTATTGTATGCCAAGTATTCAAGAAAAACCTTGGCAGAAAATTTCGTGATGTGTTAGGCTAAATTGAAAAATATGAAACTGATTTCATACTTACAGTGGAATAAGTAAAACCAATTCAGACATTACGAGTTAGGCACACATCACATTACTGCTATATATAATCAATAGCCAATATTATACTATTGAATAGTCCAATGATGATACGTTGCAAATAATACGCCTGTGAATTCCCGCTGTAAATGTGTATGCCAATTCAGTTTCATGCGATTGTACCAAACACTTGTAACATTTTTCTATCAACCTTTGAATAGTGGTACTTTTTCGTTTATTTATTCCCAGATTCTCACGCTGGTCTTGATATATACGAAAATTTATAAACAGATAGTCAATCATAATTATTATCGTTGAAAAATACAATGATAATATAGGGAGAACTTATACTAGTAAGCAAACAATGAAATATTGGACACAAAGAACATCCAGACTCGGTACAACTATTTGTTAATCATACAAAAGTTTGTCACGGTAACCACTTAGAGCATTGTACGATCCAAGCAGTCAATAAATGTGATATATTATAATATTATTAACAATCTAGTTTTCTTTGCACAAAGACAATACTTTATTATTTACAGAAAGTAAACAGCTCAAGTAACAGACACCACATAAGTTCATATAATCCGATAAGAAGTATTACAGGACAATAGAAAACAAAAAGATATCCGATGGCAGTAAATAAGTTTATTATCCAAGTATGGCGTCATCAAGAATACTTCTACCTACAATATGGTCTCGGTTGACTTTATAACTGAGAACACGTCTTCATTATACAGAGTAAACTTTCGTTTTACGATGTCCGGGATTGACAGCCGACCTTCAAGAAACCTTTTGTATGTAAGTGTAAGAATTTTCTTTAAGCCTCTACCTGCGTATCATCTTAAAACCGAATTGTTGATTAGAAAGGTAAAGGTTGGGATCTTTCATGAGTCCGATTTTTGTGATATTATTTGAATAGTAAGAATAGCAATATAATATAATATAGACATCTTTTGTGCGTCTTTAATCTACTTTAACTGAATATATGGCTGTTTATATATATTTTGTCTTTTATGCGACTAAGTTGGCAAACAAGCATACCTGATGGTAAGTGGTCACCGTAGCCTATGGACTCCTGCAACACCAGAGGCATCAATTGAGCGTTGCCAACCCCTTAGGAAAGGAAGTGGGAAGGAGAATGAGCGGGCAGGAAGGGGTAGAAGAGGTGATTGGGCCTCCGGCACTCTCACTCACTGAACGAAACACAACAGTAGGAATACTGCTATTTCACGTCGATATTCTGTGAGAAGGTAGTCCTTCCCCGGTCGAGCCGGCCCTTCATGCTGAAATCAGCGAGGGTCTACTATTATTATATAAATAATATATATATATATATATATATATATATTTATAACTGCCTCCGTGGCGCAGCGGTAGTGAATGCGACTGCTGTGCATGAGGTTTCGGGTTCGAATCCCGGGTCGGGCCAACAAAAAGCTATTGGATTTTTCTGTAATAGAAATCTCAATAGCAGCCCGGAGTTAGGAAATTGGCGGTGTTAGACACCCCCGTGCCTCGGAAAGCACGTAAAGCCGTTGGTCCTGCGCCTGATCTCTCTCCGGTCGTGTTGGATTACCGTCCCATCGGATCATGAGAGTTAGGGAACAGAGAGTGCACTTGTGTTTGCGCACACACGTGTGCACTATAATATCTCCTGAGCAGATGGCCAGTCTCTGTTAAGACTGGCCGCGGTGGCCGAACTTCGGTCTGGAGGACATTATTATATATATATATATATATATATATATATATATATATTGTAACTAAATACCTATTCATTTTCAAGCATTTAGTACAAGTTTATAATAAGATAATAATCATTATATCTAACGTATATTGCGTTAGATCGTTAGATATATTAATTATTACGATTATACGCTACAACTGCTACAAGTGTATAATATTTTGACTAAACACAACACTTGTAGCATTTATTTGAGGTAATTGGAATTGGTATGTATATGATTAGGTTACGCATTCTTTTATTCATTGTCACTTTAACTCTTAAATGTTAATTGAATATCAATCGTTGACATACTTATTGCAAATTATAAAAAGAACATACCTACAAAAATTATTTGATATTCTTGTAATATTGGTTTCGGTCGCCAACTAGATAAGAGCCAAACAATGTTGTTATTTTTCTGCAGTGAATAAGGCTTTCAGCCTCTATGAGAAGACGGTGTGTTATCAATATATGTATATACATAAAGAGGGCCAATGTGATATTTTTAAGAGGTTTACAATAAGAAAGACTGGTGCCTATAGGCTATGCTTATCACTTATTGTCAGCATTGCTAATAGTATAAAAATAATTAAAATATGGTTTCTTATAAATCTAATGTTATTAGTCAAAATATACTTCAATGCGGCGCAAAAAGTAATTGCTATTTGAATACAATCACTAGTTCGTATATAATAGGTACTTTACTATCGTGATGGATGAAGTAATTCAATTTAGTTATTAAAAAAGTTCGTTAGTCAAAGCTAATTAAACTAAATTCATTTCTATTTCAAAGAAAGATAACTAAGGTGAAATTGGATTATTAAGTCACTTAGTCGTTGTATTGCAAATTTAAGCTCAATATTTTGATTTAATCTAAATTAAAAATATAGTATTATTCTGTTTCTATTTTGCTTGAATCTAATTTAAAAATGTAGTATTTATTTGATTTTAGAAGCAGATTAATAATAAGCTGGTGCAATAATTAATATCCATTCAAAGTATTGGAAAATTAACGTCCAATATAGTACTATATTTTTAAATAAAGAATCAATAGTGATGATGAAATGCATTTTTAATACTTTCATTTCAAGTAATTGTACTGTCGTAATATTTAAATCAATTTGGAAAAGTGCTTGTAATATTTGTTCGTTATTTAGAGCTAATTGTTATGTTAACTTTTTGCGACTGGCACACTTGACTAAGGCCCGTGTGTCGGATGTTTTAGACGTTCCAAAGAGAGTCCATAAAAAAAAAACACAATAAAAATAATAAAGCTTCACCTTTTCTCATAACATAATATCAAAATATATGATTGTTTAATATTAATCTAGTATAAACTTTCTGTAATACGAGACAATATTGTAACAGCTAAATATATTTCGATTCTAGAAATTCTAAAGCGCATTTTAAAACACCTACTCGAATTTTTGATATCTACATAAATGTTAAGTCTCAAAGTAAACGAACTCTTATTAAAATGCAGGTGTTACTTATTGTAAACCAAATCGCTTCAACGAGACCTCATTATCACTATAGAAACTCTAACCACTCAACAGAGAAAATCACAGCTACCTTCCACGTAATGGCAAGATTGTCTTCACCTTTGACACCAGTTACTTAACGCTAAGAACGTTACGAGTCATTGTCACACCCGCAACTTGGATGAAACTTCATAATACCGCAATGTTTACTGTCACTAAGTTCTTAGGAGCCATATAACTGGGACAGCGAGCTGTGAAAGCTGTTAGGAAAGTTTTTATCAATGCGGATGAAGACACGGGAAAGATATTTTCAAAGCACAACGTAATAGTGATTTTATAAGTTGTTGTATGGTGTAAGTCCGTCTATTTATTTGGTTCCGAATTCACGTTACAATTCAAAATTTCTGTCTTGATAGGCAAATTGTAGCGTTATGTTTAATCAAGAAACTATCCACCACCACACTCAATATAGTGCTTAAAATCAGTTGAATATATTTGGTTACCTCTCGTACATTCCTAAAACATCATAACATATTCGGTTTATTTTTATAAAAGTATTATTACATAATAT
Source organism: Catocala fraxini (assembly GCA_930367265.1). Classification (NCBI taxonomy): domain Eukaryota; kingdom Metazoa; phylum Arthropoda; class Insecta; order Lepidoptera; family Erebidae; genus Catocala; species Catocala fraxini. The sequence goes on from OV884038.1 coordinate 9,610,125, forward strand.
AGTAGTAGATTTGTCGTTCTATCACGTTTTAGAGTTAGTGTTCAATCGATGTATGTTACTATAATTGTGAGAATTTTATTTTTTAGCCATCTATGACACGGTTCGACTATTATTTTATCGTGCACTCAAAGAAATTACTACTGGACTATATATATGCTAATATACCGAGCGGTGAGTGAGGCAGCTATTGAGCTCCCTCGGGAAGAACATAGTGTAACGAAGCTGCGGTGGTCGTTTCCTTCTGGAAATACTGGCAAACGCATATTCATATAGTGCAATAGCTTTTGGTTAGCTTTTAGGTAAGGTTGTTGTCTCACAGAGTCCGGATTCGAAAGAGATATCTTTAAAAAAATATCAGAAAGATGTTCATCAATGTTTAAAAGCTAAGTGTATACCTTAGTTACGTAGCGGTAGTGAATGTGATTTCTGTTCATGAGGTCTAGAGTTCTAATTCCGGGTCAAACCAACTAAGAGTTACTGGGCTTGCTGCCAAGAAATTCTCAATAGCAGCCCGGAGTTTAGCGCCTTGCCACGGAAAGCATGTAAAGCAGTTAGTCCTGCACTTAGTCTTTCTTTGGTCACGGCAGTTTATCGTTGCATCGAATTAGGAAATAAGGAAGATGGCATGGCTTGTGCAATTTTTAGTTTGCTGCTTTAGTCCTACGGCAGCATTTTCGTAATATATAACTGTATATATAGAAAAAAATCTATTTTCTAATTGTTCTGACAAAATCTTGCCATCAATGCTAAAGAGACCATTTTGAAGCGAAAAGCGAAAATTAATAATAACTACATAATTGATTGCCTCTATCAAAATTTCTAAAACTACTTTGAATTCTACGCAGCTCTAAATATAATTACCTAATTGTATTAAGATTTCCATTGTAGTTATTAGTAAACAAGATTGTTTACTAACAACTTAGTGTAAATCGCCCACAGCCAGGATGCTTACAAAATTCGCATTTAAATTTAACAGGAGATAAATGGTGCCAATAAACGTGGAATCACGGCTGTTTTAGATGCCATACTAATTGTCATTCACAACGCAACGAGCAAGAATTGAGCCGCATTTGAACAATGCCTACATTTCGAGACGCTATTGTTTAACTTATTTTGATTTACGTCGTTCATTTTATTGAAAATAGTAATTTAATTTGTTAATATGTACTAAAAATTATTACACATTTACATTTACATATTATATGTACTGTAAATTATTTATCTATCATGCGTGTATATGTTTGTTTTTGTGCTGATTAAAGTAACGATTATAATTTTTTTATTGAATTTTACAAGAATATATTACATTTTTGACTGAGGCACTGACGGCTATCACAATGCCTGCATATTTTTTAAAATGTGGCTTATATAGGTATATGTCTTAACATATTCGAGACTGAACACCTCACTTTCACGCTTTTGTAAATTGTAATATGGTAATATAAAATGTACATTTTTCTTCACCATACATCTTCACTCATGTAGAGTCTTATCTTACTAACTTCCTTTAAAATCAACAAAAAAATTGTTTATTGATTTTTCATTATTAATAATTTTGCACTCTAGCGGAACACTGAAATCAGAATTGTCTCAAAAATGGAAAGCTGATATAAGATTACAATCTAACGGATTTAACTGTAGATTTAAATCCGTACGACTGCCATTTCATATCAACGCGAAGAAATTAAGAATCGGAATCAAAAATTTCCTTCAGCACCGAAAACATGGCTATCGTGAAATCAATCTATTGAGCATTCCCGTCACGAATATTGTTAGTTCCCAGACAGACACATCAAAATCTATCCACGTCACCTATATTTGGGTTGCTGACGACGTCATTCATTTAAATCGCCCCAGATCCGTCTTAGTTGTGGACCCAGAACATTTGCATGTTACCCGAAACTTTGGAATATAATTAACCGAGTTTGAATAAATAAAATCATACACTTTTTTATTCTTCATTCTTCCTTTGCATACTTTCGATGTTTTATTGCAGTTGCAATTTATTTCTCCATTTCCGTTTATTGTGTTAATTATTTTTGGTTTACTGTATTTTAAGTAGGTTTTTACAGCTACAGAATATTTTACTTCTATTTCTTGTGTTGTTTAATCGATGCAAAATAAGAAAATATTTAATTGAGGTCGATGTAATTACCAATATAAAAACATACATTTTCTCATATAATTTATTTACTTTTATGCCAAGGTAGATTCTAAGTACCCTTAATATTATTATATTATGTATGCCTGTATTTAGCATTTTAAATGAAGTTATATGACAATGGTCAATACTAAGCCAAACGGTGGATGCGGGTGGCCCAAGATCAGTCTGTGTGGAAAACCTTGGGGGCGACCTATGTCCAGCAGTGGACGTCTTTCGGCTGAGATGATGAAGCCAAACACTGAATTAAGAAATCTTTACTAGAAACTTAAGCTCACTCTTATGAGACTACTATTAACATCTTAAATTTCTTGTTCTTAGCTGCAACATAAGATAACGATGTTGACGTACCTGCAATGTTCGGGGTAGGGTAAACATACTAGTTCAATTACTAAAGTAAATGTAACATTATCCTCCACCAATGTCAGGATGCACGTGTAGTATTACGGCTATATTATTATACAGCGGTTTTTCTATGGTAGGTTACATGCAACCGCATGTAGCTAGAATACCAGATTATAGGTTCAGGATAAAAATCTATCTTTATAGTTGTATTCCTAATATTAAAGATAACATACTGAAATTACAAAAAGCAACCCAACTTGAATGACATAGATTCGCCAAATTATAATTTGGCCTCACGTTTATGCTCATATTACACATTAAAATAATATTACTATATACGGATTTTATCGCGGTTTATTTTAGATAACACAACTTTTAACTATTTATTTTCCTCGAATGATTTTTTTTTTAAAAGAATACGATTTCAATTTAATGTAGAGTAATTTCTTATATTTTTTATGATTTATCTACCAGGCGACTTTCGATAGTAGCATATACTCTGGATATTTTGCCCGATGGATGGCAATGAGCTCGCACAATTGCATGTAATGATGGGATGACACGAACGTAGGTGGTGTGTGCATGTGTCTGGTTTATTGTTTTAATTCTTATTCTTCGGGAAGAACACAGTAACAGTATTAATATTCTTACACCAGGTTTCGGCAGAGATTAGTTACTCCCAGAATGAGCAGATTCATTTGTACCGTCGCTAACTAATTGCCAAATGCGCAATTTTTCTATCTTTATCTTCAATTTACTCAGGCGCTTTTCTACCCTATGGTATGCCTATGCTCGCCATCAAAATACGTAGAATTTAATCATAAGTGGAAATATGTAGGTATTCTACAGTCCTGATAACAGAACATTTGCGGAAATAATATAATGATATTTATTGTCATAATATTGCAATACTTATATAGAAATGCAAAATTCTTCTTCTCTCTTAGCCTTTATTATTCCCAAGTCACTTGGGGTCGGCTTTTCTGGTCTAACCGGATTTGACTGGATATCAGTTTTTACACGGAGCGGCTGCCACCTGACCTCCGCAACCCGAAGGCTAACGATACCCTAAGGCTAGACCAGTGTCAGGATATTATAGGGCACTGACTTCCCAATAACGACTGCCATAGATGTTCATGGCACCCGGGACTGACGGCTTAACGTGCTCTCCGAGGCACGGAGCAGGCGATAATTGTCAATCAATACGCACATAATTTCGAAAAGTCATATAACTTCCGAAAGTCAGAGGTGCGCGACGTGGGTTCGAACCCGAGACCCTCTGCATTGCAGTCTGTTGGTCTCCCCACTGAGCTATCGCTGCTACTCTGCTAGAAATGCAAAATTATGAGAAGAAATATTATGAAATTAGTTTTTACTAAATCTCAACATACGAAACTAACTCAAAGACCGAATAAACTTTACTAAACAAATAATACGCCAACGTTCAAAGTGGCTACATGGCTTCACGCTAGATAACTTAAAAGGCTTTAATTGCAGTAAACTTGTTACTGACATTTACTTACCGCAAGCTAAAATTACCTCTATATTTGAAAGTCTTTTACTCTCTTAGCTCAAAGTGAGTGCGCTAAGTTTATAGCCTTAGAGAAGAATTTTGTAAACGCGCGTGGTTCTTAAAAGGAACTCGGGTAATCGAGTTAAAGTGGAAATTTCTTGATTGAGTTTTGGTTTTAGAGAGATTTTATTTGGTTTAAGATTACTGTGGTTATTGGTTGATCTACTGAGTTCTTATAAGTTTAGATTTAACACATTGCACACATATAACGGACACAACAGAAAATTAGTCGTTCGCTGTCATTTTAATCGGCACGGCGTTGAATATCTTAAGCGCAATGGTTTATGTGGTCACGTTGCTACAACGTCGCGTCGAGTTTTGTGAGTTCAATCCGTACATGGTACAGACATTTTTGTGATTCACATATATGTAGTTGTGGTGAGTTCAGGTGTTCTTTTAATTAATTATTTTCATGTTTGTGAAGCCCGCACGATAGAGGTACAGGCCTAGTCTTTCAAAAAGGGATTTTTGATGGATTTCAATACATGCTTATTTTAAAATAGTTTGGTTTTTAAACGTTTTATCAATGAATGTTATGCTTATCGTATAAAAAATATCATACAAAACTAGCATAGCTCACCAATTTTGTGTTTGAGTAGGTATATTCTACGGATTTATATATAATACGCATACAGTATCTTACTTGATTTACTGCCTGTGTATTTTACATATTGTACGCTCATCCATTGAGAGTACTCTTTAATACTTGATCTTTCTTCTTAATTCTCGGTCAGAACCGGATAACATAAAACATATTACGAAAATTAAACTAGTGTTGTTTTAAAATGTGTTTTTAATTTGAAACATATTATTTCATACGTAGTTTATGCGTATCTCCCTGGAAGGTTTGGCAGATATGTATTAGATAGATAGATCTTTATTTGCTAGGAATGTAGTTATTACAATAAGATGTTACAATCGCTTAAACAGAAACCGTATAAATTTTTTTCTTACATCATATAATAAGAATAAAAGGTAATTAATAAAAACTATGATAATAAACAATCCAAGGTAAAGCGTTAAAAATATTTTAAGAGGTTGGAATCTCAAATGTGTATTTATTTATTGTAAATATTTATCATCTAAGAATAATATAGAGTAATAGCATTTAACTACTAAATAATTAAAAAGTAGTTTTATGAAATATTTAATTTATTGATTTTTATGCTGTCAGGTTATATACAATAGGTACAATACAGATAACACTTTTTTTAAATGCTGTTTTATATACCCGTACTTAGTAAATTTTGATATTGGGATACGTCGTCCTTTTTCTAGTATCGTTTAAAGAAAGAAATAAGTTTTTTTTTTTACAAATATTGTTTCCTATGAAAAAGCTAAGGAACACTGTGGCAAGTGCATTGCTAAAAACTATTTATCTGGCTCTAGCTCAATCGCTCCTCACCTATTGTATAACGGTCTGGGGTGGTACATTCAAATCCCATTTGCTTCGTCTCGAACGAGCTCAGAGAGCTGTCCTGAAGGTAATGCTTCACAAACCATATCGATATCCAACTTCCCAGCTATACATAGACAGTCAAGTGCTCACTGTACGACAACTTAGTGCGCTCAATATGATATTAAGGAAGCACGCGAACTTAGAATACAACCCATCATTAATGGAAAACAAACGACTAAAACATGCAGTATGTCCACATGTCGCCACCAAAACTGCTATCACGAACCGTAATTATCACAGTCTCAGTAGCCATCTGTATAACGCAATTAATAAAATTTGTAACATTTATCACCAATCAAAAACCCAATGTAAGATCTCTGTTGCTAAATATCTTCAAAAGTTAACCTACGATGAAACCGAACAGCTCTTTGCAAAGAGAACTTGTTGACTGCAATGTAGTATGGTGCAAATCTTTACACACAGATACACACACTTTTCTAAGACACTATCAAAAATTCACATACGTTCACTTAACTCGACATTAAACTCACCCTCATACACGTACAAACAAAACAAAACATCATATTATTATATTTTATATTATACTACCTTATACCTTGTGTTATGTTATCATATAGTAATAGTTATGTAATTAGAATGATTATTGTCAATGCTAAATAGAAAGCACTATCATTATTCTGTAAGAGGAAGGCGCCAGTGTCTGTAACACAGTTTACACTAGCACAGACACTGATGTTCACTCTGTGTCCAATAGTATGTAGCGTTGAACATAATTGTGTTATTATGTAACTTACGAAGATGGACCATTGTACCTTTATTTTTTGGAAATAAATTATTATTATTATTATTATTAGTTCGAGAATATAAAGACATGGAAATGTCAAGTTTATGAGTTTTGAAAACCGGGAGGATGCAGCTATCTGTAACTTTAAGTCTAAATATAGCTCGAAGTCATCGTTTTTGAGCTTTAAAAATGATTTCTCTTTCGTTGCAATTGCCCCAAAATATTATTCCAAATCTCAAAATTGATTCGACAAGGCCGTGGTAAGCGATAAGTAATGTTTCTTTGTTAACCTATTTTGACAGGTTGTGTAAGGCGTACTCAGATGTATCTACTCATTTTTTTACAGATACAGGTATTAAAGCTACGTTTTCCTAGCTATGAAGTTATATCCCACGAATTAGGGGCGGCGGTATTATCGTCTACTAGACATAATCTTAACTTCGTGGTGCTAATAAGAATGTTCACTTTGAAACATATTTTAAAACAGCACTTCTTTGATTACGTCATATACCTTCATATACCTCTTCTGGTAGTCTAAGTAAAACATTTATGCATTTAAATGTCTTTCCCTTTAATTAAACGTTCCTTTATATAACCAGCGTACAATAACAAGGAACTATTTTGACTAATCTGTCATATTGTTGGCTCGCCATTTGCATAATTGAGATAACTTGGGATTATGTCGTCCCGTAAAGTTATGCGTTCGAATTGAGAAGCACTCACTTTTGATTGATTTACATATGTATTACGTAGTTTGGTCCCAATTAGATAAAACTCTTCGGATATATTAGGATTATGTAATAGGATTGTGATTGATAACTGTAGCTGCGCGTGGCGTAGCTGTAGTGAATACGACTACTGTGCGTGTAACTTTGAATATAATATTCGAGTCGGGCAGAGTTATACGCATTTTCTATAAATAATAGTTAAAAATCTTAACACCAGCACCGAGTCTGGAACTCCCCTCGGTAAACAGCTATGGGCACGACCCTCATATCATGAGACCTAGATATAGCTGTTTTTTGGTGCTTTGTATGTATGCGTGTTCTTATAAAATAATCCTTCTTAGTAACTGCATCCTCCACGTCAATCCCACGCAAACGCATGTTAGGATAAATATTCTTTAAGTTAAACCAGGACACGGAATAATTGTTTGCTTAGTGTCATTCAAATCCATTTATTGTTTAACAATTAGCGCGTGTGGTCTTCTCTAGTTTATATCAAAAATAAAAAAACATTAAATGTTTTACTATTAAATTTATTGTAAGAATTATTATCTGGAATATCTATAAATATAATGATTTGGAAGTTCAAGGGAGAGGCTTTTGCTCATCAGTGGGATGCCCCAAAAAGCTAATAAGTAAAAGAAGATTATCTAATTGAGTTATCAGTGTTTATATTTTGTGTAACTGCTAATCTTTTGTCGTCATTATAAAAGAGAGTTTTGACGCGTTAAATATTGTATTATTTAATTGTGTGTGACGATGTGTGAGACGTACGATGCTTTATATACGCGCAAGTATATTTCAATATCCGACAAAATGTGCACAAGCTTAGCTGCATTCAATAAAACTCTTTTAAAGTGGTGGTGATACATTAGCTATTCTTTTTTAAAACTTCCAGATTATTTGTTAGTCTTTCGTATCATAACCACACCGGCTGTTTTTTAACTGAATCGATTTCATGGCCTCTTTTACTGCAGAAGTAAAAAGTAAACCCTTGCAGCGCAATAGTAATTTTCCTATGAATATGTTATTTTACAGTCAAAACAAAGGTGTGTTCGTGCCAAGAAACATTTGCATGCTACACGGGTGTTTGGAACCTTTTTTGTTTTTGTTTTGAAAGCACAGGAACACTGGCTGGAAACACGTCAGGGCATACACAAGCGATAAAAAGCATTTTTGCAACACAGTTTATTGTTAAATGCATTTTAGGCTTATTGTTCTAAATTTAAAATACAGTAGTAGTTTTTATTGGTAAGCTGCCATTTCTAAGTCAAAGGTATAATTTCCTTTGGGAATATTTTTATGCTACATAGTTAATTAATAAACAGGTAATAATGAATAAAGCAACTGTTTCGGTAGCTGAGGGCTGTCCGTTGGTCTGTCGTTGTGATTTGTTTGTGAATTTCGTTTAGGAGTACGTGGAGGAGTAGACGTAATAAATTACTTTATTTTTCTCTGACGATACGTGTTTATTTGATAATAAATACAATGGGTTTCTCAAATCGAATGTTGTATACGAGTGAGCAGTGACAAAGCGAAGTTAGCCCCCCTTGCCGTTCGCATAAGACGCGGTGTTTGGCTGTCACATGTACGATCTTCATATCGCTGTCACTGCGACGTCGTTCCGTATGTACACAAGCGCGGTAACAGCAACAATATACCATTATATATGTAGAACGATGTCTTAAGACATATTCAAATCAATGGAATAGATAATAGATCGATAGTATTAATTAGTGCATTGTCTCTGTTACGAATAGAACCTACATACAAATTATTACGCATCAATATCCTAATATAAACATATATACTATTAGCCACACAGAGGATTTCTAATTGCAAAACGCTTACAGCATAATATATTGAAAGCCCTTTAATAGGCTTAAAGTAAGGGAAAAGCAAATAATATAAATCTTACCATAAAATAACACAAAGATTGCCAAAATAAAAACTAAACCAAGGCAGTAGTGAAATATGAAATTGTGTGTAGGTATAAGTAGTCGTTCTTGTTTTTTATTGTACATGTTTACAGAAGTAATATAAGTACAATATCGAACAAAGTATACAAATATGACTTCCCTTTACTTGTGTAAAGGGAAGTCATATTTGTATACCATACTTATATTTTATTCGTCCAACGTTTGTACGTTGGACGAATAAAATATAAGATAACAGCTTTACCTGCGGTTATGCTCTTTTGACTTTAATGGTATATTCCACAGAACCTACACATTTTTCAGAATAATATGTGGCTTATGTCAATGTATGTGTAATTTGCCCTATAACCCATGTAGAGCCGCTACTAGTTGCTGCGTAAAAGTAGGACAAAACAATAAACATGTTTTCAGGTTTATAATGTTATATGGATTAGGAATAATATTATAATAATAATAATAATAATATTCTACCACATACACACAACACCATCTAGCCCAAACTAAGCAGAGCTTGTACTATGGGTACTAGACAATGGATAAACATACATATATACCTTTTTTTTTGTAAATACATACATATTATACATAGAAACACCCAGACCAAGACAAACATCCATGTTCATGCACACAAATGTTTGACTTGTGCGGGAATCGAACCCGCGACCTCAGGCGTGGCAGTCGGTTACACTAACCACTACGCCGTAGAGGCCGACATTCGTTTAGATGTCTGGATTTCAACTAAATGAAGGAACGGATTGTAATCAAATTTTGTATGGAGATACTTCTAATGAACATCATGCAAGAATAGCAAGAAAGACCATACTTAGTGGCGGATCGTGCATTCTCGCGACTACGAGGTTATCATATACATATACAAACATAATACTAAAACTTTCGTAAGCATAATTATAAACGATTATGAAAATATTTGTATTATACTCTTAATCGTAACAAAGGTTATCTTTATAAAGTAAAATAGTACCTACGATATTTGATAATACATGCATCGTTTATCGTACATTGTATACATACATACTTAATATTGTATACTGACTGAATGTCAATCAATCAATCAAGTTTAGAGCCTGGAGGAAAATGTGACTTCTCCGAGGTCTACTCCTTCCTTTTCGTCCTTTTAAGATGGTCTTTATAAAGTCGTCATGTCGTATCAACTTTTCCACCACTTTACCTCTTCGATTCTCCATATCGTCCAAAATACATGTTTCTTTTAATACATTAAGAACTTTTTCGTTTGTTTGAATCCACTCATCTTATATTTACTTTAACGTGATTTTTCGTAGCAACAGAGACACGAGTGGGAGAAGGAAAAGCAATGGAACTCCATTCTATTTTGAGCTGTGCACGAGATCTCGCGTTAAATTTCCAGATCGACAAAATGATTTGGGTATTTCTGCCAAGAAACTCTTAAAAGCCTGGTCTGAAACTTTGCTTGCTATACGTCATAACGGTAATTGCATTATGATTGACGAAATGTTGGCGAACGACACCTTTTTTTTAAGTAATTCGAAAAAATTTACGTGATACTAATGTACGTATATTTTATTATATATTTTTCACTAGAGTACCTTATATACGTAACAGTTTTATTGTACCCTTCGTGCACACCAAAACCGTTTCATTCAGCAGAAGTTCCTCTTGGCTACGTGACCTCTTTTTACGACACATGCTTCTGTTTCTTTTAATTTCATGAATATTTTAGGTGGTATTCATTTTGTCGCATGACTGTAATCTTAGTAATGTATTGAACGTGTACTCAACGTAATAATATGAGTATGTATTAATATTTAACTGAGGTAAACGTGAGCGTAGTATAAAGGCCTAAAACGCCCACAAGCCTCAAAATTCCTTAGTCGTTTTATTGGGTATTTTATCTTTTTATTGTTTGTATTTCTTTAGCTGTTTATTTTTTAAATTGTGTCTTATTCAGCTCGGAGAAGGAAGTATTTCTCCATATTATAATGTATTATATGTTGAATTGACAATAGATGACATATGTAATTATTTTGAAAGAAACAACTTGCGTGTATACGTAATAATTACTGTATTACGGCGGACTTTACAAACTTTCAATTAACAGACAAAGATCATCAAAACTGCTATGGTAACGAGGTGTTAATCCACAACTAACAAGTAAAACATGCAACAGCATGTTTTCCTTGTTAGTTGTGGATTATAGATATTTTTGACCAATATGTGACATCGAACCCGACAGGGCAACACTCGTTCAGAGTAGTAGAACCTTGCTGATTTCAGCATGAATGGGCCGGCTCAACCGGGGAAGGACTACCCTCTCACAGAATATCGACGTGAAATAGCAGTATTCCTACTGTTGTGTTTCGTTCGGTGAGTGAGAGTGACGGAGGCTCAATCAACCTCTTTCCCCCTTCCCTACCCGCTCCTTCTCCTTCCCACTTCCTTTCCTAAAGGATTAGCAACACGCAAGTAATGCCTCTGGTGTTGCAGGCGTCCATAGGCTACGGTGACCACTTACCATCATTCAATGAATCAGGTGGGCCATATGACTGATTGCCACCTTTGTAGAATAAAAAAAAGAAAGCCCTGTCAGTAAAGAGATAATCTTTTAAATTTGCTGTCATAATTTGTATGTTAATGTGTGTATTTTTAAGTAAATCCATTTCTAATCAAGAAAATTAGTCACATGTAATTAAATTATTGAATTATTACAGTTATAGTAATATAGTTATAAAAATTTGGTGAATAGTAAAGTCACAGGTTAACTAATTTTCATAAGTGCAAACGCAGGCTTGCTATCAGTTTTTTCAAATATATCAGTGGCAGCAACTCGGTATTTAGACAGTTATTTTATACTAGAACGCTAACAATATCACTTAAACATAATTCGCGATATATAACCTAACCTCTCAGCAATATGTACTATACACGCAAATTTTGGCAACTTATCCTAATTATTAGAATGTTTGAAGATAATTGTAGAATTACTAAAATAAATATCTCACTTACTAATCCCATTACCGCAATTGAAGCTGAAGTGAAGTGAAAACTTCAATCAAACGTAATGTAGTTTGCTTATCAAACTAGGTTTTCTAGTTGCAAGTCGGCTGGTATATAATTTAATTGAATTAGTTTGAAAAGATATATACCCACGTAATAAAATGGAGTGAAAGTAAGTAGTTCTATATAGCATATTGGTTAACTGTAATTTGAGTAAGTGACCAAGAGGGACAGGAAAGTATTTTTATAGTGTCGAATATATACTTCTGGTTATGATTATAATGTGATATCTAATGTAAGTAGAAAATTTGACAGCATGGATGACGCTATGGTTTTAATAGTAATGGTATTACAGCTAAAATGGTGTTATGTGTGTATTGGTGAGGGGCTTGTGACATGTTAGACACAAGTAGCCACGTTCTGTGTCCGTTGTTTGTAAACTACTCCGGTAGTAATACGTATGTAAACATATGAGAGTCTAAAATATAAATAACATAACCTAGTTACATAAAAACATCATGATAATTTGAGTTATCACAATAACTCTTATATAAGAGTTTTCTACATTACTTCGGCTAACTTTGGTTTTTTTAAAGACGGCTCCTGTGTCGCATGGTATTTACAATCATTTAAGCAATGTACACAAAGAATATCCAGACTTAGATCAACTATTTGTAGATCACACAATTTTTTGTCCCGTGTGTAGGGATCGAGCACACCACATTGGGCGCAGTGACAGCGGAGAGGTGATTACTTAAACCATAAAACCATCATAACGTGTAGTAATATGTAAACGTATTAAGTCTTTAATACAAAAAGATACATCCATAACAATAATATGAATTCATAGCTATTAAAATGCAATTAATTATTCATTTCAATAACAAAACCGCTGTCGTATACAGCGAACATTACTGCCACATTTCTCACACCTCACTCGCATCCGTAACGCTCAAACGTCCAATAAAAAAGACATTTTCCTGTTCAATAAAGATCAATAGTTCGTTCACAATACTACCTTCAACTACCTCGTTCCTTTACTTTGATCGTTTGCTTCTCTGAATACTATGTAAATGAAGCATTTTCCGCCTCCAATATTTCAAGGAAGGTACAATACAGAAATGTCCATTGTGACGACCGTAAATATATGCTAATGGCTGTCTGATGGGGTGAACTAGTTGATTCACTTAAAATTCGATTGACGGCCAAAGGTTCTGTGATAAAGGAATTAAAAGAGTTATGAATTATGTATTTAAAAGCAGAGAATGAAGATGATTTTAATGGATTTTATACTTAGATTGTAAATTTATGACGATGGAATCAATGTTGAATTAAAGCTTGATGTTGGCAGATCCTATTATGATCACTACAAGTTCACGCTGCTACGTTGGTTCTGTTATGTATGTTGATGCTTATGTATGTGATTTCATAAACCTGTACTTACGTCTGTATCTACTGTATTGTCCAAAAACAATTTTCTCAGGAATCGTTAATCAGTAGTAGCACTGTCTACAGATACTTTTTACCACCTACACCTGCGTTTTACCAGCTTTGTTAGAAGTACTACAGTACTGCTTATAAAATTTTGGTGTAGTGTACTGCGCCAAAGAAAAATAAAACATGCACGACGTGGTTGTAAATCTTATAAAAATGCTAAGCTTAAACTTATCTTAATATGCGTTATCCATGTCTAAACGATTAATAAAAAAAAACGATCCAATTATCACGCTTGCTGAATGAACTGGCAGCTGAAGAACAGCAAATTGAATTAAGAATACGCATACTCCATAAATAAACTCAATTGTTTCTTAAAATATTCACAGGAAGCACTGGAAATACCGATACACCAAATCATGATCTGCATGCGTAACTTTAGGGACGTGCATAACAATATTTGAAATATTTGTGCTGTTATAAAATGTAACATCCGTAAATTTAATATCACCCAGTATTTAGACGGTCGCAGTTTAAAAAAATACAGCATCTGTTTGTACTCTATATTTATTTACTACTTCAATGATTTTCAACCCTTAATCTGACATTAATATTTCGAGAATATATGTATATATGTATATATTGGACACACAAGATTTTGATCGAATTCGAAACCTCGTGTACAGCTTTCGCATTCATTGCCTACACGCCACTGCGGCAGCTTAACTTAGTTTTAACATCAGTTTAATATATCTTGTTGACTTGAATATCTACAAAATATAAACCCCCAAAGGTAGATATATCTACCTTTGGTTTATATATATATCCACAAAGGCAGTTTGGAAACACACAAAAGAGTTTCGTGAAGTAGAAATAACTTGAGTGCAGAATTATCCACTTTAGTTAAGTTTATCTTTAAATGAACAAAACATGTCCATTTAAACTTAACCTGTCCTTTGAGAAACAAAACTATGCGGGCCAAACCGCGGCTGCATAATTCTATAAAGTCACAATTAAATGAACATAAGTTTATTTAATATGATATTCATAAATAAAAAAAATTATATTAACAATTGTGTCGTAGAAATAATATTATAATGATATCATTAATATAAATATGCTTACACGTATATAACAAAAAATATCATACAAGCAGGTAGATAGAGGCTTAGGAAGGGCTTCGTATCTAATATTTTTTATTTCGTTTCAAGATACAAGTCCCACACAATCTTTCCTGTATCACGAAAGACTACAAATATTGGAACGACGAACACTAAGACACCCACGCTCGATTTTTGAGTCACACTGAAGGTATTCCCGTTTAGGGATTACAATACCCGACGCGGTATAGGGGCGAGGTGCACTTTAACTATGACACTATCCGTGCATTCATCAGTATTTCATTAAATTTTAATGAGTGGATAAAAGTCGTGACAAAAAGCAAAGCACTTTATCGACTACATTAATGAAAGAACAACACATAACATTTTAATTATAATTTAATATGAAACTAATAAGTGTGATTGGTTATAGTTAGGTAGAAAATACGCGTGATGTCACGGGTTTAATTGTGGTAAACAGTGATTGGGTGCCTGTCAAGAAATTCTCAGTAGCACTCAGCAACAGCAGTGCCAGACTCCGTGTTTGCAACTATACATATAACCGCGGCCTTCTATTACGTTGGACCTTAAAAAAGCTAGCGAAATATGGTCTAATATTCCTTCTACTAATCGGGCATACAGTCGTGAAACTAAGATTGAAAAAAATAAATTTATGTCGAAGCTATGTTTTGTATGCATATTATATAATTGCAAAAATTGTACTATAAAATTTACTATCTACTTAATCTACTACGCAATTTTCGGTAAAATATTTGGCATATTTTTTAACGCTGCTCTCACGAATTTTATTTACTCAAACTTAATAAAGTAACTCAAAAATGTAAAGCATTAGCCGTGTTGAGGCAGCTAATAATAAAACATGCCATCGCATCCCGTGGGTGTCGTAAGAAACGTCTAAGGGTCGTGTTGTAAAAAGACCGTCACATCCATATTATAATATATGGAGCTGTACCTATCCAATTCTTTAGCAGGGTATAAAAAGAACCTTCGCTCGAATCTTTTTGATATTCAATTTTAGCGTTTGAATATACTAACTTCTCTCGCCCCACAAAACTTCACAACTCCCCAATTCTCTTAACAATCAAATCGTACTTTACTGCAAGAAATCTTTTGAAATCACTTCACTGTTCTCTCACAAGGGAAGAAGATGTCTTTCTAAAGGGCTTTTCATAATTACAGAGTTACAAAATAATTTCTAGTAAGCTTTAAAGAAATACAAATATAAAAAAAATTCCAACGTCATTCACTGAAAAGTTTGACGTGAAATTTTTATTTCGACGTAAAGTTTCTGTGAGAGAAGTAGCTATAAGTCAGTGCCTGAGGCCAACAAAGGAAGATTTGAAAAAGTCCAAACGTAACACTTCAGAGATCTGTGATATTTTTGTACCAATAATTTTCTTTGTAGTGTGCTTTTGCAAAAATAATATTTTGTTCAATGTTTAGCTAAGTGTTTAAAATGTATTTATATTTTTTATTTATAATAATATAATAATAATATTCTATCACAAACACACAACACCATCTAGCCCAAACTAAGCAGAGCTTGTACTATGGGTACTAGAGAATAGATAAACATACATATTTACTTTTTTTTGTAAATACATACATATTATACATAGAAATATATAGACCACGGCAAACATCCATGTTTATGCACACAAATGTTTGACTTGTGCGGGAATCGAAACCGCGACCTCAGGCATGGCAATCGGTTATACTAACCACTACGCCATCGAGGCCGTCAAATTTTATATTTAATTAAATACGATACGATCTGGCTATCATTTTAAAACAAATCTACTTCAACGGGAAAGATACAGGTCTGCTGACAGTATGCTCTTTTTGTTAATCATTTTTCGTTAAAACAAGCATAGCTGTTGAAGTGTTGCGCTTAATAATATATAAGATATAGTTAAGGTTATCTCAGCTTCGGTTTTTTCCCCTATTCAGATTATACACGAGCCACAGTAATGAAGGACCAAATGAAGAGAGAGATTGTATGCCGAGTGATTAAATTGTAAGCGAAATAACGTAATGTATGCAGAAAGTGCAGTAGTAATATTATCGTGTTCTATTCACATTCCATGCTAGTTCTACCGAGTAACACGGATTGCATAATCCCTTTTATCGATAGTCATTAGAGTAAGCTGACATGAAGTAATGGTGGAATTCCTAATAAACTCAAGCACCTGCAAACTGTCCGCGCAGTTTGGCTTAAAACTTTGAGCCAAATTGAAATGACTGCCTATGTGATAGCATCTAGACTTTGAATGTTTTAACGTTTTTAAACTTTATCGATTTGTACACATAATTAATATAAATATTAGACAAGAGGCTTTAATCAAAAATAAGTATTTAAAGGTAATAAATACTTATTGATTGCCTGACGCTTGCAAGTTAATACCCGTCGGTCGAAACGTCGGGCAACCAATAGTTATAGGTATTTATTACTTTTAAATACTTACTCGCAATTAGGTCTAGAATTCTTTCATTTTATTATCCTTAATCCTAGTTGAATATACAATTTACTTTTTATTAATTAAAAGTCCTGAAACCTCATTGGAGATGTACAGGTGTGACTCTGTACGTGTATTCATCTAGAAATGCATAATATTTTAGTACAACCATTTACATTATTCAGTTCAAAAACACTTTACTGCTCACAGATTGTTGCAAACATGAATTGACTACCTAGCAGTCATAAACATTACTGCTTTCCGTTGTATTAAAACAATGAGCCGACGGGTACAAGCATAAAACATTACCCGGAATTAATAAAATACAATATCGCTACCAATTATAAGTTATTGGCAATTTGAACTCGTTTGTGTTCGCGGCAGTTAGTTATTATCTTCATGTATAAACTTTCGCGTCTATAAATATAACACTAAGTTGAGTTTGTATTTATTTAATGGAAACCAATTAAATGCGTAAATAATACTATGAAGGAACGGAGTGTTGTATGCCTGCCGCAAAAGAGAGGCAATGCCGACTAGAACAAAATTGCGTCACCTATCCTGGCAAAGAAGATAGTATAATGGTAGTAGCAATCGTACTTCAAAGTCCCTCAAAGTCAACTGCACGGATGACGTAGTAGTTAAAATGGTCATCTCGCTACTTCCACTGTGCCAAGTGTAATGAATGTGTGGCTTTGATCCATACACGGTACAAAAAATTTAGTGATTCGCAACTATTTGTGGATCAGTTAGTTTTTAATATATTTATTAAAGGCCTGCCAGGTGTTCTATGTGTCCGTTGTTTTTTTTTAACGTTTGTAATGTTCCCACTGGAATTATTCCTAGTGCGGCAATTGATTTAAACTAAAAATAAACTGTCAAAGCAACGACACGTCATTGTTATTTTTAATACGTCATCACAGAAAAACTATGGAATACAGTATTCAAATGAAAGAGTGACCTTGTCTGCGGTGTATCGATTTCTGACAGAACATTTTATGTGAAGCAATTATGAGTCTATCAAATAGAGCAGCGATAGCTTAGTGGGGAGACCAACAGACTGCAATGCAGAGGGTCTCGGGTTCGAACCCACGTCGCGCACCTCTGACTTTCGGAAGTTATATGATTTTTCGAAATAGTGTGCGTATTGATTGACAATTATCGCCTGCTCCGTGCCTCGGAGAGCACGTTAAGCCGTCGGTCCTGGCTGCCATGAACATCTATGGCAGTCGTTATTGGGAGAGTCTCAACACAAAAGATCCCACTGGGTCGAAGTGTCGCCGGTCTGCACTGACTGGCCTCTCTCACATATGATTTGAGTCTATCAATATTAATTGCTATATCTGTTATCTATTTACTATATCTGTAACTAAATCTTTAACGTATACTGTTAGATTCTGACATAAATAGATAGGTACAGCTATAATTATATTAAATTTTATTATAATACTAATTCTCGTAACAAAAACTATTCAAAATAAATTTCCGATATAGTGTCAGGGAAAAAGAATTTCAAATAGTCTTAAATAAAAAAACACACTAATTGCGAACATAATTGCATTTTATTTCACATAAGACGTAATCCAAACTCTATATTGAACAGTTTTCATTTCGAGATAGAATAAAATATATTTAGAATACTCACCAGGAAACCTTGTCACAATTTATGTTTAACGATAAGACGCAGGAAATAGCCTGCTTGAGGTAAATTAAAATGACAGATTAAAATCAGTAAAAATAACCACACACATTTATCATATTATGCTTAAGCATAAATGTAATAAATGTTCATGAGCCGTGGATTTCCTTGAAATTTCTTTTCATACTCCGTAATAATTTTAATTTTAATTTACTACCGCTAAGATTTTAAATGCTGAAGACTTTATGAAACAATTACCCATTCTTCGCAATGGAGGACTTTCAATCAGATGAATTATTCCGTTCAGCAGACCGTTTCAGTATTGATGTTAGAAACTTCTTATTTTAATTTATTGTAAAACTTTGTTAGCGAGTAGAATCAGCAAATAGCGTAGTTCTGCTATGCGTTAGTCGAAGTTTGTTAAAACATCTTTATTATTAGTTTAAAGTCGTAGCTCAACAGACTGATACTTTTCTAATAATCTTTTACAAGAATCACTTTGCAAGCGATGCAATTTGGAAAGGTTCCTTGTGTCATTAAATATTTTATCATGGCTAAAAATGATTTTGACTAAATACTCATACCTGGCACTTGATAGAATTCAAATATGCTCTGATCATTTGCATCATAAATTTGACAGCTTACTTCAAAACGCTATTCCAAAGGCTTAATTGAAATGTATGTATCCAAGAAAACAAGAAAGGCAATAAATAACGTATTTATAATAACAGGACAGAACAGCTTGTTAGAGGACATATTAGGTACATTTGTAGATAGCTGACAAAAAAGATGTAGCAATATTATAAAGTAGCACATACATATACGATGCCACTCTACCAAATAGTCAAAGGACCTAATTGAAGTGCTGTTAGAAATTTTAATTAGGTCGACCGTACTGCTCGGCCAGAATCAGTTTTAAATTCCAACGAACGTCTACTATGGCACACAAATATTATTTATATATATTATTTTATACTAATAAATATAATATATTAGTACATTGAGCAGTGGATATTTATATAGTGAATCCCATATATATTGATAAATAATTTTCAAATTTAACACCTTGCTTTTAAAACACGTCTCTGCTATATTAATTTTTGAAGTCATTTCTGGATAGATCGTATTAAAAGAATCTTTTCTAAAACAGCTGCTTTCCGGCTTCTGATGAAACAAAGCCTTACATAATATCACACGTCCTTTGAGAGAGATAAGTCTGTGTCCTGTCCAATTTTCCGTTCCGTTGGAGTGAAAACCGGGTTACGTACTCCTTCATTTTACGATGCCATCGACCGTTCGCATTGTGGTTTATACAGATTTCTTTATCACTTTCGTTTCGAGCACAGTGACACTGCGCAGTAACGGTTACTGTTACTGAGTCTCTCTACCCACGACATAACACTACAAACTCAATTTATCTAGTTTTATCTACTTCCATCATGATAAAGAAACATACGGCCTATGACAGCTTCGCCAGAAGCATCATTCACGTGTTGCCAATCCTCGGAAAACTAATTTAAAAATAAGTTCATAGGAAAGGAATAAGAAATAAGCGTGTACGCCTTTACGCGCCGGGTGAAACGCTGCACAAGTGGCCCGTATATAAAACATACTAGTTTATATCCACTATCACTATATAATTGGCAAAGGAGAATTCTTCTACTATTAGAAATAAAAGTAAAAAGTAGTAAGTAATAAAAGGTTAAAAGCAAAAAGCTGTGCGATATTAAAAAATATGATACGGTAAGAAGATAGATTCACTTATTAGCTGCGATTGTGTTCGAATGAACGGATTTAAGTCATGATCTCACCCCCAACATTTAACCAACATTGATTGAATCAGAAAATCGACTGGTGAAAATTATATGACAGATATTATATTTAATTTTTTCCTTAAGAAAGACTACTCTCTCACTAGAAATAATTACTACCACATCACGGGGGACTTTACAAACATTCAAACAACAGACACAAAGAACAGACAACTATTTTCTCATATTAAATCCCATAAATCGTGAAAGATTCTGTATAAATAAAAGCGATAGGTATATTAAGCTGATTGCTAACTATTCATTACCAGCGACCACCCTCTACTCTATTTCGTTTCTACATCAATCATATCGCCATGCCTACAAGTGATTGCTCAGTTAGCGACCACTGAGCGAGTAATCACCCGAGACACTCAGATAATCGCTCATAGCTCAACCGTAAAACTATCTTAACTTTACACTTCTTTCTTTCGTTGATCGATCATTTCGTTAAATAACCAACTCGTTATATCTCTTACTCAACTTGCTTTTTACTAATCATCGCTAGTAGGACAAGTGCTGCTAAATTGCCAGTGACATTATTTACTTTAACATGAAATAAGAAATTTACAAAATGGTTTAGATTTCGTTTTATTACGCTTAATAAAAAACAGAGCCATCAAAATAAGTTCGAAGCTATATATTAATGTGGTTTGTTTTTTAATAGCTGTTGCTTAGAATGCTATAAGCATATAATATAAGTAATATGTTATAAGCAGGTAAAATTACCAAAAATTTATTTATGACAAACATTTAAACAACTTACTCAAAGACCATCCAGACTCAAAACAACTATTTGTCGAGCACACAAATTTTGTCCCGTGTATGTTGAACCCGTAACACTCGGCGTACTGGTAGTAGAAAAGGCGACTCCTTAGAGCACTACGCCTGCCATGCATTCAATAATAATAATAAGTTTATTTATTTTCTTTCACAAAGGTAACTTACATTCTATAACATTTTGTAACATATGTAACCAAATGCACCTTTGTGAGAGACTGGTATCTGAACTAGGAAAATCCTGTCAGACAGATTACCAGGCTCCCAAACTTAACAATTAATCACAAATTGTATGAAAAAAAGTGAGCTAGAGACAATTTAAAAGTTACCATTTTTAAATAAAAATAAAAGAAAAATTAATGTTAAAACAAAACTATATAGTATGTGTGTGTGTGAGTTGTGTGTTTATGTTGTCTGTTTATGTTGTGTGTTTATGTTGTGTGTGAGTGTGTGTGTGAGTATGTGCGTGCGTGCGTGCGCGTGCGTGCATGCGCGTGCGCGTGCGTGCATGCGCGTGCAAATATTATTGTTAACAGGAGATTTTCAGTGTCATCGTAACTGGATCTCAATGGAGAAGCATTTGCCATATCTTGGTATGTCATATATCTAACACAAGGCCATATGACAACTATTCTACACGTGTGCAAGAAAAATAAACCGTTCTTTTTAAAAGACTAAATTTCACAAATCTTTAACCAACAAGAACGTACATCTTTTCATACAAGTCACGTATAAACTTATACTAACTCCGCTGCTATTGTCACGTTAATCCTGGTATCGTATTATCACACCATATCGTATCGTATTATCACATACAGCCCCTACAATATTGCCTTTTCCTAACCATTATCGTATAACTTTCGCGATAATAATATTATTTATTACTTGGAGAGCATCGCGGAACTTAAGCTTGGAAACTTTAAAATAATTTTGTACGCTACACGTGAAACCTTTCTAATATTTTCTCCATGGTATATTTGTAGCTTGGATGTTACTAGAGTTATGAAGACCTCGAAGTTTGCTTTTACAGCTTCTGATCTGTTTGAAATGTGATTTAAATACAAACAAATATCTTATAGCAATTTAACGATTTTGTAGGATTACTAGAGCTTCTAGAGTGCATCGTGGACATTGGCAGATGCACACTTAGATGATTCCAATGCAATCATAAGTAAGAGAGTTGCATCCCTGATGTGTCGGGTGCGGGACAGCGCCAGTGGTATGCTTGCTGTTATGACCGATGACTTTAACGGCAATTTATGGAGAAACTGGCTCCAAATCCAATCACTACGATAGTCTCCATGTAATATAATACTAGGTTCCTAGTTCCTGTTATTACCTAATATGTTCTGTAAAGTTCGAAATAAACCTGAAACCCGATATTCACACGGGAACGGGATTTACGCGGGTGAAACCGCGGGAAAACTACTAGTTAATTATATGGCAGAATTTTATGTTATCCAAAATTTCCAATTTATTGTTTCAATAGGAAGTATCCCGCTGCGCGGGGCTTATCTGACAATTGATGAATCGGATGTTTTTTATTCTGCATACACAAATTGAAAGAAAAATATGGAGTACTTAAAGTGTAGTACTATGTACTGTTAATTTCAAGCAATAAGTAAAAATCGCACTTGCTAATATTAAACTCTTGGTTTATGAATGAATTTATTATTTTGTATCCTTTTCAAGTACGTAACAAGTTGTTGTATAGTTAAAA
This sequence comes from Catocala fraxini, assembly GCA_930367265.1. Classification (NCBI taxonomy): domain Eukaryota; kingdom Metazoa; phylum Arthropoda; class Insecta; order Lepidoptera; family Erebidae; genus Catocala; species Catocala fraxini. The sequence continues at coordinate 9,633,022 of OV884038.1, forward strand.
TTGATTTATTGTTTAATGTTTTTAAAAACGTATTATCTTTATTAAAATCCATGAAAATAAGTTAAAAGTAACATATTTTTAATCGCACTATTCTACATGATGACATTTAGAATAAACAAGTTCTAAAAGACAAAATACATACTCGATAAAGTACATATATTGACTGAAGTGCACTGTTCTTGTATAGTTACTGAGTTTATACCATACCTTCAGCTTACGTCTTAATTAAAACAATTGCTTTTATTTTAACATCTATTATTATTCATTCGTATATTTAAAATCCAGAAAACAAAATACAGCATATATTACTCTGTCAAGAAAGTACCGGGAAAATATCAATAATACACAAAATGTTAGTTATTCATCCACATTTATTTTATCGCCTTCAAAGTATGCTTCATCAGAAACGATACATTTACGCCAACGAATAATCCAATCAACGAAATATTTTTTAAATGCTTTTTCCGGAATTGAGTTAAGTTCTCACCGCGAATTCTTCTTTATGTCTTCTACCGAATGAAAACGGGTGCCACGAAGTGGTAATTTGAGTTTAGGAAAAAGAAAGAAGTCGGCTTGAGCCATACCTGGTAAATAAGGTGGTTGATCGATGGTATTTGTTGATTTTTTGGTCAAAAATTCGTTCACAATAATGGCTTTGTGCAAAGGCGCATTATCGTGATGCAAAATTCAAGAATTTTATTTCCACAAATCTGACCTTTTCCGTCGAATTTCCTTCCTTAAACGCCGCATAACGCACAAATAATATTCTTTATTTACTGTTTGACCTTCCGGCAAAAATTCCAAGTGCACAACACCATGATAGTCAAAATAAAAACCGTCAACATGACTTTGATTTTTGATTGACTTTGGCGTTGTTTTTCTGTTTCAGTTCAGTTGGAAGGCGCCACTCCGAAGCTTGTTGACTAGTTTGCATGTCAAACTCGTAAACCCACGTCTCGTCACCAGTAACAATGCGTTTCATGAATGTAGGGTTGGAATTGACTCGTTTTAGCATGTCCTCGGCAACTCTTATGCGATTGAGTTTTAAGAGAAAATTCAGGTCTTTTGGGACTAGCCGAGCGGCAACATTTTCAGTGAATCCGAACATGAAATTCCATTGGTGATGAAAAATTTAAGACAAACTCTTTGTTCGATGTTTTTGTCCATTATGAAATTCGCAATACACACTAGATATGATCTAACTAAAAACAGCACTGTATTTAATTTAACTAACAGATGCAACTCAAACGCCGCACCAAAATGGAAAACAGTTTTGCCAGTCTAACAACAAAAATAAATTAAGAAATTGAATTTGGAACCATAAACAAATCATTCACACCGGATACTTTTTTGACTGAATGTATATTTATAGTTATGAAAACACTTTCCTACCATGACGACAGAAAATCCTGCAGACGGACACCATTGGCTTTATAACTAGCTTATCGTAAACATGGCATATACATGTCAAAATTCAAATAAAAGTAATAGAAGATTATAATGTTAATGTTAGGACATTTTTATTAGCAGTCAGTAAAACGAATATACGAGAAGATAGACGTATATGAATTCAAAGAACAACGAAATAACGTTACGATCATAGTACAACTTCTATCAATCAATTTTATTGACGTGTAAGTTCGTAACACCCGGCTGGTGTAAGGTACATTTATTATTTAAAACAGGAACGCCTCATCCACCATTCCTTTTCAGTGCTTTTACCATAAAGCTTTCCAAAGCCTCAGTATTTCTTTCAGAGGTAAGGTTGGTTGTATTGTAGTGCTTTTTACTGTTAAAAACATCTTTCGTATTGTTTGCACGTACTTCCAACTATTGAATTATTTAATACATTTAGTTTTTACTTATGGATACGGATGTTACGGTAAGAAATAAGAGTGATTTGAATAGACCGGAATTAATACTATATAATATATAATAAACATAAACATACACTTTTTATTTCGAATGTATTAGTTTATAATTAATATCTTTATTATTTTTTTAGACCACTCGCGCTCCCCTATCTAGGAATATTGCCAGTGTCGTGGGAGACATTCAAACAACGGACACAAATAATCTTTATTAAAGATATGATGTAGTCTGTCAAGACTTAAAATATTAGAATCTATTGTGTCTGACCACTGGTGTGCCCCTGCGAACCAATAGGCAAATGATATATTAAACTTTGGTAACAGATACTGAGACATTCAAACAACGGACACAAATAATCTTTATTGAAGATATGATGTAGTTTGTCAAGACTTAAAATATCAGACATCATTAAAAATCTATTGTGTCTGACCACTGGTGTGCACCTGCGAACCAATAGGCAAATGATAAATTAAACTTTGGTAACAGATACTAACATTTCGAAATTAAAAATTTATTGCAATTTAACGGTGAGCATAGCTGAGAAAAAGTATTTAAAACGTTTGGGTTAGTATTATATAGATTGGTCTCAATTGAGAGGTGATTTATTAAGCTGCTAACAAAATTTGAACAAAATTTATAGCTTTTTGTAAATCGTGGCGACATCTTATAAGTACTATTATCCATATTTAGTCTTCAAGGGTAAGCAGAGGTATAACACACCAATATCTTGTCAAGTACGATTTTAGGACCCACGAAAAAAGGACAAACTTACTTAGCGTCAGACAGACCCAATAACGTTTTACCCAAACCGGGCATCCATCCCGAGACCTCATGCACAGCAGTTTAATTATTTAATGTTAATAAATCTTGAACTTGGAATAACTCCCGTATGCAGGTGACTTTATAAACATTCAAACAACGGACACAAAGAACATCCAGACTCGAAACAACCATTTGTGGATCACACAAAGTTTTGCCCCGTGTAGGTTGTATATACTTTTAAGGCATTCAGAGTACATTTGTATTTCTATTTTACGCCAGTAAATAAACATTTAATTGTCGTCGTTATTAAAAACAAAGCAGCTATAAACACGTAATAATGAATCATTAAAATAATGTTATTCAATTTTAAATTGATTAAATTCTCTTAAATAACTTAAGTAATAAAATCAACCCCGATTAAAGTCTCTCCGTATTAAGACGTGGACTATTTATCCACCACTGTTCCTAAACAAATTTACTTAGCTTTCGTAGCTGACGATGTCATTAAAAAGTTTGTTAGACTATAATGAATCTAATTTAAGTACTACTACTACTATGGTATGTGAATATATCTTTATGTTACGATTACGCCAATCCTAACTAATATTAAAAATGCAAATGTGAGTTTGCTAGTTTGTTACGCTTACACGTCTTAATTACTCGACCGATCATTATGAAATTTCACAAACACGTTGTCGAAAAACAGATTCGGTCATATTTCATCCAGAAAAAAGTACTGTTACTAACGTAACCTATATTTACGCGAGCGAAGCCACGGGCAAAATATAGAATTATATCTCTTTTAAGAGTATTCTCCTGACTAACACGTCATCGTGCCTTAGAAACATGCTTCTAACGGGTAGAAAGTACAAATGAATTTGAGTCTGTTTTGTATCGCACACGGGACAATCACATGTATCAGTGCATCTGACAACGGACGCAGTTTATAAGATCTAAGCCATATCGAATTTTCTTGAAACTCTTAAGTTACACTATTTTAGATACTTCACAAAGCTAGCTCACACATTTTCATTATGTCAAAACTTTATTTATGTTTCAAAAGTTTCACTCATAACTATATTATTATTTCTTAGTCAAAGTATTTTGGGAATAATGTCAACGGAACAGAGACACAAAGATAACTGGAATTAAAATAAATTATTTGCACTTCGCACTCATACCGAGCGAAATTTCTGCGCTAATTGTCCAAAATATAAAATCAAAGTTGCATCTTCAGCCCCAAATTGTCAGAGTTATGGAAACGAACATCTGACGTTAAGCAAAGCAAGCGGATACTACATTGTTCAACCGGGATCTGAGTAACAATAAAGTTTTAATGCGAAAACAAACTACTTGGCATTATGTTTAATAGCTAACAACGATGTAAATCAAGGGAGAAATAGGACTGGCAATTCCGACTTTGATTTAAATGCTGTTAAATTTGTAGTATTTGTTATATTTTGAGAATTTGTGTGGGTGATTTACGACGATTATCAATCTTATAACGCGTCTATTTTAGTTTTACAGTAAAGGTGTTTATCAGATTTATTTCGTCAGTGATGATGTTTGTTTATTTAGATGCTGTTTTGTTTGATAAAATACAGTTCGCATGATTTCAAATTGTCATAAGCAGGTCAGTTTGAGAAACTTGGTAATGTTAAAATTCGAATGTTAATAGAATATTTTGAGCATCATCTATATAAATGTATCAACATTATTTTATAACAAAACGTAGTAATGCGACAAGGAACATCTTATGCGGTTGGTTGTGACACCAATTGTGTCTGTAATTGGAAAAAGCATTCCAGTCGTCAAATGTTTAAAAATAATAAGGCAATATAAAAGAATAATAAATACTTAAAGAAAGAAAAGAAATACGCCTAATATTTTTTTTTTACATAACTGCTTTATATTTTTACGAGTCTTGTCTTTAAAACGACCAAAGCGTCAGTAGTCCAATAAATAAGGCATGAGGCTTGTGGCCGAGAGTTCGTGAGCTTTAATCCATACATAAACTACCAACAAGAACACACTCTTACCACAAGCATTATAGATTACCGGAGCGATTAACAAAAAGACTAGTATTTTATAAACCATAGCGGTAGTAAACACCACCGAAAACTTTAATTCTAAAAAAATATTTTTCTTTCTGGTTGATCAAATTTAATTCCGCAAAAGATTGCCTACCAATTCGATTAGGTTTTAGCAATGTAGCAAACTTTGATCCAGTAAATCAATACACATACAAGCTCAGTGTCACGGAAATGAAGACGCTGTGGTGGATGTGCGGCTTCACCCATCTCAATCCGATAGGAAACGAATTCATGCTTGACAGCATTACAGTATGTGCCGTCGCTGGAACGACGACTACACGAACCAGCCACAATTTGAAAAGATAACTAGAAATTTTATATGTTTATTTCAGGAAACTTAAAAGCAATATTTTTTGCTTAAAATCTCAATAGCAATATGGCGTCTGAATAATTATTAATCTAATACTAATTTAATGGTGTTGCATCATAATTCAAGCATAAATGTGGTTCACCTATGAACCGGGGCTTAGATGAGTACCTAATAAAGAAATGAAAAATTAATTAAAATCTATCTCATCAAACAATTTTATTCATTGCAAGATAATAATTGAAATCTTGCCATAAATTGAATACATGATTTCATGAAGTTGCAGTACTCCAATGATAATAAGAACAGCATTCGATTTTCAATCAAGAATCTCGGTCTACAATTATAAATTAAACAATATATTACTAGCTTGTAGTATTATCAGTTAAATTTGTAGTTTTAGGAGTGGGTTCTCATCAGTAGTAGGAACTACTGATGAGAACCCACTTCTAAAACTTTTTCAGTTTAACTGATAACACTACAAGCTAGCAATATATTTTCTAATTTATGGTGCCGATTGAATCGTCTGCAATATTAAAAAAGACGAATCAGACCGTGGCTTACAGTCGGCCAAAAATGTGGTGTACCACCCTACGGTTGAGGTTTAGTTGAACGTCATGAACCAATAAGGTCTATTTCCCCTTGCAATAATATTATGTCAGTGACCGTTGCTCTTTATCATGTATTATATTTACGTCATGCCATGTTTAAGTTAGAAAAGTCAACTTTAGCGTTAATTAGATATCACAGACATTTTTGCCACAACTGGTAGATCACTTTTTGGCTGAGTGGATTACCGATATACGCAAAAAGGTACTATATTATTTTAATCAAAATATCCACAAATTTTCTAATACGCAGTTAATCCTAATAATCGCGCGGGCCGATCCACGCCGTTCATACGGTATCTCAGTTGCGGCCAAGGAGCTAAAATATGTAGGATTCATCGGGTCGATGTACAATTAGGTACGCGTCTTATCTGTGCCCGTTTGTGATGAATACTTATTAAAAATAAATAAATAATATTTTGGATTTTTACTGCAAGTAATTATTGAAATCCTAACTTATTTACTTCTTACGAATATTATAAATGCGAATGTGAGTCTGTTTGTTACACTTTCACGCCTTAAACTACGCGACCGAATAACATGAAATTTTGTATACACACGTAGTCCAGAAAAGTGTACTGTTACAAATCTAACTTAAATTTATGCGAACGAAACCGCGGGCAAAATCTAGTAAATACATATTTATGTTTTTTAGAACTAGTACCACACCATAGAAGTATAGCAAGTGACAAAATCGCCATCTATATAATTATAAAACAGTGCAGTTAAGCTAGTCATTATCCAAGATGACAAAAGACTATTATTTCACAGATTGTAAAGTCTCTTCGCGACACAAAGAGTAAACCTAATGCGAGAACTGTTGTTTCAACAAGAGTTCAAGAAGAATTTTAATGTAAAGAATCGTAACAACGACTACTAAGTTCATTACACGTGTTGGTGTAATGGTGTAATGGTGGTACCAAACATTAAAACACATGGTGTTTTAATGTTTGGTATATTGTTATTTTTTTTTGTTTTTTTGATATTTTGATAACTATCTTATAAACGCTATAATATGGTGCATGGTGTGACACCTTAAAATGTTGTGCATTTATTCTTATTACTGTGTAAAATTTTTAATGTATAAGCACTAATGGAACAACTATTGGTTGTCCAAATAAATAAATTACACATTGTTTTACTTACTTACTTCTTTTGTAGTCTGGCCGTTGCACTTTCAAATATAGAACCCAAATGAAACATTATTTGTATTGCTGAACGTCACTCGATTACGTGACATGTGTATTCATTAGTTTTAGCTGATATTCATTAGGATAACCTCGCACAAACGATTAATGATGCATTTGAAGCCTTTATTAAAAAGCATATCTACATATAATACGGATTTTTAAGTCTCAGCTAAAATATGGGTTTTATTAATAGTGCGCATTTAATTGACGGCCTCGATGGCGTAGTGGTTAGTGTAACCGACTGCCACGCCTGAGGTCGCGGGTTCGATTCCCGCACAAGTCAAACATTAGTGTGCATGAACATGGATGTTTGTCTTGGTCTGGGTGTTTCTATGTATAATATGTATGTATTTACAAAAAAAAAGTATATATGTATGTTTATCCACTGTCTAGTACCCATAGTACAAGCTCTGCTTAGTTTAGGCTAGATGGTGTTGTGTGTATGTAATAGAATATATATATATTTTTTTAATTATTTTAAAGATAAAAACACCGAAAAAAGTATCTATCGAAAAAACGAAACGAAGACCAAATTCGTTTTTTCTAATTAATAACTTGCATTTTCGTTTGAAAATTTATAGTTAATATATTCCTTTCCCATGACGTTAAATTATCAATCGCTTAAATTACTTTTTAATTTTTTGTGACATGTATTGACAGCAATTTATAAAGTTGTGTTAAATAAAAAAAAAATTAATATATACACACATATACTACAGTATATTAATAAAGGGGTTAGTGATATTAAGACAGAGTTGATAACACATAGCATTTAGCGAGAAAATCTAGATTTGATATTTCTCAGCCTTCTTAACAGCGCAGAGCTACAACATGGATTCTAGAACTACGTATGATTAGTAATCTTCAATAGTAATAAGTTTTAAAGGAGCTTACATCTATTTGTCATATCATACATCTTGCTCCCATTCCATCCCTTGCTGATAGAATTTGGAATATCATTTGTAGTATCTTTTACTTGGTCTCTAGCTTGACATTCGACCTTTCGCACTTCAATCACACATTTAAAAAAACCAAAGTGTAACCTAACTTGAGAAGGCGTTGTCAAACAAAATTTGAATATAGCTTTTATTATTCTTAAAAGGTTACATTCACAACTTTATATGCCAGACGTCAAGAGAGTTATTGGCAAGCAATTTTACTTTTATTCTTTATTTGAATTTTATTATGACGACAGTCCGCTTTTACTTTAAGGATAATCGCTATTCTAAACCGTTACCCTAAAACTTATATGATCTTTGGCAGACCATTTTTAAAATATTTATCAACTCTAGCTGAACAGAGACTTTATGACTAAAGTAAAATAATATTTTATGACTAAGAATAAAACCATTTGAACCCCAGGGTGTCGTACAGTCCCAATAAAGATATATCTACGAAATGAATACAATTTTCCTTATCTTTTATATTTTTAACATGCATAGTCTCACGCCTATTTCCCCGTAGGGATAGGCAGAGAGATACTTCAAATGCCACAATACCAGTTATGAATTTTAAGTCCCACTTAATAGATTCGAGCTCATCACACCCGAGCGCAATAAACACTTTGTCTACCCGGAATTAGAACATACAACCTTCTAATCAAAATAATCATAATGACCTAATTATTAAAACTGGGTACATGCAATCATTATGTAAAATGTTGTTCACTCTGTAATTAGAACAAGGCTAATCTATTTAAGTCTCAAACTTGTTCCTCGATTTATTCATAGTCAACGCTACAAACTTTTGGATACAGCAATTATGACTGAGTGAGTGAAGTTCTATTTATCGCTGTCTAACTTTTAAAACTTTTTAGGTCTTAAGTCGGTATCTATCGGCGATAGCCCAATGGAACTCTCTGCTATGTTAGCTCATTTAGAAAAGCTCATATAAATACTAATAACGTAGCTATAATCTTAACAAATATTATTAATGCGAATGTAAGTTGATTTGTTACGCTTTTACGCCTCAAGTACTCGACCATTTATCGTTAAATTTCGCATTCATATTATCAGGCGTACAAAAAAGGACACAAACCTCGGGCACTGTACTTTTATCTAGAAAAAAGTACAGTACCCAAAGTATAGAAATTTTATGACATAACCTTTATTAACGCGAGCGAAGCCGCGGGCAAATTCTAGTATTCAATTTTTGAGATAAGGAAATCTATGTTTATTAAAATGACTTGCTGCTTGCTATGAATACATCATTTTGCAAGGGCGTACAGTTTAAAAACCCGCCTATCCATCTCCAATTTTTAACACGCTTTTATTAGCTTGGTATGTATGTATCTATGTGTCTATGTATCTATGAATCTATGTAACAGAATCTTTGAACGTGATTTTCACCCCTTTCAAATCGACGCGGACGAATTGATTTGAAACTTTGCACATTTATCGAGGTACGACGACAAAACAAAAATATAGAAAAAAAAAAATAGGTTAAAAAACTAAAGAACATGCTTTATTAAAAAACCAAACTAAAAAGTAGAAAATAATTTAATAATTTTAATGTTAAAAAGCGTGGGGTAGGGTTTATCAAAATATCTTAGAAAGCACCCACGCTTTAATACATTATTTACTATTATTAATAATATGAACCGATTTATCCGATGTTCAGGTAATACTTTTAGTATTTCCTGAAATGTTGCAAAAATCTTACATTTCTGATTTTTTAATTATTATATCTATAATTATAATATTTCCAACGCTCGTAAACAAAGTAGGTAGGTGCCAATACTTCTGTAATCATTATAATTATTAGATGACGTTAATAACTTATTTTTTTCAAACACCTCACTTTTGTCTTGTTCTGACTATTATTCCTATACTTACCAAAGCTCCATATACAATTATACTTAATTATATCAACAAAATCTTCTAGTTTTACACTAAGTTAGAAATTCGCACATAGAAATACTCGGCTTTCAAACTTACTGTGAAAATATTTAAGTTTTATAAAATTCCTAAAATCACTCAGCCCGACGATATTGAATTTAGAAACGTTCTCAAACTTTTAACAATACTTCAAATGACATTTCAACAATGAAATCTCCTAGACGAAATGATATTCAGTTTAAAATCTGACGATATAAAGTTATAAATAAAAATCCATAATACAAATAACTTACGATTTATACATTTTATAACTTCCTTTATATATTATTCATTTTAATGAACAAAATCTGCTTATAATTATATTCATTAGCGTACTAAAGAATAGAATTATAAGCAGATTTTAACGTAAAATAACGAACGATTACTACAACTTCGGTTATTTCCAATATTATTTTGATAAACCTTTAGACAACTGCCAGTTACCGTGCTATTTTTATTTTTAGTATTAAAGCAAACGATAAGTTACTTTTCTAATGAATAAGCACATCATTTTGAATTGTATGTGCTCCGGATTCATATGTACAACTCAAACTGATTACCGCAATTGTCCTTTATTATGCTATTTTAGTTTTCTATTATTCTATGTCATTGAATAAAAAATAATACTTACCAAGGTTCGCATACTGTAGTACCTAGTAATAATGCATAATTGCAAAGTGCATATAAGAACGAACAGTAATAATATTTTGCCTCAGTACGATAAATTGCACGATAATATAATAAACACTGCTATTTATGGAGAACAACTCTAAGATACCTATAAAACATTTCAATTTATTGCAGGATATAAGTTTCCTCCCGGGTATTGCGCATCCGTCTTATCTGAAGATTATTTCTAAGACTTAACATAGCTAGATTTTTAATCAAGCTTAGCAACACAACACAAAGAAAAGCCATAAAAGCGTTCAGAATAATTCTATACAATTTTATTTATCTACGCTAGCAACTACGTCATATTTAATTTATATTGACAGATGAAGATAGCAGCGATAGCTCAGTGGGGAAACCAACAGACTGCAATGCCGAGAGTCTCGGGTTCGAACCCCCGTCGCGCACATCTGACTTTCGGAAGTTATATGACTTTTCGAAATTATTTGCGTATTGATTGACAATTATCGCCTACTCCGTGCCTCGGAGAGCACGTTAAGCCGTCGGTCCCGGCTGCCATGAACATCTATGGCAGCCGTTATTGGGAGAGTCAGTGCCCTCTAATATCCTGACACTGGTCTAGCCTTAGGGTATCGTTAGCCTTCTGGTTGCGGAGGTCAGGTGGCAACCGCTGCGTGTAAAAATGATATCCCGTCAAATCCGGTTAGACTAGAAAAGCCGACCCCAAGTGACTTGGGAATAATAAAGGCTAAGGGAGAAGATTGACAGATGAAGACTAATTAGGTACACACAACATGGTTTTAGTAATTCTGTATGCAACAAAATAAAAAAAATTATTAGTAAATACCACGTTACACATTATACAGTTATTTTATCGCATTAGATCATTAAATACGGTATTGCATTTTTGATATACCTAAGTATATTACCTAGTTGCCTATTATTCTATTCTATTACCTATTACCTAGTTGGTATTTTAAGGTATAGATGCAATCACCTATAGCTATGCAGTTTAGAAATAACCTTTCTAATCTCATAAAGCGGTGGTAGCCTTATGGATAGATGGTAGCTCTACGCGCTTTTATGAACAGTCGAAATGTTTCCGAAAAGGCACGTTTGGCTGTTCATAGAGGACTATTAGTGCCCACACTTATGTATGGAAGTGAAAGTTGGGTATGGCAAAAGAAGCATGAGAGCAGAATAAATGCTGTAGAAATGAGAGTGCTGAGAAATATATGTGGTGTTATTCAGAATAAGGAATAGTGTGATTAGAGAGAGATGCGGCATGAAAGTGGATATAGTGACAAGAATAGAAAAGGGTATGTTAAGCTGGTTTGGGCATGTGGAAAGAATGGACGAGGAAAGACTGACTAAGAAATTTTATAAGGCTAGTATGAATGGAACAGTCGCAAGAGGAAGACCTAGGCGAACGTTTCTTGATCAGATCGGAGGCGTTCTGGACAAAGGCCAGGTTAAGAGCACCTTGAACCGACGGGCGTGTATGAGAAATGTGATGAAAGTGAATGAAGCCAGAGAAGTGTGTCAGGATCGTAGCAAATGGAAATCCGTAGTCTCTGCCTACCCCTCTGGGAAACAGGCGTGAATCTATGTATGTATGTACGTATGTACTTACAATCGAGAGGTAGTGGGTTCAAATCCGACCCATTGCACTACTAACGTGAACCCACTCTTAACACAAGCATTATAGCTTAGCTGGAAGGGTTGACAAGAATACTAGTAATTCGAAACCCAAATAGCGAATAAATTTTGTAAAAAAATAAAGTTGCATCTATTGATACATTCCTTCCGAAAAACTGTGTATTAATAACAGTTTGCTTTGTCGATTCACTGAATATTGCGATCACGAAAATTCGAAAAATTTATACATTCTTAAGTGTTCGTGTCCGTTGTTTTGAATTTTGTTGATGGTTTCTGTGAAAACATTGATAAAATCGCGCAATGGACTATATAAATAATATTTCCTTAAGTCACTCAAACGTCAACAAACGTTTCATTACTTTTCAACTTCCACCTAGGTAGTTACAGATAGCTAATAGTCTGAAGCACTAGTTCAAAATACACATCGGAAACATCAATCTCATTCAATTGATCATTAACAGCTGTGGTTGTTTTATTGTCTAACGTGGTGAATGTTGGCCAAACTATGAGTACGAAATATTAAATATAAAAATAAATTGAAATTAAACTACTATATACGGATTTTATCGCGTTGTTTATTTGACACTTTATTACATAATTTTGAAAATTGTTCTACTACTATTAAACTTTACAAATTTTTGAGCTAATTAAATTATTATTAAAACTATTTAGCTTTAATTTAATTTGACACTTTCCCCGACGTTTCGGTTGCTTTTCAGCAGCCATGGTCACGGGGAGACTAAGATGTTAGTTGTCTCAATGGTATATAGTAGTTTAATTTCAATGAATAATATTCGAGTAAACAGAAGACAATATTATAAAAATAAATATTGATAGATTTTAATATATTGTTTTAGATTTCAATACAGTCTTCATTTGACGTGAATAATACCTGTCATGACATCACACCTCGATCGCGGTGTCTGACGTGCTATAGTTTAAATATTTGAAAGTGTATAATAATCTTCTTCTCTCTAACCTTTATTATTCCCAAGTCACTTGGGGTCGGCTTTTTCTGGTCTAACCGGATTTGACTGATATCAGTTTTTACACGGAGCGGCTGCCACCTGGCCTCCGCAACCCGAAGGCTAACGATACCCTAAAGCTAGACCAGTTTCAGGATATTATATAGCACTGACTTCTCAATAACGATTGCCATAGATGTTCATGGCAGCCGGGACCGATGGCTTAACGTGCTCTCCGAGGCACGGAGCATGCGATAATTGTCAATCAATACCCACATAATTTCGAAAATTCATATAACTTCCGAAAGTCAGAGGTGCGCGACGTGGGTTCGAACCCGAGACCCTCTGCATTGCAGTCTGTTGGTCTCCCCACTGAGCTATCACTGCTTTATATATATAAAAGTGTATAATAATATTACCACTAAATAAGGCATATCGTTTATTTTTTGCTGTTCGTAAAATATAATCAAGACAAAATATTGTTAAACTCATCTGGTTCTTAGATACAACTAAATATTTGATCAGTGTAGTGCAGTTTATAGTATAGTGGTGTTTGTTTTATTAATAATAAATTTCGGTACGTCATCATCAAAAAAGTCTGTATATAATTTGGTTTCCTAACTAATATTATAAATGTAAATGTTTATTTTTACGCTTTCGCCTTAACATCATCTCTTATCTTCACATCATGATGATCAGTATAATTATGATGATCGTCGTGAAACTTCATATATACGATATTGTCAGGGGTACAGAAAAGGACATATGGTACCTTTCATCCAGAAAAAGTAATATTCCCGAGGGGTAGAAAATTGATATAATCTACATTTACGCGAGCTAAGCCACGGACATAATCTAGTACCAAAATAATTCGAACAGGAAACAATGGTTCTACAGTTCAACCATTACTCAATATAACTTATCTCTCACGGTTGCAGAGCATGTCAAGAAAACGCGGCGTATATCCTTAAGTTTAAGTTTCTATCAGTAAAATAATTTTAATAATCAGTAAATCAGTGGCGTAGGGTAGTGGAGGCGGCACTTTTAGAGGGGCGGCAAAATTTTACAATAAATAATAATAATATCTTATAAATACACTGTAAAATACACAATAATAATGACTGTTCTTGCTAAAAAGTTCATTAGAATGACTGTATAGTATATTCTTTTATATTGAAATACCTAAATAAGAGAGCGGCAAAATTTTCTTCCATCCCGGGCGGCTGACACCCACGCTACGCCACTGCAGTACAGTAGTTGTAGAAATAGCCTCAGAATAGATATTTATTTATGCCGTAACCCCTATATTACATCAATAAAAATATTTGACCTCTTTAAATAAATATGATAATTTAAAAAAGCATTATCTGAAGTAGGATTTGAGAAATTGAAATCCAATAAGCCTCGGGTGCTCATTCGGTACAAATTGGTATGCTTTTATCCCTGTGAAGTTTCAAGAATTCTAACCTACTGCTCGTAATAAAAACACACTTTCTTTTCTAAAATTTACATAAGCTATATATTATAACTACATTTTACCCGCGGCTATGCTCGCGTTAGTCTAGAAATTGTGAATAAATTTCTATCCCTTAGGAACATGAATTTATATCCCTTATCAACAGGAATTTTTATGCGGATAAAAGGTATCTCATGTTCTTTTATCCCCTGAAAATATGCATTCTATATTTCATGATAATCGGTCGATTAGTTTAGGCGTGAAAGCGTAACAAACAAACTCAAATTCGCATTTATAATAGTAGTAAGAATACTGATACCTGTTATTTTACAAAATTTTATTTTCTATAATGCGACGAAAGAAAATATTACATACGTCTATGGCTTGTCTAGGTAATTGCATTACAAGAGTACTATGTAAGGATTAACTAGTCTTTTCAAACGGTTTGAATGTCTTTGTAAATGCTAAGTACATTAGCAAGAAAGTATGTAACATTGTTCTTTGATGTTTGCGTAATAATATTATGTACATAAAAACATACATCATTTTACGGTCCCGAAAGGATAGGCAGAAGTATACCTCTGCCTTCTATTAAAATCATAGTTGAATAAATCCGAATATAATATACATATTAAACTTTGAATTTAGGTTCCACATAATACACTCAGTTCCAGATTCCCTGTTACTACTGAAGATTACTTGACAGAAAAACCGTAAGAGGTTTTTTTGGGTACCTATGACCAACTGTATTCATTACCACTGCGCGACGGAAGCAAACAATGTACGCAGATACATATTTTGTCATATTATATCATGATAACTCAGGAATAGCTCCATTACAGATCTCCTATTTAATTAAATCGTTTACTCTAGAAAGTTATCAAAGTCGTATTCGAATTTGAATCGATCAATTCAATGGTTTCAATAAGTTCAGTCGCAAATTGATTTATCACTCGTGTAGAATTGTAGACTGGGTTACGCTTTCCTCGATGTAATCTTACCCGGCGTTCAATCGCTGTTCTACCCAATTTGTTAAACGAAATCTCTGTTAACTAAACTGAAAGTTTTATTTAATTAGAGTTTGATTTTATATTCAAACTAGATTATGACCACGACTTCATACGCGTGGAATTTGGAAGTAGGTAAAAAGGAAATATAAATAGGTATTATAGTATTAATATAATATATAGCACGAGAGCTCAGTGGGGAGACCAACAGACTGCAATGCAGAGGTCTTGGGTTCGAACCCACGTCGCGCAGCTCTGACTTTCGAAAGTTATATGACTTTTCGAAATTATGTGCGTATTGATTGACAATTATTGCCTGCTCCGTACCTCGGAGAGCACGTTAAGCCCTCGGTTCCGGCTGCCATGAACATCTATGGCAATCGTTATTGGGAAAGTCAGTACCCTCTAATATCCTGACACTGGTCTAGCCTTAGGGTATCGTTAGCCTTCGGGCTGCGGAGGTCAGGTGGCAGCCGCTCCGTGTAAAAACTGATATCCAGTCAAATCCGGTTAGACCAGAAAAGCCGACCCCAAGTGACTTGGGAATAATAAAGACTAAGAGAGAAGAAATAGATATTTATATTTCCTTTTTTAATATAATTTTAGGTGGCCTATTATGGTAAATAAACATCAGATTTAAAGCTTGACTTCTAGCAATACAACTGTGAAAACAGCATTCAATTGTGTTCTTGGATGATCCGCGTACAAAAATACAGACGGACGAAAATTTTAAATAATTTTTTGGCTTCTATAACTGACAAAAGTATAATTTCTTTAAAATATCTCCTATGTGCATATGCACTGGTTGATATATATCAACCAGTAACAATTTTATGATATGTTTAAATAAAGAATAATTTTCCAATATTCTAGTTAACATGATATAAAATATCACCATGCACACTATATTGTCATCTTTTATTTTTATATAAAATAATAAAATAGTCCCTGATGTTATAGAGTAATAAGGATATCCATAATTTAGAAACATTAGAACGACAAACACAAAAACACTCAGATTTGACACAAATTGATATTTGCGGCGCTTAACGTTCACGTGGCAATAACAAGGTGACTCACTTAAGACATTGCGCCGTCCATTATATCATACATATTATAATGTATCTATCAACAATAGTAGCTTGTGTATTGATTGTGCCCATTAAAGCAACTAGTAAATACTTTTTTGCACTTTTTAGCTCTCGCTGCAATAAAGGTTGAACCAAAATTCCAAAATATCGTATAAATGTAGAATAGGCTTCATTTGACACAGCGTTGGTTTTCAATCCACTCCTTCGCCTCTACAAAGAAACATAACTCACCAGATCAAATCACACAAGCAGTAGAAATTAGAAATCAGATATACTTAATTGTTAAATACTATACATTCCAATCATTTCAGCGACAACTACTTAAATGACAAATCGCACTCTTAATAAAACAGCGACCTAACTCGAAATTTGAAAGTAAGGCAATTTGAACTCTAATTGTATATGTTAAATTCTAATATTATATTTGTGTTAAATCTTTGCAATAGAGCTCAAATTTGTTTAATCCAAAATACTGAGATAAGTCTCTGTTTCATTAAGAGTGCGAAATATTCTCGAGACTGCATTTAGTAGTGGATAACATGGGCAAGTTGATGTGTCGTGAAAAAGAGCGGCACAAGACACCAGCGCAGACAATCGTATGACTCGCACATGTAGACCACGTGAGTAGCTTGCACATAAAACCCACGCCAATTAACTGCATCGTGAACAATCACCTTATTAATTTTAGTACCTAGCAGAAATATGCGCAAATATATTCAGATACCTATAATAATAATAATAATAATAATATTCTACCACATACACACAACACCATCTAGCCCAAACTAAGCAGAGCTTGTACTATGGGTTCTAGACAATGGATACATATATACATATATACTTTTTTTTTATATGGAATAGATCTTATTGACAAACTTAATAAATAAAGCTTGTAAGACACCACTGGCTGAAATGAGACTACCTATTTAAATAATATTTAATCCCGTGTGAAAAGGTTCTTAACTTTTTACCTTATTACTCATTTTCATTCATATATGTACCTGAAACAAAAGTAATTTTGTAATTAATTAACATAGTCAGACGCTTGTAATTTTTAATTACCTTATTAATTAATAAGACCAATCATATCAATTATAATTTCACAGTTAATTGGCGAAACAAAAAAAAATCACATTCAGCGTTTACTTTCCAACATATCACATAATTTTATTCATACCTAAAAGTTTCACGTTATTAATGTTCTGCTTTTTTATTTTTTATTGTATGTTATGTTGATCTAATATTTCCACAAATGTGAAGAGCCATAAACTTACAAGTCTAATTTGATAGAATATTTTATAACATGCTTTAAATAGATAACAGGTTTTATGTTATTAGTGTACAATGTACATCAATTGTCGTCGAAATCCTTGAAATCGGTATGTATTCAGCTATAGACGTATTACTAAGGTATTATTCATTAATTAAAATATAATTTGTTTTGCACGACAACAATAATAACATAGCTATTTACAATCTACCCCATTCCAACAGCACATAGTTTTGATTAAACTAAGTTTTTTTATAGCTAATATCTAAATATGTTTGACAGCTCAAATTGCGCAGTGGGTTAGGTCATCAATGCTTTCCACGCCAGATAAATATTCGTGCTATCAATAAATAGTTGTTCCGAGCCTGCGTGTTCTTTTCGTCTATTGTGTCTATGTTTGTAAAGTCCCTCGCGACACAGATGTATTACATACTTACATTACGCCAACTACGAGTATGTTTTCAGGTCCCACGTAATAGGAGGCGAGCCTAATGACTCATAGCATTGATATTGCTAACTATGTTCACAGACTAAATGTCCTCCAGACCGAATTTCAGCCACGGCGGCCAGTCTTAACGGAGTCTGGCCATCTGCGCAGGAGATATTATAGTGCACAAGTATATGCGCAAACACAAGTGCACTCTCTGTTCCCTAACCCTCATGATCCGATAGGACGGTAATCCGACACGACCGGAGAGAGAACAGGCGTAGGACCAACGGTTTTACGTGCTTTCCGAGGTACGGAGGTAACTAAGGAGGGCCTAACTCTGAGCTCGTATTGAAATTTCTTAACAGAAAACCCCAATATCTTTTTTGTTGGCCTGACCTGGGATTTGAACCCGAGACCTCACGCACAGCAGTCGCATTCACTACCGCTGCGTCACGGAGGCAGTTGTTCACATACTAAAGAGATGACATAATGTTGAAGTTATTTTCTTGGCCTTTGATTGCAGATCAATAATGAACCCGCTGATACGTACATCATTGACTATTGCAATCTTCATCAGTCTAGTTCAGGCTTTTCAAAGATGTAATAAGGATTGTGAGAAGTATGGCGAAGATTTGATGTGTGCTGACGATGGCGTCACTTGGTTTAATGAACAATGCATGCGTGCATGCTCAACTACTGAAAAAGTAAAGATCGCCCATAAAGGGCTATGTAAGGAATATCGTGAATTATATCCCATAGTTGGAGGTACAGGCGACAAAAAGATGTTATGTAAAGATTGTGAGAAACCCGGCCTAGATTTAACGTGCGCTAATGATGGCTTGACATGGTATAACGAACATTGCATGCGTGAATGCTCAACTGTCAAAAACGTCAGAATCATGCATAAGGGACTATGTAAGGATTTTAATGAACTGTATCCAAATGTAGGTGTGGATCCTTTTCACAACATCGGTGACAAGCCGCTATGTAATAAAAAATGTGAAAAGCCTGGTCAAGATATCACATGTGCGAACGATGGTTTGACATGGTACAACGAAGACTGCATGCGTGCATGCTCGTCTCTTGAAAACGTAAAGGTGGAGCATAAGGGACCATGCAAAATTTTTCATGAACTTGTACTATATCCCACAAACAGTAAGGCTGGCATAGGAATGAACCAGAAAACGCCACCATGTACTAGGACATGTAAAAAATATGGCAAGCATCAGGTTTGTGCTAGAGACGGCATAACTTGGATGAACAAGCAATGCATGCATGCGTGCTCAACTGTTAAAAACGTATCATTTCTCCACAAAGGACCCTGTAGAGATATGTATTAGCAAACTATTTCCAAAAAAATTATAACAGCATAAATACAAACAAAAAAATCACCAATTGCAATCTATAGTCAGTGTTGCAAAATTGTAATATTTAATATATATCCAATAATATTTTCGTTTCACCAAGTACATATGTACATTTTCTTTAATTTATCCGTTTATAAAGCCGACTCTATGTCTGTGTGTTAACATTGAAAGTTAAAGCTCTTCAGGTGAGATACTCAAGTCGAATGATGTAGGATTTTCAAAATAGTTGTTTCATCATTATCGTTTTAAATGCGAAAACCTGTTATAAATTTCGCGAACCAGACTTCGTCTACCGAAACATCTCTTGTTATAATATTCGCAAATCCATAGAATAACTACCATGCAAAATTCTTACAAAGATACGCAGTATTTCGGGCATTAAGTACCATAAAGTTTTATGCTACGACAATCATTTGTGTTAACAAACGTTTTACTAGTATAAAAACCATGCTTAGTACGAGATACGCAGCTAAAACTACCTGCATAATCATTAGTGAAATTTTATACCTAAAGGATTATCTTAGCTACACAAGTGTAAAATAAAGATACCTTTACAAGATTAAAGGTAGAAATAAATGTGTAGGTAATATGAAGAATAGTAACGCCTGAAAAAAATTGTCAAGTAATCATATTTATGTGTGAAATAATAAAGAACTTTAAAGATTTAATAATATATGCTGCCGTATATTATAATAATCTGTTGCAAGTTATATAGTTATAAGTTGGCCAGACAAAATAAGTTTCTAATTATGTCTGATATTCCAGTTGAAAGTTCACGATGTGGAGTACTTGCAAATATGTATGTGAATCGTTTTTTTTTAATAACTTTAAATATACCTTGCGCGCCGAAGCGACAATCTACGCGATTGCTCTTCGCGTCGACGTATGCAATGATTGTGCGAACAAAAATGCATCTTGGATCGCGTACAAGACTACACGATAAGGATAATATGCACATCTTAAAGCACTTGCTAGGATTACATGCATATGTATCTACATGTAGACCAACGTGGTACGCTATAGACAAGAATTATCGTATTGATAAAAGCAAGTTCGAAATCTTTGTACTGAGATACTTTTACTAATCGCAAAGTCTGCTGCAACAAACGCAAACAGCCTGCGCATATAACTCGCGCCTTCATTGCTACTTTACACCAGCTGACCATTAGAACATTCTTAGTAGTAGTCTGAAAAAGTCCCTAGTGTACCGTACTCGCATCTTATTACATGGGACCATAAAACATAACAGACAAATAGTGAATGTAATACAACTCTACAGGTGTATAGACGCGGTTATACATATATCTAAGTATATATTAAAATCATGACTATGGCCTTACATCTTCTCACACTGAAAAGAGGCCCGTGCCCAGTAGTGGGACAGTTTAATACAAGGCTGATAGGCTTTCAAGTAATTTCTAATGGAAACTACTTCAAGAACGAATAGATCAATTGACCCAAAAGAACCGCTAATAAAAAATATATATGTTCTTCCATTGATGTTCACAAACCTAAAAAGTACCCGCCACTTCGCGAACCAATTTATTAGTCTCCATTTTGAATCATCCTGAAAAGGGTAACGTATTCATTTGGAAGAATCTTCAATGGTGTACTCTACACATCCTTTTGGGCCCTTTTAGGTAAAGCAAACTAGCAATCTCTATGAATTCATCCGGCTCGTTCGCCACGGTCAGTTGAATCCTTCCATTACGTTCATATTACTTTTTTTGGACTACGCGGCTACATTCTATCAGGGCCTCACTGTTTTCTATCTCTCGACGATCAATTCCATTTTAAAGTAATATGTAATTACTATACTGCGAGTTAATCATCTGGCCGATTTCTTTCACTATTATAATACTTAGCCAAATCATAATACAGTTAGACACTAAAGAATGTTAAGTTACAAATTAGGAACTAAGGAACGTCAGTCTTATGTAGTACAAGCTGTGTCCGCGATATAATACACGCAAAATATAGAACATATACAATCTAATAACATAAAGTAGTTGTAATTATTGTAAATTAATTCAAATGGTTAACCAAGCATGGTTCTCTATACACCACAATAAATTACTGCAAACTACAATCAAATTCGTTTAGCTATCTAGCATTCTAATGATGAGTAATGTTTTAATTTAATATTCTAGAATTATTTTGAAATAAACAAAATAAGCTAGGTGAACTTTTTACATGAGTAACTTTAATAAATGCCAAACCTTTATACGACATTAAAAAACCAATTAGTTTTAGCGTCGTACAACTATTTTACGAATAAGCCTCTAAAAAAGTCTAACTAATTATAACAACTGTTCATCAGTACATTAAATATTTTGAGACTAGACTTACTGATAAAACGGTTTTAAACCAAAATATACCTTTTTGTTCTTTGAGAGTTCGCCTGTCTATCTGTCAGTTAGGTTTGTCTGTATGTAAGTAATCTAAGTGCTAAGCGAATAAAATCTGTTAACTCGACAATAGAATGCTGTAAGGTAGCGTATTTTTTATCACCGTGTAGTCATGGTGTGTAGCTTGTATGGTTTATAATGTACTAGATTTTGTCAACGCCTTTGCTCGCGTAAATATAGATTAAGTTATATTAGTAACAGTACTTTTTTCTGAATAAAACGTACCCTATGTCCTTTACTGTTCCTCTGACAACGTGTATGCGACAAATCATGATGACCAGTCGAGTAGTTAAGGAGTGAAAGCGTAATAAACAAACAAACAAACTCATATTTGCATATTTATAATATTATAGTTAGTATTTAAGATCAATTGAAAATAAATATAATTAGCAGCTAATGTCACGAAGGTTATAACGAGTTAATGTGTATGTAAACAAATATTAATAAAATTAATTTTATTGGTCGTTATCTATAAAGTAGCCATTTTTTAGCTATTTTTTTCTACATATAATATCGTGATTATTACATACGATGGCTATTTAAAAATACATTTTTATTTAAACATAGGACTATACATACTTTTAATACCATATGGTATTAAATATCTACATAAATTCATTCATATACAATTTGTGTTCAAGTTTGTTCTTATATTGTGTGTTTATATCCTGTTGCGTTGCTTCAACTCGCGATAATTACATGTACACATGATAGTTGTGATGTTTTTAAAATGAATACCTACTATAATTAAATTAAAGTCAAGCAAATTTTCAAGTAAAATAAAATTAAACTTGGTTTTGTCTTAAAAATATTTTGTACAAAACAACATTAACGAACTTATTTTACCTAATAATAATAATATTTATTATGTATTTATTTTACAAAACGTAAGATCTAGGCAAATAATAACATTACACCGCAAGTAAAATCAGCCAGTGTACCAATCACCCGTTACTATTAGATACAGCTTACCCTCTCGCATTTATCAAAGTCAAATCGTGTGTACATAGTCACATAATTCACGAACATATACACAATACAACATAGACCATAATTTATTTGGGCTTATGTTTAACTTATCACCAGATATAGTAAAATATAACAGTCAAAATAGTCAAAGATAGTAAATGATCACCAAAATTAAAACCGCATTATATTTAAAGAGATCATAATAAGTCGACTTTTTGGGTAGTTTAAGAAGGAACCTAACATAGCCTAACTCTTTCGAGACGGAATGCAGTGATTTGAGGCGTATAGGTGCTCGTTATGATATATTTTAGTAAGCATATTTTGCTGCGCAATTAGTACTTTTGGCGGTCATTATATTTAATCTCATTTATTTGTTACCATATACACCTAGTTAAGCCTCTCAACGTGCTTTGAGCTATAATTCAGTGTTATTATAAACAGATATTCTAAGTTTGAATTCACAGTAATAAATAACAATACGTGATTTATTACTGTGATGCATTAAAATTGAGCGCAAATATTCAATAATTTTGCTTGAATAATTTATTTATTTAAGGATTTCCAACAAAGGAATATACAACCACATACAAGTACGTTATAAAGAAATAATTAAATTCTTAACGTGTATAGTCCCTCAATTATAGGAAACCACAGCTTGCAAATTATAATTACAACTAAACTAACAACTTAATTAAACAAATAAACATGGAAAACATAAAACATTAATTAACATATATATATATGTATATGTTCGTGAATTATGTGACTATGTACACACGATTTGACTTTGATAAATGCGAGAGGGTAAGCTGTACCTAATAGTAACGGGTGATTGGTACACTGGCTGATTTTACTTGCGGTGTAATGTTATCATATGCCTAGATCTTACGTTTTGTAAAATAAATACATAATAACTTAAAGATGGTTATCGAAGAATACAGAGAAGAAAATTAAAACAAGAAATTGTTAAGACACGGTCAAACGCATTTCATATGCTGGTATTGGTTGACTGAATTGGCAACAGAAAATCAAATCAATTGACAAAGCCTTTTTTTAACTCAACACATAATTGTTCAGAAACTGATTATAAATAGGTATCGCTATTGTATTGACTATTTGTTACTGTTGCGACTGTACGGATGGCGTAATGGTTTAAGTGGTCACCTCGCCTCTGCCACCGTGCCGAGTGTTGTGGGTTCGATTCCCACATGGGATAAAAAATTGTGTAATTTACAAATAGTTGTTCCGAGTCTGGGTGTTCTTTGTGTCCGCTGTTTGAATGTTTGTAAAGTCTCCCGCGTTACAGGAATTATTCTTACTGCGAGAGTAGTATTTAAAGAACCTCCTCCTTTTTGAAGCCGGTTAAAAAATAACTAATAATCGCGGCGTTGCCATAGCCCATATTCGGTACTATTTATTAACTTGATATTCGAGTGTTCGAGCTTTAAACCTGTTAGCCACTGATTAATCATCCTGACCGTTCAACATATCAAAGGCACAAAACTACACTAGATTCTACACATGACTTTGATCGAGTTTAATACAGAATCTATAACGTTTCTCAGAGTTTAAGATACAAAATTGTATCAAAATGCATTCATTGTATTCGCTATAGTGTAGAAATCAAAGATCCTTACGAGGAGGCAAAATTAGTAATGCTAACAAATAAACTTAATTATAAGAGTTCACGACTGAAAATATATGATAGTGAATTATACATTTTGAAGATACACGTGCCAAGCTCACGTACAACGAACGCGCCGCCTGCAAGGTACTGTAAATCATTTATATGATATATTTGATAACTTAGCATTGTACGTGCTGAGGAAAAACATCAACACATTTACAGACGATTAAGTTTACGACTAATCGTGAGGTTTAGTCCGCTATTTTCAAGTTTTGAGAATGATAATTGTCCGCACCGTGCCTCTAAACCGGTGATTGCCAACACTCCCATATATGACAATGATTCTTTGTTTTCTGGAAATCTAGAATTTACATCTTACTACGGCAAACACAGCCAAATCACGTTGTATATTGTTTCCTGTAGTATCAGCAGAAGACCAATATAATCAGCTTATGTCTTCTCCTTCAGACTGTCAGACTCCTTTTCGATTTCTTGACCGATCGATAGAGTCGGTTACGCGTTAGTGATACTTCTGATGGTACAAATGAGAATAGGCTATGATAATTACTTACCATGAGGCACATCGTATACGTATTTACCACGTTATAAAAATAAAGAAAGCATTGGTAGTAGATATTATATTACTTGATATATCTAATAGGTGAACTATTAGTAATCCTATTGTGTCGCTGCGGCACACCGGCGGCCAGACACAATAGGTTTTTAATTATGTCTAACATTTCAAGACTTGATAGGTGTTTTTATGTTATGGTAATAATAAGCAGCGATAGCGTAGTTGGAGACCGTTGGACTGCCACGCAGAGGTCTCGAGTTCGAACCCAAGGCGCGCATCTCTGACTTTTCGAAGTTATATGCGTATTAAATAGTTAATTATCGCTTGCTTTAACGGTGAAGGAAAACATGGTAAAGAAACCTGCATGTCTGAGAGTTCTCCATAATGTTCTCGAAGATATGAGAAGTCTGCCAACCCGCACTAGGCCAGCTTGGTGGACTATGACCTGACCCTTCTCACAATGAGAAGAGGCCTGTGCCCAGCAGTGGGACAGTTTAATATCTACATAGCTGATATTATATAATAATACAGTATTATTATTTACGATTTCTTTGTATAGCGTAGATAAGCTTCTTATTTACAATCAAAATTTCACTAACAAAAGCCTACGGCTTAAAATTTACTTACGTACTTAGGTCAACAAAAAGTTAGCTAATCCGAATTAAACATCTTGTAAGTTCCTTCTAAACATTATTTGGATAAACAAAGTGTTTATGTTGTTTGCCTCGCCTCTGTGTCGCGTGTCCGTTCCCCCCTACAAGAGGGACAGTAGGGCTTAAATCTAGTGGTGTCCAAAGCGTAGTCTTGGTGTGTAGTGGCCTGCCGTTTCATACGGCGGGCCGAAACCTCAATGGGGTCGCGACCGCATGTGAAAGTGATTCGCGCGTCCCTGCCGATTGCGGTTTTGTCGAGGTACACCGTGGTAGGTTTAATCGGTATTCCGGGAGGTCCATTGTTATCATCATTACTATTTTTCCCTTTTATCCCGGTGAGTCCGACATAGCCTCTCCGCCCGGCCCCACAGAGGGGTATGCGTCAATGCATTCCCCTAAAAAAGAAAAAAGAAAAATGTATTTGAAATTTTATTTAAACTAATGTTCATTTCACCTTAAAATGAATATTCAAATAGACCTGTTGTCTAGTTTATAATGGCCGAATTTGAAACAAAATATTTGTTTTATTGTTTACGTAAAATTACAATTATGAAAAGGTGCTTCATAAATTCGGTGCCTATAGCTATTTTAAGAAAAAGTTTCATGTTATTCGTTACTACCCGAGTACGTTTATAGAGATATTGTATGTATGTGTAATACATATATATATTCTGTATCACACTATGAATATGTACGAGACGAAACAAGGTCGTTACGTTGATCCTACGTAATTAAGTTTCTAATTGTTTTTCGTGTCTAGATAAATCTAAAGCATAAAATTTAATTCAGAACACACATAAATTTAAACACCACTTTTATAAAACATGATTGAATTGCATTCGTATTTTACAATGGCTGCATAATTACAGCATGAATAGAATTTCAAACTAATGAACAAGTTTTATTCTATGTACGTGTCAAAGAAAATTGTATGTTATATGGCAACGTATTTACATTTTACTGAATAACTATATTACGGAAAGTAAAGGAATAACTTGTTGTAAAAATAGACGAATTAACGTAGCATAGCCGGTATAATTTTACACCTTACTAAGGATCATGTTTCATAATGCATGCAAAGGAAGAAATGTTATACAGTAATAAGATTAACTCATTGCAATCCTAATTCTAACTAATAATAGGGGTTAAAGTAAGAAGTCGCCGTTGTATAGTAATAGATACTTTGAATTGACATAAAACCTTCATGGTGTGAGATTTTCGAGTGAAATTTTTTTCACATGATACCTATAAGATTCTTCTTTTAAAAAGTGTGTAACATTCGATTTTCGCCTCTAAAAGTTTTTTTTTATTCATCTTAGACGGGAAAGATGGATACTTCGAAAACCGAGTCATTTTGAATACAAGTTCCAACGCGAAACTAACGCGGCAGAAACGGCTCGCAATATCAACGCTGCGTTTGGAGAGGAGACTGCTAATGAATGCACCGTGCGTTTATGGTTTAAACGCTTTCGTAATGTTCCATTACGAAAGCGTTTAAACCATAAACTTAGACATAACTTAGACTTGAAGAACGAACCACGTGGAAAACCGCCCACACAGATGAATAACGCTGAATTGAAGTAGATGGTAGAAGCCGATCCGAATCAAACTACCCAGGAATTAGCGACATGCTTTAAGGTTACCCTACCTACAATATTGGTTCATTAGCATTAAATCAATAAAATAAAAAAACATGAAAAATGGGTGCCTCATGATTTGATTGATCTGCAGAAAGCAATGCGTGTTGAAACTTGTGTTGCCTTGTTGAATCGGTACAGAAATTAAGGAATATTGGATCAAATTGTGACATGTGACGAAAAGTGGATCCTTTACGATAACCGTAAGCGAAAAATGCAATGGCTGACCCCAGGCCAAACGCCGTAACAGTGCCCTAAAGCAAAGCTTACCAATAAAAAGGTAATGGTAACAGTTTGGTGGTCTTTTAATGGTGTTATTCACTATAGCTTTCTCAGGTCTGGTCAAGAAATAACAGCAAATGTTTACTGTGCTGAACTTCGAACAATGATGGCGAAACTGACAGTGAAATAGTGCCGACTAGTGAATCAATCTTCACCATTATTGCTCCATGATAACGCAAGCCCTCACACTGCAAGAGAAGCCGTTGTAACTCTACAGGAGCTCTAGTTAGAAACCATACGTTATCATCCGTACTCGCAAGACCTTGCTCCAACGGACTATAATTTTTATCATGATTTGGACAATTTTCTACGTGATAAAAAATTTTCTTCCCGGGAGGCAGTACAAAATGCTTTCACCCAGTTTGTCGAATCTAGATCCCCGGAGTTCTATCGTAAAGGCATAAATTAACTTCCATTTAGATGGCAGCAATGTATGAGTATGAGTCAATGGTAATGAGTACGAATAAATAAATATTTAACATTTTAGAAAAAATCGAACTTCAATTTTTCAGTACAAATCGGAAATTTCATACTTTAACCCCTAATATTATAAATGCGAAAATGAGTTTTTTGTTTGTTTGTTACGCTTTTACGCCTTAACTACTCAACTGATCATCATGAAATTTCGTATACACGTTATCAGAAGTACAGAGTAGGACATAGGTTACCTTTTATCCCGAATAAAGTACTGTTACTAACCTAACCTATATTTACGCAGTCGAGGCCATAGACAAAATCTAGTTGATAATACTTTGCATACTTAAATTTCTGTCTGCGAAACAAGTACGTCTAATAACATCCATAGTTTTATAATATGATAAGTTAAAATATCGTTACAAGATCTACACGTGTGAAACTTGTTTATAATGTTATCGAAGATGAAGAAAAATAAAACTTATATATAACGTTATCGAAGATGAGAATGTGTGCTACTAAATCTATCCAATTCCTTGATAGAAGCGGTTGAATTTATCCTTTAATCCTGAGAAAGACATCGTATGAAGAGATGCAAATATATAAACACAAACTTTGTTTGATACTAAACACAGAGCTTTTGATTGTCAAATATGATTTTGATCCAAACAAACACAAACTCCGAGTACACATACAAAGCTACAACATACCTTATTAAACGAGCCCTCAATGTACGCGTCACTTAACTCCCAAACAAACTGGAAAGGACAAACAGAGAGTATAAAATAAACGTTCTGTAGATACAATCAACAAAGCCTGTATTGAACCATTGAACCTTTTTTTTCTTTGTACAACATACGCTTTTATTTGAAATATATGTCAATACCAAATCGAATTCAGTAAAAAAAGATGTATTGCTACTTATTTGGAGTGACTCTTTACGTATGTACATATGTCTATTTTTTGTATTAGTTTATTTTGCTTAGTGTTTTTGACGGTACTAAATTGACTGTTCTAGAAAGACTTATACAAAGAGTACTATACTTTAAAGTTTCGAATAAATATAGGTTATCATTTGTGGTAAGTGATAGAAATATAAATTGATAAACACGTTTTACTACCAATCAATAAGGACTCTCCCTTGGACCTCCACTCGACTCTGTTAGTGTAATGTCTGTAGGAGTCCCTAATTTCCTACTGCAGGGCAAATGTCTCGTTCTCTATACATCTCTCTCTATTTAGGCCCACTAAGGACCAGTATCTATCAAAGAACCCAGCTCATTCCACCATATGTGTGAGCCTGTCGCCTAGCATTTAAATGGGCTCGATTTGTGCACATTACACAAGAATAGTAATTAAATAATATTGTCTTCTATTTACGCGAATATTATTCATTGAAATTAAACTGCTATATACGGATTTTATCGCGTTGTTTATTTGACACTTTATTACAAAATTTTGGAAATTTTTACACTACTTAGTACTACTATTAAACTTTACTAATTTTTAAGCTAATTAAATTATTAGTATAGTAGTATAGTAGTGTAAAAATTTCCAAAATTTTGTAATAAAGTGTCAAATAAACAACGCGATAAAATCCGTATATAGCAGTTTAATTTCAATGAATAGTAATTAAATTTAAATACTAAAATATCAATGCCATTATATAAAATAACCTTATAACTATTTAAAAGTTATATAGCAAGCCATAAAATAATATTTTAAGTAACGTTTATAATACAAAAATCGTTGGAAAACTACAATAACAAATTTAAATCAACGTAATTGTAACATGAAATACTACTGTTACTGGTGGATGGAAAAATGTGGCTACCGCGCTGTCAGAACTTTTTAGACATTTAACCTGTTCAAAATTTCACAAAATTTTTGTTACTACAGCGCCAAATGCCCACAAATATTTTGAAATTTATGACAAGTTTTATACATGGATAAAAATCTATAATGTGACCCATGTCATTTTTAATTACCTATAGTACGTAAATATAAGAACCGTATTAATTTGGTCCAACTGTAATGAAAGAATAAAATGATTATATACTGGAGCTGCAGCTGTTATCTGGATATGAGCGAACATTATACCTGTCAATAAAATATAAGTAGAGGCGAAAAATACATTAAAAATAATGTTCTTCCATATTGAGTCCCAAACATTTATGATACACAGTCCGCATCAAACAAAGCAAAACCATTTTCTCCAAACGGTGTCTCATAAAAATTAACGGATTCAAAAACACACGCTCGAAACTGAGCAAGATACATAGGCGTACATCTTATTGGGACAATCATGAAAGATAAAGTGAATCTGTCTGCCTCGGATCAGGAACGTGCTGTCATTAATCTTATTTATCTCGTTCCAACTCACATCTTAAATGGTTCCTTGGCTTACTCGAGAGTCTAACGTGAAACAAAAAAGATTATTATCCAACATTTTCGTCATGATGTTTGATGCGAATATGTCAGGGCACAAATTATGCGACAGCAGATTTATTTTAGCCTCTGTGTGGTTCATGTGTCGAGTAATAGTTTACACGTAGTAGAGTTTATGTTGTGCTATTGAAGCTGTGTTCTACGACTTTCTTTGCGTAAATGAATTAGTTGAAATAAGTCGAGATGCCTTCCAGACATATATATGAGTCAATTTCCAAAATACTTTTTATTATTATGGTTAAAAAGACAATTCTACTTTCCTGACATTTAAATTGTGGAAATAAAGAAGACCGTGATTTAAACAATTTTGATCTATTGCAAGATGGTAGCGTCATCTCTATTTCCATAGATACACTTAAATTTAATTTACGTATTAATATCTAATAAATGCATATTTATACGTTGGTTAGTTTACAAAGTATGCTTTTTAACTAAAAGAAAATAAACACAAGAATATATTAATACTTTTCATATTGCAGGTTCTACGAGTAATTGTGTATGTGAAGTTTTCTTTGCATATCAGTCAGTCAGTAAAAATGTTTGTATCAATTACTGTAAGAAGAATACTAATATACACACTTTATTTCAAAATATTTTGTACTCCGTTTGAATTTCTGCTCTCAATATAGTAGGTACATGTACCTTTGTATATGGGTCATGCTATAGACATGACACTGACCTAATCTTAGTGGAAGCTGTTAATTTTTTATGCCGAATTAACGAGAGACTAACCGACGGCTGTAACAAAATTAATCACGACTTTCTACCGCTTCTGAAATATAAATAAACCAAAACAAATTATCAGGCTGCGCATAAATTTTTTAATACATGTACATTCCGAAAAGGGGATGATTACATTAACTTATTAATATACATATATTGTAAAAAACCTATTGTGTCTGGCTGCCGATGTGCCACTCTGACTCAATAGGTTATTTAACATAACATGTACAAACATATTATATACAACAAGGTAAAACTAACGAAAATAATAATTAAAAAAGTGTCATAGTAAAATAAATACATTTTCTTTACGTCGCCTCATTCTGCGTATTTAACCAAAATTTAAGAATCAGGCTTTGAAACAATGTATTATATATTTCCTATTTAATGTTCCGTGTTAAGACCAATTGATCAACTTCAGTAATCGGTGGTATTGGTGGGTGGCAAAATGATCTAGGATAAACCACGACAATCCTTCACTCGCCTTCATAAAATTACTTGATTATAGAAAAGTATAAAATTATGATACAAATTAAAATTATTAATGACAAAATAAGTAATAAGTACACTAATCAATGTCTCTTTATTTTTCTAAAGTATAACTCTCTCCTACTCTCTCCTCATTCAAACATTCAAACGACGGACACGAAGAACACCTAGACACCAATTTCTAGATGACACAATTTTGTCCCGTCTGAGTTGAACCCACAACACTCGGTGCACTGTGGCGAGTGTGTGTCAGTAGCGAGGCCACCACTTAAACCACTACGCTATCCGCTTATCCAATTCATACAGTACTTACATCAATACAATATAATCTATATAGAGTTTATACTCCAATAATGTCGCTTAATAAATTAAAAAAAATAAACTATGGCGACAGTTCTGTAAAAATGGATGTACACACACAAAAAATACGTAGGGGGAAGAAGGAAATGAGAGACTGTCGGATTTACTTCCTTCATGAAAATGAATTATTGCGGTACGAAAAATCTTATACTCGAGTTAACTCGTTTTTGTACATGTGGTTGTATTCAATTATATAATATTACTTACTCAAGGTTAATGGCGAACATTATTATAAATGAGCTGGACTTTCTTTGGTTTAGGTACGTCAGATGATTACGTCAAAATTATTTCGCAAGACAAAAAGGTATACCTATATTTTTTGCAGAATAAATGACACGTGTATGCCTTTTCTAGTGCATCTATAAAAGTGTATATACTATACACTCATATTATTTGTAGCTTCTATGTATGAAGGTGTGAGATGCCAACGAACAAGTAATCAGGAAGAAGAACAACGATAGATTTTAAACGCCGAGCGGTTACCAA
Organism: Catocala fraxini; assembly: GCA_930367265.1. NCBI lineage: Eukaryota > Metazoa > Arthropoda > Insecta > Lepidoptera > Erebidae > Catocala > Catocala fraxini. The sequence continues at coordinate 9,665,675 of OV884038.1, forward strand.
GAATTTCCTGATGGATAAAATTTCTATACGTGAAGTGGACACGAAACTTTACTAACACCTGTGAAGCTTTTCGTATAAATCGAAAAATATCGGTATATCTTTCACAAACATTTACATACAATAATAAAAGTTGGAAGTCGGTCATAAGAACCTATCATATTAAATTAATATAATATATATAACAGATATTATAATTTCAGAAGTATTTGATTAGAAATTATTAAATTTAATTTTATGTCAGAAACAAAACGATATAAACGTTAAATGTATAAAAATACAACGTTATTTTTTGCAGATATTTCTAAAGGCAGGGGATGTGTTTTATGTTTTCCTCCCCATGCAACGATGCAATACTGCGTGACTGATTGGCAAAGAGATAAATAGGTGAGCTTGAGGACCTGAGTATCGACTACATTGTTGAGAGCTTTGATACAAATATAAGTTTACGCAATCTAGAGGTAAGTATGTCAATAACTGAGTGAAAGGAAAGATCATCTATTTGTACATATAAGGAAAATAGCGCTCAGTTTATAATTTTTAAACATTTATAAATTATGATATTTTTTATGTTTTTATAAATCTTTTATTTATTAGCGATAGCTCAGTGGGGAGACCAACAGACTGCAATGCAGAGGGTCTCGGGTTCGAACCCACGTGACGCACCTCTGACTTTCGGAAGTTATATGACTTTTCGAAATTATGTGCGTATTGATTGACAATTATCGCACGCTCCGTGCCTCGGAGAGCACGTTAAGCCGTTGGTCCCGGCTGCCATGAACATCTATGGCAGTCGTTATTGGGAAAGTCAGTACCCTCTAATATCCTGACACTGGTCTAGCCTTAGGGTATCGTTAGCCTTCGGGTTGCGGAGGTCAGGTGGCAGCCGCTCCGTGTAAAATCTGATATCCAGTCAAATCCGGTTAGACCAGAAAAGCCGACCCCAAGTGACTTGGGAATAATAAGGGCTAAGAGAGAAGAAGATAAATCTTTTATTTTTCATTTATTTCGGGCTGCATAGGGCCATAGATAAATACCTTAACCTAAATATACATATTATAAAAAAAATTATAATACATACACACAACACCATCTAGCCCAAACTAAGCAGAGCTCGTACTATGGGTACTAGACAATGGATAAACATACATACATACTTTTTTTTGTTTTGTAAATATATACATATTATACCTACATATAAACACCCAGACTAAAACAAACATCCATATTCATGCACACAAATGTTTGATTTGTGCGAGAATCGAACCCGCGACTTTAGGCGTGGCAGTCGGTTACATTAACCACTACGCCATCAAGGCCGATTTGATGTTAGTAAATACACCTTAATATATATTTGTTAGTATACTATGTTAGTAAAACTTCACTTCGCACACTTAATACTAATACGCTCGGCTGGTACCTGTCCGCGGAAGCGACGGAATACCACATTTATTTATACAAGTTACCTAGAGGTTTATATAAAATAATCCTTTGACAGAACAAAAAAAATGTTAAAGAACGATTCGAGTCATAAATAATAATCATGTATATTTAAATAAAAACATCACTAACATAAAATTATAACAGATTTTTTTTTAAATTTATTAATATGATCATAAATAGTTAGTGTAGATACACAAACTCTCATTGATACATTGAAAAAAAATTAATACCGATTGGTCCTTGATGACATAAAAATGCTAAGAAGTTTCATAAAAGTACAAAATATAAAATAAGTATGTTTTGATGTTGACGATGCTAAATAAAATACAATTCTCTGTTGCCGTACTGACTGCGAGATGTTGGGATCCTCGTTACTGTCGCTTTTTTATTTTGCTATAGCTGAGATACTCAAGAGCCCTTCGTTAGTGAATGAAAAGAATTTAACTGGTCAAGAGATTGTATAGATACTGTTAATAAAGTTGTGGATTGGAGTTGTGGAGTTATGGATTGAATGCTGAATGTAAACAATTTTATTTTGTTTTTAATTCCGCCTGTGTATTCTTGTTGTGTAATTGATAGTTTGGTACTTCATATGCGATGAAGAATGTTATTAAGAAATTTCGTTTATTTCGACGTCCAGTAATAATATGCTCATAGTTTACGTAGAATTATCAATTCAATCATATCAATAACGTTAGAGAAAGAAAGGCAATTCATAAATGTGTTGTATTTTTATTTTCGCGCTGTAGTGTTTGATATTTTTTCACTTGCAACAGTCATTTTATTTTTATTCGACAGTTAGGTCAATAGTCGGCTGCTTTGAAAGACAAGGGAAAATAAGGTTGGCTTTCTTGTTGTATCTTCTAGACTTCATCTTGCTGATGTTTTTTGAATTAAACTTATAAAGCTTTGGTATATAAACACAACAATAACCGTAGTCACAAGCAGACTGAAGCTTCTAGTCAGCTTGTGATCACGGCCGGTGTAAACTGGTCGAAACGACAAGCACCAAAAGGTAAACATTATGCATGATCGCGTTAATACCCGTTACGATTTATATATAGGTATATTTAATATAAACACGATGTTTGTACGTCAAGGCAAATTATTCATGCAAAACTTCTGCTCACACTTAAGTTTTGTTTTCTAAATTTGTGGGCGAACGCAAGTTTAATGATAAAACAAATCTTAATGAAAAAAGTTGCGGAACACATTCACTGCTGTAAAAGATGTTTATAATGAGTTTTGAACCGATCATCGCTTATAACTTAAACTGGTTCATGTACCTAATTAATCTTTAAGAATAAATTTAATCATGAATCTTTTGCTATGTGAACACAACATATAGTTTATAAGATAATCTGGCAATATTCTGGTTTTATTAAGTATTGATACCTACTTATTTCTATACTTATATTATAAAGAGGAAAAATTTGATTCTTTTGTTGGTTTGTAAGAATTTAACTCAAAAACTACTTAACCGATTTTAAAATTCCTTCATCATTAGAAAGCTATATTATTACTGAGTAACATAGGCTATATTTTATTCAAAAAAGAGTACTGTTAATAATAATATATATTATAACCTATACTAATCTATTTTTACGCGAGTGAAGTCGCGGGCAAAAGCTGTTCTTTAAATAAATGTAACAAGTTTTAATCCTTTTAATTTTCAAGTCTACACCTAGCAGGCATAGATAAAGCATAATATATCAATTAGCAGTAATTTAACAAGATTCAGTACCAAAAAAAGCAGCTAGGAGCATGAGGAAGCTGACAGAATTGTGGAAATGTATTGAACAGGTCTTGTAATATATACGCCTTAAATAAATATGTCTTCCAAACTACCGTCAATAAATGGCTTTAAACTTTGTCTTACACAGAAACCGAAGATCTGCTCAAAATGTCGATTTTATAACTATTATTTGCTATTTAAATAATAACAGCGATAGCTCAGTGGGGAGACCAACATACTGTAATGCAGAGGGTCTTGGGTTCGAACCCACGTCGCGCACCTCTGACTTTCGGAAGTTATATGACTTATCGAAATTATGTGCGTATTAATTGGCAATTATCGCCTGCTCCGTGCCTCGGAGAGCACGTTAAGCCGTTGGTCCCGGCAGCCACGAAAATCTATGGTAGTCGTTATTGGGAGAGTCAGTACCCTCTAATATCCTGACACTGGTCTAGCCTTAGGGTATCGTTAGCCTTCGGGTTGCGGCGGTCAGGTGACAGCCGTGCAGCTGCGTGTAAAAACTGATATCCAGTCAAATCCGGTTAGACCAGAAAAGCCGACCCCAAGTGACTTGGGAATAATAAAGGCTAAGAGAGAAGAAGATTTGCTATTTAAATAGGTTCTTGTTTTTTACTCTGTTATACATGTATTGAAATGTTATTAGTAGTTTTACATTGTTATCTATTTATTATTATTATAACTTATAACTTAATGATGTACCTTTATATTCTTCATTCATATATAATTAATTATTTTAGTTATCCAAGTACTTACTACATAATTCTTATTATTAATACTGTACTTATACACATTGATTAGTATTTTGTTTTAAAATAAATAATACCTGTGCCCATTCTCGAGGTCAACAAAAGTCTTCACTATTGTTGTGTTAATGTTTATTTTGTGAGAGAGAGAGCTCTGGTACCTATAATCCAAGTTAAATCTTTGCATGGGTAACAGTGTTCAAATAATTAGTGTATTTATAGAAAACTGTAACATTTCATGTGTAACTTACGGTACGTAAAAAAAAAGAATGAATGTTTTGGCCAACATTGAGAATTAATTTTTCTATTAGTGGACTACAATAATTATATATAGAATAAAAATTATTTTATAATAGAAATGTAAGCTTTGTCGATCGAGACTGTATTTATCTCCCGGGCAATATTCAATCTAAACCATTTTCTTTGTCAAATAATTACCACTTCCATTCTATGAGTGATTTCTGTATCGCGGGAGACATTACAAACATTCAACTAAAAGTCACGAAGAAACCTCAAACTCGGAACAGGTATTTATGAAACTCTTTTCACTTGAATTCCAATTTCTAATTTCTGTTAGATAAACATCTACAATTTATACAACCACTCGATAAATAAAGAATTGTTTTTACTATAAAAACAAAAATAAAGTCTGAACTTGCGATTAGATACGGACTAATTACTTGGTGTCTATAATACTCGAAGTACTTTCTCGGACCTAAAACAACTAAATATCTGTATGCGGTATGCGGATAGAACTGATTAAACTCGGTAAACCAGCGGACCAACCAATTACCCAACGTGGTAAAAAACAAAATAGAAACGAACGTAGAAGCAAGTAAATATTATACAATTTATACATTTCCATTTGTGCGTTTAATCCCAGCCGCACTTCCACCGCTGTAACACCCGTGTAGCCAGGTTCAGCAACGGTGACCACAGAAATCATCGAGTTTTGACACACTTAAGTAAGTAAGAAAGTTAAATTCTCTTGAAACCTCTCCAAATTTAATCAGAAATATAAAGGCGGTATTGCAAAAAAAATCTAATCCCCTCGTTAGTAAAGCAGAGGACAGAATAAATATATTTATATAGATCCGAAAAGTTGAGCACCACGAACACAAATACTAAAAGGCCTAATTAGCTTAGCTACATCTGAATCCAGTAATATACATATGTATGGCAGTATTTTAAATAAAATTGCTTTTAAAAAGTAATGTTTATTTACTTTGGTTGAGTTAAAACTTATGGTTGTTGTAGCTACTTGTGCATAAGCTTCTGTCATGGTACTATCAAAGAACTATGACGAGGTGCACGTATCAGAATATTATACTGCCAAAAAAGCCCAAATGAAGTCAAGGCTAACAATACCACTGGCAAAATATAAAATGATTTTATTATTTTATTTAAATTTTTATTTTTTATCTTAGAATAGATATGCAGCGGTATACCATGCTTACATCTGGCCAGCTTTGATTTTAGGTCTCAAGTAATATGGGGCGAGCCTATAGGCGTCTACCGCGCATAGCTTCAGACTCCGTGCCGCTATGATATATTTCTTGATAAGAATACCCGAAAACTCTTACCTTCGAGACTTCATGCGTAGAAGCCGTATTACGTATGGTTGTGCTATAGAGGCAGTTCACTGCCGCTGCTTTACGAAGGTAAAAACAAACGAAGCAGTTAAAAAATTGCATCGCTTGGTCGTTTTTATGATTGTATCTATATTCTCGTGCGAGAATGTGAGTATAACAAAATCGAAAACTACTGTTTATTCATATGAAGTACTGTGCATACGAGAGCCCTATTATTTCCTTGATAAGTTATTATAACTCATAAAACTGCTCGTATAACTTTCTAATGAACTTCAGTGTTAGATGGCGGGTACAAAGCCCAGATGTTAACGATGAATAAAGTTCCGATAATATAATTTACTGTGTTTATTAAAACATAAATGGTTTATGGGTATGAAATTTGGCACATGATAGCTTCCTGGTGTATAGCAAACTTGTTGTGAAATTTAATAGTAGCGTTGGATTTCCTGGCAAATTCTCTTTTAGAAAAGTAACTGATGATGGTATAATAGTGTAGGTGATCACCTCTCTACAGCCAATACACCAAAGTCGAATCTCACTTACACAAGCATTCTTTATTTATTGAGTAGTAAAAAAATGTATCTACGTTGATCTAAAAGGAATCGCAGAAAGGATGTTTTGTTTTGTCGAAATATTACGTCCATTTAAATAACAAGCTTTAATTTTGTATCTATAAATAAAAGCACATTTTTATAAATAAACTAGGTATAAGGTATTTTACCTTAAACTATGCCTTTAACCAATAGTAGTAATATAAAATATATATTTTGTTTGAACCTGCTAATCTCTAGAACTACCAGATGCTTTTTTGCATTTGATAGGTCAATTCTTGAGAAAGGTTATAATCTATATACCGTCACTATACGAGCCACGGGAGCACAGCAGTAATCATAAACGGCGTGAAACTGTGGTGGATACCTGGTATAAGATAAAAGAAAATATGGACATTATACAATAGAGATAGACAACTGGTATTCAAAATGCAAAAAAGGTGTATCAGTAAGTATCAGTAAGTGTACCTTACTTCAAAAGCTTCGAATTGTTAACTTTACCAGCGTTGTACATAATGAAAACAGCTATTTTCGTAAAAACTAATTCAACACTTTTTTTTTAAAGTGTCAGTGTTTAAAAGCGGTCCATTACGTGCTCAATATAAAGAACAGTTGTGTTATGTACAGTGCAAGACAGCTCTAATGCAAAAGAGTGTTTTTGGTACAGGTCCTAAGATATATAACAAAATACCTAATTAAATAAAAACTTGCCTTTAACTAAGTTTAAAAAGTTTGTATTCAAGTTGCTGGTAAATAAAAGTTACTATTCTTTGAATGAATATTTAAATTACACCATTTTAATAACATGATAATAATAAGATACCTACATGATGTAATATATAATGTAATAAGAATTATAATAATTTTAATTTTGTAAATGGTCTAGTATATATTTTTTTGTGTAATAATTTAATTTGTATAATATTGTGTTCTGTTTACGCGAATATTATTCATTGAAATTAAACTACTATATACGGATTTTATCGCGTTATTTATTTGACACTTTATTAGAGTCTCCCCGTGACCATGGCTGCTGAAAAGCAACCGAAACGTCGGGGAAAGTGTAAAATTAAATTAAATCAAAATAGTTTTAATACCAATTCAATTAGCTTAAAAATTAGTAAAGTTTAATAGTAGTAGTAGTGTAACAATTTTCAAAATTATGTAATAAAGAATCAAATAAATAACGCGATAAAATCCGTATATAGTAGTCTAATTTCAATTTAATTTGTATTTGCCTTGTATTTTTGAATTTGTTTCTTGATATCGACGATATTTTTTTTTGTTTTGTATTACCCATTTATATGTGTATGTCTCGATGACAGAACATAGTGGACACATAATTTGTAACATCTTTGTATTGCCTATGTTTCTACAAATAAACGATTTCTGATTCTGATTCTGACAATCAAAAGAGTATATTATTAAGTAGTGGTGTTATATAATACGGTATGGATTTGAATTTAAAAAAAAATTGTTTCATTTAATAGCCCAATTCTTAGGCATGGTAATAGGCTATATAACGTCACTATACGAGGACACCTCGGTAGCGGTGCCGTAATCATAAATTACGTAGCATATCCAGTAGTGATGTCATAAAGGCACTACGGGTTAAGTTTGGTTATTTGAAAGGATAATGGATGCGACAGCATACCTATGATGAGTTTATGGGGAAGCTGACGCATCTGATATTATTCATCATCATTAAACATTTCCTAAATACATTAGCAAGTGCGTGTTTATTACGTATTCAGTACGATTATGGTTAGGTGAAACTGATAATTGCTAATGGACATTCAAATGCAATTAAGTAATTTATTAAATAGAGAGTGATGTCCACACATAAAGTCTCTTTATTCATTTAACCAATATAACATGTGTAATAGTTAATAAAACCTAGTTATACATTACTATCTTTCATATCGCCTTTCACTCTCTCTATATGTTCTAGTTCTGTTAACTGCCTCCATGGCGCAGCGGTAGTGAATGCGACTGTTGTGCATGAGGTCTCGGGTTCGAATCCCAGATCGAGCCAACAAAAAGTTATTGGGTTTTCTGTTAGAAATCTCAATACGAGCCCAGAGTTAGAAAGTTGGCGGTATTAGACATACCCGTGCCTCGGAAAGCACGTAAAGCCGTTGGTTCTGTGCCTGATCGCTCTCCGGTCGTGTAGGATTATCCGTCCCATCGGATCATGAGGGTTAGGGAACAGAGAGTGCACTTGTGTTTGCGAACATACTTGTGCACTATAATATCTCCTGCGCAGATGTCTAGTCTCTGTTAAGGTTGGCCGTCGTGGCCGAAATTCGGTCTGGAGGACATTATTATTATCATGTTCTAGTTCAATAAAAACACTCTCAAATTACTTTAAAATACAATCGTATAGAAATTACTACATATATATTTTTAGGCATATAATGACATATTGTCTATATCATATAAAGCAGCGATAGCTCAGTGGGGAGACCAATAGATTGCAATGCAGAGGGTCTCGGGTTTAAACCTACGTCGCGCACCTCTGACTTTTGGAACTTATATGACTTTTCGAAATTATGTGCGTATTGATTGACAATTATCGACTGCTCCGAGCCTCGAAGAGCACGTTAAGCTGTCGGTCCCGGCTGCCATGAATATCTATGACAGTCGTTATTGGAAAGTCAGTGCCTTATAATATCCTGACACTGGTCTAGCCTTAGGGTATCGTTAGCCTTCGGTTTGCGGAGGTCAGGTGGCAGACGCTCCGTGTAAAAACTGATATCAGTCAAATCCGGTTAGACCAGAAAAAGTCGACCACAAGTGACTTGGGAATAATAAAGGTTAGAGAGAAGAATGACATATTGTCTATGCCTAATAACAATGAGTCAGAAAATTCAATATTTCTGTACATAGATGCAAAGTCGTACGAGTAGATAAGTTATACGATTTTTAATAGATATAGCGAACGCAAATACTTCAGCAATAATAAAGTACTGGACATGTCTTTGGCAGGTCGTAAGTACGATCCCCTCGCTATTCATACCATTCGTAGCACTAAACATTTAGATTAGCTCAAAGGTTAAACAAGAGTATAATAAAATAAAAAAAGTAATCTTAAGAGTACGAGTAATTTGCAACCTGATTGCTACAAAAATTTTAACAACCTGCTTAAAAATCCCGACACATTTACTTTTGATATTAAAGACAAATATATATCACCAACTTTATCTTATAGAGTAAGGTACCCTACCTTACTTTTGCAGGTTCAACAATATCTAAGTGCATAGTACTCTGGTTTTAAAAGCATGAAAATTCGACGGTAGACGCTTACCGCTTGTCAGCCAGTCGTATAATTTTAATAATAATAGCAGACCTTAATACAAATTGTCACACTACTGGACATGGGTCTCTTCTCAGTATAAGAAGGGATAAGCCATGCTCCACCACGCTAAATTAGTACATTTTGGCAGACTTCACATATCGAAAACATTATGAAGAACTCTCAGACTCGTCTCGCAATCTTTTCCTTCACTGTTAAAGTGAGCAATATTTAACTATTTAATACGCGCATAACTTCAAAATATTGCAAAGGTGCCCCGAAATCTCTGCGTGGCAGTCATACGGACTGCATTTTAACCAGTATTGCATATAAATATAAATATGTATACGTCTATTGATAAATTGAGACAATAATGTGAATATTGCAGATACATCAACTACCCACAAAAACCTGCAAAATAATCCCATAGCCATTCAATCATCAAAACTGACAGGTTTATTTGTAACATAAACTTTGCTACCGGTACAATGAAATCTAATATCATTATTGTGGTAAAAATAAACATATATATATATATATATATGTTTATTTTTACCACATATATTTCTTTAGAAGTACTCTTTATAGGATTACGGTAAGGTCTTCTGTGTTTCAGCTTTGGCTTTCAGAAACAAATGCGCCCATATTTATAAAATATTTTACTCGTATTTGAAAATATTTTAAATATGTAAGCTATACACATTTAGACTTTATAATATTAGCCACGTGTTAAACTGTCTCACTTCTGGCAGGGACCTCTGCTCAGTGTGAGAAGGGTTAGGCTATATAGTCCACCACGCCAGCCCAGTGGAAGATGACAGAGTTCACATATCTTCGAGAAGATTATGGAGAGCTGACAGATATGCACGTTTCCTCAAGATATTTTTCTTTACCCTAAAGCAAGCGATGATTAACTATTTAATACGCACATTACTTCGAAAAGTTAGAGACATGTGCCTTGGGATCGAACTCGAGACGCCTGTGTGACAGTCCAACGGTCTATCACTAACCGTACTTATATTTTATATGAGAAAGTTTTGTACTTGGTCTGTACTTCTTTCACGTATATAATATAGACAAATTTTGCACAGTTTATATTATAGACTGTTGTTTATACCAGAAAAATGTATGGTGGGCTAAACTATGAACAATATGTAGGTGCGTAGCCGAGTATGAAATATCACTTAAACCCATCCTTGTGTTAATAAAAGTGATACCCTGACACATTTAATTTATATTACACATATATATATTACAATTCTACTCATGCGATATCAATTCATTCTGTGTTTTTAAACCAGTATTTATCATGTATGAGTACATGAAAATATACATGACGATATCGCCTACCTAATTATAGGACGTCACAAACAGTCATCGTGAGTACTAATAGAGGTTATAACGCCTTCGCAATTGGTCTCTGGGAGGCTGACAAGTGGTGTTTCTAGACACTTTGTTGTAAATAATATACGATGGATGGCGTTAGCAGTGCCCCGTGACGCTTGACACCTAGATTGCCATGAATAATTTAGTTTGAAGGTCATATAATTGTACTCATATCCACATTTTAATCTTTTAACTACATACATAGCTTTACATTGAATTAAAAAGCTTTCTGACACAGTAATAATTTTAAATTAAACAAATTTTTACCTAAAAATGCTGCCGGGTAAAATTTTAGGGTTGGCTTGTATAAAAATGTATGAAGTGTTTCGAATAAAAATATTGTTTTGAAATAAACTAGGACGTCGTGAAAAGTTAAGCAAACCACCAACATAAAATAAGCAAAGAATGCGGAGCCTACCTACCGTTTTGTGTATATTTTCACTTTATTACATAGATATGTGATATGTATAGAAAGCAATTTAAAGAAATTGAGTTAATAGAAAGTCTCTTATAACAATCACTCGGACCTGTAATATTGGTCTCTAAAACTTGTTTAATTCTGGATTACCTCGTGTTTGAGCAGCTGTCAACCTTTTACTTGATTAGGGCCACAAAATCTATTAAATATAGTCTGAACATATTTTCTTATTAGCTTAACTGACTCGTTGTGGTTTTGTGATATTTGTGCTTATATTTGTGTTCAATCGTATGTTCTCTATTTCAGCAATCGGGTAAGGTAATTTTATTGGTTTTCCTATCAGAAAATTAATAGTTTATTTGCAGTACCAGCTTAGTGAAAGCACGAGCCTCTGAAATGCGCCTAGATCGCAATTATAAACTATGACGTTGTATTATAACAATTTGTACTTGGCAAAATGTGGTTGCTATACACTTTCGTCTGCCCCTTAGGAACTGTATAGGTATTAATTTATGTGTAATATACGACATATATAGACGAATCAGTATTTTAGATAGTCACCTCAACTACAACCGCAGTATTAGGTACGAGGCTGAGGCCCGTTAGCTCAGTTTCTGCATGACTATATGGTTGCTTACTACTAACCACCCAGAATCTATGTTCTTTGAAAATAAATGCATCTATATTAAATACGTAACCTAAAGAGTTGTAGCTATCTACGAGATATCTATTGAATTATATTCTTTTGATGACTTACATTATAATCGTAGCTGTCTACAAAATGTCTACGAAATTGCTACGAATTTCGACCTAACATCACTCACTTTTATATCAAAGCCCATCAATCTACTTAGATCAGCGATTATAGCCAATCTCCTCTATTGCCTACCATAAGGATCCGACACAGGAAACACGTGATCGATATAACACGACACGCTGATTCGTCAATTTATCCGATACAAGCAATTTTCAATCATATTTGTATAGACAAAGAAATCATACTAGCTTACATTGAAACGCATCTTATTAACGCCTTAAGTGAGGATTGATCTCTTACTTCCACTCAAATGTACCATGTTATTATACCCTCGAGATTGAGAATGAAATGATTGCGCTTAAAATTTAATGAAACTCATTAAGTGGTTCGGTGGTTTTACTGAAACGGATATTTTCAACAGATTATTGTTTAGTGTGTTATTGTTGTGTGTGTGTGTTGTTCGAGGACATAATTACTTGCTGATGAACATTGATCGGTTGGTTGTGTTGACTGAATTAAAGGTACAGTTATTCTAGGTTAATTATAGTCATCATATTGTCACAACCAATGTGCATAGTGTAGTGGAATCATTACCAGTATGAAGAAAAGCCTAACTAATATTTTATACGGGAATGTGAGTTTGTTTGTTTGTTACGCTTTCACGCCTTAAATACTCGACCGATCATCATAAAATTTCGCGTACTCGTTGTCAGGGGTACAGAAACTTTCTATTTAGAAAAAGTACTGTTCTTGAGGGATAGTAAATTGGCATAACCTACATTTATGCGTGTGAAACCTCAGGTAAAATCTAGTTATGCTAAGAAAGCTGCTGAAATGTATACTTACCCCATTGCAGATAATATGCAAACGTTGATCTTTATGTATATATGTGTAAGAACATAGCTGAATCATTGTTAAAACTGCAGCCTAATAATCTAGTATTCAACGTGCGAATGTGGTTTCAAACCTTGTACAGGAAGGATTGTGCTATGGCAGATTGATCAGTGATTCTCATATGCGCTTACTTTTTGCCAACGTAGTAAGTTTTAATCCTGGCAACTGCTGCCTGCGCTAATGCTAGACTCAACCTAGCAACTAACCTAAATGTAACTTTCATAATTTTAGTAAACCCATTTAATATGAATAGCGTATTCAAACGTTTATTTATGCTCAAAAATGCATAAATGTTTTTTATTTTGTCTCAATTCCTTTTGATTTATATATTTTCATATGCCACTACTTGCAATTTTACAGGCAAAAATTAACGAAAAAATCACTTCAAAAATAAGTTTCTCTTATATAGAGCATGATCTAACATTAACGTTTCAGTTACACAATACACTTATATGAACAGAAATTCGTTAGTATCAAACAAATAAACACAGTCTGATGGGACTCAAGTTTCAAATATCGTATCGTCTATATTATCACATCGCTTATAACGCAATTGTAATAAGAATTGTTCTGAGGTAGATCTGTAACCACATGGTGTGACCCGTGTGACATAAAATTTTAAAACTGTTATAACTGTAAACAGTTCTGGAACAGAAACAGATACAAATATATAAAAAGCATAACAATTGTTATTATTAAAGACATGTTATTATTCTATTGATAAATATATAATTGATAAATTATTGTAGACTGTGTGTGTAAGTTATGTTGTCATAAAACTATAATGTTATATAATTAAATTAGTATCAATTGACATCAAATTTTATTAAAAAATTGTTACTAATGAAATCTTTTGCATACCTTGGTAGGTATGGTTAAAAATTGCCTGATTTATCTTTAAGTGCGACCAGACGTAGAGACAGCAATGTAAGTAGCTAAACATTAGATACATTTGTAAATTATTTTATAAATTAAAAATCCTAATCGTTTTTTTGTATAATATTGTCTTCTGTTTACGCGAATATTATTCATTGAAATTAAACTACTATATACGGATTTTATCGCGTTATTCATTTGACACTTTATTACATAATTTTAAAAACTGTTACACTACTATTATTAAACTGTAACAGTTGTCAAAATTATGTAATAAAGTGTCGAATAAATAACGCGATAAAATCCATATATAGTAGTTTAATTTCAACGTTTTTTTGTATGTTTGAACTGGGACTAGATCAACCATCTTCTAACTCTTACTGCTATAAAAACCTTACATTATTGTCAGAACTTTGATTGATAAAGCTAATCAAAATCTCACGAGTGTGTATCGACTTATATTGCTTACTGTACCGGAGTACACACCTCAACTAGAATGTTTACCACGCGTTAAAGTGCATGCTCCTTATTGCACACAGTCTAATCCTTGAGTTTACTGCAACAACACGTTTATGAGTAAAATTAATTAAGCAGTCCACATGAAGGCATAATATTTAGGGTATAAATAATTGCGAACATGCTATTGCAGTTAGCAAATGGATTAGACTAAGTGAGTTAGAGGGCATGCATTTTGTATCTAAGACTAGAAGGAAAATCATTGTATTAATTTGTACACATAGAGACACATCAACCTAGACTGTTTGGACTTTGAACTATTAGAAGTTGAACGCTGCGAATCGTGCGAGGGAGTACGTTATATTTTTGTTACACTCTATCCTTACCATTACATCGACACCACTATGCACTGTCCCTTTCCAACAATTCTCTATTATGTATGTTGCGTAGTTATGCGTATATAGGGTGTCTAACTTGACGTGTAGCCGTGTGTGCATCGTACTAGAAGAGAAAACTAAACTTGATTGTTAGTTACGTTTTAAAGTGTATGCTCTCTAATGGCCTAATGAATGAATCTGCCTACACGGATGGCGATTATGGATGATTAAGTGGTCGCTTCGCCCCTGCCACTGCGCCGAGTGTTGTGGGTTCGAATCCCACACGGGACAAACATTTTTGTGATCCACAAATGGTTCTTTCGAGTCTGGATGTTCTTTGTGTCCGTTATTTGAATGTTTATAAAGTCCTCCGCGACACAGAAATTATTCCTAGGGCCTAGAGTTGACTTTACCAGGAAAAAAAGAATGAATTTATTGTCTCACAGATCATAACATACATGAGATACAAACATATATGATATACAATTTTAAATGTTAGCATAACGGTAAAGTTAGATTCAAATTGTTAGCAGCTAGTACTTAAAGTAGATAGAACCTGTACTATAAGTACCAGTACATAGTAAAGTACATGCATGCACTCTAATGCACATAGTCTAATCCCTAGGCTTACTGCAATGACACGTTTGAGTGCAAAATCAATTAAGCAGTATCATAGCATAAATCATTGAAATACCTATGCTTTTACGTGTGCTGCACAAGTGAAGGCATATTTCGAGTATAAAAAATTACATACATGCTGTTGCAGTAAGCGCATGCATCAGACTAAGTGAGTTGAAGAGCATGCACTTTAACGCGTGTTTCAAAATAATTTAGTTTAGTCGACTCCTGCAGTACATAATGCACTTTAACTTAATGCTATAAGAAATTATTTTTACACTTGAAAGCAGCTCATTCTCACGTTATAATTTCTCGATCACGTACTTCGACACCCACGGGAAAATGTAATGTGATTTATTTGCTGTCATACTAACAGCTTTTCGAGCCAATTTGTATGAAATATAATTATTTCGAGAATTTATGACTTAATTACACGTCATTTATAGAAAAACGTGACTACTTTCTTTAAGGCAGTAACGTATTAACACATGAATTACGTGTGCGTTTATATAGTGTGGTTTAACGTAGCACGTGGTTATAAATATAACTTATAAAACAGTTAAACATGCATGAGCTTTTCGCATTGGCCGCATGCAATGCGAGTCTCTGGACTGAGTTTCTTTTTTATAATTAAAAGAGATCAGACTATCAGACGATCGGCTTATGAACATCTAGAATCATCACAGGGCAAAGAATAGAGTTAAGAATGATGTTAGTATTTATTGTTATAATCCTAACTAATAATATAAATGGAAATGTGAGTTTGTTTGTTTGCTTGTGATCGAGTAGTTAAGGCGTAAAAGCGCAATAACTTTCACGACTTATCTACTCGACCCATCATAATGAAATTTCGTATACACGTTAATGCTACAGAAATGGACATAGGATACCTTTTCTGCTGGAAAAAGGTTATTTCGAGCAAGCAAAGCCGTGGGCAAAAGCTAGTTTTTAATAATTTGACCTAAGTTTAAAGTATGAAATATACCAACATAACCAAATAAAGCACCTTTGCCATGTAGTTAAGGGAAGTAACGTGAGCGTATTTTATGGGAATTATAATCAAGACCATTTTATACTAAAACAATATAAATAAGAAATACTTGAATAAAAAACACTCTGTATAGCTTTGGAATCGAGTGTATTCTTATCGATAGTGACGTCACAGAAGGCTTTATTTGCTACGTGTACAAGAATATAAATAGAATTATGACCTCGGTTACGGCTTATCTTGTACAACCCACATTCATACGACAATAAAATGCGCAGAAATATAAAAGGTTATATGAAATAACGAGGTTGCTTTTTCAACTTAGTTTTAAGTTTATAGTATAAATTGTATTGTGATTTGGGTATGATATTACGCAGAGCAGCTGAAGCTGATTATTTTCTATTATTGAACTTGCAGTTTGTGGAACTTTACCACCAGTAGTGACAAAATCAGATGTTAGTAGTAATAATTATATGACAATCAGTGTCGGCAAACATTAATTAAAAATTATTAATATCGAAAACGAAAACCTTGGTCTAACACATTTTAAAGGTATTCATGGTCATAATTATCTTAATCTTAAAACAAAGCTTGTAGTTGCTTACGGTATTAATCAAAACTATAATATAATAATAATATAATAATATAATATTCTATCACATACACACAACACCATCTAGCCCAAACTAAGCAGAGCTTGTACAATGGGTACTAGACAATGGATAAACATACATATACACTTTCTTTTTTGGTAAATACATACATATTATACATAGAAACCCCCAGACCAAGACAAACATCCATATTCATGCACACAAATGTTTGACTTGTGCGGGAATCGAACCCGCGACCTCAGGAGTGGCAGTCAGTTACACTAACCACTACGCCATCGAGTCGTCATACCTATTATTAATTGCCTAATAGACATATTTTACATAGTTTACAAAGATGGTCTAATGACCAGCTTAATGGCACGTGCGTGACTTTTGTATGCCGCATCTTTTGCCTCCAATTTCACAACCACTTTACATTAATACCTGTTGCAGTCTACGACCTTTTTAATCCAAAATAAATAATTAATACAGTTTATATACAACAGTATACAATGTAACAGTAGAAGTTTCTATCTAAGGACAGAATGTCTTATTCTTATTGGAATAAGGACTAAAATTGTACTGGACACAACATTTCATAATGAAAGCCATTCTTTAACAACTTAAACGTGACCTGGTTCATGATAATTTGGCGTCAGCTAGCAGATATCTTCTACTCAAACGCCTTTAAATATATAATTACCGACTGCGTGAATATCGCAGTGGTTGTAGTTTAATTTGAGGTTAAGTACCTATAAGAATAAGGTCAACAAGACCGAATTTCAGCTATCAACCAATCATAACAGAGACTAACCATCTGCGCAGGTGATATCATAGTACGTAGTAGATACATATGTTATTGTATTTCGAGTTTCAGTAATAAAAGTTTAAACGTAGCAGGTATGTTGTAATTATTAATTTTATCTTGTTTAATGATATCATTAGCTCATTTTAACTTATTGCTTTTCAAAATGTTAACTGTTAAGTAGTGCATGTGGTGTTACCCAATAAATGATTGTAACGCTTGTAAATGTGCTCAATCAATAATTCTTTAATGTGTTGTGTAAACAATTGTTTGTTAATCTAATTAAATAAATTAATAAAAGTAGGTACTGTCTATAGTATACACCTCTGCTATTTCTTTCCATTAAATACATCTTCAAATATGGCAATATGCAATTGCTAGCTCTGGTGTTGTAATCTTTAATTCTTACAAAAAAAATCGAATAAGCAATCAAATCTTTCCACTTTATAATATAAGTATTAGACAAGAAATTAATCCTATGTCGCAGTCTATACGAATGTTCACACAACGGACACAAAGAACACACAGACTTTATAACACTAACTTTTTGTGAATCTTCCATTTTTTTTCCGAGTGGGATCGAACCCACAACACTCTGCGACCACTTAAAACCCTATGCCATCCGTGCAGTCGATTTCATTGTTTATGATTCCGTAAACCATTATGAAGTCCATGGTATACCTATCATCTGTAAGGAGCACATCGAAAATATCGATGGTTATAGTTATAAGGAAAATAATTTTATACTTGTATCTATATATGTATATCATAAGAAAGTATTCGGCTCGGCATCCACATAATTTCTTGGCAAACTGTGATTAATTATTAAAAGCATCTAATTGTGATGAATAAGAGTTAGTTATTCCTATACCAAGTGTATTGACTAAGCAGCGCATCGGCAGAATTTTCTCATATAGCTTTTTCAATATTTTCTTATAAAATCAGATTTATCGACAACTTCAAACAGAAATGGCGTTTAAACATGAAGCAAGTAGCTAGTGCAAGCTTCTTGCGCGAGTTAATCAGTCGGGTTACTTGCGTAAGTGATAATATGCGTTTGTCGTTTACATGATGCATAAGAGCCGTGCCAAATACTTGCTTCAACTTGCATATTACACGCGTTGTGTACACTAGCCATAAATAACATATACAACATCATATACCTACATTGTATATTCTAATCCAATAATTATTAATAAATACCGTTCAATAAATTTCGCAGAAATAGCCGGTATTATAATTAGGGCACTTCAAATAAGCGTATAATAGTAAGCATCACTTTAGATCTCTCTAAATATTTACTCATCTTGATTGCTTTGTATTATCTAACGCAGACTAAACAAACCAGAGCCACATAATGGTATCTAGATAGTCTATAACAATAAACCGATTCACTCCATAAAATGGCTCTCTCCAAGGTAATTTAACGAACAATTTGCTCTATTTTTCTTTCGCTAAAATCGCGTGATAACATCCCATAAAGCGCTAAACCCGTTATCCTTTAGGGAAATCCCTAAAGTAGTGAGTGCTACATAATTATACGTATTTTACAGGTACAGTTTCTCTTTGCCTAATTAGAAGAAGGCAAATCCCATGAGGCATGTTGAAGAGTCGGTTACTGTCTGAGTTTCAGTTTGCGAAGTCAAATTATCAGCTATTATAGGTAGTTGCTGGTAATTTATCAGTGGCGGGTCTCGTTTTGGTGATGTAGGTCAGGCTTACTCATTCATGACTGGTACATCGATTATTTGAAGTAGATAAATAAAATACATAAATAATATATTATGTTACTATCCTAACTTCTCCCTTAGCCTTTATTATTCCCAAGTCACTTGGGGTCGGCTTTCTTAGTCTAACCGGATTTGACCGGATATCAGTTTTTACACGGAGCAGCTGCCACCTGACCTCCGCAACCCAAAGGCTAACGATACCCTAAGGCTAGACCGGTGTCAGGATATTAGAGGGTACTGACTTTCCCTATAACGACTGCCATAGATGTTCATGGCAGCCGGGACCGACGACTTAACGTGCTCTCCAAGGCACGGAGCAAGCGATACTTGTCAATCAATACGCACATAATTTCGAAAAGTCATATATCTGCCGAAAGTCAGAGCTGCGCGACGTGGGTTCGAACCCAAGACATCTGCATTGCAGTCTGCTGGTCTCCCCACTGAGCTATCGCTGCTTATGTTACTATCCTAACTAATATTATAAATGCGAATGTGAAAAGTCACAAACAAAGGTTTGTTACGCTTTCAGCTTAGCTGCTCGACGGATCATCAAGAAATTTCTCATATACATTTTCAGGGGAATAGAAAATAACATATGTTACCTTTCATCCAGAAAAAAGTATTGTTTGTTAAACTTCTCTATGTTTAACTGCCTCCGTATCGCAGCGGTAGTGAATACGACTGCTGTGCATGAGGTCTCTGGTTCGAATTCCGGATCGGGTCAAGAAAAAGTTATTGAGTTTTTCTGTTAAGAAATCTCAATAGCAGCCCGGAGTTAAGAAGTTGGCGGTGTTAGACATCCCCGTGCCTCGCAAAGCACGCAAAGCCGTTGGTCCTGCGCCTGATCTCTCTACGGTCGTGTCGGATTACCGTCCCATCAGGTCATGAGAGAGAGAAACAGAGAGTGCACTTGTGTTTGTGCACACAATTGTGCACTATAATATCTCCTGTGCAGATGGCCAGTCTCCGTTAAGACTGGCTGCCATGACCGAAATTCGCTCTGGAGGACATTATGTTTACGCGAACTAAGCCGCGGGCAAAATCTAGTATCTAATATTATTAATATGATTGTGAGTTTGTTTGTTACGCTTTCACGCCTTAACTACTCGACCGATCATCATGAAATTTCGCATACACGCTGTCAGAGGTAGAGAAAAGGACATGCGTGGTACAAAATGTATCGACAAAATCTAGATTGACGCGATAGTATTTAACAGTAGTCAAATTGCGAAGACAGAATCGTGGCAACAATCTTAAGAAAATAAATTAAAACAACTTTTTATATGAGAAACGTAAAGTTTATAGTCACTAAACGTGTGTGCAAGAATCTAAAGCATTTGTAGCGTTGTATAAACAAACATGTCGGCACTAAATCACACTGGATTAGAATTTATTTACTTTGTTTATTATTAAATCGAGGTCCATCTGATATCACTAAAGCATTTAGGCTATTTGATTCTTTAATTCTCTTGAATGTTGTTTAACCTATTGACTGGCACACGGGCGGCCAGCCACAATAAGTTTTTAATTATGTTTGGAATTCTAACAATTGACAAGTTAATGTTTCCGATTATTTTGATAAAAATCAAATATGAATGTCGCTTTGTTACCAATATTGTAAAAGATTGTATGATAGATTTTGCCTATATCACTTTTTATTTAATAGTAAGTCTAAATTTGAGCTTTCGTGATAAAATCTTTTAATCCATAGTCTGGAACGCTAATACTATTATTATCATATAATACTATTATTTTTACAGTATAAATGGATATTATAACTAGTAATATGGATGAATAATTAAATAATCAATGACAGAAAACAGTCTAGGGAACAATGAGTCAAAAAGCGCATGGTTTTGCATACTTTAGGGAACGGTAACATATATCTAATATACAACTTAGTTGCATCACAGTATTTGTTCTTGACGTTCAAAGGGTGCGTAAATTAAGCAAATCATACAATTCGGCTTATTTTGATACAAGGCTTTATTCGATTAAGCTTATTTTGTGGCATACGTGCATTAGACTTATCATAGAAAGCAAAAGTCGAATGGCCATCGGAGCAAAGGAGTCTAGAAATGGAGACAACAAATTGGCTTATGTAAGATAGTACGACTATTTGATAGGCAGATCTGAATGTGTTGGTAGACGAGTTGTATCGGATGCGAAAAGTAAGTAGGCCACCATCACCAAATAATTAGTCACCTGTAGATACAGGTGACTAATTATTTGGTGATGGTAATAAAAAAACAGATCGTCTGCGAAAATACCATTCTTTACAGAAATCCGGCGTACCAATAGTAAGTAATATTTTATTTTTTCTGGTAGCCGCTACATACCCAGTGAGTAGGAGTTGTGAAACTCTCTTTCACAATCCTTTTCTTACATTTCATCTTTAAATTATTTTTGTGCAATAGTTGGAAAGACGTAAGTAATATCCTTAGTATTGTGTATAGCAGATATGGCTACGAGAACACGCTTACGGCTGCGGCCGTATGCTTGTTTTGTTATTAATAACATTTAAAATATGTGATCTCTATCTGTGGAACTGGAAAACAGACGAGAGTTTATATACACATGCACTATACTAATACATCGTACCTGGCAAGCGGATCAATTCACAAAATTCTCAAACCAATCTTTCTACGAATTGACCATCAACTGTTCACACGTGAAGGTGTTTATTATTTTTGATGAAAAATTGAAAAACGAGCCATTTGGTAACGCTAATAGATGTATTAGCGTTACCAAATGGCTCGTTTTAGATTATTTGTGTAACATTTTAAATAGAAATAATATACGCAATACCATTGCGCAGCGAATGCATATGGATTGTAAAATAAACCATGAAATCGTCGATTGTTAGAAAACCACTCGAGTTCTAAATTTACTAATACATGTATATTTTATATTGTGGTTGATGGTACTTTTATTTGTACCTACTTTAAATGCAAAAAAAGAAACAATTAATTGTAATGAAATGAGAGTAGTTAATGTGATTTTCTATGCACCAGGTCTTAGCTGCGGTGACAGATCGAGAATAGTGTCATTTAATTTTCAGTAAAGAAATCCTCACTCTGCTCTTGCTTGCGGAGCACGGCACAGTTCCAGACTCTATATTCTGACATGTACCCGGTACGGCAATAGGCCCCTATTACATGGGAGCTAGGGTCATAGTTGACGAAATGTGGGTGAATACATCTACCTACAATACTGAAGATAAAGTCAAAGTCAAAGTGAATATCGAAAAACTTCTACCACTTGTTGATATATGAATTATTTCTAGAATCTCGTAGGTAATTATAACCCGTTACTATCAGATTACCCACAACAAACAACGTGCATAACTTCGGACTGTAGTAACTATACGAATTCCCACGTTACTAACGTTACATGGATCTCATGTTGTAGTCTAGTCTCCTGGGAAAACCCTGACAGAAGTGACTAAATACCTATCCCCTAAAGTAATCTGATGATATTATAAACAGACACGTGTTTTGGGAAAACCTTGTATAATATATGTAATGCAAGAAACATTGCTTTTTATAAGTAACAAGTAGGTAAAAATATTTCAAGAAATATGTATCGTTTAATGAAAATGTTCTGCACATCTGTTTCTTTTGATAAATCATTCCACTTACAAGTATATTAGGGTCTGTTTCAAACTAACTTTTATTTTACGTAGATCTATAACTCTTTTCTGTTGGGACTAGACTTAAAACAAAGAATACATCCAAAAATGCCTACTTCTCAAGAGATTATAAGATTTACTTCAGTTATATTTTATTATTTAACAACAAAATATAGACATTGTTTAGTAAGATTATTTTCTACTGATGATGTTTAATTTGTTTTTTATATTTAGGAGTAGAGTAATCTTAAATATAGTAAACTATTTTAAAAAGTTATTTTGCAGTTATAGCGCTATACTATCTGACAGAAACATAAGCTTATCTTAATAATTACACAAGCAAAGCCACGAGCGACATCTTGCCAGATATCACAATGATCAAATTAATCTTTGTATCTGATAGAATTTAAAAGCATTTAACAAGCACATTTAGGCTAGTTGATATCACAATATCAACTATTGTGCATCTCGAGTTTTTTGTTTTAAGCAAATATCCATCATGTTGTGTTGTGTTATTTCTGCACTAGAAATAAGTCAGGAGGTCAGGAGACTTTAAAATCATTCAAAAAATGCAAACAAAGAACATCTACACTCAGAGCAATCATTTCTAGATAACACAAATTATTGTCCCGTACAAGAATTTAACTCACAAAACTCGGCTGGGTTACAGTCATGAGACAACCGCTTAAACTATTACGCCATCTACGCAGTTTAACTTATTACATACCAAGCAAGAGACAGCCGATATCTTATCTATATTAAATTGTTATATCTATGCACAGGCATAACAATGCATGATATAGTTGAAACCCAAGCATAATTTGAGAATGCCGGAGGCCCAATAACCCTCTTTCCCCCTTCCCGTTCCTTCTCCTTCTCACTTCCTTTTATTCCTAAAGGGTCGGCAACGCGCAAATGATGCCTGTGGTGTTGCAGGCATCCATAGGCTACGGTGACCACTACTTACCATCAAGTGGGTCGTATGCTTGTTTGCCACCTTAGTCGTATAAAAAAAACATGCGGGGCAGTTTTTGGGGACTGTCGATAGAAGTGAAAACTCAGTAACTTGTGAATTGTATCGTCGAGCTATTAGATTATTATTTATGAATTTTGAATGCGTTCGGTGACGATGTCGTGAGTTTCATGATTTTCGTTCATCCAAAAAGTGCTTAAAGAGCCTGAAGAAGGTTTTACTTGTATTCAATTCAAATGTATTCTGTGCACAGAGCACAGAACAAAATTTATGACTCAATCACTTGACTTGATTGACGCCTACTGTTCTGTGGAACCGGCGTGGTTAAACTAATCGGTCAAAACCATTTATCGGATAACTAAGTACATATATGTATACATATAAGAGCAGCGATACCTCAGTGGGGAGACCACAGACTGCAATGCATAGGGTCTCGGGTTCGAACCCACTTCACGCACCTCTGACTTTCGGCAGTTATATGACTTTTCGAAATTATGTGCGTATTGATTGACAATTATCGCCTGCTTCGTGCCTCGGAGAGCACGTTATGCCGTCAGTCCCGGCTGCCATGAACATCTATGGCAGTCGTTATTGGGAGAGTGTCGACAAATAAGATCCCACTGGGTCAAAGTGTCACCGGTCTGCACTGACTGGCCCCCACATAAGACACATACATACATATATATATACATAGACTGCATGTCTTCGAAAGGTGTCCATTCGAAAGGTGTGTAAACTGTATTACATTTATATTTCACCAACATTTCTATATCAAAAAAAATATAGGCGAGAGTATGCTGGACCTGTGCCCATGCTTTTTGCTACTATTGCCAATTACCTATAAACAAAAAAGAAAAAATATATAATACTTGACCATCTCCAGGTCGGTCAAGTATTAATGCGATGTCTATAGAGTCTTCCCATAGGGCCTTAACCTAAGCGGAATTTTTCACCACAGTCAACAAAACAGTATAATTGAATACTTACTTAATAAATTTAACTTATGAAATATTATTTTACTTTAATATATAATTAACCAAAACTATTAATACACACTAAATTGTTGTTTTAGTCAAAATTTAATACACAAGCTTCACCGACAAAATGCTAAGAAACAATTTATTTTACTGCTTTGAGGTCGTTATACGAAAGATTTCTCCATAAAGCTGACTTTATTAAACCACCAGTTTTGATAATACTTGTATGATACCAAAAGCTAAGCGATATAATACGGCATTGAAAAATGTTTATGTTTGCTTGTTTTACATATTACTTAGGCGATGATCGAGCATACGTAAGACACCTCATGGTTAGCGGTTACCATAAGCCGTAGGCTTACAATTACATTTCGTAAGTTTCCGACACTTTAAAGGATACGTTACGCTACGGTCTGCATTATTTTCTAACGATTTCTATTAACATGATACTGCTGGGCACAGTCCTTTTGCCAGTGTGAAAAGAGTAAGGCCATAGTCCATAATATCCCAGTACAGGTTCGCAAACTTCATATCACAGAACCACCAGAACCCCAGATAAGCGGGTTTTCTAAAAAAATCCTTAACATTAGAGTTATCGATAATTATTATTAAGAAATCACATGAATAAACATAATAGGAAGTGCAGGTTATTAAAAAAATATAAAGTATTATGAAAATGTAACAAATACGTATTTAATATGATATGAATATTATTGGCAAGATATATACGCTTAGTAATTGGGATAATGCTGCATAAAATAACGTTATGATAAAATTTATAATTTATATTAATAATTTAGTTATGTTAATATTAGTTTAGTTGTATGTAGTCGAGGAACACCGTGGTCCCTCGCCACGATCGTGGCGGTAAGTCCCGTGTTTGAGGAGTGGCTGGAGAGGCGCCATGGCGCCCTCACCTTCCGGCTGACACAGGTAATGACTGGCCACGGTTGTTTTGGCCAGTTCCTGTGTCGTATACGCCGGCAAGAGACGCCCGGTTGTCACCACTGCGGCGACTGCCGCGACGTTGTTGAGGACACGGCGCTGCACACTTTGGCGGTTTGCCCCGCCTGGGCATCGCAGCGCCGTGAGTTGATCGCGGCAGTCGGATTGGTTGCCCTCTCGCTCCCGGCCGTGAGCGTTTGAACCCTCTCCCCAACCGCAGAGCCGGGCGCCGGAGGGCGCGAGACGACCTCCAGCCACCCTGAGGATTGACCTGGGGGTGGCGGGCTTTGTGGGCCGGCCCGCCATCCGTTCAGCACCAGGTCCGAGAGGCGGCGTGCGTGTTCCCACGCGCGCCTCTGTGTCGAGTCCGTCTCCCCTCTAGGGGGGACAGTAGGGAGTTTTTAGATGTGCCTATAGGGTAGGTCTTTCGTGTAGTGGCCTGCCGTTTCATACGGCGGGCCGTAACCTCGGCGGGGTCGCGACCGCATGCGAAAGTGATTCGCGCGGCCCCGTCGATAGTGGTTTTGTTGAGGAACACCGTGGTAGGTTTAGTCGGTATTCCGGGAGGTACTTTAACATCTTTACCATCTTTCTTTTACCCCGGCGAGTCCGACATAACCCCTCCGCCCGCCCCCGCGGAGGGGTATGCGTCATGCATTCCCCCACGTAAAAAAAAAAAAAAAAAAAAAAAAAAAAAAAAAAAAAAAAAACACCGTGGTCCCTGAGGATTGACCTGGGGGTGGTGGGCTTTGTGGGCCTGCCCGCCATCCGTTCAGCACCAGGTCCGAGAGGCGGCGTGCGTGTTCCCACGCGCGCCTCTGTGTCGAGTCCGTCTCCCTTCTAGGGGGGACAGTAGGGATTATTTTTGCGAAGTGCCTATAGGGTAGGTCTTATCGGGTAGTGGTCTGCCGTTTCATACGGCGGGCCGAAACCTCGGCGGGGTCGCGACTGCATGAGCAAATGTTTCGCGCGGCCCTGTCGATAGTGGTTTTGTCGAGAAACACCGTGGTAGGTTTAGTCGGTATTCCGGGAGGTACATTATTCTTATTCCATCTTTCTTTTACCCCGGCGAGTCCGACATAACCCCTCCGCCCGCCCCCGCGGAGGGGTACGCGTCATGCATTACCCCACGTTAAAAAAAAAAAAACACCGTGTAAGGTTTGGTCGGTATTCCGGGAGGTCCTTTATCAATTCAACATCTTTCTTTTACCCCGGTGAGTCCGACATAACCCCTCCGCCCGTCCCCGCGGAGGGGTATGCGTCAAAGCATTCCCCCACGTAAAAAAAAAAACATAATAATTATCCATCTATAATAAATAATATAAGCATTAAACTATCCCACTGCTGGGCACAGGCCTCTTAGTATGAGAAGGGTTGGGCCATAGCCATAGTCCACCACGCTGGCCCAGTACGGGTTGGCAGATTTCACATATCTGCGAGAACTATGGACAATACTCGAATATGCAGGTTTACTTAAGTTATTTTCCTTTACCGTTAACGCGTGCAATAATTAACTATTTAAAATGCACATAACTTCTTAAGTCAGATGCGCGCCTTGGAATCAGACTTCGGACCTCAGCGTGGTAGTCGAATAGTCTTATGTGATCATCTTATATATAAAATTATGTATAGCTTCGCTATATTATAGCATGTAAAGGAACACAGTATTCATGTATTTCATTTCTTTTTCTCAATCCTTGAATGGCATTGATTAAATTAAGTGACCTAATTAGTACAGTAAATAAAATTTTCTTTATTATTACTAAAACAAAAAAGAACGAAAGTAATTTCCCTAACAATTTCACAAATTTTAAGACGTAGTTTATCAATCGTTTCTGTTTATTATTGGTTTAAAAATAAAAACTTAGTTTATGAATCCTTAATAATAATTATTTTTTTAAAAGCAATATTAATATTACTAATAGGCGTATTGTAACACAAATATCTATTTTCGTACCTACTTAATTCAAAATGTCAAAACATAATCTATCAATGTTATTATTTCCGTTAATTATAATTAAGACTTCTTCGTCGTTGTCATTCTGTATAAGTTATTTTAGCTTGTAATAACAGTACAGGATAATGAAAATAATAGTATCATGATTTATTGTAATTAAAATGTATAAATAAATCATAGTAGTTCTTTAAATACATAGCGTAAATAGAAGCGGCATTTAATTTTGCAAATAAGGTTTTTAGCAGCGCGGTGTAAGACTGGATGTTCTATGAGCTTTCCAGGTTTTGAGATGGACTTGATTTGACTTGTTTGCTTGACTAAGAATTTCTTGAATCTCTTTAATTAATGAAAGTCTAATAAAAATATTCTAGCCCTACCCGATAATCAAACTTCATGCAACCAAAACTATAGATGTCGACTTACATAGCTTCATTAAACTAAATAAATATCGCCGATTATTACGTTAAAAGTATTTTAATCCATAATAAAAATATAAACGATGAACAATGTCCACGTATCTATCGACAGTCGGTAGCAGGAGTTCCCACATCAAATAAATATAGATCGTCCTACATCTTAGTAACGCAGTTTTTGGCTTTGCTTAACTCAAGGCTAAGCAGATGATTAATGGCAGCAAATGCTGTTTGTTTATTAAAAATACAAATGGGCGTAATCGTCTGTGATACTTTTTCAATATTAATATTGAGAAAAGATGGTTATGAGACATTTAGAGAATAAAATTTTACACGATAAAGTTAAACACTTAACAAGAAAACAATTTCCTTTATCACAAAGATCGCATGATTTTTATTTTAATGATAGGTGTTATAATAGTTCGCAGCTGCCTTATCCTTGTGTTAGATTGTATTTCTAAACATTAAAGTTTACTTAGATACGGTAACTATGATTATCACTTCATAGTTCTTGCCTTTATTACACATTTTTGACATTTTCTATATTTTTCTTTTTAAGCTTTCTTTTTATTGAATCATAAGTAACTAGTACATAAACCCTTTAGATAAGCTAAAACTTTAGGAATTGAATTGCTATTGATAATTTACTTAGTGAACTTACTAATTTAAACTTAATTTGACTTTAATGTTCTATAGATCATACAACCAACTGCCAATTAATGTCAAATGCCAGAGAAGTATGTCAGGATCGTAGCAAATGGAAATCCGTAGTCTCTGCCTACCCCTCTGGGAAACAGGCGTGAATCTATGTATGTATGTATGTATGTTTCCAAATATCCAATTATGCCTTAATGAAGTGCTCGATACATATAAACAAACATGGTTTTATGACCTGTCAATTGTTGAAATGCCAGAAATAATTAAGACTGCGCCGAGCGAAATGTGCCAAAACAGGCGGTCACAGTTAAGTTGATAAAATCAACACTTTTTGTTTAATACAAATATAAAATATACAGCCTTGGCCAAAAGTATTAGGCACCCCCAATATAGTTATCACACACCTGTGCTATTTGAACAATTAAACAATATTCTATAGAACTGCGATACCGGTGTCATAAAACACTATTTAAGACAATAGGTGGCATTTTTTAAGCAGTCATAAAACATCTGGTGCGTCAATAATAAAATTTTATTTTTCCCAAAATTTATTTTTAATGTTTCGTCAGTTACCATTTGGAAGTCTTAGTGTAAAGACAGTGCATTTGTGGTTTTGTGAATTAATTGAGAAGAAATTCATTTGAAAATGCCAAAACGAAACGAAATTAGTATTGAAAATCGTGTAAAAATTCAACTTTTACATGAGCAAGGCAAGACTCAAAAAGAAATCGCGAAGTTGGTGAAATGTTCGCGATGCGCCGTTCAATCTGCTATCAAACGTTTTGTTGAGACTGGCTCTCATGCAAATAAACCAAGAACAGGCAGAAAACGCGTGACTACTAGCCGTCAGGACAGAAAACTTATCCGAGAGTCTGTGAAAGATAGAAAAAAAACTTCTTCGGAGCTTGCTGTGGCTTTAACTGAAGAGACTGGACATCCCATAAGCGCACGAACTGCAAGACGAAGGCTAGTAGAAGCCGGCTTAAAAGGTTGCAAAGCTAGGAAGAAGCCGTGGCTATCCGCAGACAATAAAAGAAAACGACTTGATTGGGCTCTGAGACACCAACATTTCACAGAAGAGGATTGGTCTAATGTGCTGTGGTCTGACGAATCAAACTTTGAGGTAAGTTTTTTTAGTGAAGTCTATACCACAATTACAACGATCATTGTTGTGTTTGTCTTCAAACTCAAATGTTATAAAAGTTTGTAATGTGTGCTTTTTTTTGGAATCTACAGGTATTTGGTACACCAGGTGTGACGTTTGTGAGGCGACGCAAAGGCGAAGAATATCACCCAGATTGCGTAGTACCAACCATAAAACACGGCGGAGGCAGTGTAATGATTTGGGGTTGCATGGCTGCAGATGGAGTCGGCAAAATGTTTGTTTGCGAAGGTCGCATGAACAGTGAAAAATACATTAATGTACTGGAAACTGCTCTCGTACCTTCGCTTTCGTGTATTTTTGGTGACACTAACTTAAATGGTGTGAAATTCCAACAAGACAATGCTCCGTGTCACAAGTCAGCTACTACGATGCGCTGGTTTACTGAAAATTGTATTGATCTGTTAGATTGGCCTGCCCAGTCCCCGGATCTAAATCCTATTGAACATTTGTGGAGTATTTTGAAGAGAAAAATAAAAGAGCACTCGATAACATCAAAAACTGCTTTAAAAACGCGTTAGTGCAAGAATGGGATGCAATTTCTCCAGAGGAATGTGCGAAACTTGTACGTAGTATGCCCCACAGAGTTGCTGCTGTCATAAAATCAAAGGGTGGCCCAACAAAATATTGATGTTTTTACAATATTCTAATGGAAATAAAGTACTTTAATCATTATAATTAGTTTTATTTCTCTCTAAGCCTGAAATATGCAGTAATTTATAGGGTGCCTAATATTTTTGGCCAAGGCTGTACATTTACCATAACAATGAATGTGTTTACAAATACTTCGGGGCAAAACATAAAATAATTAATATTTTCGCATACAAAATTACGTAAATTTGCACGAAAAATGCAAAAACGTAAGCTCGTGTTACGTGATTCTTAGATTATAACAGTAGAAATCTATCCCATTTTACAGCTTTAACGAAACATAAATAGTTATATCACAATTTGTCTGTCCTAAATATTTAAGTTATTGGTTGACAATAAAGATACATATTTATCAAAAAAGCACTTCATATCCTCCATACAATTTTGCTATCGCGGCCGCGCGCCGATTTGAATATCCAGCTCTGTCATGCAGTCCAACCGCGTCTTACGCTCGGCGCAGTCTTAAGCTGATTATACATATGTCTGACCGCTAGTGTGACGCTGCGACTCAATAGGTTAAAACAATGTTTTTTAGTTTCAAAAGAACATCGCTACGTAACATAAATACGTAATACTACGTAAACCATAGTTAGAAATATCTACATATTATACACCGCATTATAATGTCCACTTATAATCCTTTAAACGGGCTGTATAAAATATTCACGTAGATACAATAACCTTTTCAATACTATTGAAGTTTAGTTTAGTGTTTATTTTCTAGCTATATAAGAGAACCTTCGAAGGGTTAGGACTATCAGTTTATTACACAGAAAGAAGTTTGAAACTGTCTAGACTTTGAGGTTAACGCTTCAACTATACGAATCGCACATGTTTTAAACTGATGATTGACGGGTGGCACAGAGGCTTATATGACCACCACTGTTACTACTTAGAGTCGTGGTCGTGAATGCGATTTTCAAACACAACTAGCAATTATTTGATCTACAAATATTTTTATTTTACCCTAATTATTTTTTGTGTTCGTTGTTAATGTCTATAACTCAAGCTACCCACTATACTGAGATTATTTTAATCTCGATATTAATATAAAATAATAATATATTATTTATTTTAAATGTATGTATATAATAAATAATATATGAATAAATAACTAAAATTCTTAGTGGTTAAATCTATTATAATCGATATCACAGGTGTCGGTCAGTAGCCAGTCAAGGTCAATAAAATGCAGTTGCCTTTATTAAAACATAGCTAGCAAATTATGCGCAATACAATTCTACCTAACATACGGCACCTGACGTAATTAACAGAAATACCTAGACTAGTCAAACTATAACAAACCTAAAAAAAAATTTTTGTTTTGATTTTACTAAAGAGCTTTTAGCACAGCACATGACGTGGCGTCGTGCAAACAATATTGATCAAACACCGCGTACCGATTGTTTAGCCCTCGCAAACTCACATATTTAACTAGATTATATCGTTTAGTATCGTATAAAGAAAAATAAGTATATCTTGCGTGCAGGAAAATTGTGTATATGGGCATAACGATGATCCACGTGACGTTTTGAGGAAAATGCGAATAGAGAAACCAGTTTCTGGTTTATCCTTCGGTAATCAGTTTGAATGGTTATTGTACTTGTTAAAGTGAAGTATGGGTGCTTCTGAATATAGTAAAACATGCTTGATGGAAAGTAACGTGACGTTCTAAAATTATCGTTTTTGTTACAAGTGTAACCATATTGTTGAGGTAAACATAGACTCTCATTTAAATATTTCTGGGAAATGGGATTTGTCGTCAACTATATGTATAATATGTATGTATTTACAAAGAAAAAAGTATATAAGTATGTTTATCCATTGTCTAGTACCCATAGTACAAGCTCTGCTTAGTTTGGGCTAGATGGTGTTGTGTGTATGTGATAGAATATTATATTATTATTATTATTATTATTATATTTTACTTATTTAGCTGGCTTACCGATTCAATAAGCATTTTGGCATTTTGAGTAGTGATGTTATATTTCCGTCACTCCAATTGAGGAAAATGAAGTAATTTGCTAGCTAGTGACAAATTGAGCATTTTCGTTTAGCAATGAAAGAATTTTATAGATGATTCATTTTGAAGAATATTAGAACTACGATCGATTCGATTTAAATTAGTTTTTAAACGGCCTATGTTTTATTAAATACTATCTACCATCTGCAACTTCGTTCTTCTATTGGTTTCAAATACAAATTTAAAAATAATTCATATAAACATTTGGTAAACTTCATTAAAATTTATAGATGACTAGATTTGCCCACGATAGGTTATGACAATAACAGTACTTTTTTCTAGATGAAAAGTATATTATATCTTTTTCTGTTCTCCTGACAACGTGTATGCCAAATTTCATGATGACCGATCGAGCAGTTAAGTTGTTAAAGCGTAACACACAAACACAAACAAACTCACATTCGCATTTATAATATTAAGTTAGGATATGAAGAATGTTTAAAGTTTTGTTAAACGAAAGTGATCAATAAACCTTCCTACTAAATATGGAATAAAATGTGAGTCGGTATTTTTCTTCTTTTGCCAACAAATGTCAGAGTCTGGAAGTAATAAATTAAATTGCGTGTATTAAGTGTTATTTATTTCTCGAGATAAAATGCAAATACTATTAAACTCACGTACCTATATCTATTAGAAATATGATGTACATATGTAGCCTCTTTACTTGATAAAAATTTGTAAGTTACAAGCACAATTCCTATTTGAATTAAAAAACAAACTAGACGGACTCACTATTATTACCATGGACTAATAAAATTAAGCAACTAATAAAAAAGATCGTAAAAATGATCCATTTTTATCCGTCGGAATTAAACTAAACCGCTTGAAAAATAAGTCTCTATCCATAATGTACCTACATTTAATTTTACAAGTAGCAAAACCCCAAGTAGATAAAACAAGAACACCTTGGAAATAAACTGGAAATATTTTATAGCAAAAAGTTTCTGTTAACCGTTTTAAAGCTTGAATGAGTATATCGGTCAAGTTAAGTGGAATTTATATTTCAGACTATAGGTATTCAAAGGTTAGGTATTTAAAAAAGGAAGTTGAATTTTGACCTGCTTTTTTATTATTTTTTATAAAACTCTATGTTGATTGCCTCTATTGCCCGTTTTACATACGCCCGTGACGTAGTGACGTAAGAAACACATAGATCGATATTTGACTTGTCCTGTGGCGTTAGGTTATTCAGTTAAGAATTCTCAGTAGCAATACGGAGTCTAGTATTGTACCTGGTAGACGACAATAGATGGCCTTTATTACGTAGAACCTAAAACAATATGGTAGATGGGGAAATGTGGGTGTATTATTGCACTTTCAGGCAGAGGCATGACGTAAGGCGTAAATTATGCAGAAGCGGCAAAATCATAAGCCAAAATATATTTTCTTTTAATTCAAGTAACTCTTATGAACATGTTAAGTTTACACTATCTAAACTATATAATGAATTATCATTTACATTTTACCTGTTGCCACATATGTTAGTATAAGACTCGACGCAATCGCAGCAGAGGCATGGTACCACTTCAAAACATTTCCGTACAAAATGTAGGAAAGCAAAGCATCGTGAACTATGTATACACAAGCGACGAGGTGGCGGCATGCTGTTTCGTATGCAGGCACGGCCTAAGCGCCGCGCAAGAACCACAGTAGTATTAGTAACCATAGTACTTATTAAAACAAAACCTGTTATCGCAACAAAATCGAACTGTATAAAGACACACCTTGTCATATCTTCTCCTCGTCTGTATAATTTTAATCGCATCTGTAAATTATACGTTACGTTCACTCCTGTTTAACTAAATCTAGCGGAGAAACATTGACTCCCATGATACAGGTTCGTACGTACCTAATTTGGGAGACAGGAGTCCTATTCACTTAAAAGTGCATTGCTACTGTTCTTAATTAATCATCATGTTTATCTGTAATTTTAAAGGGAAATAAATAAATAATTTATGTATCCGTTCCATGCCTGTGCCCTGCCGCTGCCTTACTACGCCTTCTCTTACGCGTAAGTATGTTCGAGAATTGATTATGCTTTGCTTACCCATTAGCGTTGCAGCATTACATCACAAGATATCTAGGTATCTTACGTAATCTGGTTTATCTATTCAGTGGCGTGCCTAACGGCAATAGCATAACAAGCAAAACTTATTTTAAAATAAACCTAAATTTAAAAATTGCATCCAATACGATTTTAAACGAATGCTATTACTATAATGTTTTAACAATGACACATTGTCATCATAATCTGTTCAACATGCTGATGATACAACAGATATGTAATTTTGTCATGGGTGGGTTGCTAATGGGTCAGTTTTACTATACTAACATAGATACAATGAATTAAATATTGTGTCTGACCGCCGCCGGCGGCGTTGACTTAACAACGACTGGGAAAAGTAGAAGGTCTAGCATGGAGCGTAAATGCCGAAGTTTCGGATAGACTGTTCGTACCGTGAAACACATTTATTTCGAAATTTGTCCTGTATTTCGGTACAAAACCTCTTGATAGGCCGAAACACTTTTATGAAGGAGTTCGAACAACGGAGTAATGCCATTTTAAAAGAAATAAATCCGAAGAAAATTCTTTTAAGCTATTTTCGTTTGGCCTAAAATTACGGATACACGTTTTCATGATAGAATTACGGGTTTTATGGGGTTATATGAAGCTTGTATCTACAGCTATTGTACCCACTTGGGTATAATAGCTGTAGATACAAGCATACAAGTATTCCATAACTTGCAATAGCACACAAATGATAACTGTTCAGTGTGAATAATCGTGTTTGGTAATATTTGAATAATAGTCTAATTAAATATTAAATGGTTAATATGAAATGTAATATCATAATATCACATTATTTAATTATTTACTTAGGTCGAATTGCTTTTTCTAATTTGACAACATATAATATTGTCTTCTGTTTACGCGAATACTATTCATTGAAATTAAACTACTATATACGGATTTTATCGCGTTGTTTATTTGACACTTTATTACATAATTTTGAAAACTGTTACACTACTACTACTATTAAAGTTTACAAAATTTTAAGCTAATTGAATTATTATTAAATCCCCGTGACCATGGCTGCTGAAAAGCAACCGAAACGTCGGGGAAAGTGTAAAATTAAATTAAATCTAAATAGTTTTAATAGTTTTAATAATAATTCAATTAGCCTAAAAATTAGTAAAGTTTAATAGTAGTAGTAGTGTAACAGTTTTCAAAATTATGTAATAAAGTGTCAAATAAATAACGCGATAAAATCCGTATATAGTAGTTTAATTTCATTGACAATATATTGTTACATTATTGTAAAATTTTATTTGTGCTTTTTGATTGTTTATTAAATAGCACCGGGGTAGTAATTTATTAATGGTAGTAAAAGCGGATTGCCCCGCCTGAGCATCGCAGCGCCGTGAGTTGCTCGCGGCAGTTGGATTGGTTGCTCTCTCGCTACCGGCCGTGGTTCAGTCTATGGTCCGGAGAGAGATATTTTTTTTTATACAACTCCGGTGGCAAATGAGCACACGGCCCACCTGATAGTAAGTAGTTACCGTAGCCTATGGACGCCTGTAATACCAGAGGCATCACTTGCGCGTTGCCAACCCTTTAGGAAAGGAAGTGGGAAGGAGATGGAGCGGGAAGGCAGAAGGGTCTAAGAGGGTGATTGGGCTGCGTGGGCCTGCTCGCCATCCGATCAGCACCAGGTCCGAGAGGCGGCGTGCGTGTTCCCACGCGTGCCTCTGAGTCGTGTTTTTGTCCCCTCACAAGGGGACAGTAGAGGAAGTTACTTATGTAGTGGCCTACCATTTCACACAGCGGGCCGAAACCACGGTGAGGTCGCAATTGCATGTGAAAGCAATTCGCGCGGCCTCGCCGTCTATGGTTATGTCAAGGAACACCGTGGTAGGTTTAGTTGGTATTACCGGGGTATCTTGTCCCCGGTGAGCCCGCCATAACCTCTCCGTCGCCCCGCGGAGAGATATGCATCAAAGCATTACCAAAGGTAAAAAAAAACTTTGCTTAAAGCCACAGCAATGTATATTGCAAGCGCGAGAAAATGACAATGCTATATACTCTAGGACGTGTGCTGTCTTTTACATACATACATATGATTTCTTTAGGAGATGGTGCTATGGCCCTCCCTTGTTCGTGCTTAACTACTATCTGAACTATTATTATAGATAAGTGCGTTTATGAAATTACACCTGAGCATGCCTATGTGAGCAATCAGCTGTCAATCCTTGCTGTCATGAAAAAGTTTGACGTGATAAATGTGTATGTGTTTGTGCAAAAGAATGTTTTATTTCTGTATTAATCTTTGAACTAGATCCCTAGCATCAGATTCTTAATTTAAGTGCCGATAGCCCAATGATGTTCATGGCAGCCGGGACCAACGGCTTAACGTGCTCTCCGAGGCACGGAGCAGGCGATAATTGTCAATCAATACGCACATAATTTCGAAAAGTCATATAACTTCCGAAAGTCAGAGGTGCGCGACGTGGGTTCGAACTCAAGACCCTCTGCATTGCAGTCTGTTGGTCTCCCCACTGAGCTATCGCTGCTTATCTTTAAATACAAGTACTAAGTACAAATGAAAACAAAGAGTGTCCCGGTTAAGCAATTAGAGCAATTAGAGTTACGTACCATTAAGTTGAACAACTAAAACGAAATTTCATTATTAAAGTCTGTACGCCATTAGGTACTATTTGTATTCTTTAAAAATGGTTACACTATTAAAGAGGCAAATTAACCTATTTTCTGTTAGAGTAACGATGGAAATATGTTAGTATCCGAAAAAGAAGCTAATATAATTCTGAATTAAACTAATAGTCTTTGTATAGGTAGTGTTATAGTGACCAGTATGTGACTGCTGCGCATAACTTCATTCTGGATTCGATTCCAAGGTCCATCAAATTGGGTGTGTTTTTCTGTCGAGAAATTCTCAATAGCAACGTGGCGTGTGGAACTGTGCCCGGTAAACTGCAATAGGTTTATCTCCTATTTATCTCCTATATGGTGGGCAAAAGTGGCTTATAATAATATACACTTCTGCCTTATCTTTCGTATTTATATACGTATGTATATAGTAGGCCTACAACTTATCCTTTTCATTGCTAAGTCGATGCCGTCGCTCAGCCACAATGTGTTAAAAATAATAACATAAAATATAATATAGAATTACGCATACGAAACAAAAAAAATTACAAGATATCCTGCTGCGTGTAAATATTTACTTTTAGAGTTCGAAAAAACTCTTATACTACAGCTTTGTCCGTCCGTCTGTTATCCAATTTTCAACTCAAGAACCGTAAAAGTTAACTCGCGGTTAACGCCATTCGACTCAGCATAGTCGATATATCCCAAAGTCACGTAATACCATCTTTCAACTCAATAACCGTAAGAGCTAGAGACTCGCGGTTAACGCAATTCGACTCAGCATAGTCGAGAAACCCTGAAATAACTATGACCTTTGATCTCTAACCTCAAGGTCACGTGGTATCACGTGACCTTTGCATATTACTTGAACCATATTTTCGAACTCTAAGATTTACGGCAATTCGTTGCCGATTCTCACTTGTTTTATACTTCAATCAGATATCTGTACTATACATACAATCAAATGGAATCCACAAATATATTACGATTTATTACCAATTTGTAATACCTATATTGACCACCTGGAATAATTAGTAAGACGATACTTGTATTAACCATCTCATAGATCCAGTTGCATAAGTACAAGTACGTAACTGCCTATTATTAAGCCTGGACTCTACGCCTGGGTAGGTCATCGCTTCATTGGATGTAGCCATCAGATAATCCTTATCTGCAACAGAATGATGCAACTGTTAGACAGAAGGTCGTCTTATATATAACAGCAGACTAGACGAATTAAAAAATGAGATACTGTAGTGATTTAAGGCATTAACTTGTATTTGTTTGTTTCAATATTTAAAATATCTATCACGTATTTTATTAATTAGTATATTTAATGTTAATTATATGCTATTAGTTGACGTAAGCACACGTGTCATCGGATCTAGTTGAAAACCAGCGCCAGCCATGCTTAGACGGCGTGTATATTTCTTTTTGATTGTTTGAATTTTTAATATATGTATTTCGTATTTTATTAATTACTATTTATTATCTAATGTTACTTATATTCTATTACTTGATGTTAGTGCACGTCGGGCACGCCACAATCGTGGTGGTAAGACCCGTACTTAGAGAGTGGCTGGAGAAGCGTCATGGCGCCCTCACGTTTCGTCTGACGCAGGTGCTGACCGACCACGGTTGTTTCGGTCGGTATCTGTGTCGAATAGGCAAACAGGAGACGCCCGGTTGTCATCACTGCGGCGACTGCCGCGTCGTTGTCGAGGACACGGCGTTGCACACATTGGTAGCTTGCCCTGCTTGGGCCACGCAACGCCGTGTCATGCACGTGGCAGTCGTTAGAGTCGTCCTCTCGCTCGAGGCTATGGTTCTGTCCATGATCTCGAGCGAGAGGTCTTGGAATGCCGTCGCCTCCTTCTGTGAGGAGGTGATGTTAGTGAAGGAGGCGGCGGAGAGGGAGAGGGAACGTTCAATCCCTCTCCCTAACCGCAGAGCCGGGCGCAGGAGGGCGCGAGACGACCTCCAGCAACCTTGAGTAGAAGCCTGCGGGCGGTGGACCCATTGGGGCCGTCCACCGCCCGATCAGCGCAGGTCCGAGTAGGCGGCGTTCGTGTTCCACGCACGCCTCTCGATGTCGAAAAGGGGACTAGGTCCCCCCGCTTTGTTGTCGGGGACCAGGTCCCCAAATTATGGGTATAAATTTTTATTGTGCTTGTGGGACCCGCCACGTCCATGGGCGGGTCATACCTTTGACGGGGTCGCGATTTTAATGCGAGAGCGATCCGCGCGACCCCGCCATAAAGGTGTGAGGAACACTGCGGTGGTTTTAGTCGGTTCAGCCCAAACATATGGGCTGGATCCCGACATATCCCCATCGCCCGCCCCAAATCCGGCGATGGGGAAAGTGATTTGCACATTTCCCCGCGTTAAAAAACAAAAAAACGTGTCTTCGGATCCAGTTGAAAACCAGCGTCGGCTATGCTAAAGCGGGCGTATGCTAAAATTATAGATCCAGGCGTGGCAGTCTGTTACACTAACCACTACACCATCGAGGCAAACATATTTCTTTAATTTTGCATATGGCTAATAACGAAAACATTATTACACAAACCACTACATTTTATAATTATATATTGCTCTAGTATTTGATAAAGCAAGAATAAGAAAGACGGAAAGTCTCAGATTCGCTTTAAAGGAATTCTCGCTTCGACTTGTAAATACATTTCAAAAGAGCCTTTTGAATTGTATATTGAATATGAAGCCAAACTAAAGGAAATGCCCGAACTGCTTTTTGAACTGATGAATGGGTAAATTAATAATAGCTCACGCGGCTGGCACACGTTTAATGATTAAACACATTGGCAGCTATAACTCTAGGCTGTGTGTATTTATTAACACAATCCAATTGCAAATTTGCCTTTATGTAATTTAGTTTATCTTTGAGTTATTGTTTGTTTTTAGTCTGGTTAGGGAATCTAAAGTCAGTTTACTTAAGATTCTTCAAAGTATTCAATTTAATTTCTAGGTTTAATATGATTAATATCTATATATATAAAAATCAATTGCTGTTCGTTTGTCTCCCTAAAACTCGAGAAGGGCTGGGCTGATTTAGCTGATTTTGGTTTTGAAATGTTTGTCGTAGTCCAGGGAAGGTTTAAACGGTGAGAAAATATAGGAAAATTCGTTAGGATAGGTGATACGAAGTACACCGGGTCATCTACTTTACTTTACTTTACTTTACTATCTAGTTCTGAATATTTTGAGGATAGATACAGTAATTTTATTGTCAATGAATTGGTTTGTAGCGACGCGTGTGTGTCATTCCAAATAATTAGGTAATCATTAGTTACTGTGCAAATATAGCAGCGATAGATCAGTGGGAAGACCAACAGATTGCAATGCAGAGGTTCTCGGGTTCGAACCCACGTCGCGCACCTCTGACTTTCGGAAGTTATATGACTATTCGAAATTATGTGCGTATTGATTGACAATTATCGCCTGCTCCGTGCCTCGGAGAGCACGTTAAGGCGTCGGTCCCGGCTGCCATGAACATCTATGGCAGTCGTTATTGGGAGAGTGTCGACACAAAAGATCCCACTGGGTCGAAGTGTCGCCGGTCTGCACTGACTGGCCCCCTCATAAGATACATACATACACATTCATATTTTACATTAATGTTACATGTTTATATATAGTTTATTATCATTGTATAGTTACATATTGTATCAATATGTAACTATATAACTATAATCGCAGGTTCGATTCTCGCACAAGTCAAACATTTGTGTGCATGAACATGGATGTTTGTCTTGGTCTGGGTGTTTCCATATATTTATGTATATATTTACAAAAATATTGTATATATGTATGTTTATCCATTGTCTAGTACCCATAGTACAAGCTCTGCTTAGTTTGGGCTAAATGGTGTTGTGTGTATGTGGTAGAATATTATATTATATTATATTGTATTATATTATATTCTTAGTAACAAAACAGTACCTACATTATCTGCAATAAAATATTCCCGTCCGCCCCCTTCTAGCTATTAGTGTCCTCCAGATCAAATTTCGGTCACGGTAGCCAATCTTAACGGAGATTGGTCTTCTGCGCAGGAGATATTATAGTGCACAAGCGTGTGTGCAAACATAAGTGCACTTATTGTTCCCTTACACTCATGATCCAATGGGACGGCATTCAAATACGACCGGAGAGAGATCAGGCGCAGGATTATCTTTACGTGCTTTCAGAGGCACGGTGTACCTAACACTGCCAACTTCCTAACTGCGGCTGGTATTGAGGTTTCTTATCAGGAGAACTTTTTGTTGGCCCAACCCGGGATTCGAACCCGAGACTTTATGCACAGCAATCGCATTCACTACCACTGCACCATAGAGTCAGGTAAAACTATCGCACCTTATTATTCGCCCTCTATTACCGAGGGCCTAAAACCATGTTTGGCTAAACGTGGATATAATATACCTCTGCATATTCTCCGTGGTATCACACTATGTATGTATAAATATACTAGTACACGACGTAAATAAACCCTTAGGTAAGAAAATATCAAATAACAAAGAAACTAACCCTTTATGATTTTAATTAACATAATATTCAACATTCATTATTAGAACGCAGTTCAATCAAAACATACTAATGAAGCAAAGAAAAAGTTTGTAAAATAATTATAATAATTAAAAAAAAATACGGTAGACAATATAATATCTTAACTAATATTATCTTTTCTTTCGGTTATTTATTTTCATTTCCCAAAAAAAAAAGAACTAATATTATAAATGCGAATGTGAGTTTGTTTGTTTATTACGCTTTGATACCTTAACTACTCAAACGATCATCATAAAATTTCGCATACACCTTGTCAGGAGAACAGAAAATGACATAGGGAACATTCATCCAGAAAAAAGGACTATTACCAATTTAACCTATGCGAACCTACATTTACGTGAGCAAAATCTAGTTATTTATATATTTAAATTTTAAATCGTTTTTAACTTTAAAGTGTCGAGTCGTTTGGAATAAAAGGGTGACGGTAAATTTAAAAAATTAACTGGTCAGTTATAAATACTCTTGCATTATTTATATGATGTGGCGCTTTACATACAAGTGCATTATACTTGGCATGACATAACTGCCTCCGTGGCGCAGCAATAGTAAACGCGACTGCTGTGCATGACGTCTCGGGTTCGAATCTTGTCCCGACGACAACAAAAATTTATTTGGTTTTTCTGACAAGAAATCTCAATAGCAGCCCGGAGTTAAGAAGTTAGACATATCCATGCCTCGAAAAGCACTAAAAGCCATTGGTCTTGCGCGCGAGTTCTCACCCGTTATGTCAGATGGCCGACTCATCGAATTATGACAGGTAGAGAACAACAACTCACAACACACCTGAGCACTATAATAGCTCCTGCGCAGATGGCTAGTCACTGTAATATTTGGCCGCCATGACCGAAATTCGGTCTAGAGGACATTTTTATAATATTAGGCCGGCTAAATGCTAAAATGTTGTAAAGTAATAAGATAATTTATAGAAGATGATAGATACATAATATTTTACGGAACAATTTACTTCATCGGTAGCATAATAAACAAATGTAAATTTAGAGCGATGTAGCGTAAAAGGAAACAGTAATCTCGGAGTATATTAAGGATGCAAAAAAATTAAATAAACCTAAGGCGAAAGACTATGCAAACATTTTCTGATAAAATCAGATACATTAATTTAGGATAAGCGTACCTTAAATCTGAAAGTGTAAATGAATATTGTAATAAAGATAAATGAAGTAAAATAAATCTGGTTGAATTACAATATACATGTAGAAATCTCAAGTCTCTGTTAACTCTGTTTGTGAAAACACAAAAAATATGCATAAAATATGCATTTTAGGTAAAATCGCAACGTAATGCACTATGCATTACGTTGCGATTTTACCTAACAAGCATATTTTTTATTATACAAAGTATTAATCTCCCCGTGACCATGACTGCTGAAAAGCAACCGAAACGTCGAAGAAAGAGTAATCTTCAATATAAATAGTTTTAATAATTGAATTAGCATCAAAATTAGTAAAGTTTAATAGTAGTAGTGTAACAGTTTGTAAATTATGTAATAAACTGTTAAATAAACAACGCAATAAAAGCCGTATAAACTAGTTTAATTTTAATAAAAAATATTCGCGTAAACAGAAGATAATATTACAATATAAAATCTGAATTATACAATCTTCCAAAAAATAATTAGGGGTGAGAGTAATTGTCAAATTTCAGAAAAAGGATGCACAATACACATTCTTACATAACCACTTTTTAAATACAGGCTGTATAATGCACTTTTAATGCACCCATATAATGCACTTTTTATACCTAGATTGATAGTAATGGATATATACTAATGCACAAATCATTAGGCACTTACCCTATTGTTGACAATGCCCACCATTTCATTAAAACAAATAATAAAGGACTCTAATATTTATTTTATTCGACGTCGAAATCAACAGAACGCTTATTAGAAACATTTAGAATCTAAAGATATTTCACAAGCGTGATTGCGATGTTAATTTTATCAACATTAACCTCCTTCGGGATGCTAACAGCCGTTCGACGATTATGCAAATGTACAATGTTACAATTAACTGTAATGAAACTCGTAACAAGGCACTTCGTAGACTTCTAGAATATGTATAAAAGTAATACTTTTTAATCAATACTAATTTAAACTGATATCTGAATTGCTTC
Organism: Catocala fraxini; assembly: GCA_930367265.1. NCBI lineage: Eukaryota > Metazoa > Arthropoda > Insecta > Lepidoptera > Erebidae > Catocala > Catocala fraxini. The sequence continues at coordinate 9,709,719 of OV884038.1, forward strand.
TGGTTGACATACTATGTTAATGGTTTTAAATAAGGAGTGTAATAGAAAACTTTTGTCGATTCATTAATGTGAAATAAACAAAACGTGGTAGCGATTCTGCATAACATACTCTGTGCTGAGAGGCTGTATGACTCGAAATGTTCCTAGCATTGTTACATCGCGTGACATAGGAAAAACAACTTCCTAAGCAATAGATTAACATAATATGTACTGCCGCGTGACAATGCAAAGAAAATTTAAAGACGTGATGCTTCTGAACCACCGGCGCTAGCCGTAGTAACATACTCAAGAACGCATCGCGGAGTATTTTTTTTTTTTTTTTTTTTTATATGTCTATTGTCTATTATTAACTTTTAATTGATATATTTAATAGCTCCAAGCATTCTTCGGTATCAAAAGCATACTGTACTTCATATTATCTTAATACTATTATTATATAGATAATATAATAATGTGTAATATATAATTATGTTAACATACTGCTATGAAAAATATTTATGTTGCGTTATCAAATATACAGTACTTACGGCACGGCAAAATACAAATCTATCTCCAAACAAATATTGTATAACGTGATACATTATTTAGAACCTAAATGAGAAATGTGAAGGAGGGATGGTATTGCAATATAAGCGCTTGCAGTTCGCAGAAGATCAAAACTACATACCTGAGTGCATGTTTTACTATGACGCGTGTCAGTACATCTATATTATATTAATACGTGGAAAGAAAAATTGTACCCCTTTTAGTATAGTTAAAGGTAATAGAGAAAACAGTGCAGAAAAATTAAGAATAAATAAAAAATAAAAATTAAGTAATTAAATATAGGTAAACTTATTTCGACCAATGAACGACCATAGACGTATCCTACGATTGTTGCTATTTATTGTCTATTTGCATTTTAAAATGTTCTTATTTTTTTAATTAGTGGCTGATGACCAATCTCTCTGATGATGGTAAATGGTACCTAATGGTGTTTTCTTGGTATCACAAGCAATGCAAAGGCGAAATACAATGAAGCCGCTACCTACCGTGACCCACGTAGCTGTCAAGCTTGTTAAAAAGTATCTACAGTCTATGTGCACTTGCAACACCAAGCACATTATTTGCGTGTTATCATCGAAAAAGAGGATAATAAAGGAGGAGGAAAAGAATAGGACCTCGGAAGTAAAAACAGCCGTACCAGCAATCGTACTATTGCATTTCGTAACCGTTTTTAAGTTGAAAACAACTTCTTTCATATTTTCCGAGATTGTTTTATTTCTGTAATATATCATGCGATCGTTGAGTAGAATCATACCATACTACACAAAATATATGAAGTGTAATAAACTCGAGTACTGGACGAAATATTGTGTCTAAAATACATCTGTTGTTTGCTAACCGATCCTGCCCACTGGAACGGAACAGGCACACGTGTGACGGTATACGCGTTTTGTACTGAATACAGACCTTTCCGGTTCATTTCAACTCTTACTGGGCCAGACTAAAATTGTCAGTTACATACATCGTATAGTTATCTTTAGGTAGGTATGTGAGTGGTAAAATAAAAAGGGGTAACTGGTAGTCACTGCTTATTGAGTTAACACGAGAAAGTGCGCGATGAGAATTTTCGATTTAATGGCATTACAATCCTAACCTACGGTAAATGCGAATGTGGGTTTGTTTATTTGTGACGATTTCACGCCTTAGCTACTCGTCCGATCATCACGAAATTTAGCAAATGAATTTTCACGATTACAAAGCAGAAAATTAAATAAACACTAAAATCTGACTACTGAATAAGCTTTAGCTTGTAATCTCTTACGCAGAGGATTTTTAGAGGCAATTCTCTAAACACAACTATGAATATGTATTAAATACAATAAAATAGTATTATGTGTGCTCCGCAATGTGTGTCTTCAGTATCACATGCATTAAACAACTACTTCCATTATAATATTTGCGCCAGTTATGTTCTTTTAAATATAATCAAATAAACCTCGCAGTGTCACCGATTTTGTACAACAATATAAATATTTTCTTCAAAGACGTCACTTGTTGCTTCAAAGTGCTCAATAATAAACTGAGTTAACAAGACCCGAAGTAAATAAATTTAACAGTCGATTAAGTTCGAGATTACGGTTTGAGATTCAAGGTCAGAACTGTCATACATAAGCACTTATCACGAGGGTAAGTAATCTTCCAAACGTGTACAGGCTTAGACGCATTATGTTGATCTACCAGTTACTTGGGCGTGTGTCTTTTGTTCTTACCCTCACTATTAGGTCGTCCGCTGCGTTAAGCGGGTGCACGGAGCGGATGCCCGCCGCGGGGACCTGCCTCTCGCAGCGCTGGCAGTAACAAAGCAGCGCTCACTGATTTCCTAGAAACAGCTCCGCTCGCGTGCTCCGTCGCGCGGACACGTTGACCGCGGGGCGGGCCCCGTCACCCGCGCCGCGTACGACGGGAGACCCATGATAATAGAAAATAGCACGCCGCGCGGGCGCCCGCTCCGTGCACCCGCTTAACGCAGCGGACGGCCTTTGGTCATTTCGTGTGGTAAGTGTTTAAAAAAATGGTGTATAGTGGATCGATGCGACGAACGTTTCATTTGGTTTTTTAAAGACATCTCCCGCACTAGGAATAATTCCTGTATCGCGGGCAACTTTACAAATATTCAAACAACGGACACAAAGAGCATCCAAACTCGGGGACGGAACATGTGGGATTCGAATCCACAGCACTCGGCGCAATGGCAGTGGTAAGGCGACCACTTATACCACTGCGCCAACCGTGTAGTACAGTATTTCTACCGCCTTAGTTCTAATCAGAATAATATTAGGAGACTGATACTGCAGTGCTGCCTGATGGTTTCAGTATAATCCAGAAGCGATTATTGAAACTAACAAGATTTCTCCACTTTTGCAATGTAAGATCACATTTACTCGTGTCTTTTGCTTCTACAGACAACTTTTTATGTAGAATAACAGTTGTCTGTAATACCAATATTGAAGCGGTGTTTGTTAAGTGAGCAGTGACCTATTATTATGCCTACTAGAACCAGTAAAGACTATTCGATGATATTTAGCAGCAACTTCGGTTGCGGACACTATGGTTTGCACGCAATGTCGTTCAGGTAGTTGTATCATATCCCTAGTTCTTCTGAACAGTCATAGATAGACCTTAAATTTAATTCTGTACTACAAAATTGTGAGAACCGCATTACAAACGGTCAGTGACTTTTGGATGACGCGGGAATAAATATACAAACGGATAAAAATTGTAAATATCATTGTTTTTGATTAAATAGTTTCTAAGAACTCGTTTCATGCGAGTCTACATATATTCGAATAACTTATATTTTCAAATATAGACTCGCTATATGTATGTTTGAGAAAAACGTAACCCAACAAGAACTATTCATCCAAAAAGGTTTAATTTAAAAAAAAATATATCGGCGTGATAACACAAAACAATTGTTTGTATATCACTATTTCTAAAGAATATATATTTAGTCAGTGTTATATTCGGCCATTAAAAATCACGTCATCTTCTATAATGGCGTTATTCTTCCAAAGGTTTCTGTGTCAACAAAAGCGCACCCTTGTTATCTCGGTTAACCTATTTAAGTAACAGTCACGACAAGTAAACTGGAGAAATTTGATACAAGAAAGTGAGTGTTCCCGTCTTAACAGAGGCTGATTCACCTTTACTCGAGTTATTCATTATATTTTTTTTTTGGAAATGTATTGGTCTCTGATTTACTTACTATAATAACAATTCTATCTTATATCATTATATGATAGATAAAATGATCTACTAGTTATACGGAATGGGTAAGACCCTCCATCACACTTCTAGTGAGCTGGTTGCTCACTTATAAGTAGTATGGCAGTTGGCAGTAGTCCAAGAATAAAGCATTAAACCCGTGATTAAGGGATCGTAGGTTCGAATCCTACTCGTTGCAGTACCTACTTGAGCCCACTCTTAAGACACACACATCTCAGAATAATTGCAGTAGCTAACTCTCACACTACGAAGAGGCTCGTGCCCAGCAGGGGGATAATTTAATACAGGGCTTATATTAGTAGAACAAGAATACTAACAATTTGTAAGCAAAACTATTAGCAATCGTTAACAAAAACCTTTAACTTGAGTAATTTAAAATAATGGTTTACACTATAAATATTTTGTCTCTTTCACATACAATGACATTTAATTCATATCCAAGTGAATAATAAAACGGTATTAGTAAATCGTATATAAATATGGAAAAACAGACCAAACCCATATTAAGCTCTCTTAGCTCAAATTCAAAATTTTAAAATTCAATTTCAAAAACCAAAAACCAAAGAGTTCAATCATGCTTCGTTAATAATGATAAATACACCACCAATATCCCAACGAACTCTCCCAACTCCCGAAACAAATATCCAGAACGATGAACCAAATGAGGTCATCTAAAACAGTTGTGAACTTTACACTTATTATACGACATAACAGAGGTATTCATAACTCAACGCGGTCAAGAGGCTCGACCGACCCTTGTTATAATTCAGGCAGACGCTGAAATATCTCAAGCACGACCGAGTACGAATGATCAACCCAAGAGGGTAAATGTAAAATGCAAGGCTAAGCTGTTATTTAGTAGGGCGTGTTAAGATTTTAAAATAGGAAGGTCGCTTCGGTGAGAATAGCTGACGCTTTCGATGTTATTGCGATATTTTCTTTTTGTAAGACTCTAGGATTTCTAGTGTTGCCTTTACAAATATTGAAACAGACTTGAAACAATTTTTTGTGGATTACACAAACTTTTGGCCAATATAGAGATCGAACCCATTCTGCGAATAATGTGGGTGATCAGTGATGACTCATAAAGTTGCGCTTTACATTCAGTCCGATACGGCTTTCAAAGAATATCATATTATAATGTGTCAATTGTTGAAATCAAAGACATAATTGAAAACTATTAGGTTTTGTGGTTAATGGTTACCACACTTACACCAAAGCACTAAGTGACGCGAATTAGTCACAAGAAATATTAGCTGAGTTTTTCGGATAACTGTATCGTGTTAAGACTCGAATGCAATGCCGGCAAACCATTTTTAACAAATTTATGTGTCCGGTCGTTATGTATATACGAATATACGTACATTTCGTCAAACAATATTTAGGTCCCACATGCAATAGCATGCCTAATACGATATATCTACCATACATTTGAAAATTCTGTGCCCCGTTACTAAGAATCGGCAATAAATCAAATACATGAATCCGTCACAATCGGTCGTGAACCGAAACACAAAATTAAATACTTATGTCACGGGATCATGGAAGTATTCAAACGATAATGAATTGTCATTTATTTCACAACCAAACCCGCAAACTTTATCTTACAGCAAAACACTTCATATCTAACTAAATAGAACAGACTAACCGCACCGGAAACGAAATTAATCAACGCGATAAAAACAGCTATGTGGTTTTAAAACCGACCAAATAATAAATGAAATAAAAGCCGAATAAACACTGCATTGAAAATTTCCCGCAAATTCAACCAAATACCGCACCGGTCTGGTTTTATTTTTAGCGAGCTTAGTAATGTTTCGCTCATAAAATACAGCTGTCGATGGGTTTTAGTCGGTATTATTGGATGATTGGATGTTTTATTTTGTTAATATTTGTGTGTATCTAGGGTATTCTACGGGTTAACCACACTCTTTCATATGAGTGAAAAAATCCGTATTAGCATGATGTTTAGTATTCAACGGTATGGTAACGGTGGTGTATTACGGTGGAGTTTACAGTAATAGTCGCGCTTAAACAGAGTTAATTTAAAATTATCCGTTTTGACGATTTAGAAGTTTTGGTATAAAATTAAGTTTTTTCGGGTTTTGTGTGTCTATTTCGTCATGTTACAAAAAACATAGGGTGATTTTTTAAAATATTGATATCTACCTACTTTATACGTATTATGTCGCGTTGTTTATTTTAAAACACTTTTATTACATAGTTTAGAACTATAACACTACTATTATTGAACTTAACTATAATTTAAGCTATTCAAATGAATTAAAACTATTTATATTTAAGTTATACTTTTCCCTGAGGTTTCGATTGCTTTACAGCAGTCATGGTCTCCTCGTGACCGTAAAGTGTTTTAAAATAAACAACGCGACAAAATTCGTATTTTATTTTTTAATTCGTATTTAGTAGTTTCATTTAAATGTATAACATTCGCAGAAACGTAAGACAATATTTTAAGAGATTTTTACGATTGTGTGTTTAGAAGTAGCTTGATGTGCAACTTAAATTCCAAGTCAGATATTATCTGAATACGTTCTGTTCGACTCGCCACTGCCAATGCACACGAGTGTTGTGGGTTCGAATGCCACACGGGACAAAACTTTGTGTGATCCACAAAGGTGGTTCTGAGTCTAGGTGTTATATGTGTACGTTGTTTGAATGTTTGTAAAGTTCCCCGCGGACACAGGAATTAATCCTAGTGCGGTGTCTTGAAAAAAACACATGAAGTAAAGCTGAAGATATGAAATGGTACATAGTGTGATCAGTGTTAATAACACTATTTAGTTTTGGTAAATATTTGAAGTTATTTATTCCCTGACGTTTTGATCGCCTTTTGTCGATTGTGGTCACGAGTCAAACACAATTTTGAATATCGGCGTGCGGATGCCGGCGTCCAGACACAATGCTTTTATCATTACGTCTCGATATATATAGATCAATTGACAGCTTGAAGTCATTTTAGTACCTACTAAAACTATAAAAAGATAGACATTGAAAACAATAAAGAGGAATATAAATGGTTCGACGTCGTTATGCGACATCATATTGAAGTTGTGAATTAATTACTATAGGAGTGGCTGTACCAGATGTAAAACACCGCACATCCATTAGCGAAAGTGTTTTTTTGACGTTTTATTAATTTTATTTGATAACTTATTTACCTATTCGTTTTATTCTGATGTCAGTAACCTTTATGATCTTTACCTCTTTTCACATAGACTATTCTGTTTTTGAATATCGCGCGATAAACGCTTTGCTATACCTTTGATATTACAGTCAATGTATATGACATACGAGTATTGCACGAATCCAATGCCTGGAGAGGCTGGTGATCTGTCATACAGGTCTCATAGTACAGGTACCAGTTTCTCGCATAGTTGCGCATATGTACATATATATATAGATTCTTCTTTTGTGCAATTTCTTATTATGTAACTAAGTGAGAGAGAAACAATAAACTATTATGACTATTATTACTAATGTTTAATACTAGAAGAACGACGGTGTTTGCCATTTTTATCGTATAAATATTACACAGCTAAAATTATGTTTATATTGGCAAGTTTGCAACTGTATATTTAGAGTGCCACTTACAAAGAGGAGTGTTAACTTTGGCGCTCTTGTTTGCTATGTGGTATAATAGGTTCTATCTTGTACTAGACTTGGTAGGCTACCTTGCAAAAAAGATGTTCCGAACTGTCATGGTCACGGGGAGACTAAGATGGTAGTTGTCTCAATGTTCCAGTGTAGTATACACTGGAACATTGAGACAACTACCATCTATTACATACTACACAATTAGTAAAGTTTAACAGTAGTAGTAGTGTAACAGGTTTCAAAATTATGTAATAAAGTGTCAAATAAACAACGCGATAAAACCCGTATATAGTAGTTTAATTTCAATGAATAACATTCGCGTAAACAAAAGACAATATTATTATATTTTATTATATATATTATTATGGTTTATGGTGAAAGATTTTTAAAACTAAGTTTTGTTTAATGGCAATCGATTTCGTCGTTTTCCTTTAGCAATATTTAATTATTTATCTATTTATTAATTAACACACAAGCAGTAAGTATGATAGATTATTAAATTTAATCAAGTAGTTAAATAATTACTAGAAAATTACCCGGAACCCCTTTGTTCTTTCTTTTATATCAAAAACACGGTAAAGAAAATAAACATTGCATTTTTGAAGGCAACTGTTCGTTCGAACCAAACTTCCCTTGACTTTTCTTAAAGTTTCGCCGTCCAAAGTTTGCACGTCTTCCTTTGTTTTACTGAAACGTGAACAAAAATAAAATAGGCTGAGTTATTTATCATATTAAGGAGACATTATATTAACAAAGGAATGCTAAATGCTTGTATTGCATTTCTAAAGCAAAATGTGGTTTAAGTGTAAAGTGTGTGTATTATTCTTACTGAGATTTTGCCCGCGGCCACGCGTAAATGTAGGTTAGGTTAGAAAGTAACAGTACTTTTTTCTGAATGAAAGGTACCCTATTTAGTTTTCTGTTCCCCTGTCAACGTGTATGCGCAATTTCATGATGATCGGTCGAATAGGTAAAGCGTGATAGCGTAATAAACAAACAAACTCACATTCGCATTTATAATATTAGTTAGGATTTATTTTTTGTTTGTGTTTAAAAGGTTTTAATGACCTACGACAAAGTTATGGTCTCTAACGGGTGCATGAGTTGCTTATAAAAATATTTAATGTATAATAATTAATTTAACAACCATAACATTTACTCATAAAATATTAACCAAACATCCTATTATATTTTGCAATAGATTACAAGGCATTTGTTGTTATAATACAAAATCATTATTATTATGAAAACATAATCTTTCAATCCTCTCTCTAAATTTCGAGAGCCGAATTTTGCGAAAAGCCGGACGGAAAACAAGTATTCCGAGAAAATTCTAATAATAAAAGGCGATCGCCCGTTTTGAGCACGAACCGGACTATTTGGAAAACAAAAAACGGTATGTACACAGAATTAGGTGAGATTAAGTTTGTGTAAATTTTCTTGTTAATACAAAGGGAGACTTTGTTTGCATTTGCAAGTACCTCCTACACGTTACTATTATTGCATGCAAACTCAAAAACTGTAGACCTAAAAAGAGTACAATCATTTCTTCGAAACGCAACGCATTATTACATAGCTAAATGTAAAAATAATCGATGGAGCAATTTACAAATTTTATGACGATTCTATTTAAAGGTATTTTAAAGCTACTTGCTATAGCATAAAGGTAACGCGAATAATCAAACATGGAAAACACCTCTCTCACATGAGCATTGACCGACTTTATTATCAGTCTTATGCCCTTTACCCTTACAGAGTTCTGGAAACTCTAATTCTACCAATAACACGAAAAATATAACATTTTGATAATAATTTAAGAGCAGTTAACGTTTCATGCTTGAGCGGTCTGCCTGCCTGTTTTTATTATGTCTGGCGTTTTAGCAATTGACAGATTTAACGCTAATTTTGCTGACATTAAACGATAACACCTACACATAACGTTACCAGCACACAAAACCTAAATCAAACGATCATAATGAAAAATGAACAAGTGATGATATCCTAATTAATATTTTAAATGCGAATGTACGTTTATTTATTTGTTTGTAACGCTTGCCTGCCTTAACTACTCGACCAATCATCATGAAATTTCGTGTACATATTGTCAGGGGTACAGAGCACACAAAGCACATAGAGTATCTGAACATACCATTCATTTAGAAAATAACGATTTGTATACGCTTCAATGGCTCTTATACTTGACATGATGACATGCGCAAATTGGGGCACTTGGCATATAAACTTAGCTTACATATAGTCCGGAAAAATAGCTTGCGAATGTAGTCCGCGCTTACGCTGCTACGTCATATCCAAGCACCATAGCATTTTTGTACTATAGCTGTTCGCCATACTTTATAGTGATCGTCGTAACATACGTGTATATTACTTTGTATGAGTACAAGAAGCCCGAACCTTAAGTTACACTATAGATATAAATCGCTGCTATAGTCACTTCAAACTAAGTTTTTAAATCGACCATATATTTACTGAAGCCTTTGATTTCTATACAATATACAGTATCTTATGTATCTTATGTGGGGGCCAGTCAGTGCAGACCGGCGACACCTCGACCCAGTGGGATCTTTTGTTTCGACACTTCTCCCAATAACGACTGCCATAGATGTTCATGGCAGCCGGGACCGACGGCTTAACGTGCTCTCCGAGGCACGGAGCAGGCGAAAATTGTCAATCAATACGCACATAATTTCGAAAAGTCATATAACCTCCGAAAGTCAGAGGTGCGTGACGTGGGTTCGAACCCGAGACCCTCTGCATTGCAGTCTGTTGGTCGCCCCACTGAGCTATCGCTGCTCTACAATATACAGTAAGTAGAATATATTTCCTTAATACACATGCAGTCCAGCACTTTGCTTGAACCGTCTGATACTTAGACCAATGGTTTGGATATTTTGAGAGCACATGCTGTTCATATTGTCGACTGTTGTAGATAGCTACATGAGCTAGATAGCACAAAATGATTAGTCAATTTAGACTTTGCACTCTCTATTGCTCATCGAAATCTGCTATTTAAAAAATGGATTTTCAGATACCCACACATTAATAAAAAATGGCCAAAGCGAACATCGCAACTGGCACCGCTCCATATGCAATCACATATATAGGTACTAGATTTACAAAATGCACAACTCAGACAGCTTTAGATGAAAGAACGAGCAAAACTTATCGCGTTTCTTTCATTAAATATGACCAGGTCCAGCAAACAAAACAATCTTATTTTTACCGCACAATAAAATTGGCCCGAGCCAGTAATCTCTATATTACAATTTTCCTTACATTACCATAGTTTTTACATAAAGTTCAAAGAACGCAAAAAATAATCAAAATCCTTTTTTATATTCTTAGTTACGCAATAAGGTCACCGTAACAGATGTTAAAGAAATGTTTTAGGTAACATTTACTCGTAATGTACTATGTACTATTAGTATTTTTAGAAGTTACCTTATCTGCCGTTGTTTGCTTTCGAAATAAACGTCCACGAAAGATGTGGCAATAAAGTTATGTTTAAATTTGTGTCTGGTTGTAAGTAAAGAAATTAGGTTCTTGATGATTCGAAATTTAAATGACGTAATCAAACATGAGTATGTTACATATATGACCTCATTAGACAGATATGTGCTCCTTTAATGGTACGTGAGTATTTCTTGCTCTGCATATTTATAGCAATGTGTGAAACAACGCAGACGTGGATTGAACTAATATCGCTTCGTACGTGTTTCGATATAATCGAGACTGAATATCATAATGGCGTATGCAATTTTAAGAATAGATTGGATTGTCGTCTGAATACGATTTTTATTTATAACAACTGCATATTCTAACGAATGGAAAACTAATATTCGTATCGGTCTGACCCGGAATACAAATTAATTATAAATTTATAATTATTTTATTATATTGTAGTGCATTATTGTGCAACAAAAATGCGAATTTAATGAACAAGAGACGTTATTATTATCTAGTTATAGAATAATAGAAATAAAGCTTTGTGTATACATAATGCATCGACGTATGCTTGTATGTGTCATAAGGGTAAGCAGAGTAGACCCATATTACATACTTCAGTTCTTTTATTACATCCTCGGAGTCCGGACACAATCCAAGACTCCATGCTACAATTTTTACTTTTTTAACAGTAAGTCCTTAATAACGCTATATCCGACCCAGAATTCAAACCCAGAATTCACGATCGCAGGTAGACATTAACTTAGGTTTATGTCATAACACTAACGAGGCAGTCCCATATAGTCTTAACATAACATATGTACATAATTTTGTAATTGGTAGATATAGTTATGTTTGACATTATATTATTAAATAATACTATATAGTCTAAAATAAAACTACCTATGAAAAAGAGGCACGATTTGAGCAAATAAAAAAATATATTTTGCTTATAAAAATGGAGTTGTTTTCATTCTACAATATCCGCACCCGGAACCACAATTCATGATATTCATAGATTAATTTGAAATTTTAATGTTCATGCTCCTACTGTATAGGAATTATTCATAGCACGGGAATTACTTTACTTACTAAATTCATCGTTAAGTTACGTTCTAATTTTAAGAAGCTTTTTATTTATTGTGTAGTGATTCTATGCTAATAATAATATCATCACTGTATTAAACTGTCCCACTGCTGGGAACGGGGATCTTCTCAGTGTGAGAAGGATTAGGCCATAGTCTACCAAGGTAGACCCGTGCTAGCTAGACTTCACATATCTTTGAGAACATTAAGGAGAACTTTCAGACATACAGGTTTCCTTCACCGTTAATCGAGTGACAACTAACTATTTAATACGAATATAACTTCGATATGCGCGTCATAGAATTGAACTCGAGACCTCTGCGTGGCAGTACTGGCAGTCAGTCAATATATTATTATATGATTAGTAGGTACATCCTATATTTCTTTTTATACAACAAAGTTGGCAAAGGAGCATACGGCCCACCTGATAAGTGTTCACCGTAGCCTACAGACGCCTGCAACACCAGAGGCATTACTTGCGCGTTGACGGCCCTTTAGGAAAGGAAGTGGGAAGGAGAAGGAGCGGGAAGGGGGAAAGAGGGTGATTGGGCCTACGGCACTCTCACTCACCGAACGAAACACGACAGTAGGAATACTGCTATTTCATGTCGATATTCTGTGAGAGGGTAGTCCTTCCCTGGTCGAGCCGGCCCATTCATGCTGATATCAGCGAGGCTCTACTACTCTGATCTATATTACATAGTAGAGTATTTTTGCCATTCTAATGGTAAAGCACATTCCATAATTTTATTTATTACGATATCCCATATAATAGATTTTCAAATAAGATCTTATATACCCTCTTATTTGTTCACAGCTGTGAATCCTGGATAACAAGAATTATGATCATAATGGAACAGTGAGGTAAGTCCTTTTACCATTTCACTATGACAGTCGCAAACTCGACGAAAGCTATTTCGGTAAGTAACCTACTCAAATCTTTATATCCCTCTTTGAAAAGATTTCTAGTAACATTTGTGCTTTAAAATGTAAGGTTTCTTACAACCTTTTGTAGAAGTCGTGTATATTCAGATGCTCGGATAACTTTCATTTATATTCGCAAGCCGAGAGGATTAGCTTTTATTGGATTGCTAGGTATGATTACGTTGTTCGTTTGAGGACTAAACGTGACCCAGGCGTGGTTATGAGGTCCGAGGCTCCACTGTAGTGACATTAGGTGTTTCTGTTATAAATATTTTGGTAGCAATACGAACCATACTAAAACCGTACTCAGTGTTTGGCATTAGTTGTGGTAGTGCGCGGGGACTGCACGGATGTGTAGTGGTTTAAATGATTATTATCACTGCGCCGAGTGTTATCGGTTCGATCCCCACACGGGGCAAAAATTTGTATGATCTATAAATACTGTTTTTTTTTCAGAGTTTTTCACTGAGTAGTTTACAAACACAAAGGTGATTATTGTTTTAATATTTGTATAGTCCCCCGAATAGCAGCAATAATGGCCTACTGAGAAATAATATATCAATTTCATGTTGTATAATTAAGATTATATACTTCATATTAAAATAATAAAATGTTTGTAAAGGTGTGAGCACGATGTTGGCCCTGGTGTAGGTAATTTATTGCATTTAATTTTCCTATTGTGCCTTTGTGCGAGTTCGTCATGCTCACTAAAATGTCTCGAAGTTGGTGGCGTTTCACTTCGGGTCGTACGGTTCCCTTGAAAATGGTTGAGCTGTGCGGCGCTGATGTGTGCGTCATGCCCGTGAACGGGTGCCTTCTGCTGGGACTGGTCGATTCGCACTGATCGGGCAACTATTATGTTAATTATTATTTACAATACATTAACTTGCATCGTCCACACATCCCAATCTATTGTAAAATTCATTGATATATGTATATATAAAAAAAAAGATGAAAACAAAATACATCCATGCAGTTTCTTGTCTGTTCTTCTCCATAGGATTCACTTTTGGAACTGACACCTAGCTTTTGACGTTTTAAAAGTGCTTGTTACTCAGGCCTACTTGAAATAAAAAAAAATTGACTTTGACTTTGACTTTGAATGACTAGATACTGCGAAAGTAGACTAAATAAAAAATAGTTGGTTACTTATTTGGGACCCAAATGGTGGTGTAATATATTTCTACATAATATAATGTAGGTGTAAAACATCTCAGCTTAAGCCTACGGTTATATTTAAAAATTGCTTTTGCCCGCGGCTTTGTTCGCGTAAAAGTAGGTTAGGTTGTGTTAGTAACAGTACTTTTTTTTTTAATAATATATTCTATATTACTCTGTGATAATATAGCTTTCTAATATTGAAATAGTTTTTGAAATCGGTTTAATTGTTTTTAAGTTAAATCATTACAAACAAAAAATTGAAATATTAAATCTTTGCTCTTTTTAATATTAGTATATATTATTGACAATTTGGTTTAAAATCAGCTAGTGTTGGTAGTGCAATGAATGGGATTCGATCCCAACGGCTTCTCAATCGTAAGTCTATTGTACTACCGTGTCTATGCATCATATATTATGTGAGAATGTATTATTTTTGAAATGGGTGATGTCACTCTAGGTTTTTCACATAGGAACAACGTATACACAATATTGTTTCATTTTGCGTTTGTTCTAGGCGTATGTTTAATCAATTGAATGCCAAGTTCTTATTCGTGATAAACAATGTTCATTATAAATAACACTATTACAGTGTAACTGTAATTATTATTAGACTGTAGTTGTTATTGTGGTTACATTTAGTTCTGCAATTCGTAATGTGATCGTAAATACAGAGAAATAGTAAAAATCAAGTTTTACAAAAACACATACCAAACAACGTATTATTTTACGCATTTTTGGTACTAAACTATAATTATTATATTTATTTTTATACTTATTAATTGATTTATGTAATGTAAGTGCCTAAATCTAGAATAGATAATTTGAATATCGCTTTTCTTATCCACTTTTCCTTGGTATAGAATCCTATTCAACATTAATTTTAAAACAATACTTTCATTATCATGATCATACTTTATGGTCAATTTACGATTTGCCACTAATGATAAGCTACGAAAAGCTAGGCTTTATTGTTTAAACAAAGTTTTATTAGGTTTTTGTAAGGAAATGCATACAAAGTTGTTAATTAGAGTTATTCATTCGCTTCATATTACGTGATACCTACAAAACATACATGCAATATATTTCTGTCTACCTCTCTGTGACTATACAGACGTAAGTGTATCTATCTAATGCGTTTGTATTTCTAATACAAACGCATAGTATAATGCTCTTTAGGAATAAAAAAATCAAAATCTTTATTTTTTGTTATCCGATGCCATAACATAATAATATAATAATATAATATTCTACCACATACACACAACACCGTTTAGCCCAAACTAAGCAGAGCTTGTACTATGGGTACTAGACAATGGATAAACATACAAATATACTTTTTTTTTGTAAATATATACATATTATACATAGAAACACCCAGACCAAGACAAACATCCATGTTCATGCACACGAATGTTTGACTTGTGCGGGAATCGAACCCGCGACCTCAGGCGTGGCAGTCGGTTACACTAACCACTACGCCACCGAAGCCGACAAACATACTTTGTGAAAAGTATTTTTAGGTTTCCGGTTAACAATGGAACAATCCCTCGCGTCCCATCTCACGCAAGGACAGTAAAATATTATTAAAGAGATGACTAACAGCTACTTATGTCCTTTAGACTTAAAATATCTTGACCACAGTGTAGTTTATTTTGACGTTGCAATAATAATATAGGACTTGGCCACAGAGAAGAATAAAAACTTACATAAAACAAATCATATAATGTGTACTAAGCAAAAAGAGACAAAAGAATAGAGGAATTCCGTGGTTAAAATATATTTTATATTTAACCAATGATTTTGTATCGTAGTAAATATTAAAATTATGGATCCTTATTACATACTAAACACATATTTAAACGACCCGAAAAAAATGAGTATCTATATGCCAAATTCCGTTTACGGATTTCGTGATCTCATAAAAAAACCTTTGTCACAGGGTATTTTGACAGACATTGAAACAACGGATAAACGAACAACTATTTATGGATCATAGAAATTTTTAAGGCGCTGTGACATACGGGTAACTTTTTTTACAATAATTACCTATTATTTATAATAGTCAGTTTTATATACACACACATAATAATTACGTAAAGCAAAAACCTTTTCAGTATGTAAAGCATCATTTCCTACAAAGGATAAGTTATGAGCCATCGTGGCTTACGGCTTTTAAAATTTAATCACTTCTTGAAAGTAAAGATACTTATTTGAACTGGTATTTTTTTTTTTTTTTTTTTTTTTTTACCTGGGGGAATGCATGACGCATACCCCTCCGCGGGGGCGGGCGGAGGGGTTATGTCGGACTCGCCGGGGTAAAATAAGATGTTAAGATGATAAAGTACCTCCCGGAATACCGACTAAACCTACCACGGTGTTCCTCGACAAAACCACTATCGACGGGGCCGCGCGAATCACTTTCGCATGCGGTCGCGACCCCGCCGAGGTTTCGGCCCGCCGTATGAAACGGCAGGCCACTACACGAAAGACCTACCCTAAAGGCACTTCTACCACTCCCTACTGTCCCCCCTAGAGGGGAGACGGACTCAACACAGAGGCGCGCGTGAGAACACGCACGCCGCCTCTCGGACCTGGTGCTGAACGGATGGCGGGCAGGCCCACAAAGCCCGCCACCCCCAGGTCAAACCTCAGGGTGGCTGGAGGTCGTCCCGCGCCCTCCGGCGCCCGGCTCTGCGGTTGGGGAGAGGGTTCAAACGCTCCCTCTCCCGCTCCGCCGCCTCCTTGATGGAAATGACTTCCTCAACTGGTATAAATAAACTGCTGGTAACCCGTTTTAAGTTCAAAGAATTTTATTCTCAAAAAAGACAAAGTCATTTACATGAGAACAATAATAAAACACTAGTATACATTTTAGCTGTAGTATAGGGCTTCATAGCATACATTAACGTTTTTGTATACACTTTTTATTTATAAGTATCTATGATGAGCTATTACACCAATATAAATGTAATTAAAGTAGGCATTGTACATCTTAAATATACTTAAAGATTAGGTTTGCATAATTATTATACCATTAAACTTGAAAATCAAGTCCAATTTCAACTTCTTAATTATTTCTGCGCCACCTAAACAAAAACCTTCGTTTGATTGAAAAACAACAATATCAACTTGTATGCTAAAATAAGGATTTAAAAAAATATGTACCCTACAGACGTAAAAAGACGATTTATTTAAAAAAAAAATTATAGTGCAACGACTGCTTATACTGAGTTATAAGCTCGACACAGGGAGCATATCTAAATACAGCACGAACCACAAATCCGTAGTGGCTTAGCGGGTACTGCCTAATCCCTGACGATAGGTCAGTCAATCCACTAAAGCACCCTGTCGAGCACAGATATGCTTTATGCAAGTCTATTACTGTCAACGTTTGAAACAATTTTATAGGAATATTATCGTGTCAATCTAAATGGGCAATTCAGTCCACGCAGCACTAACCTTTACAGCTTAAGGTTAACGATGTAATACTAATATTAGGGGTTAAAGTATAAAATTGAAGACCTGTACTGAAAAATTGAAATTAAAAAATTGTAAGATGTACCATATTTATTTTATCGAAATATTTACCCTTATTATCTATACATTGCTGCCATCTAAATGGAAGTTCATTTATGCCTTTACGATAGAACTCCGGGGATCTAGATTCGACAAACTCTGTGAAAGCATTTTGTACTGCCTCCTGGGAAGAAAATTTTATCACGTAGAAAATTGTCCAAAAAACGAAAAAAATGGTAGTCCGTTGGAGCAAGGTCTGGTGAGTACGGAGGATGACGCATGGTTTCTAACTGCAGCTCCTATAGAGTTACAATGGTTTCTCGTGCAGTGTGATGGTGTGGTCTTGCGTTATCATGGAGCAATAATGGTGATGATCGATTCACGAGTCGGGTCTTTTTTACTGCCAGTTTCGCCATTATTGTTCGAAGTTCGGCACAGAAAACATCTGCTGTTATTCAATATAATGCTAGACAACGGGTCTTACTCGCGATAAAGTATTTAAAAGGTAATAAATACCTATTGATTGCCCGACGTTTCCACCGACATACATCGATCGTGGTCACGGGTTGACTGATGTGAGCTCAGCGGCGCTTTTATGAAGTGCTGGTTTCGGCAACTACCGATACGAACTACTAATGACACGGACTTTTGAAGTATCCGTCTTTCCCGTCTAAGCTGAATAAAGAAAACAATTGAAAGTCAAAAATCGAATGTTGCACATTTTTTCAAAGAATAATCTTATAGTATAAGTAATAGTAATAGTAAGGATAAAAAAGTTTCCCTGGAAAATCTCACCTCATGAAGGTTTTATGTCAATTCAAAGTATCTATTAAGTACTATACAACGGCAACTTCATACCTTAACTTCTATTATAAAAGAAATTTTGATTGTGTTTGGTTATGCAACTGACCTGTAAATATGTGTAATGAAGTAACAATTTGATACTGCTTCATCCTAACTAATAATAAGTATTATTCGAATTTGAGTTTATTTGTTTGACACGGATTCACGCGTACACGTTGTCACTGGTTCAGAAAAGGACATTTATCCAGAAAATATCAGTTTTTCCGAGCAAGCGCAGCCGCGGGCAAATAGTTGTGTTAGAATAAAAAGTTTTAATTGATTTAGGTTATGAAAGTGATTTGTTAATATTTGTAATAAAATAACTATATGACACTGGCTTCATGCTCTATTATTTATTACATTATTGGTGCTTGTAGGAGGCGCTAGTAGATGGTGTTGGCAACATGTGCAAGTTAATCATACAGCATTTTTGCGCGCTGGGTCATTTGCATGTTGTATTTAACCAACGAATGCGCCTTAACTTGTACTTGTAATTCCCGTTGTGTACTCTTGTACACGCACAAGGCAAAAAACATTTTTCCGGATTTTCACGGTGACTTTTGTCAAACTCAATAATACTTTGTTTTACCTAGAATCGGAGGCCGAGCAACGGAATAGGCTTACGTTTACGCCATTGATCCTTTAAACCAATATTATAAACAAATAAAGCTTATGGCAAAATTCATTCAGGCGTAAAAGAATAAAGAAAATTACTTAAAAAAATCAAATACGGTATTATAATATTATTTACCAATATTACAATATATTATAAAAAAAACAAAGAAAATATTATGAAGCTCTGAGTTTAACTATCCGCATCGGATAGTACAGCTTTACACGTTTGATCAGTGACCCTTCTGTTTCTTCACTCGCCTGAAAATAATATGACTACCTTACGCGTTTGTATATTTATCTTGTAAGCAACACTTAATCATTTTTCTTTAACCTATTTAATTTTAATCTTATTTATTTATCGTTATCTTAAAAACTGGTATGGATGCGAAAATTCAGTCTACCGAAACATCGAATGAAAACTTGTTTTCAACAATTCCGTTCCGATTGGTTGGCGTCACCGGACAAATTTACTCGCGAAAGCTTTTAGCCATGTCAACGAGCATTAAACAAATTTCACGTTAACTTTCCAATGGAAACAGAGTACTTATAAGTCTTTCAGCACTTTACAAGTCGTTCTGAATTTAATTTGAATTATTTCATTATTTAATGCTCTTATTAGGAATATGTAACACCTGAATTATACCATCTAACAGATATTTAAATTTTACTTCGTAATACGAACTAAACATACACACAAATTAAATTTCAAACATGGTAGGTACTGGAAACTCGAACTTATAATGCCTGAATGATGTTAATGAATTCAGTTCTCTATAGAAATATCATTCATAATATAGATAGTACATCCTAGTTTTGTAAAATGCGCGTAAATTGTTAAATACGTCGTTGAACATTAGATTTTAACATAAAGTTTATGCATCACTTTGTGGTCACCCAGTGAAATGCTAACCATGCTGTACATTTTTTACATTTTTTATATTAAGGCAACTGCGAGGCGTCTTTTGTCAACGATTTGTATATTTTCCATATAATACAATATATAAATACTTAAGAACTTGGAAATTATGTGACCCCTAATTGTTAAATATAAAATAGGTATTCGAAGGCTATTTATTTCATCGATCACAACAAAATTGCAGACATATTTTGTTACAGTAACAAGAAATTTTTCTTAAAAATGCATTGGCATCTTGTTATCATAGAAGTATTTTGAAGTGTACACTTCACTTGTTTTATATTATGCTTCTATCAAAACTTGTAATTGGCTTACTTATTACACATTGTCAATAGCTAGTAAGATTTCCTAAACCTATATAAATAAACATTCAAAAAAAGCTGTTAAGTAAACCTTAATTCCAGTTATAGTACAAATGAAAATCTAAAGATACATCTTCTAATCTGAAAGGTTAATAAGATATCTGCCATAGAGATCTTTTTTTGCAAACTCCTGTGTAACAAACAAAACAAAAACTTCTTTAAATATTTGTGTAGTGGGAACGTAAGCATGTGCTTTAAGAAAAGGGAGCAATGGCGTGGAATAGGTAAGTATCTATTCCCTAACCCTACCAGTTACTTTTAAGTACATTCGTCCCGTGGGAGAACAAATGATGACGGTGAACGTATCTGTTTACTCAAGTTCAGCAAGATCGTGTAAACAATAATGACTTATTTAAATATCAAGCTTTATGTTCATATTTACACAAGTGTAGTTAAAATATATGGTTTGGTGTTGAAGTGTTTACTACGATGTTGTAAATAAAGCATGTAAGAGTATTTACCAATTAAGCTTACATTATATCTGATAATTATAAAACAAAGTCCTCCACAGCGTCTGTCTATCTGTCACGATAAATCAAAAACAGTTATGAATATTTTCATGCAATTTTCACCAATAGACAGAGTGCTTTATGAGGAAGGTTTAAGTATATAATTTGTTAAGGTTTTGTACTACCCGTGCGAAACCGGGGCAGTCGCTAGTATCTGATACGGCTAGAGGAATCAGATATGTGGATAGCCTTGCAGCAATTGAGTTTAGCTTGATAGGGAAACATAAGTTAGAATTTAAGTTCCATTTTGAAGTCTTAAACAATTTAATAATAAAAAATCTCACCTCGTAGTAATACAACACAATTTAAGATTGTTTTCATTTTATATCAAGCTTCAAAAATATTTGTTATTTATTTTCTTGAAATCTCAGCACGATAGAAGGCTTATTTTCCTTATGCATCCCGCATAAGGAAAATAATCTTACGACACGACATCGTATACCTAATACCAAAGATGATCAATTGTCATCATTATTTTCTGATCTACCCGTAAAATCTGCCGTATTAACATATTATATTTTGTGTTTTATTACTTACCTGTCTATTAATTTTAAGGCTGGCATATATCGAAAGCAAATCCTTAATATTTATATGAGCTATAAATAGATGTGTAGCGTCGCCTTGGCTGTTTAACCTATACATGGACAATTGTTTAAAAGATTTAAAAGGTTGTGAATGGGGATTAAGAATGAATGAGTTACTTGTCAAATGTCTTCTTTATGCCAATAACCAAGTAATACTTGCGTCATCGGCAGAAGAGTTGCAGGCGATGGTAACTATTATGCATGGTGCTTTTGAGAGTAAAGGAATGAAAATAAATGTAAGCAAGACGAAAGTAATGGTATTTGAAAAGGAAGAGTGCGTGACGATGTGTAATATTATGATTGATGGAGAAAAAGTGGAGCAAGTGAAAGAGTTTGTATATTTGGGTACTTTGTTTACAAAGGATGGTAAACATGAGGGAGATATTGAAAGGAGAACGATTGCGGGAAACAAAGTGAATGGAGCTCTACGCGCTTTTATGAACAGTCGAAATGTTTCCGAAAAGGCACGTTTGGCTGTTCATAGAGGACTATTAGCGCCCACACTTATGTATGGAAGTGAAAGTTGGGTATGGCAAAAGAAGCATGAGAGCAGAATAAATGCTGTAGAAATGAGAGCGCTGAGAAATATATGTGGTGTGACTCTGAAAGATAGAATAAGGAATAGTGTGATTAGAGAGAGATGCGGCATGAAAGTTGATATAGTGACAAGAATAGAAAAGGGTATGTTAAGCTGGTTTGGGCATGTAGAAAGAATGGACGAGGAAAGACTGACTAAGAAAGTTTATAAGGCTAGTGTGAATGGAACAGTCGCAAGAGGAAGACCTAGGCGAACGTTTCTTGTTCAGATCGGAGGCGTTCTGGACAAAGGCCAGGTTAAGAGCACCTTGAACCGACGGGCGTGTATGAGGAATGTGATGAAAGTGAATGAAGCCAGAGAAGTGTGTCAGGATCGTAGCAAATGGAAATCCGTAGTCTCTGCCTACCCCTCTGGGAAACAGGCGTGAATCTATGTATGTATGTATAAATAGAAATCTAACTATCATTTTAATATTATTAAAGTACATTGTTATTAATAATTCGTTTATATTCCATAATAATATCAGTTGCAACTTTTATAAAACCTCAGCCAAAATGAAATCAATGCAAATAAATGTAATATTGCGGCATCAATTCAAGGAAAATACGATTGGTGTCGTTTTTTCATTTGCTCTTATTATATCTTTAATAAAACGCAAACGATGCCATTTCTCGTCGCTTTAATGAACAATTTAGATGATTTTGAAAACGGAACATTTACTTTTTTATTTAGATTACTTACCTGCCAAGAACCCGTCAATAAACTGTAGCTAGAGGGTTTTAAAATAAGGTGCGCAATAATCAGAGACGATTTTTTATTATAGGAATAAGTTTTCTTTTTTATAAGCCCTTTCTATTTATTTCTGGTGTCAACCATTCAGTTGTCTTTATCTTTTACGCAGATATTGTCACCCAATTGATATTTTGTATTACAATACAGCTAACGCTACGCTCTCGCTGGCTGCAGAGATGCGTTGCCTTAGCTTGGGTCATTCTGAGCTCACCAGTTTCACCATAAGCCTAAGCCTTTGCAGCGATGCAGGGACATCGCTTTGACGGTTACCTTTAGTAATACCACGTTGTGTATCCTGAAGAGTTCTTCCAATTTATTCTACTCGGTCTCTCTATTTTACCATCTAGGATAAAACATGTTGGACTGTGGGCAGCAGTTACACAATGGAACAAATAACGTCACGTACCAACCGGTTCGGTCCTCTCTATCCTTAACGTATTGTAAAATATTTATTGCCAGCGCTCGTGTTTCCTTTCTCTTTCAATCTTGAGTTCTACAAGTAGGGTAAGGAAAATATCCAAAGATTGTCAAAGTACAGACAGCCGAAGAAGTTAGAATGGTAGACTTTACAAATTGCTTACCCGTTTGCTACGTGCAGTCAATTTGACAGACTAATTCTAAAGTTGCTGTATAATCAAAATAACAATGTCATACTCTCATTTACTATTGAGCATTAGTTTTCTATGTTAAGTTCCATGAATTTTTATTTCATTCTCAGATATGAAGTTGAAAAAATCAGTAATAGTAGTATTTGGCGTAGGTTCATGTGCAGGAAACTCGCATGGCTATATGCGCAAGGAATTTCCGCTGACAACATACACAAGAAACTCACGCGGGCAACATGCGCAGAGAACTTGCGCGAGCTCCGTGTGCTAATTAATCTTGCGTGGTACGGTACGTGTGAGTGACTTGCATCAGTGATTTCCATGACATATATATATAGCCCGTAATTGCAGTAAACTTAATTTTAGGCATTTGCGCATATTACTCCCGTCGTGGAAAACTAGTACTTTGTTCACAGGGTTCAATATGCGATCTTTGTAACCACACCTGCCTGTTAGACGCTATATTATATACCTAACGACAAACCATAGGTACTTATGCTATCACGAGAACTTTAATAAACTTGATTGAGAGCCCAAATAAACTTAGGTAATGCCCTCACAGAACGACATACCACAATCTAAAAATAGCTTCGATGTTATGTCGCTAGTTTTACAGTAAGTAAATTGACGTCAAACGTTCTAATTCATGGCTTGATCCATTTTAGTGTGTTCTATTATTAGTTACACTGTCATTTTGAGTACCATAAGTATATTTAGAATGATATTTATATCGGTCAGTGGTTACTTTAATTTTATTGTTTAAATATTAACAATATCTGTATTGATTGGCTAAAACTTCAGGGTGCGTTATATTTTAACTAGCTTCAATAAACCTACTGTTAATGGCATGTTCTTAACAGTAGTTTAATATTCTTTCTTGCATATTGATACAGTATTATCTTTTGTATCAATGTACAAGAATTAATACTGTTATGATGAGAATTTGCTTTTTAGTAAGTGGTTTAAGCTTCGATGTTGAAGTGCAGCCGCATTAAAATGCAGTCAGTTTTTGCGGTATACTGTAATAAACAGACAATGAGACCCATAAATTCTAATAATTATTGTTATCTGTTGCGACTCCGCCGAATAGACGATGCCAACTCCTTAGCGTTCACGCCATAGAGATAATTGTCAATGATCGTTGACAACTGTTAACAGATTATAAATTGCCATGACACCGTAATTATAGTAACAATAACCTTCTAACACCTTCATTATTTCGTCTGCTATTGACTGTTTTATTTTATGAATAGAATTTCTAGATAACCAGAAATTTATTGAACCACAGCGGAAAGACATTTCAAAATTTAAAATACATTGATAATCACTGCTAATCATTAACAGGTTACTGCTATGCGGATGGTATAACGTTCCAGATGTAAAATAATTGCTTTATCATTATCAATATTGTTTCATGTCAATATTACCAATACGAAATCCCATATTAATGATCTAGTAATACCTCTTAAGCCATATCAAAATACCTCATCATAATATTGCTTGATAGCAAATAATAATAGGTATCGACTTGTTTACAGTTGTTTACATTTGTTCCTTTATTTATTTTGCGGATACTCTCGACAATCCTGTGATCCCAATTCTGTGAGTTTGTTTGTTACGCTTTCACGCCTTAACACCTCGACCGTTCATCATGAAGTTTTACATACACGTTGTCAGGGAAACAGAAATGGATATGGGATACCTATCATCCAAAAAAAGTAGTGTCATTAACCTAAATCTAACCTCATCTACATTTACGCGAGCATATCCGCCGACAAAATCTAGTGGTTTAAAATTGATCGCTGGTTTTGCGCAGCGGGCTAGCAGTCGCCATACCGCTGTCGCCGCGCTTAGAGCGCATTGTGTGCATTGGACAATTACTTTTGTGATCCACTTATTATTGTTCTGAATCTGGACGTACTTTATATCCGTTTAATGCATATTTGTTAGGTTCCCCTAGAACCCTAAATTTGTGTACCACTCATTAAAGAATGCTTGCAAATATTAATGCGCTCTGTTTCACCCTTCATATTCTACGCAATGGATTAGATATATCTTTGCTTGTCGTATGTTCGAACCGCGCCTTATTCTACGCCAACCATGATAACAAAATCCCTGAGATACGGTTCGGTGACGTCAACAAATTCGGCTCGTATCGGTGTTATTATTTGCAGTACTATTTTAGTTCGTTCACTTTTAGAAACCTTTCTCTTTTCATTCGTATAACTATACTTTTATAATTGAAAAACGAATAATCTTATAAATTAATTACAAACAGCAATTAAAGTATGCATGTACACATTTATAATAATATCGGTCCTATATATAAACTGTACCACTGTTAGACACAGGCATCTGCTCAGTGTAAGAATGGCTAGGCCATGGTCTACCACGCTTGCCGAGTGCGCGTTAGTATATGTCACATATCATCAAGAACATTATGGAGAACTCTGAGACACGCCTCCTCACGATATTTTCCTTCAATGTTGAAACTAGCGATAATTAACTAATTAAATACACACATAACTTCAAACAGTCAGAGGTGCGTGCCTTGGGATCGAACTTGAGGCCTCTGCGTGGCAGTCCAACAGTCATCCATTAGTCTATCGCTGCTTGTATACATTTAATCAATTTCTCGTGCCTCGGAAAGCACGTAAAGCCGTTGGTCCTGCACCTGATCTCTCTCCGATCGTGTCGGATTACCGTTCCATCGGATCATGAGAGTTAGGGAACAGAGAGTGCACTTGTGTTTGTGCACACGCTTGATAATATCTCCTGCGCAAATGGCCAGTCTCCGTTAAGATTAGCCGCAGTGATCGTCATCGGTCTGGAGGACATTATTATTAATTATTACTTTTAATTACTCTAAATAGCGTGTACTATTACATTAATAATACAAAGTAAAGTAGTTGTTGCTGGCGACTAATAAAACTTGTCCAAACTCCAATCATCAAAGTATTGGTAATACTTTATCGAATAGTGCAACTAAAGCGATAAGGTATTACGATTCAAAAATTGAAAAATATGTATGTCAGCATATTTTATAATTTGAATCATGCATATATTGTCGGCCTCGATGGCGTAGTGATTAGTGTAACCGACTGCCACGCCTGATGTCGCGGGTTCGATTCCCGCACAAGTCTAACATTTGTGTGCATGAACATGGATGTTTGTCTTGGTCTGGGTGTTTCTATGTATAATAAGTATGTATTTACAAAAAAATAAAAAAAGTTATATATGTATGTTTATCCATTGTCTAGTACTCATAGTACAAGCTCTGCTTAGTTTGGGCTAGATGGTGTCATGTGTATGTGGTAGAATAGAATATTATTATTATATCGTAAAATATAAGACTGAGAAGAAATTTTAAATTAAAACCTCATTTTAACCAAATACATTTTTAAATATATTATATAAACTTTTAAATTACCTATTTAGTTTTCTACCAAAACTTCACCTAAATACATGACAATATATCACCCCAATTCAGTCACCCCTAAACTTTTCCAGGTCATTGGTTCATCTAGTTAGGGGACGCCTAAGCCAAGTTGAGGTCTTGACATCTCACTTACTCGTACATGAATATACATATAATGTAGTTACTTAATTATAAAAACCGCAAAGCTACATGTTTTGAGATTGATAACAATATTATTTTTCATATCAAACGCAACACATAAACATAATATTAACCGTATATCCGTGACACATTTTGTTTTTCATTGAAATCTAAAGTGGTAGGAACTTTTACGCCATGGCGCTTCGAATTTGATATCACCAGGATAATTCTTGTCTTTTAAAATATATAATACTAGATATTGCCCGCGGCTTCGCTCGGATAAATATAAGTGCTAACAGTACTTTTTCTGGATAAAAGGTACCGCTTGTAATTTTTCTGTTCCTCTGATAACTTGTATGCAAAATTTCATGATGATCGGTTGAGTAGTTAAGGCGTGAAAGCGTAACAAACAAAGAAACCAACGTTTGCATTTATAATATTAGTTAAGATTGCGTTGCGTACATTATGTTAAGTTTCACGAAATATCTCTAACAGTGTAAAAGCATATATCCAAATACACAGACTTCTAAATTATGGATGTTAGACAGGTGATTACATATTGAAACACTGCCGTGCCTCAGACACGCGTCAAGCCACCGGTATCGATTATACGTGAACATCTATGACAGTAGTTACGGGCGGAGGCCTGGAAAATGCCGATTATCAGTCTTAGCAACAGCTTTCGCAAACATGCACTAGATCGGTTGCCCCGGAATAACAGGCTCTGCGTGTATAAAACATTAGATTCATAAGTATTCGTCTGTAAACAAACAAAATCACAATATGTAATTACTTTTAAATTTGGAATCTTACCATATGTATTAAATTGGTACTTAAAAATAATCCATACATGCCAGCAATAGCAGCAGTATCTACAAGGTTAACCGGTCGTATTCCGCCGGCTCGCATACCAGCCGGCAGATTTGTACGGCTATTCGTAGCCAATAGGCAATCAGTTTTGATCGGTAAGGTTGGTAATATACGGTTTTAAGCGAAGGCGGCGCGCGGCGTTTTGGCGCCAATTTGGTGGCTCGCATGCGAGCCACCGGCCTACGACGGGTACAAATCTGCCGGCTGGTATGCGAGCCGGCGGAATACGACCGGTTAATTGAAAATACTAATAATCTCTTACTCCCGACCTATTTATACCTTACTTAATAACTTTTGTGCGACCACTATTCATTATTCACTATTCGTTTATTTGCAGTCAAAAATACAAATATTGAAACTGGTTGCTCTAATCGCACGACTAAGACTTAACACTGTATTGTAAGCCAGGGGAGGAGTCATTTTGTATTAAATTTGTAAATAAAGTTATTTACATTAAACAAAATATCATCGCATTTCTTGAAATTACAAATTTCACAGAGATTGACAATACTATCTTTTTAAAGAAAAGCAAATAGAATATAGAGATTTTCGTATTAAAATTGTGTGTTTTTAAATATTAAAGCAATAAATAATGCATTCATTAATTATATTTTGACACGAGAAAAATATTTCATCTTTTCCAAGTGAACGCGGACTTTTCTCGATGACACACATCACGTTTAAAATGAAGTATCTAATCCTAAAATTTAGCTTTAAGGACGGCCGGTGCTTTTTGTTTGAAAGGTCAAGTACCTAGGTAAACAATATGCATGACTATATTAATATGAATTACCTCGTTACGTATCACAAAAAAAAACTATTTTATACAATTGCTTGCACCGCGTTTTCTATAACCAAGGGCTTTACATTAATTTTATTCTGCTAAATTCACTTAATGATATTAAAACGACTATTTCATGTAACGTATAGAAAATGCGCCCAAAATTTGTTCCGAATTTTACTCTGTAACCTTGTGAGGTGCCTAACCTTTATTCATATAATCTAGTCACCAAACCTAAAAGAACTCTATCAGTCAATCACTCACATCAGCTGGCAATTTGCCACAGTAATAAGGCCTCTCCCATGCAATATTCCATTGAGTGAACCCGAATACTGATAATATAAAGGTAAAAAGTATACAGGTAAGGTACGTTTAACCTTCAAATGTATTTTGTTACGTCAATCGTGGCTAAAAATGGAGTGGTCTTATATTATATTGAGATCAATATAATATAATTATAGTGTGTTTTATTTGTCTATTGAACTTTTCTACTACGTTTAGTCTGGGCCGATTTGTTTAAGTAATAATTATCTATGGCCTGTGTCTTATATGCTACACATAACTACTTATTCGTTTTTATTATAATAATAAACCTTTAAATACAGTATAACATATGGTTTTAATAGAAAGTCTTCTATTTAAACTATGTATTATATTGTATTTAAAAGATTTTTAAATAAGGTACTCTGCTTTTTATAAATTCCGTTCGCTACTTTTGTTCATATATTAATTCAATATATATTTATTCTTACGTTTACGCCAATATTATACATTGAAATTAAAATATTAAATTTACAACTTTGAGCTGATTCTGCGTAAATAGTAACACCAAAAATTATGTTCAGGTACTTTGAAATATTGTCTTCTGTTTACGCGAATGTTATTCATTGAAATTAAACTACTATTTACGGATTTTATCGCGTTGTTTAATTTACACTTTATTACATAATTTAGAAACTGTTACATTACTACTAGATACTATTAAACATTACAAATTTTTAAAGTAATTAAATTATTAAATCTATTTATATTTAAGTTTACACTTTATTTTTACTTTACTGTAGTTTAACTATACTGGAACATTGAGACAACTACCATCTTAGTCTCCCCGTGACCATGGCTGCTGAAAAGCAACCGAAACGTTGAGGAAAGTGTAAACTTTAATATAAATAGGTTTAATAATTTAATTAGCTTAAAAATTAGTAAAGTTTAATAGTATCTATTAGTAGTGTAACAGTTTCTAAATTATGTAATAAAGTGTAAAATAAACAACGCGAAAAAATCCGTATATAGTAGTTTAATTCCAATACTTTGAAATATGTAACTACTCTTTAAGACAATGAGACGGGTATCATCTTAGTCTCCCCGTGACCATGGCTGCCAAAAAGCAAACGACTTGTCGGAGAAAGCGTTTTAAATAGTTAAATGGTTTCAAAATATGTAAACAGATTCTATCAATCGATAATTAGAAATTTAATAAAAATCTGTTTGTGCATTTTGCATCACTATTTTTATCTTTCTATTTTTTTATCGAGAATGTCTGTGGTTCGTCTAAAGTGTCTTGAGGTCAGACGATGCGATCACGTTTACGACTAATGTTCGACCATTTGCCGTGTTATCTCTGTAGTATCTAGTGTGATTGTGTTCCATTACAATAAAAAGGTTACGACTAATTATTGTCTGTTTTATAGCACAATACGGCTAACGGGAACTACATGTTTGGGATAGTAAATACAGAAATATTTACATGAAAAACATTAATGTAATAAAAAAATGTAAATATATATTCTAAGCCAAAGGCTGTCTCGGTGGCTGTGCATGAAGTCTTTATATGGTAGTGGAATTTTCTTTTAAGAAATGCTCATCGGCAGTGTAGAGTCTGGACCTCTTTTACGTGAGACCTAAGACCATTTTTAAAGAAATGTAGTGGAATTGAGAAATATACTCGTGAGATTATGTATATATGTAATGGCTTTTTTGACTGGATTGAATTAACCGTTCTTCAGTGCAAATAGCAAATGCAACGCAATATATGTATTAAATTATTAAAACACACACTATTAAGCCATTACACAACTATTAAACCATTACCACAAACCAACTATTAACTATTAAAACTCTAATAATTATTCTTCTTCTTTTCGTGTGGTTAGTGGCCAACCTGTTGTCAAGAGTTGTTCAAGCCGCCCGTAGGTCTCTGACATGGCTTAACGACTGCTGTCAATTTGACAACAACCGAGACCGACTTTTTACGTGCCCTCCGAAGCACGGAGACGCTCAGATGAAATACCACTAAGCGGTCACCCATCTATAGACTGACCGCACCCAACGTTGCTTAACCTCGCTAATCGTTGACCGATCAGTGAGTGCAACTGGCTATGAGCAAATACTCAAAATGCGATGATGAAGCAATAAGAGTTTGTCGTATCCATTATCACAACGCAGGTCAGCTTTTATCACAAAAAACTGGAACACACCCTAAAAGGCAATGCCATTAGTGTATTGAAGAAATACATATACATAAAGTGGACGCTTCTGTTAAGTACATAGTTATTGGATAGCTAAACAAACCTTTGAATAGCTCCATACAACACTCATGGGAAAACTTGGGGTCAGTCTATTCTTAGCGAGTACAATAGCTTTACTTCAAATATTGATCCACCCGCGGTAATGGCATAAATAGTCATAATAATTCGGTTAGAGATAATAACGAACTGGGACGTGAAATTACTCAATAACACTACAAAGTGATGGTAACAGCTATGTGGATCTCTTAGTTTGATGACAACAAAGGCAAAATTAACCAAATTATCTTAAGTTGAAATGCGGGCAGCGTCTTTCGGAATAATGACACTAGGGCAATAGAAATATGACATGTATAGTCTATATGTAATTGCCATGTTATTATGTCTTAATTTTTATAATTTAATTATTAGATATAACCACTACATTCAAAAGTTAAAAATGTCACTGAGTTATAGGTACAATTGTTTTCACACAACCAGTAAATTACTTAACAAACGAATTAAATAAATGAAATAATATGAAGTACAAAAAATATTTAAATCAGTTTATATTTATAAGTATAGCTTATAAGGAAAAGAGGAATACGAGTTAATCATCATCTCGTTTTCTCTCATAATTAGTCCTTATAATCTTGTAATCAGTCCAAGCTGTACTTATCTCTTTTGCTCATTCATATTTTGTTCAGGCCTAGCGCGACAGCAATATACCTGTTAAATACCTTTTATAATGTTTTATTGCCCGCATTTTACAACACCATTGGATATGACTTACATTATAGTACATGGACATAATATCTAATTGTGTACACACAAGAGAAAAATTAAGCACTAATATTATTGTCATAAATTACATAAGTCGGTACAGATGGCCATTAATACGACGGGCAGACACTTAGTATGCAGTATCTACGTAATATGTGTTTGGTAATACTTTGTTATTTTTGACATTTTGGATCGTCTTGATGGCGTAGTGGCAATGCGTCGACCGTCTTCTGAGGCTAAATTCCTAGTAGCGTTTTTATCAAGAAATTCTTGAAAGCAGCATGGAATTTGGAACTATGTGGGCATAGTTCCAAATTCCGTGCTGCTGCCGCCTGTTGATGGTAATAGGCTCGAACCCTTTTACGTGGGATCTTAAACAAAAACTGCCTAAATGTGAGTATAGTTCATATCTACCTACCTTACCCCATCGGGGATATAAACGTGAAAGTATATACGTAAATTATATTTTGTGACAATACCTGATTTTGTAGGTTCAGTAGAAGAAACGAAATAAGTAGTTGCCGAAATACACATTAGAGGGAAAATAAAGCACAAACAGTGTTTTCACAAATTACATAAGTACATGTACAGATGGCCAGTTTAAACGCACAAATAAAGGCGTGCTTACTTAGGGTTATTAATCTATGTATGTACTTTGTAATATTGTTATTTGGATGGCTTCAGTAGCGTAGTGAATAAGACAGCTGGGCTAAGATTTCGGGTATTTCTAGATTAGGCTACTTAGATGTTTTTGGCAGAAAACCCGACTCCGCTTTGCTTAATACAGGCTTCAAACTTACAATCTGATATACAGCAGTAGTATACCTTATCGCTGCAGCGGAGTCGTTAATATCTCTAATAAATTCAATATAATAATAGGAAATATTATCCTATATTTCTGAAAGCAGTGTGGAACAGCGTCGGCTATATTAAATAAATAAATATATTTTAAAGTAATATTCATAAAATTAATAACAACAGCGCATTATTTTTCAATTTGCATGCTTTTAAAATATAGGTATTTCCGCAAAAAATAGCATAATGGATTTTATGCCACTATGTTATTGTATGAATATGGTAACGTATAATTATATAAATGAAATTGAGTTCGTGACATTGACAACTAGTAAATAAACGTTAAAACAGATCGGTTAATAGCTATATTAAAATTAACAGAAACGAATATTTTTTGTAGTAAGCTGGGAGAGCTATAGCGTCAATAATAAACAGTGGTTTGTATAGAAAGTACTGCTTCTACTGCTTCCATGTTTTATTTACGCTTACTGGTTAAAGGTAAAGCACAGTACACAATTTGTACTATGGTCGAAGCAAGCAAGCACTCAGTCTACATTTGACCAGTGTAGTAACTATGTGTCACACAGTGGCATTTTAAAAGTTTCATAGTTTAAGCCCTCAAACGCATCAAATATTTGTGTTCTCTACATATAGTTAATTTTCTACATTCTTTTTTTATACAGGAACCTCCCAAACTAAAAGTCTGTATCACGGAAACTTGACAAATGTTCTAACAACGGACACAAAGAACACCCAGACTTGAATCAATCTTGGAAATCACACATCTGTTTTATTCCTCGCTTCGCACGTTTCGATCCACACTTATAAAATATTGGATAAACCCAACTGTATAACATTACTATGCTCTCATTTTAAATTTAGTTTAGATTTAATTTATTTAGCCAGTACATACAATTAGTTAAACTGTGTTCATTATTTGCATATTGCATATTTGCGTGTTTACCTTAAATTATTTGTTACACTTATAATATCTTACTATACATGAATAAATCCCGTGTAGGAATCGAACCCGCGCACATCAGCGCAATGGCAGTGGCGAGACAACTACTTAAACCACTAAGCCATTCACCATTCGTGCAGTCCAATTCTGTGTATTCTTATTGTTCGTTGTGTTATTAATTGTAACGTCTATTATATAAGATTATCCATAGACAAGTAGTTACCATTTCAAAAGAAAAATTAATACAATACCTTTACTGAATGTACGACTGTCAAAAGCCACTTAAACAGTTTTCCTCGAAGTCGACTTGAAGTACTCAAGTTGACTTCGAGGAATGAGTTTCTTTAAGATTCAAAGTGTTTTGACAATAGAACTTTCTGTAATCAAATATCTAGTTACGGTAGCCTATATTTTGATATCGAAAAACATTTAATTCTAGTTACAAATGACTTCGACACATTTTCAGAGATAATTGACGATCGATATAAAATGGCCGACTGACCTTTGTAGGTTGGTGTTGTTGTTATTTACTGACATTTGTTTCTATCCGCGGATACGTCTGTAAATGCTTTAAAAGCTCAAACCGGAATAAATGTGCGAATATGCAATGTATCTCCACGCGCCAAATTTTATATAATTTTTTTTAATATTGGAGTCTAAATTTACGTTCTTTGAACTTTAAAAACAAAGACTTTTTG
This sequence comes from Catocala fraxini, assembly GCA_930367265.1. Lineage (NCBI taxonomy): Eukaryota > Metazoa > Arthropoda > Insecta > Lepidoptera > Erebidae > Catocala > Catocala fraxini. The sequence goes on from OV884038.1 coordinate 9,743,969, forward strand.
AAATCTATTAAATTATAAATAAGAAGCGTTTCAAATCTGGTAGTAGGGGTAATTGACAAATGACTGAAAACGATGCATCATACAAACTGTGAAGTAACAACTATTTAAATGATGACTTATTTATATTCCCAATACTCCGCTAGTTTTTCTCATATCTAAATTTAAAATATGAATAATTGCTCCCTTGGCTTGCAACTAGTTTGGATACTGTTTGTACAAAAATATTTATTTTAATTGCTATTTGCTTTTGTGTGTAAAATATTGTACAAAATCGAACATAGGCGGTTGCCTAGGGTGTTTACCCTATTGAGTAACAATCATCTAAACAATTATCTTCTATCCTGTTTAGTATAAACGATAAAATAACACTACCAATGCACGGTATAATTCATTTGTTCATCATTAGGCAGTCGTCGGCTAGATGTTAAACAGATGAAATGGCTAGGTGTAATAGATGAAATGCGTAGGTTGTTCCACGCGACACTTGATCGCGATTTAAGAAATTTTTCCAGAGTTTATTAGTTTTTGTATTATGTGCCGCGCTACCCCACGCCATGTAATTATTATTATCATATTTTTTGCAACAGGAAGTACTAAATACTTTCTATTTTGATGCTGAGATGGATGCAAAAGTCCACAAATAAAATAGTTTTCAATGATTGACAACTTCATCGCTCAACTGAGATCCTTACTTATTTAAAGAAACTAAAATCAATATAATTCTACACATCATTTTGCTCTTAGCTTACATTATTCCAAAATTTAAATCAACTCCAACGGCAACAGTTTTCTCGTCATCATTCTTAATAGAATACACAGCATTTTAACAGAAAAGATATCTGTTTTTGAAACGTACATGGAATTTCAAACCATAAACCAAAACTCGTGTAAAACGATCGAGCTTTGAAAGATTTTACCGTCTAGTTTTACGTCGTTCGACAGAGAGCTGTGATTAAACGAATCGTGTCCCGTTTGTTATAATTTCTACACCGGAAGCCTTTGCGCGACACTATTACCAGAGGGCCACGAAACAAGTGAATACGTGCAGCCTGAGCCTGAGCTTCGAGCGTCAGACACAAAAGTACGATACAACCGTATATTTAGTGGCCCTCAGGTGAGGTCGTTGCCATAATAGCTTCATCATCATTTGCAAAATTTTGCGACGATAATAATATACATTCGGAGGTGGCTGTCACTTTGAGTGATTACCGTTATGTTCTAGCTGCAAGCCGACGGAAATATACTACATAAAATATTAACATTTTGAAATGTCCACTGCTGTCATTAGGCGACCTGGCCATTGCAGGGTAATTTATGTTGTCATTTCTCATTCATATTCGAATATTCTTTGATGTATTTACTTGTTAGTTATATATTGTTATACAATCGTTAATGAGATATACAACCTAAGTAATTCATGCGAAACCTAATTATGACAATAAAAATACGATGGTCTTTTTGTTATGGGGCAGAAACAATTATACTTAATGGTCTTATCACTGAATGCAAACATAATTCGCTGCCAAAATAAATAAGACCACTTTAAACTAAAATGTATGGCGCTCCTAAAGTGCATTGTAGAAAGTGGTAAACAAATATAATCCTTAAAGAAATGGACTTATTTTTCTTTACTTCTCCGCTACAGCAGCATTCTTCGGTACAACAGAACATGTTGAATTTTTATAAATATTGTGGTATCATTTTCAACACGTTGCCTCGTAAAGAATTTATAAAATTGCATCGTTCTTTTCTAGTCTGCAATTTTTCTCTCTTTGCAGTTTACCAAAGGGTATACTTTGATACTACTATATGTTTTGATACTCGTTCACAAATTAGTAAATAAAAGTATTTGGGCTAAGACACATGATTAAATTTTAGGTGATATGAATTTTTATTAACAAGGTTTCACCTAATATTGTCTTCTATTTATGCGAATATTATTCATTGAAATTAAACTGCTATATACGGATTTTATCGCGTTGTTTATTTGACACTATATTACAAAATTTTGAAAATTGTTACACTACTACTACTATTAAACTTTACTAATTTTTAAGCTAATTAAATTATTATTAAACTATTTAGATTTAATTTATTTTTACACTTTCCCCGATGTTTCACTTCTTTTTATCGCATTTAGTCTCGAGCCCACAATACTCGGCGCATTGGCAGTGACCAGGTGACCACTTAAACCACTACGCTGTCCATGCAATCTGAAGATTATTACCGTACTTTCGACTGGCATCATGAGAGAAGAAGTTTATAAAGCAACAATCTTCTGAAGCCACTGGCTAGGCATCACTCATCTACCACTCTCGCCATTCAACTACTTAATCAATATTACAATATAGGCAAATGCCCTCAAGTACAGCTTACGAGCTGTTGTAGTAATGGAGTAAATTGAAAACGTCTAACCTTGATAACGTCGTAGCTTTACTTTCAAGGTCACCTCAAGCCGGCGGCATCGCTAAAGTTACACGAATGTTTTCATGAAATACTTCATGAAAACTTAAAATAATAGATGGTTGACTACACGGGTAGCGCTTTCTCGACCCTTAAGGTCACAAACAGACAAAACGCCGATTTTTTATTTCAAAACCATAATCTTTTAATAATCTTTGTTTTTGACATTTAAATATTGCATTTACATTTGAATGTAAATATTGAACGTTGCTGGTAGTAAGTATAATGTGTACATACATAAATAGTCTCACGTCAATTATCCGGCAGGCCACTTGCTAAGAACCTGGCACACCTCTTTTGCTTCATTCACTTTCATTATATTTTTCATGCACACTCGTAGATTTTGTGTACTCCAACCTGGTCTCCCTTCAGAATATTTTCTATACGATTAGAAAACTTTTGCCGAAGTCTTGATCGTCCAGCTGCCCTAGTCACATTAACGACATATACTTTCTTGGACAGTCTTTTTTTTCTACATGGCCTAACTACATTAGCACAGGTTTATCAATTCTTGCATTATATATTACCTATTAAATATTCCTCGTTCTATTATTTAAAGACACACCCCACATACATTCGAATGATCTTATTTCCACTGCATTTAATCTATTTTCATATGCACTCTGCCATGTCGAATATAATTTATAACTGTGCATTGTTACAAATTTCATTCTACACTTTCGTTTCGAATTGGAAAGCTGATTCATTTAATACTGTATCCAGAGCAATACAAAATTTATTTTCAATTCCACCACCTTACAAATGTAGCACATTACGTTTTAGATAGCAATTCCTCTACGTCGTATCTACAGTACAACTTTATAAAGCTATGTTAAGCGAGATAAGGTCAATCGGTCCCTTAAGAGATATGTATCTAGAAATGCAAAGTTATCTCCATATTGAAGTAGTTACGTGTTCCAGGCCTTGCGTATGCACAATTATAGTACCTTACGTTTGCCAAATGCCGCCACGTGTATCTTTGTGTCTTGTTTGTCGTTGATATTAATTGATGGTGCAAAGTGAACTGCAAAAGACGCCAAGCAATCATGAATTTAAAAAATGGAAATAATAGTTATTTTCTTTTATGTCTCCTAAACTATAACAAATATCACTAAAGTGGTAAAATCATTTTTTCTGATTTAATATCACTTTTAAGGCAGCGCCCGCTATAGCAATAATTTCTTTATCACCTTACAAACATTCAAATAATGGACACAAAGAGCACTCGGACTTGGGACAACTATTTGTGGATGGATCAAATTTTGTCCCGTGTGGGATTTGAATCCACAATATTGGGCGTAGTGTTAATAGTGAGGCGACTACCTTAGCTAGCCATCTGTGCAGTCGAAAACAAATGACAAGTCGACGGTATTGTACTTAACTCGCGTTATTTTGCTCCGGTCGAGTTTATCGGTACCTATTTCGTTCAGGTTCTGTTTTTTATTGGCATGAAAAATGAATCACCTTATAATAAATTAATACACCTACGATCGTTCTCCCTATTTCGTGAATACGCTCTTTGTACATTGTCATATGATGTTTTTATATTAATGTTGACTTAATTAACTTATTGTACAATAAAGATTATTCTATTTAGCTCTGTCTGATACATGCAAAAGAAGACAGACTTTTCGTACACAGTATACCTTTGTGAGGAAATTATTTTCAAGATTCTCAGGCGCATTTATTTTACAAATTATTCACATATATACACTGGCAGGTTCACCCTTGTTTGATCGAACAACGTTAGATATAATATTACTAAATCGAATTTTAGTTGCAATAAAGTCATTTCGAAGAATTATTCATTTGACCGAATAAGTCATTGGTAAATTTTTATTTAGCGTAATTATTTATTTGAACTAATTTCATTTGAACTAATTTAAAAAAAAAAAAACCACGAAGGCTAAGGCGGGAGCTCAGCTCCGCTTCGCTCCCGCCTTCGCCTTCTAACCTAACCTATCCGAGTCGAGGTACTCTGAGTCGGGGTAATGAACATTATACCTTTTGATCATTAGCGCAAATGTTGTTATAGCAAATAAATATTCGATGAACTGAAAATTCTATCAAACGATATTATACAAAGTGATGATTTTCTTAAACGTTGTTCGATTTAGTATTATTATATCTAACGTTGTTCGATCAAACAAGGGTGAACCACACTGGCACGCTTATAGCTTGACTATAATAATAAGCAGCGTTCTATTACACCACATTTCGGCAACTATAATTCAAGGTTATTACTAAATAAAAAGTTCAAGAACGTGAACTCGATTAGGAAGAACGAAAGTCTGTAACTCACGCGTAATAAAACACCACACATATGTCAACAATAAGTTATTGTACAGGCTTCGTAGCTAATTGGCCGCAATCATGTTTTATTGTGTAATTTGATCAATACATCGGTTAGCTATACAGCTCTTACTTACAACATGGTGAGATATTAATGTACCAATATAGGTTATCCTACTTTTCGATATTTTAGGGTTTCATATCCAGAGATAGTCAACGATATTCTTATACTAAGCCAACTACTCTGTATTTCAGTCTCAATATTAAAAGGTTTTTCTTTTGAAGTAACGTTAATGATGAGCTGGCAGCCTTGTTGTAATAAAAACTTGTTTTGATTGGATATAGACAAAGTCTGCCATTGCGAATTTTGCGTGGGTACAAACTTTGTACATTATGATGACAAAATTCAAAATAAATTAAACACCAAATAAGACGAAAATATCTACAAATTATGTAGTCAACGAGTGAAACACTTAGAATCCAGCAGCTGCAGTAATAAATATGCAATAATTACCATAAAAGCTACCTATTATATGATACCCATAAAAAAGCAGACACGAAAAGAACCTGCTTAAGTGGTTGTCACTTGTAAGACTTAACAACACGCTCAAGTAAAAACAGGTAATATATTCTGTTCCCTGTTCCATAAATCACACGTTTATATTTTGTTCTAGCATTTTCTTCGCGGTACAAACGCAGAGATGCGACGTAATGTTCTAATGTAAGTACAGTTCATAATGTTCTAACGTAGTATACTTGGGTTTATATTTCTACTGGAGTATAAGTGTAACAAATGATCTCATACAATTCGTTGAAATTCGCTCACAGCTCTCATGCACAATTTATCTTCATCTTCGTAAGCGATATTGGACTGGAAACGGAGGCTATTAGTTAAGAAAATCATATTTTAGTATTAAAGTAGATTTAGGGACTTCATTACTATTTATTTTCTATTGAAGAAAACATTTCTTTTGTAGTTAGGCTTTCGGGAAAATAACATGGTTGTAATACATCTGGAACCGAGATTCCGATAATGTTTAATATATTAATGTGTATAAGAAGTGATATCCTGATTTAATAATCCTGTGTCATTTACTGGTAGTAGGGTCGATGAACCCTACTGCCAGTACAGTAACTCTGCTCCCACAGAAATATAACAGACAGCTTGATGCATCTGCAGAGTAGACTAATGTAGTAGAGCTTTGTTGACTTCTGTATGAACTCTATCAGCTCTATCGGGTAAATACTACCTTCTCACAGAATATCTGCGGAAAGATACGGTTTTCATACTGTTGCGTGTCATTCGGTGGATAAGACTGCCAACAGTTCATTCACTCCGCCGCGCCGGTCCATTCGTTACTTTCTTTCTGCCAAACCCTTTCCCTTGTCCTCTTACACACTTACACACTCTTACACACTTGTCAGATAGGTAACTATCAGGCAGTAGTTTGCCATCTATGTGGCTGCCAGTAAGCGGGAGCTTAGTTGCTTCATTGCATCTGACATGCCAAGAAAACATAGTGGTTACAGCTTCGATATCATCAGGTCGGCTACGCACTTATGATCAGAAAAATATTTCACTTATCTGGTGTTTCTAGTTTCTGCGTAAACTGTGCTGCTGTCTACTGCTAGTAGTGGTAACTTACCAGGTTGACATAACATACAACAATAATATACTCAATCCATCAACCACCTATGTAAGTACATAATATCCCTCACAATTTTAACCCCCATAAAGTAACCAATATTTTTTAGTTCCAGTACAGTGAAAGTTAGTTTGACCTAAAATTGAATCGGAAAAGGTTACCGCCGTGCTAACACCCTTTCAAGCCCTTGGCATTTCAGCATAACATTACCTAATGTAACCTTCAGCTATATTTTGAAATGGTTTCATAGAATGGACGTGCAAACGTACACAGTAGGTATAATGAATATGGAAATTCAAGGTCCCAATGTATTATAGAAGGCGTATATTACTTTCACTGTACCGTAGGCAATAGTGAAATGGTCACGCCGATCGATTGGTAATGTGGTCAAGTAATTTTTCTAGCAGACTACATTCAGATGGGCTACCAATCTTCACTCACCTAGAGTTAAATTGCTACGCAAGCTTACTAACTGAACAATGAGCTGTGAATTTTAACTCTCCTAATATTATAAACGTGAAAATGTATGAATATGTTTGAATGTGTACTATAATTATCTTGGATAACTGGTCACTGCAAACCGCGTAAACCGCTGCATATCCGTTACCATGCAGGATATCCAGGTATATGTGTAATCCAATTGGCTAACACATAGTCCAGTAATTTCGTGCCTGATTCACGCGAGTCGAGCCGCGGCTCACCAGAAATTATCAAAATACGATTGATATATTTTTAATTTTACTATCTTTATATATATAAATCTTCTGTGCATGTGTTTGTAATTAAACTCCTCCTAAACGGCTGGACCGATTTTGATGAAATTTTTTGTGTGTTCAAGTAGATTCGAGAATGGTTTAGACTTGAGTTTTTTTTTATTTTTTGTGTACAGAACAACATCTGTCGGGACAGCTAGTTATTTTATAATATTATAAATACGAATGTGACTGCGTTTGTTTGTTACGCTTTCACGCCTTAACTCCTTTTCCGGTCATCATGAAATTTCACATACAAATTGTCAGGCTTACAGAAAAGGACATAGGGTATCCAGAAAAACTACTGTTTTCATTAGATCGGCAAGTCTAGAATATAAATAACACAACACAATTAGCGGGTATAAAACGCATTCCGAAAGACAATCGAACGCAATATAACGCAATATAAATACTAAATTTTGTACAAAAATCATCGGCAGATCAAAATGCAAAGACCGTAATATTAACAAAGAAATAAATTATTTACACAACACAGGAAACCGTTACCTTTGTCCTTATAATAAGCACTTTTTCTTTTTAACAAACCCCTGGTATAAGCTTACGTAAAAATCTAGATTTAAGCGAGCTATATCGTGGGAATAAGTCAGTTAAACATATGTATGAATGTTATGTTATTAGTGCATAATATATTATGCGTCCCTATTTACTTTGTTATAGAACGTTTGATAATAATATCAGGACTGTATATAAACTGTCCCACTGCTAGACATGGCTCTCTTCACAGTTTGATTAGGGTAAGCCTGTAACCACACGTAATCCCTGCCGCCTCTTTTCGCCACCGTACTACGCGACAGAATTTCCATCCCCTTCATTTAGATGGTTGACAGTCCACAACTGTGCGTTTTCCCAGAAATGTTCTGCCTCGGATAACAAAACTGTGGAATGAACTGTCAGTTGTGGTATTTTCGGACCAATACGACCTTCAAACTTCAAGAAAAAGCGACCCGCACGTTTGCATCTTAAACCATAAAAAAAGAGGTGCAGCGGTACTAGCAGTGACTGGGAGTCTTCCCATAATCATGGCTGCTGGAAAGCAATCGAAATATCCGGGAAAGTGTAAATACATAATAATAATTAGTTGGAGTAATAGTACATAATAATAATAATTAAGATTTAATAGTTTAGAAGTAGTGTTTTCAAAATAAACCGTGTTAAAATCCGTACAAATTTGATACTTTTTAAACGTGAGTATTTAATAAATCTCTGCCTACCCATCAGATATATGCACCTGTGAGTCTATATAATAATATATGTATAATGTCTATAGTTTAACTGAAAATATGGCCTACTTATAGTTACTTAAAATATTTATATTATCAGTACAAATATTTTGGCGATTTTGCTATGAAAAATTTAACTACAAACTCCCCGAGGCGAATAATTAATTCATGACAGATGTTCTCCTTAAAGAATTTTTTTATAAGTTATAAGCCAATATCATCAAAACGTTATTTATTTTATAAACAGCCTACTTTTATTTCATTATAAGAGCAAAAAGCTACCAACATTTTAAAAGGTTTTTTTTATACAGCGTATAATAGAAACCTGTGGTCATATTTTAGTATTAAACTAATTAATCGTTGGGTGCGGTCAGTCTGTAGATGGGTGACCGCTTAGTGGTATTTCATCTTTGCGTCTCCGTGCTTCGGAAGGCAAGTAAAAGGTCGGTCCTGGTTGTTGTTAAATTGACAGCAGCCGTTAAGCCATGTCAGAGGCCTACGGGCGGCTTGAACAACTCTTGACAACAGGTTGGCCACTAACCACTCGAAAAGAAGAAGATCCCACTATTATAATAAATGTGAAGGATTGTGAGGATGGATGGATGTTTGTTACTCTTTAACTCAAAAACGACTGAACGAATTTTGATAAAGCTTTACAGTATTATTTTTTATACATCAGTATAACAAATAGACTACTAAAAAATCTATCTTAATATAAATTTTCATTAACGCGTGCGCTGTGCGTCCGCGGTTCCCGCGGGAAAATTTAGTACTTATATAAAAAAGCGCCGTGTGGTGACAGTTCCAGTTCAGTATGAAGACCGTGTGGTTACTAATAAATATATAATGTCTACACTTATATGTAACATGTTGTATAGAACAATCAATAAATCTCTTACAGTGAATAATCGAACAGCTGTCGATGCCTTATAAAATATGCTGTAAAGGTGCCTCTATGAGTCAGTTCAATCGATAGGTGCTGATAAATATATGTCTACGTGTTTTCAAGTACCGATGAAATTGTTACTGGCTCATTTTGTTATTAAATAACGCAGTTCAAAACTGTTTTAACTCTAGGAGTAACATGCATATAATTTATACAACATTTATTTTACCGGTCTATGTGTATTAGGCGGCCTTGAACACTACGCTGTGGTTAATGTAACCGACTGCCACGCCTGAGGTCGCGGGTTCTATTCCCGCACAAGTCAGACATTTGTGTGCATGATCATGGATGTTTGTCTTGGTCTGGGTGTTTCTATGTATAATATATGTATATGCATTTACAAAAAAAAGAAAGTATATATGCATGTTCATCCATTATCTAGTACCCATAGTAGAAGCTCTGCTTAGTTTGGGCTAGATGGTGTTGTATGTATGTGATAGAATATTATTATATATTTAATACGGATATTATCAATTTACAAAATTCTTTAAAACTAACTTATACCTAAATTATTATATAACAGAAATAATAAAGATTAGGCATAACAAAAACCCCACTAATAGGCGTCATCGACAGTATTTAAGGGATAAGCTGCGCATGCGCAGTACGATATACGCTTTGCTATTGTAGTTTGATGACGTCGCTCGTCGGCGTGCGCTAAGTACATCGTTGCACATAAGTAGTAATATAATGCACGGATTATTTATACTGATAAATATATGCATATAAGTAATTCGCGCATCCTATTACTTTATTCTATATGTATGTAAAACAAAATATGTTTTAGGATATCTGATTATTTATTGATTCGTATTTAGAACAAGCATTGTAGCTACATCGGTAAATATGGCGAAAATGATAATACACAGTATACGTACCTTACTAATATTATAAATGCGTATGTGAGTATGCTTGTATTTTACGCTTTCATGCAATAAACCAATTATCATAAAATTGTGCATATCCGTTATCAGGAGTATAAAAGATAACATAGAGTAGCTTTTCCAGTGTAAAAACGCTGTTTCCAAGGGTTAAAAATTATTTACAAAACCTAAATTAACGCAAGCGAAGCCGCGGGAAAAATTTTGTACATGTACATATAATATTTACTTTCTGTTACTGAAAGGAATTGGCAGGAAAAAAGCAGTGATAGCTCAGTGGGGAGACCAACAGACTGCAATGCAGAGGGTTTCGGGTTCAAATCTACGTCGCGCACCTCTGACTTTCGCAAGTTATATGACTTTTCGAAATTATGTGCGTATTGATTGACAATTATCGTCTGCTCCGTGCCTCGGAGAGAACATTAAGCCGTCGGTCCCGGCTGCCATGAACATATATGGCAGTCGTTATTGGGAAGTTAGTGTCCTCTAATATCCTGGCACTGGTCTAGCCTTAGGGTATCATTAGCCTTCGGGTTGCGGAGGTAAGGTCGCAGCCGCTCCGTGTAAAAACTGATATTCAGTCAAATCCGGTTAGACTAGAAAGTCTTTATTATTCACAAGTCACTTGGGGACTTGGGAATATTAAAGGCTAGGTAGAAGAAGACTGAAAGGAATTGGCCATATATGAACTACATATCCCCAAGGAATGTCCATCATGTAAATGAATTTGATCATGCCGTTCATGTTTCAATTAATCATATAAGTAAATAGAATTTACTATCACGCCATGTATGCTGGAAGTGCTCTCCTAAATGCTGCATATGTGCCAAGGTTCGCGTATTTTCAGAAAGAAAAAGAAAATTAATTAAATCATTCTATATTTAATTATTTAATTTATAGATTGTTTGTTGTTTCCTTCTACGAGACTTTTGTGTCAATCACTGAAATGTTTTAAAACCCTACTAAAACGTAGAAAGAAACATTTGATGTACAGAATCTTAGATTAAAAACATCGCTATTTTAGCAAAGTCGAAATTTTAAGTAAATCTGCTAGTGTTACTAGGCTTTTGTTGTCTAGGACCTTGAAATAATTTAGGAACTCTGCATAACCTGATTAAATACAATGTGGCCTGCTCCGTGCCTCGGAGAGCACGTTAAGCCGTCGGTCCCGGCTGCCATGAACATCGATGGCAGTCGTTATTGGAAGAGTGTCGACACAAAAGATCCCACTGGGTCGAAGTGTCGCCGGTCTGCACTGACTGGCCCCACATAAGATACATACATACTGAGTGACTGACAGACAACGCACAGCCGAAACTACTGAACGCAAGAAGCTGAAATTTGGCATGTATGTTCCTTGGAGAGTGTAGGGGAGCACCAAGAGAGGATTTTTGGAAATTCCACCCTGAAGGTGGTGAAAGGGGTGAAACCCGATATTCACACGGGAACGGGACTTACGCGGGTGAAACCGCGGGAAAACTTCTAGTATACATATAATTAGAATTATCAACATTCATCATCATTAAAAATTATTTTATGAAAGTGCAATAAACAATAATTTACTATCAGAATATTAGGTATACATCATAATACCATTAATTATTCAAATTATTATACATTACAATCTTATATTAATATGTTATTAATAATAAATAATAATCGTTATTTATTATACATATGTACTCACCATCCGATTCGTTGATTACTTTGTCGAATATTAAATTGTATAATATTCGACAAATACGTCAAATAAACGCTGCTGCATTGATGTAAAATTAATCCGATAGATAACCAAATTGCGTATCAGTCCATAGGTTTATTTCATTTCTGGATTAATGAAATATCTGTCCGAATACTTCATAATTGATATTGAAATTCTATTAATCAAACAATAAATTATTCTATTAATTAACCAGATAAATAATTTATTCAGATAATTTAAAACGATGTATTTGTCACCTTTGATATGTACCATATTCGAGCAAATAAATAAACTAGAATTGAAATTGAACAAATCTATATCTATACTAATATTATAAAGAAGATAGATTAGATTTTTTGTTTGTTTGTTTGTAAGGATTTAATTTTTTAACTTAAAATTTAATTTAACTCAATAACGACTTAGACGATTTTAAAATACGTACACCATTAGAAAGCTTTGTTATTACTGAACAACATAGGCTATATTTTATTTAAAAAGAAGTACCTAGTAACTTATCCTAATGTACTTTTATGCAAGCAAAGTCGCTGGCAAAGGCTAGCATGTAAATATTGCATGTACGACGCAATTAACCCATTGTTCACCAGAAAACAGATATACGCCAGACGATTGCTTTTACATTGTGTCTGGGATGCCGGCAGACGAGAGATTAACCTGTTTATATTTACTGCAATACACATTAGCGTTAAAGTTTATTTGTGTGATAAAATAACCCTAACATTATTCTTCATTAAAATTAGGCTTACACAAAAAGAGGCCACAAACATTTACAATTAACATTAATGCCGCGGAAAAGATAATATTTTTAAGTTTACAGATTTTTGTCATTATTTTTACATTCAAAATAAAAACCAAAAAAATAATAGGCAGTATCTATATATTATTGGGAGAGTGTTGACACAAAATATCCCACTGGGTCGAAGTGTCGCCGGTCTGCACTGACTGGCCCCCACATAAGATACATACATCTATATATTAATACGTGAAGCAAAAACTTTGTACCCCTTTTTACGAAAAATGCGCGGACGGAGGAGTATGAAATTTGCCACAGTTAAAGTTTATATGGAGAGTAGGGCGAATCGTAATATTTATATAAAATATGCATTAGAAATATTTTAAATTAATGAGATAACACTACACGTACACAACCATGCATTTGACACACGCAGTCGAAGCGCGTTACTGTGGTTACATATATCAATAGGTATACAATGACAAATATATCAGCAATATCTTACAGGCAAACTTTGGTCGAATTTCGAGCTCTAGGCGACCGCTAGTTATAAATAAACACGCGTTGTGGTTTCCTGATGTCGATGTGCATAACTTTAAAGTGTACTGCAACTATATTTAACATATGCAGGATCCGCATATATTCGTAAAAATATATAAGTTTTATTCATAGGAAACCCATGCAAAACTGTAGGTAGTTGATCATCATAATGATATAATTTATTCACCAATATATCACAATATTACAGAAAGTACACTTAAAGGTACATCATAATCCTAATATAAGCCTTAATACCTAAATTGGTGTTACAGATTACTAATATAATTTACTGTGATCTGTAGATAGCCACGGTGACTTAAGGTGTCTTTCGTCATACATAGTTATTGAACCCGCAGTAGTGTAAACCAAAAACTAAATTATTCAGTTACGTGCATACATAACAACAATAATATCACATAACTCCATTTACGTACGTAAGTACAATAAATTAATTCGTAATCCCAAATGGTGGTATACAATCCAAAAATTCGAATAGATGCAACCACGCGGTTAGATGTAAGTTTCATACAAATTCCCAAACACGTGTTTCAACCCAAATATTTTTTATACATACATATATGAACACACGTTATCTACCTCTATACGTTTCAGAAAACGCTATATAATGACCACAATTACAATAGACGATAACAATAAAATCTAATCTCAAAACCCTCAACCTAAATTTATACAACCCGAACATTTCCTCATTTACATACCCACCATATCACAGACGGTATTGTGCCCCAATAAAAGAAGTTACAACAGTAAAAACTCACTCACAATTCACGAAAATCGTGTTAATGCCCGCGACAAACTTATTTCGCGCTGTAATTTCAATCGACAAATACTTAAAACTTCCTCACAACATTGTTACGAATTTCTTCCAACCGTAATACAATTCCAAAGTCAAAAACTAAACCTTTCACTTGTGAATAAAAAAATATCGAAGTTGAACTGTCCGTTTTCATTAGTTTAAACACGAAACATATCTTTAGATTGCGAGTTCAACACGCCTGCGAAAAAGTAATGAATGTGTTTAATTCATTAACCCACGTTTTCTGTAAATAAAGTTGTGAAGCCATACACTCATACATATAAATAGTCTTACCTTGTATATGTGAAAAATCGATATCAATTAGTCTTCGTTGTGGATAAACTTCAACGGTGTGCTTAGTGGATATGTTCGCGTTGCATTAATATTTACACAAGCACTACACTCAAGCCTATAAGTACATCCTTCAACTTTGGTCCACCAACCAGGTTCACAATACTTTTACAAAATATTATTTACAAGATTAGAGTATAGGATATGAAAGATTGATATCAGCAGTTGCTAATAAGTCACTTATTTGGACCGACGGGTAGAGTCTAAAGCGGGAAACTATGTAAACTTGTGTTCTATTTATTGGCTATGTTTGGAAATATGCACATTATACACACAGGGTAGAGACGACGAAAATAAACTTTGTACATCAAATAATTCACAAACGCATTCACTTACGATAGTCGTATAAGTTAATTTTTATTGCTGTAATAAAAGTACCATGCAGCTCAGCTGACAATTATACGGCAATATTCAAATATACACTTGTGAATCCAATTCAGTATGCAAAATAAAGCGTCCGTACGATATGCGTTTCAAATATCGTGGCAAGACAAGACGGGCGGCGTTGCAATACGTCCGCGCGCCCTGCCGCTCAATCGCGGACTAAAAGCTTTCCTTCAGTTCTGAACTCGGTGCATGATTGAAAAAGCTCACCATGTTTTCAATATGTGGGTGAAAGAGATGATAGTATATTTCTTGTTTTGACTTTAAAAACCATGCTCGAGTCGTCTACCAAAAGGAAATTCTAAGGTGTTCGTATCAAAATAAACATGCAACGGCCTGTCTGCTTTTGGTAGGTCAGACGTGTAGGAAATGCGTCCACAGACAATGGTTATCGAACTAATTTTGTAACATTATGTAATCTTACGCACGCAAACATAGGAAATGGCGAAACTGCTATCGTAAGTGAAGAATGTGTTACAGTTTTGTAGTCACGGAAATAATTCATTTGGTATCCACAAATCTGTTTGACGGAGTTAGTGGGCAGTATAAACAAACATCATGAAATGTGTTTTAGTAGTGGTATCAAATTAGGTGTTATTTGACGTAATTTTTTTTTAATAACTCCCTTTTTTTATGTTTTGTATTTACTGTTAATAAGGTATTTTTATGAATGTTTAACTCGTTGATTCAGTGGTTGACAGAAATAAACAGCTCCTCTTCGCCGTGATACATCTTATCACGTTGACTACTTTACAGCAGATTCACAACATTCACAACATAATCATATAAAATTATTCGTGGTCATTAACTTCGCCACCCGTGCAGTTCACTAACTGTATGGATAGTGAAGTGGTCGCCTCGCCATTACAATGAGTGTTGTGGGTTTGATCCCCATACGAGACAAAAAGTTGTGTGACCCACAAATACTTGTTTTAAGTCTGGGTATTCTTTGTGACCGTTTTTTGAATGTTTATAAATTCCCTCGCGCCTGAAAATAATAAGGTGCTTCCTTAGTATTTTCAGGCGCGTGGAAAATTAAAAAAAAAACACTTAAAACGTAGTGAGTTTAAAAACTGTAATAAGTAGATACTCATTCTAAGACTAGACTGCAGGCTATTTCTTGGGCTAAAATCTTTTTTTAGATATAGTATAAATTTACAAGTGGTTTCTTAAGCAATATTTGTTTAGTCACTGAAACAACTAATGAATTCGCTACTCGACATGATGCAATTTATTATACCTGACAAAATTTAAGTATCAAATATCAATGCTTAGACTCTTGTCAGGATAGAGATATAGACGATGGTTTTATGCCTCGCTCACGTCGTTTGTAATTTTTTTAATTATAACTAACGGACGTTACAGTTTAGTTTCAGAGATAGTACCGCCTACATACAAATATACCTTTCTATAGTATTATCAGCATAGACAATAGGTACATGCAATAGTTGCATAACCCATTAAGTAAAATAAAAATAACGGTAAAAATAAATTTTATAAATTAACATAATCCTTCCTAATCAATTGGCCAAACCTTAATATTATAATTTATTTATATTATTACTAAGAGAGTAGATGGACACGACTAATAGTAATAGACCATTAATCTTGACAATCGCATTAAGTACACGCTAGCCTGAATTTCAAGCAACTAAACCAATTATAATAAGTAGGGCATTGGTCATTGGTGTAAATGAATGACCAACTCTGAATGTGTAACCCGAGTTAGTTAGTTAGTTGGACGTGTGTTATCCGCGCTTAGCCACACAATTGGGCCATTGTGCGTAAGTGACCGACGTGAAAAGTTGTTCGGTTACTCATACCACCTCAGCTCCGTTCAGAAAGACAATAGGGGACCGGTATTGCGCAGTACTTTCTTCAACGTTTCTGGACTATTTAGTAGTTTCGCCCATTGGTTGCACACGCTTTTACAATGTAGCAGGATGTGAGCCGGTGTCTCCTCGGTCTCCATGCAGCCTCTACATAAGGGGCTGTCAGTGATGCCGATGTTGAATAGATGTTTGTTAAGTGAGCAGTGGCCTGTTATTATACCCACTAGATGTTACAGGTTTTTCCTTGAAGAACGTAGCAGCTTGCGAGACAGATGTATGTCTAAGGATTTTTTTATTTTTTATTTTTTATTATCTTGTTATTTTTATTATCTTGCATGTCTAAGGATGGAAAGGCTTCCTTTAACTGTCTACATTCCTTTGTTTCTGCCCATTGTTTTTCGTGTAGTTTCGTGGTTCTGTCGCAAAACCATGTTTTGAGTTGGCAGAAGGGTATCGGGACAATTGGTTCGGGACCTACCATTTTAATGCTCGATCCTCTCTTTGCCAGTTGGTCTGCAGCGTCATTGCCAGAAGAGTAGCTGTGGCCGCGTATCCACTGCAACGTGTAACCCTAATGAAATTGCATTGCTAACTTTAACATCTTGTATTCCTAGAGTCTGTAGCGTTTCTAAGATTCCAGATTAAGGCTACATATGACTCCTTAACAGTAAGTGGAGTGAAAATACATTTCGTTCCTTCTTAATTATTCAACTAGATTTTGCTCGCGGCTTCGCTCGCATTAAACTTTGACAATGAATTTCTATCCCTCGAAAAGAGTACTTTTTCTGGATGGGTATCGTATGTCTCTTTATATTCCCCTGAAAATGTATATGCGAAATGACGAAATTTGATGATGCTCGGTCAAGTAGTTAAGGCGCGAAAGCGTAACAAACAAACAAACTAACTCACATTTGCATTTATAAAATTAGTTAGGATAGTTAGGATTGTACTTGTTGCTACGGATTGCACTTACTAAAGCACGTCGAAGACATCCTAGTGTTAGGTTAAATACTTACATTGCTATATTTTCTAAATAGATTACTTTTATAAAGTAATCCAGGCCTTTGGACTTATAAGAATATTCTGCAATTGTTCAGAGAGAGTTAAAATTATTTCGTTGTTTGGTTTTGTTTGTTTTTCTTTAATTTGGTTGGTTGCTAGTTATTCTGTTAGAGCTTCTCAAGCCACCGTCAGGCCTCTAACTTGGCTTAAACTGTTCATAGGATTTATTTTTCAGAGCACTTCATCACCATACATTGTTTTTAATGGATTTGTCAACTGACTAACGACTTGAGTACTAAGTGATCGCGGAGGCACAAAGTTAGCTTTTCTCTTTGCAGTCTGCTTTACCCTCAGTAACTATCTGACTAGCATAAAAATAAACCTCACACGATTGGCTGAAAGCGTAAAAGCAAACTTATATAATTAACAAAGAATATAGTATAGTTTTACTTGCCTATGACAGTCAATAGTGTAGATTTATTTTTATGTTAGACAGATTTTTATTTTATCATCATTGTTTAATATCTTGATTATAGCCAGGCTGTAAACGGTAGGTAACGTTAAATTTAAATTTACTAAGCTATATTGTAGCTATACTACGCTATAACTAAGAAAATATTAGGAAGGCAGCACAGCCAACGCTTGTACTCAAAATAGTCCATAATTGAACATGGCCTCACAAACTGGGACAACGAACGAACAGCGTAGGATATCAACTTTGGAGACAGAAACAGTATTATCTAGGCAAGCGAGATTCACTTGCTGCAAATTTCATACACATACTCCCAGTATACATTTCTGTTCGACTCATTGGTCAAGAGATGATATAAAATTTTTGGAATGCCAATAGTAATTGAAAACCTATTATGCCTGGCCGTCGGTGTCTTGCTGCGACACTAAGTTAAATATAGCTTTCGTGAAACAAAATTCTTCTTTTTAGGTAACTTTCATGCATATGAGGTTTCATGCAGAAGATGTGATTTTTTTGACGCCGAGTGTATCTTGCAAACTCAATACCGCTTTGCCCGACGTAAGCATCGAAACCGAGACCAGCATGTTAGCGCTGCGCTACGAAGACCTTGTCATAGTTTATCATCTATACATCAAAATAGCATTCTCTCAAATAAATTATCACGTATTGTACTTTCAAATTCATGTGGTGAAAGCTCAGTTGAAAGCAAATATTGAAAAAGATTAATATTTCAAGCGAATCGTCTTCAATATGACTTTCGGAGAGTTCAATAACGCTATAATATTAATGTCTTAATCAGCTATCTAGATTCAACGCCGAAGGGAATTTAGTCTCACCTCACTATCTTTCATATAATCTTTACTTTGCAGCTTAGCATTTCAATTAGTTGATTAATATATTTTAATAGTAAATCCTTTAATGTTTAGCTGTACCTTTGAATTAAATATTGGGCTTGTGAAAATACTACGTGAAAGATTTAAAAATAGGTATTATCTAAGAAGCCAACAAAAATAATATTCAAGTAGTAAAATATTTTTCTCTAGCAATTATTTTCTCTATGTGATATTATTAGTATTCGGATAGGTTTACTTTGATTGATTGCACATATTCTAAAAAACAACATCACGGTTACTTTATATAGGCTGGCGATCAAAAGTTAAAGTAGATCGTAAAAAATGTAAACTCCAAAAATAATAAAAGTTTCAAACTCGATGTAATAAGCAAGAAATCTCTATGTGGGTTTAACTTTTTTCATTTAAGTAATAACACCCGACTTAGCACAAGTTAAACGATTTGAGATTTTATATTAATAACAATAAAGCTTAATTTGCTTCATTAGGAGGCTGTGTATGAACCGTTGTATAATGTAGATATCCCTTGGTAATGGAGGGTTAACTTTGTTACGTTTTATTCCAGTGAGGACAGCACAGATTGACATGACAAAATGAGTCCCGTTTCCGAGGCCTCTATAAATAATTGAGGACAAGCTGCAAATTGTATAAAGTCTGAAGGTTGATATTTAACAATAAAAGGTTATTAAACTGTACATAATATTATACAGTACGTCAATGAACATACCTGAGTGGCATAAATATTTTATACTTTTCTGCCATATAGTCATAGAAAAGGTAAATCGATTTTTGTTAGTTCATTTTCAATTGAATTACTTTCTTAACTAAATAAAATTATCTAATCAAATTTGCTCATGCACTCAACTATATTCTTTGATTTCAGATGTCAAATTTAAAATACAAAGTCAATTGAAATTGAAAATATTCATGAGTTCAAGCTGTCAAACAGCAGCTCAAGGACGAATAAATCGTTAATGTAATATCTGCCGTCTGTGATTTCAATTTCTCCGATGCCTAATATTATTTATAATCAACTTTGAGTCTACTTTTAAATGTTAGACTATTAAAATCGCATAAAATATTTAGATTTAATAGGTTAAGTGGAGAGTGGATACCAAAGCATATGGATACTCGCTTGACCAGGCTATGCGCATTAGCTTTCAAATTAGCAATCGCTAGCTACTAGCGAAATGAGTAATGATCATTCTGGCCAAATTGTTATCACCACATTATCTTCCCAAGGAACACAACACATGAGTACTCGACTACGATGTTATGTACTTTGCCAACCAACTGCTCCTGGGTGAACAAAACATCAGGTTTATATAGTGCACAGCAAGCACTAATTCTCAACAACTATTGTCATTACTGCAGCAAAACTGTAGTCACTGCGTACCATACCAGCAAACGAACGCCAATCTTTTTCTTTCTTCTTCCTTTTCGCTGGGAAAAATGGATGTAACATCCATTTTTTCCAGCGATAGCTTATGTACTCGTTTTTACATAAGTAGGCATATAAAATAAATACATAAGCTAGCTCTGCGAATATTCTGAAGTATATTTAATTACTGCTGGTGATGGAACTGGCATTTAACAGGTGTCGCGTTAAATTCAAGAGGTGCTATTTATAGCAAAATATGGAACGTGTTAATTAGTAAAGTGTTTTAATTAAGCAGCCAGTTTGTAATGATTTATACTGATGTAATTGCGACTGCTGTGTGTTTCTAATATGTGTAATTAAAATAGTACATGCCTTCATGTATTCACGGTTGTAAGGTGTGTTATACTCGGGCGTGTGTGGTAGAGCTAGAGTATAGAGCGACTGCTCTATACCCTATACTCTTCTTCTCTCTTAGCCTTTATTATTCCCAAGTCACTTGGGGTCGGCTTTTCTGGTCTAACCGGATTTGACTGGATATCAGTTTTTACACGGAGCGGCTGCCACCTGGCCTCCGCAACCCGGAGGCTAACGATACCCTAAAGCTAGACCAATGTCAGGATATTAGAGGGTACTGACTTTCTCAATAAACACTGCCATAGATGTTCATGGCAGCCGGGACCAACGGCTTAACGCGCTCTCCGAGGCACGAAGCAGGCGATAATTGTCAATGAATCTCACATTATTTCGAAAAGTCATATAACTTCCGAAAGTAAGAGGTGCGCGACGTGGGTTCGAACCCGAGACCCTCTGCATTGCAGTCTGTTGGTCTCCCCACTGAGCTATCGCTGCTCTATACCCTATACTATAGTCTTATAATTATGGTAAATTCGAAATTGTGTGTAAATTATTACAGTAAAAAAGTGTTTCTATGTTCCACATAAAAGTTGATATGAGACAGAACAGACAACCCTAATACCATTGTAATGGGCCTAAGGCCGCATTTACGGAGACGCGGGGCGTTGCGCGTCGCGTGCGGCGTGGCATCACGCAGCACGTCGGGCGTTTTTTCTGTTTACGGAGCGGCTGCGCGTGCAGCAGCACGCATTATCAAACGCATAAACACTAACATAGGGCAATATACGATGTCGTTGATAGAGATGCGGGGTGGGCAGCGTGGCGGTGCCCACCACTGCACCCGAGGCGAGTCGCCAAGCGTGTAGCGAAGCACGCGGCGGCTATCGCTGCGTCGCCGCGTCGCACGCGGCGGGCATCACTGCGTCGCACGCGACGCGCGACGCCCGCGTCTCTGTAAATGAGGCCTAAGATTCAAACCAGAACTCATGACTTTATGGACACGGGACCAACAAGGTGACACGTGAACATGACATTTTATAAGTACATAATATATGTTTACCACAGATGAATTTTTTATAGCTTCAAATTCGACATTTTCACTAATTTACAAATAATCAAATTAAAAAAATATTATATGTTAACTTTATTACGACAAATAATTTAAAATATGAAACACAAATAAATTGAAACACAAAGAAAAATAACAGGAAGTAAAATAAATTACAAATTGAATCAATAACAACAGGTAAAATTTGTAAATGCAAATACATTGTTGTGTGTTTAAAAGATTTAGGTAATACTCTATATAAATTACATATTTAGGGTAAAAATAAAAATAGGATAAGAACTCTAACTAAAAAAATCTTGAATTAAATAGAAAGAAAAAAAATTACAAAACGTACCAAAGTTTTCTCAAAAATACACATACAACATCTGTATAATATTTGGATAGGTCTGCAAAATAAATGTCACAAAGGAAATACTTATAGGTGCATACATGGCATTGTATAATCATAAAGAAAATAAACGTTCAATGAACAAATATAAAACTTTAACAGTAATAAAATACAAGAAAATATGATGATATAGACACGGTAATAAATATCAATTTCCGTTCATAATAAATATTATACCCTCCCAGAGGTCATGACTTTATTTATACAGTCGGGTACTACGCTATTCTTGACGAATTCCTAACTTATTTAATCTATCGCAGCGTCAGAAGAAAACTTAAGTTTTGTACTTTTCTTACAATACTTAAATACTTTTAAAAACTTAATGTAAGAAGCTTACTATAGCAGACGTTGTTTTATAAAAAAGTAATTTACTTGGCACAGCAAGGATTAGCAAAATTATAATTATTACTATATTTTGCCCGCGGCTTCGCTCGTGTAAATGTAGGTTATCTAAATTTTAACCCTTGGGACAGTACTTTTACTGAATGAAAGGTACCTACGCTATGTCCTTTTCTGTACCCCTGACAACGCGTATGTGAAATTTGATGATGATCAGTAGAGTAGTTACGGTGTCAAAGCGTAACAACCAAACAAACTCATAGTCGCATTTAGAATATTAGGATAATGTTTCTTAACCAGAATCTTTGCTGTTTTTTGTTATGCATAGGTCCGTATGTAAATTAAACATAGCGTTCTGCATATCTACATGGAATGTCATTTGAATGCAGAGGTTTTACTTATTTATTGTAAAACCAACAGAGATTCAGAAATGTAACTTATACAGTTAATATGGCTAATAATAGGTTTTTTGTACAAAGGTATATAATTCAATGTATAGATAGTGTTGTATTTTACTAATGTTGACAGTTTAAAATGTAGTCGCTTTAACAATGTGTTCAATCGATTTCCAGATGATTTTCAATGTATTCAACATAATGAGCGCATCTAAAGAATGTAATGAGAGTGATTGCAAAAAGAAAGGTATGTCATTGTCGTAGCATCGGAAAATCCGTAAAATCTATCTATTGCCTAGGGAAACAAATGGCTTTATACCTGTATGTGAGTATATGCATGTGTAATAATTCATTGTGTCTTCTTCTCCCTTAGCCTTTATTATTCCCAAGTCACTTGGGGTCGGCTTTTCTAGGCTAACCGGATTTGACTGGATATCAGTTTTTACACGGAGTGGCTGCCACCTGGCCTCCGCAACCCGAAGGCTAACGGTACCCTAAGGCTAGACCAGTGTCAGGATATTAGAGGGTACTGACTTTCCCAATAACGACTGCCATAGATGTTCACGGCAGCCGGGACCAACGGCTTAACGTGCTCTCCGAGGCACGGAGCAGGCGATAATTGTCAATCAATACGCACATAATTTCGACAAGTCATATAACTTCCGAAAGTCAGAGGTGCGCGACGTGGGTTCGAACCCGAGACCCTCTGCATTGCAGTGGGGAGACCAACAGGTCTCCCCACTGAGCTATCGCTGCTATTTAAGAATTCATTGTGTAGTCATTTAAATTTAGCAGAGACAACATTTTTTTAGAAACAATCGCCTCATCTATTACTCTCTGTTCATTATTCTGCTAGAAGGAAACTCTCATTATTTTAACACGTAAGTGCATAAATATGATTTGGTGACATCTGTGATCGTAACAGCGTCGTGGTTTATCTGGTCGGTCACCTCACCACTGCTAGCGTACTGAGTGTTGTTGGTTCGATCCCCACATGGGACAGCAAAATGTGCTGTTCAAATAGTTGGTCCGAGTCTCGATGTTCTTTATATCCGTTGTTTAATTAATGTTTTTAAGGCCACAAACACAGGCGATAGCTATAATACGACAGATTGTCCTTTAAAACATTTTGGATATTGCAGTCTTAATAAACGAAAGACCTATCTGACTATTTCGGATTAAATCAATTTGAACTCTGTTGCAATTATGTTACTCAAATATGATATTAGAATTTATAGTCTAAATGACCTATTAGAGTTTAAATTTTACCTTACTTCCAAATTTTGAGTTAAGTCGCTGTTTTATTAAGAGTGCGACTTGGCTATTAAAATGTAACTTATCTATATGTATAGGTTCTTTTTAACCCTTAGTTTAACCAAATTATAATATTTATTTGTAAAAAATAAAATATTATATTATGATATATATGATATATTTGACAGTTTATTAAATAATAGATGAGACTCAAAGACGCTGAGACAGTATGAATGAAATTAATTTTATTCTTTATTAATTATAAAGGATTTTTATAGAAATTAATCACAATCGTACCTTATGAATAAATGCAAATTGTATCGTGAAATATCGTCGACCATTTTTCAATAAGATTACGTTATTAACGCATATTATTTGAGTACCGATATAAATTTACCTATTTGATGTATTATTAAAGAAACTGTCAAAAGATCATGAAAAATGAAATAGCTGATACGGGCTTCGTATTTAAAATAATGAGATATTGTATTACAATTTAATAGTGATATACGAAGCTGATAGATAATATTTTATTTATAACAGACTTTTTTAAGATATTTAGAATAAATTGTGCTGTCTTAATAGTGACAGCTACTCCATTTATACGAGTATATAAATGGTCTCAAATAACTTTTATAATACTAAGTTAAAATATCAAGCATCGCAATCCATATTTCGATTGAACCAGTAAAATTTGCTGTAAGAGGAGTTCTTAAATAACGCATAATTGAATTAGTCAGTATTTAATATACACCGTTCATAATAAATAATATATATATAATAATAGACAGCAGTGTTGCTATGCCTTTTATAGCTTATCAAACGGTAAAGTATTTGACTACTATTTATATTGTATAATGTTAAATTATACAATTACTAAGGTGCAATTATTCTAAATAGTTAAATATAATAATTAATTAATTTTTGCATGTATAAATGTATATAATTCAACACTATGTCTACGTCATTCAAACAACAAAACTATGGTAAAAAAAGATATTAAAACTTTTCAAATATTTGTTTTCAGAATGTAACCCAAAAATCCAAGGGTTCTTATTTCAGTGTAATTAACTTTAACTTTCGAACTGCCGGATCAAGGACGCCTAGGCGTAAACATGACATAGATAAATGTTAAACTTTATCGAAATTACAAAATAATGTAAATAATCTGCGCAATATCACAGTGTGCGCGCTGACAGTTTTATGAATTAGGCTTACCAACTATTTGATTACGGTTTCATTTAGTATACATATATTTTTAACATTGTTCGGTCCAACATACATATTTTCGTCGACAGTACAGATTTTTTATATCAACATAAAAATATGTGTAAACTGTAAGCTAATTATTCATACCTTAATGCAAACTTTATTCGATATTTAAAAAATATTATACAGCACAAAAAATATGAGTAGTAGTGGTAATAAAAATTATGTAATACGACTAGTCTAAGTAAGTATGCAGTTTGCACGTTAGTAAGTATAAATCGTAACCTGTAAATTTTGCACACTTGGAAAATAATCCGTGTGTTGCTAACTCTGTAGAAAGATAGACACACAAACATTATAAAAAGAGATTTGTATATTCGTACTCGTACTATACCACAAAAGGTTAGTTTAGTGAAATGTTCTATAAAGAAGAGGTACACAAGGGAAATCCTAAGTGAGAGGGCTGGCGGTCTGTTATTTTAATCAGTGCATTCGTGATTAATTTACAACATAAATACACATCCCTATACCAAATTGATTTCTTAATTACACATTATCTATATATATAAAAATCAATTGCTGTTCGTTTGTCTCGCTAAAACTCGAGAACGGCTAGGCCGATTTAGCCGATTTTGGTTTTGAAATGTTTGTTGTAGTCCAGGGAAGGTTTAAACAGTGAGAAAATTCTTTAGGATAGGTGATACGAAGTACACCGGGTCATCTAGTAGATACTAAAAAAGATTACCAGCTTTTATAAACTGTATGACTGCTGAATACAGACCTCTTGTCAGTGAGAGAAGGGTTGCTCATTGTCCATGCCTGCTCAGTGCGAATTGGTAGACATCACATATTTTCGAGATCATTACGAAAAACTGCAGATGTGCAGGTTTCTTCACAATGTTTTCCTCCCCGTTAAGGCGAGTGATAACTAACAATACAATGTCTGGATGTGTATTTTCGATACGTTAAGTAGCAGCATATTTAATCATGAATAAATAGTTTGCTGATATATCATTATTTACGATTAAAATTTTTAATAAATAATTTTGTGCTTAAATAATCATAACGCTGCGCATACGCGATACTACACGGTATTTTATAGTTCTTGCTATTCTAGCTCAGCGAGGCTTAGTATTGTTGCATATAAGTTACTGTTCTGTAAGATCGCGGCTCATGTGTAAATAATTATGTGTAACTTATTAATATGCAAAATGTTTTTTCCTGCATTTATTCATGTTAAGAATATTCCGTATACTCGATTACTAAATATGGCTAGAATGCAGATCTATATCTTGTATAAATGCACTTTAACACTTTAATTACTCCACCAAAAATCATGAAATTTATGGATACAGGAAAGGCATAGGGTCCCTTTCATCCAGGAAAAGTACTGTTCTCTAGGGGTAGAAATTTACTGACAAAATCTACATTCACGCTGGCGAAACCACCGGTTATATCTAGTCTACTATAAAATACAGTTTGAAAAGAAGACTCGACGACCTACCTCGGCTACATAAATCAAGATATCGACAACTTTATTGTATCACTTGGAAAGTTTTCTGCCGTAGTTTGTAGGAAAATGAATGTCTCAATTACTAATCAAGGTAAGTCTCACTTAAAATGCAGGCTGTGGAACTTGTTAACTTCACTGAAGGCGCCTGGACTTCGTAATGAGGGCTCTGTATACGTCGAAACTTTTACACCGTTCGAAGTAGGTGCCTTTAAAAGTTTCGGCGTAAGAAGCACAGAATGTTGTATATTTAAATCTTACGGTGTGACTTTGAGTGAAGTTTTAAAGTATGTCTTGAAGGTGTTGTCCAACGGTTGTCTTTGTATTTTTAAATATTTGTGATACATATTATTTGTAGTCTGCCTTGTTGGTCTTGTATCATATGTTTACTTACAAATGTGATACGGGTTTGATTCTCGTGTTTTAGGTTTGTCTAAAGTACGGAAATCGGCTCAGTAGATGATAATAAGCTTTAATCTTATTATGTTAGTTTTAAAGCAGTGGTCGCGAACTGTAGGTAATACATCTCTTTCTGCCTATGTTTGATGGATAAATGTGGTCATTACATACTCCTGCCTACTTTTTAAGAGATATACAGTCGTGAGTCTGATTATGCGTTATTGGTAAGTATGATGGTTTATCGAGATCATTTATTAATAATTTACGGATTGACATGATGACGTTTTGTTGTTTATTAAAGAAGTATAAAGAATAATTAGAGATTGTTGAGACAGCAACGATAGCATAGCGGGAGACCGTTGGACTGCCACGCAGAGGTCTCGAGTTTGATCCCAAAGTAACCATCTCTGACTTTTCGAATTTATGTGCGTATTAAATACTTAATTATCGCTTGCTTAAACGGCGAAGGAAAACATCGTGAAGAAACCTGCATATTAGAAAGTTCTACAAAATTTTCTTGAAATTATGTGAAGTCTACCAACCCATACTGGGCCAGCGTGGTGTGCTACTAACCCTTCTCACACTGAGAAGAGGCTCGTGCCCAATAGTGGGACTGTGAGCTGATATTATAAGAGATTGTTAGTCTATTACCTATTAAGTGATGATAGTCTATTATTTCAAACTAAACGAAAACTACTAAGTACTCCAAGAATAGCTTCTAATAAACAGTATTAAACATATCCATTAGTCACATGATGCAAAGAAATACCCGACAATATGCCATAATTTATTCCTAGGAGGAAAACCCGAATATGATCCTAATATACCCTTTCCAATTTACATATACGTTTTTGTGAGAATACAAGAAAAGGGATTTACAAGCAGCGCAATATGTTCCGGTAAAAAATAAAATATGTACCATTTTCTAGTCTTTTGACAGCATATGTAAACACCTCTCGCAAGCTATGGTTTTAGGATAGGTCCAAGTTAAAAAGGTTCCTGGTATTACTAAGAAATATTGACAGAAAAACGCAACAAGTCTGCCCGACCTGGGACCGAAACCATGCATAGTGTTCACCATTAAGCCACCATGACAGTCGTTTTTATACTAACATACTTATATACCTATAATACCACTCATTAAAATCGTAGTCCAAACTACATATGTGTCTGCTACTTCATAAACAGTAGAATGCCACGCCACTTCTCTTTCATAATATTTTTAACTTCAGTATAATTTATCTTTATATTAATAAGCAATAGTGTAAATGGTAGTACAGAAATTTTAAGCAGCAGCATAGAGTCTGAAACTGTGCCTTATAGATAATAATAATATTATTTATTGACATAAAACCGATACAATTATGTTATAGAATTTCCTAACACCCGCGCTAGTAAACACTGTGTTGCAGGAGTCAGTGTCTTCCACTTATAGACAGGTCAAACGCAGTACCAGCTTCTCCCTCTGGATCGCATTCAACGGAGAGCAACTCGAATCGTCGACTGCCAGGATGTTTCAAATCAGCTAGACCCTTGGCGCTGCGTAGAGATGTGGCCTCGCTATGCATATTCTATCGCTTTTACTATGGGGAGTGCTCCGAGGAATTGTTCGGACTAATCCCTGCCGCCTCTTTTCACCATAATTTCCCCTTACAATAGTTTTATATCAAATAGAATACTAGGTAATTAATTGAAAGAACAAAATAACATTTATAAATTAAAAATAAAAGAAAAATTTTCTTTTAATTATTTAATGGTAAGTGCGTGCGTGAGTGTGTGTGTGTATGTGTGTGTCATGGCACTAGCGCGCCTCCTACCACATGGAACCTTCACCATAGATGGCGAAATATGATTATAATTTATCTCTACATACCCCTCTAGGGATTGCCCTGAAGACGACATGTGTCTACATAGTACGTAGCCCCACGCTTTTATGCCTATGCCTTTGCACAAACTACGATCTAAAAGAAATACATGCATATGATTACTATCGAGAAGACATACATATATCTTCTCGATGACCGACCACAATAGTCTGTGTACAGGCATTGTAAACCAGGTTTATATAAAATAGCTTTTTATTAAAATTTTGATTATAAGTTTAAAGATACGTTTAATAACTAAAAGTCATTTTCTGTTGCAAAACCGAGTAATACTTGATGTGTATAAATTATCCAGGATGGAAGACGCTGGCGACTGTGTCACAGTTTATACTAGTAGGGTCGTCAACGATGACCTCTTATTGATATAAAAATTGATTATTGTTTCCATGTTTACCTAGTTAAAAAGAAATGTGTGTGAACTATTTTATTATTATTCAAACTTACAATAAAAACGAATTAAATCATATTTAAAGACTATGATGAATAAATTTCACTCAGAAGCGACGCAACCGATCGATACTCCATCAACGAAACTGGCATTTACGCTGGAGTTTTGGTCGCAATCGACAGTTTAATTGAGTTGAGCATGGTGATAGCAAAACATTCTTACATTTTAACTACCGATAGAACGCTGAGCTATTAAAAAATATTTATTCAAACAAAAGTGAAGTGTAATCTTAATGTAATATAGTTAACTAGTATAGTATACTATTTTGCCCACGACTTCGCCCACATTAATTTATATTTTGATTTCATCAATTTTCTTTACCATGGGAATAGTAATTTATTCTGGATAAAAGGTACCCTATGTCCTTTTCTTGTGAGCTAAGTGCCAGGGGAACAAGTGAGCTACGATTTATGATATTTTTTTCGTTTTGGCTCACATTTATATAAAAGTTAATTGTAAATACTCAAATAATAAAATATACTTGTAATATTTATGTCACACATTGAAACATTGTCACTATTGTAAATGCTGAATGTTGATAACCGCACTCATAAAAATCAGATGTGGTGTTTGCCTATAAGTGTTTGTTACACTATTGTTATTGATCGTGCTCCATTTACTGTGTATAATTAGTGTAAACAAATGTTGGTGAACCAAATAAATAAAATAAAATAAAATAAAATATAAAATATTCTTTAGCCCTGACCACGTGTACTTATGCAAAATTTCATGATGACCGGTGCAGTAGTTAAGGCGTAAAAGCGTAACAAACAAACAAACTCACATTCGCATTTATAATATTAGTTAGGATAGTCACAAAATATGTACAATTTCTATAAATAACACAATTTGTACAAATAATGCACAATATAATACAAATAATAAAATATTGAAATTAGAATGAAATTCTAACATCAATATTTATTTCGCCATTGCCAGTTCAATTCAACTACTAGGACAACTAGGACTTAGAAGAGGCCAGCCTAAGCTAATGCTTAACAGGGTGTTTATTGGAAACAGGTGAGCGATGAGGCCTTTGCATTGCAGTGAGACAATACAGGCTGATATAATAAGAACAAAATAAACATTCAAGTGCTAAAAAATTTTGGTTTTTTGTTTGCACGTTATTTTAAAATTAATAGCGATTATACCTATTTATTAAATATCTTTAATAATTTTTTTATAAATTACTATGTTTCAGCATATTTTCACTGTTATTAAAGTGCAGCGAGCGTCAGTGGTGCTTTTCCATACATAATTACATTAAATTAAACGAAAAGAAGTGACGTGACACAAACAAACCATTAAAAATTCATCACGCCTTTATTTTCAGCACATTTTATAGCATTCAAGTTTTTAAGTTAAATGGCTATTTTCTTTAGTGTACGTAACAAGTACAAAAACTTAAATACGACTTTACCCGTGAACGTTACTAACTAAGTTACGGACAATGTAGTAAAAATCTTGTACAATCAGCAACATAAAAGCTAAACATTAAACAAATTTGTCAGAGTATTCTAAGAATTAAATATTCTAATTGTTTTTCTTTATTTTTGAAATGTGATTAAATCAGTTATCTTTTAAGTATTTCTGCTATAAAAATAACATTTGTTAGTTTTTTTAAAGATAGAGATCATATGTCTTAAATAATATGAGTTCTGTATTAAACTGCTGGGCACGGACCTCTTCTCAGTGTGTTGCAGCCAGTACTTATATAAAAATTAACAAAATATAGCATTTACAGTTTTCTTAACCCTAATGCTAAGATATTCTAAAGCCAACATTTTGTATGTTATGCTTAAGTTATCAAGAAACTAGTTGCTCCCTGTTGATGGGATCTAAGCATAAGAGCTTGTAATTATATTTTTGGAGGCCGGCAAACGAGTTATGGTCGACCGAAAATGTAAGAATTTTGCTGGATTCGGTATAATCTAGTATACACAAAAGCAATCTATTATTATAATCGAGTCGAAAATCTACCTACGTATTCTAAGGTAGATTTTCGACCATAGAATATACTTACTTGGTCATAAAAAAGAAATATGTTACGTTACGTAACTTTAAAAAATTACATGTCGGTGTCGGTTTTTGATAAACCTTAAAACAACGGACCCGTAGAGCTCTCATAATCGAAACAATTATTATTTATGATTCACAAAAGCTTTTTCGTATGGGAATCCCACAACACCCGGCGCCGAGAAGTGGTGAGATGACCAATTAATGGTTTACGCCCACTGTGTGTTGATATTTTGTGTTAGTTAGTTTATTTTAAGAGTAATAATATCATAGAATTTAGAATAAACTGTTAGAAGCCATTCCAAAATAATAATATAAATCCATTTTAACCAAAAGTCGCAGTCACAAATATACAGTCTAGTGAGATATTTCTATTCACAGTATTCTAAATCCATTCCAGCTGAAATATCATCTCTATATAAATGAAAATATAAGGCTAACTCCTAAGGCAATACAACGATGTATTATGTTACTCTCAGCTCTGTGATTTTATAAAATTCTCTACCCTAAGCCCTTTTATAGACTGGATATAAGGTGCGTATGAGAGATTTTCTGGTAAATAAGTTAAGTAA
Organism: Catocala fraxini; assembly: GCA_930367265.1. Classification (NCBI taxonomy): domain Eukaryota; kingdom Metazoa; phylum Arthropoda; class Insecta; order Lepidoptera; family Erebidae; genus Catocala; species Catocala fraxini. The sequence goes on from OV884038.1 coordinate 9,776,109, forward strand.
AGAGTATTTTTGTGTAGCGCTGTATTAGCACTTATACAGGGTGTAACAGAAAGGTGTGGTCATATTTAAGGGTCACATAATATAGGCCATGTACAATGGAAAATTAAATTTGTATACATTATTTTCACGAAGATATTGAATTTTCTTTTTTATCGACTTACAAATATCAGCATATTCTAATTGATACGTAAACAACACTATACTGCATGCACGTGTATTTATTTCTAAAAATTACAAAAGACTTTTTTATGAAGTTTTTGTTAGCTTTTTCTATCTTAATAAGGCCATTGACCATTATATCAATTTACCATATTATCCACATCTAGGGTATGCCCTAGATGTGGATAATATGGTAAATTATCCACATCTAGGGATGCCCCAGATGTGGATAATGTTACCTATTCATTGTTTACAATATAGCTGGTCGTTCTAACATAGATCGGTGACCCCACAGATGTTGCACAGTTGTTGTAACTCCTTTTGTTTATTTGTTATATTTAAATAACAAATAAATAAAATTATTAAAATTGTCATAAAATTTAAAATGCGATATTTTGATATGGGGTCAAGGCACATAGATTATTTTATCAGATATACATAGCTACCCTAAAATATGTCCACACCTTTCTGTTACAACCTGTATAATGTCTTTACTTTGTTCGAATATTGTAGCGACGGCAGCCCAATGTAGCCCTAGCATTTTTCTTAACTGGAGGGACTAACCCTTTGTGACCTATCTTACTTATTGTGCTTGGTTATGCAGCTAGAGTAAATGTGACTTCTGTATATAGGGGTTTGATGCCCGGGTCGAACAAAATGTTATTGAGTTTTTATAGAAGACTAGAACTAGAAGACTCTCAAAAAATTCTCAGCACGTCTTCACATTTTCTGCTCACTAGCAGCACGGATTCTCTGTTCGGTAGAAGGCAATAGGCTCGCAACCTATTACGTGAGATCTAAAGCCATGGCTGTCGAAGTTCGTAATACAAACGATCTGTCTACTTCTTCTGGAATTTAAGCTTGCGACAACAATACGACAGATGGTGTTTAAGTGGTCGCCCCAAGTGTTGTGGGTCCGAGTCCCACGAACAAACATTTTTATACAGACATATGATTGTTCCGAGTCTGGACAATATTTTGTGTGCGTTGTTTAGATGTTTATAAAGTTCCCCGTGATACAGGACTTTTCCTAGTGCGTAAGTTGCTTTAAGAAATAATCTGAAAACTAACCAAATATTACAAAACCATACATGTCAGTATCAATAAGCTTTTAATATAAAGCCGAAGCCCTTAATACTCCAAATAAATGAAGGCAATAAGGTATAGATCCCTGGGGCTCCTTCATTCTGAGTAAGATTAAAAGGTACGAGCCTGTAAACCTTACATTATGTTTTCGCATAATGAAATTGAAAAAGGTATATGAAATTAGAAAAATAATTGTAAGTATTATTAAATTTCTGCGACATATGTATATTATGCACAAAATATCTATCTTACAAAGAATCTGCGTGTGTACGTTACAGATATTGCAAAATTGAATAACTTTTAAGCTTTCGCCTAGTCTTGCCATAAATATTGTTACAAAGAAAATTTTTTATTTTTCCTATTGCATAAAACATTTATTACTGTAATGTTTGTTAGTTTATATGTTAATATAATATCATTAAAAATATATTCTTCACTGCCAATCTTATGAATTGTTTTAGGAACTCCAAATTATCATGACGTTTAGAGCATGCCATACTCTTTAAAACGAAAAAGAGAAGATCGGAACTAGATTATGGCCAGTCATCAGCACTGATGAAATCCGAAACGTTCGTTTTCAACCACGCGCTTATGAGCCGGTGCTGAGTCTTGCTGAAAGGACTATTTTTGGTTATGGAATATGGTGTTGTTAAGAAGCTTACGCACCTTTTCAAGAATCGTATCTTGATACGCTTGTGCCGATATTTGACACCTTTTCCACAAAAATATGGCTCAGTCACTCCTTGAGCTAACACCCCACCAAACCATTACTGAAGTTGGATAATGTTCACGTTGTGTTCGATGTTTCGACCAGATTACACTGGCCGTGGTCACAAGCTGACTGGTGCAGCGATGTAGCGATGTAGCGATCCAGTCAGCATACATACTTTACGCTAAAATAACTAAACGAATTTTGATTGAATACTTAAGTAAATTGCACTATTCGATAGCAACAGATAATAATAATACATTTTTATTCAATAATGAAAGTCTGTGCAAAACACATTACTTTACTTATTAGATTAAATTCTCATCAAAACTATACTGTCAGCCTCGATGGCGTAGTGGTTAGTGTAACCGACTGCCACGCCTGAGGTCGCGGTTTCGATTCCCGCACAAGTCAAATATTTGTGTGCATGAACATGGATGTTTGTCTTGGTCTGGGTGTTTCTATGTATAATAAGTAAGTATTTACAAAAAAAAAGTATACATGTATGTTTATCCATTGTCTAGCGCCCATAGTACAAGCTCTGCTTAGTTTAGGCTAGATGGTGTTGTGTGTATGTGGTAGAATATTATTATTATTATTATATTTAATCTAAAGGAAAACATTTACAATTTAAATATTGGACACAAAAAGACTTGTTTATAAAGTCTGTTTTTACATTTTATTACCTGAACTAGGTCGGAGACCTGTGTTTGAGGCTGTTTCTAATATTCCATTTTTATTCTACTGTTAATAAAGTAAGGGTCTAGAAAAACATTCATAAAGATGATTCAATCTAAGGTGTTAATCAAATTTTGTGCAATTTCTTTTTTATTTTATAATGTGATACTCGTAAATTAGACTTAGGCTAAACCATAGTCCATACAATAGCCAAAAATGTACAATTTATAACTTATCATATTACAACTGCAAAAAGACACTAAATACATTTCTGCAAGATAAAACCTACGAGGAAACCGAAAAATTTCTTCATAAGTAAGAAACGCAAACACAAATTCACACACACACACACACACACACACGCACACACACGCACGCACACACACGCACACACACACACACACGCGCACACACACACACACACACACGCACACACACACACGCACACACACGCACGCACACACGCGCACACACACACACACACACACACACATACACACACACACACACACACACACACACACACACACACACACACACACTCACATATTGTTTTATTAATTACTGTAAAATCGCTTTATGTTAAAATTGTTTTAAGTTTGTATCAAGCATATAGTACTCTAAGATAGTATAATACCTACCACCGAATTGGGGTTTGGGTCTGTTACTCCTTATTACAGGTTATTCCATAACCTAGCTAGGAGAACAGCGCTTTAACCACAGATTGTATGCACTATAATATTGTACTAGAATTCTGTGAAAACTTATTATGTACTACAATTGCTTTATGAAATAAATAGAGATTATTATTATACAGACACTTTTCTACCACAGCTTCTTAATACGTTATTTCCATGTGCTAATTATTATCGTTTACAACTACCTGTCTACCGACTAACTTTCCTCCATCCGCCCAATACTTCGTATATCGTACATAATCAAGGATAAATAAACTGATTATTTAGTTGCTTAATTTAATGGCCTTTGCCGGTCGGCGGCCATCACACAACCGCCCAATGTTGCCGGTTCTTCTGATTGGAGCTAAAAATATTGTTTCGGTTTCTAAAACTTGCGGTTTCTAAAACCCTTCTATTGATTTGTTAGTAGTATTGGTAGCATAGACCAATAAAAGCCAAGAAATAAAACTCATATATTTTACCTAAGATGATATTACATATTTTCCTCTAAAACAGAACCGCATAATATATTACGGAGATGCATTGCCAAGCTCAACTCCAAACCGTAACTAACATTAACATATTGAGTTCTGAGATCATAAATTTAGATAAAATACTATCGGGTTGATGCGAGCATCGAAATATTTACTACACTAGGAATCTTACTTCCGTAGGATTTTATTATTATTATTCATAAAAATAATGCAAAGTATACAAAAATTTCAGTCACTGCTTTTACATATTATACATGACAACAGAAGTGAAATGAAGAATTTCAGTGTCTCTTGCGTTGTATGCGAAAGTAAATTGCACTTTTGTTATGAACTATGCATTTATATTCTATATATTTACTTAGAGCATATATTTATTTATGCATTTTGTTACTAAATACCACCGGCGTGTTTGCTTAAAGATTCGAATAATTAGATTTTTAATCGATAAACATTCATAGTTTATATGCATTACAGCAAACTTACTTATATATCCTAAGGTATACGTATATCATTATATAGACGAATTTTCTACTTCAACGCATAAAATTACGTTTTCAGTTTCTAGAAGTTCAGTCATTCAAAGTATGAACGCAGGGTCCGAGATGCGCGCGGCTTCTTTGTGCACTGGCGAGTTTATAATGTTCCTTAATCTAATAATTAAGGAACGTTATACCTAACCATATAAATGCATCTTACCTAAAAACAATGAGAATCTGTAATTAATTTCTCTTCCCATCACACATAATATATACCTTAATTTTACCAAATATATTGTACAAGAACATTGTTTGGCTTTACTCGGCCTTCGACGCTATAATCTTATACTTATTTACCAAAACAGTAACATGCAACAAAATTACACCATTGACTGTAAAGTATAGAGGCTATGGGGCCCGCAAAACCCACAAAGCCAAAGATAGCCGTACAAATCTCGAGTTGCGGGTGTAAAGTAGGATATAACGCGGTCTTAGGAAAATGTATCTTACCCTCAGTATTAAACTGCGGTTGCAAGACGAGCTAGTATGTCAGACTATTAAACTTATTTACGGTCAATATTCTGCCAAATAAAATAGAAGATTCGTGATTTATTCTTAACAACAATATCACAAAATTTTCTAGACTTCAAATTAAAGTCAAGTGAATTTTGCTTGTCTTAGAATTAATCGAAATTACTTAAATAAGTATGTTTGAGAAATTATCTAGATGACTTTTTTATTGTTATATGTAGCCGATGGATCGATTATGTATAGCATATTGGCTCAATACTGTACGCCAAAAGGAATACACACGAATGTACGTGTGCATTATAGAGATTTGGGATCAAATCGAATTTTATTAGGCCTAATGTAGCTTGATTTAAATCGAAATCAGTATATGCGTAACTAAAACGGCTCGTACACAGGTGATTTGCAAATCGTTTGGCACTTTACGTTGGGTTGATTTAATGATTTGTTTCTTTTTAATTGTGGTAGATAACTTTTGTCAAAGATAAGCCACTCGCAGGCCTCTGACTTGAAGGTCGTTAGGTTATTTTGGGGTCAAAATAACAGAATTTCAGTTAGTTCACAACAATATTGTATATGTAAGTAAGACTAAGACCGGTTTTTAAGGCTTTTATAACATGCTTATCAAATAACAGGGTGAAATTTACACTCTTCCAAACTTCATTCTATGAGTGAGCATTTTTCGTCAACAAAAATTCAATATTGTCTGGGGTCACATAAATTGACTATCAAATCTACAACACTCAGTGCATTGGAAGGGCCGAAGTGACAATTACACTGCACCTTTTGCTAGACCAAGAAAGTAATTATAACTAATATTTTAATATTATAAATGTTCGCATTTATAATATTAAAATATTAATGAAACACTTTCACGTTTTAACTACTCGACTGATCATCGTGAAATTTGCGCTGTATGGAGAAATAGGGTGACATTCATCCAGAAAAAGTACTGTTTCCGAAGTATAGAAATATATTGACAAAATGTACATTAACGCAAGCGAAGCTGCGAGTAAAATCTAGTTTTAAATACATTAAACATCCTCTAAGCTTTGTATTAGCTGAGATTGGTTTTTGACTTTACCTACTAAGAAATTATACGACAAAAATGTCCGATTTTAGCCACTCAAGCGAAAATACTTTTGAACTGAGGAAATTCAGAAAACGTAATTTATTATACGCACTCAGTGGGTTCAGTTTCAATCGTAATGCCCGACCGTTTAACTCACTTAAAAGCTTTTATACTTTGAGTACAATATATTATGGCACAGAAATAAAAGGAAACATATATGTAATTGTCCTTAGTACGAGATTTTAACCCTCCACGAACAACGAGGTGGTGGCGTGTTGAGGCTCATGAGTTTTTGTGTGTATACATGGTCTTATAGAGCCTAAATTTTAATGAGATTTTACTTCAAAGGAAATTTGTAATACAAAACGTTTAAAGAAAGAACGAAAAATTATTTATTCAACAAGGTAACAAAGCATGTGTTGCTGAAAACGATACCAGCTCAGCATGTGCTAGGCGTCAAAGACCCAGCACTAGTTTTCAGCTAAATACAAATAAAATTTGTTCTTTATAAGACCGTTTGGTAATAGACGCAAGCGATTCACTTGGAGGTAAGCAGCAACCGACTCTCATGGACATGGTACCTACTCATTACTCAATATTTTATTGCATTCCTTAATATTAAACAAGGTTAGACTTATAAACAAATTAGATCACTATAGTTTCTGTCGGGCATAGAAAATTAGGAGACATGAAGAGCGCTAACTAGCAATTTAAATAATTTAATTTAAAGGTATACTAGAATAATATATCTTCGTGACATTTATTTACGTGTACTCATCCGTCAATTTTTGGAATGCTAGACAAATTGAAAACCTTTTGTGTCTGGCCTTCGGCGTGCCGCTGCAACTTAATAGGTTAATATTGTGTTTTCTTTACATTACAGAAGCAACTTCAATGAAACACATCCAAGACGCTACCCTCAGTGAAGATGGTGACTTGGAATCTGTCACCTTTAAAATGCCTATATACTATATACGGATTTTATCGTATATAGTAGTTTAATTTCAAACGTTCCTACCAAGGATGCTTCGCGAGGCTATTGTACCACCAGCTTGGGATCCAGTAACTCAATTCAAATAGTCAAACCCAAGAAGAAGCAAACCATAGCTAGACTGCATGATACTCTGAGCTCATTCTGCGTAAACAGAAACACCAATGATTAAATTATATTCGGGTACTTTGAAATAACTACACTGGAACATTGAGACGGCTACCATCTTAGTCTCCCCGTGACCATGGCTGCTGACAAGCAACCGAAACGTCGAGGAAAGTGTAAACTTAAATATAAATAGTTTTAATAGCTGTAATAACTTAATTAGCTTAAAAATTAGTAAAGTTTCATAGCAGTAGTTTCTAAATTATGTAAAAAAGTGTCAAATAAACAACGCGATAAAATCCGTATATAGTAGTTTAATTTCAATGAATTATTTACCATCATTAAAATTATTACAAGACTATTAATGCAAACCAATTTGTAAACTTAAGCATCGCGCCCGAAAATAAAGCAAGATATATTGGAAGAGATACCTTTTTAGCTTTATTTTTCTTTTTAAGTAATACGAAGCTCTAAATATAATTGAGATGTTAAATGAATTATAGAAGATCCAGTTAATATAAATATTTTATGGCTCATATTATTATAAATTAGTATAAAGGTTTATTAAACAATGGGTTTGATTTCGTTTTATTACAATAAGCCCGTATGTAAAATTCGTGCATGTTGCTTGCGCTAGTAACTTGTGCGTGTAACTTGCGCAACTTGCCTTGTGTACAAATAGCGTGGTAGTCGAGACTAGCTGAAGAGAAAGTAGCGATGTCCACAATAATTAGTTTAGTATTATAAATGAGGCACTCATAGCCAGTTGCACTCACTGATCGGTTAACGATTAGCGAGGTTAAGCAACGTTGGGTGCGGTCAGTCTATAGATGGGTGACCGCTTAGTGGTATTTCATCTGAGCATCTCCGTGCTTCGGAGGGCACGTATAAAGTCGGTCCCGGTTGTTGCCAAATTGACAACAGTCGTTAAGCCATGTCAATAACTCTTGACAACAGATTGGCCACTAACCACACGAAAAGAAAGAAGAAGTATTATAAATATGAACGTAGCTCTGTTTCTTTGTCCGCTTGGTACATTTCCATGACTAGACAGCGTCCCCTAACTATAATGGTAATAAATTCTTCATTTTGTATATTACAAGTACGTATCTACGCAATCTTTTTCATATAAATTTCTTTGCATTTATATTACTTAAACTCATAAATAAAATAGGCACTAATAAATACTTATTTATGCATAGCCAAGCTGCATAGTAATAGTTTTATTCTTTGAACTAACATTATTGCGTGGAAGTTATTAAGAATATATTCAAAGAAATGTTAATTAACGTGCATTACATTAGCGTTTGCTAATTTATTCAACACATATTATAAAATCCCACATCTTTATTTCCCCCAAGCAGTTGGCAGGGATGTATTGTTATGAATTATTTCCAGAGTTGTATAGCTGGAAATCTAACTTAAAATTTGGTGCATGTTTCATCTTGACACGCCGCAGCCGCCTAAAGTACAAATCTATAAATAGGTATTCCAAATTCCACGCGTTCATAGTCGCGGGCAGAAGCTAGTCGTTAATAAATTTTACGTAGATTGCCGATTGAGTAACCACCATTTGTACTACACAATACAACTCAACAACCTTCTGCTTAGATTTGCCGAGTTATTCAAGGATGACAATTTGTCCATAAGCTTTTTGTAATTATTATAATTGAACATAACAGGACAACCAGTCGCCTTGCATAACAAAGGGGAAGAAATGAGGTCAATCTATTGCTACATAGTTATAGAGAAACTACTCGGCCCAGGTGAGGTGCACTAATATGGATTCACACTTCAGACACGAACGCCTATAGGAGTTCAATAAAACGGATTTAAAAAGCGGAATTCAGACAGGAAAAATCAATTGTTGTGATACTTTGATAAAAAATGATACCGGGAGATTTTCAATAGTGATTGAACAACGAACAGCCAAAGGTTTTTTGTTACATGAACGGTAAATGGAGTGTATTTTATGGATTTTGTTTTATTTTGGGCACAAGTGAAATGGTGTGCGTATATTCGATATTGGCTTTGCCTCTGCTGTAAAGCTTAAAGTCTGTATAAAAATCCTTTGAAAGATGCCTGAGTACATTTTTATATGAACTATAAAAGCCACTCTATAGATTGATCATGGAATAAAAAGTTCTATAAGGCTTCCCTTGAACGCTCAATATTATTAGAATACTAAGTGAAAATCATCTTTAATTTGCTTATTTTTAACAAGGATTTCCCCGCAATTTCACCCGCGTTAATGTAGATTTTATTAATAAATTTTGATCCTCCATTACTTTTTCTGGATGAATGTGTCTCTATATCTTTTTCTGTACAGGTACAAATACATTTACAGGGGACAAGGTGTCCTTTTCTGTACCCTTGACAACGTGTGTGCGAAATTTCATGACGATCGGTCGAGTAGTTAAGGCCTGAAAGCGTAACAAACGAACTCATATTCCCATTTATAATATTAGTTAGGACGGCGTCTCTTTCTCGAATGATATTAATTGTGCTGCGTTTGACTATACAACCGTAAAGTTGGCCACAAATAATGCTTAGACTCGGAGTAACTTACTAACTATCTTAGACCATATTTTATCCTGTGCTGAAATTGAACCAATAAATCTACTGAATATATGTCGAAATTTGCGTACGTGACGCGGCCATTTAAACGAAAGCGCTATCCGTGCAGACGCAGTTGCAGTTAAATGACATCTATTTTATTTTAAAATAAGAGCCCTTTCCATAAACCGCATCATATCTTGGCAGAAGCCAACAAGCCTTCTCACCAAACTAAGTATTTAAGCTATAATCTACTATGCTGGCTTAGTACTGGCTACCAATTCTCAAGCACATTTTAAAGAAAATTTTCAGGTTTCTTCGCGATAAGTAAGTTATCATTATCTGTTTAATAAACGTCTCACATAACCACTTTCAATCCTCAAAAGACCTTATCAAACATCAGATTTCAATTACATCAACTTGTTATAGAATTCGTAAACAACCGAATGGTTGTTTAGTAAATGAATGTGTATAAATGAGTTGTCCTGTGACCGTTATTATAAGTTAATTTTGATGTCTATAGCAGTTGCCTTACTAATTGGCCAATAGAATAAGTTTGAACGTATGCGTATGGCCGGTTCCTGCGTTTTAGGTTACGTACTAAAGTATCACGTATATAATTGTAGACTCACGCTTAGAGGTGTTTTACAGCTACGTTTTGTCAACTATGCTTTAAGATCCCACGTGGTTGGCGAGATTATTGCAGTCTATCGACTAACAGAAAAGCAACGCATAAAATTGTTATAGTGTGCATAGTCCAAATGTCAAATGTTTTTCTATATGATCTTTTATTATGTAAATATACATAATTTAATAGTACAGAATAGGCAGACGGTACATTTATGTTATAGATTCTCATTACCAAATACAAAACTTAACTGCACATTTAGATTAAGTGCACTAAATAAGCAATTATTATTAACTAATTCGCTTTACCATATCGTCTCAAATAACCATTTATTCATGATCAGTTTAGTTTTAAGTTCACTGTCAACTTAGCTAACTAATAGAAACATACGGCAAGTGGGTGGCTGTAGGCGGTCACGATATCCGTCTGACCTTTGACGTCATGACATTTACTTTAAGGTAAAGTATCGTAGATATTGGATTTCTCATCATTCACGATTGTTATATTTAACTGTGGGATAATATTTATAACAAATACTCACTTAATATTGTCTTCTGTTTACTCGAATATTATTCATTGAAATTAAACTACTATATACGGATTTCATCGCGTTGTTTATTTGATACTTTATTACAATTTTCAAAATTATGTAATAAAGTGTCAAATAAACAACGCGATAATATCCGTATATAGTAGTTTAATTTCAATAAATACTCACTTGTATAACAAGAATTCAACTTATGGCTTGATTTATTCCAGTTGTTTTCTGTACGTATGTACTTTATTAACAATTACCCGCGGCTTAGCTTGCTCGGGCAGAGCAATAAGAATCTGTCGCGTAGTTAAGGCGTGAAAGCGTAACAAACAAACAAGCAAACTAATTTACATTTTTGATATTAGTTAGGATTTCAACCATGTTTCTATATATTTCATATTCATATATTATACATAATAATTAATATTTGCACTTAGTAACTACTTAGTGCAAAAATTACAATCATAGTGTTGGTATATAGGGAACATCATAATTATCATGTCCTAAGGGCTTCGTATACCTACTTAGTGATATTTTTTTATTATAATACAGCACGCTTACAATACTTCTGCATGTCTCACTTTAACAGACTCACAAACTATTTCATTAAGAAATCTATTAAGCAGATTGAACCGAAATTTAACAAACTCTACTTTAGTCTAGACTAGTTTTCATCACCAAGTTTTGAACAAATAGTTTGCTTATACACCCAAACATTATGACTTACTTTGATCTCACGTCAAAAGAATCTGCTATACAAATTATGCAAATGATAGTTACGAATCTCTTTGTCGTTGTGTATAATTAGGCAGCGTCGAAGTAAATGCATATCACTGCACTGCCAAACATCCCACAGGATTTGAAATTTACACAAGCGTTCTACAAAATTTTCGTAACCGCAAAACCGAGAGGATGTCTGTATGTTTACTTACTTGAAGCTTCATCAAACTGGTCGAGACATTTCTGCAACGAATCACTGTGGAGAATTTGCACCAATTTGACATAATTTACTGCCAACAACGTTCCACTTTAATTTATGTATAACTTAATAACTGTACACGGTATTGGAAAAGCTATACTTTACTCAACGGAAATAGGAAATTAGTACGTGTATGAATATAGTAGTGCAAAAATATAGATCGATCTTGGCTGTAGTGTTGCAATTCGAGTACATAGTATGGGTGTTATAATATGAATTCACCGTTACTTTTGCTCGATATAAAACTCATAATAGGATTCACAAGTGTAAATATTCTATTTATTTTGTGGATTCAATAAGTACAATGTTGTATTCCATTATTTTGTTAGCTAATTACAAGTTTTGCTCTTTAGAGAATAATAATATAATATAGAAAATATGAAAATTAAATGCTATAAAATAAATGGATCATAAAAGCAACGTTACATTTTTTGTCGGTTAAGTTCATGAGGTCGAATTTTGGCCACAGCGACCAATGTTAACGGTATGTATGTAGGTATGTATCATATGTGGGGTCCAGTCAGTGCAGACCGACGACACTTCGACCCAGTGGGATCTTTTGTGTCGACACTCTCCCAATAACGACTGCCATAGATGTTCATGGCAGCCGGGACCGACGGCTTAACGTGCTCTCCGAGGCACGGAGCAGGCGATAATTGTCAATCAATACGAACATAATTTCGAAAAGTCATATAACTTCCGAAAGTCAGAGGTGCGCGACGTGGGTTCGAACCCGAGACCCTCTGCATTGCAGTCTGTTGGTCTCCCCACTGAGCTATCGCTGCTCAATGTTAACGGTAACTAGCCGTTCACGTGACGTGAAGTGTATTCACACTACTGCATTCTCTATTCCATTGCTCTCGCAAACCGATGGGACGGCGATCCGACACAACTAGGCTTGCAACATCCCCATCTTCCTAACTTCTAGCTACAAGTGAGAATTTCTTCAAAGTAATTCCCAATAGCTTTCTGTTTTAGTATTTGCGTTATTTATTTTCGTTCAATTTTTGGACATCTTCTCTAGGTTATTGTTAAGACAGGACAGATTTTTAATCTGTTACTCGTAAATATCGAATATAAATACCACAATATCTATATTACCATGAAAGTAACTTCTTCTCCCTTAGCCTTTATTATTGCCAAGTCACTTGGGGTCGGCTTTTCTAGTCTAACCGGATTTGACTGGATATCAGTTTTTACACGGAGCGGCTGCCACCTGACCTCCGATCCGAAGGCTAACGATACCCTAAGGCTAGACCAGTGTCAGGATATTAGAGGGTACTGACTTTCCCAATAACGACTGCCATTGATGTTCATGGCAGCCGGGACCGACGGCTTAACGTACTCTCCGAGGCACGGAATTTACATTTACATTACCATGGAAATAACAATTTTTGAAATTTATTTTACAAATTTAACTTTATTATAATATGATTAATGATTATATAATTTACTAGAAAAATTAAGCGAAAGTGAGTCAATAAGTTAAACAAATGCAGTAAATATACTACATAATAATTTGTTTGAAATCTACATGAAATAGTACTAACTTCTCACATAATTCAATATAATAAATAAAATATTTCAACATGAAACTAAAGTCATAACTGCTTCAAGATTATATACATAAACGTATAAATAATTGATGGAGACAAATTTGTTGCTGTTGGTCCCAGAGACTATTAAATGACATCGTAATAAGAAGGTTAAAAATTCAAGTACCTTGACGTACACTTTCTCAAATCTCACAATTCTCAAACAGCTTGAAGTCGGTCGACGTTATAAACTGAGCAAGATTGAGTAAGCATGAATTTACAATTGAGCAGAGTTTCTATTGCTGGGCCTTTCCGTCCAAGTTTATATATTTTTCATTGCGTCACACGAAACATTTTGTTATGTGAGTTTCAGTAATGAGCAACGACTGAAGTTGACGTTGGCGTAATCTAAATTGATTATTTAAAGTACGCAGCTGTTCATAATTTCAAGAAGCAAATGCTTTATTTTATAGCAAAGAACATTGGAAAGTTTTATATTTCCTAATGAAATATCTGATTGATTGATTGATTGATTGATATTTCCTAATGTTCCTGCTAATATAAATGCGGAAGTGTGTTTAAGTATCTTTTCTGCGTCTAAAAAGCAATAAAACGATTTGAAATTAGCAGGTAAAGGCGAACGACATTTGAAGGAGATTTACTTTATCTAAAATCATTTAAAATGTATAACTACGCAATATTTTTTATACATACACACTCGGCAGTCCCATGCCTGCATTCTTGAAGGGGTATGCAGAGCTGTTACAACTACATTTCGTTAGCTATATCTCTGAGTCCACCGTAATTGCCGTCTACCGGACACCAGTCCAGACTTCGTGCTGCTTCTAAACATTATAGGCAGAGAAACCCAATAACATTCACGGTCAACAGTCGTACACTCTGCATGATTAGTTCAATGTTACAATGTCAACCACATCTCAAAGGCATAATTTAATAAGTCAAAATAACCATATATTAACACAAGTAAATATCACTATATCTGGATGCCGTTGTCCAAACGTCGCGCGTCGACTGGGAATTAGATTCACGAACTAAATTCAAAATAAGAACGTGACCCAACCGCTAAAATCACAAAACTATTTCTAACTACCTGCATTTTGTATCTAGAATTTCAAATGAACAACAACTGGTTTCCGAATCAATTTGTACTAATTTTGTATTCCGATACTGTTTAGGTCATTGGTGTGTATGAACCGTATTCAATAATTGTTCCGATACTGATCAGCTTTATGAGGATACTGGGACTTAGTGCAACTGTGCTTGCATGAATATTGGAACTATTCTATATATCTGTCTATGATCGGCTATCAATGAATATGACATTAACGCTTATTGTTCTCAAATACACACTATATATACGTTATAAAATAATACGAGCATTGCATTGCTTATTTTAAACATTAAGAGGAAACACTAAGGGTGGGAGAATTGAAAAATTGGTATTTGTAAAATCTATTGCTGTGACGCAGTTCCCACAGAGCGTGATAGAGACAACTGCCAAATAAAATAAATAAATGCAAATACCCATTAAAAGTACACAAAATCAACGTATCGTATTTCCCAGATTCCTTCTCCAAAACTTGACCGACTTGACTACTTTTTTCATTAAAAATTAAAGAAAGGTTTTGGCCGTGTTCCTGTTTTCCTTTATTTATATAATCTAATCTAATTTGTTTTCTGGATGTTTGAACACAGCGGAAAATCTGACCAATTTTTGTGGTTTTTGAAGGCTCGTGTCTCTTTTAATAATTAATTTATAAAAAAAAAGGAAAACAGGGACATACCAATAGAGGCCATACATTTTTTGGAAATTATTGCTCTACAAGCAATATCCAGAAAGGAAACAGGCGACTACGTTTGTATGGAAAAACAGGCCTTGTATTTCCTCTTAATAACATAATATCTGGGTCTTGCAAACAGTTATTCAATATTTTTGTCAACACAAAAATATATTTTTTCTGTTATCCGAAAAAATATAGTTATTTACACATCTAAGGTTTTTTAAGATACTTTTAGGTATAACATTTATAACTAAGAGTATTTAATAGTCTCCACGTTACTGCCACTGCGCTGCGTGTTGTGGGTTCGATCCACACACGGGAGAAAAATTGTGTGATCCACAAACAGTTGTTCCGAGTCTGGGTATTCTTTGCGTTCGTTATTTGAATTTAATGAAAGTTGAATAATGAAAGTTTAGACGCAATTATTTCGTGTATGGGTATAAGTTATTCGTTATTCAGTTTTTAGTTCCCTTTATATCGATTTGATTAATCCCAACCTTATAAAGTAATATTTAAGAAAATGATATTGCAGTACTTTATGTAAAACGTACTCTCGTGCATTCGTAACAAACCTCAGTAGCTAAATATAAATGGTAAACTTTGTACGAAATAATGAAATATTCATAACATTGGTCTATCTTTACTAGACTTTGTTTTAAATTTGCATATTTAAGTGATGCTTGTTGGATCATGATAACATTCATTCCCGTCTATAAGAGAAAGAGCGTACAAAAACTTTTAATTAATTGTATAATCACCGATAATTTAAACCTTCTAAAACTTAAACCTTCATTATTTAAGCTGTATACCCCTCAATAAATATTATTGAAATTAAGCATGCAGACATACCATGTTTTGGATGGTAATCCAGATAGGCTACATAACAAGTAGGTTATTTTCATCCCGGTTCACTTGCCCGTAGGGTACAAGTTCTGCATAAATTATTGATGGAAAATATTTGTAGCATTAAGTAAAATAGAGCAAGAATTTACATATATAAAACTCTTCCGTTACTGAGTGACTGACAGACAACGCACAGCCGAAACTACTGAACACAAGAAGCTGAAATTTGGCATGTATGTTCCTTGGAGAGTGTAGAGGAGCACTAAGAGAGGATTTTTGGAAATTCCACCCTGAAGGGGGTGAAAGGGGTGAAACCTGATATTCACACTGGAACGGGACTTACACGGGTGAAACCGCGGAAAAACTACTAGTATTGTATAAAACATTTGATTGCCAATAAAAATAGCATATTAAATTTGTTCATAAAAATATCTTTATTTTGTATAAAAATCAAATGTGACCTTTATCTGCAAATTCAAATGGATATACCTAACATATTAAAAATGGTAGCCCTCAACAGCCGATTTACCGCAAGAAATAAGCATTAATCAACAATAGCACACGATTTACACATAAAATAGAGGTAATACGCTGGGGTGCTGAATCCCTAGAAATTCAGGTTTTAATTCGGTTCAGTTTGTTCCATGATTCCGGCCGGAGATCCTGATTTAAATTGCATAATCCAAAGCGCCTAACTAATAAAACAGCAATGTTTTGTAAAACAGTTCATTCCGTGCATCTAACAATCCCATTTTATCTGAATACTAGTTTTGCCCGCGATGTTGCTTGCTCGAAAACAGAACTTTTTCCTGAATAAAAGTTACCCTATGTTCTGACAAAATGTTAGCAAAATTTCATGATGATCGATCGAGTAGTTAAGGAATGCAAGCGTAACAAACAAACAAACAAACACTCATTCGCATTTACAATATTATTTAGGATAACCCGCTTACATTCAGATTAACTAGGACGAACTAAGATAAATAGTAATCGACAAAAACAACAAAGAATTTCTTTTTTGGTGGCATCACCTTTGTGCGCTGGGATTGAGAACCGATTTGTTACTGTTTTGCAGATTGGTTCCACGCACCAGAAAAATATATTGCAATTGTTTGTGAACATGGCGCGGTGTTCAATGCTTTCTTTTTGAACTGTAAAAATACGTACTTGATATTATACAGCGGGTTTTAATAGCGTTTGTAATTATTTCAAGGTAATAAATACCTACTTAGTTATTTTGCGAACTATCGACCGACATTTATCAAGTATAACAAACGTTAATTATAAAAACGCGGTTGAAAGATTTAAAATAAACACTATTTTGTAAAGTTTTGAGACGGTTTCTCATTATGTGATCACTTACCTAAAGCACCACAGCATACTTATATATTTATTTATTTTCAGCCAATATTGTCCCACTGCAGGGCAAAGGCCTTCCTTTCGCTTTTCCACATATCCCGGTTATGCGCTAGATTGCACCAGTTTCTCCTGTAGCTAATTAATTCGTCCTGCCATCGACGCTTGGCTTTGGCGGCCTCGATGGCATAGTGGTTATTGTAGGTAACCGACTGCTTCGCCTATATATGTTTGTTTGTCCATTGTCTTGTACCCTACAAGCTCTACTTAGTTTGGGCTAGATGGTGTTGTGTGTATGTGATAAAATTTTATTATTATATCATTATTACTATGTTGTCTCTTACACTAAAATTCAACATGTAATATACACCTGTGTGACTTGAACAAACTTGTTGTATGAAACCTGAACACCTATGAAGCCCATCTTCAATAATTACGTTAACCGCCACCAATATTTGTCCTTAGGGAAATTACAGATACTCGCCTTGCTTGCAGTACTCCTTACTTGTTACTGGATCAAGTGATTTTATAATAGTGATACTTTTTTGGACAGCCATTACAATAAAGCGAATCTTTAAAATGACATAAGCCATTTCATATATTATATAATATAATATCAGCCACACGGCTGATATTATTATATTAATACAGATTAAACTGTCCTAATATTGTCTTCTATTTACGCGAATATTATTCATTGAAATTAAACTGCTATATACGGATTTTACCGCGTTGTTTATTTGACACTTTATTACAAAATTTTGAAAATTATTACACTACTACTACTATTAAACTTTACTAATTTTTAAGCTAATTAAATTATTATTAAACTATTTAGATTTAATTTATAAATTAGTAAAGTTTAATAGTACTAGTAGTGTAACAATTTTCAAAATTTTGTAATAAAGTGTCAAATAAACAACGCGATAAAATCCGTATATAGCAGTTTAATTTCAATAAACTGTCCTAATGCTAAGCACGGACTGCTTCTCACTGTGAGAAGGGCTAGGCCATAGCTTACCACGCTTGCCTACTGCAGGTTGGCAGATTTAACATATCTTTGAGAACATTATAGAGAACTCTGCGTCATGCAGATTTCCTCACCAAATTTTCCTTTCTTGTAGCGCTCGCTTGTTAAAGTGAGAGCTACAAGAAAGGAAAAGGAAAAAAAAATTACTATTTAATACGCATATAATTTCGAAAAGCCAGAGATGCGTGCCTTCAGATCGAATTCGAGACCTCTATGTGGTAGTCCAACGTTCTCCTACTAGGTTATCGCTGCTACGCTATTTCAATTGACAGTGAATGCCCGTAAATATACCCAAAGTCTTATCCAAATCTTTGGATTTATAATAAACGGGTGACATTTTCTTTGACTGGCATGTTTGTTGTGTCTGTCTCTTAATTAATTTCGTCTGTAACATTGTCTGAGAAGATGTCACCATAGTTAGGTGCTAACATGATCCAAAACTAATTGGGTGTCTTGACAGCGAATTTATTGAAGCTTTTACACACAACCGCACGGTTAATAAAATGTTAAATTTGTCACACAATTATTTACCCTCCGCAGTCACCTTAAATGCGCAAATGGCGTGTAAAAATCGTGTAACGTATGCAATTTTTTACCATGTATTTAGTCAGTGCCTCGCGTGGTATTTACAGTCGGCTAAACACAGTAATTTCCCCAAATTCTTCGAAGCGAAACTATCAACAAAGGTTGGAAAAATGTACTAAAATTTTATTTTCTTTACTTAGCACAACGTTGTTTGCATTGTTTACTTAAACGTTTGCTGCTATGTTAAACCGAACCTTGTTGGCATAATTTGGCTTACTGACATTTAATAGGTATATTTTGTGTGGAGTTTTAGTTCAATGCGTGTATGTATGTTTGACAATGTCTACATATTTGGAGACAAACTCTACATCATCGACTCTTTTTAAAATTATCGATGTTCACTAAGAATGCGATTCACTAAGAATGCGAATCTCTCAAAAACTGCGGTAGCTGAAATAAAAGTCTCCATGTCTTTGAAATAACCTAGATGATTTGAATGCAATAATCACGTTGTCACTTGAGAGTGTAAGAATACCAGATATACTTAAACATCTACTTTATCTAATCACCGGTGTGTCGCTGCGACTCAATAGGTTAAACAGCAAATGTAATAAATATAGCCTGTATTCATCTCTACCCGGCAAAGCAAGCTGGATTTAGTTCCATGTTTATGTCTAATTACACCAACAAAATTAGCCGGCTGTATTGTCTGGCGACGTATGCCAGACAATATAACCGGCTTGTCAAAATAGGCCAGTACATAACTAACGCTAATTAAACAAAAACTTGTAGTATAATGAGTTTTCTAAAGCCTTTAACAACGTAAAATAATGTTTAACAAGGTGTATAAAATTTACATCTACAAAATAAATTACATTTTATACGTGTCACTAATTTAGGCTTAATTTAGGAGTAATTCTCGGTAGTAAGTTGTAAATTAATCATGGTCGATGTTAATAACAATGATTAAAGTTAAGTTGTGATGAATATATTTTAGAAGATCAACTAAAATACTTTCTGAATTCAAAATTTGTTTGTTTTTTTTATTTGAGATATGTATATAAATTGCTTACGCAAGTTGCTTACCATCTTAGTAATACAAACGGCCCATCTAATGTTAACCGGTTACCGTAACCTATGGGTACTTGCAACTTCAATGTTTTTACCATAACGTTGCCAACCTTTGAATATTGATGGGGGTGTAATAACACTGATGTTGTTAGGAGGTAGTGACTGTGCCGCCAACATAAGAGAACAAGAACACACTAAGCCTTCAGTAACAACACAGTGTCCCCTTATAGAACTGTGATAACCTGAATATTATGTATTTATATATAACTAGTTCTTGTCCGCAGCTTCGCTCGCTTGGGAACACTGCTTTTTTCTGGATAAAAGATACGTTACGTCCTTTTCTGTACCCTAGACAACGTTTGAGCGAAATTTCATGATGATCGGCTTAACCGGTCGTATACCGCCGGCTCGCATACCAGCCGGCAGATTTGTACCCGTCGTAGGCCGGTGGCTCGCATGCGAGCCACCAAATTGGCGCCAAAACGCCGCGCGCCGCCTTCGCTTTAGCTTAAGCTAACGTAAAACCAATTTGGTGGCTCGCATGCGAGCCACCGGCCTACGACGGGTACAAATCTGCCGGCTGGTATGCGAGCCGGCGGTATACGACCGGTTAAAAGTTAAGGTGTGAAAGCTTAACAAATAAACTCACATTTCCATTTATAATATTAGTTAGGATTTATGGATGACTATTTTATAATCGTTTGTATATTTTGATAAATCCTAAAAGCCTAGCGGCCATATACATTTTATTTCGACTATAGATGTTTCTGCTAGAGGTGCTTTTAGAAAGCGCATGGAAAAACATGCTGCAAAAACGTGATATATCGAGAGCTATGTAAACTAATAGCGTGATCGATAGGTAGTTGGTTCGATCCTCACATATTGAACTACCAACGTGAAACGACTCGTAGCACAAGCATATTCCAAGGGTTAGAATACCTGCAAGAAATTTACAACTAAAAATATAAACATATGTACAAATACATTCATCGAGCTTAATGTCTATACTAATATTATAAAGAAGTAAGATTTTACTATTTGTATGTTTGTAATAACTCAAAAAATAAATCAATCTGTTTTAAAAATTCTTGGAGTATTACTAAGTAACATAGCTACAGTTTATTTAAAAAAGTACTGTTACTAGCAATTGTATCCATATGCAACAATAACAGAAAGAAGTACTTATATAGAAATAGTCTCATACCTATATCCATAAAAGGGCAGGCACAAGATAGAGATACATTATACCGACATTTTTGTCGATGTATAGTTTTAGATCCCACGTGATACGAGCGAGTCTGCTACTACTTTTACTGAGATTTTCTTTAAAGAACTCAAGAACTCTCTGTCTGACCCGAGCATTAAACCAAAGACCTCACGCACAGTCGTCGCATTCCCTACCGCTGCAGCCTAAGAAGTAAACAATACAAATAGTTGTCGTCGCAGCAGTAACATATCTCCTCGATAATTATTTTCACAATCATATTGAATCAACCAAGAAGGTTCCCAACTAAACTAATCAAAACAGGCTCCATATATTAGCCTAGCTAAGTAATCATGCCTCCTCGAGAAACTTAAACACGCTCCCTGTATTATTGCATATTTGTTGCCTGCATATTAATGTTTTTGACGCTTTTTGTAATAACTATCTTCTATCGCGTCGAATGCGTTATAATTTGATATGGAATAAAGCTCGGAAAATGGCAAGCGGCTTCTTCATTTGTAGGCTCAACTTAGACAGTCATCACTCACGCTTGACAAATCTCCGTAAAAATAGCAGCTGGGCTACCAGAGCAATGGGACAAGATTTTGGGTCCTCATACTTACTGCTCAGTGCCTCTTTAATGCAATATATATTCTGCTCAGAAAAATATGTATAAATAGCAGATATTTTTTTATTAGTGCATTTCTCCTGTTAGCCTGACTTGGATTAAGGCGGTTCGGGTCGCTGACCTTCCGACTGGTGCAGGTGCTTTCCGGGCACGTATGCTTCGGAAAGTATTTGCACCAGATCGCGAGACGGGAGGCGACCCCGGCCTGCCACGAGTGTGGGGCGCCGGAAGACACGGCGCTCCACACGCTGGAGGCGTGTGCCGCGTGGGGGCCGCAGCGGCACACGCTTTCGGCCATAATAGGCGGAGATCTCTCTCTGCCGAGCGTGATCAACGCCATGCTCGGCGGCGAGAGGTCGTGGCAGGCAGTGGTCTCCTTCTGCGAAGCTGTCATGGCGCAGAAGGAGACCGCGGAGAGGGTCAGGGAGAACAACCTCCTCGCTGACCCTCTCCGGCGCAGACGGACGGGAGCGAGAAGGAGGCAATTTGCCCGCCTTTTCGCTCCTGTATAGTGGGGTCACTGGTACAGAGTCGGGGGACTCTCTACCGGCTTGCACGGCCCCACACGTCTGAGGGATGGCCTTGGTGAGCAAGGCCTTCCCTCCACAGGTGCTGAGGCCCGGTCACCATCAGCCGGGCCAACCGCCGGGGCGAGATGGTGATTGCTAACGCGACCCCATCCCGCCCCACTCCGTCGGCGGAGGGACTGCTCACCCCAGGTTTTTAGTGTGTATACCGACCCCCTTCAGGGGCGGAGAGTCTCACATAACCACCCTTCCCCCCCCGGGGGAGGGGGGTATCCATAAAAGATTTTCCTGGGTCAAAAAAAAAAGGCGGTTGCGATGGGTCACGACCGCATGTGCAAGTGATTCGCGCGGCCCCGTCGATAGTGGTTTTGTCGAGGAACACCGTGGTAGGTTTAGTCGGTATTCCGGGAGGTACATTATTCTTATTCCATCTTTCTTTTACCCCGGCGACTCCGACATAACCCCTCCGCCCACCCCCGCGGAAGGGTAAGCGTCATGAATTCCACCACGTTAAAAAAAAAAGGCGTTTGCGATGCCTTAAAACAGACTCTAAGCCAGAGTTGAGTGATATCTACCCTCGCATTAATCGAAGCACAGCTCCCACAAACCCTAGTGAGTAGATTTTCTTTTTATGCGCAAAGAGGTTCTTAGCGCTGTCATCAGTATACAGTATAGCATAATTACTAACTGAGATACTTTCCAGAAATTAAAAGTAATTTATTCATACTCTACATTTCTTCATCTCATATTAAATACACGTCGTTTCATTGCTTCTTGTTGACGAAGATAAACTAGAACAGTTTCGTAATTACGTTTTGCTAGTCACCCGTTGTTCGAGAAGTTTTGCATGAACTTCAATGAAATGAATTTCGATTCTTGCTTGTTGATTTCAAAAACAGATTGCATTCTAAATTAGAGAAAAGCTTTCATTTAAGCAGTAGGTAATATTTATTCAGAGATTTCGTATTAATATAATGTAGAGTGCGAGACGATGTGTAATATTATGATTGATGGAGAAAAAGTGGAGCAAGTGAAAGAGTTTGTATATTTGGGTACTTTGTTTAAAAGGGATGGTAAACATGAGGGAGATATTGAAAGGAAAACTATTGCTGGCAACAAAGTGAATGGAGCTCTACGCGCTTTTATAAACAGTCGAAATGTATCCGAAAAGGCACGTTTGGCTGTTAATAGAGGACTATTAGTACCCACACTTATGTATGGAAGTGAAAGTTGGGTATGGCAAAAGAAGCATGAGAGCAGAATAAATACTGTAGAAATGAGAGCTCTGAGAAATATATGTGGTGTGACTCTGAAAGATAGAATAAGGAATAGTGTGATTAGAGAGAGATGCGGCATGAAAGTGTATATAGTGACAAGAATAGAAAAGGGTATGTTAAGCTGGTTTGGGCATGTAGAAAGAATGGACGAGGAAAGACTGACTAAGAAAGTTTATAAGGCTAGTGTGAATGGAACAGTCGCAAGAGGAAGACCTAGGCGAACGTTTCTTGATCAAATCGGAGACGTTCTGGACAAAGGCCAGGTTAAGAGCACCTTGAACCGACGGGCGTGTATGAGGAATGTGATGAAAGTGAATGAAGCCAGAGAAGTGTGTCAGGATTGTAGCAAATGGAAATCCGTAGTCTCTGCGTACCCCTCTGGGAAACAGGCGTGAATCTATGTATGTATGTATAATGTAGAAAAATGTCGTTTGTTCAAATCTTTGAATAATAAAGCCATTTCTGGGTTCTAGCTCTACTTTGCAAATTGCTTTAGTTAGAGAGATTTAATAGTACTTAAAGTATATCAAAAATATTATAGAACTATAAAGAGACTGTGTCATCTATCATATTGGAAGTATTTATTAAATACTAATTTATATCAACTATTCAGAGAAAGCTGAATTCAAAGCAATGATTTTAGAACTGTTGTCTGTCTGTTGTTCCAATTATACGCTAAAGGTAGTGAATGGATTTGCGGATTACACAGTTTAGTAGCTTGGAGTTTGAGCTTAAAATCTAAGCCAAGCCTCATCTGATTCTGTTAAGACGAACCCGAGATATGATGACGCGATGTTCTCCTTCACGCAAACACAAACTTGCATGCAACTTTTAAAAACATTTACATGCAAATGAAAGTCCTTAAATGTTATTATGTTTCAAACACACAACTATAAACCTTAATACAATATACATACATTAGACATTAGTAGTTTATTCTATTCAGTTTATACGGCAAGAGTTATGAAATAATGAAATTAATATATCGAATTGAACAAATACGAATATAAACATAATGTATCTATAAATATTGAACATATAAATAATTAATTGATTCTGTGGCTTTAATACATAATTAATTATTATCTCTTTTAAATGAATATTAATTATGCCGGCGTTGAATATGTTGAAATGCAAAATTTCTGCCTATCGGTGAACTCCTAGTCCAATGAAGGCTGTATGCATGTGAATATTATGTCGATTTGCATATAACGCTACGCGGGTATATGCAGGTACTTGATCATAACGTGTACAACGTCGAAAGCCGAAGGAATTTAATATAAATATTTTTGATTATATTATAATTGCGATCATAAACAAATTAAACATGATATTGTCTTCTATTTACGCGAATATTATTCATTGAAATTAAACTGCTATATACGGATTTTATCGCGTTGTTTATTTGACACTTTATTACAAACCAACAGATAGTGCAAGTGTATTCCTAGAACATCTTAATTCCATTAATAATAACATCCAATTTACTATGGAATTAGAGGCAAATAATTCATTAGCTTTCTTAGATGTACTTGTCATCAGGAATCCTGATCATACTTTGAGCCACACTGTATATAGGAAAAAACCCATACAAATAGGTACTTAAACGGTGAATCTCACCACCATCCTAAACAGTTAGCTACCGTGGGAATGTCTTTGTTTCAGAGAGCCCATGGGATCTGTGACAAGAAACACCTGGACGCCGAGCTTCAACATGTCAAGCAAGTACTGCAAGACAACAAGCTCCAACAGCCGCGCCGCTGTCACAGATCTCGAGAAAAGCCAGCCACAGTCGAGCGCCAGCCCGCTATACTGCCTTATGTAAGGGGTGTCACTGACAAGATTGGCTACATCTTGAAGCGAGCTTCAATCAAGACATACTTCAAGCCGCCAACGAAGATAAGTCAATTTTTACCATCCGTCAAGTGCCAACTACCATTACAAGATGCAGGGGTCTATAAAATAGATTGTGACTGCGGACTCTCATACATTGGTCAAACCAAGAGAAACATAGGCACCCGCATAAAAGAACACATAGCTGATGTAAAACACCAACGCTCGTTGAAGTCTGCTGTGTGTGAACATATGCAACAGGGGACCAACCACTACCTGAGATTTGACAAACCACAGATTCTCGCTAAAGAACACCGATTCCTACCAAGGATGCTTCGCGAGGCTATTGAATTCAAAAAACATCCTAATTTTAATAGAGAAGATGGTTGGAATGTACCGCCAGCTTGGGATCCAGTAATAAAAATAGTCAAACCCAAGAAGAAGCAAACCACAGCTAGACTTCATGATACTTTGAGCTCATTCTGCGTAAATAGAAACACCAATGATTAAATTATGTTCGGGTACTTTGAAATAACTACACTGGAACATTGAGACAACTGCCATCTTAGTCTCCCCGTGACCATGGCTGCTGAAAAGCAACCGAAACGTCGGGGAAAGTGTAAAAATAAATTAAATCTAAATAGTTTAATAATAATTTAATTAGCTTAAAAATTAGTAAAGTTTAATAGTAGTAGCAGTGTAAAAAATTTCAAAATTTTGTAATAAAGTGTCAAATAAACAACGCGATAAAATCCGTATATAGCAGTTTTATTTCAAAAAATTAAACATGATCATAATCATAATTAAATTTTGGTGTAATAAATTCTACTAATATTGGCATTGAAATTAAACTACTATATACGAATTTTATTGCGTTATTCATTTTACACTTTATTACAAAATCTTGAAACTGAAAAAAAAAACAGAAGACAATAATATTGGCATGTTTGCACAAATGTTATACATCGAAATTATAAAATTTTATGCAAAGAGAAAAAGTAAATATAAATAATTATAAAAAGATTTAAGTAAAATATCATAGAAGAGAAAGTGGGATATCTACTACATTATTATGATATCTATTGTTATGTTTGATGAAAAGGATTGCAAAACCTCGTTTGTACTCTCGGTATGTAGTCTGGTCTGTAGCGTCTTGGCTTATTACAGCTACAATCGAAAGTGTTATAGAATCAATTACATATGCACGAACCAATGTTATGTCTGTATGAAGTATTTCAATAGGCTCTTCAATGTAAGGATTATTGGTAAATGTATAATGTTTGCTATAAATAACTTACAAGCGTAAAATTTGATTCACATTTAAACAGAAACCGCAATAAGAGTTTTAATAGGCATTAGATAGAAAAATGACGCATTCAGTTGGCGCCAACAGTAAAACTGTCTTCGTAGTTTTATATTATGACCATAAGTTATTCTATTCAAAATTAGGTGATATATTAATTTGATGATATTTTATTTCTTTGCTACAAATAAATATAATAAAATAAAGAAACGTGTTACTGGTCAAAAGCGTTTAAAAGTCTAGAAGCAAGAATGAACATTATTGCTTTTAAACTTGTGGTCAAAACAGTCTATACAACAATAATTAGTCTTGATAACTTCTGCGTATTACTTATACAGAGATAATAATTCAATATACAACCTTATATATCTCCGTATAACAACAAAAACACTAGCGTACTGTCCCGGCTATGTACTGGTAACCTTAACAAGTTATATACATAAACCTTCCTCATGAATCATTGGTGAAAACCGCATAAAAATTCGTTCAGTAACTTTTGAGTTTATCGCGAACAGACAGACACGGCGGGGGATTTTATTTTATAACTAGCTATACGCCTCGCCTTCGCACGGGTAGTACAAAACCTTAACAAATTATACACCTAAACCTTCCTCATGAATCACTCTTGGTGAAAATCGCATGAAAATCCGTTTTGTAGTTTTAGAGTCTATCGCGAACAGTCAGACAGATGCGACGAGAGATTTTATTTTATAAATATGTAATGTAGAAAATACGTCACCGCAAACAGCAATACCTTTAACTGGCTGTTTGCAATTAGTGACGGTTCGTTGCACGTTAATGAGGCTTAATACTGTGACATTTAATCTGAAGCTAGATTACACGCTATCACAGATAAACATGTTTAAGTAGTCAAGGTCATGATCGATCAATGTACGGTACATTGTACTTTTATAGTTAAGGAGATACTAAATAAACATTAAATGATATTTAGTGAGGTGACAGACCCACCTTCTGTAACGCAGACATCAAGGAGAAGGCGGAGCGGGAGCGTTTGAACCCTCTCCCCAACCGCAGAACCGGGCGCTAGAGGGCGCGAGTCAACGTCAAGCCACCATGAGATAACACCTAGAAGTGGTGGGCTTCACCGGTCTGCCCACCACCCGTTCAGCTCAAGGTCCGAGAGGTGGTAGGCTTAGTCGATATGACCGGGATGTCGCCATCTTTTCCCTGGTGAGTCCAACATAGCCCTTCTGCTCACCCACGCGAAGGGGTATTCGTCAATGCAAGATAAAACAAGTGCGAGTCGGACTCACCCATCGAGGATTCCGTACAAATTTGTAGGTATTATTAGGTATCTACCTATACCTACATTTTTTATCATTCCTCGTCATAAATCGAAAACTATACATCATAAAAATAATTAAAATCTGTTTAAGCTTGTGCCAATGAAGCCCTGTCATACGATACCCCACATGACTCGGATAACTCAATTCAAAACTTGGACCGCCGTTCCTTGCATAACGACCCTGTTTTTTATGATTTAATTACAAATGTATAGTTTTCAGATTTTACCCTATACTTGTAGTATAAGACGGTATTACTTGCCAAATTTCATAGTTCTTGGTCAACGGAAAATACCCTATAAATTTTGATTCCGATTTCTGATTTGAAATATACGTTTTTTTGCGGCATATACGGCCTTACATTTTTTTTACGTTAACTGATCAATATTTTGTGAATGTTATCTTCTGTATGATCTTTAGAGTTCATTGTTTTTATTTTTTATTTATGCCATTGGCAAACCAGGCTATGGACCTAATACCTGATGGTAAGCGAAAACTGGTGCTCAAGGAATTCCTATGTTTTTTGTCACCCGAGCCGCTGCTTACCGTAAACCACATAAGTGGCAAACAAGCACTCGGTCTGCTATGGTAAGTGACTTTAGTCTATAAAAAATGACGTAAAGTGGAGTTGGTGAAGGAAAAGTAGGAATGGACTGTGGGGGAGATTGGGCGACAGATGCTGTCACTTATGGAATGATAGGTAGTACCCGATTAAAGACTTGTTTTGGAAGTGGTACACTAGTCCGATGATACAAGAAAGAGTGCATATCTTGATACCTGGGATTTAAATACCTACTTACTACTAGTAGGACTCTTGAGCTAGGCCTGGGTCCTATATCGAGAAATGAGTCGTTTCACCTACAATAATATGAGCCCTGTATTAAACTGTCTCATTGCAGGGCACGAGCCTTTTCTCAGTATGAGAAGGGTTAGGCCATAGTCCAACTCGCTGGCGGCATGTTGGCAGACTTCACATGTTTTCAAATATGGAGAACTCTCAGACATATAGGTTTACTCACGATGTTTTCCTTCGCCGTTAGAGTGAGCGATAATTAACTATTTAATACGTACATAACTTCAAAAAGTCACAGATGCATGTCTTGGCATCGAACTCGAGACCTCTGCTTGGCAGTCCAATTTTTATCTAATTTGTGACATACATTCTATGAAAAATATGTCAAAATTTAACTGTCCGTAGCTAAAACGAATCGGTCCTAGATCGTTCCAGGAATCGGACCCTATACGTCGTTTATATCTTGTTGTAAACAATTAACCGCTAAGCTTTGCATAATCCATACTGAAAGCTTAATGTTTGATTATATCTTATCTCCAATCTAGTCACATATGCATATACTAATTCAATGTTATTGGATGCTTCAGATATAGAGCGTAGACGTATAATTGGTTTCTGCTGATAACCAGATTAATATTAAACCTTGCTTATATTGATAGGTGTTTCGAATGCGTTTGCTGTGCATGAAGTTTTGATGATAATTGATTCCTAGATCGGCAAATAAAAAGTGATACTGTCAGGAAAATTTAGTACTGTGTTTGTTGTAAAAAAAAAACAAGCGTTGCGTAGCGGATCAGTCTCCATAAAGATTGGCCACAATGATCGAAATTCGATCTGGAGGACATTATTATTGTAATTACTAATATTTAAGACTGAAATCTCGTATTTCGTAAAGATAGATCCCTGATCAGAACAAAATGACTAATGAAACGTGTTTCTGTCCACAATTAAAATGAAAAAAGCACCTGCGAATTGCGATGGACTAGAGATTATGCCCTATAGTAAAATTCTTTGTTGAAATAGCAATATGCGTATAGTCTGTTCACCCCTAATTATACATATATACATACACACTTACGACGTCTATATGTAAGTAAAAAGGTAACCGTTCGACATTTACCTGATAATTTCTTGATTGAAAAAAAATTGGATCCGAGACCTCATGCACAGTAACTATATCCACCAACACTGCATCACTGAGGCAGACAATATTTAGTTCGTCTAAATATCATTAAATCAAGTCATTTTAATACGTAGTCGGCTTTCGATCGGCCTGTACTCAGAATGACAAAGAGGACTTCCTCATTCAGGACTCTAACCAAACGAAGCCCAGCAAAGCAATTTCGATTAAGTCGGCCATTGAATTTGTATAAGCTTGTATTAAATATCTCACATTCCAAATACAAAAATAATATAACGATAGGTAGATAGTTATTTTATTTAGTTTGAAATAAGAACACTTTGAGTTAATTATACGACTACCATCTTAGGTTCCCTGGGACCGTGGCTGCTGAAAAGCAACCGAAACGTCGACAAAGGGGTTAATGTAAACAGATTTAATAGCTTTTAGGCAGTGTTTTTTTTAAATAAGCTCCAAAAAGACCATATAAAATAGTTTTATTTTTATATAGAAAAGTCGCTTAACTGAAACTAAAATAAACCACCTCGATATAATCAAGTCAAAGTCAAAGTCAACTATCATTTATTC
The DNA here is from genome assembly GCA_930367265.1 of Catocala fraxini. Classification (NCBI taxonomy): domain Eukaryota; kingdom Metazoa; phylum Arthropoda; class Insecta; order Lepidoptera; family Erebidae; genus Catocala; species Catocala fraxini. The sequence continues at coordinate 9,806,521 of OV884038.1, forward strand.
ATTTAGGTCACAAAGTAAAACTTATGAACGTCAAAATATATAGGTTAGTGAGTTTACTAAGTTACTGAAGCTACATTTAGGTTAGTTGCTAGGTTCAGACAAAGGGTTGAGCCTATGAGAAGAAACCTGCAAGAAACTCACGGCCACTCTTTTAAATCGCCAATTAAATATAATTTCAGAATTTTACAACTCAGATTGTTCAAGGTGTTGCAGTCATTATGCCATATACCACTGAAAATTAAAAAATTAAGATAATAACAATGATAACTTAATATTATTATAGAGATGAAATAATTTGAGCTAAGTTATTTTTTTTTATATAAATCGAAAATAGACAGTAGGATGGTATGATGGCGCATACACTTACACTTTGTGACTACTAAATTACATTACTACATTACTAAATTGACTTATAAGTAATACAGATCTTTGAATCCTGTATGCAACAAGCAACTAGTTCCATGATTTTTTGTCATTTATATAGTCGTTGACTGAATAATAACCCTTCCGAATAAGTTGTATGTTAACGTCGCTTTTAAATTTAAGCAATGGTAAATTAAATATATTTATAGGTAGTTTAAAAACGTATACGAGTCCCGCAAATGTACAATACATTTTTGATTGTTGTCGTTGTTATTGTTTACGTTATGGATATCACTATTCTTATTATATAAGTGAATATTATGTTTAATAAACATAATGTTAGCAAATATATATTGCGACGCAACAGTAAGTATGCCTATTTCTTTAAATCGATCTTTCGGGGAAACAGCACGCTTATGAAGAATAAAAATTGTCTCGATATCATCTGCCTTGCACCACAATAATATACCATAGGACATGACACTATGAAAGTAACTGAAATATACTAGTCTTGCAGTATCTACATCAGTAAGCTGTCTTACTTGCCGAATTGCGTATTCGGCTGTCCTAACTAATATTATGAAAGTTAATTTGAGTTTGTTTGTTTGTTACACTTTCACGGCTTAACTACTAGACCGATCTTCATGAAACTTCGCATACACGTTATCAGGGATACAGAAAAGGAGAAAGGTAACCTTTCATCCAGAAAAAGTACTATCCCCGAAGAAAAGAAATTTATTGACAAATTAACGCAAGCGAAGTCGCGAGGAAAATCTAGTTAAAACATAAATAGCTTTTTGTGACGTCTCTTACATTATACTTTACATCAAACATACGCCCATGGACTATCCGATCCCAAACCTTAATTTATCTCCCAGTCCTATTATTAACTATTCCCTATTGACGTTCAGAGTACGTGGGTAAATTAAGATGGAAATAGATTTCACATTAAAGTGAGTAAACTAATAATTGATCTAAATATATGTCTCTTGTTTTTAGAATAGATTACCTGATTCAATTAAATAATTATACCTTCATCGTTCTTGTTAATAAATATTCGACTGCTTACATTTGCCAGGGATCGTAGATGTGATTTCTGTGCATGAGGTCTCCGCTTAGTTTTCCGGATTGGGTAAAGTGTTTTTGAGTTTCTCTATCACGATATTTCCAGTAACAGAATGCGGTCTGAAACACTGTGCGTAGACACCAATAGACACGCTCTCTTATTTTTACCTACCTTTTCAGATATGTAGGCGTGAAATTATGGGTATGTAGGTATATAACTAATCATTGTTGATCATTGAAATACTAGTGTCACTACGAGAATATACCCTGTTGCTTTTATATAATTTCCAAATAGCTGTAAAGTTATACTCTCATTATCAAGTATAATTCTGAACTTTATATTGTATGCTTATTCATTAAGTGATTTATTAATTCAATTTAAAACAATATATTTTAAGTACACCTATGTTATATAATTGCAAAATTGTCAATAGTTGCAGTGACCTCGTTGACACTCATAGCGACAGTATAGGCAAAGTCTCAAGGGGGATTATCACACTTTTCCACTTCCATTTCTTTTTTACGTGCGGTAATGCTTTCTCGCATACCTCTCCGCGGCGCGACAGAGAGGTTATGTCGGGCTCACCGGGGAGAGATACCCCAGTAATACCGATTAAACCTACCACGGTATTCCTCGACATAACCATAGACGGGGCCGCGCGAATCGCTTTCACATGCAATCGCGACCCCGCCGACACATTCCCAAACGTAAATCAAGCCATAGCAACTCATAACTCATAACACAGTTTAGTAAAGTATGATTTAATTTTATAATGCACCTGAATGCTATACATATATTTTTTTTTGTTTTATTTGTTAATGTTTATACATTAATGACAAAACTTTTTTTAATCCATATTTTTCATTGTTAAACAATGAAAAATATGGATCAAAAAAAGTTTTATTTAATGTCAATGCTATTAATTTATGTAATTTTAGTACCATTATAATATCTATATAATGTTACCTACTATTCTAAAGAAATAGTTATGTTTTAGTTATATTCTATTGTATGTATATACCTATTAATCAAAAATAATTTGTTAAATTAGAATGTTAAAATTATCGATTATACTATACACATAATTAATTATATAATGCAATTAATTTTTAAGTTTGTCTCTCAGTAACCTGTGCATGTGGTGTTAACCTCTAATTAATTGTTACACTAACTAATGTTTCCATTGATTTTATTTTAAGTTGCCTATGTATAAGTGTAAACAGTTGTTGGTTAACCAAATAAATAAATAATTACATGTCATACATTTTGCATAAATGTATAGCATCCTGTCGCTTTACATGCTTACTTTAAAATGTCAAAGCTAATACACTTTGAATACATACGAAAACACAGAAGCTAATGAAATATTCCGTAGCTGTGCCACTCTGGTATAAGGTAATCCATTGGCACCGACCGACGAGGCCACGGGGAGCCACAAATTCCGTCTCGCCGAGCTCTCGTGTGACCACCACTACGGACCCCTAATAACGAAGCATGAGCAAAATAAATGTGAATTTTGGAGTTCCGTAGTGTAATTTAAAAATATAATAGTTTATTTTACATTGGTTTTATATTATTGCCTTTTGAAAACTATTATTAATAACTAATGCATACCATACAGGTAAAGGGAAACATTACATATCTGTACATATAATAAAATTGAAACTGATCGAAGTCTGTACAAGGAAGATATAAAAAAAAAATATGAAGGAGGGATCTTCATAAGAGTTTAAGCCAAAACAGTTACTTTAGCGTTTTATCTGTCTGTATGTTTGTATGCTCATCACGCAAAAACTACTACAGGAAATGAAATGGAATTTTCAGAGTTTTATTGCTGGACCTCTAATTTAAAATCTGGTGCATGTGTCTTGATCCGCCACCAGGTTGTGCATTACCTATTTATAAAGAAATATATTTTTATAATATATCTATAGATAGGTGGGTAGATAAATAATGATCGGTGCTAACTTCCAAATTTCACGCGTACACAGTCACAGGATGAGCTAGTGAGGAATAAATTTGTCTTATTTAAAAAGGGTCCTTTTATAACATAATATTTTTGGTTTACGAGTAAAGTTAGGATTACATTTTTGTGTAATGGCTTTTATACTTTTGAGTTGAATGATTCGTGTAATACTTAAAACGAATATGTAGTATGTTTGCTAACAGTTAGGGCAATCAGAGTGGCTAGTGCGAGTTTGTTCTACGTTAACGCGATCGACACGTTTATGACGTTCGGCGCTCCGATTGGCCCGCTGCAAGCTTTTAACCAATCAGAAAACCAAACGCGGTAAATGTTTCGATAGGGTTATCGTAATAACAAATCGCACGAGGCACCCTGATCTGGCTTTTTGGAACTCTAGACGTGACTCTACGTGTAACTTTTCGTTTTATCGCAAATTCCCGTAATTTTTATATTTTTGTTGTAAATGATATTGAATTTATAATTATATTCTTCAATTAATATTTTTTATTCTTTTCAATGCCGTCTCAATATCTGAACGCTGTTTAGTCAGTCATTAGATCTCATTCCATTCTATGACCCTTAAGCACAGTAGATACAGCAAGCGTAGTGTAAATCTACCATTCACCTACGTACTAACACGCTTCGGTTTTTTTCCAAAAAGTTACACAGTCTATTACGTCATTGTTCATGTTTATTATTATTTCTTGGTTCTGAGTCAAGCATTAAATTTTTGGCTTTATAAAGATGCTATGTATCATATAATTATAGAATTTTGTGATCACCATGTACATATACCGAATATAACAATTGCTGTTAAAGATAAAGGTGGCCTAATATCTGATATTATATGTATATGTATATATTAATTTTACAAGCATTTGACATACTAAAGTTAAATGTAATTTATAATGAGGAAAAAGACAATTCATGATGCAGAGCTAAAATCTGTGATCTCGACAAGCCGTGTTGTATTTTTGGCAACTAAGTTATTCATAAATTTTATATGAATACCAGAGTTATAATTTATAGTTACATGAGCTTTTACCTGCACCTTCACTCGATCCAGAATAACAGATTTTTCTGGATTAAAGCTTACCGTAAGACCTTTTCTGTAACCCTGACAACGTGTATGCGAAATTTCATGTAACAAACAAACAAAGTCACATTTGCATTTATAATATTAGTTAGTATTATGATTTAATATATCGCACTCTTAATAAAACAACGATTTATCTGGAAATTTAGAACTTGGGCAATTTGAACTCTAATTGTGTTTAAGTAAGAGTTCAAATTGCCTAAGTTCTAAATTTCGAGATAAATCGTTGTTTTATTAAGAGTGCGATGTACTTGTAACAAACAAACAAAGTTTAAAATCTTACTTCGATGTTCGATCAATCTGTGGCACGTTCGACGCTCTGGCTATACGATGAATCGGTGAATGAACAAATAAACCATTTCATCAAGTATATCGACCGTAAAATTTTTGACAGTAATACGTGTATATCAAAAATTGGAAAAGTTTAAATATTCCTTTTCATACGTCTCTCGTAAAACAATGTGAACTTGTATAAGCCGCTTTTACCAAAGCTTGTAGCGTGGAAATATATTTTAATTTATAACTTACAAAGCGCCGATTTTCTTATTGCAAACACATTTTTATTATAATATATGAATTGTAAATACATTTTATATTTAGAATAACTTTCGAAATAAGACATGCTCTTTATACAAATAGGCTTGTAAATACATTGTTAATATTTGAATCAACGTGTTATTTAATTTTACTTGTGTAGATCGAAAACAACATAACCTCAACATAAATTGAAACTAAAAACACAGCAGCTAACAGAAAACATACTGTATGATGTAGTCTTATTATAAAAGTAAGCAAAAATAACTTCATTTTTTTAAAACTAGCGTACCTGTGACATCACGTCTGTTTATTTAAAAAGCATGTCCTGCCCCAGATTTTAGCTTACTGAAACACAAATTACATCAAGCTAGAAGGCTTTAGCCATAAAAACGTAACAAACAGACAAATTTTCTTTTTGTTTTTATAATATCATGGATACGTATTTTTAACTAAACTCAGAAAAAAAGCAAGTTAAATTGAAATTTACCTATTGCGTATATTTCTTGGCTTCTCTGAGTCTTTCAAATATGGAATGAATTTTTTTTATATATCTCTTCTAATCTGAATATATTGTGCCAGAAATTTAAAGGAATGGAATGTATCTTCTCAAAGGGATGCTGAGACCATATTGTATGAACAATAAATATATCTTTAACATTAGATTTACCTGTAACTACAGCTTTTTAGAATTATTAGGCTCCATTTCTTCTCGTGACATAAAACTAAGGATTCCTATGGTTCTGCTTGAACGTGAAGTCTCGGATTTAATTTTCAGGTCAGTCAAAATGGTAAAAGGATTTGGCTGAGGAAATTCTTAGCCGTAGGACAATAGGCTTACCGTATGGTATATGGCCTATAAGCCTTTTGTCCTACGACTAAGAATTACCTTGTGGAAATGCAGAATAATTTATGTAGAAACTAATACAAAGCTAACAAAATATATGGTAATTAAATCTCTGTACGAGAATACACAGGCGTAAATCTATAGATGGATAATTTAACTCTGACAATAACACATATTGGATACTTACGTTTAATACTGAAATGTAGGTTTGAACTTAAAGCTTATTGCCGTACTTACCTATTCCTAGTTAATCCAACTGACTCGACATTGAGTGCCAATCATCGGTGAATTTTGATTACACTTTACATATGTAACTTTGGATAATCCTAGGGATAGGCCCTTCAGAAGATTACAGTCGCTTAAATTGAAACTAATGACGCCAAAGTCTCTGATTGGATAAGTAGAGCAATATCTAAAGTCGGGCTCTTAAAGTTAGATTGAACGTGAGTGGGTTTGTATGCGAGGCTCGAAATACAAAGGTTCATCCCTTATATTAAACGGAGAATGAGTCGCTTACTTCGAAAATTTTGCTAGAAGTAATTAGACTAGTCGTAGTGTAAACTAATTAATTCGTAGTTTAAGATACTACAATGCTAGTAATTATTTTATACGGCATTTTTTTAGAAAATCATAAGATTACTATGGCGATAAACAGAACCTGACGAACAAGATGTGGAGTAATTTTTAAAGTGGTGATTTAATCTTTTTCAATATATACCTAGTCTTGCCATAAATATTGTTACAAGGAAAAATCTTTTATTTTCTATTGCTTAGAACATTTGTTTCTGTAATGTGTGTTAGTTTATATATTGAGATAATAACATTAAAAATATATGAAGCTTATTCAAAATTATCTCCATTCAATACAGTCCTATAAACGTTGAGGCCATTTATGAATAGAAACACGCACTCTCTTCACGGAAAATTCTTCATTGCCAATCTTATGGATTGTTTTAGGAACTGCAAATTATCATGGCGTTTATAGTATACCATACTCTCTAAAACTGACCATAAATTATAATCCAGCAGATTAAGATCGAGAAGAGAACCAAATCGTTCGTTTCCAACCACGCTTGGAAGGATCGAGCTTTATGACCCGGTGCGGACTCTTGCTGAAAGGAGCATTTTTGGTTATGGAACATGGTGTTGTTAAGAGGATAACCGCCTTCTCACGAATCGTATTTTGATATACTTGTGCCGATGTTCTGATACCTTTTTCACAAAAATATGGCTCTATCACTACTTGATAGCTAACACCCCATCAAACCATCACTGAAGTCGGATAATGTCCGAAGAGCTTTGAGCATAAACTCGGTCATTCTGGTTTTTAAAACATTGCTCAATAGTAAATAAATTTTTCGGCAGTAAATTTCAGTTCCCTTTGCGTACGGCTTAAGAAGTTGTTTTGATTTTACTACCCTATTCCTTTTTAAATAATCCGTTACATAATGACCAGTGCATCTCTTATAGGCTGCAAGTTCAAAGTCATCTTTTAAAATACGCAATATGATTCTAGCTTTATGCATTTCCTGAGATAAAATCTTTTGCTTTCTGACAGTATTTTTCCGAATTATTTCCTTCACTGATTTGGTCGCTTTTTTCTTAAGAATGCTTCGTGAAGGTCTAGATCTTTTTCTGTCACAAACAGAGAAGGTTTCATTTGTACATATCAATAGCCTAGCACACCAACATTTGACTAATACCAAGTGGATGGAGAGTTTCAGAAATTGCATTTGGCTCTATCTACTTTGCGTAATGCTATCACAGCAATTCAGTTCTCTTTATCACCCCACTCCATTTTAATATCACAAAAATATTTAACACCGATTGGTGCGAAAATGAGAAAACACAATAAGTATTTATATAAGACTGACAGATTCCAAATTCATATGTAATATTATGTTTTTTATTCATTGTAACAGTATCTATTTATGGCCAGACTAAGTAATCATAGCGTTCATGTCAGCTTTTGTGAGTCATGCAAAAATTTGAGATTATTAACAATTTGTCATGTTCTTTTTTTACATATATTATTTTATTTGTCATCATTTTAATGTGCTTGGAAAGCTACTAAAATTTACCTGGCATTTTTTTTATGCAAAGCATGTGGCTTTGACTTGATTTTACCTCTATTTGATGCACATACGTATTGTAAACAATATTTAATTCCCCAAAACATAGTTATACGTGCTCCATATAGTAATAGATTCACAGCAATCCATACGGCATTGCACACAGCTATTATACACATATTTTTTAATTTTTTTTCACGTTTGGAAATGCGTGACGCATTCCCCTCGCGGGGGCGGGCGGAGGGGTTATGTCGGACTCGCCGGGGTAAAAGAAGATGTTAAGATGATAAAGTAGAGGTAAGTAGGAGAGATACCCCAGTAATACCGACTAAACCTACCACGGTGTTCCTCGACAAAACCACTATCGACGGGGCCGCGCGAATCACTTGCGCATGCGGTCGCGACCCCGCCGAGGTTTCGGCCCGCCGTATGAAACGGCAGGCCACTACACGAAAGACCTACTCTATAGGCACATCTAAAAACTCCCTACTGTCCCCCCTAGAGGGGAGACGGACTCGACACAGAGGCGCGCGTGGGAACACGCACGCCGCCTCTCGGACCTGGTGCTGAACGGATGGCGGGCAGGCCCACAAAGCCCGCCACCCCCAGGTCAATCCCCAGGGTGGCTGGAGGTCGTCTCGCACCCGCCGGCGCCCGGCTCTGCGGTTGGGAAGAGGGTTTAAACGCTCCCTCTCCCGCTCCGCCGCCTACAGCTATTATACACAAAAATAAGTTAAGATAACCCGATGCAATTATACTATTGCAGTATGTTACGCTTCTAATTTTTTTTTAAACTTAGTACATATTTGCCCGTCTTTAAGATCAACACGAGATCTCACGATCAGTAGTTGCGTAAATCCTTACACTTATTCCTCTAGATCCATAAATAAAGCATATTATAGAACGTTATTATAAAATTCAGATACATCTACAAGAATAAAATTCAATATCCTTATTGCATATATTTTCTAAGGATGACGGCTTTTCTCGATTATTTTTTATACATTTTACGGTTTAATAGACAGTAATGTAATCTGAGTGCTCTTTGTAAAAAATAACTTGTTGAACACAACTCGAGACTTTATTGAGTTTGCAATAATATAATTCATGAGTATGCAGAAGCGAGGTAAAACTACTGTTATTTTACAAGAGGTTTGCCAAGCGTGCTTGGGTAAATATACTAGTAAAATAGCAACGCAATACGATAGAAGCAAAATACATACTTATGCCACTAGATCAAAGGAGACATGTTTCTTAGCATACACACAGATTGTAAAAGAAACGAAGCCATTGTAACTACAACAAAATATCATTAAGCACAGAAGAAATGGTTTCACGTAGTCTTTATAAAAGAGGGGAAAGAGGTGCTAGATCATTTTGTGTATTGAATCGTTATCAAAAGATTTAAGCTAATCAACAAAGGAAGCAGCGATAGCGTAATGGGTGACCGTTAAACTACCAGGCAGTCTCGAGTGTCATGCCAAGGCATGAACCTCTGCCTTTTCGAAGTTATGAGCGTATTATGGTGAAGGAAAACATCGTGAGGAAACCTGCATGTCTGAGAGTACTCCATAATGTTTTTGAAGATATGTGAAGCCTGCACTGGGCTAGCGTGGTGGACTATGGCCAAACCCTATTCACACTGAGAGGAGGCCCGTGGCCATCAGTGGGACAGTTTATGTATAGAGCTGGTTGCAAGCTAAACTGTTCACAATACGTATGGATTCATAGATGTTTACTGTAATATATTTATGTTTACCCACATAAGAAATTATAATGTAAGTGACCTAATATAAGCGGACACATTCTTGTAACTGGCCAGTTGGTAATACCATAGACTTAGAATATTTTCGACTAATACACACTTCAAAAAAAGTTCGCGTTCATGGCAAAAAGGTCTAATATTTTTTAATAGCTAATATATTTAAAATTATTTATAACGTTTGTGTTCTTTATTAAAGAATACATCATTCAAATGTAGAAAACATAAAATCTTCTTTTGTTTTTTATATAAAAACGAGGTCAATGATAAATTACCCTCATTATTGTTTCTGCCTGAAAGCTGATTTCAATTTCTTTAAAATTGTTTATTTAAAAAATGCCAAGTTGACTGCCTGAATTCTTGTAAGCAAGAATAGTGTTATTGCGTGAAGAAGAATATTCTACAAAGCAAAGTGCAGCCAGAGTCTCCGTTTCTCAAGCCTGCGTCGTTACTTCCCTGCAGAGTTACAGGAGCATGGGCAACCTAGCTGATCGACCTCGCAGTGGCCGCCCGGCAGTCCTTAGTGATGTTCAAAGGCGCTACATCAGACTTCTTCCCACCCGTGATCCAATAATTAACGCTACCAAACTGAGATTAGAGCTGACAGCTGCTACCGGACTGGATATTAATACTCAGACCATTCGTAATTGTGTACACCACTTTAGATTACGATGACGCAGATCCTGGCGAGCACATTTAAATACACGGGAACGACAGCGACGTAGATTGCAGTGGCCCAGGCAGTGTCAAAACGATGAAGACCAAGAAGAACATGTCTGGCGTAATTATCTTTTCTTTGACAAAACACGGATTAGTACGAACCCTGATGACCGACGTGTCCCAGTTTGGAGACGGCCTGGGAATTCCAAAAGGCAAAGAACTGCCACTGGAACCTTTTAGCAAGGCGGCAAATCGGTATCTTTTTAGGGTAGAATAATGATTGGAGCTCGAACGCCTTTGATCCCGTACCAAGGCTCCATGACAGCTAATTTATGCTAGTTGCCATGAATAACAGCTACTTTAGCTGTTATTGATGACATCATCAGACCATTCAGGATAATTTATGTTAACCAATTCGTGTTGGTCGACGATAATGCGCCGGCACATCGGGTTCAACGAGTGAGCGCTGCTTTCCGGAAGTGCGAAATCACGCGACTGGCCTATTGGCTTTCCGGACTTTCTTCCACTTTCCTTTCCCAATCGAGCACGCATGGCGCGCTCTCAAGTGAACTGTTTGGAATCATCAGCCACCTCCAAGAACACTGACAGAGATCAAGGAAGCCGCCATTCAAGAATGGGACAGCGTACCACAAGAAGTATTGGACAACTTGATCTACAGCATGCCCAAGAGGATCTCCGCATGCGTTCAAGCCAGGGGAGGAGTCGTTTTGTATTAAATTAGTAAATAAAAGCATGTAAAATAAATAAAATTATTCACTTTCATCAAATCTTCGCATTTCTTTAAATTACAAATTTCACAAAGATTGAAAATCTATTTAATTAAAGAAAATCAAAAGGAATATAAATTTTCAAATTAAAATTGGGTTTTTTTAAAAGTTAAAGCAATAAATAATGCATTCATTAATTATATTTTTACACGTGAAAAAATATCGCAACTTTATCAAGTGAACGCGGCCTTTTTTTATGTGTGTATACGCTCTCTATAGATCTCCGCCTTTCAATTTGTTCCCAACTACAAATAACTTATTTACCTGTTTCCCAAAGTAATAAATACCAACTAATAAACAGAGTTCCACGCACCGCAAATATGGAAATCTTCTGTTGCTTCATTTTGTTTGCCTCTGTAATAATGATTAGTTTATTTTACATTTATAATTGAGAAAATATTTTACGGCTCATCCGCTGAGATCTAGAAGACGATACTAATAAAAAACAATCCAGACCAGTGTCACAAATAATATCGATAAAAGATGTAGTTCTCTACTCGTATAGCGCGAGAGACATATTTATGCCATCAGCACAACATGTTTCTTAAGAAATTCCAGAACTCCGCGCACACATACAACATAAGTTTATTTTTCTGCGATATTTATTAGGAAGAAGTTGCTCCTCCAGTACAGGTGGTCCTAGTTTATCGAAGATAGAAAGTATACGGTGCCGTCCGTACGCTTAAATTAAATAATTTTATGAGCTAAAACGTTGTGTATTACATGTCGTCCGCAGTCACAAGCCTGCATTTTCTGTCCAAACATAAATTAATACGCACCACATCTGCCAAAGTCATGGTTTTCCTTTTACGACTCCATTGACCCTTACATTGCATTTTTTAATTTCACTGAGTAGTGAAGCAGACACCTCGGCAAATACTTTTACATAAACGGGGATAGGATAACTTGATAATGAACTTCTTTTCTTACAGAAATAGGATAGTTGGTAATTCTCTTATTTTTCCTTTTATAAGGGATCACTTTATTAAAATGACTATACTATAATGTATGATGAGAAGTATATAAAACATAAAATAAATTGAAATCTGTATTCATATAAGTAATTGGTATTATTTCTAATCAATGGTCAAAAATATGAGATGTCTTGCAGAGAAAGTTGTTTTGAAATAAGGCTTTTCTAATTAATTGTATTTATTACAGAGTTTTAAGATTGCCTACCAGTTCTATCATCAACTTCTAGGTAATATATTTTCTATTGGTATTCGCGCTTGATAGACTTATCATCTTTAATTTAATTTGTCCTAATTGGCTCATCCTCGGCTACATAGAAGATAACTAGTACAATATTGTACTAGTATACAATCATATATTAAACACATTTCTACAGGAGTGTAGTTATAAGATAATTCTTGCTATCCTTTGTGGGATTACACAAAGCGGCATCCAAGTATCTATGAACCATGGACATTAATAGAATTTCTATATATATATATAATTATATGAAAACACACAAAGTAAATATACACAACACAAATAGTAAACAATACAAATGTAAAAATTATAGCGATTATGTAAGGCACGATCATTGTAAAGGTACCAAAAATATTGATGATACATAAATTTGATTTTTATTCTATATATCTTACAAACTATTCTTCTGGTTGCTAGTAATAGCTTACATTTTTAAAGTCTGCTAAATTTAATTCGTATACATTAAAGAACTGATATTTTACGAGAAAATAACACAAAAGCAAAAGAAAAATTGTTAAACAAATCTATATCATATGCAACAAAACTTTTACTGCACACCATTCAGTGGTTACGGTGAACATTTAGGTAAACTCGTAAAATAAAACAAGTTATATGAAGAAACGTTCGCCAGGTTTTTGGTTTCCTATACGAGTTGGCTTCATGAATAATTCAGCCGAAGATCGGATGTCGCTTATCGAGTGCTATGTCGGGTCGAACGAAAAGTGATTTATGGGAGTGCAAGATTCGTCACACACGTATTCGTATTTCATGTATGGTAGGCAATGTGTTTTCAAGGCAATTTTGTAAAAGAAGATTATTGGGGCGTATTGAGTGGTAAGAACTAGAAGGAAATCGAATGATCTAATCATGGTTTTTACGTGAATAACTCATCGAATAGGGAAAGAAATGATGAGCTTCTGTTAGTTTAGTTTATTATAAATGCAATTTTAACTTTGTATGCCTATTACTTCGCTGCAGCAGCATCTGTTGAGCTGATTCAGCGGTGCTGAAGCAAGTAAAGCAAATATATTTAGTTGTTACTTGGTGGCAATCAAAAACACAAATATAAATTAATCCAGGGGGATCCCTGCTCCTAGGATAGCAAAAGTTGGGTTTTCTTAACGATCTTATTATTTTATATAAGTGACTTGCATTGCAGATTAAAATCTGGCTACATAAATCAGGCACTGCACCATCCGAACAGCAATAGAAAAAGTACCTATGTACTTTCTATTGTTGCACTTGTACTTTTTCCAGTCATACCCAATCAAATTATTATACACATAGCATTCGATCATGCTCTTTTAACATGTCTAATTTAGGAATGTCAGACATAATTAAAAGCTGATTGTGTCTGACTAGCGGTATGTCGCTACGACTCAAAATGCTAATATTACTCAGATGTCAATGTTATATACGTTTAAACAAGATATCGGCTCAAATATGTTGCAGTATCCTGGGAATACGCTGCGAGTTTCCAGCGGTATGCGGTACGGATTTGCGGAAACACGGTGACCCGAAATCCGATGAGCGTTGGTTAGTCTGCTTTAGGCTGAGGTTTATCTGATACCTAAATAGCTGTTTATTTAAACTACACTAACATGTGTGTTCACTCATATTCTCTTACTTTTATCTCACCAATATTAGAAATGTTAAACTTTGTGAAGATGTTAGTCATTGATTGAAATATACTTTGATTTCTATATGTATCCCATGAGGCTAATATGGATTAAACTGTGAGAAGATATTATTATAGTTTTATCTATCTATCTTTTAAGAATGTCTACGTAAAAGTAAATTTGTCTAAGACGCGCACTGTGTGCCACAACGTGATAGCATCGTGAAATGTAGCAAAAATACTCTACTCAAATAATCATGTTGAAAGCTGCATGGAGGTATGTAACTCTCTTCAAAGTTAAACATGAATCTGAAAGAATATATTTATGGGGTCAGCCTGTGCTATAAATAAATCTTCCAAATGCCATAGGTACATGAAGAGCGCAGTGAGCTCATTAAGTTATTAAATACAACTTCCTAGAGGACACATCTCAATCGAATCATTTGCAACACGAGTTTGAGTGCATGCTTTCTAATTCACTTAGCCTAAGCCAGGTGATTACTGTAACGACATGACAATTGTTAAAACGTGCAATATTAATAGTAGCGTAGTACACCCTTTTAATATAAAAAATTGCATGTACTCTAACGCGTAGTACAAATAGTCTAGTTGAGATGTATCCTCTAGTATGTTAATACTACAACCCATTGATTTTATGATGGATCTTTACTTTTCTCTTTCACTGACGCTCTTGTTTCTTACGCTGTACCTTTGGTGGTAACTACCACCGGGGTAACAAACAGGAGCGTTCCTCGCATGGTGGTAATTGGTAACCCACGATTAATTCTCCTGTTTCTGCTCCTGTTTCCTATACAGCAATTACTTACCACCAGGCAAATCGTACACGCACTAACCCTCTATACCTTTCTAATCATCATTAGCTGCCTTGCATACAACAAGCAAAAGGAATGGTGATCAAGTGCGTTACAAGTAAATAATCAATACAACATTTTATTTAAAGATATTATTATTTATTGTGAGTAACTGGTAAAGTATCTTGCACAAAGCAACTTTCTAGAGCGGAAAGGGACAATCAAGTTTTTATCACAAGCTAATGGATTGTTCCTCGGGGGGTAGAAAGAAAATAGTTCTGTTTCTTTTATTTATTCTATTAAACAAGTGAATTATTTATTAGAATTTTGAAACTACTAACATCGGTCTAGTATCTCTTAATGACTACAGATTTTCTTTTTCTTTAATCGGAAATTTATATTGAAGTTAATATAAATATTTGAATTTGAATTTGAGATTGTCCTAGAAGTTTGTCAACAATATACCTAATGTTGGTTAAATGGTAAGAAAATTAAATTAAACAGGTCCATATAAAATAAACATTAACCTCCATAATAGTTTTGCGATATCCGTGATTACACATAACAGATGTATTCAACTTGTTTACCTTAGCATATAAGATATAAAGTAATATTTTGTTGATTAAATTCTGGTAAAGTACTATGTCATCCACATTATCATATATTATGATATGTATTACATATTATATATGTCATCCATATATGTACTTCCTATTCTTTTGTTAAAAAGCAGCGATAGCCTAGTGGGAAACCGTTGGACTGCCACGCAGAGGTCTTGAGTTCAAACCCAAGGTGCGCATCTCTGACTTTTCGAAGTTATATGCGTATTAAATAGTTATTTATCGCTTGCTTTAACGGTCAAGGAAAACATCGTGAGGAAACCTACATCTCTGAGGTTCTCCATAATGTTCTCGAAGATATGTAAAGTCTGCCAACCCGCACTGGGACACCACGCACACCCTTCTCACACTGAGAAGAGTGCCGTGCCCAGCAGTGGGACAGTTTAATACAGGGCTGATATTATATTCTTTTGTTGTAAAGAACAAAGTTCGTCTCTACAAATAGTTTCTCGACTTCGCAAACATTAAAATAATGGAAGCAAAGCACACTTCGACTCGGTACAACTGTCTTGATTCCGTATTAGGAGGATAGTGGCAATTTAAATTATGAAAAGAAAAGAAAATATCTACCTTTTTATATGCCATGAAAAGCCACTCTCAGTGTGATGGAGATTTTAATATACGATTTATTAATTTATTAATTATTTGAGAATTACACAAATAACTGTTCTGAGCGGCATTTAAATCCACAACAGTTAACGTCGCAGCAGTAGAAACGTCACGTCACGTGTACGTCATAACAAACTGACCTACTGCTACACATGGAAGTGTATATTTTAATAAGGATATTCACCGAATAAATCATTTGTCAAAAGATTTTATATCCGTAAAATTAATGAAAAATAACCCAAAAATCTTCTTTTTTAAGGAAAACGGTATTAAGGACATTGATATTAATATTCGTACGTGACTTTTTGTTACGCTTTTACGCCTTGACTACTCGGCAGATTACCATCATATTCCGCATATTGTCAAGGGTGCCGAAAAAAATAAGAAACCTTAAAAGAAGTAGGTTGTGTTACCGAGCAAGTGAAGGCAAAAAATTGTATTAATATAAACAATACCTTTTTTATCAATATAAAAATTTGTCACAGTTATCACTGATGATTGTAACGTCCCGGGTTTGACAATCAGGTCGGTCAAAATTATATTAGAATTTTCTGTAGGACATTTAATTTTATCGCTAGGCAACAAATCGTATTGTATACAGAAATTTGAAAAGACCTTCAGTTTGATGTCTTTGCAATTGTGTTACCACTAATGTAATTCATCACAGATGACGTTTTACCGCCAAAAATAGATTAATACATATATTTTAAGGAGGATCTTTTAAGTCGTATTATATAAATAAAAAGCTTCTTAAAATGTAAACATTCATAATTATCAATATAACTTTGTAATAAAGCAAAGTATAATGTTACTTCATAATACTGAAACATTATAATGGGAGTGTAAAAGGAAAACACGAATCACCGCCACCATTAAACGAACAAATTACTTAGTCATTTTCGTAAAATATTTTTCACGTTGGTGATGAAAACCATTGTTCAACTACTTTTTGTTTTTCTAAAACACTGTGTAAATTATTGTGTAGAGATTAAATTATTTCTTGTTGTACCGTTATATTTCTCTATAATAGAATATCTACGTGTTAAAATGTATTAAAGAAAATGTGTTTATCTTATAAATACCTATAGACCACAGCGACATTCTGGTTTAATCCTAAGTTTTCGGACAACTGGGGCCCCCACTCTGAGAACTTCCTAAAAAGATCTTTCTAGAGTGGAAGTACTTAATTCAAAACGCAAATGATCTAGACTTGTGTATTTGCGATAAATAGGATTTCTAGGCTCTTTAAAAAAGGACTGTGAAATGGATACCAGTAGCCTTTGTTCCTTGCGCTGGCAGTGCAGTCTATTTCTTAAAACGGTTGACTAGTGACATTCCCGGTATTAGAATCACTCATAGCTTACGAAAACGGATTACTATTATACAATTACTGCGTGCATAATTGACATCATGGAACGATACGCGAGGTTGATCTACATTATCATCGTCATGCTCCTAGATGGATTTTCCATATATGTACCTATATATCCATTTACAAAAAGTCGGAATAGTAACGTAAAGCTGTCGGTCTCGGATATTAGCAAAATTTGTGGCAGTCAATAGGTAAGATCCATGACAACCCACCATCCCTTAATTATCCTGATATATGGTCTAACCTTAAAATATTGTTCTCATTTTGAGTTGCTACAGACATCGTAATAAACAGGACTGGATAGTATTCAGTCAAATCTCGTCCAGTTCTACACATAATGATATCCAAAAGAAATACTTTACTAGCTGAAGGGATGGGAGATATTTCTACAGTGCATTTAGCAACTTAGAACATGAGGATGATACGCAAAGGCTTAATCGTATCAATACTGTAGGAATAAAATCAAATGTCCGACTTGTTTACCAATGAATGTAACAGTTTAAAAAAGGCAAACCAAACGCTCGCGAAATTTGAGGCAGGAAAAGGTTAGAGAGCCAATACAACTGTCAATATTGGTTACATAGGCGTGAATGGTTCGGGCATAGCAAACATTGAACTAACAGGCCAATCTAATCCAATCGATGTCGAGTGTTCGTACGTGTGTGATTATATAGGCAATATATAGTTCGGATAGAAGATACGTGTAATACTCATTATATTATGTTCAATCTGAAATTAATAAGCGGCAAACCAACCAAAAGAATTGAACGAAAATGCCAAATTGTTGATGTTGATGTTGATTGATTATTGAATGCAATAATCATCGTCATCAGACGATGATTATTGCATTCAACGCGTGTAACATGATTTAAATATTAATAAGATACTTAGCACTAGCTAAAGTATAATGAAAAGTCTGGAGCATTCAATTCCAGGTGAGTCGACGCACTAATGCGGCTTGAATGCAAATGACTGACACAAGCCACCTGCACTTGCTCTGTGTCACCTGGATGATTATGCGCGCATGTAAACAAGTACTCTGTATCACCTGGATGATCACTCGCGCATGTAAGCCCGTGTCTGCTACTTAAGTCTTATCCATGTTACAATAGCTAGTAAATTAGTTTCTCTCGTTTTTACTAACTTTTAACTTCTTGTCGTAACATATAAAACTCATAAAATAGTGTTCATAATTATTTTCTTTGAATTGAAACACACTATAATAGAAGAATTAATCAAAATGTATCTGTTTATACAATAAATATTTTCATTCCATTCCAGTCCTCAAAACTAACGCTCGCAACAGAAAATGATAAATTTCTTAACATTTTTTAACAACGAAAGCAGCTGGAGTGCAAAATTTCACATTTCTATATCAAAAGATTGCGGAGAGAATATCGTTTGATGGCTGGATAGCCCGAAGTGATTCCGTAAGTGTTCCATTTCACCAATTTGGGCCATACTATAAAATGTATGTCCAAACTCGTGTGCACTCTGCATCCCAAATGACGCCGGAACGTGTAACCTACGAATGAGTTTGCAATAATAGACTTTTTGTTGATTTTACTGCACCAGTATAATTTATATTTTTCAATAACCCCATTTCTTAGCGGGTTGTTTACCACGATAGTAATTAACTAAACAAACAACACTTTTAAATAAATTTCTTAATGATTAATTTAGGGGTTAAACACAACAAAAAAATTAAACAACGGATCCTAATCGAGTTGGTAAGTATCAAGACATAAATAAACATTAGGTGCATTATAGATTTGCCGGATGTACGGCCCTAGTCGCCGGTTAAGGCTGCGTTAGTTTTGCGATTTATATATACAATATACAATTTGTATAATATATATTACTGTAGCATTATTTATACAAATCGCATAAGTAAAAAGTCAATTCACACACTAGAATATTTTTGAACTACAAATATTGCTGTTGGACTCATCCTAAAATTTCTTTCGATTTTGAGATAAATTTATTGTGTAGCTCTGCTGTAAACATCTTTTATATTTTTACTATGGTCAAATAACGCCTAATCCAATGCAATATGATAATGAAAGGCCTTCAACGTAATACAACAGGCACTCATACGATCTTAAAAATAATATCCTAGAATAATAAATTGTAGTTCCAAAAATAAACCTGAAGCAAAGTGGCAACTGGAAGGTTCAGATTAGAAACGTGTCTGATAAAAGGTAGACTCGTCCCTTGTCACATTAGGAATGAATACATGATTTACCTTTTTACATCTCTGCGAATAATATTCTAGTAAGTAAACATACAAGTATTACATGTTTTTGTTGTAAGTGCGATAGAAATGATTTATAGTTTTTATGATACCGTACGAAAGTAAGTATTTAAATTTGAATAATATCTAGTTATAGGAATACGAACAGTGTAACTTATCTAAATCTGCCTGGTTGCCATACCTTGTAGAGTTTATAATGAAACCCAAGAGACATCTCAATAATCTCGTTAAAAGTTTTAATTACACCAAAGATGTGACAAAGAGTTTATAAAGTAAGCTTTCAGTCAGATCTTTAGTATAAGTTTTTGTACGGTTAAAGACAAAAGTGGAGTGGCATCGTAAGGTACACATTCGCATACTGATCCGAGCGAATATCTTTGTGTGCGTGATGTTTTAACGCAAACAATAAAACATTATTCAATATAATGATAGTAGGTGAAGTGTGTCATGCGCATGTGTGCAAGGCGAGACAAAAACGAGTTATTGTATATAATATAACTATAATAAATAACTATCCCTTATATTCAACAACAGTGTCTCTGTTAGTCTGCATTTACAATTAATGTTTAAATTTGCCTATTGTATCGCAGGTTGCGATAGCGGAGCGGTCGACGAGTCTTCTCACTTCATCACTAAAATATAATGACGGTGGTGGTTCAAATCCTGGAGTCCTCTTCTTCTACTTTTGTTTTTTATTACCGAAATTTTCAAATAATAAAGATAAACGTTATTTTTCTCTACTTATTACACTAGTGATAAATAAACACAAAATATGTGTTTTTAGGAATGAAACTAAAAATTAAATTATTTTATTATTATAATAATTATTACTTATCAGAATTAGTTTAATTACTAAAAGATCACATTGTGTTTTTATTTTTAATAAATAAATAAATCATGAAAATTATAATTAAGAAAAACAAAATTTTATTTAATTTATTACTATAATATTTCATTATAAAAAACAATGTCAAAATATGATTACCGAAAATAAACGTTTATTAAATTTTTCGTAAATGTTTCAATACTAGATATATGTATAATAAAAAACATCTTTAGTCTTTATTATTTAGATTCATTTTACTTACAAATAATATTTTAGAATTAAAATGACAATTGAGGTTATAGCTTTATTATTATTTTTCACAAGGAAAAGAGGATTGAAACTTAACCTCAATTCTAACATCGTCAACCAGCACGTCCTCTATTTGAAACAACTTTGTATAATATTTAGTGTGACCTCCATTGTTGTTAATACAGCTTAAGAGACGTGTATGCATGGAGGTCACAATATTAGCATATATAGTTCGCAACGGTCTCGTCGGTATGATACCCTTTGATTCATAAGCATTCACCATTCATCTTCGCTGAGTTTGGTTAATAAGAAGCGGTCTTCCACTTCCGGCCCGACTTTTTAAGCCTAAACGATTTGAAGAAGAAGGGATCTACTTCAAATCGTTTCATTCAACGAGTTACAGTATTTCTCTGAAATAAAATAATAAATCTTATGACATAATCGTGGACAAAGATTCCTTAACAGCGAAATCATAAATCACAATATCATAACATAATATTTAAAAATAACTTACTCTTAGAGTTTAGTCCAATTTCGTCGGCAATTTAAGATATATTAAGGCCATAATCATGCCATATATTTGCCCTGGATTCAATATATATATTAGTATGCATTTTAAATTTAGACATTCAATCAAAATATAAAAAACTGATTGCAAATATAATGAAACAAACTCTCGTAACAAAGATTACCAACCAACAACATCACATAATTCTATTCAAGTGAGAAATTATTATATTATTTTAATCGACCCTCTTCTTTTGAGAAACTGCGGTTTAAATAAGTAACAAGTCATCGAGGCTTCTAATTTAAGAAAAAAATACAATAAGATTATCACTTCCTGGGGATCGAACCAACAAGCGTTACATTTTAGATCGCACTATTACCAACGTAGCTACAACATCACTTAGTTGTTTATTTGAAATTAATACTCACAATCATAAAAAAAACACAGGCGACAGTATAAGTGAGGCGGAATTATGTGTATCTGTGCAATGATTTTATTGAAAAAGGTCGTAAGTACAACTTGTTGTGATCCTATCGCTTTTTAATATTGCTACTCGACTTTTGCACCTGACCGGACACATATAGACCCCATATTTTGCCAACGTTATTTTTGAGTCCTACACAATAGACTTACGATCGCAGAAAACACATTAGTTTTAAGCACTTAAACTTAAAAACATACTTAGCTGTCTAAAATAAGTGTAGTTCACCTTTGGGGTCTATATTTCTTTAATTTTAACGTTTGTAGTTCTTATCCAAAGCACATAACCACCTTCAGTTGACTTTAAAATGTGCTATGATAATCACTCACAGCATACGAGGGTAAAAATACAATCCATCATAGTTAAACCCTAGGCGTTTTATTTGTATGCTGAGCCAGGCATCAGGCGGCCGTTCACCGTCTGTGGTAATTAATAAAATCGATTCACTCTCTGCGGTTAGATGGATAACGCTAAAATTACTTAGTTGACATGTAAGACATGTTACATATTATAACTGAGTGTTGTACAATGCTCATCCTAATATAAATTTGTTTGTTTGTTGTGCTTTCACGCCTTAACTAGTATACCGATCACTATGAAATCTGGTATAGATGCTTTTGCGTGTATAGGGTAGACATATCCATAAAAAATGCATTGCTTAGTGTTAAATTTATTGATAAAATCTTCATTAACACGA
The DNA here is from genome assembly GCA_930367265.1 of Catocala fraxini. NCBI lineage: Eukaryota > Metazoa > Arthropoda > Insecta > Lepidoptera > Erebidae > Catocala > Catocala fraxini. Next base: position 9,828,933 of record OV884038.1, read on the forward strand.
GCGAAGCTACGGGCAAAATCTAGTATTAAATAAAAATTTATATTTGGCTCATTGCAATGTGTCAATACGAACGCAAACACATTTCACTGTAATAAAGTAGGTTTATATTCCTTCGAATATATTTGTTTTTATATTATATTTATAATATTGTATGTTTCTAGTTTGCAATTCTAACTTTCATTTTGTCATAGGTTTACAGTCGAATTTTGAATTCCCTATATTTGCATCAAAATTTTCAATTAGTACAAAATTTGATTTGATCTGTCAAATCTTATTATACCAGACATTATTAAAATCTATTGTGTCTGGCCGGCCGTGTTCCGCTGCGACTGTATAGGTGAATGTATCTAATTTTATACATTCATTCATGTTTATTCTCCATGACTGTATACCTGTCTATACTTTTTTGCATGCTGTGATCTGTTGCAATTGAGAAAACATGAGACATCATTTTAATCATTTTGTTGTACTCAAAATGACCTGTTTTGAGTACAACAAAACAGGTCGTTTTGAGTTTTGTTGTACAATACTGAAAACGATGACTTATCTTCTCAACGAAGATAAGTCAATTTTTACCGTCCGTCAAGTGATAACTACCTTTACAAGATGCAGGGGTCTATAAAATAGATTGTGACTGCGAACTCTCATACATTGGTCAAACTAAGAGAAATATAGGCACCCGCATAAAAAACACATAGCTGATGTAAAACACCAATGCTCGTTGAAGTCTGCTGTGTGTGAATATGTGCAACGGGACCATCCACTACCTGAGATTTGACAAACCACAGATTCTCGCTAAAGAACACCGTTTCCTACCAAGGATGCTTCGCGAGACTATTGAAATCAAAAAACATCCTAATTTCAATAGAGAAGATGGTTGGAATGTACCACCAGCTTGGGATCCAGTAATTCAAATAGTCAAACCTAAGAAGAAGTAAACCTCAGCTAGACTTCATGATACTTTGAGCTCTTTCTGCGTAAATAGAAACACCAATCATTAAATGATGTTCGGGTACTTTGAAATAACTACACTGGAACATTGAGACAACTACCATCTTAGTCTCCCCGTGACCATGGCTGCTGGAAAGCAACCGAAACGTCGGGGAAAGTGTAAAATTAAATTTAATCTCTAATAGTTTTAATAATAAATAAACTGACTTAAAAATTTGTAAAGTTTAATAGTAGTAGTAGTGTAACAGATTTCAAAATTATGTAATAAAGTGTCAAATAAACAACGTGATAAAATCCGTATATAGTAGTTTAATTTCAATGAATATAAGTTTGGATTATGTCGTTATATAAATATACTCCAAAGAAGACCTACATGCTAAAATAGGCAAACAAAAACGGAACACAATGAATTATGTGTTGACATCATACATTTTACCACTATTTGCTGAACATTACAGTGACCAAGAATAGTTTGATCTAGAATAATAGTTTTGGTGTAGTTCCAACTGATCTTTATATTCGTTGTTTTAATTATTACGTAATACTAGGATTTACTTGAGAATCAAGTACACGTAGTCATTCTAAGTACTGTACGTTCCCAATCAGCTCGCTGACGTTTAGCGTCATGTAAATCTATCGTAATAGTTCCAACCATATTTTCTATACTTTTTATCGAAACGCATTTTATTGACTACTTTAAGATATTAAAACGATCAAACGCAATAAAATAAATTTAAATGATAATTGTATAACCTACATCCATAACTCAAATTTTGTATAACTCATAAAACAACCATACTCCAATTATCCCATAACTAAAACAGAAAAATCCTTACCTTTAAAAGGAAAATCTCTCATAGTTATTGCCATAAAACTCGAAGGCTTTCAGGTTCATATTTTGCCCACATTCGCACTATTATAGCGCCACTTATATTTACATAATCGCTTGTTTGAGCTACGCTATAAATATTTGAATGTCATGCAAATAGGACATTTTGCTTCTTCGTCCAACAAAAAGAAGTTCTCTTGTAGAGATCGTCTGCGGTACTTGTCCTCGTTGTCGGACATCCCACTTGAAGTCGAGCGGTGGCACAACTCGATGTTAAAAATAAAAAGAAAATAATTGGAGGAGATATTCCATTTACAAATTTTCTTCTAGAATGTTCGTGATATAACTTATAATGACGTCATCGGTTGATACGTTCAGAAGATTATTGTAAATGACGTTAATGTCTTAGAATAAAATGTATTTTTGTTGTTCAGAGTCAATTTAAATTGGTTCTATTGTGAGTAAAAAAGAAAACAAAAGGGAAATTAATTTTTACTTATGATCTTTATCAATTCCTTTAGTAAACTGAATAGGTTTTTATCGACTCTTGATAAAGAAACTTTGCAACTTATTGGATATTTCAATTCAGAATCGTAAGTCAGTAAATATTTTGTGTAGAAGTTATATAAGAAATGCATTGTTTTGCCTTTTTATTTAAATTTTTATAATGAGGTATCATTTTAAGGGAGAGGATAATATTATTTTCTTTAACGCGCAACTGCATCAAGAATTTTTCTTTTCATTAGACACAAAGGCGGCACTTTTCAAGCAGGCCATTGTCTCTTGAGTAGCTAGCGGTAGCTTACTAGTTAGAATGTCAAAAAGTTATTATTATATATCATTGTTCACCGTAAGTATTTCGTAATTGAAGTCTTGTAGCTCGTTATATTATTAGTAAAGCTTTCAAATAAAGTGTATTAGGACGCAGTGTTGTTGCTGAAATAAAAGCTACGCTTATAAGTCATTTTTAACAAAGTCTTTTTGAATACCACGTAGATCAAACATTTAGTAGATGAAGTGTACTTATGTCATTACAATTTTTTACTTGTATGTAACTAAGTGAATAGCAATCTTAAGACGGGTATGCATGCATGCTTAATCGGTTGAGTGACATTTTCATATATGAAGCTCAAACGATTTCGTTCCCGCTTCAGAAACTCAAGATCTTTATTGAACCATATTCTAGGTGATATTTATATTTTATTAATTCTCTTGTTGCATATTTGTACAGTCTATTATGACATTGGAAAGCAATACTGAGATATTTAATCACTGGAAAACTATACAAATCATTTGTTATAATATCCTCATTAGAATGAATAATCATAACTGACACAGTATTGCTTGGCCGGCTAGGAGATTTCCTAATTGGACAAATTGCCAAATTACCTAATCGGTAAAAAAATTGTGAATGTTACTTGTCGTCTATTCAGCGGGCTAAAAAGCATTAAAAGTCATATCATGTTTTGGTTCTTTTTCACCGAGGTTAAAGAGAAAGCAAGATTCACATTTTTAATTTTACTAGGGATATCCAGCATTGCACAAATGCACTTCACTAGTGTGATTTAACATTTCGCGTGCGATATCATCTACGTGGATTACACTAGGCGCTACATCGCTGGATATACTGGCGATAATTACATGACATGAAGCTGAGATTTCAAGTTATACGTCCAGCTATCAAACTGTGGAAAACGTACAGAGGTTTCTACGTCATGCTGGGACAAATAGAGACACAAATAGACAGACAGAAAATCTGATATTCACTGTTCTGGTTACAGAGCCTTCTTAATAGTAATTTCTATATATTTTGATAGTACTTGCAATTTACGAATATGTTATAGTATCGTTATAGTATTTTCTTTTTATTTTTTTCCTCAACTTTTTTATATGTACCACTGCTGGGCAAAAGCCTCTCCCTTGGACTTCCAAATTACTCTGTTGGTGGATATTCTCTGTCAGTCCCTTTCAAATGCGCCTAGGTCGTCCTGCCATCTCCATTTAGGTCTACATGTGCATATAGCACATTTTTAAACTCTACTTTGACCTCGTCCTAATTAGTGACATCAGAGCAAAATCGATGATCCAAAATCATCAATGCTTTTGTAACGATGACGTTTTCCACTCTTGTTTGTTTTCAGAGGCTTTGTGTCAACGCGGGTGATTCATTATGTACGCTCACGCTCATTAGGGAATGTTCGATCGCAAACGTTCCAAGCGAACGATTCTCCATAATTATGATTGATTTTATACGCAAATGCGGTATAAATGTAGGCGTCATTGAATAGTAATGTGTTTGCTTAGGAAGATGTTTCTCCTGTTAGCATAGTAAGTACTGGCGTAGGTTCACATTTTAATAGTAGCTTCTCGTAACCAAACATTACTTTTATTTCCCTAAAGGTAAACCTTGCAACTTGTGCGGTATAATGTGGCACGCTATGCTGAATTGAATTTGAGTTATGAGGTGGAAATTACATACTGTTTGAAGTCATACCCACTTGTCTAATGCGACTTGTACTTAATCCATAGCAATTTTAATAGAAAATTTCAAAAGACAATATCCTCATTTAAAACAATGTTTTGACACGTATTATTTCTACTTGAGAAACTCTCCATGCGCGCGGAGAAGGAACTTAGAGATATCATGTAGTATACATTATAAAATTCCAGTCTAAAACTGTAATTAACTAACTATTTATCTTTTCTTCTAACTATTAATTATCATATACTGAGATTAAGATTCTTTAAACCTGATTCGTTTCTTATACAACACTAAACGCAAATCCTACAAGTATATACTATAAATTACAACTGTATACTGTACTACAAACATCTTATCAAACTTCCAGAAGTTTGTATCTATAAGATGTTTAGATGTTTATTACTCTATCACACGTGGATTTGGATAAAACATAAAATACACAATTCTACAACAAGGTTTGCTTTTTTGTGGCACACATGCGGGAAAAGTTACGGGCTAAAACTAGTACGGTAATACCACACGCTGTATCTTGTGCTATTTTATTAAATACCTATAAAATATATATCCCGTCAACTTTTATTAACTTTTCTGTTAGAAACTAAAGAAAAACCATCATAATCCATTAAGTAAAATAAAGTGATGGATGACTGGTGTCGAGCCAAACTAGAAAAGGAAAATGCAGTCGGTGTTTGCATTAAAAATTTAAACAGAAACTATCGTATAGTTCATACCGTCTACTTTTAAATCACGACATTAAAACTGAAACAGCGTAGGTAAGGTCAATGAACTTCCATTCGATCAATTTTCTTTGAAATATTTAGCAATTTAAAATTGCAGATAACATCGAAATTTATTTAATAACTACTCTAACCAAGTGCAAAAGCTGTAGTTTGAGTTTATTTATGTGAGCTATCTTCAGTACTCAAATTAATTGACGGCGCAAATGTGTTCGCAATGGCAACAAAAATATGAATACTCTCCATTGACAAAACTTGATTGCTTCTTCGCTAAATTGTATATATTATAATTCGAATCTGGATGACTTATCATGTATCCAATATATAGTCTTCGATAATGGCGTTATTCACGATCCTAAAGGCGGTCAAGAGAAGCGATCGATAGTACGTCTAATATAACTAGCTTCCAATTAAATTATTTTTACCTTACCCTATCTTGAGCCATTAAAATTGTTGGTAGAGATCTTTCTATTTAATCAAGGCAAGGCCGACCAGATACGGCTGCTTAGCTTCCCCAATGCATGACCGATAATAAAAAAGACAAGTATTTAAACTACAAAATACTTTTAACGATTTATACGTCACAGATTAAATTGTTTGTCGTAAAACTTTTACGGGATCGTCAACCTCTTATACCAATAACTTAAGAGTAAATGGTCAATAAAAAGAGATTGCTTTGCAAAATTGTATGTGCGTATAAAGAACTATAGTAGCTATCATACGAACATGGCTCTATAGACGTATGATAGGTTGCCCAGAAAACGATGTTCCTAAATTATAAAAAATATGTTATTCTATTATAAAATATTGCCAAATTGCATTGTTTTCAAAACTATAGCTAAGATTAGTGAGATTATGCTGCAACGTGAAGATATCCTCATATATTTTATTTTCAAGTTCAAAATCTTACAGCTAGTTCAACATGTAATACATAAATACATGTCATGTAATACATTACTTACAAGATAAAAGACATTGTACTGCAGAAGTGGACAGTGACGATGATCTAACTCGGTATGAGTAGGGTGGGGTAATTTATGAAATGTCGCTTTATACTTTCTTAATTTAGAAAGCCATATACGATAGCATGATAGATAATAATTAAATCCTAGATTCAATTTTCAACTAAATCGCAATATTATCGAATTGTTTGATTAAAAAGCAAACAAAAGCACTGCTCTGTAACGATGAAGCATAAAAAAATTCGTCAATTTTAATTTTTGTTTCTGAGGATATACATATGTATATTGACATTTCTTTTACCTATACATATATATAACTACATAGGATATAACTACTGTAGATATTCTTTTTTACGTGGCAACTAAAAATACAACAGTTGCAGAATTTGTATGTAATACATCACTTCTACCTACATCTTCAGCCAGATGCAAGCATAATTTTATTGTATTTATAAATGTTGACCGCATCAAAGTAATTTTGCGTTATACATACACCCGTTGCTAATTGGACTTTATCAATAGAAGCTAAGAAATCCCTGAAGGTCACTCGGTAAAGAATCTCTTTGAGAACTTCGTTTGATCTGTCATTTATATTGATGAACTGACACTTTAATGCCTCGATGAGATCAGACTTCCATATTACTAATTACTCACAAAACAACCATTAACTATATTAACTATATTCTAACTTGTTGAAATTTAAATTTAACGAATTAAATGATATTAATTTCATAGTTCCATATTGGCGATATTTAATGTGGAGGAACAGGGTGTGATGTCCCTCCAACACAAAGGGAAGATCCTCTGACCAGGCTGGTTTGATCGTGCCTGGCGGGCCGTGGCCCAACGGTCGATGTCGGGAGATGGTATATATAGTTAGTCGCTGTGTAAACTCCACTTGCACGATGCAGGATTGTGACGTCATTTGATCGTATTTAGCGCCATCTGGTCGATTTAGGCGGCACTTACTTCTTCGTCTGTGCGGAGTCGCCACATTACTTAATTTACTTTCACGTGTATTCTAAATTCAATCCAAAACATATCTAATAACGATTTTGCGCCACCATCGATACTACATCGTGTTATCGCGATTCTCTAAGTTTAATCGATTGATCTCGAGATCAAAGTTGCGCTTATAAACGATAGCATCGATGCTGCATCGTGTTAACTCTTTTATTTGCCTTAAAGGTTTTCTTTTGTAGCCGAGCTATCGAAAAACAAATCGATCGTTGTGCGTGACGTTTGTATGCTTTTAACAATCAGCCATCGTCTATAATTATAATTAGAAGTTGGTTTTAGTCGTCTTTAGTAATCGATCGCTTTAGAACTATCAGTATCTTTTTAATATGTTCAGTGAGTGTTAAACGAGATTTGTGTTTCATGTAAATCATTTTAAAAGCTACCTTTCATATGGCGTTAATTCTTCTATCAACTTCAGAGGTGTTTATCATAAGGAATATTTTCTATAGCAGGTTAATACAAACAAACATTACGATTAATTGAAATAAAACTAGGTTAACAATATTATACTGAACCCATCGAATAGTGAACGAAATATTTAATTATATTAAATACGGTGACGGAAAACATCGTGAGAAAACCTGCATATCTAAGAGTTCTCAATAATGTTCTCAAAGATATGTGAAGTCTGCCAACTCGCACTGGGCCAGCGTGGTGGACTATGGCCTAACCCTTCTCACACTGAGAAGAGACCCGTGCCCAGCAGTGGGACAGTTTAATACAGGGCTGATATTATTATTATTATTATAAATATAAGACTATAGAGTACAATCAAAAGTCAGGCTCTTACTAAATGGATTGAATATAATTTTTCTTAATTATGGTATTTTGTCATTTTAGTCTAATTTATTATTTAGTAGTGACTTTGGTTTCTACTTTAGCCTTATAATTCAAACCATTTCAATATATGTATATATGTAAATTATTCAGCACCTTTACGTCTAATTAAAATAACAGTAAAACAAACAGTTTAAATATTTAACACGTTATTATAACCTAGTTACAATTTTATTTAGGTATTTTTAACATGGATTGTATTTTCAGACACATAGTTGTCTTATATAATATGTTATTAAACAGCCATGTATAAATAATTATGTCTGTTAATCGTATAATGTGTTCATAATTTAAAATAATGTCACGACCTTTTACCGTCTATTAGGGTAGGTAATTAATACGTTTTAGGTATGACAAATAGGAAGTACAACTGAAAAGATAATATTTTAGCAGTTTTAGTTAATCAACTTAACTTTAAGAGAACTCAATACAAATTAAATCAATACAAAAATCTAATACACACATAAGTGAAAACAACGAGCTACTAAAACATACATTATAAAGCTCCCTTTAAGAACGAAATACCACATAAAAATAGAATTTGTAAAAATTAAGTTTTCATTGTCTCTTTAATAATGGAATAGGAACCAAATGCCGTGTTCAATCACGGGACTTCATTCATCCACGTCGCGCTCGAAACGATGGCTGACGACCGTCAATTTTTAATTAGAGACATTTCCTTTCACCCGGTTTTTAGGTCACGTATCATGGAAACGCCTAAAATATGTATCGGGAAACTTTTGTAAGACGTTACAAAAACACTGGTTGGTATTGTTTTGTGAAGTATGTGTTTGTATTAGAGCAAAGGTCATTTCGTGTTTCTGTTTTTACTTACCTGGTATTTGTTATACAACCTGCCGGTGGATCGAGTTGATGTATTATTACTATGTTAGAGTTACTCGGCTGAGGCCTAATACCTCTGTATTATTAATTACATTGATATGGACAATAATCGCAGTGCTTCGTACTGAAATTGGTTTGAGAACAAAAGTTGTTTTAATCCATAGTGAATTTTGCTACACTTGTCATATACTTCACCGATAGCGCAGTATTTTAAATAGTCGTTTTGCCACTGCCAATGCATTAAGGGTTATGAGTTTGACCGTCATATGGCTTAAAAATTAAACGAATACCTAGTAAATTAAATTCTGGTGTTCTTTGTAGCCATTATTTAAATGTGCGTCAAGTCTCCCGAGATACACGAGAATGCCAAGTGGGTATATATATATTCTAGTTATTTTATTAAGATGATGCGGTTTCTAAAATAATATTGTTTCTAAGTCAGCAATAATCTGCAATGACGGTAGTCGATAAAAATGATTTATTCTGCATTCCCTCTAACAGACCATAGCGCTTATATATAAAAGGGTTATTATATTTTTAAGAATCGGCAGGGCTGTATTGGTTAGATATTTTAATTACTTTTCAGAAACATTGTCAGGGATTATACATAGATACGGCAATTGATGTATTTTATTCTGTGCTAAAATATACAATACATAGACTAATGCCTAAATCCTCAAATGGGTAGGAAGAGGTCTATTAGATATATACTACGGCAGGTGTAGTTTTTGGGCGCCATGAAATAGCTGGGACCAATTGCCGTCTAGCTGGTCCATTGCCAGACTCCGTTTTTCTACTTGACTTTGGGTTTATTTTTCTCGTTTTCAAAGTACTGATATTATCTTTATACAAAATAACAATACCAGTCCTAAGGCCAAGACGATGCATCAATCAACTGTGCAAGCCAACTGCTCCTGGACAAACTCTAATAGACGCTATGTATGCCATTCACAATCAAGATTTAAATAAGAAGGCAGACACTTGATTTAATTAAATTCCACAGATGTTTCTTGCAATTTATTTTAAACTTAGCGTTAAATGTGAAGATTTTGATGTCACTTATTTTAATTAAATCTTGCTTGAGGTGTGAGCAAGAGTTTAAATGGTTATACGGTTGCTTGAAAATTTATAAGGAACATGGCGTTTACTTGCGTCATGAGCTTTTGGCTGTCTTAATATTAACAAAAATTACAAAGACGATCTTGGTGAGAGTTACTCTTAGAAGCAGCAAAGAAGTTTTGTCTGTTGTTAATTATGAACCTGCTATAAACGGGATTGATAAATAAATGAAAAAACGTGCCTGTGTACCGTGTATCCTTTTATTATTATTATTGTTGAATAAAAGTAATTATGAGTTTTGTTTCATTGCGAATACCAAATAACTAATATGTACATACCGGTATAATATTAATTGCTGCCGATCGATGTAAAACAAAAGCTTTATGAAATACCAGACTTCAGATGTACGATTAGGTTACGGCTCGTAACACCAGAATTCGTCGCGTCGTTGTTCTCCTATTGTAAGGAGTGCAAAGATGAAGAATTAATCTACGGGCAAAAGGCACATCGTTACCTCAATGAATTTGGATTTATGGTGTAGTGGGTTAAATGGTCGCCTCGGCGCCGCTACGTGTCGTGCCAAGTGTGGTACGTTAGATTTCCAAAAATTATGTGGTGCTTAAATGCTTGTATCGAGTCTGGCTATTCTTTGTATCCGCTGTTTGTAAAGTCCTCAGTGACACTGTAATCATCACTAAACATTGGGATGCTATAGAGTATAAGAGTTCTCCCAAAATGGTCATGCTTTACTATGTTATTGTCTAACCTGACCTCCGTTTAGCGGCCACGTTTAGTCCCCTGTCACAAATCTCGTCAAATATTTTATAAAGCACAAATAAACCTTCGCGAAAAATTTATGTAACCTTAATGTTAGTTATTTTTTAATGCTTTTAAGGTATTCTTCTACTGCCCATTAAAAACTTAGGGCCAAAACAGACTTTTACCTTGCATTAATATCAACCATTGATAATTTGACGACTGTATCGATGCCGAAGCGTTTTTACAACTCAAAATTGGGATTATAAGCAGATTTTATTATAAAAATCTTAATTAGCAATCCGAAGGCGACTCGTATTCGATTAGCCCATATACATTTGTATATGCGAAGTGGACCGAGTGGCTTCAGCAACTGGTTATCAATAACCAACCTCATAGTGAACGTAGCTTTTCTGCTTAAAGCTTTATCAAAGCATTTAACAAAAATACTTCGTGACATCACCAGGTAGCATTTATGCAGAACTTATTCTAATGCATACTAAAATATCCTTTTAGTTGACAACCGCATACCGCTAAATGAAACAGTTATTTTTTGACCTTTTATTTTAAAAGTAGTAACACTACGAATACTTTAGAAAAATAGGTCTAGCGTTTGTTGTTGAAATATTTTATAAAGACCGTTTTGGTTTTAGTTAGTTTCATGGCTGGAAAATAGTTTACTTTGTCTACAAATATGTGACCTTATATTATTTTAAAAAGAGAAGTCTGTAAGAACTTAAAATTTTTTCGCGTTTGTTTTCTTTGTCGGTCGCTTTTTCTAATTCGTATTTAACACCCTTAGAATTTTACAACTTATGTAGAGTCGATCATAATACTGTATGTATGTATGCATGCCTGGTATTCAGCATTTGATTTATCCTATATCGTTTGGGGATCTGAGTAGAGCTGACAAAATTTGAGATATATTTTCTTTTAAAAAGACAACTCCCGCACTAGGAATAATTCCTATGCCTCAGGAGACTTTACAAACATTCATACTACGGACACAAAGAACACCCATCCTCGAAACAACAATTTGTGGATCACATAAATTTTTATCCCGTGTGGGGATCGAACCTACAACACTCGGCCATTGGTAATATTTTCTTCAAAATATGGTCCATGAAATCATGCTTTCATTAATTCAACAATGCAACCTTTATTGCAATCAAAGTTAATCATTCCGTAAAAGTCCCTTACATTTTTTATCACAATAATTTAGAGAGATTACCATCTCATATGATGTTTCTCCGTAATGTTAGGCGAAAGTGCTTTATTGCATGGTTGTTTGTATGGCGAGGTGATTACGGAAACATTACAACCACTGCAATCATTTTAATAGCAAATTTAAGAGGAATAAATGTGTATGTTGTGCCATATGAAATAATATTCTATTTTATACGTGCTATGAGTAGAAATTTAATTAACTCCTTACGTGCAAGTTTATGACTCTTTATTGCAGCAATCAAAGTTCGTAATGATTATGACGATTCTACTAACATGCAAAAGTTTAGGTATTCGGATAAATGTTATATGTTTGTAAATGGGATACAGTGACCTCTTGATTCAAACTTCGCAACCAGCTCTAGTTTAATCCAATTCCCAGGATCCCGGCGGTAAAGAGCATCGAAAAGTCTATTTCGTTCCAGTCTTTCTCCTACAGATCGCAGCCTTGCGTTTTGCTCCTGCAGTAAGTGATCAAGTTTCTTACTGCAGCGCTATGCTGTCTGTAAAAAACTAGTAACACTTGCGCCTTGTCTCGGAACGCAGCGTCTGTTATTTTGAAAACCCACAAGTGACTCGTTATGTTCAGTATCAGACTCGCTGTAAGCACGCAAGTGGTACATTGATTTAAAAAAAACACAACAATTACAACACCCAAATCGCAGCTGGATTAAAATAAGGCGGAATGTCTGTAAAATCATTTTATTTTAATAAAATCTATGTATATTACGTTTTGTTGTGAAAAGTCTGGCTAGATCGCGCTTTTACATATTTCAAGCACATAAAAATCCAATGCATGCCTTAAAAGCTTTTCTCGAATATTCCATTTCTCTTTTAGCCATTTCTGTTATAATGTGAACATAAATATCAATTTACCCGGAACGTATATGCAATACTATTTCAATGTGAAACAATAGGAGTAGCGAATAATACTGCACCAGTGATAGTACAAAATATTTTATTACTTTAACATAAATCCAGCTCATTAGTTTATTGTCATTGCTGTAATTGAATACAGGAATATATTAGTTTATCATAATTTTAATTAAAGTACTATATTAATTGATTAATGGTTTAAGTAATTACCTTACCACTGTCACATGCCACTTTGTGTGGTGTTCGGCCGGCCCAAACCATCGAACCTAAAAATGTGTGTAAAACTGATGGGCACAAGTAGTTGTTCTAAGTCCGAGTGATCTTGGTATCTAATGCTTCAATTTGTATAAAGTAATTTTTGATACACGAATTTACCCAATGTTGTAAAGTAAAATCCAAAATCAGTATAAAAACATAACAAAATAACTAACTTACTTAATCAATATGCATTGTATCGATTTTTGTTTGGGCTAAAATGAAAAAACTTTTTATAGATATTATAAAGTTATATTGCTGTTTACTAACTATTTGTACCCTGGGAAAATCGTTGATGAAGAAACGAATTATTATTCAAGACTGTAAAACCTATAATTTGTCTTTATAGCGACCACGAGGTCAGAATAAACAAATAAAAGCAATTGTAAATATAAAAAATCAGTAAATTGATTTTAATTTAATAATAATATTTTTCTATTCTATAATAATATTCCATCACATACACGCAACACTGTCTAGCCCAAACTAAGCAGAGCTTGTACTATGGGTACTAGACAATGGATAAACATACATATATACTTTTTTTTTTGTAAATACATACATATTATACATCGAAACACCCAGCCCAAGACAAACATCCATGTTCATGCACACAAATGTTTGACTTGTGCGGGAATCGAACCCGCGACCTCAGGCGTGGCAGTCGGTTACACTAACCACTACGCCACCGAGGCCGACAATACAAATAGATTACATTCGCGTAAAATGAGAGCATACTATTAATTTTAATTGTTAGAAATTTTAATCTAGATATGCATTTTAGGTGGCAATTTAGCATACGGAATCTAAATACGGTATCTCACTTAAGTGAGTGGTGAACGTAGCCGGTTTACCCAGCGAATTGACAAGCAAAGTAGTTGACAAGCTGCCCGTACTACAGACATAAACCAGTAGTTTTTCTGTTACAGAACTTATCAACCTTGTGTTTTATTCAGCATAGTAACTATGTGTAATGTCTATATACTTTTCCAGTCTCAACATGTTGAGCTTGAAAGGGTATTTGGATGTAAAATATTACCTTATAAATTACATCTAAAGACGAGGCAGAATCCCACGGAAATATAAATTTAAAGAATTCTTAAGTGTGTATTTTTTCTTTCATAATATAAATTATAACTAGATCATTTTAAAAAATGTCCTGAGTTGTTATTAAGCCATGTTCTTGACAAATATTTACTGTTTGAGTTAATCGATAGCGATTTAGAGATAATTCTTACATTTTTAGTGGTAATCGTTTATGTTTGCGTCTTTTTGTCGCGAGTTCATACTCAAATCAAATCAAAATTCTTTATTTGTTAAATACAACTTTGTTCTTTAACTTTGTTCTTTATTTGTTAAGTACACAAAGCAAAATAGCTTACTGTATTTTACCGTAACTGGCATGCACGTGTAACACTTAATTATTCAAAATAACAATAAATAAACAACTGACCAAAATATGTATCAAAAAACAACCCTTTACAATACTTTTAAATCCATTTAGTGTATTGACAAATACACTAAATGGATTTATGAAATTTATGGAATGACAATGAAATTGGTCGGTATCACAAAATCGTATATTATTATTTAATATCAATATTATTATCATTTAGAAAATCATTTATAGTATAATAGGCTTTACGAATAAAAAAATCACGTGGTATGATTTTAAAAGTGGCAACATTTTCTGATTCTTTCACTGCCGTGGGTAACTTGTTGTATATCTTCACAGCCATACAAAAGACACTGTTATGTAAGACAGCAGTTCGAGAGGATACTAGGCATAGACGTGTTTTTTTATTGCGATTTCTTGTTTTTTTTATGAAAAGATCAGTGTTAGTCCTAACAAACATGGCGACTTCATATAAGTAAATTGAAGAAAATGTGAGTAGTTTCAAGTTAATAAAATGAAATTTGCAAGAGTCAGTTTTTTGTATATGGCATATTGCCCTAATACATCTCTTTTGCGCCAGAAACATCTATTCCTTGCCTGTAGAGTTTCCCCAGAAAATAACTCCATATTTTAATATTGATACAACATACTCATGATATGCAGATATAAACGCTTTTTGGATGACTTTTTTACTCAACATGTAAAGAGCATATGAAAGTCTCAGAACTTTATTATTAATGTCATAGATTTGTTTGTTAAATTTAAGATTATTGACAATATGAATTCCGAGAATTTTTTTATGTCATTAGTTATGTTATTAGTTACGAAAAAATGTTGGAATATGATCACTTTGCGTAGTGATAGTATTATTATTGTCACTTTCCAATTTAGTTTGAGTAGATTTGTTTATGGTAGTATTATTATTATTGTCGCGCTATTTAACAGATTGATATTTCAAAAGTTAACCGTGCATATGACACATTTAAATGAGACACAAATAACATTTTAATTCTCTCCTTATTTTAACCTTACCTAAATAATATTTAGCTGGGCAGCAAAATATTATTTAGGTAAGCATTACTTGCAATGAAAAGGTAAGAAATTGTACAATATAAAGAAAATTATGTAACAATTCTACGCAAATATAAAGTGTTGTGCGTGTCGTAGAATTATACTATGTCGTAGCACTTCGTAGCTTCGTAGCACATGATAACATTTACAAACATAAATCGCAGCACTTATGAACACGCACCGGAGTCACTTACGATGAATAATGTCTTCTGTTAGTGCGGAATAAATGTCTGTAAGCATTAATCATGTCTAATATTTATTCAAATACATACAACAGAAAGGTACGGTTGTATTTACCCGCATTAAATATACTAAATCGCCAAATGCAATAAAAATTGATTAATGTTAGAAACTTTGCAAGTTATTTTCCAGTACAACTGAGTAAAAATATTCATTCTATGTATATATTACAGATATGAGGGGCGTATGATAATAAAGTCCTTAAAACATATTTTTATATTTTAGTTATCTTTAGAAAATAGAAATAAGCCTCTAATAAAAGAATGCTAACAGAAACTAAATCAATAGTTTTAAAATCCAGGTTTAATAAATATTATCGATTAACTACGTTACATTCGATATATTAATTACCTATGGTGGCTGCCTACAAGATACTGCCCTGAACTTCTAAACTGGTAGGTATTTAAAAACTGCAGCAGCGTTTAATAGCTTAAATATTTAATTAAGAATAATCTACCAAATGCCTTAAGTGTTGGGTGGTATTATACGCACTAAAATAATTATTACCAAATATATTAATTGGTTTGTTAACCTAAATGTTTTTTCATCTATTCTTATAGCCAGTTGCACTCACTGATCGGTAAACGATTAGCGAGGTTAAGCAACGTTGGGTGCAGTCAGTCGATGGATGGGTGACCGCTTAGTGGTATTTCATCTGAGCATCTCCGTGCTTCGGAGGGCACGTAAAAGGTCGGTCCCGGTTGTTGTCAAATTGACAGCAGTCGTTAAGCCATGTCAGAGGCCTACGGGCGGCTTGAACAACTCTTGACAACAGTTTGGTCACTAACCACACGAAAAGAAAGAAGATCTATTCTATACAATAAAATAAAATTGAAGTGTCTGTTTGTAATGTCAAAATAACAGCTTTTTACCAACTGCATATGAATGTATATGCGGGTCTTACATCAAGAAATAAATTTTAAATGTTTGTCCGTCTACTGAAGCTGATGTTATAAGGCGTAACTTAGGCTTTATTTTAGGAAAAGAATTGGATTTCGCGCGAAAATAAATTAAAAAGATTTAGGCTCAATAATGACGAATACCCATACAAATTTTCATCCCTTACTTCAACCCCTTCATGCCCTTTTTTACAATAGAGGGTACCCTATATCCTTTTGTGTCTAGTCTATCTCTGTACCAAATTTTATTCAAATCGGTTTTGATTTAGGCGCGATAATGACGAATTTCCATACAAACTTTCATCCCTTATTTCAACTCCTTCATGCCCCTTTTCACAACAAAAAGTCCTCCTTTCCCAAGGTCTAGTCTATCTCTGTACCAAATTTCATAAAAATTGGTTCAGTGGTTTAGGCGTGAAAGCGTAAAAGACAGATAGACGGACAGAGTTACTTTCGCTTTTATAATATTAAGTAGGGATTAAACTGACTTACAAAGTAGAAGAATGACATTAATTTAAACATCGGTTTTATTTACGAGAAATACAGAAATATTAAGTTTTCGTAAACTCTGCGAACTGAACAAACACTTTTTAGTTAAAATCCTCGCGGACGAAGTCGCGGGAAACAGCTGGTACAGTAATAAAATAACAAGTGCACAAAGAATGGATACTAATATTCTCGTGTAAATTTATTTTATTTATTAATAAAGGAAATCTTTAATTTTAATAAAACATCTTACTACTCATCACTAGCGAATATTTTTGCGGCGCAGGCAGAACAACAGAGACATCATTATCACTAATTTAAAAATATTTGTCATCTTGTGTGATAAACATAATTTCGCATATTTTTATTATTCATACTTGATTTGATTGATGATTTATCATGTTATTATTTCTAAGCACATCATGTTTTAAGAAAAATATGCGACTTGCTATTGTCAAATATTATTAAAATAACCATTAACGACTACGTCATATAAAGAAAAAGGTGTCTGAAAGACCTTGCAGTTTGGTAAGTCTCATGCTGAGTTAGACAGTTGTATTTCAATTTAATATATACTTATCTATATATATAAAAATCTTCCGTTACTGAGTGACTGACAGACAACGCACAGCCGAAACTACTGAACGCAAGAAGGTGAAATTTGGCATGTATGTTCCTTGGAAAGTGTAGGGGAGCACTAAGAGAGGATTTTTGGAAATTCCACCCCGACGGGGGTGAAAGGGGTGAAACCCGATATTCACACGGGAACGGGACTTACGCCGGTGAAACCGCGGGAAAATTACTAGTATTTTATAAAGTAGATAAATCTTTTGTGTATTTTGCGGGCATTTGTTCATACTACACAGAAGTCCATTTCTGCAGGTTCCATTTTGCTCGCGTATTGTGAGCGAAATCCGTACGTGAAAAGGCTCTAGACCTGAAAAAGAAAGTCCTTTATACCCAGCTACATCTAGTTTGATTAAGTAGTACCATTATACGGCTGAGCTCTTATGAGCTCTTAGTTACGTTAAGAAGCGAATTAAAGTACATTCCTTTGAAATTCAACTTGTTATAATTTAGGTAAGCTTTTGGTTACTTGTATATGGCTTAAAATTTGATATTTTATTCATACGTATGTTTTATTTAAAGTGACATTGCTTTGTAATGTCCAAAACTATGAGTTGCAGTCTTAATATCATATATGACGTTTGTTTGGGGTCAATGTACTCACACATCTGGTAACTAGTATGACCTGAGGATCATGATCCCTTGGGATTGCAGAGGTCAGATGTTATCGCTCTGTGACAGAATTCCCATTAAGCCGTCACTTGTTAAACTAAGTACCGACTTTAAGAAATTTAAACGAAGAACAAGAAATTTAATTAATCTACCGAGTCTTTTTATGCCATTAGAAATGGTTTGTCTCAGTTTACATACCTTATACGAGCCTCTATATTTACTCATTATAAATATTTATAATGACACATACGTGTTAGAAGATTATCTTTTAAATAAAGATAAGAAATCGGAGAAACAGGATATTCCTATTTCAAATAATCCAATGAGAAACGCCATTCTAAATAGAACCCACAAACTTCAAAGAATGACGAAGAGAGAGAAGCTTCAACGGTTTAAGTCGAACAAGTGGCTCTTCTGATTGGCTGAATCGTCTTGTTGGCAATGTTGCTAATAAGGCTTAGTTAAGAGTGTTAACTCGATGAATCGTATCAGCATTTCAGAGAGACTGTGTACGTCTGACTATATTATGTGGTAAAATAGATAGAACTTTTAAAATAAACTGGCTATATTTAAAACAAACGAAAATTTCGTTTTTATAAAATATTGTCTTCTGTTTACGCGAATGTTATTCATTGAAATTAAACTACTATATACGGATTTTATCACGTTGTTTATTTTACACTTTATTACATAATTTTTTGAAATAACGATACTGGTTCATGGACGCAACTACCATCTTAGTCTCCCCGTGACCATGGCTGCTGAAAAGCAACCGAAATGTCGGGGAAAGTCTAAACTGAAATATAAATAGTATTAATAATTTAATTAGCTTAAAAATTTTGAAAGTTTGATAGTATCTAGTAGTAGTGTAACAGTTTCAAAATTATGTAATAAAATGTAAAATAAACAACGCGATAAAATCCGTATATAGTAGTTTAATTTCATGTTTATAAATTCGAAGGAGTAGTAGTGATAGAGTATTTTATTTTAAGAACTGTATGAATACACATAATATAGAATTAGTCAGTCATAATTAATCAGTCCATTGCAATATACTTTTGGACATAAACCTCTTCAAATGTACGCCAAAACAAACAGTCTACGGTATTTCAACTAGCACAGGAGCCAGGGACTTCATACAATCTGTAAAAACATATTATGAATAAAGATTATTACCATTATTATTATTATTTCATACCCAATCCAAACTTACCACCTTTTTAAGTCATCAATCAACATCAGTCCATCTGATCGGGTTTCGTACAACGGTCAACATGCAATCTCCAAAAACGCTTTGCTTCAATAATCATTTGCCAGATAAAATGATTTAAGCTTGTTCATTCCGCAAGCAATTTCTATATACATAAACAATTATTATTGTATAAAGTATTACTCACTAGTACTTATCACGGAATAGGGAACTATAAAATCTACAGATGTGTATGGCGGATAGGAGTCAGGCTTTCTTATGAGGTGTAAGGATCTGCTTAGAAATAATTTTAGGCAATCCACCATAAGTAAACGAAATATAAGTTAAAATTGTAATTAATATTATAAATGTGATTGTGAGTTTTTTTGTTTGTTATGCTTTCACGCCTTAATGACTCAAACAATCATCATGAAATTTTGCATACAGGTGGTCAGGAGTACAGCATAGGACACAGGGTACCTTTCATATAGAAACGTTAGTGTTCCCGAGGGATGGAAATTTATAAACAAAATCTACATTAAGGCGAGCAAAACTGAGAGCAAAATCTAGTATAGTATAAGAATCTTGTTCTTTTATATGTATGTGTACAATAATTTATAAAGCCGAAGAGTTTGTTTTTTCTTTGCTTGAACGCGCTAATCTCAGAAACTACTGGTCCGAATTGAAAAATCTTTTAAGTGTTGGATAGCCCATTTATTGAGGAAGGCTATAGGCTATATAGCATCACGCTACGACTAATAGGAGCGGAGCAGCAATGAAAAATGTTGCTAAACGGGGAAACTTCTCTTATGTGAAGCAGACAAAGTTGCGCGGGTCTGCTAGTACTATATAAATACATTAAATAGTTTAAACAGCTCGTAAATAAAAATACTATACTCTTGTCAGACAGACATCTTTTTATTGAAATATATTTTCCGTTTATATTATTATAATATAGCTGAAGCAAAAAGCTATTTTATTAATGTGCTATCTCTGGTAATGCTAATAATTTTCTTTTGTTTGTAATCGATCAACGCAGAAACTACAGGGCATAATTTAATCATTCTTTCACTATTAGCCAGCCACATTGTCATATTTTATGAAAAGAGCTTTAATACAGATATTATTATATACGAGACCGCCTACTGATTCATCGAAGCAGCCAAGCTTTTTTCTTTAACATAAGCACATGCTTATATTATAGCCACCTTTAACATAAGCATGTATATAATCTAAATTGAATACGTGCTTTAACCCTTTAAACATTGTCAACAATTCTCTTTTAAATTAATATTGTATAAGCACGTTTTAAGGGTGGTGTAATTTGAAGTCAAGATCACTTAGAAAGGTTCACATTTAACAAGACTTTAGTTAAACTGTCGATAAACTGAAATCGAAAATCGAATAGGTTATTCGTATTCCACTTGAATTTATTTTTAAAGACTTTCAATTTATATTTATGTGCTTTTCTATTGATGCTTTAGATAAGTGTAAGTTCATTTAAGCTTATATGATTTTTATAAATGGAACACAATTTAGCTTCAATTTTATTAATCTTCAAAGAAACGTAGAATACCTCGATATTCTTAAAGAGGTTAGCAGAGTCGTTTAGACCATGGAACTTATAATTTTCACCATGATGTTACTGAGGTTTTCCTAACAAACAAATCTAAACATGTTACTTGACATGGGAGTCGAACACGGCACCTCACAGTCAACAATACATAATCGCAAAATTATGCTACAACACTAACGAGGCTAAAATTTCTCGAACCGGTAACGATGGGCTTTAAAGGCTGTTAAAAGGTAAATTCACTATCGCAACTTCATTTAAATGAAGACTGAAAACTTTATGTACGATTCACACTAGAAGGTCGTTGGTGTGACTGGAAACGCAGTGGAATAGATGTCATGATAGCCAACTGCATCTGACCTCGTGCATTCATTATGCCTTAAGAAATCGGTACCGTTCTTGCCATTCGGTCTGTTCGAAAGTAAAAAAACGCGAAAAATGATAGAAACACTCGACTACACTAGGCAGAGCACGCATGTATTTTGCCGGGCGTAACTGACAGCGTTCCACCGTAGTCACTTAGATGTTGATATAATATAAGCATAATATACTTTATTTATCGAACAAGCACATTGAGTGACTGTGTTGTTGTTGTAACGTTCTCAGGTGTGAATCATACATTAAAACAACATTAAATTTCAAGTTGAATTGGAACAAATACTAATTATACATACTATATAACAGATTAAAAACAAGCCTGATGGGCAAAAGTCGAAAATGTATGACGTCAAAAATGTATAATAAATTACCATGTAATATCAAGCTGTAAATTTTGAAATATTTAAAAATGAATTAATATAGATCTTGATGGCTAAGTGTTATTTTTTTTTTCTCTTTTAGCCTTTATTATTCCCAAGTCACTTGGGGTCGGTTTTTCTGATCTAACCAGATTTGACTGGATATCAGTTTTTACACGGAGCAGCTGCCACCTGACCTCCGCAACTCGAAGGCTAACGATCCCCTAAAGCTAAACCAGTATCAGGATATTATAGGGCACTGACTTCCCAATAACGACTGTCATAGATGTTCATGGCAGCCGGGACCGACGGCTTAACGTGCTCTCCGAGGCACGGAGCAGGCGATAATTCTCAATCAATACGCACATAATTTCGAAAAGTCATATAACTTCCAAAAGTCAGAGATGCGCGATGTGGGTTCGAACCCAATACCCTCTGCATTGCAGTCTGTTGGTCTCCCCACTGAGCTATCGCTGCTACTTATTTATAGTATATATTAATGATAGGCCTCCCCAAGAATTATTACTTAATTACTCCTCTACTTGTCCGTGTTATGCCTGCCACTTACTTAATATATACACACAGTAATATTATGATATTAGAAATTGACAAATAGATTTTAAAAAATCTCTCATATCCACTTTTTAGTATTACACCGGAATCAATGCATAAAAACAATAGTTCAGGTCTATCTAGGCCTTACAAAGTATTTAGCTAAGAAAACAATGTAGTAGTGAGACTGTAAATTAGCCCGGCTAGACGCCACTATCTTCCGGATATCCGTTGTCTATAAATTAAGGAACGCTTGTGTAAAGTCTCAGACTGGAGCTACGAAATATCGTGAGCAGAGTACATTAACATTTTAAAGAACGAAGTTGTTGAACAACATTTTTGAACTTTCCAAGAGCATATATATGGTTGTAGGTTATATTATGCGCAATAGTAAATATAATTCAAACTTTTATCTATTATTTTGCAATTACTTTTATAATATTATATATT
This sequence comes from Catocala fraxini, assembly GCA_930367265.1. Taxonomy (NCBI): domain Eukaryota; kingdom Metazoa; phylum Arthropoda; class Insecta; order Lepidoptera; family Erebidae; genus Catocala; species Catocala fraxini. The sequence goes on from OV884038.1 coordinate 9,851,596, forward strand.
ATATTAATAGGCCTAATCAGACAGAGCTCCTGTCATCTAAACGGGAATAAACTTTAACGTATTATAATTTGATTTGTGAAATATGAACCTTTCATCTTTCAAAGTTATGTAGGATTATTTCTTTTTAAATATTTATCTTTATATAATTTGCAGGTAATTTGTTTGAAAATTCATAAAATAGAGTAGCTATTAGTATTAGCTTTTCATTTGCCACAAAATATATTTGAAATAAATGTGTATTCGTTTCAAAGCATCTAAAAACCTTTTTATATTATTACGAAGTAAGTACATATTCAATTTATTTTCAATAAAGGGCACAATGGTCTAGTCTGAACAAATCACTCCACAGATAAATACATGTCATGTCATGTCAGCAAAACTGACAAAGGACTAAGGGCCCATTTTTTTTGCAATAAACGCTCCAACAACTATGCGGCGCATTAATCTTCCAGACCTGTGGAATTCTGGGAACTATTGGCAAATATAAATATTGCCAGAAAGTATTTTTTGCCCAATATTTTCTTTGAAATTAACTTTCTCTGAATATTCTATAATTACATTTTAATAACCAAGCCAACGTTAAAACGGCTATGCCAAAGCACAATGTTTTTCTCATTGTGTCTTATTAAGTTTATATTGATATACTTATTATTTACTATTAATGTGTACGATAATTAAATTTGAAATACATAGCCAATGTATACAAGACTTAGTAGGTCAACAGTTTCTCCAGTAGACTGCTACTACGTTACGGTATTGAAGTTGATATTACTCCGGTTCTATTTCATATTACCAACGGTTTACTCTCCGGTATTACTCTCCGAAATGATACAAAAATAAATTATATGCATAATTTACCACCAGGTGTAAAATAAAATCAAGAAGTTGATGTTTGACCTCATTGTAGTTCGAATGCACAATATTTTACAAGTAATTCAAGTTACCAAAGAATAACGTACATATGTTATTCCTTGCTACGACCGCTACGACGTAGCACTATTTTGAGATGTCTTGATTCGTAGCACGTAGCGCAGGGATCGTAGCATTCATATAAATTCGGCTGATTCAGACAGATTCTTAGTTAATCAGAGTTCATTAGACCGTTTCTCTTTAATATAACGTGATTGATGTAAATTGTAATACTGCTTTTATCTTGTTTATTAAACAATTTTTAGATGTTTTAGGAGGTAATATATTAAATATTACCTCCAAAAATATCAAAAAAATCTTGTATAGGGAAGAAGATAATGTTATTCAATTAATTATAACATAAGACTAATTTATTTCAGTTCTACTCAATTGAGGGCGAGCCTAGTGCTATTTTAAGACACAATTGGTAGACTCAATACTACAATTATGAATTTACTGACAAAAATTCGAAAAAGCGTTGTTCGACTCAAAGATTGAACTGCAGCATTTCACGATCGACAGCTTTGTGACACATAGTAATACAATAATATTAACAAACCAGTCAATCATCCAGAATATGTTTTGTACTCTAGTTATAGAGCCGTTGTGTTTACTTCCTAAATATACAGGGCGTAAGTGCCAAAACACAATAAATATAATTAAGCAAGTTTCGACCCAACAAAGTGCTTTATGAGCACAAACTCGGAATCGGCGTCATTATCCCTTACAAACCCTGTATCAGTTTTCTGCTTACCTAAAAGCAACCACGGTTTGTTGGCAACATAATTACTGGATATTTTAGATCTAACGTCACGGGGAGACTTATCACTGCCTAAACAGTTCGTTTCAATGTCTCAAGAGTAAAGTTTATCTTATCAGTGTTTGATGATTAGTGTTACAATGTATGTGATTCAAATTAGCTTGTTGTGCAGTGTGTTGTCTGATCGAAGTCAAGATATTAATATATTTAGCAAAACTAGATCTAAAATAATAACAGATTTTAAAATGACATATTTTTAACGTCAAGAAAATATTTTACTTTGTTTTATTTAGTAGTAAAAAGTTGAAATCAATATAAACTACGATAAAATCCGTGTAAAGTAATTTAATTGCAATATCTAATGGCACCTTGTCTGAGTAGGAAATCGTGTCATTATATGAACGTTGTGTAGGCAATTATGCTCTTATCAATCATCGAACTTCTATAAATAAGAAGCATGCAAATATTTTTTATAAATAACATCATATTATAAATAGTTGACGTTACGTTAGAACAAGCTGTTTTTACTTTTTACGTTGCGGTGAGCTTAACAGGTAATGTAATATATGTAGTAATATTTGAATATGATAAAAATAAAAGAATAATGATCAGGCAAAGAAATAAAAGTTTGCCTGTGTGTGTGTGTGTGTGTGTGTGTGTGTGTGTGTGTGTGTGTGTGTGTGTGTGACTGTTGTTTATTTATAGATTTTAAGTTCATTATGTTTTATAGATCAATATATATTATGAATTATTTATTCTCACAAAGAGTTTTACTAACAAAGGACGTACATATATAAATGAGTAATTTCTTCAAATGACGCGACTACGCGACTATCCGATATTTCTTGGTGCTACTAAAAATTTACTTTGCATGATTCGGGAATTGAACGCAGAACCCCTGTGCAGTGTCGTGAGGTCCGCAATCACTCTTATTTATGCTACTGGATTGATTCAAGCCGTACATAAGGGACATTGACTACTTTTACTAAATTAGTAATAATCTCTACCAATAATAATATTAACAGCAGTTACCGCATTCACGTTATCGCCTCGTATGAGCTTCGTAGGTTCGCGACGCTGCAGTCTGGCGCGCAATACAGCCGATCACGCAAGAGTTCTTTCACCTTTGACCCGGACAAACAAATCCAATCTAAGTCATTATACTGTACCCCATACAACTCGAGTATAACCCATTCTAGTAGGCAGCCAGGCCTGTAGTTGAATGCACCATGCGGTATATTACTTCTTTGCATGTCATTCAGTTACGTGTTTAGAATATTATGGGTAAGTCTTATTTCGTATGCAGCTAATTTATATTTACTCAAATTATTGGTTGTTCGAAACACTACAGTGTATTGATATTTTTATCGCGGTAGCTTAAATCATTATTTTATTATTTTTAAACGGACTAGGTATATGTTTTGTGATAACTTGATTCGGCTTAATATAAGCTACGAAACAAACGGAGTAACTTATATGTATGTAATATTGTCTTCTATTTACGCGAATATTATTCATTGAAATTAAACTGCTATATACGGATTTTATCGCGTTGTTTATATGTATGTATAACAAAATTCTAAAGGGTTGACCAGATGTTAGATTAATTGAAGGTCCTGCGGCTCCGCATCACCTGTCGTTCAATGATGACTGGCGCCAACGGCTTTACAGAAATAATAGAAGATTTCAGAGTTGTGGTTGTTACACATAATCAGATGCGATTTTTTTATTCAGTTTTTATTATGAAAACTCAGGAATGTCTTCGGCAATAAATATCCTTTACAAGCAATAAAACTATGAATGCGAAACATCAACTAATGATTTGGCCAAGTTTGGGAAACATGGCAAAACTTTTTGCGGTATATAGGAGTGACGAATGGACAAATTAAATAATAGACAATCATATGGTAAATATTTTATCGAATCTTTGTATTATATTATTATAACACTGTCTTTCTATAACTTTTAGCAAGCAAGCAGTGATAGCTCAGTGGGGAGACCAACAGACTGCAATGCAGAGGGTCTCGGGTTCGAACCCACGTCGCGTAACTCTGACTTTTGGAAGTTATATGGCTTTTCGAAATTATGTGCGTATTAATTGTCAATTATCGCCTGCTCCGTGCCTCGGAGAGCACATTAAGCCGTTGGTCCCGGCTGCCATGAACATTTATGGCAGTCGTTATTGGGAAAGTCAGTACCCTCTAATATCTTGACACTGGTCTAGCCTTAGGGTATCGTTAGCCTTCGGGTTGCGGAGGTCAGGTGGCAGCCGCTCCGTGTAAAAACTGATATCCAGTCAAATCCAGTTAGACCAGAAAAGCCGCCCCAAGTGACTTGGGAATAATAAAGGCTAAGAGAGAAGACTGTCTTTCTATAACTTTTTCGGCTAAGAGAAGTTTTGAACGTCACCCGCTTTTGTTGAAATCATGGTTGAAACATTGTATGCAACAGACTGTGGGTCGCTTTTTCAGCCTGAGGATCAATTCTCGTAATAAAAACTATACAAAATAGAGAGAGATGATCTATCATAAAACATAAATCATTTATTCATTCAATTCATTTTGGGTATCACATGATTACAAAAAGGTTAAATTAGTACCACCAAAATCTGCCTGAAGAGGCGCATGAATGTCAAGTTTAAAAAAATAATAATAGAAATACATTAAATTATCAAATTACATATTTAGATAAGAAATTAAGCAAAATAATAATGTCAATAAATGTAACAAATGAAATTAAAATGTAATTAGTATGCCTAGATAATTAAAAATACATTCAGATAAATAATTTTGAATGTCAAAAGCGAAAAGTTAAAATAAATTTAAAATGTCAACAGGTAAGAGTCAAAATAAATTATAACGTCAAAACGTAAACGTTAAAATAAATAAAGAAATTGAAATTAAATTTATTTAAGATGATTATCATTCAAAAAATCATTAATACTGTAATAACACTTTTCTATTAAGAGCTTTTTTAATTTACTTTTAAACATTTTCCTGTTAGTCTTGTCTAATAAACATCAAATGTGAACTGTAATTGAAATGTATGTAAATAAATAAATGTATTGATATTTCTGACACTGAGGTAGTTTTAGTCTAGGTAAATCCTACATGGTGATGATGAAAAAAATTGGCTTGCTGGCAGATTTTTTTGTATCAAAAATCTGTTAAATCTTCGGATATCTGATGATTTAAAATGGATCTATATATATATACTGGAATTAGAAAGACGGCTTTACCACTAGACTAATGAGTCTAATATAATATTATTTCGAGTCAAATTTACCACAATGTCAGAGTTGACAAAGACAAACGCAGCTGAAACGCTGAATATAATTATGTGACAGTGCTAGACTTTGTTTATATAATTATAAGTTCATTCAATGTTTCACTGGCTGAATGTAGATTGAGTGTAATTAGTAGGCGAGCGATTAAATTAAATGTAAACAGAACGTTGATTAATACTAATAATTGAGTTATATAATAATTGTCTCTTTAAAACGAAATATCTTCATTATAAGAAGGTATTGGTATTTAATTGAAAACGTTACTTTATAATAATATTAGCCCTGTATATAGACTGTCCCACTGCTGGACACGGGCCTCTTCTCAGTGAGAGAAGGGTGAGGCCATAGCATTACCACGCTGGCCCAGTGCGGGTTGGCTGACTTCACATTATCTTGGAAAACATTATTGAAAACTCACAGGTTTCCTCACGATATTTTCCTTCATCGCTAAAGCAGGTGATATTTAACTAATTAATACGCATAGAACTCCGAAAAGACAGAGATACGTGCCTTGTGATCGAACTCGAAACCTGTGCGTGGGCCAAAGATCTCCCACTAAGCTATCGTTAACGTGATATATATTTTTTTTCGGAGCAATAATTTGTGAATTCCCCTAAATTTTGTCCCGTGTGGTATTTGAACCCACAACACTTGCAGTGGCAGTGGTGAGACGACCATTTTAACCACTACGCCAACCGCGTAGTCAAAATTATGTTTATTACCTGCACGCTTAGTGATAAGCATGCATAGTATTGCAGGCGTCCATAGGCTAATCATCAGGTAGGCCGTATGCATGTTTACCACCCTAGTTATATAAAAAAAACTAAATACCATTTCGGACGATAATGTGCAATACTTAGAGCCAAGTTGTTATTGTACATCGTAGTTGTCCGAGTTAATAAGTAGGCTTTATTCCTCTCTAAGCCTTTGGGTATTGATGAAACAACCTATAGGTTAGCTATATCTAATAGAAGCGTTTTTATGCTTACCCCTTGTTTTAGCCAACACCTAACGTCGTATAATTTTATGTACACCTTACGATGTTCTTCGACACTAAAGAGGATAATACAAAAATTCAATCAAATATTAAAACCAAACTTAAGATATTTTGATCAAAACTAAAATGACGTATGAATAGTCCAACTTCAATAATATACCTATTTGAATTAATTTGTACTGATGAATAAAAACTGTACTGATGAAAAATAACTATACTGATATAGTTTAAATTTAAATTCAATAATAAGAACATAGAAGTAAAAATATGTATACTTTACTGCCATTTTGAATAATGCAAAAGATAATAAAGGCGATTTTGCATATTATAATCTTTATGATTACTCTGTATACAAATCTATTTCATAAAGATTATAATAATTATAGACTGAGGTAGTCTCTAATATTACAACGACACCTTCATTTGACACTCTAATATCGATTGGTTATGATAATATGTGTAACAGAATTCTTTTTCTTTTAGTACGAAATTTAGAACTATAACCCGATAAACGGCGATGTGTTCACTATGTAAATATAATAGAATATAATATACGCTCACTTAGACGACTATTTATAACAAATTCCATAGCATTAAATTTGTCCGTCTGTGATTTAAGATGATTGCATTTATGTACATCTTCCTTACAAATTCATGAGCCGTAGAATTAATTAAATATAATTAAATAGGGAGAAATTTGCAGAGCTGACTGCCAACCTCCTGTAGTGAAGAGGAATTAGAAGAAGAAAAAGAATAATTAATTATTACATCTGTGGTAGCAATAAGGTGGTTAACGCTCTGTGGAAGCAGCTGTCGTTAAACATTTTACAGGAATGATATTTTGTGCCTTGTAGTAATTTATACATTTTATCGAAAGGACCCGCTGCACTACCGGTATGAGAATGAGTAGGAACTCATTGCAGCAATACAATACCAGGTTCTTTTGATAGATGATGGATGAGTTTATACGTGATGTTACTTCCCCCGTCGAGCTGCCTCATGAAATGCTGTTGTGATTTAAATTTAGATAGTGTGATTTCTTATTAGTAAAATTAATAAAGTTAAATACCTAATGCAGTAGTAAGCACTATTTGACTGTTGTTGCAAATTCTTACTGTCTGTTATTTTTTATGAGACAAGTCCTCAGTTACCAAAATATATTTAAAAATACACAAACATACTCGTAATCATAATTTTGACCATCTTATCTGCAAGTATTTCTTTTATAAAGTGTAAAAGCCTACCGTTGCCTAAAGAAATATCTTGCAAGAAATCAGCGTAGTAACACTATTACTACATTACACCCGATAATAAAGAATGCCGGTATCTCACATTCCTACCTGTGCCTTGCCTTTCTTAGGATCGGTAAGGAGCATAACAAGCGAAAATAGGCTTTTTTTTACGTGGGATAATGCTTGACGCATACTCCTCCGCGGGGGCGGGCGGAGGGGTTATTTCGGACTCGCCGGGGTAAAAGAAAGATGGTAAAGATGATAATGTACCTCCCGGAATACCGAGTAAACCTACCACGGTGTTCTTCGACAAAATCACTATCGACGAGGCCGCGCGAATCACTTGCACATGCGGTCGCGACCCCGCCGAGGTTTCGGCCCTTCGTATGAAACGGCAGGCCACTACACGAACTGACCTACCCAAAGCACGGTGACGCACTTTAAACCCTACTGTCCCCCCTCTAGAGGGGAGACGGACTCGAAACAGAGGCGCGCGTGGGAACACGCACGCCGCCTCTCGGACCTGGTGCTGACCGAATGGCGGGCAGGCCCACAAAGCCCACCACCCCCAGGTCAATCCTCAGGGTGGCTGGAGGTCATCTCGCGCCCTCCGACGCCCGTTTCTGCGGTTGGGGAGAGGGTTTAAACGCTCTCCCTCTCCCGCTCCGCCGAAGCGAATATAGGCTATGGTAACCGCTTACCATCGAAGGCTGTGAGCATTAACTTGTAAATAAAACATTTAATCACAGGTGTGTCTATGATTTAATTGTCAAAAGAATGACATTTACAATATTAAAACCTTGACAAAGAAGACAGAAAAGACCAAAAGAAAATTCTCTCTTTTTATCTGTATGTACGCCCAGATTTGCAACAGCAATACATCTTAGACACAATCTTGTACTCCTTATTTGTATGGAACCCACAACAGCTCATGAAAGGCGGGACGATCACGTTTCAAATGCATCCATTTTACGATACAATCATAAAATTTAATTTCTGTAACAAGGTTAAACATTAAAACTACCTACATAAAAGTATGCAATAATATTTTATGACCTATGTAAAAATTATATTTCTTATGTGACCACTGACCATCCATATTAAAACTAATACATACAGAAGTAGGTAATATTGTCTCTTTTTTCAACCGATTTTCATGGTATAGACTCTGAGGAAAGACATTCTACAGACACACTATTATAAAAGCGAATTCAGACACGGGATATTGATTTAAAACTAACTATTAATTTTTCAATATAAAAATACCATCTGCATGCTCACTATTGTTTGTATGTATACGCATGTTTTAACAAATAAAATTATCTTATCTTATCTTATCTTATTTTAGTAGTATTTTATTATGTTATTACTAAGTCTACAAGAGTATTTACGCTGCCAACGCAAAGGATAAAGACCGTTCTGTATCATCACAGATTCTGCATAACAGTCTACAAAATTAACTAGATTATCCTCAAGAAAGAATTTAGGTCAACCGTATTATCAAGATACAGCTAAACAGATGTATGTATGTATCTTATATGGGTGCCAGTCAGTGCAGACCGGCGACACTTCGACCCAGTGGGATCTTTTGTGTCGACACTCACCCAATAACGACTGCCATAGATGTTCATGGCAGCCAGGACCAACGGCTTTACGTGCTCTCCGAGGCACGGAGCAGGCGATAATTGTCAATCAATACGCACATAAAATTTTAAAAGTCATATAGCTTCCGAAAGTCATAGGAGCGCGACGTGAGTTCGAACCCGAGACCCTCTGCATTGCAGTCTGTTGGTCTCCCCATTGAGCTCAGTTAAAGAGATATTAACATTTTAATGGTAGTATTTCTTCGTGATAGTTTTTAATTACAGCTTCTATGCTTAAAGCCGAGGCTGCACTGGTAAGGCGTTAGAAATGACATGTAAACGAACTCATATAATCAAATAGTGGTGACCGAACCGACGCAGGAAAGGATGATGATATTTCTTCGTTTCACGTCGATGCTGTGTTACTGTTGCGTCACCATCACCCTACCAGTATGGCCTCGGCTTATGAGTAAATTTTCACCCCTAATGGTGGCAGACGCTAGATATACTAATGGTCAACACTAGCCAATGCTCACTGATAATTACTGGGTATGCTAAATAATTATCAGTAAGCATTGCCTCCTAGTATGGATGCCGGCGTTCAGACACGATGCTTTTTTAAGGACTCCACATAATTAAATAAGCTAGCCAACCCAATTTTATCAAATATTAGGCTTTTTAAAAGGACGGTCTACCACATCAAACATCGAAATTGTTTTAGCGACTATCTAACGGATTCGATGGCTCAAAATACCAAAATTGATGTCTGCCGACTTGAAGAACACAAAATAAATTTTTGAGGTGCATTCAATATCGGGCAAAATGTTATGTTTCTAATTATTATTTTAACTGTTGCAAAACAATTCACCTTCTTCCTCTCTCAGCGAAGAAAACTTGCAAATGTTTCTTTTCTTTATCAAGCTATGAAGGGATTCGTTGACATAACTGAGTTGGTGAGCAAAATTGACCTACAAGTACTATCTGCATTCCTACGCAGATCATACCTGCTAGGACAACATACCTATATGCAAACTCATTTTTAATCAAAGCATGTCGAACGTACAATGCAGCGAATGTTGATATCGATATTTTTAATACTAGCACCTCTAAATTGAAAAATATACTGTATAATTGGTACTTCGTAGTCAGCACCTAAATATATACTTACTATTAAGTGTTAATAATAATAATGTGTCTAAACTCTATAATTTTTTTTGTTTATCATGTAAGTAGGTAATACGTTTGATGTTTACCAATGTAATAATTTTTTTAGTATTATAAGTTACTATAAATAAGAACTTGTAATTCGCCTTCCATTTCATATTGTTATATTAATTACTTTCATAGCTGTAAGTTATCCTAAAATGTAAAATAAAATAAATGTCGAGAGATGGCGCTGTACACAATTACCACTTTGCCATACATTTCTATAACTACATTTCTATAACTACATTTCTATAAATAACCAATAATTATCCACAATTACTTTTATAAGGCTAAGTTCAATTACTGAAAACAAAACATATTATATATTTATTATCGTAGAACACTAGTAAAGATTAAGTTAATGAGGTCGTCATTTATTCAACACCACGGCAACTTTGACGATTAACAGGGTCACCGGCCTTGCCGTGAACTACGCTGCGGTTTTGTAACCGATTTAATCAATCTACTATAATAAGGGCTGTGATAACTATCCTCGTTTAGTAATAGAACCAGCCTGGTCAGAAAATTGTTCTGTTGATGTTTAATAGTATGCCAACATGTTGTTCGTCAGACCTTCCTTAAATATGTTGTAATTATCTTTCATGCAAAAAGTAATTAGAACTGTGAGAGGCGGAAAGATAGACAGATAAACTCAGTCACACATTTTAGGTTCCCTTTGTTCAGGCACGGGACCCTAAAATATCATACAATACTATAGCTATCTATATTTGCAAAAAATTTTTTTCCATGTTTTCCAATTTTTTTATTATTCCATGAGTATTTCCCATGCCCTTAACTTACAGTTCGATTATGTTTTAATATTATGATCTTTTTATTGCAGGAACATTGAGCATCTCATAACGAAGCTGTCGTCCATCTATTACGACGGCCGATGACAGCGCAAAACTACTTGCTTTACAAAATCAACGAGTTGTAAGTTTGACTACGTAAGCGTACTGGACTACAGCAATTGCTTGCCAACAAATAAACTGTGTCCTTCTTTGTAATCTTAGTTGTTCATCTGTCTTTAAAACACACGTCTCACGCCGCCATATTTAGACTGAGCAGTATTATGTTTATATATTGCCAACTACAGTTCTAAATCCCCGCGTAATAAAGGGTAGTCTATTGCAGTTTGTCGGCCACAATTCAAGACTCTGTACCGCTACTCAGAATTTCTTAGCAAATATCCTAATAACGCTTTGTCTGATCTAAAAATCAAAACCCAAGACCTCATACGCAGCAATCCATTCACTACAGTTGCTTTACCAAAACAGTATATAAAACAAATATTATATTGCTAAACTATGTATTTTAGCTTTAATTCTTATAGTCATATATTTTAAGCCTTTACAGTACCAAAATAAAATGTCACGTCATGTTATTACCAGCTCAACGTCAAACATCAATCAATATTTCACCTTTGAAGTTGAAATGTTATCAACTGATCATAAGTAGCTATCGAAGTTAACAAGTGGTTTCCTATGCGATGGCTTCCATAACATAGATCAATTTATGTAAATACGATATTGATACAGAAACTGCTAACTAGTACGGTATAATTGCTTACAAACCGAGTTAAGTAAGTTATTTGTAATGTTTCAGTAGCGCAGCGGTAGTGTATGTGACTGCTTTATATTATAGGACTCGGATTTGATTCCTGGGCAAAAAGTAATTCTTAGTAATAGCAGCGATGGGCAAGCGTGGTGGACTATAGCCTAACCAGAAGAGGCCCGTGTATCTTTTTAGTATGAGAAGAGGCACGAGCCTCTTCTCCGTGTGAGAATGGTCCACTGGCCCACCAGTGGGACAGTTTAATACAGGGCTGATATTATTATTAATAGCAGTGAGGTTGGAACCGTATCTGCTAGTCGGCAATAGGTTCGACCTCTATTATGTGGGACCTGATACCATACCTGGTGAAATGCAGTTTTTATTACCTTCTGCCTATTCTTACGTGGATAAAGGTGACATATTATTTATTTATGTAGTTAATAAAATAGAAATCAAATTCCTACATGGCTAGCAGAGTAATATAATCATAGTGTCATATTGTTTTTAGTTCGATATCTACACGAGACTGAACTTTATGAAATTCACGTAGTTGTGCCTCTGCTATGTGTTACTTCACGCTGCTACTGAAGTTTCTTGACAAATATCCAATAACACAGACAGACAGAAAAATAGAACACGAAATTTTCTGCAGAACACTCGTATACACTACCGCGTATAACTCAAATAGCGCTGTGTTTTCTCTAATTTCAATCAGGTTTTATTATTGCTGTACTGGGTTTAAAATATCCACTACAATACTAACAATAGAACGACATGTACTTTCATATCTATGATATACAGTTATACTACTAATAAAGCGCTGACCCGCATTTGGCCAAATCAGTTAACATTACACGTATTCTCTAAAATTATAGATAGAATGTTGTGACTGGAAGCGGGCGATACCTATTTCAAATTAATATTGTAATTATAACCATTCAAATGAAATTCAAAGTTTTAGTACTACGCCAGGAGTTTCTGTAAAAGACTAAGAGAAACAAGCGTTCATTTTGTCCCAGATTGACCTTAGAGTCTTGGATAAGCTAAAGCAAAATATTTCATTTTGCTCGAAGCAATTGAACATGATGCTTCAGTCTGAATTAAGCGCTTGAAATACCAAAGTTAAGATTCAACAAATCATATTTGCAGTTATTGATGATATGATTGACAATCCGAAGTAAGAAAAATATTCCTTAACCCATTAACTGCCATGTAACAGACACAGTGGAAATTGTATTGTTTGCAGTTATTTCTGACCGGCATAGCGTTCAATATGTTAAAATTATGTATTTCGTCTCAATCATTTGAGAAACATTCATTCTTCTATACTGTACCAAGCAGACTAATGATTCTAGATATACTGCTAGATTACAACACAATTTCTATGACATTCATATATACTTACTCTTGTTTTCAGGAGGCAGAGACTGATGATTTCCTTTTATTACTATCCCGGAATTTCGCTCTTATACTTGCAATATATTCCATCTAATTCGTCGGTTTAAGTTACCAACTGGTCAACCTACCAACCTGGCCTTATCCCGATGTGTTAGATCTGGTCTGAAATGGTTACCACCTGTCATCAGTCCCAATGGCATTAACCGTTTTTACTTTTCAATCTACTGTCGTTCATACTATAATCCCAAACCATATTATACACCTTTTTCAGCTGTTGTCGTTATATCATCTTTAACTCCACAGCGCTCTTTTGTTACTATATTCCTTATTCTATCCTTTAAATACACACCACATACTTCTCAGTGCTCTTGCTTTTCATACCTCTCTCTCCCCTTGTGTTATTATCCCCAAATACATCAATTATAATATCAGCCCTCTATTAAACTGTTGGGCACAGGTCTCTTCTCAGTATAAGAAGGGTTAGGCCATAGTCCACCTCACTGGCCCAGTGCGGGTTGGTAGACTTCACATATATTCGAGAACATTACGGAAAACTCTTAAACACGCAGGTTGCTTCACGATGTTTTCCTTAACCGTTAAAGCAAGCGATAATTAACTATTTAATACGCATATAACTCTAAAAAGTCAGAGATGCGTGCCATGGAATCCAAGTCAAGGGCTCTGCGTGCCAGTCCAACAGTTTCCCACTAGGTTATCGCTGCTTTTTCATTTATTTATAGTCAATTAAAACAGTATTTATATACCAATCACATTAATTGATATATAATTTCTTTACGAGCTTACATTGAAAAATATACATTCTAGCGTAAGTTCTTTTATATCTTTTTCATTTATCCGTAAACATATCACATTCAAGATCGGCAGTCAGGAGGCATTATAAAGACTAAATAAAGTCTGAGGTAGACGACACAGCCGTATTGTGCTGCAAACGCGTCTATTAACTTTATCAGCGCGTTCATTGTTTTGTTTAATAATCCTGGCACAGACATGTCTTTGTGAACTTGTTCAATTGCCCCGCTTAACATTCAAGATCGCCTTTTGTCCAAAACATTTGAAACTTGTATCGGTTCTCTCTTTATCTTATGCAATACAACTTTGCCGGTAATCAAAGTCCTAATTCTGAAGCTAACAAAACTAAAACAAAGTTTTGTGTACCTGCTCCTTTCATAGTTAATTCGTCAAAGAAAATTGTGGGTAATCCAATTATAATGTAGACATTATTAATTGTAAGAGACTGATACAACATTATCATGACTTGGCTTGTATTAGAAGTTAATTGAAAATCAATATTTCTATTTTAATATTTGCTAAATGTATATTTTGTATATATGCTGCTAAAAATATGCGTAGTTTGAAGGACGCCTATAATTTAGTTCATCGTTCATCCGCTACTGAGCACAGGACTTTCTCAACATCACACTGCTTACAACATCCTTTCTTCTCAAGGAGCCTGGCAACAACCGTTACTGCGAAAACACAATACTAGATTGCTGTTTGCAGTTTTAGGTAAAGCGAAAATACTACTCTAGTCGTGCTAACCCATTTTCAGTAGAATTCCAAGATTAAAAATAGATGGTACGCTGTGCCCTACACTTTATAAAAAAAAAGTTAAATAGTATAGTTTTTTTGTACACGTATTATTAAGGGATTAATTAAGTAGACGTTTAAAATCTTTTTTTAATTTTTTACTTGAATTAAGAGGCTTATAATTGAACACGATAAGGCTAGCACCATCGTATAAAAGCGAATGGCACGCGACGGAAAACATTAATTCCTATTCAAGTTACATGTCAGCATTTTTAAAATCCTTCAATTTTTTTTTGTTTCTGTCACGATTCATTATAAATGTTAGTCATCCTCCAAAATTCCCCACACACTCACAATTAGCGCTACTACATTTTTATATAAGAAGCCTAGTTTGTTTAACGGCATGTGTCCGAATCTTAACCTATGAGCGATAACTATAAATCTTTTGCTTAGTATAATATTTATAAAGCAAGTACATTTAATTTGTTACATAGTACGTTGCTTTCTTTTTGTTTAAAAAACACAACTGCCGCACTAGGAATATTTCCTGTGTCTGTGGGGATTGTACAAACGTTCAAACAACGGACACAAAGAATATTCAGACTCGGAGCAACCATTTATGGATCACACAAAGTTTTGTCCCGTGTGGGATTCGAACCCACAACACTTGACATATTATCAAACTTCAAACAACAAGTCCTACTCTAAAGAAATACTAATTTAAAGGTTTTGTTATCTTATCGTAGGCGGAAAGTCTACAGCCTAAAATAGCTTACTCGTAAAATGAAAGACCAAAATGTCTTACCTTATAAATTTTCACCTCGGTAAGCATGAGGAAATATTCTATTTGACAAGTACAATCACTTTGCATGCGAGCAACAAAGAACTTTGCATATGTGTAACACATTTACATAATATAAAATGGCGCTAGCTGTGTGCACAGCAAATAGTATGTACGTTTGACTGTAAATAGTAAAATCGATTACGTAATAAACCTTTTTAAACGTTAACACAGCATAGTTAACATAGCATATTAAAGTGAGGTCATTTTTTAATATTTTATAGTGTTTTATATATTTTATTGTATTTGTCACCATACCATGCATAGATCGATACAAGAACAGAAAGTGTTCGTACGTTCATTTGTTCTTGTATGCAGCCATAGCGTAGTGGGAGATTGTTGGACTGCTACGCAGAGGTCTTGAGTTCAATCCCAAAGCACGCACCCCGGTCTTTTCGAAGTTATGTGCATATTGAATAGTTAATTATCGCTTGATTTAATGGTGAAGGAATGTGAGAGTTCTCAAGAATGTTCTCGAAGATGATTTGAAGTCTGAAAACTAGCACTGGAATAGCGTGGTGGACTATGGCATAACCCTTCTCACACTGAAAAGAGGTCAGTGCCCAACAGTAGGATAGCTTATATAAAGGGCTGATATGATTATATTCATAGTATAATCACTTAGTGTTCACCTGTATACGGATATACAATGACGTGTTATGACTGGTAAATGGCCTGATCTGCGTAAATGAGCTGCTGGAGCTGCTGTTAGACTTATGTCCACTGAAGTGATAGGCATTATCTAGTATGCACATCAAATATTAAGCACATAGCTCCTTGTAAAATGTATTATTATCGAGCCGTAGCTGTCTCGTACATACGTTTGTATTCTATCTTACACGTGTATCAATAAACATAACTGGACACACGACCTGAATTGCTTCTGAAACTGAAAATACTTTATTATCTTTTGTGTTTTGGCATTTTTATTTTGTTTATAAGAATAACGCCAAATTCGAGCTCCAAATTGCACCCGTATTTTGTTGACTTTTACCATCCATCCGGCACATTTGTAGACTACGTGACTGATCAAGATTTTTATAACAGCCCGATAATTCTTAGCCTGACCTGGAAATTAAACTATAAACCTCACGATCGTTCGTGAACATATGCGGCAACTAATACCATGATACTACTGAAGTACCTGTGTATTATACGCAATGTGTATTATACAATATCAATATATAAATGGGTATAAATAAACGTCAACTCTATATCTATAGCTTATTCAAATCTTTCAAACAGAACGTTATTGAGTTTCCACTCTACCATCTCTGTTCTAATTAAGATTGTTACGTGTTGTAACACAATTTAACGATCCTTGGAACTCGAAGAGTGTCATTACAGTAATTTCATTAAAGAACACTACTTTTGGGGAACATTATGGAGAGAGACCGATTAAGGTTTGTACACGTAAATGCATTGACAAAAATCTTTAAGCCACGTTTTACTTATACAGGGTGTCCCAGAATATGTGAATCAAATTGTAACGGGAGATTCCTAGGTAAAAGACAATGCAAATGTGCTAAAAAAAATCATGACATTGGTGAAAAATGTTAGAAAATGTACGTCTTATATAGACTTTCAACTACAGGTACTTTGTTTATGGCTAATTTTCATTTTTTTCACTATTATTATTTGTGAAGGATTGAAATCGTCAAGTAATAAACAATTTTTTTTAAACTGTCATGTTTTTGAAATCGCAACATTATTTCGGTGTATTTTTTTTTGCACCAAAACATAGAAATTTTTATTTTTACACAAATTCCATAAATCCTTTATTTTTTTTATTTAGCACATTTGGAAGGTCCTTACCTAAGGAATCTCCCGTTACAATTTGATTCACATATTCTGGCACACCGTGTATATAGTGTAACGCTTCTTAAAGTAACATCTCTATGTTAAAAACGTGGGGAATTTTTGCATTTGTTGTTTACAGAGATCGTTTTAATGCTAACTACGGTTTCAATTGGGCATTTTGGTTGTGATCTGTCAGTCTTGCTCAGCTTTCTGATGAGTAAAAATCCCGCCGATAACTGTAATAATTTAACTGACACGTAGTTTCTTCCGCATAATTAAACATGCATGATCAATAGTTAATTGACACATATGATTAATATGCGAACATACCGACCCATGCCTATCCCATACAGAAAGGATAAGGATATCATTCATCTAGGAAAAAGTGCTGCTTGCGGGCAAAATCTAGTATTATTACAATATTTTTATAACTAATAATGATTTCACTAAATAAGCATAGACAAGTAAATAAAAATATATCTGAACATTTTATTGATTCATACATTTTGTTTATTTTTCCATAAAACGAATGAAGTGTGGATTGATACTTCATAGAGCATAGAGGACAAACAAAAGGCTCTGTTCAGTGGATTTTGTACGAATGAGCGGAGTTGCGAGCAAAGTCTAGCTATTTATAAATAAAAAAGTCTAAGTGGGCGCATTTGTACTATGTGAGTTCTGTAATATAGCCGAACATTGAAGTAAGAATTAAAATAAGGATTGCATTTATCAAATTGAAATTATAACCATGATTTGCATTGCATTTCTCAGTTCCACAGAATTGTAATAAAAAATCAATAAAACGTTAACGCATACTTATTTTACAGAATGCTTAGTGATAAAGATTGTTTTGCATGGTGTCACGGATCTTAGGTCAGTCTCAGTACGCAGTGAGACATTGTACCCTCGGAATAGAGCTCGCCCCATATTATGTGGGACCTGAAATCATGACCATCGAAATATAGATTTAAACACCCATACCATTAGCCAGTTAGAGCTAGCACTAAGCATAAAACCATAGATAAATAAAAACTTCATACCAGAAAATAAACTAATAGGTTCTTGCTAAAAAAATTATTTATTAGAATAGGGTGAAATAGGCAAAAAGGTTTTATGATAGTCATATATTTTTTTATAACAACAACATTTACAACATTTGATAAATTGAATAGCTAATAATATTATGATATCTGTCGTAAATTAAATATTATCAAAATAGTACAATATATTTGGATTATATTTACCGCACAAAAATACAAACTACTGCTTAAAATTACCATTACATCGATGCTGAACTGAACTGAATATTCAATTATTATAACTAATATTGGAACAATAGATAAACAAGATTAACTTCACTGTGCCACACAAACCGACAGATTATTATATCATGCCATTCACAATTAATTAAATTAATTTCACACGGCCTAAACATTTTAATACCGGTGTTTTACATTTATTGTAGCCACAATATTACCGAGCCCTTTTTTGGGTCAATGTCGTAATAATTTTCATTGGTATACCTTATTACGAGGATTAACCTACTATAGCTGTTGGGTTGCCTTTAAATGTTAATTAACTTTTTAGAAAATACAGCCTGTTCATCAATTTTGATTTTAAATTGTGTTGCTAATAAAACTATTATTAGTAATCGTGATAAATTCTTTAGCAAATTTAAAGAGTTTTATAATAATAATAATAATATTCTACCACATACACACTACACCATCTAGCCCAAACTAAGCAGAGCTTGTACTATGGGTACTAGACAATGGATAAACATAAATATAAAATTATTTTTTTTTTGTAAATACATACATATGATACATAGAAACACCCAGACCAAGACAAACATCCATGTTCATGCACACAAATGTTTGACTTGTGCGGGAATCGAACCCGCGACCTCAGGCGTGGCAATGGGTTACTCTAACCACTACGCCATCGAGGCCGACTTTGAATGTTAATTTACTTTTTAGAAAGTACAGCCTGTTCATAAATTTGTTTTTAAATTGGGTTGCTAATAAAACCATTATTAGTAATCCTGATAAATTGTCTAGCTAGTCTAAAGAGTTGTATGAAGTGACTTCACGGTGGTCACTAGAACCATGAAGTTGGAAGGAAGAAGAATCAGTCCGAAGACAAATCTATTAGGCTATCGACACTTCATGACATTAAAGATGCTGGCTTAATTGAATTTTATTAATAATAGAAACCACCTTATTGTACCTCGATTTCGGTTCGACAGATAGGAGTACAGAATCTGTCAGAAAACTATCGTACAAAATAAATATTTATCCATTTTCCATACTCCTGTCGATATGGGAAATATTCTCATCATGTGCTAGTGATACCAACTAAAACATTAAGTACATGAAAAATTAGAAGAGCATGAAATTTGCAATAACATCCAAAATTTGAATAATAGAAATTCATATTTTTATAGATATATAGACAGTATATATCAAAGCCATATTAATTCAAAATGTCACAGAAATAAATAAATAAGCTCTTTCGAATATACATACATATCCTCGAAAGGTCACGATATAAAAACACGAAAATATTTCGTCCAAAAAATTTTATAGATGTTTTCACACCAATTATCACTTTTTAATTAACGGAAATTCGATAACGTTATCTGCACCTTTATAACGTAGCTATAACCTTTCTCCGTAACACGAAAATGCTACAGAAATGTAGCCTGCAAGTAGACAAAAATTATGCAAAGGTGCGGGCGGGACGACCGATCGTGTCATAGTCAATGCCTCAGGGATCAACGACTTTCAACTATGAATAATGCTTCGTTAAAGATACAGTATAAAGTACTGTGTACTTAGGTGTATGGAAATTTACGATATCGGCATCAAGGGTATTCGATACGCCAAAGAAAAATATTACTGGATTATAAAGGGGATTTGTCACGTTTTGTATATTGTTAACTTATGCACCAGTATAGGTAACCTTATCACCGTGTCGTTTGTGTTAAACTGTATGCGTTTATTAGCTATACATGAGTAAACCTGTATATATATACCCATGATAATATCTTCCGTCTATGCTAAGGCCGAATGTAATGAAGGTGATAAATATTTACATGAATCATACTTATGTATATTATTAGATGCTAAATTAATAGGTAAATATAATAATAAAATAATTATGATTTTTGTAATATCCATATCAGTTCTAAAACCGTTCTGTTTCCTGTGTAATATTAAATTTCTAATAAATCACTGACTCATCATAACGGACATTTAAATAGGTATATTAAATTAACTTATTAGATTTTATTATGTAATGTAATGTTAAATAATTATACATCGTATTGTGATAGCCATTTCATTTATAAAATCATTTTATGTAATATTAAATTGTTTTTAATGGAAGCGCCGCTATGACTCGTCTGGTCGTTCAAACAAATTTAAATAAAACGCAAAATAGACTAAATTGTATGTTTAAATCAATACTAAAATTAAACGCAATGTTTTGTAATAGTAATTACCCTTCTAACACTATTTTGTATACAATTAGATGGCTATTAATGAAACACTGATTTGACTCGTTATCACGACTGTGAATCATCCGTTGTTTGTGAGCCGATATAAAAGGAGAGAGCCAATGTGCTGTAGTTTAGTTGCTCTTAGGCGATCAAACGTAACACATAAGGTATGATACCATTCTAATTATATTATGGCTGGTGTTTAGTAATTAATTGTTATTATATTGTTGTTTGATTATAATATATAGTAAAATGTGTTATAATATAGTAGCTGATATAATGTTATTAGTAATTAATATAAATAAATATTTAAATATTTGATATTGAGTTATTGCTTTTATTAATTAGTTTAAGGGAACCATATTCCAGTCATAATTATAAAAAAAAAATGTTTTACCAATTCTTTATTTCCTTTACTTACACCATAAATCTAATCTAACAAAGGCATATTGTCTATAAGAGCAGAAGGTAAAAAGTCATCTCAACGCGAACTTGGCTCACATTCTAGAAATTAACGACAAATTAAATAAAATAAACATTTATAAAAATAGATATGCAGTGTAGACTTTCATCTATACTATGTGCTTAGTGTGAAATAGAAATACTTAATAAAAATTTGTCCAATAGCAAGCAATCAATCAATCGTAAACAAAAACGCAATTTATGACACTCCACATGCAGTTAATGCCGCTACTCGTATGTAAAATTGAGCTCAACGTCAAATAAAATGTACCAATAAATATTAAATTGCTTTATATTTTCTGTGGAAAACGTTCGCTAAATTGAATTTCAATCAATATAGGCTTTTGAAATCACTTTGTTTTCGCGTTACAATCGGAGTATTCAATATCCCGCATGGATGGTTTGCAGCATCGCGCACTAAGCTCCTTCAGTTTTTCAATAATTAGCTTCTGCGCTTCTTTAAAACTTATATAATATATGTATTTAAAAACACACAATCCATTTAGATCGCTAGGTCGATTTTTAATCACAATAACCAGTATGGAGACGAATTTGGTGTGATGCACGATACGGCTCTGAACTTTTTGTCTGCCTCATAGGCACAGTGGTATTTTACACGAGCGCTGGCGTTTTATTTTGCCAGCCATGGGTTTGTGTCCCACGTATCTATTGACGTTTGCCAGGCATACTTCCAAAATCTGTGCGGTTTCTGTGAATCTTTAGACAGAAAAGCCAGTAACTATTTGCTCGCATATCGTAGATATATGCATAATACGCAGACAAATTGTCTCTTAAGCCAATTCAGTCATCGAAATAATGAAGTATACATTACACTACACTAATATGACGTCACATTATTGAATATCTCATAAAGTATTTTTCCAAAAATGCTAAGCAATCAGTGAAGCTGATTTTACATTTTTTATAGTGGCAGTGTAGTGGAAATACTTCTAAAGTCGAACACTTTGTTAGTGATTGATAGTATTCTAGAATGTTCCAAAATAACATAAGGTTAGTAAATTCGATACATTGTAACAACACGAATGATACGCTTCAGTTAAATATAGTATAAAAAATATATCGTCTGTGACTTTGCTTACAAAGTCACAGTTGATATAGTTGGTAAGAAACACTAGTGCGTATTATGAACACTGACGTCCTGAATTGGCTGCACGATAAATCCATTTTGATTGGCAACAGATTTATGTTGTTATAAAAGTTGTATTGGAAATAACCGATAATATGAAAGTATTTGTTAAATATTATCTATACTAATATTATAAAGCTGAAGTTTGTTTGTTTGGCTGGTTGAACGCGCTAATTCTAGGACTACTGGTTCGAATTGAAAAATTCTTTTAGTGTTGAATCGCCTATTTATCGAGGAAATCTATAGGCTATATAGCAACACGCTACAACCCACAGGGGCGGCGCAGTAACCATAAACGCGGGTGAAACCACGTGTACAGCTAGACTTTCAATAAAAACACACACCTTCTGACTCAAATCAATCAATCAATCAGCCCACCGCAGTCCACTACTGAACATACGCCTCTCCCATTTTACGCCACAACGTCCAGTCTTCCGCCTTCCGCATTCAGTCTGCCCCAGCTACCTTTTTCAAGTCATCGGTCCATCTGGCCGGGGGCCGTCCTACCTTACGTTTACTAAGTCGCGGACTCCACTCTAGGACTCGCTTGCTCCAGCGGCCATCGGTCCTTCAACAGATATCGTTTCTATCTACAGATTCAGGAAACTAGTTTTTTGTTATTAGTGTTATGTGAATACCTTCTGACCTTGTCTTTACGAATCTTGTTTTTATGACAAGATTGGGTAGAGGTCTACTCTGCTAGGATAGATGGACATACGGACAACGAACAGCTGATCCTATGAGGCATCTGTTTTTATAAGTAGTAAGTTTTGTTAAGGTACGGTACCCTAAAAAATGTTACTTAAATATATTTTAACAAGACTTTTAGAGATCCCACGAGCACAATACCTTATTAATGAAGTTGGAACTACAACTATGAACTAAAGTAAGGTAAAGCGGATCTTATTGAATACTAAATAAGGATTAATAGTACCCGTTTACATAGTTAACACCTCGCAACTGTACTGTAGTATAACATTTATGTTTAGTACTACATCCTAACTTTCTTACTAATATTATAAATGCAAATATGAGTTTGTTTGTTACGCTTTCACGCCTTAACTACTTGACAGATCATCATGAAATTTCGCATACACGTTGTCAGGGGCATAGAAAAAGACATTTTCATTTCATCCAGAAAAAAGGATTGTTACTAACTTAACCTTACCTATATGTACGCGAGCGAACCGTGGGCAAAATCTATTTCATATACAGTCGCACGTCTATCTGTACGAATGGGGAAGCAGAGATGCAGCAAAGCAACACTTCATCAGGATTCGTTAAAGTCCCCACGTAATAGGGAGCAAGCTTACTGTCGTCTATCGGGCACATACACAGTTTTTGCCTTCGTAATGCGACTGAAAATTTCTTGGTAAAAATGTACAATAGCAAATAATAATAATAATAATAATAATAAAAACCATTTATTCTCTCTTCCCAGAATTCGAATTTATCGCATTTACTATCGCTGCGCTATAGTGGTATGAGGTTTAGTACTAGTACCAATAATATTGAGCATTTAATATAGAATATAGGCTCGACAATATGTTGTTTACTATGAGGTTATTATTTAGACGTAAATATTATAATGTTATTAAACCTGTATTTATTTCAATACCTAACCGAAGATCAATATTGGATTTGCAAACATTCAAATGAAAGCATAATTAACACGGACATGGTGTGTGAATTTGTTGTTTGAATACATTTGTGTCAATATTTTAAATATTTGCAGCACAGCCACACAGAAATGTGTTAGCAACTATCTAGTACGTTTTCAGGTCTAATCTTTAAGAAAATATATTTTATTTTAGTATAAAGATAAATGAAAGCATAAGATCAACGACTTTAAAATAAATATACTAATTATAATTTAAAAGTTGGAATACCCAACGTCTTCTTTATACACTGCTGATTATTATTAGGCCATTTTCAGGATAAGAAAACCAAGACCAAACTACGATGGACTTCGAGCTGGCAGAACTCACAAATGAAGTATATTCATTTTTTAATGCCATACATACATAGATTCACGCCTGTTTCCCAGAGGGGTAGGCAGAGACTACGGATTTCCATTTGCTACGATCCTGACACACTTATCTGGCTTCATTCACTTTCATCACATTCCTCATACACGCCCGTCGGTTCAAGGTGCTCTTAACCTGGCCTTTGTCCAGAACGCCTTCGATCTGATCAAGAAACGTTCGCCTAGGTCTTCCTCTTGCGACTGTTCCATTCACACTAGCCTTATAAACTTTCTTAGTCAGTCTTTCCTCGTCCATTCTTTCTACATGCCCAAACCAGCTTAACATACCCTTTTCTATTCTTGTCACTATATCCACTTTCATGCCGCATCTCTCTCTAATCAAACTATTTTTAATTACTCTTTTCCTAAACTCTAAATTAGTACTAGTGTTTTTGTTAGTCCTCCAGCAAAGCTTTAGTAATTGTGTGGAATGGCTTCGCGTTAGTAGAACAATACGTGGTATTCAAACGCAACGTGATCGATAGTCTAATGCCTTATACATTAGACTCTAAAATATTACAGATAATTCTCAGACATGCAGATAGGTAATCTGACTATGTTTTCCTTAGGCAAGTGGTAATCATATTTAACATGTTCTTTATATAAAATGAAATGTCAGGTGCGGGCTCCTGGAACGAAGCGGAGTGGATCTGCAGTTTACTCCCACGGCTTTCTAAGTGCAGAATAGTCGAACAATGTAGAAATTTGAAAATGTAAATTTACTTACTTTAAACAAATGTAATCCGCTGTACAGCAACATTCACGTCTTAATCTAAATATATGTATGTATGTATGTTTCTTATGTGGGAGCCAGGCAGTGCAGACCGGCGACACTTCGACCCAGTGGGATCTTTTGTGTCGACACTCTCCCAATAACGACTGCCATAGATGTTCATGGCAGCCGGGACCGACGGCTTAACGTGCTCTCCGAGGCACGGAGCAGGCGATAATTGTCAATCAATACGCACATAATTTCGAAAAGTCATATAACTTCCGAAAGCCAGAGGTGCGCGACGTGGGTTCGAACCCGAGACCCTCTGCATTGCAGTCTATTGGTCTCCCCACTGAGCTATCGCTGCTTATAATAATCTGAGTAATCTAAATATATACTCTAGTGTCAATTAGCACGACTGAACACTGTCAGCCAAAATACAGGCTGTTGCAGTTGTCAGTTTGGTAAACAGTCTCAGTACCTTTTAATGAGATACATATTGTATAGTTGGTGTTTAATAACCATGTACCCACAGTGAATGTATTCTATTTTGTGTCAAATAACAGTTTTTCTTTTTTTTGTATTCCTCCAATGCATAAAAGGATTTTATGTTTATCTGGTTTATATTCATATTGTTTACTACAGTAAATGAAAGGTATAGGTACATTGCTGAAACTCTACAGGCGTTGTTGCCAAAGTTTGTACACAATCTTGCGCAAGCTACACATTTATCAACGTGCAAGCCTTAATATGCAATCACATATTATAAGAACGCAGGTGGAAGCTTGCACTGTCGTATCAACTTTTAGTAGCACTTCACGATGCCTATGGGAAATGATATGAAGGTAATCTTAGAGTACATGACGTGAGTATAGCGTTCTCTTAACATCAGAAGGTATTTGAGCTACTATGAAAGTTTTGTCTATAGCTTAACTGGATAACTATGTGCAGCGGTAGTGTATGAAACTGCTATGGACAAGGTTTTGGGTTTGATGGCTGGGTCTCGTAATCATTATTATCAGCTCGGAGTGCTGGAATTGTGTCCAGTAAACTGCAATAAGTTTACCCCCTAACATGTGGTCTCTATAACCATAGTTGGACAAATGGCACCCACAATTGGTCTGCGATACGATTTCTGGGTCTCGAAATTGTCATTATGTGCTATTGTCTTACGTTTACGCGAATTTTATAAGTACATTGGAGAACACATTGAAACACTTTTAATACATAATTTCAGTTTGACGGAAGTTTCGGTTGCTTTACAGCAGTCTCCCCGTGAACATAGCTACTGTAAAGCAAACGAAACGTCGGGGAGAAATGTAAACTTAAAAATAAATAGTTTTAATTAATTTAAATAGCTTAAATTGTAGTAACGTTCAATAATAGTAGTATTATAGTTCAAAATTATGTAATAAACGTGATTTAAAATAAACAACACGACAATATCCTTATCTTCTTTCTTTCTTTCTTTCTTTATACTTAAGAGTTTTGCTCTTGTCGGTGGGGTAAACGCCATCTTTCTCGATTTTCGGCCAATACCTTGACCTCCTTATAAGATAAGGAATATCCGTATAAATCTTTGAGCTAAGTTTAGTTTAGCTCAGTGGGGAGACCAACAGACTGCAATGCAGAGGGTCTCGGGTTCGAACTCACATCGCGCATCTCCGACTTTCGGAAGTTATATGACTTTTCGAAATTATGTGCGTATTGATTGAGAATTATCGCTTGCTCCGTGCCTCGGAGAGCACGCTAAGCCGTAGGTCCCGGCTGCCATGAACGTCTATGGCAGTCGTTATTGGGAAGTCAGTGCCCTATAATATCCTGATACTGGTCTAGCTTTAGGGGATCGTTAGCCTTCGAGTTGCGGAGGTCAGGTGGCAGCCGCTCCGTCTAAAAACTGATATCCAGTCAAATCCGGTTAGACCAGAAAAGGCGACCCCAAGTGACTTGGGAATAATAAAGGCTAAGGAGAAGAAGATTTATAAATATTGATGACTTCTTATCTTCTATCTTTCTATATTGATTAGTTCTTTGATTATTGACTATGTACATATGTATAAATAAAAAAAATAAAAAAAGTACAATTTAGTTTAATTTAAATTGTCATTAGCAGCTCAGAGACTAAAAGTGTGTCCGGTAAATGGCAATATGCACGCCCCCTAATACGTGGGATATAATATATAACCATAGCTGGCCAAATGTGGGTGTAATACATTTCTACTATACATACTTACTTGTATCCCTTCGGGTATCTCTGCTTTCATGTAATATCAAGAGAACGCAATTTCGTCGTGTGTGACGGTTACCGCTTATTATCAGTAATACCACTGGCTTGTATAACAATGGTAAATAAAAAAATACTTGTACATGTAGAGCTGTAGCCCCCAGAGTCTAGCATGACACTAAAATTATGTATAGTTTTTAATACTGCTTTTACAAGTTGGTAGCTTGGATTGATCTTAAAAATGTGAGTCATATTTCATCAATTCTATTTTTCAAAACGAGAGATAAATGTAATGCAACTTTATAATGCAAGTGTGTGAAAAAGCTAGCTGGAACTACGTCATAATAATAATATTTGTACTCTTTCTTCAACAAAAATAAAACAAATTTAACGCACAAACATCGTCGACATTCACGTCATTGCAAAAATAAAGCAAATATCCCTCGTCCTGATTTTTACGGTTCATCGCGAATTCCCACCTCACCTGTCAAGGTAACATATGCGGGACGAAATTCTTTTTGTCAACAACGCTTAAAACAGGAAAATACATACAAATGTTGTAAAACCTACGTTATACATCAGATTTTCAATTTTTAAAGTCACACCTGCTCGTCTCAAAGTTATGGGTCCTTCGTTTTTTTTTAGTCTAAAACATTTTTATCTCCTTCTTCAACCTTTAACCTCAATAGGTTAAAGACCAGAAAAGGAGATTTAAATGACTCAATAAGTCGCAGTGGCACACAAGCGGCCAGCCACAATAGGTTTTCAATTATGTAGGCAAGTTAATAGCAATTTAAAATACTACTAAATATTACAAACAAACATCTTTGGTTTAAAAGCCTTATTGATGTCCAGCTGAGTTTGCAAATATGACTAATTAACGGCTTTAGACTCATCCCCTATTACGCGAAACCTGAAAACATAACTAGCGAATGTGAGTGCAACATACTTGTGCTTAAGCACTTATGAATATACAGGCGTAATTCACAGATAGTCATGTATGACGCGTAGAAATAACTTAGCTCCTGTGCTGCTAAGGGTTTGCTAGGTGGTGCTGCTCCGTCAGCTAGGGACTAGTGGTTTGTATACCTTGTGTTGAGAAAGTGGTACTTCAGGTATTGCAAGCATCCGTAGACAACGTGATGCGATGGACCTAATGGTTGTTGATCTGTTTGTAGACTGCTATTGGAGTTAAAAACTAGAATGATAAAATAATTTTATTGTTGAATCTTAAAATTCATTTATAATTTATAAATTGTTTCTAACAGATCTATGATATACTTAAGCTGTTGATGCTACTAACAAATTATGTAAATTTGATGTAAAATTATAACGATAAATTAATTGGTAGATGCACCGACGTACTCGTCAAAACTCTTTGGGTTTCTCGGACTTTAACTACCTAGAAGTCAACTATGATACATTGTTGTTATCAGTCGAGAACAGCAATTTGTCTATTTTGTATTTTAACAATTATTTCGTCATAATATGTAGACGCTTATTAAAAATGTTATAAAGAAACCTAAAGTTGCAATAATGGTGGTACCATTACGGGGGCTTAAATGAAGTGTACAAATGTCGGGCACGCCACGATCGTGGCGGTAAGTCCCGTGTTTGAGGAGTGGCTGGAGAGGCGCCATGGCGCCCTCACCTTCCGGCTGACACAGGTAATGACTGGCCACGGTTGTTTTGGCCAGTTCCTGTGTCGTATACGCCGGCAAGAGACGCCCGGTTGTCACCACTGCGGCGACTGCCGCGACGTAGTTGAGGACACGGCGCTGCACACTTTGGCGGTTTGCCCCGCCTGGGCATCGCAGCGCCGTGAATTGATCGCGGCAGTCGGATTGGTTGCCCTCTCGCTTCCGGCTGTAGTTCAGTCTATGGTCCGGAGCGAGAGGTCGTGGAACGCCGTCGCCTCCTTTTGTGAGGAAGTCATTTCCATCAAGGAGGCGGCGGAGCGGGAGAGGGAGCGTTTGAACCCTCTCCCCAACCGCAGAGCCGGGCGCCGGAGGGCGCGGGACGACCTCCAGCCACCCTGAGGTTTGACCTGGGGGTGGCGGGCTTTGTGGGCCTGCCCGCCATCCGTTCAGCACCAGGTCCGAGAGGCGGCGTGCGTGTTCCCACGCGCGCCTCTGTTGTTTCGAGTCCGTCTCCCCTCTAGGGGGGACAGTAGGGATACTATTGTGAGAAGTGCCTTTGGGTAGGTCTTTTGCGTAGTGGCCTGCCGTTTCATACGGCGGGCCGAAACCTCGGCGGGGTCGCGACCGCATGCGAAAGTGATTCGCGCGGCCCCGTCGATAGTGGTTTTGTCGAGGAACACCGTGGTAGGTTTAGTCGGTATTCCGGGAGGTACATTTTCTTCTTAACATCTTTCTTTTACCCCGGCGAGTCCGACATAACCCCTCCGCCCGCCCCCGCGGAGGGGTATGCATCAAGCATTCCCCCACGTAAAAAAAAAAAAAAAAAAAAAAAAAAAAAAAAAAAAGTGTACAAATGTAACAAGATATAGGTAACAAAAATCAAGGTCAAACTTAAGGGCTGCCCCGTGAATCCCATGCATATTGATAAAGCCTTGTAATTTGTTGACACCGCGGATATCTCCTTAGGTAAAAATGACATTGCCATGGGACCTGGAAGCGGCGCTCCTGGCGTCGCTTTATTGTTGGCGCCAGGAGGCGCTAGCTCGGGACGAAGGACCGGCTCTTCCCGCTCTCGAGGCGACGAGGTCCGAGCTCTGCCAGGTCCTAGTAGCGAATTGGAAGGAGCGACTTGTGCATCCCAGTGCCCGGCACGCCACGATCGTGGCGGTAAGTCCCGTGTTTGAGGAGTGGCTGGAGAGGCGGCATTGTGCCCTCACCTCACCGGCTGACACAGATAATGACTGGCCACGTTGTTTTGTCCTGTTCCTGTGTCGTATACGCCGGAAAGAGACGCCCGATTGTCACCACTGCGGCGACTGCCGCGACGTCGTTGAGGACACGGAGCTGCACACTTTGGCGGATTGCCCCGCCTGGGCATCGCAGCGCCGTGAGTTGATCATGGCAGTCGGATTGGTTGCCCTCTCGCTTCCGGCCGTAGTTCAGACTATGGTCCGGGGTGAGAGGTCGTGGAACGCCGTCGCCTCCTTCTGTGAGGAAGTGATTTCCATCAAGGAGGCGGCGGATCGGGAGAGGGAGCGCTTAAACCCTCTCCCCAACCGCAGAGCCGGGCGCCGGAGGGCGCGAGATGACCTCCAGCCACCCTGAGGTTTGACCTGGGGGTAGTGGGTTTTGTGGGCATGCCCGCCATCCGTTCAGCACCAGGTCCAAGAGGCGGCGTGCGTGTTCCCACGCGCGCCTCTGAGTCGAGTCCGTCTTCCCTCTAGCGGGGAGACAGTAGGGTTTGGGGAGGGAGTTTTGCCTAAGAGGTAGGCCTCTTCGTTTAGTGGCCTGCCGTGTCATACGGCGGGTCAAAACCTCGGCGGGGCCGCGACCATGTGCGGCATGTGCAAGTGATTCGCGCGGCCCCGTCGATAGTGGTTTTTGTCGAGGAACACCGTGGTAGGTTTAGTCGGTATTCCGGAAGGTCCTTTTACATCGTTTCAACATCTCTCTTTTACCCCGGTGAGTCCGACATAACCCCTCCGCCCGCCCCCGCGGAGGGGTATGCGTCAATGCACTCCCGCAAATAAAAAAAACCGTAGAAGTGACGTAATTAATTAATGATTATTAATAAACCTCAAGGACATTGATGGAAATAGAACTTCTGGATCTTTTGAAATAATATTTAAAAATCACATTGACATATATTAGGTGTATTAGAATATGTTTATCTTCAAAAAGGTAATTATATTTATTTTTATCTAAGGCTCAACTAAAAAACTATTCCTCTTCAGATGTTTGGGTTATAATATTAATCTTAAATATTGGGTTACTAGGATTATAATATAATATAGTATAAGTTCATAATAAACCAATAAGTAGACAAATCTCCGGGTGAAGTTATGAACGTCATTCGTTCAATGGCTTTACTATCGTTCGTTGGCTTTCTTTTATTTACGTCTGTCGACCCAACAGATTTACGAATGCCACACAAATCCACCTGCGAGTTTCGTATATCGTTTCAGAAATGTACTAAATACATCGTATTTAACCATTCAAACATGTACGTATTAAATAATATTTTATTTCACATAAACTCTATTTTTTACAAGCACCGTCATTGACCTTATCTTTAAGCGCGACCCTAATATCTACTAAATACTTTGACCGTTATTTTCAAGTGTGCTGTAAAAGTAAAACGTGTCCAACCTTTGCTCTTCTGACAGACAAACAGGTTACTTTATTGAACAGAAAATATGCTTATGTTAATCATATCCTACGTGTGTCTTTTTATTAAATCGAAAGATTATGTACTAAAACAAGCACATGTCTCGTCTGATAGATAGAGATTGTAGCCTTCGAACGCTCGTAATATCAAAACAATAATTAGAGCCTTGCTGACCATGTTAAACAGAAGATGCTCTGCTACAAAAGACAAAGATCACTCGACTGATCCTTATACCGATAATATAACGCCTTTTTAAGAAGCTCTTGTAATCTTACTCATCGCTGGCACTCAACATAAGGTTATCGCTGCGATCTTAAGAGTCGAAGTACTTCTGCTATTTAGATACATCACCAGGTTTAAAAGGGAATGCTTTTATTCTCATAAAACCATTACATCATACGACCATATCTCTAAGCTTAAATACTGACTGACTTTTGTATAAAATTTTCCAAGTGTATCAATACTAACTTTAATTCAACTTTTAACTATCATACAGTAATAATTAAACACAATAATGCAATGCAATCAGATGCAATAGAAAATTAAATAGCAAATTTATTAGAATATTACTTTTAAACTATCTTGAAACGCTAGTTTTAATAGTAATTTCATTGTTTTTCGAGTTTGTTTGTTTGTTTGGTTGAACGGGCAAATCTCAGGAACTACGGGTTCGAATTGAAAAGTTATTTTAGGGTTGGATAGCTCATTTATTGAGGAAAGCTATAGGCTATATAAAATTACGCTATAACCAATAGGAGCGGAGCATCAGTGAAAAATGTTGCAAAAACGGGGAAATTTCTCTTGTGTGATAGAAATTAGAATTACGTAACGGGCGTATATAATTAAAAGACGGATATGCAAACAAACTTATTATTTGGGTACATGAGAATGAGAAATGTACAATACACATCCCTTTAAACAATATAACAGGAAGACAATTTTATGGTTACAAATACGACGCGTGTCACCAGACATCGCGCCATACCTCTTTCCCGCGAGTCGCTGTGCTGCAGCGCACGGCCAACGCGCGCTCCTATTGGTCGTTATTACGATACGTCTGGAGTGATAGGCTAACATGCCAAGCGATTGCCGGCGCGTTTAAATAATTGGCGTAACGTCGAGGACACTCACGGGATATTGTAACCGGAAGTTCGCCTTACAATTAGAAATTTATGATAGACATCATAAATTTCAAATTTTTTGCTGAGGGCAAACACAAAAATACAAATCGTATTTTTCTATGATGTCTGCAGTAAATATTCTGCATCGGCATCGGTTTTACGTATCATACAGTTGGTTTTAAATCAGACAAACTTTTTTACTCTACAAAACATTACAGCATTTACCTTAAGCATTAAATAAAACATAAACTTTTATATGCATACATAAATTATGTCCGAGTTCTTAACGTTTCTTTCTTACACGACAAACATAAAAAAGGATATAAAACATTCAGCCACTCGTTTTAATAAGCCTACTTAATACAAACGTCATGATTTCGAAAGTACAAGGGACGTAAAAACGTCATTCATCTTTGTTTAGCAAAAAATAAACAAAAATAAATGTCAGAAAAGGTCACTTGAAACGTGCAAGGGAGAAGAAGCTTTAAGATAACGAACCCGACTGAGATCTAAAGAAACACCTGCGGCGTACCGGTGTCGCAACTTGAGAGACCGATTTACGTATGTAGTCCATGGCATGACATTGGGTAGTCCAACAAGACATTTGTATCGTATGTTTTGCAAAAGCTCCCGATCTGACTATTTGGACTGGAAATTTGCCTGAGAAAAGTGCATTCCTAATAACTTGTTTGCTAAAATATTTTCACTTCTAACTTTGTAGAATAATTTATGTAAAAGCAAGCGTATAGGTCTGCATATGATTATATTCTTGTGTTACATAATGAAAATTGGATTTCAAATGATTACTTGTCTGCTAAATTATATTATTTGCACTACAAATTTATTTGAATAATTTATGTAAAAGTGACAGTAGGTACAGGTCTTTATAATATTATTTGCTTGTGTTACCAAACAACCAATCGTGTCAACCACTTCATTTGAAACAACCCAAGCCTTCCAACAGCCTCCTAACATATCGCACAAGCACATATGCATACGTTCCTAATCGTCCCTTGCCATTTGCGTTTCCGTATTAAATTAACCCGGTTCTGAGATTTGCACCAACAAAAGCTTTGGAACAAACGCAAGTTGAACAATAGGGAGAAGCGTGTATTGTTTTGAGGCAGAATTGTTTGCTCCGAGATGTGAGGAAATCTCAGCGAGTGTGAGCTCAAAGACAAGGCTAGGACAGGTAACTGTTGTAGTGGAAAACGACTAATGGATTATGGCAGTCAAATATATGTAGAATAAGGATAATAAGATGCAATTTGTGCGTTAAAACAACTATGTTCATGCATTTTTGTACAAAATGCATTATTTTAAAACACTATCGTAACGTACCTATGTATTAAATTATATACTATTTGATGGTAGCATATTATGTACACTTGTACACCTGGATATCACTTGTGCATTAGCGACCCTGGAATAAAATTATCAGTGCAGGCTTCAGTGGCGGCATAGCGTCTTCATTAATAAATAGG
Organism: Catocala fraxini; assembly: GCA_930367265.1. Classification (NCBI taxonomy): domain Eukaryota; kingdom Metazoa; phylum Arthropoda; class Insecta; order Lepidoptera; family Erebidae; genus Catocala; species Catocala fraxini. The sequence goes on from OV884038.1 coordinate 9,885,696, forward strand.
TCTTATTCATCAAAGCCTATTTTTGGCAGCAATCTTTTGAAAGTGGAAATTACTCTATAGTTGAACATCTCTAGATCTGAATAGAAATTCCACTGTGCCCATACCATATACTGTAAAGTGCTTACGAGAGAATTACGATATTGAAATAATCTGTGTAATTTCAACTATAATATTTAACATCAGGCCATGTAAGGTCAGACATACTAAAATAAAATTGTTATTCTAGTTGTGAAGCAAAATACTTTATATTACTTCAAACTAACACATTTCTCTAAAAACATCAGGAAGAAGGAAATACGTAAACCCTATTTCCATTTAAATAAATCTCACCTAACACCAGGTTATTACTTCAGACAAAGCTGAAAAAAATTACAAGCCGCTGGGAGAAGAAAACTAGTATTACTTGTAATACTGTATTTGCTAACAAGGGAACGCGTTTTATAGGTCTCCGGATATTTAATAAGCAATGCTGATCCTGTGTCGTCTTACGGTAGTATCTTCTATATCACGAAGATTACGAAACTAATTGAAGCTGCTTTACGATGAATCAGTTTAGTACAGTAAATAAAAATATGAACTTAACTTAAAACTTCTTCAGAGAATCCAATAATATCAATGTACAATCATTTTTTTTCACCACATGACGATGACTTAACAGAAAAGTGTGCGTTCAAATCCCACACGGACCAATTATTTGTGTGATGCATTAATAATTGTTCTGCATCGGATACTGTGTATTCGTTAATTATATGTTTTTTAAGTCCTTTACGATATAGAGCTTGTTTAGAAATAAATAAAAGAAATTTATATATTTATTATTATTATTATATATGTAGGAAATTGTCTTGCAAGCCTAAATTTTTGTTCACACTGGGGCCAAACAACTATGCTTTGTGTTCATGCGGCGCAGTGTAATTTTTGCCTCTTTTCTTGGACTATACTGCGTTGCTGACGCAACGCATAAGCACAAGCTTCTATCGGTTACAGTAACTATTTATCAACATTGGGCCATTTGGACGAATTATTTTTTTGTTGTATATGTATATACTCGCAATATTCGGTTTTCATAATACACTATTATATGTAGTAATATTTATTTATTTAAATCAAATAGAACGACTTGCGCCAATTACACTATTTAATAATATAACATAAATTAAAAATTTAGCATTCACGTATTCTGCTCACAGTAGTGAGCAGAATGCGTGAATGCTAAATTTTTAATATGTATGAGGTACTCTTCATACATTCTAATAACAATACTTTCCATTCATCCGCAGAAATATCAACTTCTGGGTTAAAGTCCAAGAGAGTGTTAAGTTATTTTAGTGACCGAGGTATGGGTGAGTTACAGCGTGCCACAGTACGGCACGCTGGAACTGCCAGCAATCGGTGCTTTCTACCACGACAATAGTTGTTAGGTACAAACAATCTGCAAAGTTTGTCGAGATACAGATAGGGGTAGAAACCATACATAGTAATATTAATAGTCATTATTTTAATAACTATCAAAAGTAAGAGTTATTAAAATATATTTACATACACAAAAATCAAGTTAAATTATTAAAACTTCTTAAAAGTACCATATTATATTTGTCAATGTGCAAAAGCCGTAAAGTTTTACAACTCCTTAAAGAGTTCTTTCAATTTCTACCTTAACTCCCAAGGGAACCGACGAGAAAATAGGCGAGGAAAACTTAACAACGTAAGTAGGTAGTTTCTTACAGAATACTAGTGAAAACTCTTTTATATTTCTTATTATTTTGAACCTCACTTTACAACTTATAATGAGACTGATATTACAAGCTTTTATTTAATTTTAGCCATGCATTTTTGTGCCTCGATTGCACAGTGGTATTGACCGCGGCTACTGTATCCGAAGAGTCGGGTCCGATTTCTGGGATAGGCAAAGTGATTTTCTGTAAACAAATTTTCAGTAGCAGAATGGAGTCCGGAGCTTTGCCCAGTAGACGGCAATAAACTTACTATAACGTGGGATCTAAAATCAAAGCTGGCGAAATGTGGGTGTAATACACAAATCATGAGCTTATTAATAGGGATCTATTAACATTAGTAGCCATTTTACAAAGAGGCTGGAATAAGTAAAGCCTTTCGTCGCGAATCTAATCAAAATCAAAAACAGGCGACATAGAGGACATCAATTTCAAGGTATCTTGTATTGGACGTGACTGACGTGATTGGACTAAAAGTTGAAATATAAAATAGCAACAGCTTTCTTCTTTTTTGTTTCTATTCTACTATTTATTGTATGAATCTGTTCTTAGATAGATAGATATAGATAGAGAAATAGGTGAATGTTTTTTTATTATTCATTGAAATTAAACTACTATGTACGGCTTTTATCCCGTTGCTTATTTGACACTTTATTACATAATTTTGAAACTGCTACACTACTACTACTATTAAACTTTACTAATTTTCAAGCAAATTTAATTATTATTAAAGCTATTTAGATTTAATTTAATTTTACACTTTCCCCGACGTTTCGGTTGCTTTTCAGTAGCCATGGTCACGGGGAGACTAAGATGGTAGTTGTCTCAATGTTCCAGTGTAGTTATTTCAAAGTACCCGAACATAATTTAATCATTGGTATTTCTATTTACGCAGAATTTTATTATTGTCAATTAATGTAAATAATAATAATATTCTTTATGCGTTAAGGGCAGACGCCGTTTTTTATCCATGGTTACCATCCCAACACTCCTCCCCATAGTCCATATACAAATATTAGAATCCATACGTAGCGACAGTCCTAAGCCTGCTGCCGTCGTAGGTGTTCCATCCCACCTTAAATTAAAATTTTCGAAGGGCCTCTTCACCTTGGACCTATGTCTCCGTGTAAGCCTCCCAGGGGCCAGGTATTTTACTAATATAAAATGTTAGAAAATACCTGTGATGAGAGAAACATAATATTCTGTATCTGTAGTAAATTTTTTATTAAGCTTTTTACCATATTCTTGCAAATAAATATTCTGATTTTGATACCTGGCGTCAAATCTACAATCCGTAGCGCGCCAATTTAATTTATGGTATAACTATAGCACATTAAACTGACACCAAGTCAAACAAGAAACCTAACTAACTCCATCTTATTAAATAATTATCAATTCTACTCACGATTGTATTTTCGGTTTAGCCTGACTAATTTCGGTCCGAACTATAGTCGTGCGCGAAGCATCCTGTCGCGTCGACGTCAGCAACCGTTAATTAAAAATACAAAGGAACTAGCTAAACGAAGGATATTTTAAGGACACGATGCATCTGACTGTCTAAAAGCATCCCGATAATTATTCTTAGTTAGCCAAAGTGGGGTGATGATGGGGATCTGTAGTTAGTTGACTCAGACTAAAGATACTCTGAGTAGGGCCGTCAACTAAGTACGAATCATACGTCAACGAAGTCCACAGCTACAATTCCATCGAGTGAAGACGCCCGATGCCTTCTCCTCTAGGTCATACTGGTAATGATGGTAGACCGTTGAAATACTGAATATTGCCTTTCTCATAACGGCAGTTTTTTTTTTATTTATTGCCGTTGGTGGCAGACGAGCATGTGGTCCACCTAATGGAAAGTGGTAACCGCTCCTCATGGACTTCAGCAATTTCAGGATACAACAAAGCCGCTGCCTACCGTAAATATCCTATAATATCCTTGCTCAGCAGTGGGACAGTTTATAAATAGAGGATAATATAGTAATATAAAGTTAATCGTAAAAGGAATAACCTAACCATTATAACAAATTATATTTACTTAAAGAACCGAATATTTACAAACGAAGCCTAAATATGTAACGAATATAAACATGGGTAGATACAAATAGAACAGTTGGAATATTTCCTGAATAATATCGGATCTTCTTCTCTCTTCTCTCTTAGCCTTTATTATTCCCAAGTCATTTGGGGTCGGCTTTTCTGGTCTAACCGGATTTGACTGGATATCAGTTTTTACACGGAGCGGCTGCCACCTGACCTCCGTAACCCGAAGGCTAACGATACCCTAAGGCTAGACCAGTGTCAGGATATTAGAGGGTACTGACTTTCCCAATAACGACCGCCATAGATGTTCATGGCAGCCGGGACCAACGGCTTAACGTGCTCTCCAAGGCACGGAGCAGGCGATAATTGTCAATCAATACGCACATAATTTCGAAAAGTCATATAACTCCCGAAAGTCAGAGGTGCGCGACGTGGGTTCGAACCCGAGACCCTCTGCATTGCAGTCTGTTGGTCTCCCCACTGAGCTATCGCTGCTTTTAATAATATCGGATATAAATATAAATAATAAAATACTCTCGGTGTGAAGTATGAAAGAGACTTTTACAAATAAAAAATATACTTACTAAAAGCCTTATAAAAGCATTCCTTGCTAGCTATGACAATACAGTGACATGAGTTTCACAATTGGTTTTTTAGGTCTCACAATTGACTCAAGCGGAAGAAATCGTGGTTGTAACCTAGTAAAAATCCAATAATAATTTGAGTCTAAATGTTATTATTAGTTCAAGCAGGAATGTCTTAAAATTAATTGTAACAACGTAGAAAGAAAGCCTCATGAATCGTCCTAGGTTTTAGGAAAGCAAGAAACACATTGTTTGCCTTGCATTATTTATTTTACAAAGCTGTGTTCCTGCAAAGTACAAACATTAAATTCGATAGCGCAATTTGGCAACTGTCTGTCGTGTTAGGTCTGATAAGTATTGTACGTAATGGTACCGGCGTGGCGGTGTATCTGTTATTAGGTATTATGGCAGAGGTATTTTAATGATTTTTTTTAATGTTAATAACTGTTATAAAGGTGTACAAGATCAACATCCCCGCATATGGCTAGCGGGTAAACAATAGCTACGGATAGCGGTTCTAAAACCTACCATTCTGTGGTAATGCCCGTATTCAGTGGGTCAGATTAAAAACAGGGAGGATATTATTGTAATATTTAACATAATTTGTTTTTGTAATGTTACTGTGCCGGTACATTTTAATTCTTATATATGTGGATATTTTCTATGTTAAGTCTTATGGCGTAATAAATTGTGGTGAGCGGGCAATAAACTGTTCATTAAATGTTCCTAAATGCTTATATTATTGTAACTCATACCAAATTATTACAAGTAAAAACAAAGGATAATATTTGTATTAAAAAAATTACTGGGCAAGTGTATATTGAAAATCATTCCCGTTGGGAAAATGTGAGCCACGCTAGCTGTACGCGTCGGATCTAGGCAAGGAGTGGGTCGCCTACGTAAAAGCATTTTTTATTTACAGTATGTAGTTGAGTTAGGATAGTAAATTAAATTAGTATAACTGTATGCGTACGTAATATCGATTAAAGTGAAGCCTTAGATTTTTGTTATTATTCTTTAAGCATTTGTTAATAAATCTATACGAAAAGTAAGGTATTAAACAAGTTAACTTGAAAGACAGAAAGACGGGTAGCGATAAAATAACAATAATCATAACATGGAATATTTGATTGAAAAATATTCGGCAATACACTATTAAAAGTAGTATACAATACAATAGGATAAAATAATACAATTCAATGGGATGAAGAACATAGACCCTCATATTGATTGTAAACTAAAGTCAACATACAAATTAGAAAACATCTAACATTTAATTTATCGAAAATCCAGATCCATGCAGTTGGAAATGTCGATCACACATTTATTTAATTCTCACATACTGAATTCAAGGGCTCTTTGAGTTTCAACACGAACGAACAAATTCGTTTCCGTTCAACAAAAGCAAACATTGCGAGAAATACCACAAGTTTGATTACAATTGAATATTGTTCAGTGTGAGTATAAAGGCGATTATATTGTTTATAGCGTTGTTTCATCAAACCGAAACAGATTATATGCAAACAATAGGTTGTCTGTAATGCTATGGCAGCATCTCTTGTGATTAAATCTAATCCAACTATGTATGCATATACAGAAGGTACTGCATGGCGTATGTTTTAAGTGTTCCCCTCGCCACTGCCTCTGCGCCCAGTTTTCTGGATTTGATCTCCACACAAATTTGTATGTTCTGCTAAATATTGTTCCAAGACAAGGTACTCTTTGTGTCCATAGTTCGAATATTTGTAAAGTCTCCCGTGACGTAGTTCTCGTTTAAAAAAGAAAATACTAGAAAAATATTTAATTTCCTCAGAATTTCATGTTGGTAAAGCACTTTATGATATTGTATTTCTAGAAACGTAGATTGTTTCTTTAAATAGAAATAAGAATTGCATTTGCTTTTGAAACGCAACTTCGTTAGTCCTCGCTTTAGCCATCACAGGTTTACACGGCAATGGAAAATATTATTAAGACTAGCCTTTCAGGGGTCGCAGTTACTATTGCATGGCTTCAGTGCAACTCAGAGTGCTATAAGCTGTGGCACTCAGAACAAATTTCACTTTGCGCTACAAGCTTTGCTATCACTCGTTGAATACAAATGTTTGCAGTAAAAAATACCTTTAGTTTGATTGCGGGAATATAGTGCTTTGAAGTGCATAGTAATGAAATTGTAAACATGTTTTCTTTTGTAATGGCTTTCGTAGAATATTACTATTGCGCTATATTATGTTTTAATTTAAATTAACACATATTACTGCAATACATAGTTAAAAAGCTAAAAAAGTAAAGGCAAAGACACTGTTTAAAAAAAATACAGTATCGAGGAAATAGGTCAAGTATTTAAAATGTATAAATGTAATGTATACACTCAACTTAGTAAATGATTTAGTTTCTGCAGCAAAGCTTCGTATAATTGGTCCCAAAGATACCTACTTGTTATCCTAACTAATATTATAAATGCGAATGTTAGTTTTTTTTTACAACTTAGGTTTCAAACAAGCTTACGGCCCACCTGATGGTAAGTGGTCACCGTAGCCTATGGACGCCTGCAACACCAGTGGCATCACTTGCGCGGTGCCGACTCTTTAGGAAAGGAAATGGGAAGGAGAAGGAGCGGAAAGGGGGAAAGAAGGTGATTGGGCCTCCGGCACTCTTACTCACCGAACGAGACACAACAGTAGGAATACTGCTATTTTACGTCGATATTCTGTGAGAGGGTAGTCCTTCCCCGGTCGAGCTGAAATCAGCGAGGCTCTACTCTCTACTCAATGAACAATTCCATTATAATTCATTATCCCAAACAAATATCCTGCCCTTATGAAAGCGCTGTTTCGTTTAATATCATAATGTGGTGTTTCATAACGGTACTAAACATAATGATAACTTATGACAACTGACGTGAGTAAGGCCGTAAGCTTTTACGCTTTACGACATATTTGTTTCGGAAATATTACAAGCAATTTGTATGTGATTAAATATTATTATTATTAATTTGTGTGATCTATAAATAGTCATTCTAAATTCGGGTGATAGTCCTTTCCTGGTCGAGCCAACCTATTCATGCTGAAATCAGCGAGGCTTTACTACTCTTAAAAGTGGTTTAGGTCAGTCACCTTGACATTGCCTCTGCGCCAAGTGTTGTGGGTTGGATTCTCACACGGGACGAACATTTATGTGATCCACATATAGCCAAAATTACGTGAATCATGCTATTATTTATTACAAAGATTTATTTCTTCATAAACTAAAACTTCAAATAACTGTCTATTAAGCTATTATGGTCAGTTTCACAAATATCAAGTCAAAGTTATCCAAGAGATAAACCGCATACTGTCTTACTCTTGTTAGGTAAAAAAGAGAGATGGCGAGACTTTTATCTTATAGATAAATTCTATTTGGACGTAGTGGAACAGGGGTTTAAAATCATAATTATATATTATATAACCTCTGATAACTTTGTCTATGGCTAATAAAGACCTGAAATCAAACGTATCTGATTAATTTCAACCTGTCAAGTCTTGGAGTAATAATGAATGCTAGACATAACTGAAAACCTTTTGTGTCTGGCCACTAGTGTTCCGCTGCGCCTCTATACGTTTAGAATGATGACAAACTTAACTAACTTGTTAAAATTTAGAGCCAAAGTGTTAGGATTGTTCAGGGGTAAATAACATATTCCAAACATAATTAAGATTCTGGTTTATTAATGTAATATATACATAATATGAATGTTTGCCAATATTAATATGTCTCTTTTTATCAAAGGTTTAGTTTTATATTTTAAGTTTTTATTTTATTTTATTTTGCTCCTCCATATGACCACACTCCGCATGATGGTAAACGATCATAGGTCTTAGAGCAGTGGCATATACACCATCCTCATAGCAGCTGAGGCGATGTTGAGGTCCCTACCTTGACGGCCTAAGAAGTTTGTTTTTTCACGCCCCGCTTAAAGGACCCAGGACTGAGGAAGAAGGTAACACGTGCCTTTGCAGAGATTTCCATGCCTTGATCGTTCGGCAGAGGTATGAGGATCTAAACTGGTTGGTGCGCGCTCTAATCGACTCTACCGTGTAAAGACGGCATCTGAGCCCAGCACGTTGTTCTGGATAGGAAAGGGGAGGGCGGGATAAGGTGGAATAACTCTTCAGAGCACTCCCCGTGGTATATTCTATAGAAACACGCCAAAGAGGCGATGTCAGAGTCAATGCATGTTTTAAATAATGTATAGTCTTAGCTATTAAACGCTACCGTCCCAATACTTAAATGGTGCAAGAGGTGACACCTTAAAAAGTTATACATTAAGTGTTACTATTGATATTTTTTTGTTAGAATAAGCATTAATGTAATGACTGCTGGATGTCTAGGTTAATAAATAAATAATAATGTTGTGTGTCGAAAAGTAATAAAAGAATTAGAAATATATACACAATATACAAATACATTCGTGATAGCATACATTGTTTGTTGGCGATTGATGCACAAAAGAAAGACACACTCAGTATCGTCTGTGCTTTCATATTTATGCAGTTACTGATATTGTATCAAGAATTCTTGTGGTTATAGAGCGCGTTGCTTTTGTTTTTAATGTCAACAGCTGGAAAACAGAACAAATACCGCACAATTATTCCATAGTATCCACGACTATATACAGGTACTTGCTTATTTTACCCGATAATTTTGTTTGCGATATTGCATACTTAAAAAGGTACTTTAAATATGTTATCTTGGACGATACAAGGCTTGTTAGAAGCTCACATGCCATATAGTTGTAAAAGCAAGACTAGTATTTTAAAGAATATTAGTAGTACTACTTACTTATGTATTATTAAGTTTACCCTACTTTACTGCACGAATAGAGAATAGGTTATTCGGTGCACTGTGTAATGTCAGTTTAGCTGTTTGCGGAGGGAACACCCAAATACTCCGAAATATTTTATTTCGAATTTCGATGTTCCGATTTTCAAAACTCCGAATTTCATAATACTCAAGGTCAATGTCTATTATTAAACATCCCGACATTTATTTCACCGAAAGTCGTAAATGTGATTTGTTTGCTTTCCCATTTTCATAAGTTCAAGAAACAAATGCTTGACGGTCCGAAAAACGACATTCCGATTTTCAATATTCCGATAATTCCAGTGATTTCGGATAATTCAATATATCATACTGATACCTTCATTATGGTAAATACCCATAATTCAGAGCAATCCGACTTCGAAAGACCGAGTGAAGAAATTTTGAGACAGCTGTCAAAGCTGGGTGTCTTATTGTTGGGTTAGCATCAACGTTTTTTACTACTCTTAAAAAACGTTGATACTAACCCAACAATAAGACACCCAGCTTGTTCTTTAAGGGGTTGCATAATAGGAGATACGGTTTACTTATCTTGTACTATTTTTGTTCTCAGACTTAACTTTGGACTTAACACGCAAAGGTGTTGTGTTCGATCCCGAGGCATGCACCTCTGACTTTTTGAGGTTATGTGCGTATTAAATAGTTAATTATTGCTCGCTATAAAGGCGAAGGAAAGCGTCGAGAGGAAACCAGCAAGTCTCAGAGCTTTCCATAATGTTCTCCATAAGATAGGTAGGTATGTAAAGTCTACCAACCCGCGCTGGGCCAGCGTGGTAGGCGATGGCCTTCTCACGAGCTGAAGATCATATTAGCTCCAGTAAAAAAGGGTTTAATGAAGCGAAGGTTTATATACATACTCGCTAAATGAAGGATGCAAGCTATGGGTGCAATCGAGACTGCTCCACTGCACCGCCAACCTTCGGTAGAAAATGTTCAGTGTTGCAATAGCTCACCACTGAGCTCGCAGTTCACAAATTAGTAAGCCAAGTCAAATCTGGTTACTCATAAATATTCTAGCTACATACATATAACTGCAAAATAATTTTTGCAGATTAATGTCCAGTCTTAGACTAGTTTTTATTTATTTGCGATAATACAGGCTAATATTCCAAGTGTTTCATGATCTTGTCGTGGCATGCCATTTGTGGTATTACTTAAAATAGACATTCATAGATACATAGTCTCACGTTGATATCATCGAAAGGATATTAAGCAGAATTGTATTATACCCATATTTTCTAGCTAAGGTGTAGATATAATTATATTGATAACGTCTATAGGCTTACGATAACTACTCGCCATCAGGCAGACTGTTTTTATACCATTAACGTAGCAAGTACACAGGTACTTGCTACGTTAATAGTATAAAAAACACTTTCTTCAATGGTACTTACTGATTTGGAATAAAACATACCTAATGTTTATAACTTTTTCTGGGGGATATTCTTAATAAAGATAACTGGTATAAATAATTCTCTTACAACTTTCACATTTAGAGGAAATCCAATCAAGCATTAACGTGTCAATCCTTATGTACGCAATAAAAACATCAATGCCTTCAAAAGGTCACTTTCACATTTTTCCGCAACCGGATAAATTGAGATTTACCTTTGATATATTAGATTTTTATAGACATGTTGACTTACAACATTTGGAAGTGTTATCCGATATAAGGAACCGATTTATGACTACATAACGTTTTCATAAATACGTAAGAAGAGCGAATTTTCTTTTGATTTGTATGCCTCTTTCAGTTTGCTTTTCTGTAGTGACTACGACGGCGTATTCCGTTACTGGTAACCAAGTATATTTTATAGAAACGATTTCAGAGATATTATTACAGATATTCTTTAGATGTTTATCTAATATCTTCTGTGAAAAATACTCTTTTGGAGTCTGACACGAAGAAACCAAACTCTAACGTGCAGTGGCCCTCAGAGAAATTTGATGAAGAGATAGAACACCTCCCGTCGTATTGAGCGCGGCACATGTAGCACAGCAACGTTATATCTTCGCTTCGATTCCTGAGTCAGGCTAAGAATTATTGGGTTCTTCTGCTATTAAGTTTTTGATAGCAGCGCGAGAGTCTGCTACTGTGCCTAGGAGATGGCAATAGGCCACCGAGCTTGGCGATTACGTAGGGCTTTAATTTCAAGATGGGAAACGTTTTATACCTCTGCGTTCCCCTTGGGTACGTATAGGCGTGAAATAATGCTATGTATGTAAGCGTCTTCTTTGTTATTTTAAAAGTCAAAATTAGAAGAAGAAAGAAGAATATCATTGACCCAATTAATAGTACATTGACCTTAATTATTAGGAAGGTATAGCCACAGCCTGTTTACTTTGAGACCTTAATGAACCGATTCCTTTACGTAAAAGCTAATGAACAGGCGAGAACCAACTTCTTGGAAACAAGATGCGTCAATGTCAATCTACAGAAATAAAAAAATCGTAAAAGATAAATAAGTTACAAAAATAATTTATTTATTTATTTCGTAAAAGATAGATAAAAAAATATACACCGGTCGTAAAGACGGTCTCGCTTTTCGAAAATTTTGTTTCTGAGAAGAATACTTATATAAAGTGACTTATAAGTATATACATAGGTGCACTAAACTCATATTGCATCGGCAATATTTTCCACTATATTCCGCGTAGGGAATAGGGAGTAATCCTATTATATCTACTGAGCACATTTCTATATCCCAAGCTGCTACCGAGAAGTACTTAAAACAAAAATATCTCACTACCCACCTCCGGAATCAAACCTCTCACACGCAAACATAAGCGCAAATTTATACCGCTCAAAACAACTGCCTTATAATCTAATACGTACCTACTATACAGCAAACATTCGTAGTCCCACAATCAGAATAATATCATGTTTCATAATTGAAGGCAAACCAAAAGCAAGGCACAAGACAACGTCGAGGTGAGAACACAAAAATTTCTCACCTTTTCCCCTCAGCTTTATGAAGAATATAATTGACTTTATTACCATAACAAAAGATTCTAAATTTCCCTGTTAATTGCTATCCGAAAAACACAAAGGGTGGCTCTGTGATAATTAGCGTAGAAACGAAGGAGTGCTAAGAATCTGGAAATTTTCGAAAGTTACACAAAGTATAAGAGACTGTAAATAATAAAAAATGAAGTGGACGTGTGCCGAATAATCGATGAACTGTTGGTAAAAATGGTACTTCAGGTGGCAGTCAGTCAGTGGTCTTGGCAGAAAAACGTTACTACTACAACGAACTTTTTACAAAAGAAAATTTGTGATGAATTACGTCTTTTCCATCCTACCTTTGTTATCTTGGAAAATATCCGAATTTTCCAGATATATACAGACATACGAAAAATCATTAAAGTTTCTTATTTTGTAGTTTTCTTTTATATTTCTATAGATATGATAAAATTGTATACAGGTTTATTTTAATGTTTATCTATGAATTTGTGTGCGCTAAACTCCACAACGATCGAATCAATTTACATAAAACTTGTTGGGTTGTACTGTTCTGTATTATGCTTTGTTCATCATTTAGTGTTTGTTTAATTTAAATCAGTTTACAATAAAGTAAAAGTATAGATAATTCATAATCGCGCGTATGAATTCGATAAATTTACAACAGCAAGTCTGACTTATAACTGGCTTTTTTGTGTCAGCAAACCTTTACAATAAAAAAACAAACTGTACATATAAAGACAGGTAAAACAAAATCGAAAAATAAAATATGCATTTTAAAGTAATTATTCTCACTTTAGTCTAATATAAACTATTGTGGATAAGACTGAAGGCTATCGAACATCCTACATACCTATATTTTCTTGCCTCACAAATTAATATAGTTTTCTTCCTTCATTTTTCTCCCGAAGGCAAACTGCAATATTGGCTCATTGGAATTCGAATCTCGCATTCACAGGAATGGCTTGTCAGGTAATTGGCTAACTTTGACTGTATATTGAGAGTTCCGTCTTATTAGTTCAATAAAGCTAGTTTAAAAAGCTGGTTGCTTATATCTTGTAAGTTCAATTTTGTCTGTTGTGGCAGCAGTAACGAATGCGGCAACAAGGTGAGATGAGATCTCGCGTTCGAAACCCGCGTCGGCAAAGTGTGATTGGGTTTTCATATCAAGAAATTTGGAATCAGGACGTGTACTTGGTAGATGGCAATAGGCTCACCCTTTTTATTTGTAAATCATCGTTAACGAAATGTTAGTGTAGACTTTTACTTATTCCTTTGTGAATAGAGGCGTGAACACAATCGTAGATCGCGTTTTTCTTTTTGTCTAAGATGTCACCAGTCGAAAATTTACTATAATAGTAAGTTTATAGTGTACTTGTATCTGTCCACTGCCTTATATGTCGTCGATGAATAAATTGGCAGTTCTAGCAGATCGATTTCTAAGTTGGGATTTTTTTTAGGTTTTTCTTTACAAATTCTTTGAAAAGCACCAGAGTGTGGTTCCGAAACAAGAAACAGACGTCGTGTCTATATTTGCATTTATTATTATACTTTCATAATGTCTATGCATCATTTTTTCAACGCCTTTTGAAAGTCCTCGAGTAACCTGATTGACGTAGAAAGCATTTGATATGTCACTCGTTTGCTGTAAATCTACTCAGAATATATCGAATCTTCCAAGCGGTCCTCTATAAATAACTTGAACAGCCTCGATGATGCTACACAGGGGTGCTGTTAACACGAGGATGCCATTACTGCACGCGGCTTGACGTTACGATTTGAATTTTAAGTTTACCATATACTTAAGTAATTGTTATGTAAATATAAAGTGTGAAAAGTTAGTGTACGCATATATTTTCATTACGTATTATAAAACAAAGTCCCCAGCCGCGTCTGTCTGTCTGTTTGTCTGTTCGAGATAAACTCAAAAACTACTGAATGGATTTTAATGCGGTTTTCACCAATAAACAGAGTGATATAGGTTAGGTTGGGTTAAGGTATAGAACTTTAGGTGTATCATTTGTTAAGGTTTTGTTAGTACAAAACCTTAACAAATGCTACATCTGAAGTTCTCTTTTCTTCTTTTTTGTCTAGCGGGTCGTTAGTCAGTAATGTAATAATATAAAATAGTATGTATGTATCTTATGTGGGAGCCAGTCAGTGCAGACCGACGGCTTAACGTGCTCTCCGAGGCACAAAGCAGGCGATAATTGTCAATCAATACGCACATAATTTTGAAAAGTCATATAACTTCCGTAAGTTGTGCTTGACGTGGGTTCGAACCCGAGACCCTCTGCATTGCAGTCTGTCGGTCTCCCCACTGAGCTATCGCTGCTATATAAAATAGTAACTCGTCCGTGAACGTCTGACATCTTCTATCTGTATCCAGACAAATTTTACAGAGGCAGCAAAAATCTCATAATTTCAACAGTTTCAATGTTTATCATCAGATGGCATAAAAACATAATTTTATGAAGAAATTTTAGATAGGTGGTCGGACGGTTACTGTCGACCTAAGCAGGCACTATGTTGTCCAAAAGAAGTACAACCTAGTTAAGGCAGCCAACAAATATTTTATACTTTATTTGTAACTGTTGACTTCGGTGGCGCAGAGCTAGTGAATACGAGTGCTGTGCGTGAGGTCTTGGATTCAATTCCTGGGTCGGGCAAGAAGTCTTGGTAAGAAATTTTCAGTAGCACCACGGGATCTGGAGTTGTGCCCGGTAGACGGCAATAGCAACGCTTCTTAAAACGTTGGAACTTAAAGTATATCTGCAACAGCGTAAGAGTAATACACCTTTTCCTTTCAGGAATGTATTCTATGTATGTATACTATAATATTATGTTAAGCCATTAGTAAATGTAAATTTAACGCTTACTTCCTTTTTTTTTTAATGATAGCTGCATTAGTTATAATACTTGCTTCGCAAGATACTTTGCTAAAATTCAAACAACAGACACAAAGAACACCCAGATACGGAACATCTATCCATCCGTGCAGTCGAAAATCGTCTAAATAAATAATTATTTACTTTTAATTTTAATACTCCGCTTGACAAAACCTAGAATCTACTGAACAAATCAGCGAAGTATCGTCTTTAATTGGTAAAGTTCCGGAAAATCTTTGAATGTCGTCACGTCCGCATTTTAATCAGAAACATTCTTTGAGGCAACTGTCCCACTTGCGGCATAAAGCGAGTTAAACGCATCTTTAGAATTTGTCACTTAAAGCTATATATCTTGCGAGCAAGTATGGTTTGCGAATACCAGTTGTCCTATTCCCGAGTCAGACAAATAAATCCAGTAGATAGTGAAATATAAATTTGAAGCTATTGTCGTCTAGTCAGTAAAGGCACAGATTTCGTTCTGCTACTAAGAATTTTCTAAATAGTTATGCCCAATAACACTCCCGGACCCGGGCGTCAGACCTAAGACTTCTTGTAAAGCACTAATTTAACGTTACCAAGCCCAGAGCATATTATACATTGATATTTGTAAATTTAAGCTGCTCGCTATAAAAATATCTGAGAAGCTGTTTCTAAAATAACCACAATGATATTAGATACTATAACGTAACGTTATATATAATAAATTTATATTATTCAAATGAATATACACTTATTCCTAACATCTGTAAAAAGTACAAAACAAAAGATCGATTTGCTATTTTAAATAGAAGCTATCAACCGGTAACGTCATCCACATCTTTTAAAAAACTTTACTAACGAAGTAAATATAATAGAATACATTTTGCCTGCGTCTTCGCTTGCGTAAAAATAGGTTACCTTTTTTAAAATAAAATATCGCTTATGTTACTCGGCGATAATAGAGCTTTCCAATGGGGAAATATTTCATGATGATCAATCAAGCAGCTAAGACGTGAAAGCGTGCCAAACAAATAAGCAAACCCACATTCGCATTTACTATATTAGTTAGGATAATACTTGATATAAACATTGTCCTATACGTATATTTTTGTCTTAAATATGCGTAAGTCAATTATCGCTTGATTGACCACAGCGAGACCATTACCCTATAAAATATTATTCGTGCCCCGATTTAAGTGATAAAGTAATCATTTTGTCGTTCCTAAATACTATAATTATAGTAAAATCATAGTTAGTACCCGCTATTTCTATTAATTATATTTATAACAAATTGATGTCATTTTCATTGAAATACATTTAATTTAATTTCTGGTCCTTGAATTTATGAATAAGCCGTAGTATCGGGCGTGTCTAATAATTTGAAATCATAGACAAAATAGTTGTAATTATAAGTAATGCCTGACATATATTTATGTTTATGTTTGCATGCAACTGCCAAGGGAGGTCGTGGGTTCAATTTCCTAGTCGATCAAAGTATTGCTACTGTTATAATATTCTAAGTGGTATCATAGTCTGGTAATGTTTCTAATAGATGGAAATAGGCTCGACCTCTGCACGACCTCTCCTTTACATGGGACCTAGAACAAATTTCGTGAAATGTGGGTGCAATAGTTTAGACTCTAGGAAATCTAGATCTACAGCAAACGTAAGAGTTTTCTTAGGATTTTTCTGAGGACACCACTTTATAACGATTACATGAATTATACATTCCATTTTTAAAGCATACCAATCATTCTCTAAACACTTAAAAATTGCTTCATAAATATGGAATGTTAACAATCGACCTGTATTTATGTATGTTTACGTCCAGCTAACGTCAAAAACGACGTACCCAAAATAACCAACTACATTTAAGCTGACCTACTTATACCAAATCGATAATCAAGCATTTTCGTTTAAACAACACCGCGTTATTTATTAATTCACTAAATTCCTCTTGTTGTTTCACTCCTGTGCTTTTGAAATAGATTGGTTTTGAAATAAGATTCATAATACATACTTTCAGCCCGGTATGTAAACTGTTCCACTTCTGAGCAGGGGCATCTTCTCACTGTGTAAAGAGTGAAGTCATAGTCCACCATGCTGGCTCAATGCAGATTGACAGATTTCGCATATCTCAGAGAACAGCATGGAGACGTGCAGTTTTCCTCACGATGTTTTCCCTTTACAAAGTCAGAGGTGTATGCCCAGGAAACGAAATCGAGACTTCTGCGTGGCAATCCAACGATCGTCCCCTAGGCTATAACGGCTTCTGTATTGAGAACCTAACTTTAAATTGAAATGGGGTTTGAAAGGTGGCAACATGTGGTGGTTTAAAACGACCCTTCTTTGTTCACTTCAAATAAGGTTCAAATAAAGTGGCAGGTTTGAATGATTCATTACTTGTAAGGGTTTTAAAGGACCAGATGCTTGCCTGTAAAAGGCCTCTTCATTGATATTGATGGACCGAGATTGAAACTACTATTAGCATTACTTTCAAAAGGTAAAAATGTGTCTAAACTTCCTTATGGTCAGTAATGTAAGTTGAAAAATGCTAAGTTGTTTGTAAAATCCTGAGTAAGCTGACATTACTCTGTTAAATGTTTGGGGTTAAAGTATGAAATTGTCGATTTGTACTGAAAAATTGAAATTCATTTTTTTCTAAGATGTACCATATTTATTTAATTGAAATATTTACCCTCATTATCTATACATTGCTTCCATCTAAACGGAAGTTCATTTATGCCTTTATGATAGAACTCCTGGGATCTAGATTCGACAAACGGTGTGAAAGCATTTTGTAAAGCCTCCTGGGACGAAAATTTTTTATCACGTAGAAAATTGTCCAAATCACGAAAGAAATGGTAGTCCGTTGGAGCAAGGTCTGGCGAGTACGGAGGATGACGTCTGGTTTCTAACTACAGCTCTTGTAGAGTTACAACGGTTACTCGTGCAGTGTGAGGTCTTGCGTTATTATGGAGCAAAAATCGTGAAGATCGATTCACGAGTCAGGGCTGTTTTACTGCCAGTTTCGCCATCATTGTTCGAAGTTCGGCACAGTAAACATCTGCTGTTATTGCTTGACTACTCCACCAAACAGTTACCATTACCTTTTTATTGGCAAGCTTTGCTTTAAGGCACTATTGCGGCGTTTGACCTGGGGTCAGGCATTGCATTTTTCGCTTACGGTTATCGTAAAGAATCCACTTCTCGTCGCATGTCACAATTCGATTCCTTAATTTCTGTACCGATTCAACAAGGCAACACAAGCTTCAGCACGCATTTCTTTCTGCAGATCAGTCAAATCATGAGGCACCCATTTTTCATATTTATTTATCTTACTGATTTGATGCAAATGAGCCGATATTGTAGGTGGGGTAACGTTAAACCATGTCGCTAATTCCTGGGTAGTTTGACTAGGATCGGCTTCCACAATCTCCTTCAATTCAGCGTTATTATTCACAGCTGTTTGGGTAAGTCACAATTGTGTGGGCAGTCTTCCACGTGGTTCATTCTTTAAGTCGCATTTTCCATTACGAAAGCGTTTAAACCGAAAACACACGGTACGTTCATTAGCAGTCTCCTCTCCAAACGCAGCGTTGATATTGCGAGCCGTGTCTGCCGCGTTACTTACGCGTCACAACTCGTATTCAAAAATTACTCGGATTTTCAGAGTATCCATCTTCCCCGTCTAAGCTGTTTAAAAAAAACAATTGAAGGTTGAAAACCGAATAGTGCACAAAGAGAAAAGAAAATTTTAAAAGAAGAATTTGATAGGAAGTAAAGGTAAGTGAAAAAAGTTTTACTCGAAAATATCTCACCATGAAGGTTTTATGTCAATTCAAAGTATCTATTACTATATAACGGATACTTCATAATTTAACCCCTATTATAAAATAATAAATTTAACTAGTCTATAAACTTTTATTAACAAAAAGAGGCGTCTTTAAAAATGTTTCAGAGCTATACAATATTGCATTTATTATTAGTAAGTTTTGAATCGAAATGACACTAAGAATAATTCACTATTCATGTCCAGTGTATTCACGTCATACTAAGAGTAGAAATCGCAATTATAGAATAAGTAAAGTTAAGTTTATTTAATACTATTTACGCGATTAAGGACTTTTAGGATAATCTCTATATAACATAATACAAAGTCTTTTCGTGTCTCCATTTAGGCCCATAGAAATCGGCAATCACTTGTACAACTTATACCATTCCTTTATAGTATTGAATTAAGTTACTGAAGTAGGTAGGAAGTACATTTAGGAACGATAAGTATATTAGAATATTAGCAGTAACACTATTAGTGAATCAAGTCAAACGCAAAATCGCAATAAATGTATAGTCCAATCAAGTCAATAACTGAATAAAATTAAAGTAGTTGCAATGCATTTAAGTTATAACTTTTCTAAAGCACTTCGTTAAACGTAACAAAATATGATTAAATAAATAGTTTTCACAAAATTAAATGAATGCGCAGATGTGAACGAAATTTTTAAAATAGCTCATATAGATTTACGAGTTCCGAGTGTAATACACATTGAGAGGACATGTCTCATGGTTCAGTGAGTCAACGATAATTTAATATTTCGTTTATCATTCGATGTGGTAAATTGCTTTACGACCCACGATAACGATTCAAATTGAGGTCACAAGATGGCACGTAATTTTTTATATCTAGAAAATTATATATAAGTGTTTTTAAGTATAATTTAAAGAGGTCATGCATTTGACTTAAAAAGAGAAGTCTTGTTCTAAGAACTTGTCTTAAAAAGACATGCGCATTGTCAATTGTAGAAAAAGGAATAAAATTGGGATGAAAGAAAGCTATGGCAATGGTATGTATAGGACCTTTGCAATATTTGTCGATCGAGACAGATAATTATAATTGGCAATGCCTATGCCACGAGTAAAAAAGCCACATGTAGCAAATTATTTGATGACAAACAAATGAGCCACGGCCGAATATGTACCACACTTATTAGGAATGGGCGTAAGAGTAGCCACTGTTTTACTGCATTTTTCTCTACAGATATTTTCAGGTTCATATACTTACATATTTCTTTCCTTTGCTTTCATCCCAACTTTAATTCATTTTCCTAGGATTGCAAAAGCCTAACAAGTGAACATAAGCTACGATATAAATTAAGCATACGGCAATAATATCACCTCCACCAGGAGATCACTTGTCCTATTTACCACCCTTGTAATACAAAAAGAAAGTGTAATATATCTTCAATAACATCCCAATAGAAAACGTTTTAAGATGACGCTTATCCTACACAATTAAACAATAAAAATACGTATTTTATTTTCTGTTGTGTTATTTCCAAGTTTCAATGATCAACAGCAAAACAAACTGCCTTGTCACAGACAGACATGAACCGTTGGATAATAAGTCCTTGAGACAGACATTTGGACACGTGGGCGAGCCCATATGGGTTCTGTTTTGGTAAATAATAATACATTATTAAAGACCAGTGGCCCAAAAAGCGGGCATATTCATACAATCCTTCTGAATTTGTTGCCGTGTGTGGCTAATGGCGGTTGAGAGAAGAGCGAGGGAATCCATTTTCATTCATTTTATTTAAGTGTTAAATCAGACGAGTTTAACAAAATAGCCCTGTCTAATAAATCGCATGTGATAAACATAACAATAGGTTTTCTACAGTGTCTTATAGCTAAAGCAGCAAAGCAGTTCTGAATAGCCTGACATTTACGTAAACTACATATTTAATTACAAACATACCTCAAGCTACTGTATATACGAGTATAAGCAGAGGTAGGTAGGCTGAAAGTATAGGCAGAGGTGTGCATATTCAAATTTAGACAAATATGTTTTGAATTTGAGTAAATAGAAGGCTATTTGTGAGTGAACTCGGCCAAAGTAAACAATATTTTGTTTACCAAATTAATTCTTACTGTAGAAACAGTAAATGTGTTACAATAATAATAATATTAATTTGTATCAGACGACCATGGGTATTCAGTCTATATACCCTATTAATTAACCGTTAATGTACCTAATACTTGAGGCCCATCAAAATAACATAGTTCTTTCTACTGCTTACATTTTGAACTCGTTATATCTTAGAATAAAATAACTCCATAATAAATTCAGCATATAATTCGTAATTGCCGAATTCCACGTCTCTTATCTGTCTTCTCCCTCCTTATTAAATATCATTACAATCGTAAGGAACCCCTTACACGACTTATGGGAACGCTATACAAAATGATAATAAAAACTCATCATAAATCGTGATTCCCTAAATTAATACTGTAATGAAATTCAACGTTGAATATCACGTGACCTAGTTATAGAGTAATGTATTATTCAGAGACGAAGCGCTCGCTAGACACTTGTGAATTACAGATAGCATCAATAAACGAAGAGACTTTTTGTTTTGTATGTACCAATGTTAAGCCTTATGAGCAGTGAGGTGTAAATTATATTTGAAGTATCTTCAAAGACAGAAGTGTGTATTAAATTGATACATATTATGTTTATACACATACATACAAAAATTCTTCGTAGCAGCACGAAATCTGGCACTGTGTCCAATGAATGGCAATAGGATATATTATTATACAAGGTGATTTTGAAATCGTGTAATTCCTATTAACCACGCATTCTGCTGGTGGTATAAAATAACCCTGACCATATTTCTTTTTTATTAGAATTATGTTTTTGGGGAAATTAATGTACTGTTTTTATTTGTGAAATGGTTAACCACCCGAGGCAATTTTAATATTTTACTAATTAAAATTAAAATACAGTAAAATCCGTTAAAGACGATTTCACAGGGACCCAACCAAAAACGCGTCTTAAGCGAGAAAGCGTATTATGCGGGATAGGGAAATAAAACCTACTATTACATATTATGTTCTAATTTCGTATATGTAGTTCTGTGTCCGGTAGACACCGAACGCAGTTTCAGGCTCTGATCTGCTACTAAGAATTTCTTGACGGAAAAACCCAATAACAATTTTCCCGATACAGGCATCAGGCATAGCAGTTGAATTTACTATTTCTACGTCAGAAAGCTAGCAGTTGGTTAATTAACCTAAAAATGTCATACTATATGTCAGGAACCGAAATAACTTAGAACCATTTATATATAGTGTTACATTAATCAGCTCGAAGCGGTCCATAGCATGCATAGATTATATCAATATGTATAGTGAGACATGTTCAAGCGCATATGTTTGAATGAACGATTTTATATTAGACAATAAACGCTCACAAATGCTGTTGAACAATGATTGGTAATATAATAAAGTAGGCAGGTGCAATCATTGAGCCATGGAAATGGATAGACGTTTTTCGAAAAATACGGCATACGGTGAAAGATCGGAGGAGCAGTGTGGTTGGCGTGTAAAGAAATCCAGTCGAGTGAAATGACTGAAGATCGGTAGCGATGTCAATTGGAGAGTTGTAGGAACTTTCTTTAGGTTATATATACCTATATAACTACACACACATATCTGCGAAATATATTGTAGGCACTGTACGTAAAGTTGGATAAAGCTGTAAATTATGTATCCTTTGTCTTATAAACACTTTAATTAAAGCAAAATATAAAGTGCAAAAAGAGTGAAAGAGAAAGAGTAAAAGAGTACTTATGTTAACAAAAGTGTCTTATTATGTAAGAGTAACCATTAGTGGTAACTATAGTTAGGATTTAATATTAATTTAACAAGTTTATTTTACAATGTTTTAAACGAAACAATGAAGTATCAACAACAACTCTGTATTGCTTAAGACTCTTCCTTAACACTATTTCAAACTTGCAAAAACACTAAGCTTTTATTACACAAATTAATTAGGCGTTTGCCGGGCGCATTTTGAGACTCGATGTTATTACTAAGTTTTTTTTGACAATAAGCTCCAGTTATACTTTGCCCGAAATTGAACCTAAGAACCTTATCCACGTCAGTTGTAAACATCCTCGCTATTAGAAGCTATTAGAAGTCGTTATTGTGTGTCGTAACTTGCTGAACTCACGATTTTCGATTCTTCTTTATCATCGCTGTCAAATCGTCAAACCTTTCAATTACTTTTAAGTGGCGTAACGGAGTTGCGTAGCAGTTAAACACCAATAATGATGATTCTTTTAAATGTTTATTATACTGTGTCTTTAAAATGTGTATTTTTTTAAGAGTGTGACAAATCGTTGTCTATAAAAATGTGTACGGTACGGTAGGCCAACTAATAGTTTCGTCGGAAAATTGTATGATATATGGCAAAACTCTGCACGATATAGATTTTACCCTGTGGGGTGCAGCTGTCACTATTTTTCAAGCTTGTACGTAGGAAAATGAATAAATGCAAACAAAAACTTAATTTATTTGTCACCTTCGTCGTACATGTTCGTGACGTTTTTAGTTTTTGAAGGCACGTAGTAGTAGTTATAACAGCCTCCAAGATTAAATGTTGATTTAACTTATATAGAATAAACATGAGTACAAGTTCTCACAATAGTATGAAATATCGCTTCTGACTACGGTTTCACCCACTTTCTTCGTCTTTGAAGAGATTTCCCAAGACTTGAACGTTATACGATTAAAATCATAAGATTTTGTACTTTACATAGCCTGCATATGTTGTTCAATTCATTGTTACCGATAATTTATCGAAATGCAGTAAAATATTCGAAAGAAAATATTATATTGACAACTTGCTAAGAGCACGGTGTAAAGTTTATTTGCTTTTTAGAGTTCGAAAAAACTCTTATACAACAGCTTTGTCCGTCCGTCCGTTCGTCTGTCTGTTATACAACTCTCAACTCAAGAACCGTAAGAGCTAGAGACTCGCGGTCAACGCCATTCGACTCAGCATAGGCGATATACCCCCGAAACGAAGTCGAAGGTCATAGGACCTTCGACCTCTGACCTCAAGGTAACGTGGTATCACGTGACCTTTGCATATTACTTGAACCATTTTTTCGAACTCTAAGATTTACGGCAATTCATTGCCGATTCTCACTTGTTGTTATGGTTAGTCATGTAAAGTTTTTTGCCTTGGGTACGACAGTGACAACCTTCTTTGCATAAGATTAAAAGGATATAAGATAATTTATAACATAGCCTTGTTTCGAATGATTTAAATTTGTATAGACATCGCACATTGCTTTTATTTTCTGTTTTAATTATTGTTTTTGTATTGATGTTATTATATGATATATTATTAACATCGTCATCTGTCAGTCGGCCAGTAAACACTTACGTATAATTGCTCCTGATAATTAATTATTACTCGCTGTTAAAAAGTTACTTATAAGTGTGATAACATACGTGAACAACATAACCTAGTTCCACCGCAACACTTTTGGTGTTTTGAGAGAAGAAAACTGTATCGAAAACACATTATTTACACTGTACATAATACCGCTGACGTCACCGCTACGACCGCCATCGGCCACGCTACGAGACGGAGACAGTGTGCTACGTACGATACCGTTGACGTCACCGCGGATATCGGCAGTCGGATGAGCTACGCGACACGACTAACATCTATCTACGTTATCATACACTTCATTTACAACCCAATAGCGCTGAATTAGTACACGGCGAGTACACCTTTTTGTTTATAACATCGAGAGAGCATTCCTCAATTAATTACTGATTGGCCTATTTATTATTGACCCAATTGTTAGCGGCCAGGATGTCGAATGTTCAACGCACCCCCCCTACCAAGCCTAAATTATCTAACATGCAAAACCAAACTCAATCTGAACCGGATATAAGTTCTGCCATCATAATGAGCGACAATATTAATACGAACAAAAGAAGCAAACGCCCGAGAAAAGAAAATACCCCACAGAAAGAGCCCTTTTTAGGATTGCAAGAACTTCAGGATACGCTCACTAATTGGAAAAAAGAACAAGACTCCAGCATCGCGAAGATGATGTCAGAACAGAATGCTATGATGTCTACTTTGGTATCAGAATTAGCTGACATAAAAAACCAAAACAATATTATTCAGGCGACAAATGCGCAAATAAGTAAGTCAAACGAAGAGATCTCGCATTCTATGGCCTTTATAAATCAACAGTTTGAAGATCTGAAAAAAGAGGTTGAGCAATTGAGAAAAGAACGAGCAGAACAGAATATGTACATAATTAACTTGGAAAAGAAGATTCAAGACCTACAACTGAAATCAAGATCATCAGGCGCCGAGATAAGAAATATTCCACAACAACAGAACGAAACTGATTTTTCTCTAGCTAAAACAATATGCAATATCGGCGAGGCGGTTGGCCTACGTATCTGTGAGTCCGATTTTCGCGACGTATACCGTCTGCCAGGCAAGGTAACGGATGACAGATCTCCGCGCCCTGTAGTCGTCGAGTTCAAGACAGTTCAAGCCAAACAGAGTCTGTTAAGCGCGACTAAACGTTTTAATAAAGACAGGACGGTAACAGACAAACTAAACACTGAGATTATTGGCTTACAAGGCAAACGACAACCAATTTATATTGCTGAGCAGTTACCCCCTAGTCATAAAAAGCTGTTCTACCAGGCCCGTAGTTTCGCCAAAAATAAGGAATATAAATATTGCTGGATCTCCAATGGGAATATTTTTCTTCGCAAAGCAGAGGGTGATAAGCAAATCATAATAACATCTGAGAAGTGCCTACAAAAACTTGAAAACAACAGTATGTGACTATATTGTGCTAGTCTGTTTACGTTCCTAACTACTTATAGATCAACTAACATAACATATTATAACAATTTTTCATATACTCATAGCCAATTTACACTATACATCAATTACACACTATATCTCAAATATACACTATGTCTCAATTACACACTATATCTCTATTATACACTATATCTTAATTGCATACACAAAAGTATTTCATACTCTCTCCCACACACACAGATTCAAATAAGAACTAAAATTACACTACAGTCTTTCCACTCACTACATAAATGTCATTACAAAATTGCTTTCATCATCAATCCTGTCAGATTATATACTATAGTTCATATCTTTGTAGTACCGTCTGTACTTACTGTAAATTTTTTCAATGGCTAACATACATAACATTAACAATGACTTAGATACTCTATTAGGAAATACCTTTAACTGTAACCCGGAAGATTGCCTAAAATTTGTGAACTCATCAACCAAGCTAATAACAGTATTCCACTTAAATATACGTAGTTTGAATAAAAATTTTGAGCAACTAGAGGTACTGTTCGAACGTACAAAAATTGATTACGATCTTATAGTACTTACTGAATGCTGGTTAAGCAAAGTAATCAATCTGCCAGTTCTAAATGGGTATGACTCATACTCTACTAAAATTAACTCTAACAAAAATGATGGGGTGGTTTTTTATATAAAATCGGAACTAACTCATAGGGTATGGGAGCCAAGTTTTAAAGATGGCAACTGTCTTGTCTGTGAAATAGATTCTAACTTGGCTGTACTAGGCATTTACCGGTCACCGTCATACTCGTCTCAGGACAATTGCAATGATTTTTTAAATAGTTTAGATATCACATACCAAAAGTTAAAGGACTTTCCTAGCATTGCTCTTGTTGGTGACTTAAATATTGATATTGCCCAAAATAATCGAGATAATCGGTCCCTAAATCTATTGCTCCTAAATGCATCGCACGGGTTGCTACCAACACATGTATTTCCCACACGTATATCCAAGTGCTATGACCATGTATTTCTAAAGAGTAATAAAACCTCTACAACTCTAGTGCTGGAAACACATGTTACTGACCACAAACCTACCATATTGGTTATCTCTAACTCTAACCCAAACAGGAAAGCTTCGGCCTTTACATCTAAATTAAATTATAAGGCAATTAAATCGGAACTTCAAAGTACTGATTTCTCAGCCATCTATATAGAAACTTGTGCTAATAAATCTGTGGATATTTTTATTACAATAATAAAAACTGTGATTACGAAACATACTTCAAAAATTAAAATTCCCCGTAAAAAATTAATATTAAAACCTTGGATAACGACTGGGGTCCTTAAATGTATACAAAATCGTGATAGGATGCACGTTAAGTCTAAAAACAATCCGGATAATTTAATACTAAAAATCACATATACTCGATACCGCAACTATTGTAATAATCTTCTTAATAATTTAAAAGCTTCATATGAACAGATCCAATTAGAAAAAAATAAAAATAATCCTAGAGTCTTATGGGAAACGATTAAACAAATAACTAATACACAAAATAAGCTAAACAATGCATCTGACTTATTAAACGTCAGTTCGAATCCTAAGCACTCAGCTAATAACGTCTGTACTTACTTCAGCAATATAGGAAAAAACCTTGCAGACAAAATATTATCTTCTAATTTCACAAACCTAAATACTACCAAACTCCGCATCCATCAATCCACATCTAACTCCCTTTCCATTCTGGACATAGATAAAGAAGAAATTGAATCCCTCATCTTACAACTTAGAAATGATTGCTCAGTGGGCTGGGATGGAATACCCTCCTCAGTCCTTAAGGATTCCCGGCATATTTTGGCTCCTCACATCACATTCTTGTTCAATCGCTGTCTCATTACAGGTATTTTCCCAAACGCCTTGAAAAAAGCGATCGTACACCCTATCCACAAAGGTGGGGACAGAAGCTGTGTCAGCAACTACAGACCGGTCTCAGTACTGCCAGCTCTCTCTAAAATATTTGAAAAGGTCCTCAATAATAATCTTAGAAAGTTTCTGGACAGACACCAAATAATTGCGCCAAATCAGTATGGTTTCCGTCCCGGCATGTCTACTGAGGATGCAGTACTAGATCTCACAAAACTAGTTGCCAACAAACTAGACAATGGAACTAAATGCTTGGGCATATTCTTAGATCTGGCTAAGGCATTCGACACAGTTTCTGTTCCTCTCCTCATTTCTAAATTGGAACTAATTGGTATCAGGGGACTACAACTTGACATTTTTAAAGATTACCTCAATAATCGCACTCAGCGTGTTAAAATTGGTTCTTGTTTGAGTGATGAAAAAATAATCACCTTCGGTATTCCGCAGGGAAGCATTTTGGGTCCAACGCTTTTCCTAATCTATGTGAATGATTTATGTATGCTTAATCTCCCTGACTGTAAAACCATTGCATACGCAGATGACACTGCAATTCTAGTCTACGGAGATACCTGGGACTTGGTTAAGCGTAAGGCTGAATCAGCTCTAACTACTGTCATGGCGTGGTTGCATGCTAATCTCCTAACAATTAATTTACAAAAAACCTTTTATATTCCTTTCGCAATTCGACACATTTCAGCTCCATCTCAATCCTTCATGATTACAGCTCATTCATGTTCGCCAAATCAGTTGCCCTGTTGTTGTCCGGCTCTTGTTAGAACAGACAACGTGAAGTATCTCGGCGTCTTAATTGACCAGGAATTAAAATGGGACAAGCATATCCAATCGCTGACGCATAAAACTCTTCGTCTCATTCAAGTTTTCAAAGCACTCAGACGATCTGCTGGTTTTGACATTCTCAAACTAGTATATTACGCTCTGTGTCAATCAGTGATCGGATACTGCATAACAGTGTGGGGTGGGGCAGCCAAAATACATCTCCTAAAGTTGGAAAGAGCTCAACGCGCCATTCTGAAGGTGATGTGCAAAAAACCTTTTAGATACCCTACTGTGCAACTATACAGCGAGTGCAAACTACTTACGGTTAGACAGCTGTTTGTACTTCAAATCACTCTCAGGTACCATAGCATAGTACCTCCTTGTAATCCAAACAAACGCACGGTTATCATTCCCACAATAAAACATAAAACTTCCTTTGCTGAACATCAGTTTCCTATATTAAGTTCTTATATATACAAAAAAGTTAACAAACAGCTAAATATCCTAAGTTTAAATAAATATACAACAAAAAACATTCTCACAATCTGGTTGCTCCAACTCGACTATCATAAAACGGAATTATTACTCGAATTCATCAAATAGTGTAATTTCACACACACACACACACACACACACACACACACATATACACACACACATATAGGTACACACACACAACACACAAAAATAGATGTTACCAAACACTAATCTGAAGAAACAATAGATTGTCATTATGTTCCACTTGCATTGTATAATAATGAGTATATTCTCACAACTGAATTACTGTCTCTCAAGATACAGGTATAACCTAGTTTGGGAGGCAGGGTTCCTCTTATAATGACTAATAACTTTGTTGTAATAATTATAAGTGCTATGTAACATACTTTTTTGCATAAATAAAATTATTATTATTATTATTATTATTATTATATCATTGCTGGTTTTCAATAAATGATGGCGGTAACACAAAAGTGAACTACAAACAAATTTGACTTCGGCACATTGCCTGAATAACATTGCATGAAAAGAAAAATAATAATAAATCTAAGCTAGCTAATAATAAAGAAAAGCTAATTATTGCTGCAAACAATTTTATAATCATAATACCAGCCCTGCATTAAATTGTCCCTTTGCTGGGCACGGGCCTCTACCCAGCGTGAGAAAGGTTAGGCCATAGTCCACCACGCTGGCCCAGTCCAGGTTGGCAGACTTCATATATCTTTGAGAACATTATAAAAAACTCTAAGACCACATGCCGATTTACTCACGATGTTTTCCGTTACTGTTAATATATAATACGCACATAACTTAGAAAAGTCAGAGATGCGTGCTGTGGGATCGAACTCTGCGATAACTTTGGAAGATATTAAGATCACACATAGTTACTCTGTAAATACTGGAATACATAGATAAGATGGTTATAATCCGGCCGAATTTGAAAAGCATACAGTTAAAAATATTACCCATTTTCGTTGACGTTAAATTTGAATAGATTTGAATAATTGTATCAAAATAAACTGTAACGTTATTGTAGTT
Source organism: Catocala fraxini (assembly GCA_930367265.1). Lineage (NCBI taxonomy): Eukaryota > Metazoa > Arthropoda > Insecta > Lepidoptera > Erebidae > Catocala > Catocala fraxini. Next base: position 9,915,651 of record OV884038.1, read on the forward strand.
TGGGAAATCAATTATACCGCAACTGTCACTCCGTTCTGTAACCCAGGCGTAACTAGACAGGTAACGAGTTAAGTTAATATCTTCTGAATTTCTACTACCATGGATGCGTCATGTGTCAGATTAAGCGATTCGTTGTTGGTCTAGGATTTGATCTAATAATTGTTGCGCCACTTTTCATTGTGAACTTGATGCAATTTACTATTAGGCCACGTCATCTCATATACCATTAAACAGATCTTAGAAGGTGGAGATTGTACTGTATAACTTTCAGGTCATGTCACAAAGACTACTTCTTACTAACATAGTTTGTAAGTAAATTGTTACTAACTTATATGGATTATGGCTGAAATAAATGTTTTATTATTATTATAAAGAAATTAGATTAAACTACGGACTACAATCATGCCATGTCTTGATTATTTATGTACATGTAAGTGGATGCTCCTATTTACCATACTGCTGCTTTAGAGGCTACCATCAAATTTTATTAAATGCTTAAGTATGTTCAGTAGTAGTTCTTGGAGAAATGGTTGCAGCATCTTACAGCTGTTATGATTTGTAAACAAAAAACTTGGCGATTAAAAAGAGTGGCTATGAGTTTCTTGCCCGTTCTTCTCATGAGTAGGGCTCACCCTTGCTTTGTTGAACGTGGCAATAAATGTAAATTCACAGAAAAAAAATTGTGTAACTTTGACATTCATAAGTGTTAGGTACCTTGTTACTTAACCAGAACAAATTTATTTTGAATTTTGAATTTATTGAATTTTGACCTTCTATGCACATAAAAAAATTATGTGAAGCGTTTTATTTTCATCAATTTCCGTTGATACTGTGCCAGTGATGACCTTTAGTATTGCAAGATTACTAAGGCTGTTTAAATAATATGGCACACAGTAATATTATACCAATAATAAAATTGACTCTGTATTATCTTAAATTAAAAGAATGCGTTTTCCATTTTATTTATAAAAAGAAAAGTATGCAAACTAAAATATAAAATACTGAACACCGAAATATTCGACAGGTACAAATTTTCATGCCAAAACATTTTCTCTAACACCTTGCCTAAATCGTACATAAATCCTTTTCTAAAATCTGAACAAATATATGAACCACACAAATCACTGGAGAACATCAAATTAATGACGGTTTCAAAAGTTACATTCTATATTGATGTTCGACCCAAATGTCACATCTGAAAATATTACCGACAAATACCACAAAAGTCTAGCAAAGAACATATAAGGGAGATTAATAGACTACTATCCATCTTGTTTTATGTGCGAAGATATTAAACCTGTAGCAATAAATGTCAAACGGCAATCTCTGACCGACACATTTTTCATCCCATAGCAAATTATATATCAGGTTCTGGCGCAGTAGCTTATCAATTGACTGCAGGCTATTGTTTATATATTAAGTTGATAAGTATTTGAAAGATTTTGAATTGTTTTATCATACATGGTAATGATAATTCTAAATTTAAATTCAGTAAAATAATAATATTCTACCACATACACACAACACCATCTAGCCCAAACTAAGCAGAGCTTGTACTATGGCTACTAGACAATGGATAAACATACATATATACTTTTTTTTTGTAAATACATACATATTATACATAAATATACATAAATAACTATACATAGAGTAGTGAAAGAATAAAAATATCGCTATACGTTTGTAGCGACAGCACACAGACGAAGAAGTTTTCACCAGGCACGATCACCCAGCCTGGATGGAACCGACCAGGCTTGGTGATGGTGCCTGGCAGGCCTCGGCCCAACTGTTGATATCGGGACCTTGTATATATACTTAGTCACTGTGTAATCTTCATTTGGGTGATTCAGGATTGTATGGGGAGCAAGATTATAATCGCCTATTATGTACAGCGCCATTTGTTGTCTATCATCGAAACTTCTTCATCTGTGTGGGGTCTTTCGATTAAAATATTCTAATTAGATAGCTTTAATTAAAAAATTTATAATAAAGGACGCCCTCCGACCAGGTGGGATGACGATCTGCGAAAGACTGCAGGCAGATGCTGGATGCGGCAAGCTGAAGACAGGGCGCTATGGCGCTCATTAGGGGAGGGCTATGTCCAGCAGTGGACTATTATAGCCTGATGATGATGATGAATTAAAAAATACAAACACCTGTTAAAAATTTAATTTATTGAGTAGCTGTTATGTTGTTAGCTGTACAGGTGTAGTTCCTAATTCTGATTCTAAATTGAACAGATGGGACATTGAATTAAGTTAAGTTATACGGCTGAATTTTATTCTAAACAATTTAATACAGAATCCAAAGACTGTAATTACGGCAATGCGGTGACGCCTGGCATATTATATTTTTACTTATAGTTCTACGTTTATCAATTCGTCTTAAAAAAATGGTATTGGATGTCTATGTTCATTATATCTTCCATCACAATTTTTCAGTAAGATTGATTTATAAATTTATGACGTAATTCGACCGCATACGTTCCTCAAAAGATGAAGTTGCCAAGTTACCTTGACAAAGTTTATGACTGGAAATCTTTGTGACGCAACAATGAGATTGCGTTATATTTATTTATAAGAATAGGAAGGATAATATGAAGTATTGAAAGATTTGTATCTTGTATTCGATGTCATGAGAGACTTTTTGTTCAATTTTAGTATTTTAGGAGATGGAATATTTTGTTTGTTTTCCTAGAAATACGTATTGTATGGCAAAAGCACCAATCGTGTATCATGAATTAGTTTAAGATACAACATTTATAAATATCAGAAAACAACATAATAAACCTATAGTAATAATAATATAAATAAGACAAAAATGGCATCAGCATACAGTTAAGCTTATTCCAGTCTATATTTCATCTACAGGACTCATTCCAAAACCACTATATACAACACATACAGAATTAGACTTGCATAAAAATTCATATATAAATCTACAGAAATCCGTTATCATCGACACTTGCTCTATAGTGCGGCGATTCCTAACATCCACTGCACAGATACCTACAACAATTCTTAATGTACCGACCCACTTGGCATAAGCCCGTGATAGATTCACACTCACCATCATTAAAGCTGAGATTTGAAATATTTTATAACCCACCATAATAATATCAGCCCTGTATTAAACTTCCCTACTGCTGGCCACAGGCCTCTTCTCAGTGTGAGATACTCACTTCTTACACTACCTTCTACCACGCTGGCCCAGTGCAGCTTCGCAGACTTCACATATCTTTGACAACATTATGGAGAACTCTCAGACTTACAGGTTTCCTCGCGATATTTTTCTTAACGTAAATGCAAGCGATAATTAACTATTTAATATGCACATAACTTCTTTACTTCGCTTCTCATGACAGAACAAAATGATTTATTTTTATTTGAATAGTATTTTACTATTATACAATAGCTTACGGAAAAAGGTGAATCTCTTACGTAAAAGGTCTAGCTAGCTTTGTCTTTAGTCCTGCGATAGAGAGCGAGCTCTCCGGCATTTATCCATACTCCGTGCTGCTACCAATAATTTTCAAATCAATAATACTTTGCCTAACTTGGAAATTGAATTTTGAATCTCGCGACAGCAAATATAAACATATACAAAAGCGCTAATTTTTGCCGGGGATCGAATGAGGAAGTCATTTATTTCATTTAAACCGTAATGTGACAAGATAAGTTATTGTCATTTATTCACAGCGTCATACCTTAAGCGCTAAAAGCGGTTGCTTTTCTTCTGCTACGTCAGGATCGCTATTCACTTCCCTAATCTTGTTTAACAAACAACTTTTCATAACAAATGACAAATTATTTTTAAAAAGCGCTTTATTTTGTTGTTTTATTTTTTATTTTTAATATGTATCTCTTTCGAAATCCCATTTGGCATTTCTCTGAGCTCAACGTAAGCCTATTAATTTAGAAAGACTTTTTCATTTGGTTTCTGAAGGGTGGATCAACATGATAATTAATTAATAGATGGGCAAACGCATATCAAATGCTAGGATTGGCTCAATAAATTAGTAACTGCCAATCATAAAATATTCCAAATGATAAATATCTCATTTGGGTCTAGTCTTTACTTACTAAGGCCACTGTATTTAATACAAAGTCTCAGCCCTCAGCTTACTTAGATCACCCGAAAAACGGCCCAAACTAAGAAGAGTGAACTTATACGTTAAATAATATTGTCTTCTGTTTACGCGAATATTATTCATTGAAATTAAACTACTATATACGGATTTTATCGCGTTGTTTATTTGACACTTTATTACAAAATTTTGAAAATTGTAACACAGCTACTACTATTACACTTTACTAATTTTTAAGCTAATTAAATTATTATTAAACTATTTAGATTTAATTTATTTTTATTTTTACACTTTCTCCGACGTTTCGGTTGCTTTTCAGCAGCCATGGTCACGGGGAGACTAAGATGGCAGTTGTCTCAATGTTCCAGTGTAGTTATTTCAAAGTACCCGAACATAATTTAATTATTGGTGTTTCTATTTACGCAGAATGAGCTCAAAGTATCATGAAGTCTAGCTGTGGTTTGCTTCTTCTTGGGTTTGACTATTTTTATTACTGGATCCCAAGCTGGTGGTACATTCCAACCATCTTCTCTATTAAAATTAGGATGTTTTTTGATTTCAATAGCCTCGCCAAGCATCCTTGGTAGGAATCGGTGTTCTTTAGCGAGAATCTGTGGTTTGTCAAATCTCAGGTAGTGGTTGGTCCCCTGTTGCACATGTTCACACACAGCAGACTTCAATGAGCGTTGGTGTTTTACATCAGCTATGTGTTCTTTTATGCGGGTGCCTATGTTTCTCTTGGTTTGACCAATGTATGAGAGTCCGCAGTCACAATCTATTTTATAGACCCCTGCATCTTGTAAAGGTAGTTGGCACTTGACGGATGGTAAAAATTTACTTATTTTTGTTGGCGGCTTGAAGTATGTGTTGATTGAAGCTCGCTTCAAGATGTAGCCAATCTTGTCAGTGACACCCCTTACATAAGGCAGTATAGCAGGCTGGCGCTCGACTGTGGCTGGCTTTTCTCGGGATCTGTGACAGCGGCGCGGCTGTTGGAGCTTGTTGTCTTGCAGTACTTGCTTGACATGTTGAAGCTCGGCGTCCAGGTGTTTCTTGTCACAGATCCCATGGGCTCTCTGAAACAAAGACATTCCCACGGTAGCTAACTGTTTAGGATGGTAGTGAGATTCACCGTTTAAGTACCTATTTGTATGGGTCTTTTTCCTATATACAGTATGGCTCAAAGTATGATCAGGATTCCTGATGACAAGTACATCTAAGAAACACCTGGACGCCGAGCTTCAACATGTCAAGCAAGTACTGCAAGACAACAAGCTCCAACAGCCGCGCCGCTGTCACAGATCCCGAGAAAAGTCAGCCACAGTCGAGCGCCAGCCTGCTATACTGCCTTATGTAAGGGTTATCACTGACAAGATTGGCTACATCTTGAAGCGAGCTTCAATCAACACATACTTCAAGCCGCCAACAAAGATAAGTAAATTTTTACCATCCGTCAAGTGCCAACTACCTTTACAAGATGCAGGGGTCTATAAAATAGATTGTGACTGCGGACTCTCATACATTGGTCAAACCAAGAGAAACATAGGCACCCGCATAAAAGAACACATAGCTGATGTAAAACACTAACGCTCTGTTAGAATGGAAAATACGAATGTCTTTTTAAAAAAAGAATTTATTCGAATAAAGGATATTGTTAAAATTCGGTAAGCGTCTTATATTATTCACGTTCCGATCCGAACTGACTAACTATGGCTGAGCATACTGAAGCTAGGTGTGGGGTTGCTGACTAAGGACTCTGGTCAGCATTTACGTTAACATCATAGGGATGTAACAACCCCCCGAACAAGAAGAAACTTACACTTTTGTGCTAAGTTTTTAAGAATCAATTCTAATTCTGGGGACAGGTATTTGTTCTAATTCTTGATCGTTGTCTGGTACTATGCCAGAATCAGAAATATTTATCTGTCTACGGAATATTAGACATTTACCGAATTTCTTATACAAGTTATAAAATACAAACAATATTATTATTATACTAATACAGTAGGTTACTATTGGGTAGTAAGACTCATATTTTAACAGAGGATTAGGTTCGTTTATGAGCTTTTCGATATCTGTCATTAACTGATTATTTGCTACAGTTGTAAGTTTTTCCAAATTTGTATCAAGCAAATTTATTGGGTCTAACTTTGCTTTAATTATAGTTAGTGTGTTATTGTCACAGCATGGATCATCAATTAAGCTAAAATCTGATATTAAAGGTTTAACGGTTATTGTGATATAAGGTTTTGCTATAAACTCTTTATTGTTACTAAATGCTTTACATTCTGGTTGTAGATTCAATATTCCGGTACCCAATAGTTTATGTTCTGATATTTGCGATTGACATTCAATGGTAAGTTTAATAGGTTTAGATTCGACAAATAGCCATCTATTTCCTTTCAGTTCTTGCCAGATATCTAATTGCCCAAGGATTAAATTAGTTTTACATTCATGTGGTAATTTATTTTGTATTCTGCTTAACAGTCCTGTTTCACAAATAGGAGTGTTTTGAGCAGATCGTATATCTAAGTTGTTGCAAATATATATTTCATTTATAGTTATTAAACAGTTGCTTAAATCGTTAAGGCATATATATGTTGCCTTATCCCTACTTATAACTATGTACTTACAAAGTGGCAAAATCATTGCATAAGAATCAGGATAATGTTTATTGTGCGGAATTGGTATTGGTATAGGTTTATATATATCATATTCTATTCTATTTACTAGGGGTATTTTTATAACAAAAACTATTTTATTGTCAGTATAATAGCATGATAATTTTGCTACATCGACTATAGTATGTATGTTACTTAAACTTAAGCTTATAGGTAATTCCTTATGACTAACTATATTTCTAACATTGATAACTAATTCGTCATACAGTTGCTTGGGTGTAAGAACAGATGGATGAATAGAGTGACTTTTCGTAAACATTATAGCGTTAACTATGTTTTCTACTTTAAAAGATAAGGTAAGTAAACTTGAGGACAATTCATTATAAATTTCATTTGTTTTTGATTCTACCTGTAATTTGGAATTAGTTTCAGATATATTATTAAAATTAGTGATCAAAGATTCAATAACGCCATTCAAACGCGCTTCATTGATCTCTATTAATCTCAAAGTTTCGTTGTAATTGTGTAACGCCGTATTCGTCATTAAAATATTATCTTTAAGGAGTGATGCTAATTTTTTATTATTGTCATCTAGGCTTTGAATTGCGTTATTGTATTTCATTGCGTCGTTTTCATCCATTGTACCGATGATTTGTTTAAACATAGAACCAATTCCTGCAAACCATGCTGATCTTTTATCTCTGTCGGAAATGAGATGTGATATAGCACTATAATCTCTCTGAATACTATCAAGTCGTGGCACTAAGGGTTGTAGAAAATTTTGGCATTTTAAATTAGTAGCTTCGTTCTGTTGACAAAAGTATCTCGCGGTTCCTAAAACAGTTTTAATATTTTCAATGTGTGGTTTGATATATCCGATATCTACAGGAACCAATACATGTAGATAATCCTTAGAAATTTTGACAGTACCCATTGGTTCAAAATATATGCCAGGGCTTTCATTAATCTGTTCTATAACATCCAATGCGAGAACGTAGATGCTCGTCGCAGCAATTCTGAAATACGACATTAAGTACTCTATAGCTTGAAATTACTATAAGATAATTTTATCTTAACCTAATGTAAAATAAAAATGTATAAGTAATGTAAAAATAAAAGTGTATATATGTAAAAATAAAAAAATGTTAAGTTTCGTTGACTTCTGCCAATTTAATCTCGTCATAGTGATATTTCACATGTCTTCGGTTCATCAATAAAGTGAGAGTATTGTTGCCGTTTATTCGGACAACTCTGAATGGTCCCTTCCAAATGGGTGATAATGCTTTGCGTAGTCGCAAATGGTTTTTTACATATACCATAGTGATATGGTATATGTAAAAAACCATAAATATGAAACAGGTGACTGTTTCATATTTTAGTGGTTTAGAATGTTTGTCATAATAAGTTTTTGAGGTCGTTTTGGACCTTAATATGTTTTCTATTGCCTTTTCTCTGGAAAGTTGCAGACGTTGTTGTAAAACTCTAACATAACTATTATAAGTGGGTTCTAGAGAAGATTCATAAACGGATGTGGGAATGAAAGCTTTGTGACCAAACACTAGTTCATACGGAGTGAAATTTGTAGTGGAATGAACTGTTGTGTTATAAGTGAGCATCGCAGTATAGACGAATCTTGGCCAATTTGTTTGATTTTCATTTGTGAAAGATTTCAAATACTCTTTCAGAGTTGAGTGACTTCTTTCAAGTGCACCCTGTGTTTGGGGATGGTACGGAGTAGACCAAAGCTGCTTTATTTTTAAGAAGGTACATGTTTGCTTGAACAGTTCAGCAGTAAAGTTTGTCCCCTGATCGGTTAGGATTGTTTTTGGGATACCAAACTGAGCAATAAAATGGACTAAACATTCTGAAGTTTCTTCGGCTGTTGCGTTTGATATCGGGTAAGCTGCTGAGTATTTTGTAAGGTCATCTTGAAGTGTTAAAATAAATTTTAGTTTAGCATTACCAGCTTCAGGAAGTGGGCCAACAATGTCTAAAGCTACTCGTTGAAAGGGTTGTGTTGACGTTGTAGTTATCTGCATAGGCGCACGGTTAATTTGACGTAAGGCTTTGTTTGTTTGGCAAAGTTCACACTTGCGAACATAATTTTCGATATCACTGCGCATATTACGCCAGTAATATTTCTCTTGGATCCTACTTAACATTCTATTAGAACCTAGATGCCCTGCAACGGGAATGTCATGATTTTCTCTTAATATTCTAACTATTTCAGTCATAGTTGGATATATTATAGTATTTTTATATATATGCACACTTATGTTAGTGTTGTGAAATAAATACATAATTATGTTGTATATCTTTGTAAAAGAGTGAGAATCAAAAGTATTTCGGAAATCTGTTGTACTAAATTCATTAATATTCTGTGATATTAATTCAGTTTTCAAATTATTGAGACTTTTAAAAATGTCATCATAACTATTCGCGTCATAGTAATATACTTTAGTAAAAAGGAAATAGTAAGTGACATCATTTTTATCAATTTTTATAAATGAATGCAACGTTCTTTCTTTGGCAAGAAATTCTGTGGATTCGGGAATATTACTAACTGTTTCAGAGACGTAGTGATTTGACTCATCAAGATCAATAGACGTAGGTATGATGATATGTTTACATTTTGATTTTAATAAATTTTCATTATGTTCTTGGATTTTAGTGTTGAATGTCATTGACTTATTATTTAAGCTCTTCAAACATTTATGATAGGTATCATTATCATTAACAGATTCAATGGACGGTGGAGTAGGAATATCGAAATCATCTGGGATTTCTACGTCGTCTGGGAGTACAAAATCATCAGGTAATTCAAGTATTTCGGGTAAGCTTGAAGTCTCAGGATTATTTTCTGGCGTTTCGGGATTCCACGGCAGAGAAAGACGAGAAGGGCCGGCTTCATTGTTAGGTATTTCGTTAGGGTTTACAGGTAAGGTATCGTCGGTAGGTTCGTCGGGATTTTGTTGCTGTACAGGATTTACCGGGTATCGTGAGAGGGCATCTGCGTTTGTATTTATTTTCCCTTTTTTATATTGGATCTCGTAGTCGTACTCTTCTAACTTTAAACGCCAGCGGATCAATCGGGATCCGGGATCTTTACAATTAAACAGCCAATTTAAGGGTTTGTGGTCTGTAATTATTTTGAATTGGCGACCGAAGAGGTATGGTCTGAAAACTTTCGTGCCGTAAATGATGGCTAGACACTCCTTTTCGGTGACACTATAATTACACTCTGCTTTGTTTAGCGTCCTAGAGGCAAAAGCAATCGGTCTATCTTTGCCGACATCACCTTGTGATAATATAGCAGAGATAGCGTAATTGGACGCGTCACATGTTAAAATAAATCTTTTCGTAAAATCAGGATATATGAGTACTGGGGCTGTAACTAATTTATCTTTAAGTTGTTCAAAAGCTAACTGTTGGTTGTGGGTCCAAAGGAAAGGAACATCCTTTTTTAAGAGAGCTGAGAGTGGTTTAGCAAATTTAGAAAACTCTGCTATAAAACGCCTGTAATATGAAGCTAATCCAAGGAAGGATTTAATGTCTTTGGGACATGTAGGTATAGGGAATTTTACGACTGCTTTTATCTTTTCGGGGTTAGGTTTAACACCCTTATCGCTAATCACGTGTCCTAAGTATGCAACTTCTTTTCGAAGGAACTCACATTTTTCAGGTTGTAATTTTAATTGGAAATTTCTAAGTCTTTCAAAAACGAGAGAATTTTTTTCAATATGAGAGGATAGATTATGGGAATGAATTACTACGTCATCTAAGTATACAAAGCAGTGAAGGCCTTGTAATCCTGATAATACAGTGTTCATGGTTCTTTGGAAGGTTGCAGGAGCGTTTTTCAAGCCAAAAGGCATTCTATTAAATTCAAAATGTCCATGTGGGACGCTAAAGGCTGTTTTAGCTCCATCTGCAGGATCCATTTGGATTTGATGAAACCCTGATGCTAGATCTAAGGTTGAAAAATATTTGCTTTGACCTAATTGGTCCAAAATCTCACTGATTTGAGGGATTGGATATGTTTCTCCTATTGTAATATCGTTTAATTTGCGATAGTCGATTACAATTCTCCATTTTTTCTGCCCGGAAGCATCTTGCTTCTTTGGTACAATCCAAATAGGAGATGACCATGGAGATTTTGAAGGTTTGATGATATCTTGTTCTAGCATCTTGCTTATTTGATTTTTAACTTCGTCTTTATGTATTTCTGGGAACCTATATGATTTCACGCTAATCGGTTGTGAAGAGGTAGTTTTAATTTCGTGACGTATGACATCTGTGCATGTCAACTGGTCGCCTGGTAGATGAAATATATCAGCGTATTGGCTACATATTTCTTTTAGATAATTTGTCTCTTCTGAGTTCAAATGGGATATCCTTAAGAGATCAAATAGATGTCGGGTTCTTTCGATGCTATTGTTTACAGCGTTGTTTTGTAAAGCATTCTGTTGATTGTGCTCAAATGGGTATAAGGTAAGTAGCAAATTGGCATTAATGAGAATGGGTTCTTCGGATGTATTAAGTACGGTTAAATTCACCCTGTTATTAGGTTTTACCTTTACTAAGCAATTTGATATTAAGAGTGAATCGGATATGTGCTGATCGAAAATTATTCCTTCTTTCATTTCAGGGTTTCTCACTGAACACTCGATCACTGTTTCGGTTCGAGGTTCGACTTTGTAAGAGGGTTCATCGAAAGATAGCATAATATTATAATTATTTAATTCTAGAAAGTCCGAATTATAGTTAATTCGACAACCGTGTTGTACAAAGAAGTCGTTTCCTATAATGCCGTCATAAGGTAAGTTAATGTTATCAAAAACATAGAATGTATGGGATAATTTTAACTGTGGATTGAATTGTAATTGTAGTTGAAAACTGCCTAAGGTTTTTAATGGATCATCTTTTGAGTCTATACCTTTAATTTTTACATCGCTTTCACACAAAAGTGCTTGATTTACTATAGAATTATTCTTTAGCACGCAAATAGATGCACCAGAATCTATTAGGAAGGTAAGTGGTTTCGGATTTACAGATGTTTGGAGGGTGACGTAAGGTAAGTATCTCTTTTGTGAACTTATTTCAAAGATTTGATTATGTTTTATTTCAGGGTTTTGTTTATTAGTGGAATGTGAGAGACCTTGAGTTTGTGAATGGTTACCCTGTCCGTTGATCTTTGGGATGGAATGACCGTGAGTTTGGGGCTGGTTACCCTGTCCGTTGGTCTTTGGAATGGAATGACCGTGAGTTTGGGGCTGGTTACCCTGTCCGTTGGCATTTGGAATGAAATGACCGTGAGTTTGGGGCTGGTTACCCTGTCCGTTGGCATTTGGAATGAAATGACCGTGAGTTTGGGGCTGGTTACCCTGTCCGTTGGCCTTTGGAATGGAATGACCGTGAGTTTGGGGCTGGTTACCCTGTCCATTGGTCATGGTTTTACAATTGGTATCGACTTGAATGGTAGGGACCTGCCCCGTGCGACACCTATACGGGACATTTAGTAGTTTAAATTGTCGGCTGATTCATCTACTTCATCTCTACTTTCTTCTTCTTCATTGTTTTCAGTGAAATTTACGCGGGGCGTAGCTTTGTAAGGTAGTGGTTTAGAGGTTGATGTCGAAGGTTGGAACGGGGTGAATGGTTGTGTTCCATTCGAAAACCTTCTATTATTGTATTCACGAAGTTTGCAATGTTCAAGGACGTGACCTATCTTTTTGCAATACCTACAAAAGGGTGAATCTCGGGAAACAGATGTTCCTTGATTATTGCTGACATTTGACCTTTGTTGAATTCGATTATTAAAATCATTTCGTTTAAATAGTGGTTCAGTAGGTCTGGGTTTATTTGAATTATTGCGGAAGGAGAATTGTTGGATCTTCTCCTCTGAAATGGCACAATTTATGGCGTCATTTAAATTTTTAGGATCTCTAGTTCTAACCAAATTAGCAATTCTGGGATGTAATCCCAAAGTGAATGTATGGAGTGCAAGGTCCTCCATAGCGGCTAGCCTACCTACAAGCTCGCTTTTCTTGGAATTCGAAACAGTTACTTCAGTCAGAAGTTTTTGTAAACAGGTTTCTACGCGTAGCGAAAATTGACTAACGGTCTCTTGAATTCCTTGTTTACAGTCTTGTAAGTCGGTAAGGAGGTGGGCATAATGCTTACGTTCACCGAATTGGTTTTTCAGGAACTCTTTAAGTGATAACCATGTCTCAAAATCTTTAATAGAACAAGCGGTCTCGGCCTTGCCCTCTAATTGACTTAATATGTATTTTAAAACAACATCCTCTTGTTGCGGAGACGCTAATGAAATTGCACTGTCACAATTTCTAAGAAAAGCTGTTAATCTGTCTCTATCACCGTTAAAAGGCTTAATAAATTTAAGTACTACGTTTAATGAGATCTCCTCTTCAGTTTTAACCTCTTTCAATTCCCTTTTGGAATCGGTTTTCGCCATATTTTATGTTTGAAAGTGTAAAAACAAAAAAAAAAAAATGTAATATTAATCTAAGACAAACCCAAAGGCAAACGCTTGTATAGTATTCGAAGTTAAGATAATGCACTGGTACAACGCAGGTGTGATACTGCGAATACGTGGGCGCAGTACAGAACGGCGGATGTTTATACTAACCACAACAGATAAGAGCAACTTGGTAACAACTTTGTTCGCTTAGATGATTATTATAATGTTGAAATAAATATTACAATGTCTATAATTAACATATAAAATTATTAAATGGTAAGTAAAAGTCTGATTTCTTTAGGATTCTTGGCGTTTCTTCAATAAGATCTCTGGATATAGGTTAATAGAATAGTTTTAACTCACAGGAATAGTTCACCACACTTCATCTCGGGGACGATTTGCGAATTGCTTATTGCTTACAGGAACCTTTCAGGAACTTTGGTATGACGTCAGTATAATGTCGCTGCCTGGTCGGTGCTGGATACAAGGTTGCGTGGTCACATAGGTGACCCACGGCTCGGTACCACTTATTGCACAGTGGACTCAAGGACTTCTACTCTGGATACCGGGATACATCCGGCCTGGGGCGGGTCGGTAATGGTTTTCGACCTTCTTGTGAATTCGAATCGGGAGACGCTAAGATCTTGAGATTATCCTTAGGTTGCACAATAACGCACTCACTGGCACTTATAGGGTTTTTGGACACACTTCGCGAGACGTTTTTGGGGGAATTTCCGTATCCCACCGCTGCCACCAAATGTTAGAATGGAAAATACGAATGTCTTTTTAAAAAAAGAATTTATTCGAATAAAGGATATTGTTAAAATTCGGTAAGCGTCTTATATTATTCACGTTCCGATCCGAACTGACTAACTATGGCTGAGCATACTGAAGCTAGGTGTGGGGTTGCTGACTAAGGACTCTGGTCAGCATTTACGTTAACATCATAGGGATGTAACAGCTCGTTGAAGTCTGCTGTGTGTGAACATGTGCAACAGGGGACCAACCACTACCTGAGATTTGACAAACCACAGATTCTCGCTAAAGAACACCGATTCCTACCAAGGATGCTTCGCGAGGCTATTGAAATCAAAAAACATCCTAATTTTAATAGAGAAGATGGTTGGAATGTACCACCAGCTTGGGATCCAGTAATAAAAATAGTCAAACCCAAGAAGAAGCAAACCACAGCTAGACTTCATGATACTTTGAGCTCATTCTGCGTAAATAGAAACACCAATGATTAAATTATGTTCGGGTACTTTGAAATAACTACACTGGAACATTGAGACAACTGCCATCTTAGTCTCTCCGTGACCATGGCTGCTGAAAAGCAACCGAAACGTCGGAGAAAGTGTAAAAATAAAAATAAATTAAATCTAAATAGTTTAATAATAATTTAATTAGCTTAAAAATTTAGTAAAGTGTAATAGTAGCAGCAGTGTAACAATTTTCAAAATTTTGTAATAAAGTGTCTCTCCGCGGAAAAGTGGAGCGAAGAGCTAACCTAACCTAACCTACATTGACGCGAGTGAAACCGCGGCTAAAATCTAGTAATACTATATTTATAATTATTCAGATGTCACTATGGCATTACATATCGGATAAAAATTCCACGATCCAAAAAGATGACCATATTAAATGTAGTAGCGCATATAATATGATAAATCTATGATAACAACGTAACATCAGTCTGTTTCTCTCTTTTCGAGTGCCGAAAAAAAATATGTACCGTAACTTTTATAATTAACAAGGGCAGTCATACATTTCTGGCCGTAATGTAGAACGACTAAATGTAATGCTGAACTTATTAACCGGTCGTATACCGCCGGCTCGCATACCAGCCGGCAGATTTGTACCCGTCGTAGGCCGGTGGCTCGCATGCGAGCCACCAAATTGGCGCCAAAACGCCGCGCGCCGCCTTCGCTTTAGCTTAAGCTAACGTAAAACCAATTTGGTGGCTCGTACGCGAGCCACCGGCCTACGACGGGTACAAATCTGCCGGCTGGTATGCGAGCCGGCGGTATACGACCGGTTAATGTATAACAATGCTTACATCCGGTTTTTGAAAGGTTAAATGTGGAAAACATTTCTTATTTATAAACAGTGTGTCCATGTGTACTCCCTATTTACACATAAACCGAGTGAGTATGTACTTACCAGATTTTTGTAAAGGAGAGAGCATTAATTAAAATAATGAACACCCACTCACACCCCAAATTGCTCAAATAAAAGTAAATCGCACAAATACTTTTTCCAATTGGGAATAAAGTATATACTTCGACGTCGCATCCTAATTAATATTATAAATGTGGATGTGACTTTGTTTGTTACGCTTTGTCGCCTTAATTACTCGACCCATTATCATACAATTGCAATCGCCGTCAACGCGCTAAGCCCTGATTTCAATATTTCAATTAAAAACAATATAAGAAATTAAAATTGGAAGAAACCTTTCCAAATGTTATTCAAAAGTATGTTTACAGAACGTCCGAAAAGTGAACCGAAAAGAAATGCAAAGTATTATACTGGAAATAGCACGTTTACCCGAGCATATTTTCTTTCTATTTTAGGCAGCGTCACCAGTATGAATGAAACGGCAAACACCAGTGCAAATTAAGGTGCACAATGGAACGAGGAAATGTGAAACTTGACGTTGGTTATAGAATATTCTAGTAGCGCTATAACATGTACGAGTGAACAATTATTATTGTTAGTTACGTTTGGGTTAATTAGACGTTTGCTTGTTAGCCTTGTTAGTGCTGATAATGTGTTTCTAAGCTTTCTTTAACAAAATGCCCTGTCGTCTGAAATTGTGATCATACAGAAGGTATAAGTTTGACTTATGTCTTTTGTAAGAGTTAAACATGTGTAACTTGTAGGTAGTATTAAGCTCAGCTTTCAGCAATAAACAGTTTATTATTTATTTATTAGATTATGCCCACCACTTCGTGAATGGCCGAAAAGTAGTCCACGCACAAAGACATTTACGCAGATCATGCTGATCGTCATAATTTCGGTTCTTCTGAACGGAATTAGACAAAACGTTGTTTAAATTATAATGTAAATCCAAGCTGCCAAACTGTAAGTTTTGAATCACACCAAAAAATTATCAATGGGATTTACGTGAAGCTTGAAACAAAAACGACATAAAGAAACACATAACTATACAGATTCTATTTTAAACATTTTTGATTAGTCCATCTGTGTAAGAATTTTTTATAATATCTTTAATATAAAGACTACCTCTATCTAAATACAGCAGTACAGTTGCACAGTTCTTTACCTAATAGTATAGATAATGCTATGTAAATGTTTGCGAAGCGAAAAGTGGAATGAATGAAAGAATGCAGTAATGGAATTTCTCGAAAGTTTTGGTTCTCTTTTTCCTTGTGACTAATCGCCAAGTGGCAGAGTTTTTTATCTTCCCTGAATGACTCCAAATTAACTTAACGACTGTTTATCTTAATGAGTGGTAGTCGCATAATACTGGTCTTGTTCCTAATACTTAATCATGTATTATGTAGTTCAACATTTATTAAAATAGTAGTTAAAATTAGCATATGGACCTCGTGAATAATCCTTACTATAATATTATAAATTCGAAAGTAACTCTGTCTGTCTGTCACCTCATTACTGCTAAACCAACTACCAACCTACCTACCTACAAATTGATTTGTATGGGTACAGAGATAGGTTAATATCTAGGGAAGGACATAGGTTACTTTTTATTGATGTAAATACCACACGGGAAGAGCGGCCCGCCAAAACTAGTATATTATAGTTATGAAAATTGTTTAACATTTAACAAAATGCATATTTGTCAAAACTTCGGTTCAGTGGCTCAGTATGATATTTTTATTGGGGTTCTTGTCCTCGTTTTTGTTCATTATTTTATACACAAGGGCGGACAGCAATCCAAATAAATTTTTGTAAGCGCAGTATCAAAATTTGATTGTAAAAAAGGGAGTTATTAATATATTAAATTTATATATAAGAAAAGTGGGCTCGTAGTGTGGATGTCTCGCTGTCTCTCTCGCACTGCTCCGTTTAAGTAGCGGTTACGCCATAGTTTGTACCGTGCATCCTTATTCTGTCATTTTGCAATTACCCCTACTACCAAATTTGAAACGTTTGTATCGTATTTATTTTTGAGAGGATTTCAAAAATTCTTTCCGTATTGGTTTGAGTGACGGAACTATTTAGTGACGTACTACATACATAATAAAAAAAATGTGAGTCCACCAACCTATTTTGCATTACTGCGAAAACTTTAAAATTTCAAGTCAATCCATAGTCTACTTTTCGAAGTTCTGGGGACAGGAACATACGAAAACTGTATTTCTCGTTAACGCAAGAACTTTGGGATAAAATTTATATAAAATGTATCTTTCTTTGAGTTTTTATATAGAAAGATTAGTAATTATGTCCACAACGTCTCCAATTCCAACTAACATATTTCCATTCATAGCTTGCCTGGTAGAAGGCGATAAGTCGGTCCATTGTTCGGACAATTCTAAGTTCTTTCAAAGTAGCTATTGAAACTTCTAAAGGACAATCAGCATAAGTTCATAATGCTAATTATATATTTTTATTTGTAACATTTTACATCTTATTTTATTTTATTCAGAAATACCGAGTAATCAATGCCCAACATTGTATATTGTAATAAAAAACTTGAGAAACATTATTGGAATCCGACATCGAATACAATTTTCTTGATTTTCTATTGGAATATCAAATGAAGGAACTTAAGCAAAAAAGAGAAGTTTAATAATCTTTTTACTTGAGAACAAACTTACAAACCTTACCGTACATAACGCTTAACAGCCAAAGACACAGAGTTGTATCATAGATACAAAATAACAATCAACCAGTGTTGCCAACCTAAAAGTAGGTATTACATTAACTTTATACCAACATCAAATATTCGAATTCATCTACTAATGTGTTTTATGGTTTCGATGGGTCGACAAATTTTCTTCATGCATAACTCTTGTCCATACATTAAGGAGTTCTTATAAAATATTTGTACACTAATAAATGAAAAAAAGATAATTACGTGTAAGATATACAAATAAAATTCGACTGTTCAGGGAACAGTTGTGCTAATAAAACAATTTATTACGTATAAGTAAATATTATAAAATGCTAGTTTACCATCGGATGGTGTTGTTATAAAGTATTCGTACACTCCTTCT
This sequence comes from Catocala fraxini, assembly GCA_930367265.1. Classification (NCBI taxonomy): domain Eukaryota; kingdom Metazoa; phylum Arthropoda; class Insecta; order Lepidoptera; family Erebidae; genus Catocala; species Catocala fraxini. The sequence continues at coordinate 9,934,044 of OV884038.1, forward strand.
TTCTAGCCTTTATTATTCCCAAGTTACTTGGGGTCGGCTTTTCTAGTCTAACCGGATTTGACTTGATATCAGTTTTTACACGGAGCGGCTGCCACCTGACCTCCGCAACCCGAAGGCTAACGATACCCTAAGGATATTATAGGCCACTGACTTCCCAATAAAGACTGCCATAGATATTCATGGCAGCCGGGACCGACGGCTTAACGTGCTCTCCGAGGCACGGAGCAGGCGATAATTGTCAATCAATACGCACATAATTTCGAAAAGTCATATAACTTCCGAAAGTCAGAGGTGCGCGACGTGGGTTCGAACCCGAGACCCTCAGCATTTCAGTCTGTTGGTTTCCCCACTGAGCTATCGCTGATTAAATATTAATAAAGTATTCGTACACTAATAAATGAAAAAAAGATTATTACGAGTAAGATATATAAATAAAATTGTTGTTCAGGAAACAGTGGCGCTAATAAAAAAATTACTAAGTAGTAGTAAATATTTTAAAGTGCTACTTTACCGCCGGATAGTGCCTAAAAGTCTTCCTTTTTAGAGTCTATATTCTTTTCTTTTTCTTTCAATAAAATATATATTTAAACTAACTTTAAATTTAATTATAATAAAAGAATAGTCTATATTTGTAACATTTTATACATTCTGCTACTTGCTACAAACTTGCTTATCAATGTCATATTAATAATATAATATCTCTACAGAATATCGCTCGATTAGGCCATCTCCTTCTGACTGTTTCTTAGTTTTTCCTTATTTTTTATATACCTAAATTAAAATCTCTAATGTTAAACGTCCTACTGAAACCTTTAAATGTATTTAAAATAGTTTTTAATAAATATCCAAAACTTAGTGAATAATTCCATACTAAACATTAACAAAGAGATCGAAATTAAAATGGTCGCGGTATGAAACAGGAAGTAAATAGGATTGCATTATCCTAGAGAGGTATACACAGCCCGCAAGTATAAATATCGCCGCGGAAACTCTACACTGTTGAAAAGGATCTGTTTACCATGGTCCTTGTGCATCCAAGGGATAGTTTTCTATAAAAGTATGAACTACTACTTCATTGTATTTTTATGGGATTTATAAGCACATAATATATAATAATATAATATAATATTCTACCACATACACACAACACTGTCTAGCCCAAACTAAGCAGAGCTTGTACTATGGGTACTAGACAATGCATAAACATACATATATACTTTTTTTTTGTAAATACATACGTATTATACATAGAAACACCCAGACCAAGACAAACATCCATGTTCATGCACACAAATGTTTGACTTGTGCGGGAATCGAACCCGCGACCTCAGGCGTGGCAGTCGGTTACACTAACCACTACGCCATCGAGGCCGACGTAAGTAGGACGTACAGATTGCCGTGTAAAATATATATAATAAATGTAAAAATAAAATAAAATGTTGGTGATAAATGGTTTAGGCTTCGTAGAATCAGTCAGTATTGCTGTCAACTGGTAACGTGCCCTGAATAAGAAGACCGGCAGCATTGCCACGTTGAATCTTCTCTTATTTACCATCTTTTCGTGAAATCCAAAGTTATGAAAAAAAAGTAACGTACCTACATAAAGTAATGATTTCATTCCAACGATCAAAATAAATCCTAGCGTTTACAAAAGTCTAGTTGTTATGAATGGTACCAATTTTCAGTTAGCACTGTCTAGCAGATATACTGATTGCCGCGTGGCACTTTGTAATTAAAGACCGTTGCTTTTAGACAGGTAATTAGTGGTCGCACGCGACGATATCAAAGGTTCAGACACATTGATGTTGTTTACCGTTTATGAAAAGGGACGGTGATCCGAATTTTTGTATTTGACACATGAATTCTAAAGCCTATAATAGTGGGTTAGTTTCTGTTTAAAATACAAGATTGGATCCTGGCTATAGATTCGCAATAGATAGTTGCGTGAAATTTATCTATACTAATATTATAATGCTGTAAGATTTTTGTTTGTACACGCTGATCTGCGGAACTACCGCTCCGAGTACCTAGTGCGAGTTTGTATTACGCTAACGCGATCGACACGTCTATGACGTTCGGCGGTCCGATTAGCCCGCGCCAAGCTCTTAACCAATCAGAGATCCAAACGTGGTAAACGTTTCGATCGCGTTAACATGAAAACAACTCGCTCTAAGCACTCAGATTTGGCAAATTCTTTTTGCGGCAGTTATGTCGATTAGTAAAAGATTGTAAATATTTTTCATCACATTACGAGTCATATAAGCAGATCCGTTATAAACGTGAGCAAAACCGAGGGAGCTAGCTAGCTATTATTTTACTGCATACCTAGTTAGGTATAATGCAATAAAATAACAAACTTTTTTGATCTAAAATGGATCCTGAATTATGAGCAGATCCTTCCTACATTTGAGTAACGTTATTGCTACTTTATAGAATCCAATATCGTTTAGAAATACTGAACATTTATAATCGGTAGATACATTGAATTTCAACAGAAACATTTATATGATTCTCGGTGTTGTTTTTGTGTATTCTTATTAAATGTGGACAGGAAAACAAAACCAATTTGTTATACAGACCGCTATATCACATTAGTGTAAAGTAGCCTCTATATTATTATATTTACTCTTCGAAGGAAAATAAAATAAGTGAGTTTAAATCTTCATCAACCATTGGATACCGTAATTAACCAAGTCAAGGTGTCTTATAATATAGCGAAAAAACTGTATTTAAAGCACAACAAAACTATTCTAGGGTTGTAGGCAGTTTACTGCAATGGTATGGAGAGACCTTGAATCCAACTTGACCTTGAATAAACTAAACTATTTAAAATAAAACGCTGACGCAAAGTCGCGGTTCAAGGTGAGTTTTCAATAAAGTGTGTAGATTGTTTCATTCCTATGGAGATCGAAAATTACTTTTACAACCCCTAGGATCCCTAAACTTCATCTTCGAATTCGGTCACCGAAACTACGGATAGTTTTGGTTCAGGTCAACTGAACTTTGCTGAATTTTCATTATAAGAAGCACGGGCTACCTGCGAAGTCGGAAACTTACCTAATCTTGTCTTAAGATTAGTTGTATCGGAGTTGGTAAACAAGATAAATTATTGATAGTAAGAATTATATGGATATTTAAAGTTAAAATATTCAGTAAATACTGATTTCAGCATTGTATGCATTCAGAAGCCAACACGCAAACTAGTAAAATAGTGACAAATTGTGAAAGACAACTTGGAAAGCACGGAAAAAGCTTGGAAACGAAAAGTAGAACGAGTTGTAGAAACTGCAAGCCAAGTTTAATCCGTAGAACAATTGCCAAAATAATCCATCCTAATATTATCAATCGATGAACAGCGTAGAATGTGCGAATCTCACGTACCAGCAGTTCGAATTTACAGAACTTTAATCGAACTAGTTCTGAAAAAAGAAGATTGCTGATTGATACCTTTTTATGAATATTTTATTTCTATTGATGAAAGTTTATAATAATATCACAATGCTACTAAAATTACGGAGCTTTTACAAATTTTATTTACCGCAGATAAAACTACATAACACAACAGCTGCAATTACTGTAACCACAAAAACCAAGGATTTTGTGGTTTTTAGAGATTAACTATTTATTTATATTATTGTAAACTTCAATGAACAATGCTACATTGCTTTTTTAGCCGACTTAAAGATAAACTTGATTTAGGTCTATTATTGTTAAACATAACATTACAAGCGTGTGTTGAGATAAATCATATGTTTTTAGATGCATCTGTAGATAATCTCTCGGAGAAAATTTGGGTTATATTACTAAAATATATCAAATGACTCTGGCTGGTCGCCTCGCCACTATCACTGCGCCGAATGTTATGGGTTCGAATCCCACACGGGACAGAAATTTGTGTGATCCACAAGTATTGTTCCGAGCCTGGGTATTATTTGTGTCCGTTATTTAAATATTTGTTAAGTCCCCGCGCTACAGGAATTGTAACAAATGCGAGAGCTCTTTTTTAAAAAAACGTAAGCAAATATCATTTGGACCCCATTTACCACTAATCTCGACTACATATTATAACTAAAACAATAAAACACTATTGCACAATTAAATATAATTATATCGAATAACCAAGTCTAAAACCGTTCAAATGAAAACCAATTTGTCTGAAGGCAATGTGTAATTAAATTCATTCATAAATCATTACAACACATTTTATCACATTCGACGCTCGCAGTCACAAATATTTGCTTTCATATTCGCGTTCCAAAAGGGAAATTCTCTGAAATACTCGATTCGTGCCGATGTCAATATGGTCAAACAAATTCTGGCTTCCTACATGTAAAATCTGGGGTAAACTGGGAACTTGTTCATCCGTAATCATATTTTCGTAGCTTTATTGTATACATGCATTGTTACCAGTTCCGGAATTGAAAATAATGAGGAAAGGTACCACGTATTGTGTGTTAGATGGCAATACCATATTTATTGTAACAGACAAATAATATGGCTACGAGCCCGTACGACCCTTGACTTTCACCCCTTTCATAGAAAGACGGAGCCCCGCTTCGCAGGGATCCTATTTTTGGTTGGATTTTAAGAAGAAACCTAACAAATACATACTGAAGGGGGAACCATGAGGGGCGAACGGGCTCGTAACTAATAATATTGCTACTGTGGTGGTTTTTTTAATAATGCTCTAACAATAATTCGTTTTTCGTTTAATAAAACAAATTCATATTATATAAACTTAAATTACCACTCACTGACTGACTTAGAAAAATAGAAGTCATACAAGGGGGCGTCGTGGGAAATAAGTAAATATAGCGTCGTATAGAGAATCGTTCAGAAGGCCCGGAAAAAATACCTGACCTTCGGAAGGTCAGCTCTTGGTAGTAGTACCCCATCGGATCTCGGAAACGTTGATATCTACGGGAGTCGTTCTCTAACAAAATCTTCCTAAAAGCTTGGGAACATGTAGGGAGGGAGGGAGCGAAAAAAAAAATGTCTGAACTTCCCCCCTCGCTGTACACCCCCCTCGCGGGTTGCTTGCGGGCCACGCAACCACGCGAAATACTAGTCTAATCTATAAAAGTAATTTGTTTAGTCAAGTTAATGGCGTAATGTTTAACGTGGTTGCCTCGCCACTACCGCCGCGCTGTGGATTCTATTCCCACACGGAATAAAAAAATTGTGTGATCCACAAATGGTTGTTTCGAGTCTGGGTTTTCTTTGTGTCCGTTGTTTGAATGTTTGTAAAGTCCCCCACGACACAGGAATTCTTCCTGCCCCAGGCGTAATCATTAAAACAAAAAATCTTTTATGTCCGTTAATAATTGTGAAGTTTATCAGGCATCATCAAAGGTGCATTTAACTGTTATTATTACAGCGATAAGAAATCTAGTTACATTTTTTAAAACGTCAATTATCTGTTCCATCCTATGTTAATATTAGCTATATATAGTACAGAACTTAAACTGTACGAAAGTTACATTAAAATGTTACCTCAAAGGTGTCAAACAGGCGTGTCGAATATGTTTAATGGATGAACTCGCCTACTCAATAAATGCGACGTTCACATTGCAAAGGAACGTAGACAAGGGATATAGACAACGAAGATCACTTTACGGCTACCTTTTCTGATAGCTTCTATCTTAACAAATCAATAATTTAGGTATTGGACGCACAGTCTACAATACGTGGACTCTCTCTATACCCATTCAGTACAAAAATAACTACCATTACAAAGACAAGCATCAAGATTCTCTGTTGTAACTGGAAATAAAATACTGGTAATTTGGAACCTCCTTTTTATAAAAGCCAATACCCGCTCTAGGAATAGAATAGAGAAGCAGCGATAGCTCAGTGGGGAGACCAACAGACTGCAATGCAGAGAGTCTCGGGTTCGAACCCACGTCGCGCACCTCTGACTTTCGGAAGTTATATGACTTTTCGAAATTATGTGAGTATTGATTGACAATTATCGCCTGATCTGTGCCTCGGAGAGCACGTTAAGCCGTCGGTCCCGGCTGCCATGAACATCTATGGCAGTCGTTATTGGGAAAGTCAGTACCCTCTAATATCTTGACACTGGTCTAGCCTTAGGGTATCGTTAGCCTTCGGGTTGCGGAGGTCAGGTGGCAGCCGCTCCGTGTAAAAACTGATATCCAGTCAAATCCGGTTAGACCAGAAAAGCCGACCCCAAGTGACTTGGGAATAATAAAGGATAAGAGAGAAGAAGACCCGCTCTAGGAATAATTTGTGTCACAGGCAAACATTAAAACACAAACATACATAGAACACCCAAATTTAGAACGACTATTTATAGATCACACAAATTGCTTGTAATATTTCTGAAACAAATGTGTTGTAAAGCGTAAAAGCTCCTTTCTCACGTTGGTTGTCATAAGTTATCATTATGTTTAGTACCGTTATGAAACACCACATTACGATATTAAACGAAACAGCGCTTTCATAAAGGCAGGATATTAGTTTGGGATAATGAATTATAATGGAATTGCTCATGTCTGTATAATATTAATATGGCTACGAAGTAAGTTCTTACCTGTTCACCTGACACGTATCTAAATTTCATGATGATCGGTTGAATAGTTAAGGCCTGAAAGCATAACAAACAAATAAATTCACATTCGCATTTATGATTTAGTTAGGATTGAGCTAATTTATAGCGCAGTAGTGGTAGTAAATGTGATCTTGGATCCAATTCCCGAATCAGTAAAAATAATACCTACTAGGGGTTTGTGTCAAGCAATTTTCGGTAGCAGCACGGAGTCTGAACCCATGCTCGGTATACGGCAATAAGCTCCCTATTAGATAAAATCTAACATTATAGCTGGCGAAATCTGGGTGTGTAGATAGACCTCTGCTTACCCCTTTAGGAATATATGCGTGAGACTTTCTATGTAGGTTTATTATATTTAAACATTGGGTGTCATATACATATTATGTATCCATTTTATAATGGTACCATAATGATCGACGTGGGAGGTTGATCAATGCTATAGTTTTAAATAAAAAATAGTTATTTGTCGTTTAAATATAAGTCTCACACTGGGAATAACGCTTGTATAGCGAGGGATCTTATAAACATTTAAATAAGAGCTATAAAGAATACAACATATATTTGTGGAAGGGCAACAACATGTTTAAGAGAAAAATATGAATATTCAAAACATACCTTTATGTGTATTGCGGTACTGCTTAATTAATTTCGCATGTAATAATAATATCAGCCCTGTATTAAACTGTCCCCCTGCTGAGCACGGGCCTCTTCATAGTGTGAGAAGGGTTAGGCCATAGTTCACCACGCTGACCCAGTGCGGGTTGGCAGACTTCACATATCTTCGAGAACATTATGGAGAACTCTCGGACATGCCTAGTTCCTCACGATATTTTTCCATCACCGTTACAGCGAGCGATAATTAACTATTTAATACGCACATAACTTCGAAAACTCAGAGATGCGTGCGTGCCTTAGGATCGAAATCGAGCGGACAGTCTAACGATCTCCCACTAAGCTATCGCTGCTTTTGTGCAAAGGCACTTAAATGTGTGCATAATTAATTAAGCAAATCCACACTAAATAAGTTTCAGAGCATACACTCTACCAAACGCACGATACAAAAAATCTACAGGAGGTGTCTCCTCTAGTACTTACTACATATTTACTCAATGATTACTACCCAACATTTCTGTTCGATGTTCCTTTTTTCTTTTAAATAAGACAACATCCACACTAGGTATAAATCCTACGTCGCTAGGATCTTTACAAACATTTAAACAACAGACACAAAGAACAGCCAAACTAGAAACAACTATCTGTGGACAACACACACTTTTATACCGTGTGGGGACCAAACCTACAACACTTGGTGCAATGGAAATGGCGAGGCGACAGCTTAAACCACTACACCACCCGTGCCGTCCAAAGCCGCTTATCCTTGGTACTTACCTATTTTTCATGTATCATACAAAGTCAGAGCAAGTTAATGCGAAGAGAGTCAGTTCAAAATAAACAACTAAGCAGCTAGGTAAAGTAAACTAAATGCATACCAAGTTTCGTTTTAGCTTGTTGTTTGATGAAGTCATGTACGTGGCACGTCACAATGGCGTCATTTCGCCCACGAACTACTTATTCTAAGTCCTCCTAAGTACATAATAATTATGTTCAACAACACTTTAGTCAACTCCTAAATATACTCTTGCCAAAGAAATAAAATAATCTCATTAAAGAAGAAATTACATAAACATTTTCATTTATGTCAATGGCTGAAATGATGAACCGTATAACGTTATTATATGGTTTTCAAATACTTACGTGATCCAAGTAACATCGTGTGCTTTGCAGCAAACAAACAGATATGACGCTCTTCCAAAAAAAATCTGAATAAAGCCTGTGAAGATATTGACGATACCTACTGTAAGAAACGTGGATAGTAAAGAGAATAAACAAGTATGTGTTAAGAACTAGAAATACTGAAATACTATTCGTATTGTAATAAGATCACATACTTATCAATCTACCAATTAATCAGTATGTAAGCAGTCCTCTGTTGGATCAAATTATGTGACTACCTACATAATATTATGTAATGTCTCCAAACTTACGCTCCAAAACATGATTTTCCTAAGACTTGAATGTGTGATCAAAAATTTGTTGTGTCACATCCTATAATTACAAAATCTTCCTAAATCTATAAACATTTTTTTTGTACCTATTGTAATAAATTAACCTTCTTTACCTGTCCGAAGACTTTGAAGTCTGACCAGTTACCAAGTCTGAGTCCTCATAGTTGTACCACCTCACTTGTTATACAATTTTATAAACTCGAAGCATTTAAAGCAAGCCATATGAAATTGTTATCTGTGTTACAATGATGAGTTATGCAAATAGAACACGTTGATTTGTCAAAAATGTGACGGCGGCTGCAAATAGCCTCTAATTTATATAAACTATGATCATGGCTATTATTTATATAACTATAAACGAACCTTTTATAGAAACACTTAGAGGGTTTAATGGCTTTCAGATGAAAAACTGACGGAAGCCACCCAAAAGGGTCAAAAGGGTTGTTTCATTAATTTTGTTTGAGACGTATAGACAGCTAAAGAAAGAAAAAAAATAATTTAGACTTTTGTTAAACACAGCTTAAGAAAAAGTATTTAATAAGGGATAGTTTGAGAGTGCATGTATGTAATCAATATAATAAAAAAATAACATAATTTTACAATCTAGTTTGTTATTTACCTAGTGGAACGTCAGTAAGCAAATCCTGTGACGTCATCATAAGGGAAAAAGAAGTATCTATCTAATTGTTTCGTAATTACACTTTTTACCTATTTGGAAGCAGTAAAAAAAAAGCATATGACAGTATATTTATAAAAAAAATTACGCGTCTATTTTCCTTATGACGACAGACCTATATGTCAAAATGCGTCAAGAGCTATGGAAACTTATAAGCTACCCGCTGATAACCCTGGTAATCATAGCAGGAACACTAAAACAAGGTTATTTGACAGCATCTAATTAAGTTGTTATTATAACGTTTAAGATGACGTACAAATCAAAGATCAATGTATATCGTAATTACTTACATAATAATATATTCACGGTTCAGCAAAATTTTTGTTGACTATGTTTTTTGGTTCAATCTATATTGTGATTACACATTCAATCAAACGCAGAGAAATATTCAGTTTGCGAAAATCTTTAAATGAAGTAAACTTTCCCCAAAAAACATTATCAACAAAAATTCCAATTACCACCAAAAATATAGAACAGATTTAAAATACGGTCTGCATTACCTATATTATATTAGCGACATCTAAGTACAATTCGATCAAACATATGTAATGCGTCACCAACAATAGTAGTAGTCATTTATGAACAGTAAGCAATATTATGCAAGGAAAACGCTACTAATTTTACACCTCAGTAACAGATGGCGCTATAAAATTTGATTTCGTACCTATTATTGTTACATGAAAGTTGCTTCTTTTGAAATTAACAATTTTTTTCTAATAAAATTTTACAAATTATATACTGTGATTAGATAAAGAAGAATGGCAACAAATATTAATTGAATATGAAATACTTACCCATTACAGATTGACAGTTTCTTAAAACTATGTATGAGACAGTAAAGTGATACAATAACATAGCTTTACTATAAAATATAATGGTACAGCTACTTATTATAAAAAAAAACATATTCTAAGTCGTATTCGAACCATGTATAGAAAAATATTTTGAATTCATACATCTTTTAACAGTGACATCTAGCCATATTATTGTAGAACTTTGTGTGTTTTGCCGCGTGCAGTAATGCAGACTTAAAAATAGAGATGGCGTTCTATAGCACTCGAAGCGACACCCGACTAATTTATATCTATTAAAATAACACACATTTTTGTAATAAATTGTATTTCTGTGTGTAAAGATTAAATTTTTTGCTACACCATCAGGTATATATAAGAAAAATCAAATATTATTTGTATTATCAAATACTACCAAAAGATGGCGGTTTTTTAAGTTTTATAAAATGCTTATCATTAAGAACATTAAGCCGGGTGTCCATTATGTTCGCGAACTAACTGTGCTCCGCGCATCGGCAACCGCTCTAATGGAGACGTTACGCGCATCTCCATAAGAAACACGTATGCTCCACAGTTCCCTTGCGAACATTGAGCGAACATGTCGTCACCATTAGTGGCTAGTGCAGCATATATTTTATTTCATTTTCTTCTCGAAGACTATAGAAGCCCTCCTCGCTTTGGGAATCTGACATTTACAAGAAAAGACGTCCGAATTCATACCTCTGCCGATTTCCACCAAGGCGTCTTCTTTTAAATTTTTATTTTTAGTTTTCTCATCCTGGGGATCTAATCGAATTGTACCGAAACTATACTCTGCCGGGCAGAGTATAGTTTCGGTACAACTCGATTAGAGTTAAACATATTTCATCTAATCAGTCCATTTATCCGAGCGTGGAGCGTGATACACGACACGTACGCACTAAACCTGGTATTTTGCTCGCGTACACGAACAGACTGAGCTCCCCTTTGTGTTCGCCCAAAAACCGCCCTCGATTGGAGCACTGAGCGCGGAGCGCAAACGTAGTTGCAGGAGCGCTGAGCGCAAGAGGTTCGCGAACATAATGGATATCCGGTTTTAAACTTGACTATAATATGGAATTTATAAAATCGATAGCAGTGCTTTTAAGATGCCAAAAATTAGCGATTCTTTGCGAGTTCCATGACAGTTTTATCTTCTCTGTAACTGCACGAGTGATACTCGGCTTTTTGTCATAGACCACTAGTGCATGTCCTTTATAGGTAAGTATTACGGTGGAGATGCGCGTAAGATTAGTCCTAAAAAGCATTTATATCTATTGGAATAATGTGAGTACGGTATTCTCACATTGGGTGGAAAAAAGGCAGTAAGCAGAAACATTCAAGCCTGTACCGTTCTTGGCACTTGGCACAGTGAGATGGTGCGCGTTTGTTTAATTTGTAAAAAAACATCTATGGTCCACTATATTGTATTGTTGTAACATACAGTTTTTATCAGATATCACTTTAATGGGCAAGTAGGGCTCACTAATACAATATATTTTGCAGCGACGTCGTTCAATATTAGTTGACCAGACAGAACCGAATGCTAAATGCTGTAACTGACAATTTTGTGATATACTAATACTAAATACTAAAGATAGTTTTGCCCACTGGGTTATCGAATCCCCTCACATGATCTGGACTAGCACATGCGCTAACACGACCACTGAACCAACAATGAAATTCTTCAGTAATCATATTTATCACCACCACATTAACAAGGTTTACACCCGGCAATGCAAGTAAATATGATATTTTATGTGGCTCATTTCAAAATGTGTATATGTATGTGTGTTCGTGTAGGATGATGCTACAAATTCATGCCAAGGTCACTCATACCTACGATCGAATAAAAACAACATCATATATATTTTTATGTTATTTATTTCATTGTCAATTTCAAACTACACCTTCAAAATTACAGTTGATTATAATTACTATAAGCTATAATTTTTACCTAACTCCACACCGGGACCTACGCCGTTCACGAAAAAAAATTTTGACACTTTTTCAAAACTTCCAAATATAAGAATTTCATCCGTTAGCCTACCTTCCATTATGCTTTTACTACATAATCATACATCGTACATAGTACATGAGACGAACATTTATGATATTTTTTCTACGAGAGTAGACGTTAAAAATCGTCAAGACGACGATGATTCTGGACCCAAACATTGTATCCTTCTCATGTAATAAGTACCACAGCTTAAGAATAAAACGATACATTATATTCTATATTAAAATTAATTGCATGCTTGCAAAAGCTGCTCTGCGGTGGTTAAGTAATTACATACAATAATAGTCACAATAGAAACATACAATCGAAAAATTCGTTCATTCCCATACATATCTACTTTAATATTAGTCTAATGATCACTAAATCAATTAACAAAATAAATCTGTTATAAACTTAATTGTTTTAAGTCTCAAACAACGTTACTTTTCAAAAAATCAGGTACAAACAATCAAAATTAATACTAAGGTAACCGAAACATCCACAGGAAGTATTTAGTTATAATGAGATCTTGTCATACAACTATGCACACGTGAAATTAAGCATGAATACGCGTTATACAATAAATACGAACTTAATACATAAATACACAACATTTTTTTGGCTTTTATTGTATTAAACACAAAATCACAGAAACAACTATTTATATATTATAGCTGCTACATCATTCATTGGATACATCACTTGTTCCGTACCAATCGTTGTAAAAATACCAAGTGATATAAAACTATGAAGGAACTAAACTAGTCGTAATGAGGGCCCCATAATTACCACTACTTAATCTCTAATATAACAAAAAATATAAATAAGTCATCACGTGAAAGTTACATAACATGTGCAATCTTCATCTATGATCTTATATTATTGTTATGTGCCATTATTAAGATGGTTAGCTTAAACTTTTCACTATAGTATGAAAGCTATATCAAAATTTACTTCTATTTTTTTAATATAGTTTCATATTGGCCAATTATTTGTTCTCAAATGCATCTGCCTAATAAATTACAACATTCCTGGCTACCAACACAGACGATTAAGAATATTACAAAACAGCTTCTGCGACATTCCGAGGTGAATGTTGTATTTGCGAGCAAATGCATTTGAGCTTTGATATAAATAAGTACTAAACTATGTTTGACACACAGTGTGACAATTTTCCAGAAGTCATTAAGTCTACTTCTCGTACAATTTTGTACTAAATCGATATTATTTTCGTGTCCGTCCAACCCACGTGTAGGTGACTCATACCACGACATTATTATAAAACTAAACCTTGTTTTAATACAGATAAAGTTTAATTTGAATCAAAGTCATCAATGTGACAACTGTACCCACCTATTTCATGTTTGCTATATAAATAATTCGCCATGTTCAATTTAATTTGTTTTCAACCTTGGTGAATACGTTTTATAGTTTACGTAAGCAGTTTACGCGCTTTTAATATGTAAAGCCGAATGTTTATGCAGTGACTCACTATTGTTAAAAACATATTTTAAATTCAGACACGATTCTTTACACCTGTATCTACGTGATTATATGAATCACAGCTATCGATCTAAACGTCTGTAACGAAGCTATTTATAATGCGATAATGAATTTAAGTAACATCTTGAGACATTTATTGTTATACAATATTCAAACTATAATAAAAGTATACTCAGACTTTAATAATGTAGAATATAAAACACTTCGATATCCGGCAAAAACAAGTTACTTGTTGATTTGACGATCAGCCAACGATTACATGTCGGTAAAGGCCAGTGGCCATTTGCGTCAGAAGAATATTGCTTAGGCCATGTTATTACAAAATAAGACAAAGGTCATCGGATAGATAACATTCTGATGAATCATAATAAGTTGTGTGCAAAATGCACTATCATTCATTAATATAACTACTTTAATATCATAATTTGTGTCAATATCAAATAAATATACGATAAACACGGTTAACACTGACTAATAGAAGATATCGTATCAATCAATTATAAGATAAATGATGAAAGAGTAATACGAAGCGATTCAACATAAGTACCTATTTCGTTATACATAAATATACAATTATTAACTTGAAAATGATTATATGCGAATAAATAATATTTTTATTATAAATACGTTGCTGCAATATCGGGACTAGCATAATTACAGTGCTACCTGAGCGTATAGAAAAAATTATAAGCCAGTTTTATAGCAAAACATTGCAAGTATCCTAACTCTTTGGTATTATTCACTGGTATCTCCTAAAGCTATACAAATACGATAAGTAACTCCTTCGCTTGTGCTTTCGTCAGCAATCAAAACAAAAAATAATCACACCTTGGGTTTTACGACCGCTGCTATTTACACCTTTCTAAACTTCGAAGTACTTCGAACCGACCAATCTGGTCCAGGTTCTTGTTACAAAATTCAATCCCATCTGTAATGACAGGATGTTCATAGTAGGACGGCTGGCAGAGGCGTGGACAGTGCCATGTGTTCCGCACCTCGAACAGGAAGCCTCTGTGCTGTGACGTAGTGCCGCATCAGGGCTGGTACTGTGGGGAATGCTGTTGCTGCACCACCCAGAGTGTAGCCTTCTGTGCTACGGCAAATACGCATGTGCATAAAACCACGTGTTGATCTGCAACAAGAAATATACATGGTTAAAACATTATACGAAAGAAAAAAAATTAAAAAATAATAACTGCTACTATAATTATATATTATAAAATTAGCACAAGTTTAGGAATTCTAAAAATACTTACTTCAAACTGAGAGAATAGTCGTGCTTTGCTGATTCACTGTTCCTAACCAAAAAGGCACCCTCATCCGCATCCCTAAGCAGACTTTCAGCTTCAACGCGAGATAAGGTCCCATGGTACCACCTGAAATAAGAAAAAGTCATGAGTTTTTTGTCAAATTTATTCTATGTTTTTTTTCGACATAACTGTAGTTAATTTTAGCAATTTCAGTGCATAGACTTACCCTTGTCGGTCAAGTGGAAGAGACGCATCGACGAGATCCCTGGGCGGAGCTATAGGTCCCAAATTCAAATGCAATCCCTTAGAACTGCCAGAACCACCGCTGCCGCTGTCAAAATTCAACTTCAAGTTCGGTTTGTGTTTGTTTCCTGAAATTAAAAAGTTAAAATGAATAAAAATCATATCGGCAATCTATCAAATGTACAGAAACGAATTTCTTTCTAACGAAAGTCGAGGGCGTTTAGGATGCCACTTCCTATTGAACGTCAAACCTCACGCAATTCTCTACGTTTACGAACTCCTAACTCAACTGAACGGTTACAAATTGCCCCCAACATGTACAGGAAAAAGTTCCCTCAAAAAGCACTCAAGCAAATTAAATATTGGATGGGCGTCGGACCAGAGAATTTCGTGTGGAGCAATTCGAAGTCATACGTCTTAATCGGCATAATGCGGCGGTGGTCGCTTTGAGTTAGAGGTATCGAACAATCAGAACCGACAGACCCTTCGAGTAAACATCTTTGTATGAAGATTGACATGTAAATCCTTGAGACATAGTGCCATTATTAAAATCCCACAAAGAAACTGCCAGAGTGGCTCGCACTTCGAGTTTAATGGGATTTTTATAAACTCTTATTTAATTGATATTGAAAGAATACAAACCTTGATTTAAGTCTTGCACGCTCTGACTGGAAGAGGCATTGGAGATAGCTCCCCCGAAGTCGTTATTAAGCTGTAACGACTGTCCTCGTAGCTTGCGACGTAATTTAGGCATATCAAATGGCAAGGATCGTAAGTCGGCTTCGGCTTCGGCCCGTCGTCTCCTTAACTTCGGCATGTCGAAAGGAAGATCGGACAAATCAACGTCTTCATCTTTACGTTCCTCTTCAGTGTTACTGTTTTTGAAATTAATGAAAGCGTTTCGAGAATCTACGCCCTCTCTAGAGTGAATAGATATTCCACTGTCGGAGCCTTGAATTTCCGCATCGCCGGTCGTGGAGTGTCTAAACGTTAAGTTCAAAATATTTCTATTTTGTAAAGCACGACGTTTTGGTTTGGCAACAATTTCCACAGTTGTTTGCGTCGGCACGTTTCCTGTTTCGGCATCTTCAGGCGACACTTTTTGTGAGTTATTGTTTTTGTTATTGTCAGAAGTTTCTGATGCCGGTTCTTGTGATGATTTATCAGATATGGGACTTAAAATATGTAACTTAGCTGGATGATGTCCAAACCCCGACAGTTGCATGTGATGTGATTTAGTAAATGGCACATTTCCTGAATCAGAGCTGTGTGAACTTAGCGAAGACGAATGACGGCTTTCAGAACTACTACTACTTCTATCACCTTCACTATTACTACTTCGCAATGATTCCATGCTGCCTCCACTGCTGCTTGTAGCCATACTTTCCGTGCTAGAGTACTTACGACGCGGACGTATTACGCCAGGCCTTCCTTTAAACTCCATTATAGGGCCGACCCCCTTTGGCCCCGTGTACCGATTCAATTCAGGTGTGTCAGAATCGGAAGTGGGTCGACCCTTAATCTCTAAAAAAATACCGTCTTTCGATTGCCCTGCTTCATCATCTCCATCTCGAGATTCGCGACTAGAATCTCTTAGCCGTTGTCCGAGGTCTAAGTCAGTAGAACCTTTTACATCAGCCATACTTGCTTCACTGCTTGTTGGGGTTTCTCGGGCACGCAATGACTTTACCGGTAACCTCAAATCTTTCAAACGAGGATGTGACGGTTGTGATTGAGGCAGATTTGGTGCGCTCTTAATACTATTCATGGCGGATCCATCTTTTTGTTGAAATTTTGTTGGTAATGGAGCCGTTGATGGAGGTGATGGCGTATAACCACGAAGTGGCAGTTGAGATGCCGAAGCTGTTCGGCCATCTCCTTCAATGTGCACATTTTCCAATTCCTCTGACAAGGCACAAGCGTTACTTTCATTCTCTCTCTTTTGACGAATTGTTGGTATCTTAGATCGTCTGACACTATCGGTTTTCATAGTCACCTTTCGGCGACCCTTATAATCTGGCTCGCTATGCTCAACAGCATCGAAAGCTGACGACGCGGAAGAAATACCCTTTCGTCCCTCTGCTTGTAAAAGTGCAGGATGATTACTGATTCTGTCAAAATCATCTAAATCGTCGTCAGAGCGTGCAATTTTACAGTCAAAAGCTGTTTCGTAAATCTGTCTGGTGGTCATCTCTTGCGGCCAGCGGGGCAGAGGCGCCGGCACGTAAAAGACGCTGCGAGAAGACCGATGCTCCTCTACATCGTCGGGCGCGGCGCACGCGCAGCCGGCCGCGTCGCGCCCACGGCGCCTTGGTGGCATCCACGCGCTCTCACCGGACGAAGATGATGAGCGCTCTAGCTCGCGGAAACCATCTTCAGCAACTGAAAATCTTTTAGGTAGATTCGGTCGGGGTGCAACGTGAGGTGCGTCTAGACTAGCCGATTTCCTGTACCTCGGACCACGAGATGAAGATGTGGTGGAAATGGTGGGGGCAGATGGTGCTGGTGGTTGAGCTGGTGTTTTAAACAGATCACCGTAGTAGTAAGGGCTTGGGTTTCTACGCGGAGCGTTAGCGTATCGCGGGTCAGAACGCCCGCTGTCTGGAGAATGTAGAGAAGGTGCTGTGGCGAATGGATCAAATTCACCGAATTCCTCCTCTTCTTCCTCTGATGATGACGATCTATCGTCTGATGATGATTCTAAAACAAAATAAAAATTACGTTACTATTTTATAATCCTAGGTGAATGAATAATATACTTATATGAATAAAGCTGTTGAAGTACGTTAGAGTGGTTTTAGGATAAACTGTGGACGGTAACGAGCAAGTCATGGATTTACGATTTCTTCAAAGTCTAGTGTTGCAGGTTGCTCAACTCGTCTCAAGTGGCATCGTTTAAACCTAAGCGTCTCGATAGCCCATCAAGTGTGCAACGGATGTTAAGAAATAAGAAACATATGTATATTCTAAAAACAGTATGGGCAATTTTATTACATACTAGATGTTCCCGCGGTTTCACCCACGTTTATCGTTACTGCGCCGCCCCCGCGAGTCGTAGCGTGATGTTATGTAGCCTATAGCCTTCCTCAATAAATAGGCTATCAAACAGTAAAAGAATTTTTCAAATCGAACCAGTAGTTCCTGAGATTAATGTGTTCAAACAAAGAAACAAACATTTATAATATTAGTATAGATTTCGTTCTTACTGATAATACAGTTATCAGGTTCCATCCCGTCTCTAAAGTATTCCTCCGTCGAATTTATATGGTTATAAATTGAACATCGTTTCAAATTGTTGTTATTTACCCTCGCAAGTCAGGTTAAAGAACAATGAGCGTCCTTGATAAACGTCCTGTTTCAGAGGTATTCAAAGTATTCATTACTGTTTTGGGTTGACATTATTTATAGTTGAAGTAATCAGAAGTGAAATTACTACATATTTTTGCATACAGAATCATCCCAATCGGTTAAGATATGTCAAAAATGAACAAAGGTACATAAATGATAGTTTGTGGGCCATAAAGACTATTTTGATATCAATGATTCATTTCTTATCAACATTTACATTGCATGATTACGTTAAGAGATACTTATATAGCAAGGATTTATGACGCATATAAACTATGTACCTTTTATTCTTACCAAAACATTGTTTGTTAAAATACCCCCTAGTAATTTCCAACTTATTCATTTCCATTTCAATCGAATTTGAAGTACTTTTACCTAAGTTAATGAATACGATAAACCTCTCATACACGTGCCCTACAAGCGAAGCTAATGTTATTTCAAAGGCACGACGAAATACCCTAACGAGAATTCCTTGCTTCGTGTAACAAAGGACTCCTTATGAATGCATCATGAACATAAAAGTCTGGATTTTAAAATCCGCGACGATAGGAAAGAACTAACGAATCGTAGGCTGCCGTAGTATGCCATTTTATAATAAACTTTTTTTAATGCGCTGCCTAGAACAAGGCCTTTTGTTTTAATACCGTACTTTCCGTTGCCTCATTTAGATTATTCTGTATGCATTGTGCTTTGTGCTTCGCAAAAAAATATTGTAATTTAGTATTTTCATTTTTAGTTTCTTTGAAAGTTTTCTTTCGGTATAAACTTAAGCCTATTTACGAATATACGAGTACAAATACAAAGCTTTTTCCACATTTCTGTATCAGATTATTTCTCTAACTGCTTACCGTGAGGACAATCTCAAAGAAAATTACTGTCATCAAAAATAAGAGGTAGAGGTTCGAACGTTCAACACGTTGCGTCGATTGAACAAAACGGCTTCAAAAACTGTACAAATTGTCTATTAGCGACGTGGAGAGTGCAGATGGGAGGGTAAGTGACGTCATTACGTGACGTAATTACTTTTCCGCGTGGATGACCATCCCGCGCGGCTCCAAATTTGTTAAATTGCCGCGATTAACGTGGTAAATGTCTTTCTGAAACATGTTGGCAGTGAAAGGTTAAAGGTAATCGACTCGCGTGTAGTATACTTAAGGATAATCGAACAATACTCGGCCTTTGAAACGAATTCTTAGCTCAGGATGAGAAATGAGACAACTTAAATTAGGTTAATACTTTCGACGTCAGATAAACTATAAAAGTGATTCCAAGAACAGTAATCTGCGCCACAGAGGAGCTTATAATAAAAGCTTCTGTTAATATAAAATCCCGGACATTTTTCAGTCTAGTCTAGACGGACGGACAAACGACAAAAGGGCTGATTAAAACTTGCTATTGTTGCATCAATACGAGCTGGTATTAGCGGATGAAACTCTCTGGATGATAAAAAACTGCAATCGGGATAATTTTTACTTGGTACTAGCGTTTTTACAACACAGCCATCTTTTTAATTGATGACATTTACGTTTAACAACCTTTTTGGTTATTAGTTACTATTACATTTCAGTTTTATTGTTATAATTCAAATCAAAATATAGATAATCATAAAATTCCACTGATTGAATAAAATCAACAAGTTTAATCCTATATTTTGTGTAAATACAATTAATCTTCATTAGTCGTAATTTATTTGACTGAGATATTATTACAGTGACGCCGACAGTTTACCTATAAATTCTGGAAAGTATCCAAACCGTTTGTATTTACTACATGGCCGAAAATCAAATACCAGCATTTAAAATAAAATTAAACTGACCTAATTACGAAAATCGTCGAACGAAATCTTGAAATGTTTTCTTTTTAGTGGCGCAAGTCTGTCTAGCCCTAACCACAGTGAAAACAATAGCCTAACTAGGCGCCAAGGCTCCATGATTGTTGCAGTGGAAGAATGGACCTTTTGTCCCGACCGTCCTACGTAGGATGTTCTTAAAAACGTAAGAGCTCGTATGTAAAACCAAGAAAATGAAACGCGAAACATTGTTTCTAGACAGCTATTCAGCAATTCGGGTGCTACATAATTTTCGGTACTCCACGTATTTTTTAAACCGGCATTTTAGGCTTGTTTTCCTATTTTCAATTAATATCTTAAGACGTCGTGCTTATGTCGAAGCAAAAGCGTTTGCAACGATTTTTCACTTCAATAATTACAATCTGATAGATGGATAAAAAAAATTATATGCGCTAAACAGAAATAGTGTTGTGTAATTGCCAGGATGTTTTGCCAATCAAGTAGTAACTTTGCAATATCGATTCGTTAATTCTACATTGTTAGCATGGTTACAAACTACGGTACTTTGACGCAAAGGAAATGAGTTTCATATTTCTTTAAGCAGTTCTGCACTAGTTCGCATAATGTGTAAATTTTAGATACACAGACAAAAACTACAGATTATGAATAGGTGTAACCTTAATTATCTCTTTTACTTTAGTTACCTTTATGATATTATTTATGGACGATCGTCGGTTTAAGATACTCTTAGCTGTTCTCCAAAACATCGATGTATAATCTGATCAGTTCTTCTTATAAAAAATGATGTAGGTACATGTTAACCGTGTAATCACTTGCAACAAATGTTATTTATGACGTTATTATTTTATTATTAATACCCCCGTAATCATCTATTAATCTGATATCTATTTAAAAATATTAAAGAGCCCGTTTTGTATCACAATTTAATGCCTACGTAATTATTCTATTGAAGTTTGTAACTACTTACCGGATTCGTAATATGGCTGTGCGCGATGTCTTGACTGTTTTTCGTGTCTAAATGGAGCTGAAGGTGCAGGCTCCGGTGGAGACTCTACAGAACCCTCAGGTGCACTCTCGGGACTTCTTCGAGACACACTCGGAGCCGACAAATCAAAGTCGGTTCTTCTAGCAGACTCGTAGTCAGCACGTCTTCGGGCCGACCCAGCGTCAAATTCCGCTCGCCTTCCCGAATCGCCGTCAAATTCCCTTCCGTAGTGCCTTCGACTCTCGTATTCGTAAGGACGTCGGCAAGAGTCAAAATCGTAGTTTGTACGGCGGGAGTCGTAACGCCATTTGGTGGCTTCGGGGGAACGACGTGGCTCTCTGGAGCGGCGGCTGCGTTGTGGGGAGCGACGTGCTGTGTCGCGGGGTGTGCAGTATGCTTCTATAAATTCGACCTATAACAACAGAAAAACGAGAGTTAGGGCAGTGGGACTCATTATTGAATAAGCGAAAACGGATGGAACAATTAAGCTTCCAAGACCTCATAGCATTTGACATGCAGGACATGAGTGCTCGCATACCAGATGACTATTAGTCGAAGAGAAGCCCTTCATCATGAAGGTCGATTATGTGGCAGAGTAAAGTGGTAATAAAATGCAGCGGTCACATATTCAGCGACCGTAACGGCCGGTTAGACGTTCTCTCTCCCCTCAACGGGGCGTCATTACCACGACCCGTTTGTGTTTATGGGGACGGATATAAAGAATATTATGAGATATTGTGCCTGCATCGACGATACTATGAGGTGATAACATTTCGGGGGATACTGCCAAATTTTGTTGGTACGAAGACAAATTTTTATAGCGCATTTCTGGGATGTTTGTTCTTTTATTTTGTCCGCGCTGCCCGACTTCAAAAGGGCACGATAAATTTAAACAGGTTTACAACAACAAATGTTCATACATTTTTAACAAACGCTTACTAATACTCTCAGTATTGTAGATAATATGTTATGGTAGTAATAAAAATTCGTAAACCAAACATCCAATTAAAAACGTCAACGCAAAATAATGAGAGGACAATTCAGATTCGCATATTTTTATTTTCGAATCTGTTTATAAATAAGATGATATCTGTTTAACCTAGGGGTGGTTTCAGGCCATTAGAGACAGTGATGAGTTCCCGCTTCCGCGCCTCCGGACATGAAGGGTCTCTTACTAAGAGTTCTCATTAAGGGTTAAATTAGTAACAGCTCAGATGGATTCGTCGAGAGTTGTTTACGTAAACAGTTCGTCGTACGCACTTGTACTTTGTGTAAGGTTTGCGTAACAATTTTATGGCCAAATTCGAAATACTTTATCGACAAGCATTTACGTATTTTTATTGCCGTTGTACCTACGATATCAGAACCATATATATCTACATAATGCGAATTGGCAGTTGTTTTGTGTTAAAGTTGTAAACTGGGCGCAAGTTCGTCAAAAAGAACAAAGGGGTGATCCGTTTTGCCAGAGGGGCAGTTCTCTTAAAACTTTTACTATAGAAGGGTAGGCTCGGCTCATCTGGCGCATTGTTTAACGATTCCTTGCTATGCATGAAAATTTATTTACATAATTAAACGTCGGCCGTGCCACCCTCCAGTTTTGATTTGCGATGTCTACAGAGATTTCTGCGTTCTTTATTTGCATATTGTGATGCTTAATTAAAACGGCCTATAAATTAACCGTACATATTTGTATTTATACTCCTCAACGCTAGAAGGTTGTTTTTTTCGTCAAGGCTACTAAAATAATCGTGTGCCAAATATTATCATATCACATATGTATAATCTAATCTATAACAGTTTTGCATAGATAAACGTGATCAATAAGGTGCAGAACAACACAAAGATTGTCAAGGTATTGAACAAGATTACTCCACAAATTTGTTCTCAATCTGTAAAATATTCTAGAACCTTTACACTAAAATAGTACCGCCTGGCGTATACTCTGTATTTTATTTAGAGATTCAAATCAATACCGCTATTCAAGCGTAAGGGTTAGCTCTGAAAGGGATCAAATTGAATTCTGCTCAAGCACACATGTTCGCGTCTGACCATTCATCAATTGTATCGTATAATGGGGGTAGAGTAGTCAACAGCTCACTTCCTGCACTCATATTACGTATACACGCGTACAATAGTAGATATGTAGTGTACTACCATTGTAGGTAATAATAATTAACTTCCTGCTACATTGTGGGACAGAATCTGCAAGTAATAGCTTATTAACGCACTAACACAGCATAAAGGCCTTGTTGATTGAAGTTATCAACAGTTTCAACAGACTAGTATCGAGATTGGATGCAGTAAATAATAAGTAGCTATTCAATTTGCTTTGAATTTGTCACACAAGGAAAAGATTCAACTAGCAACAGGTTTACCAGTTCCAATTATAAGAGTAAATGCAAATGAGAGAACGGCGATATAGATTTCTTAAAGTCAATCATATATCAAGGAAGGAAATCGAAGTTTGATAAACAATACTGACCTTCGATGGGATCAAGTAGCGACGCAAACAAAGAGTATACAAGGAAATAGATGCTTAATTTAATTCCAAAACCATAGATCTGCGACAGCTATAAAACATTAATAGCTGCATATAAAATTAACTTACTAGGTAGCTCTGGCTAAACGTTTTGGAATTCAGGATCTTTGAAATGACGTATAAAATTTCAAAGCACGTGTGAAATGACGTCCTTCAGAATGACTCATTACGACCTTAAGTTGTACCATATAAAATCTTCCATGAGATGTTGTTTTTTGTATAACAATGCAGAATGTTGAAATGATTAAGAATTCTTGGATTAACGCACATGATTATATCATTTGTCTTGAACAATGGTTAATAATAAACAAGCTCTAGATACCGAGGAAGTCGTCCATATAAACGATTCCGGGTTCACCCAGTATGAGTAATGCAAACAGTATGAAGGATGTGGGACAAGACGGAGCTTTCAGACGACCAGATGAGTCACCGGACCGACCGAGTATTAATACCGGAGACACGCCTCCTGGGATCCCGAACTAAAATAGCGCGGTGTCGCGTGACTTCGATATGGTAATGTGCGTTCCTAGTTATACATTTTTTTGTGAAAGTTTTCCACACCTATAGTATATTATTTTTGGGTGCTGAATCAATAGACGTGTAAATAAGGAGGCCAATGTTAGTAAGAGGGGTCTATAGTTGTAATAAATATACAAATACTATGAAACCTTATGAATCAATTTATGGCAATAAAACGAAGTTCTTAAGAACGATTACTGCATTGCTTCAAATAGTCCTCGTTGGAATATTACGAACACCTTTTATGTTTAAAGAAATAATTATAAAATCTGCAAAGTTTAAGTCGTTCGAACTATAATGGCATTTCGTACATGGCAGTTGCAAAAATTAAGACACAGATACTAAGTGGCTAAGCTTTTAGCAGATGCGCATGTAGCTACAGCATGAGTCACCATCACAACAGCGAGTTTTGTTTACAATAACAAATAATGACAAACAGATATGCTATCAACAATCTTATGCGTATAGTTTTATACGTAATCTTCTCATTGTGATGAAACGTGACGATACGCAGTACGACTCTAAGTCTATCATTTTTGTTGTAGTCGGACAAGCAAACAGAAAGATTGCGGTGCAATATAAAACAGAACAATAAGAGAATTCGTTAGGCGGAATTGCATTTGCCGACCGACAATTGGCACGGTCATACCTAGGCTGTCAGCTACTGTCTGGTCACGTTCAGCAAACCGGGGACCGCAAACAGGTCCCACACAACTGAATTAAACAGATTGCATTTTGTTCTTTTCACTTTCATGGGCTTTGAGTGCGTTTTTCATTTGAGGTTGGCTCGAAGCCCTACGTCTGTGACATGTCTAGTCAACGAGTCATAATATTTTTGTTTACTTTCGATGAAAAAATTTGGAATCCATAAATGAAATGCCTGATTCATCCAAATACCGATGCGAAGTATTTTTATACGCGAGTATATTTGTCGGACGTCTACTCTGCGAGCATGTTAGTATGACTACTTTATCACACAATTGTTGAAAGCGACAAAACAGCAGAGAAGATAAGCTTAATTACTAAGTTGCCAGTCCGAATCGCCCGAAGGGCACGGGGGTCGTCTTAACTAGACCCTTACAAATGTTTCAATGAAGGGAGCAATTATGGGCGAAATTTTCAACACCTCCTTGAAAAGTTCAACGTTCTCTAAAGACTTTAGAAAATCGTTAGTACAAGTAAAATAATACGACAGTAAATCTTATAATATAGTCTTGTTGAAATTTTCATAAGAATCAAATATAATATATGCAAAATTTCTACTTGACACTTCTTTAATTTATTGTTTTATGGAAATGCATACAATAAGTGTGACAAGTTTTTGTTGAGCTAAAGAAGTTTAGTGAATAGACCTTTATGGTTGTCATTGTGACTACAAAAAAGGGACTTAGATCAGAGTTGCTCCTTTTATAAACGTTGTTCATCTGTTGTTGCTTGAGCATTTGGAGGCGAGAGATATATTTAAATAATATTATGTTCTTTACAAGAAGGGTGGGTAAAGTAAAGGACTTATTTTGGTCCCTACCAAAATAAGTCTTTTGTAATCAACAAATCTTGATATTGAGAACAATGCGCGCTCCTAGAACAATGCTATGTACCTATATTGAAATTTGGGTACTGTTTACTCAAGTGTCAGAAACGCTACTTATCAATAGACGAGAACAATTTTGTATTGTTTTTAAATTTTAATCTTATCCTAATTCAATATTCCCAAGCTTAATAGAAGTTTTATAGATACTATTCTAATAACATTTTACTGTCGCATTTGAAAAATAAAAGATTGCGCCTGCCGAACCGTGGAGCAAACTTTGCTCTCTGAACTTATAACTGAGTTAAGTCAGCCCCGGGAGTGCTCCAGGGCCCTAATCAATATTTACTTACTACAAGCTTGATCTCAGTTTATTTTTGGCTCTTTCATACTTGCTTATGTCTGCTTACATTAGTATTGTCTATTACTTAGGTATAACAAGGATGAAAGTTTAAACGCATCTGACTGCCATGTTTATACAAGCCAGCTAGGTACTATCTACTTCTAAACTTCGTTTTAAATACAAACAATTTCAAGCAAGTAAATAGCAGAGCATCAGCTTCAACCAATTCCAAACATTAGATAACGTAGCAATGTGAATGAAATGAACGAGTAACTCACCACATGCACTACTAAGATCCACTGTGCGATCTGTCGCATCTTTGATATCAGTTTCTTGTTCGACGGCATTGTTATATCATAAATCCAACTTAATACAATCCAATCCAGAAGTATGTACGGAATTCACAAATAGCACAGAACGATCACCAACTTTATCGACCGTTTCACTACCGACACGCACACACACAAGTTATAAAACTAGACCTACTCGTAAACTTTCACACAAACTTGTTCCTGTTCAACGTACACAAAATGTTTGTTACTACAGTAGCTTATCTTGCCAATAATGTGTAGTCTAGGCGTTTGGCAGTAAACCTGCGATATAAACGCCTAGGACGGTGCGGTTACTTGACGAGTCCAACTGTAGACTGACAACACTACTCAAACGCTATACGCGAATGTGTAAAACGGTGACTCATCGCCCCGCATACTGTTTACCGAGGCTTGAGTCATCGCGGTCGAAATAGCTCCGGCAGCGATAAAGCGCTGTAGCAAAGGAACGATAGCGAACACGCCACTAAACCCTCCGGAATTATAAAGCGCTAGAATGCTTTGCTGTAGATAGCCGACTCCATTAATACCTCCATTCCGCACGTGTCCCTGATTATAGAAGGCAATAATGAACTTTAATAGTTAAGACATAAAGTACAAAATGTTCTCGAATATGTCTGGGTAACTAAACGTAAACTTTCCCGTTTAGATTTCGGCCCGACTTGAGTTATGTTAGATTACGCTCGACTAGGTCGAATGCCATTTTGAGGTCGTTTACGCGTTCTATGCAACAATGAATCGGTATACGTATAATTCAAAACAACGATTGGTCTTGAGGCCTGTTTTGTTTAAGAGTGAGTTATAGTGAACAGCGTTGTCTTCGGTATGCGAGTTCTGGTACCCAGTTCGTAATTAAAATAGATACCTACGCTACGAACTAGATTAGAAATAGTTGCAAGCGCTTTCGAAACAAACGTACTGCGGTGTAGCTAGTACAAACCGCGATGCCAACAATAAATCAAGTTTACTGACCAATGGTTGTTTGGTTCGGAACGCTAAAAGTCACCGCAACTGCTAGCGATCGACTGACAGTAAAATAAGAGAAGAAGTAAGTAGTTTGTATCGCAGACCTCTTGAGCTAAGTTTGGCCATTTGGCACTTATGTGGCGACCTTTTATGGACATGATGTTTTTACGTAACTTGATGTGAAATGCTAATTATTATACATACTGACCCATAATTTTGAATATAATGTGGAGGCATTTTCTTGTTTTAAAGTTATGTGTTGGTGTTAATTTTTAACCTTACTGAACAATGGTAAAATTGTTTGCTATTTCTCACACAGTTACTTTGTCCAAGGCGAAGTTGTTGTTGTTTACACCTTTGATAAAATTCTTTATCTCGTCTATACGGGCAGGACGCCTTTTGTGCGTCCAACAATGATACTTAATATAGTATTTCCTTTATGGTTTCAAACCAGAATTTCCTGTTAATACGAGCGGACTTGAGACAAAGATGTTAGATATTCATACGTATTTAGAGAATATATCTTGTGTTTATCTTAATATCAGTTAAAAATATTAACAGTTTTAGTAATTACTTGGTAAGTACCTAATTACAAAATTTTAATCAATATGCTTTTATAAAAAGGTCGTTGAGGTTGAATTCACTGAATATTTGTCTTAAAATACGTAGAAGTAGAATTTTAGTATTGACCTCTACCATCAGTTACTTATAATCGAAGCAATATTAACATACATATAAGAGCAGCGATAGCTCAGTGGGGAGACCAACAGACTGCAGTGCAGAGGGTCTCGGATCCGAACCCACGTCGCGCACCTCTGACTTTCAGAAGTTATATGACTTTTTGAAATTATGTGCGTATTGATTGACAATTATCGCCCCCGTGCCTCGGAGAGCACGTTAAGCCGTCGGTCCCGGCTGCCATGAACATCTATGGCAGTCGTTATTGGAAGAGTGTCGACACAAAAGATCCCACTGGGTCTAAGTGACGCCGGTCTGCACTGACTGGCCCCCAGATAAGATACAACATACATATAGGTATTAAAAAGTCGCTGTGTAACATTTGCGTCAAAAGTAACAACCAAAACCTACCCAATAATAGCATCATTCAATCAGTTAGCCCAAAATAGGACGTTAAGAACAAGGACTTAAACCCTGACAGTTTTCAGATTGCTAGCTCTTATACTCTTGTAATTGTAACATCTTTCTTACTACTTAGGTAATCACCAGTTAAACATGTAAACATAGTGCAGTTTTATAGGCTACATACTGTAAGACAGGGTTTTGAGCGCCATTAAATATAGACGTAACATACTTATGGCATATAAAAGAGATATCTGGTACAGTATGTCTGTCCTTGGCGCACATAAAACATAATGTTGCTTCTCAAACTTAACAGAGTAGGATACCTTACGTCAATCACATTACAAAATCTTAATTTCTTATACCAGAGTGATTTAAAGTGATGGTGCTTTTTCACTATCTAGCATTTTTGTATTGTTCAATGGCAAATGAATACATACGTTTCTGCTGAACAATAAATCAAATATTATGCATCTTATATAATACAGTAACAAGTGTTGTGTCATTCCGTGTCACATAATGCTTATCAGTCTTTCTTATCTTTAATTTACAGTAACTGTGTCGAAACAGCTATGATTTAAATATTTTGTTGCTAATGGTCTTAAATTTTCAGATACCTACTACCAGTTCAAATAAAATTGTAATATTCTTTTGGTGCCACTCATGTGCATGGATGGCGCTCGATGACTTTTTCTGTCGGGTTATCCAAGTACGAACGGAAATTCCTTGGTGCCCTACCTATCTTCTTAGATCAAATTATCTGTATCACTGCTAAGAAACAAAATGTAATTAAATTTGTTATTTAATCCGTTGAGTGTCGGCCATAAGTGTATGACCAATAGAAGTGCATTTGCACATCGTGTGTTCAGTCGATACTCAACGGTCAAGAATTTTAGGTACACTAGTGTGTTCAGTTCAGTGAGGAGGTAAAGAATCTTCGACAATAAAGTCACAGTCGGATAGAGTGCATCAGTAACACCATCGACTGACAATGCGGGCGTACAATAAGGTGATTGAGCAAAGTGAAACAATAAATGCTCACTAATCACTTTTATTGCCTTCACAAAACCAATTCTGTTGCGCGTCAAAAGACTTGACATCTATGGTTTTATAGTTTATGTAATTGCACTTTGTCATACAAAATACGCTAGTCATCATTAAAATTATATCTAATAGCAATCATGATATAAACCATTGTCACATAGATCCGTAATGAAACACCATAGTGCTTTTCCATGACGTACGTATATAGTACTTAAACAAAAATATTGATTCTATGATCACATCAATCTTTGCACAAACAATGCCCATATAAATAACAGAACGCTAAACGATACGAGATAATAAAAATATCAAATAGACATCATCCTGATGTCATCTTCAATTGAATTATGTGTAGAACCGCTAGGGTCACCACTATGTACGTAGGTGGTAGAAATTAATGATAGCAAATTAAGTACGTTTAATTTAAGCGAGGAAGGTAGGTCAGGCAGCCGATGCTATGTGGAAATGATGGCATGCTAACACAAAAGTAGTGACGTCACTGTTGATGTGCTTCTAAGTCTAAATGCGCAATGTATCCGTTGTTTAAATGTTTGTAAAGTCTCTCACGGCATTTGGCTAGTATACAAGATGTTATAAAAATATATAAAATTAAATACCTTGTAGATATTTAATTTTATATATTTTATTCTTTTAGCAAGCCTTTAAAACGAGCATTTAGAAGGACTTAATTATGAGACCTCTGAGGAAACATTTATTAAACGTTAAATGATGCTCAATACTGATTGTAGTTTAAGCAAAAGGAGTATAATGGGTTTCTTTAAAATCTGAACCTGAAACTTATTTTAGGTTAGAAAATCATGGAATGGTCAAAAAAAGACTGAGCGCTCATAAATATTAAAAAATTTCATGTTAATAGATCAAATTACTGATGCAGGAACTAGGATCGGTGAGCAATTAAAATAGCAAACAGACCGCTTACCAAATTCGATCTAGGGATGCTAAACAGAGAAATATAAGGAATATTGTATGATACAATTTTGTTACTCTTAAATCAAATTATCTGTATCACTGCTAAGAAACAAAATGTCATAATACGTCGTGCTCTGGTCACTGCTGGCATTCCAGCTGTACTTGAACCCAATGGCTTGGTACGTGACGATGGGAAGAGACCGGACGGAATGTCATTGTTGCCTTGGAAGATGGGCAGGCCTTTGGTGTGGGACGCAACATGCGTTGACACCCTTGCGCCATCACATCTTCCAAGTACTGCGGGATGTGCCGGCGCTGCTGCTGCAACCACGGAAACCCTCAAACGGCGCAAATATAGTAATTTAGTTGGAAATTACATTTTTGAGCCGTTTGGGGTGGAAACCCTGGGTTCATGGGGTCCGAGCGCTCGTATTTTGTACAGGGAGATCGCAAAACGCCTGATCGACGTTTCGCGTGATCAGAAGGCTGGTCTTTTCTTAGCCCAAAGAATCAGCATTGCCATTCAACGTGGCAATGCTGCCAGTCTTCTGGGCACGTTACCAGTTGACAGCGATGCTGAAGAATTCTACGATGCCTAAACCATTTTTGTAAATATTTAGTATTATAATTATTTGTGTTTTTGTAATTATGTTATCTTTTTAGTACATTTGTAAATTTTGTTACTTAAATATAGTTTTGTTATTCATCTATTCTATTCATACTTAAGTTTATAAATTCAGCGTTGCGTCTATATTTTACGACGCACAGACGCGACCCTTTTGAAGACTAGAACAATTAGGATAACATTAAATATGGAGGTACTTGAAACCTGAAGAGACACATAATCACTACGCAAACGATATCACGCATAATATGAATAAGTGTTACGAACACTAGAGCGCAAAGCGACAACTATCTTGCTTGGTCATGAACGCAATTTACTTATGCATATATGCAACATTCGAAAAATATTTGATTGTATACATACACAGTCACACCGCTAAAATAATGCAATAAGTTTAGATTAATCATAGTCTATTGATCTCATGATTCTGAAAGAAAACTATTTGTGATAATACTTATTTCAATGTTTAATATAATACATGACTAAGGTTGATATTATACTGACAGCCCTGGTTCCAGATTGTCTACCCACTCTCACAGTTTAGTTAGTGTGAATAAAAATAAAATAGTCAATGGTGACGAATACGCCATCGATATATAGAACGTCAGGTGGATGTCTGTTTGTCTGTCATTATTTTTATACATTGAAATTAATCTACTTTATACGGATTTTATTGCGTTGTTTATTAACACTTTTATTACATAATTTTGAAAATATTTCGCTACTACTGAACCTTTCCTACTAATTAAGTTATTTAAAATTATTAAAACTATTTAAATATACACTTTCTTCGACGTTTCAGTTGCTTTTCAGCAGACAAGTTCATAGGGAGAGTCTCCAAAAAAATATGCAATAAAAGTTATATGTATAACGCGATAAATTTCTTTTATAGTGGTTTAATTTCAATGTATTAGATTCTCATAAACCTTAGACAATATTAAGTATTTTTATACCAAAATTAAAATAAATGTCGGACGATGTGTGGAAGACAAATATCTTCCTTTTCATTTGGACAATACAGGTTAAACAAAAAAAGTATTGCTTGTTCAAAGTTGCTTCCTCTCTTTTAGACAGCGTTGAGTCATCCAAAAACAAGAATTCGTCGTATAACGGATACAATTACATTTTAACACCTAACATTGTTTTGCGACGTCAACTTCCTTTGCACATTAGATAACATTATTCAATACACAAACATCTATAGACTAAAAGCTTCAAAGGTCTGTACTTATCTATAGACAATAGATTTAAACAACAATAGAATTTGAACAAGTTTGGTGTCACAATAACAGAATCGCCAAGGTAAGTAACTGTTTTAGTAAAAACAGGTAGGCAATGGCCTAGATTAAACTAATCGGTGCATTTGTAGCTTCTTTACAACTTTACAACCTTTTTCTTTTTTTTTTACGTGTGGAAAATGCATTGACGCATACCCCGGGCGGAGGCGTTATGTCAGACACACCGGGGTAAAAGAGAACGATGGAAATTATGAAAATAATGGACCTCCCGGAATACCGACTAAACCTACCACGGTGTTCCTCGACAAAACCACAATCGACGGAGCCGCGTGAATCACTTGCACATGAGGTCGCGACCCCACCGAGGTTTCGGTCCGCCACATGAAACGGCAGGCCACTACACGATAAGACTTTGGTCACTTCTAACTTTTATTAATCCCTACTGTCCCTACTCCCCTAGAGGAGAGACGGACACGACACATAGGCCAGCGTGGGAACACGCACGCGGCCTCTTGGACCTGGTGCTGATCGGATGGCGGGCAGGCTTACGAAGCCCACCACCCCCAGGTCAAACCTCATGGTGGCTGGAGGTTATTTCGCACCCTCCACCGCCCGGCTCTGCGGTTGGGTAGAGGGTTAAAGTCCCTCGCCTGCTCCGTCACCTTCTTGATGGAAATCACTTTCTCACAGAAGGAGGCGTTCTACGACCTCTCACTCAGGACCATAGACTGAATTAAGACCGGGAGCGAGAGGGCAACTAATCTAACTGCCGCGATCAACTCACGGCGCTGCGATGCCCAGGCGGGGCAATGTGCAGCACCGTGTCCTCAACAACGTCACAGCAGTCACCGTAGTGGCGACAACCAGGTGTCTTTTGCCGGCCTATGTGACACAGGAACTGGCCAAAACAACCGTGGTCAGTCATTACCTGTGTCAGCCAGAAGGTGAGGGCGCTATGCCGCCTCTCCAGCCACTCCTCATACACGGGACTTACCACCACGATCGTGGCGTGCCCGAGGTTAGTACAACATAATGCATGTGAATGTTACACAAATTACTTTGAAAGCAAAAATGCATATCTATCTTCACATTCTTGTTTCTAGATCAATAATTCTTTAAAAAACGGTAACCAAAGCCAGGGCATATACTAGCGATCTGCGATGATCTAAGCACGAGTAAGATGAATGCACCCGTTATTCGAAGCCAGCCGACCTCTTATCGATGACGTCACTTGGCTAGCACAGGACATGATAGTTGTCAAATAACAAAAATATAGTATTTGTGATCCTTTATTATGTTTTCATGGTAATCTGAGTTTTATCACACGTTTAGGTTGCAAATAAGTTTGAAGACGTTTGATAAAAGTGGAACGCCTTGAAATTTGAATTCGGTGCGACACAAATAAATTGCCTTTATTTTATGAATCAGACTGAATTTACATTTATGGATGTTGGCGACGTATTGTTGTTTGAGTGGGATGTGTCTTACTTTAAAAATATTTTTTTCCCTCATTCCAGAATAAAAGTAATGCTAGGTTGGGCCATACATAGGTTTCACCGAATACAAATATTTAACCGAACGTTCGACAAAACTTTTACCGAATAGAATACATAGCTCAATACGATAAAAACTTTGAGGATACCATTTTACCGAATATTCGATGAACCTGCGGCACATGCCGAATATAGGGCATTCTGGTTCCTTGAACACCGTATGCTGTCCTCGAAAGACAAGTATAGTGTTCTTTACGCTGGCAGTAGGTACAGCAACCACCAAATACTTTACTTGAAAGGTCGGCAATTCGTGAGTGATACTTGTGATGATGCTACTGTCCATAGTTAATAATCAGTATGGTTATTAGTTACCTTACTTAGAAAAACTATAGCTTAACAATGACTATCCGAAAATATCCAAAAAAGTAAAACAGAAACATTGTATAATTCTAATTCGATAACAGTAATCGCAGCCGTGGTGAATCATACTCTAAAAGCGTATAGCGTGTAGGTCGTAATCTAGAATTACTTTGTTGTTTTTATAGTTTTAAGTGATACTATGAACTAATATATAGCCCAGTAACAAAATATATCAGAGCTTGTACCAACTGTACTGACATTTCTAAATGTGACTTCTTGCGTATATTATTGCCGTTATCAGAGAATGAGTCACTTGGTGCTAAAGATAACTCAAGTACGTTGTGTATTTTTTGCTTGTTTGCTCATAGTGGTACAACTTAATACATCGGTAGCACATCTGAGGGCGAAGGGCAACAGGTTTTCATAGATTTCGGCAATTTGTATGCTTTTAGTGTATTATAGAATTGATCGGTCTGTGGTCAAAATAGGGTAGATAGGGTAATATAATAATTTCACAGTGCTCAATCCTCGGCCCGCTCTCATTTCTAATTTATATAATATAACCATGTTTAAAGTAGGACAAGTAACTTTTAAGTTCTTTCTCTTCTTTCTGTTAAATTTTTTTGTAGTAATCAAATAATATCAGTTTGTATCCACGTTCCACTGCTGCAAAAGCCTATCTCTTTTTTCCATATCCCTCAGTAATTCGCTAATTTGAGCCACTTTGTCTTACAGCCGTTTAGTTCGTCCCGCCTTTGTCTTGTCGGCCTACCACGTTGCCTCTTTGCTCTAATTATCAATTATCTACATCTATACTAATATTACGACAAAAAAATTTGTATTTTAGTTTGTAATGAGTAAACTCAAAACCTACAGTACCGATTTTTATACTTTTTCTCCATTACTAAGCTACTTTATCCAAACATAACATAGGCTATATAACATCACCCTACAAGCGACAGAATCGGTACAATAATTATAAACGTGGGTGAAGCAGCTAGTTGACTATAAAACTACACTATATTTATATGTATCGATAATTTTAATCATATAATATTTTTGAACGAGTTACAAAAAATGTCGTTCTCTATACAAGTAGCTGGCGCAAGCTGCACGCATGAGTAAATCATATGCGTTTCTTATGGCGATGTATTGCGTCTATCGTATTATTCACGATGCATACGACCCGCGCAAATGCCTCAACTTGCGCGTATTACACGCGTCGTGCACGAGAGTAATTACTACTATTGGCACACTCATCAAAGACGTAAGCTTCATTTCACGTGACATGTTGACAAGTACTTTCAACGTACAAACAATAGCTAATCTCCATTACAAAAATAAACAATTCTCAACCTTATAACGTGAAACATAAGAATTAAAGTTTATGTGTGTAAAAGTCCAAAAGCATGACAGTCTTAGTATAGATACATGCTATCTCAAAACGACCCCTTTCAGTAATCAATCGATATCATATGAGTCATCGCGGACTACATTAGAGTGTATTTACATCTGATATCAGTGAGTCACTTCGCCGGTGGTTCCCAACCTTTGGCTGGTCACATATGGCCCAACTGCGACTCACGTGACACTAATGAGTAATTTCGACGCAGGTGTTCACTTGTGTAATGTGGAGGGCAAATGTAAAGCGGTAGAGAAGTTCTGTTGGTTTTACTATAATATTTGTTATGTTTACTCTGGAGTAAAATAACAAAGCCGATGTTAAGAAGCCAACAGTTTGGCTGTAATATTAAAATTAAAATTGAATACTACTTACAATTTTAATTGTACCAGAATACAATTTTACTTTAAGAAATTAGCAGTATTTTTGTATTTAGGTTTAATTAATAAAATTATGGTTTATTACATTGTATATGTAAATAAATAATTAAGATTGCATTTTAATACGGCGCCATCATTTTTTTTTCTTTGGAATGAGTGTAGAACTTTATAAGTACCTACCAATAAATGCGACAGTTTAAAGATGGTTTCTAGTAAATTTAATGCCACAGAAAGCTCTGCCTACAAAAATCGATCTTTCCAAGCGAATCAACTTTTCGTGTTAAAGAAAGGTCGTGGTAATATCATTAAACAAAAATCGTGCTCTATAAATAAAACAAAGCTCCAATTTAAAAAAAGTTGATGCTGATTGAAAATACTGGTTATTAAGTTTAAGAAAAACAGCCATTCAGGACTGCTGTTAATCTGATTTTATTTAATTACAAAAATACGAATTACATATATTTTGACAGATCAAATTACATTACACAGGACTTCGAAGTGTTTGAGATCACAGTCCAGGTCGTATCATTAATTACTATTAGTACTTCGAGCGATCAATAAATCAAACATGATATATGTAATTAGCTTCTGCCCTCAGCTTTGTACATGTTGCTTGTAATGTTTACGTTTACAATAATAATAATAACAACAACTTTCGGATTTCATTAACCTACGATCACTTCTTGTAACCGATACTTACAAGTACTTGGCTATGTCACAGGCGTTAAGTATCAATGAGGCTGATATGAAGCAATCGTTACAAGAGCGTTTCTTTGGTCGCCTGAAAAATGTTTTAAATAGTCTTTTATCGGGTGGCAACAAGGTGCGCGCTTGTAACGCGTTCATGTACTCCTTTGGCATACTTAAGTGGACTCAGACTGAACTGGATGTCCTGGACCGGCAGGTCCGTACACTCTTGACGGCATACCGTATGCATCACCCACGTTCGTCTGTGATGAGGTTGTATATCCCGCAGAAATGTGGGAGCCGAGGCTTTCTGAATGCCAAGGCCCTTCATAACCACGAGGTGTGCAACCTCAGAGAATACTTTCTCCGGGCAGACGTGGGTATGCACCAGGATGTAATTGCTGTGGACACCGGACTCACCTCGCTCAGTTTGGCTAAAGAGAACTGGCGCAAGCCTGTAGTGCTTACCACTAACAATCGTAGGGATGTATGGCAGAGAAAGGAACTTTACGGTAGGTTCTATAAGGCTCTATATGGAGCCGACGTATACCTGTTAGCCTCCGTGAACTGGCTAGGTTTCGGTGACCTCTTTGGGGAAACCGATGGTTTTGTCTGTGCTATTGCGGACGAAATTATCAAGACGAATAACTACCAGAAATATATCTTGAGGGATGGTACGGTTGACATTTGTCGGGCGTGCCACCTAGCTGGTGAGTCCCTCAGGCATATAGTTTCTGGTTGTTCTCGTCTTGCTAACGGCAAGTACTTGCATAGACTTAACCAAGTAGCCAGGATTATTCACCAGCAACTTGCTCTGAAATACAAACTTGTAGATGTTAAAGTGCCGTACTACAGGTATGTAGCTGAATCAGTTCTTCGAATATAGTCATGTCACGTTGTGCTGGGATCTAACTATCATCACAGCCAGGACTGTTGTGGCCAACAAACCTGACATTGTGGTGATAGATCGATCAGAGCGCCGCGCAATGATTATCGATGTCACCATTCCGCATGACGGCAATCTCGCGAAAGCTAAAAAGATAAACATATAAAATATCTCAATTTTTATCGCGAGGTTGTCGACATGTGGGATGTGGATTCGGCAATCATTGTGCCGATAGTCGTATCTGTCAATGGTCTAATTGCCAAGAGCCTTGATCACCATCTAAAGAGGCTTGCGTTAGGTGCTTGGATCAAGGTTTTGATGTAGAAGGTAGTGCTATTAGATACGGCACTCATTGTGAGGATGTTCCTGTCTCTGGAATCCTAACCACCGGCAGCTTGAATCCTGTTCCAGATGCCGGTGGGGTACCATACATTTTATATTTTTAAATGTATTTTTTATATATTATGTGTATTTAAAAATGAAGAATGTATTGCAAAGATTGAAATAAAGAGTATAATAATAATATTCTATCACATACACACAGCACCTTCTAGCCCAAACTAAGCAGAGCTTGTACTATAGGTACTAGACAATGGATAAACATACATTTATACTATTTTTTGTAAATACATATGTACATGTTATACATAGAAGCAGCCAGACCAAGACAAACATCCATGTTCATGCACACAAATGCATTACGTACGCCTCAATAATGAGTTTCCTATGTTTTATTTGTATGATACAACAAATAGCTCACAAAAGAAACCTTTTTGTAAAAACGGCATCTGAATTAATTGCGTATTAAGGAATTATGAATTAAAAATTTCGGAAAAAGGTTGGAGTGTAGTGGGTATATCGCTACTTTGCTCGCACGCCCGTATTTAAATAACAGTTACGTCACATTATCGTATCGTGCGTCCTTTCTTTTTCTATTTTGCCGTTATTAAATAATAATTTAAATTCAATAAAAAAATAAAAAGAACCCTTTAAAATCCTTAACACAGGCTACTTAGTAGCCTAGCTAGAACTTCAGTGTTAAATATTGTAACAGACTGTACTAATCTTTTCGGAAATAAAATTTAGTATTATTAAAAAAAAATGGTAGAATGAGTAATTGTTATTTAAATTCACTAAAAAAATAAAAAGAACCTTACAATTACTCCTTCTACCATTTTAAAGGGTTCTTTTTATTTTTTTAGTGAATTTAAATTAATATTTGTATTTACGCGTAACAGGGAATAAAAAAAAGAAAAAAATTATATTATCTATGTATTTATATTTTTTATGATATTAGTATAAATTACGCATCCTTCTAACCAACAAAAAGTAATAAAGTGTCAAAT
This sequence comes from Catocala fraxini, assembly GCA_930367265.1. Taxonomy (NCBI): domain Eukaryota; kingdom Metazoa; phylum Arthropoda; class Insecta; order Lepidoptera; family Erebidae; genus Catocala; species Catocala fraxini. The sequence goes on from OV884038.1 coordinate 9,973,002, forward strand.
AAACAACGTGATAAAATCCGTATATAGTAATTTAATTTCAATGAATAATATTCGCGTAAACAGAAGACAATATTAAACAAAAATTATTAGTAATGCTGACTAAATAAATTTCGTTTATTATTTTCTCGATAATTAATTACAAAACCTTACTAGTGTTAATTACAAATTCCTATTGTATGTAAATGATTACTTAGTCACGTTACGGTTCCTGTGACTAACGCGTAATGACTTTTATTGAATCCGATGATTAATTTATGAACACCATAGTTTACGAGGAAACTGTATTGCGTACTTCGAAAATTTACGAAGCAATTTCTCCAAATCTCTCTAACCTAAACAGTATACATACAAAGTCTTCTAAATTCAAAGTATTCTCAAAGGTGAAAGGATTAGATGTATATAACACCCACATTTCGCTAGCTATAATCTGGGTCCCACTTAATAGAGGACGAGCATTTTGCCATCAACCAAGCTCAGTTCCAGACTCCGTGCTGATGCTGAGAATTACTGGACAGGAAAAGCTTATAACTTTACCCAACCCGGAATTCCTTAGGCACAACAGTCGCATTCAATACCGCCGCACTTACCTGCAGCAACGGGAAACCACATGAGGTCGTGTTTACTAGTAGCGTCCAGAGCTCTCTTAGCAGATACTGTGCTGTCACTGTCAATAAAGGTTTACCATAAGCATTCATACTTCTTGGCACTGATCATCAGCATGTATTGTCAAACATTTTGGTTATTTAAGTGATATTTACGCTGGAGACTGTTAGAAATGCAATAGTGTATTGAGAGCTAAGCTTGTGGTAGACTACTGTGGTAATTTAAGTTAGGTAATTCTTTGACGCCAGCAACGCAGAGAACTTTATGATTGGTAACACTAATGGCACAACTAATATCGCCGGTATATGGATATCGTCTATGGGGTATAAACGTTTCCTATTAGGCGGGAATATTTCGCCGAAGCTTGTAACTTGAGCCACGCTTGAGAACACGACTGTATTCAACGGCGTGCACAGTAGCGCAGATGTGACTTATTATCTACAAAAATATTTCAACGATGATGCAGTGTACGAAATAATTTACTTTAACTTTACGAAACTATATATTATATTCACGAGAGGTATTCTCAGTATTCAAACTTTCGTGATTTATTTAGTTAATAAAATGCTAAACAACGGGTCTAATTCGCATTAGTATTTCATGTGATATAATTTTTCTTTATCCTCACTAATATGTATTATAAATGCGAATGTGAGTTTGTTTATTACGCTTTCACGCCTTAACTACTTAAACGATCATCATAAAATTACGCGTACACGTTGTCAAGGGACCAAAAAAGGAGTGGTACCTCAAATCCAGAAAAAAGTATTGTTCCGGGCAGTAACTTATATAAACGACGTTAAAAATTTATGATAATTACGATAGCTTGAAATGACCTAACTTATTTTATTAAAATTCCTATTCTCACTGCCACTACTGCAACGTCTATGTAGTTAATTTTAGCAATGATAAACATTAAGTTTTGACACGCGTGAAGTTCCGAGGCAAGTTTAACTGTCTTTGGACGAGACGACGCATTTTAAAGAAATCCAGAAGATTATTCTACTTTTATTAGTAAAGCAGAAGACAAAATCAAGTTTATTTATAGGATAACTGAGAAGCAATCTCAGAAATAATGAGCATTAACCATTTAATGTGCAATGCTGCCAGTCTTCTGGGCACTCTTCAAAATGACTCTGATACGGATGAATTCTATGACTCCTACGCGAAGAATGATTTTACATTAATGACCTTTTTTAAATATTGTATACCTATTATTCATATTTAATTATATATAGGTATAGGCCATATTATAGACGATAGACAGCCTATCAAAGAAATTACTTTTTCTACTGACGTACTATCAAATGGCCTACAAAATAATACACAGTGCTATTTTTTAGGTCCATTGAGATATTAAAGATAAATGCGTTATTAAAACACTTCCTTACTTAAATTTTGCTAAAGAGAAATAAATTAGTATCTATATTAAAGGTTTATTTGGGTGGAAAAATATATAAGAGGATTCCGAGATATTCGATGATAATGATGATGATAAGTAATAATAATATTCTAATATTCTATCACATAAAAATAAGTGATAATGATAAGGCCTTTACTTTTTCTGTTTTCTCCTAGTTTCACTGTAGTTACTAGAAGACTGCTCGTGACCACAGCCAGTGTAACTTGGCTAAAACATCAAACCTTTTAAAAGATATAAAAGTGATTAATATGAACCAAGCTTTCATAACTTAAAAAGGCTTGCATATAGAAATATGATCATAGTTCGCGGCCTTAATGCTTGTGATATAAATACACATATTATTTTGCCAAACAACACGCGACAAGCCGGTAAAATCCTTTAAATCGTTTATAAGGAAATCGATCGTTATTTAAAACCAAGGACGTTATTATTATACTATAATAATATTATTGATGGCACATATATTTGTATATTTAGTATACCACATTCTGTACTAAGAATTAAACCTCTTACGAGTAAATTGTTGGGATAAATATTATTCATATATACATAATTATGTTAATGTACATTTCGTCAACTCACGCACCTCAGACTTTTGGAAGTTATATGACTTTTCGGAATGATGTGCGTATTGATTGACAATTATCGCCTACTCCGTGCCTCGGAGAGTACGTTAAGCCGTCGGTCCCGGCTGCCATGAACATCTATGGCAGTCGTTATTGGAAAAGTCAGTACCCTCTAATATCCTGACACTGGTCTAACCTTAGGGTATCGTTAGCTTTCGGGTTCTGGAGGTCAGGTGGCAGTCGCTCCGTGTAAAAACTGATATCCAGTCAAATCCAGTTAGACTAGAAAAGCCGACACCAAGTGACTTGGGAATAATAAAGGCTAAGAGAGAAGACATTTTGTCAATAAATTTATAATCCTCGTTATGGCGTGAAAGCGTAATAAACATACTCACATTCACATTTATACTATTAGATAGGATTTACTACTGTAAATAAAGTATATATAAATATATATATATATATGAAATCTTCTCTCTTTTTGTGTTATATACGCGGTACTGAATTTTTTTGGCCACTTCTTTTGTTAAACGGTACCTACATGTCTGTAAAATATTAATGTTAAAGATAAATATTATTAATATGTAATATGCCATTTTAATAAGTTATCTATTATTGACTATAATTATAATTGGACGGTTGATAGAAGACACATTTTGTAATTTTCTTAAATAATACCATTTTTTGGAACTCATTATGAAGAAGTTCTAATAAAATCCTACTAATATTATAAATATGATAGTAAGAATGTTTTTACTCAAAGTTGTCCGAAATGCTACACGGATTTTGATATAATTTGGTATTGACATAACTTTAAAACGAAAGCAAAGTGAGGGTTCAGGAGACTATATTGGTAACATGCGTACATTATCAAGTTTATACTAGTACCAGCTATAACAAGCATATAATTTCAAACTGAACCATCATATAGGTAAGAGCAATGACAAACACTGCCCTCAAATAACTAGAACGCTTTCTGTGAACTTGCGTCACTGTAACCATTGAAATACTGCGGCGATGAGTAATAAAAATATCACAACACATAAGGTACTGTACAATGAGTAATTGTCTCAACGACAGCTGACAAATGGGATAATTAGAACAGGGGATATACCAAGCTTTAAGGTGAACGTTCATTACACGATAATCTATGTGTGTTCATACAGTTCTTACTGAGAACTGATTTGGAAGTGAACTTTACGATAAATGATGCCTCAAATGTATAGAAAATATATTTGATATACTTAGTGGCTGGTGGCGATTAGAACAGGAGTTAATAAGTATTTGAGACGGAGCGGCGCCCTTCGTTGTGCCAGGGCGTAGTCCAAAGAGTCGTAGCGCAGTTTGCATTGGGCACTGCTGGGTGGCCATTCAAGGCGGGAGTAGGCACACCGTGATAGATGTAGTCCATAGGACCTGAGACTTACCATCTTTTCCGAGGTGAGCCCGACATACCTCTCTGCTTCCCTTTACTCGCGAGGAAGGATGCGTAAATGGCATTTCCCTAAGTTTAAAATCTATATCAGCGTTGTTTAGAAACTGCCCCATTACTGCGCGCGGGCCTCTACTCTTGTTTGTCTTGCATTTTGTGAAGGATTAAGTCGTAAGCTGACTCAGGGGTCGTCCCAAAGTCCACTGTTGTAACATTGGACTGTTGCATTATGTCCAACATTCTTTAAACTATAATAACAATATCAATGTTCAAACATGCAGATTTCCTCAGAAGATATAAAATATCTCCTCAAAGGCGAAAGATAATTAACTACTTATACACGTAGTTCGTAAAAAGCGGTAGGGCCTAATATGAGATTTTGTCGTGATCTCTAGGTTGCAACACAATTATCGCCCGGTTAAATTGTAGGTATAGAAGAAAATATGAAATCGGACATCGAGTCCAGTGACGTTGTACGGTGCAACCGTGCATTGCATAATTACAATATAAATATATATTAATCATACAGTACATAAATATGTATATTCTTATTACACTATACTGTAAAGGTTGCTTAGTTCAAAGTGTAGATAAGAATAAAAATTATTAGGTTTATTATATTTTTTATACATATGTCGGCCTCAATGGCGTAGTGGTCAGTGTAACCGACTGCCACGCCTGAGGTCGCGGGTTCGATTCCCGCACAAGTCAAACATTTGTGTGCATGAACATGGATGTTTGGTCGTATGGTTTGGGTGTTTCTATGTATAATATGTATGTATCTACAAAAAAAAAGAATATATGTATGTTTATTCATTGTCTAGAACCCATAGTACAAGCTCTGCTTAGTTTGGGCTAAATAGTGCTGTGTGTATGTGATAGAATATTATTACTATTATTATCACCTTTATTCATAATTAATAAATAAAATTAAATTTTTAAATATATTTATAAAAAAAACACATTTAAAATAAAAAAGTTATGGAGACCCACCGGCACCGAGACACGGTCCAAGCTGGCGGTGGTTAGGGGTCCAGAGAGAGGAACCTCCTCACTATGCGTGCCGTATCTGGGAGGACCGCCTTCGCCTTCCTTTTATTATTATTATAATCATGTCAGCATTTTCGTCACTACGCATTCGTAATTCATTAGTTTTATATATTTTTTGTTATGAATAAATTAATAAATATAGAAATTAGTCCCGATGAGTACAATCTGGGTGTCTTCAAGTCGCGAGTGAATAGGTATCTTCTAGGCAAGCGTGTTCCATCGTCAACTGCATCTACACTTAAGATCAGGTGAGATCGCGGTCAAACGCAAGTCTATTAGAGTACAAAAAAAAAAAAAAAAAGTTCACTACTGGTCATCAACCGCGTCGCGTGTACTCACTATCATTATATTATTAATCATCTTCTACTTAGCACTAGAACTTCAGCAGTAATAAACATATTATTTAATCTATCTCCTCGTATCATTCTATATCATCGTATCAGTCAAAAGTTGTTTGGTACAGTGCCACACAGACGTTTATACAAGTCGATTATATGATCGTTATGATTCGGTGAACTACTAATGGAATATTTTATAATAAGATTGTACACGCATTACATAAGTTTCTTTTTAGGCTCTCATAATATGTACACGTATATATAATTACGAGTATTAACAACAACACACATACATACATACAACGGGACTAAGTATTAAGTTATAACTACTGTTGTAAACGTCAGTTAATAAATAGGTATATAAACCCCTACTTACGTTAGTAATAACGCGATTGAGACCTGTTTTAGTATTATACTAGTAGTTTTCCCGCGGTTTCACCCACGTAAGTCCCGTTCCCGTGTGAATATCGGGTTTCATCACTTTCACCCCCTTCGGGGTGGAATTTCCAAAAATCCTCTCTTTGTGCTCCCCTACACTCTCCAAGGAACATACATGCCAAATTTCAGCTTCTTGCGTTCAGTAGTTTCGGCTGTACATTGTCTGTCAGTCACTCAATAACGTAAGAGTTTTATATATATAGATTAGTAAGTATGTCAGTAATCTTTAGCAAAAGTGAAACATTCTTTTGTGGTAGGTACGTGTCTTATCAATTATGTCAAACCCATTGACGCCAGCCCTAGCCAAGTTTGGATGGGCTGATTCATTGATTGAGTGTAATTACACTAGGGTGACTAACACTTGTAGGCTTGATCGCCGGGAAAAGTGCTGTTGGGTCATGCGTGTATCTCGGTGAACTCCAAGCGGCAGCACACAGTCCGCCTTAGGAAGCAGTTAGTCCCATTTTTCTAAATAACTAAAAAAATCGGGATGAATTGGTAAACTCAAATGAGTTTGCTAATTCATACCGATTGTTTTAGTAATCCAATTCCAATATATAATTATTTAATTATATATTGGAATTGGCTTAACTACCCACTCGGACCAGTTATCATGATATTTTATACAGTCCGTTCTTTTAAAGCTACCCGGAATACTTGTATCAAGTTCCTAATAACATAAAACTAGAAAAGGCAGATCTAAGTTCCATAAGTTAAAATTACGACATCTGTATATGAAACCTTTATTTTTAATTTTGGTTTCTTAAACTTTAAGTAATCGAACTGTGAGTCTATTATTGTTACTCATGTATGACTTGACAGATGACAGGGACAGTAATTAGTCATACTAGTATCGACATATTTTTTATCACGACCCAACTCATCATTGCGAATATTTTTCCAGCCAGTCATACAATGCATAGTTCATATTTCGAACTGTAAACAGCACAATTGTTGTATGGAATCCCCGACGTTACTCACAACCTCACAATTACATGACATGTTACGTCAAACCTTTTAATTTTAAATCTCGAACAAACGTCTGACGTTTGCACGCGTCATCGTGACGTCACGCCAATCGAGGAAGCTTTTGACGCATAAAACCGTGAATGATTGATGCTTAACCATAAATATTAAGCAATAATAAAAACTTTATTGCTTTTCCACGGCCAAACACGTGTGTCTGGTTGGAATGAAAAGGATTACCATAGATGAAGACCATTTTACATTCACTTTAAAATCACAGATGTAAAAATTTTAATTCTTATCTACACTTTGAACTAAGCAACCTGTACAGTATAGTGTAATAAGAATATATTTATGTGCTATATGATTAATGTATTATTTCATTACATTACAAGTTGGTTATAATGTATTAAACATACAAATACACTTACTGTTGTTAAGGTTCTACAATCATATAGAATACAATAGCGTGGTTCTGTATTCACGAGCTTCCCCGTAATGTAGAGATACGTTCTTAATAATTACGACTGATCGATTACTTTACAATGGAGAACTGTGGGGACAACAACAACAACAACGAAACATCTTTTTAAGCAGTTTCATTACATGCGTATGAATGTGAGGGCTCGTTACAGAATATATAGCAAGGTCTCATTCTCTCTAACGCTAATGTGAATCGTATGTATAACAAATGGTAGTAAGGCGCTAGTAAACAGCGACTTTAAAATTCTTTCTTTCTATTCCTGTGGTTAGTTGCCAACCTGTTGTCAAGAGTTGTTCAAGCCGCTCGTATGCCTCTGACATGGCTTAACGACTGCTGTCAATTTGGAAACAACTGGGACCGACTTTACGTGCCCTCCGAAGCACGGAGACGCTCAGATCAAATACTACTAAGCGGTCACCCATCTATAGACTGACCGCACACAACGTTGCATAACCTCGCTAATCGTTTACCGATCAGTGAGTGCATCTGGCTATGAGCGCCTTGACTTTAAAATAACCGGGGTAGACTATGTTATGGGGACATTTCGGTCAAAAATACTTTGTAATAACCGGTAGTCTAATATTTTCTCGGTAAAATGACTACGCTCGTCCTGTATTGTGTGGACCTCAAGGGCTTAACTGTGTGTGCAATTCCTCTTTACTTTAACTTTCAAGTAGAAATAAAGCAGATGTTATGTAATTGTTATACATACATTCATACACTTACACCTATACTCCCGAAAGTATAGGCAGAGATGTACTGCGAACAGATTTAGCAAGCAATGATTTTAATCGCAAGTAATAGGAGAGGAGAGTCAAGGAGTCTATTGTCATCTACAGACTCCTAACTCAAAATCACTGAACAACCCAGGGATCGAACATGAGACCCTATACGCGACAGACGCAATCACTGCCACTACGCCGTAGAAATTGTAATTTTAATTAGTCTATTATAACGTTATGTTAATTCGCGTATTATTCATAACTCTATGTAATAGGTACAACTCTTCTACAATACGTTCGAGATTGTTCTACGCTAGCTAGTTTCTAAAACAATACATAGGTTAAATAGCTTGACTGATGATGTCTATTGTTACGTAGCGTATCTCAAAGGTATTTTTACAATAAATTAGCTGTAATTGTCAGTATAGAACGTGATTTATTTATATAATACTAGCTTTCCGCCCGCGGCTTTGCCCGCGTGAAAATCCAAATTTTCAAGTCACTAACTGCAACGGTGTAGAACTTTCATATAAAAGTTTTTCACCCCTTTCACCCCCTTTGGGGTGAAATTTCCAAAAATCCTCTCTTAGTGCTCCCCTGCACTCTCCAAGGAACATACATGCCAAATTTCAGGTTCTTGCGTTGAGTAGTTTCGGCTGTGCGGTGTCTGTCAGTCACTCAGTAACGGCAGAGTTTTATATATAACATAGATAATAGGTTATGTACTGATGCTTGAAATTGAATATATTCTTATAGGATTGCGGTATTTTTCGCCTTCCTCGGTGGCCTAGCGGTAGCGAATACAAATGCTGTGCTAAAGGTCTTGGATTCGATTTCTGGATCGGGCAAAGTGTTCTTGAGTTTTCTATCAAGAAATTCGCAGTAGCAGAGCGGAGTCTGGAACGGCAATAGGGCTCCTCCCCTCCATTTATATATACACGGGACAAAAACTATGCTTGAAAAATATGGCTATAATAAACCTCTGCCTGTTCTTTCGAGAACATAGTGAGAATGAATTTTTTAAGCTTCCAGAATGAATTCATCTAAAAAAACAAAGTCTGCTATTTAATAAAAAACAGAACCAATTTGTAAAAAATTGAAACACGTCATGGGTTTTAAAGCAAAATATCGGAGATGATCTCATGCATGTATTTGACCCCACCCTGATTCCAAAATAACTTAAGCTAAAAATAAACTGACAGGCAATTAAATACTGACCTGACAACCCATTTAGTCCCAAAGCATAAGATTGTGGTGTGTTTCGGCTGATGGTTTAATTTGGTAATCAAATCTAGGACCTCATTACGATCAATCTGGTTTGGCAGTATTATTGAGTTTCATTGTTTGGATTCTCTCAGTATATGACGGCAAAAGGGTTCCCTCCTACTCCAAGGTGCATAGGAAACACAAACATACATATAATAATATTGTATGTATCTTATGTGGGGGCCAGTCAGTGCAGACCGGCGACACTTCGACCCAGTGGGATCTTTTGTGTCGACACTCTCCCAATAACGACTGCCATAGATGTTCATGACAGCCGGGACCGACGGCTTAACGTGCTCTCCGAGGCATGGAGCAGGCGATAATTGTCATCAATACGCACATAATTTCGAAAAGTAATATAACTTCTGAAAGTCAGAGGTGCGCAACGTGGGTTCGAACCCGAGAATAATAGAATAAGAGGGTTGTATAATAATATTGTAACTGGTCGATGTTTGTATATAGGAGATATGCGAGTAGCGTATTTTATGAGATCTAAGAAACCAAAACAATTATTATGTTTGGAATTATCGTCTGTCTGTGTGTTTGGACGCGCTTCACCCAAAAACTACTGCATGCAAAATATATACGGTTTTAACAGTTGTATTACTAAAGATCTGACTTAAAATCAAGTGTATGTTTCATCGTGATACGCCTTCCAGAAATCGAGTATTAAGAAAGAAAATATGTACCTCCTTCCGAATACAACGCTTTCGATATCGCGGATAAAAGCCCTTTGAAGGTACAAAGCGTAAATAAATACATTAATGGATTAAAAGTTATTAATTTCTAATCAAATCTTTAAACAAGGTCATCAGAACTAAATGTCAAGGCTACTCGTGTAACCTTTATCACTGTTCTTAATTGTTATAAAGTGATTTTTAATTGCTACCAAATAATTCACGGAATTGCTTACTGTATTGAGTTTACTAAGTCAAATAATTATATAAAACGGCGATTGCCAGACTACAGACAATTTATACATGAAAGGAGACTTGCAAGGCATTGATACGTAAGGAATTTAAAAAGAAATAATAATATTTACAGTCTGTTGAAAAATGCCGGTGCTATAATATACATAAAATGAAACATACGTATTGATTTAGGAACCTCGTTCTTTTTTTTAGTCGGTTAAAACGACATTTAGGATAAGAACAACTGTGGAACAATTATATTATCTGATACGGGGTTCTATCGCCGTATCAGATAATATAATTGTGGTATGTGAAGTTAACGTCCACATAAAATAATAAAATCCTCATTTAATAATATAATGCTATGTTAAGTTGTGAATGGAAAGGTAATATCACTCTGGTATATCCAAAACATAGACTTAGAATATTTTCGGTCTATGATCCAAAAGAGCTAGACAGAGATGCAGATAAAACAAACAATTCGCCAATTATGTGAAAATCCCGCGTAATAGAGTCCAGGCCGTTTCCATGTTTTTGCGTTAATCTTAAGACACTGTGCTACTCTTAAAATGTTCTATCTATAATAACATACCCAAAGTACAATAGTGCAATACCCAAAAGCCTCGATTGGAAGTAAACCTGAACTTATGTCACGAAGCAAGACTCCTTGGCATGCACGGAGTTTACGGAGTCATTATACGATGTGTCATAATCAGTGGTCGGCGTAGGTAGTGCCATTTAGGATGAATGACCTCAAATCTATATGTTAACATGGACATACCCCGGGATTCCGGGATTTTAAAATTATCAAGTTTATTTATTTATCATAAAGTACTATTTTTTAATACTTAATTATTGATGTTACGAATATTACCACCAAAAATATGCGAAAAGAGAGTTATATGATATATTATCTAATACTCCTAAATCCGCATATTTTAGATAAAATTTATACTAAAGCGTGTATTCATCTTTGTGAATTCTTTTATTTATGTGTACACTGTGTATGTTAATTAATATAATACAAAGATCGTTGAGAATTTTAGGGGCTAGCGTCTTACGAATAAATCAAACCCAAAATATTTACTAACATTTATTTTACAAAAGAAAAATTACTTAAATACTGTTTTCCGTGGTGCCACCCACGCGTTTCACGTTTATTATTTCTATGCCGATCCTATGAGTTGTGGCGTGATGTTTTATATGCTATAAACTTTCTCAATAAACAGGCTTTCCAACGCAAAAATATTTTTACTCGGTCTGGTAGTTCCTGAGATTAGCGCTTTCAAACAAACAAACTCTTCAGCTTTTTAATCTTGATGTATAAAATCCCATGTCACTATATTCGTTCACATTAATCTCCAAAACCACTCAACTGAGATTCTCAGCGCCAACTAGAGAGATAGGACAGTTTTTATCCCGGCTCGGGAGGATTTTTTAGAAAGTACAATGTGTTTTCAATAATAATAAGCATAAGAATATATCACAAAAATTTGAAAATTGTGTTTTTGTACATGTAGTATAGAGTCGTAACGCCGTGCTGTAGCAATTTGGTTGATTTCTATGAAACGGCTGTTTTATAAAAAAAAGAATATGTACAGTTCAAAAACAGTAGATACACTTTTAGGGTACGGATTTGTACATTTTATATCGGTAATATTTCATCGAAGGTGAATCTTTAAAATTCCGGGATTTTGAAATGAGATGAGAAGAAGAGAGGTATGTCCATGTTATGCCACGATTGACGAATCCCACGAAATGACACTACCTACGCCGACCACTGGTCATAATTCAAAATTAAAATACAGTACAATCTTATCACTATGCTGAACTACTTTCACTTGGTATGACTAATGATTCATGATATGTTTTATACATACATACATTGCTACCTAAGAAAGGTGTTGAATTTCAAAGATACTTGGGGGATTCAAGCATAAGCAAAGAATTATGTGTTATTCTAGATTTATCTGTGTAACAAAATATGTCATTCAAACCGTTTATCTGTTTACGCGTGATTGTGTTAAAAACATGCAAAAGTCTTCACAAATTTTTACATCTATAATAATAGGGGTTAAAGTATGAAGTTGCCGTTGTATAGTAATAGATACTTTGAATTGACATAAATCCTTCATGGTGTGAGACTATCGAGTGAAACTTTTTCCACATGATAACTATAAGATTCTTCTTCTGAAAAATAAATGTGCAACATTCAATTTTTGACTTTCAATTGTTTTTTTTTATTCAGTTCAGTCGGAAAAGATAGATACTTCGAAGATCCGAATCATTTTTGAATACGAGTTCCGACGCGGAACTAACGCGTCAGAAACGGCTCGCAATATTAAAGTTACGTTTGGAGAGGAGACTGCTAATGAACGCACCGTGCGTTTATGGTTTAAACGTCTTCTTAATGGAAACTTCGACTTGAAGAACGAACCACGTGGAAGACCGCTCACATAGGTGAATATCGCTGAACTGAAGATGGTGGAAGTCGATTCTAGTCAAACTAGTCAGGAATTAGCGGCATGGTTTAACGTTACCCTACCTACAATATAAGCTCATTTGCATCAATCAATAAGATAAAAAGATATGAAAAATAGGTGCCTCATGATTTTACTGATCAGCAGAAAGAAATGCGTGTTGAAACTTGTGTTGTCTTGTTAATCGGTACAGAAATTGAGGGATCGAATTGTGACATGTGACGAGAAGTGGATTCTTTACGATAACCGTAAGCGAAAAATGCAATACCTGACCTCGGGTCAAACGCCGCAATAGTGCCTTAAAGCAAAGCTTACCAATAAAAAGGTAATGGTAACGTTTGGTGGTCTCTTCATGGTGTTATTCACTATAGCTTTCTCAGGTCTGGTCAAGCAATAACAGCAGATATTTACTGTGCCGAACTTCGAACAATGATGGCGAAACTGGCAGTGAAACAGCTCCGACTCGTGAATCGATCTTCACCATTATTGCTCCATAATAATGCAAGACCTCACACTGCATGAGAAACCGTTGTACCTCTACAGGAGCTGCAGTTAGAAACCATACGTCATCTGCCGTACCCGCCAGACCTTGCTCCAATGGGCTACCTTTTTTTTAGAGATTTGGACAAATTTCTACATGATAAAAAATTTACTTTCCAGGAGGCAGTACAAAATACTTTCACACAGTTTGTCGAATCTAGATTCCCGGATTTCTATCGTAAAGACATAAATAAACTTCCGTTTAGATAAAATAAGAATAAAACGAGATTCAATTTTCAGTACAAATCGGCAATTTCATACTTTAACCCCTATATTAAATGAAAAATGAATATGTTTCATTAACAAAACATGAACTGTACAATATGGACCGAAACCATTCACGTCAGAAATTCAAAGCCTGACAACCACATACAAATCATGAATGGACGCCATATATGGATCATAATACTCATCTACGGCATGCAGTCGATTGAGAGATACGACGTATTCTAATGATCTATTTTTACAACACATATGCCATGTTATTCTACGCCGCAATCATTCCACGGCCATTCTAAACAACTTACTCATCAAGCCAGACGTTTATAGAAGTCATATGTTATGAAATATCAATTAGCTGTGTTTATAATACAATAATTGTTAGTCTAAACAATGACACACCCCCTTTCAATCGTATTACACATACAATGACGTGTCGTATAGGGATGGAAAAATTTACTCATAGTGTCCTTGGCAATGTAGAGCAAAAGCAGTGGTTAAAATTTGTTGAGCCTTTAGAATTTAGAGTACCACAATATTTATTTTAATAAAAAATATTTTATTACTCACTTTTCTTGATGTGAAATACAATGCGTTATAGTGATACGTTTAAATCATAACTTATCCTGATTAAGTTTACGGAAATAAAATTGAAACACGATTATTATTAATTTACGTCATGATTTTATTTCTGTTCACAGGGACAGTGACATTAATTCATACGGTTTATGATGCAATTGCATTACGCGAAGGACTATTATTATGCAGTAGACTTCAGATATTTCCTTAACTGAGATTCCTTAGCTGTTTAGTTTATGGACCGAATAGTAACAGTGACCAGTTTTATTCCCGAGCAAAATAGCGGTGCCTGTAGGACAGTCAATCACATTAACATTTCGGCTCACATACTTTCGAGAACAGAAGAGGAAATTTCAGATAATATGCGTAAATATAGATGTTTCCATACAGCATTTTTTTCTAATGTACTGTTTAAAAAGTCAAACAGGGATTCGGCTTCAATCTTAGCTTTCTGAGTCATCAGTACAAGGCTCTTAATTTAAATACTATAAAAATAACTATTTTTGCTGTTTGGATATTCTGTCTTGGTACGGCTTAATGGCAATCTTAAGGATGTTAATAATTGAGTCACAAGGCACGTGTATTGACTCATCAAGGAATCGAACCGGCAGATCAATAGAATGTTTTATTAATTGATTACAGTGAATCATTTACCAGTGTCATAGACTTGTAATTTGTAATTATCGATGAGTTTATGGATCGATTAAAATTCAATGCAGATAATTATCGTTGGTTATATTATACAAATTATAGAGTCAAGTCGAGGCTATCATACTAATGAATCTGATTCAAAGTGTACCTGTACCTTAGTTCATTGCTGGTAATAAAATATGAATCGTACGTTGTATAAAGTTTATAATTGATATTAAGCTACTTTTATCGTGGAGCATTTAAATTAAGTTTATTTATATTACTCTTAAATATTTTATATTTTTACTTTCCCCGATGACTCAATTGCTTTTGCGACAGCCATGCCAGCCTGTCGTGAATTGTAATAATATTATAATAGTTAATTTCAACAAGCCGCAAAATGTCCTTCATAAATATTTTAATTTCTATGTGTTACATTTGCATAAACTTAAGGCAATATTATGAAGTATATACATTTTAAATGATCATTGAATCTCCTGCGATTGCATTTAGATAATGTAAGCTCATTGAAAGACGAAAAAGCCGAGCAATGTGTCCTGATGGCAGTTGGTTCGGCATTTATTACGTAGAATAATCTTAGCTGGCGAAATATGAGGTGACGAATTTTTGAGTTACATAGCGGCTGTACTGCACTTGCAATTATACGTTATGTTTAAAAGATAAAATGATTGTTTGACAACAGACAAATTTCTTTCATCTGTTTCTCTCTTACTGTCCCGCTCATTCTTATCTTCGCCATAGTAAAAGTCTAAAAATATTATTTGTTGAAAATGTGTTTAAATTTTTATCATAGATAGTTTAAAGTCTTCAAGCATACCAAACTACTAACCTCTATTGGTAAACTTACAAACTAATTGCTATCTATCTATAAAGATAGGAATAAGTTTGTAAATTTACATTTGGCCTATCCAAGACTATTAGTATTTGCCTGCCTTACCATGTAAAGTAACTATGTAAGCAACATTGTAAATACCACACCTCAAAACAGCATTCATCTTATGAAAAGTAGGTAATCACGTACCAAACTAATCACAAGAAGTTGTTTACTTAAAATTGGACATACAAATGCCATCAATGTCACTTGCTTCACATTCTCAAATCCTGCCTCATTACTTAAATAAGCATTCTTCAACTAAACTGTTGAGTCATGAACTTAAAAAGGATTTTTACTTACGAGCAAGTAGACTGACCGACTAACACTCTGAATACTCTACCCCGAAAAGAGCAACCGTAACCCTTCACACACTATTTTAAATTCCATTGCGTTTTTTGTTTCACATTTTCATTGAAGCGACTGAAAATAGTGAGTCGTGGAGTGTAAAGAAATAAAAACACTCGTGTTTGGGATTTCAGTAGTGGATCGCACAGAGTAGAGTTGAATGACTGAGTGAGTCACCCTTTCACAACGTAACGTTCTTGAAAAGGTCATCGCGAAGTTTGTTCATTGATTTTTTATTCTCACGATTGTGTAGGTGTGTCATTTGTGGGTGAAACTTATTTAAAGCTCATGACTAATTCGGTACACTTTCATTTAATATTCAAATATTCTTTATTATTTGCGAAAGATGTGTTAAGAATGTGAGCAAGTGTGGAGAGCATTACAGGGCGAAAATGTTTTTATTATAAATACATAACTTGTGGTAAGGATTGGATGAGACGCATCCCCAGAAGCGCACTATAACCGGCATTTTGTGGACACCTGAAGGCCTTTGACGTCTAACCAGCAGATAGAAAAACGGCTAGTAAGATGAAGTAAATGTCTAACTGGAGAACTGGTTATAAAGCGGAAGAAATAAATAAGCCGGTGTGTCCTATCATGGGACGCAAATAAGTAATCTTTTAGTCACGTAAATCTTTTCACTTACTGATATCAAGCCATCTTATATTTGCTTTAAAAAAAAAACCAGGATATTAGTACAGTCTTATACGCGCCCTAGATATCTCCGAAAGCGATGAATCAGATTCCGATAGCATAAGTACCTAGGTACTTGATACATGTATTAAATTACCTATAAAATTAGCTGCAATATTTTGCTGTCCAGTATATTTTATTACAAATCTGGATATCATCCTTTTAGTTAACGATATTAGGTTCGGATTACATTAAAGTGTAAGCCAAGATAATGTTCTATTTATTAAATGAGATAATCGTTGTCTAAGAATATCCTTATATTATCCTTCTATGCTCACCTTCATTTCTTTACTACTGGCATTACTCTATTGTCGCGTACGGGCGTCGAAGATTTTCGAATGCGTTATTCTGTGATCTAAATTAATAAATATTTTAAAACTTGACTTTGATCATTTTGAGATCAAGATTGACGTTAAAGAAACAATCATATTAGATATAGTGTGTTCATTTATGGTGTCTAGCCAAACATTGATGCCAACTTCGCAACTTTGTTGCCATGACGGGACTCATGTTCAAAAATAGCGCGATTTCTCAGCTGTTTCAAGGTTACAAAAACGAGGATTTCGACGCAATAACAAAGGGCAGACGAACAAAGAATCATTTATTTTTAAATATCTCTTATGATATAAGTATGCGATAGCCTAGTGGAAAGCGCTTGACTGCCACTAGTTCGATCTCAAGGGACACACCTCTGACTTTTTGAAGTTATGTGCGTATTAAATAGTTATTCATTACTCGCTTTAACAGTGAAGGAAAACATCGTGAGGTAATCTGCATGTCTATAAGTTCTACATAATGTTTCCAAAGATGTATGAAGTCTGCCAACTTGGTGGACTTTGGCTTAACCCTGGTCATACTGAGAAGAGGTTAGCCGGCACGGGCCCAGCAGTGAGACAATTTATAAGCAGGGGTAATATTATTATTATCCCCACTAAACAATAAATCCAAGCTAATTGAAGCCTAAGAAGGCAATGAATGTTTTTTTTTTTAATCGTATTTGTAATTTGGATTTTAAAATTACTAGTATTCTTGTTAACCCCTCCAGCTAAGCTAGAATGCTTGTGTTAGGAGTGGGTTCACGTGGGTAGTGCAATGGGTGGGATTCGAACCCGCGATCTCTCAATCGCAAGATATAGACTGTGACTGCAATTCATAATGCTCGAATTCACAATGACGATGAAAAGTTGAATAATGATGAATTTGACAGATAAATATAATACCAGGCATAACTAATACCAAAGGTATCAGGACTATTAGGTTTGCCTGCCAGTTTCATCATTGTCATTTCTCACTAACAACTCGGTGACTAGCAATAGGCTCAACCCTTATAACGTGGAATTTAAAACTTTAGTTGGCGACATGTTAGTGAAACCTTTACCCTTTGGAAACATAAGTTTTAAACTCTGTATCTATTTCGTAAAGCAATATAAGAATTTTGTTTAGTGTTCATCTGGTTTTGTTGCCGACAGTACTTAGATTTTGTTAATTAAAGTGTATTTATTATTATCTCGTTTCAAAGAGTTGAGTGCCGGTTCTTTGCGCTTTTTTCGCGATGACTAAGATGCGGTTTATTAAGGCTATTGATAATCAATCAATGCTCGCTTCAAATATTGCTGGGTATTTTTATTTTAAGAGGACAATGTATATGACGCAGCATTTTATATTATGAGAAGTCACGTACCCCACGGATCCTAAGATACATGGTATTTTTATTTAAATAGGTACTTTCCCACTGCATACGTGGATACCTGTATTGTTCCATTGCTGGGCAAAGGCTCTCGCTTTTTTATATCTTTGTTACGCACTAGTTTGAACCAGTGTCTCCTATAGCTGTCTAATTTATCCATTGTCAGCTCGGTCTACTTCACTGCCGCTTAGCACCAATTTGTGATTATTTAGTATAAAGCTCCTTTGCCATACGGCAAACGTGTCCAGCTCAATCTCCACTATGCTTGGGTTTTTAATGCCTGAATTTTTCATAACAGAAAACATTTATTTTCATAAATTATTATCAAGGAACCAACAATTATAGATTGTCGACGCTTTTTTTTTTAATACTCTAATAGGCTTGCGCTTGACCGCGATCTCACCTGATCTTAAGTGAAGATGCAGTCGACGATGGAGCACACTTGCCTAGAAGATACCTATTCACTCGCGACTTGAAGATACCCAGATTGTACTCATCGGGAAACACAGACTTAGGTAGCGAATTCCACTCCTTAGCGGTACGCATTATAAAATTGAAAGCAAATCGCTTCGTGCGTAAATGTGGTATATCCACCATGTACCTGTGTCGCTGGCCTGATTGTCTGGTCGTCCGATGGTAGAATGGGGAAGGAGGAATCAAATTATGCAGTTCCTCTGCACACTCTCCGAAATGTATCCGATAGAAAACCGAGAGACCAGCAACCTTAGAACGATGCTCCAAGCTTTGGAGTCGTGTGTTAACTAGTTGGTCATCGCCTATAAGTCTCCTAGAGAAGTTTTAATGTAAGGCATAATATGTAGAACAATGAAACAGCAATATTAGCGCTTAACTAGATAACTGGTAGCGATTGCATTCATGAAGTCAAAGTGGTAAAAGTATGTAGAAAATGCATGCCTGCATGACTAGGAAACGGACATCCAACTTCGTAATATAAACCACTTTATTAAAAAAAGAAAACGTGAATGTGAAATCTTATTTTCACCTGAGTATACCGTTTCAAGTGTGACTAATATAATAAATTCATTATTACTTGCGCAGTGTAATCGCCTCGCTAAACATTTGTACAAATCTACAAAGGGAAAATATTTATTAGGAATACTCTTTTAAACGGAATCCGTTATTAATATATAAATCCTAATATTGTCTTCTGTTTACGCGAATGTTATTCATTTAAATTAAACTACTATATACGGATTTGATCGCGTTATTTATTTTACACTTTATTACAAAATTTTGAAACTGACACACTACTACTAGATACTATTTAACTTTACTAATTTTTAAGCTAATTAATTTATTAAAACTCCCCGTGAGCATGGCTGCTGAAAAGCAACCGAAACGTCGGGGAAAGTGTAAACTTAAATATAAATAGTTTTAATAAATTAATTAGCTTAAAAATTAGTAAAGTTCAATAGTATCTAGTAGTAGTGTGTCAGTTTCAAAATTTTGTAATAAAGTGTAAAATAAATAACGCGATAAAATCCGTATATAGTAGTTTAATTTCAATGAATATAAATCTTAATTATTCAGTTATGGACCTAGGTGGCTCTTATTTAATGAAATCTTGTAATATGTTTGAGTAAAAGGTAAACTATCTTAATTATACTTATAACTTTTTAATATCTACTTTACGGAGTATCTATAATGGATGCGAAATCATACAACGGCCCCAAACAGGTTCAATGTTAAAGAAAAATGACGCTTAAGCTTATTTTTGACCACCCATATAAATAACTGAGAAAGCAAGAGTTTTATAATATTTTTATGAACGCTATTAAAATTTTATAGCCGCATCCCACTTGAGATGAGATCATTTTAAGTGGGGTTGGGTGCGTACCTTTACTTCGTATATTGGAATGAACGATTGCGCAGTACTGATACGCGTTTTACGTACATTATACACGCATAAAATTATAGATGTAGCTTTTAAACCGACTTCTTACGGACTATACTGGTTCTCTTTGCCGCTTCGTGTAAGTGCTATGGTATTTTTGGTCGTGTTTTATTAGCACGTAGATATTTCTATATAATAGTATAGTGGGACCAACAAGCTATCTTGTTGGTACCACGACATAACATTGTGCTCATCTTTACATGCGGTCATAAGGTTTTGGTTTCGTTGCCAGGGTCGGACAAAGTGTTGTTAGATATCTCTGTTCTCAATACCAGTACGAAGTTTGGAATTGTGCCCAAAAGGCTCCGTGTTACTTAATACGTGAGACTTAAAAGCATATCTGCCTTTATGTGATTGTTTTAAACGCCTTACTCCCCCATTAGGAATAAACAAGCGTAAGTCTATGTCTTCTCTCTTAGCCTTTATTATTCCCAAGTCACTTGGGGTCGGCTTTTCTGGTCTAACCAGATTTGACTGGATATCAGTTTTTACACGGAGCGGCTGCCACCTGACCTCCGCAACCCGAAGGCTAACGATACCCTAAGGCTAGACCAGTGTCAGGATATTAGAGGGTACTGACTTTCCCAATAACGACTGCCATAGATGTTCATGGCAGCCGGGACCAACGGCTTAACGTGCTCTCCGAGGCACGGAGCAGGCGATAATTGTCAATCAATACGCACATAATTTCGAAAAATCATATAACTTCCGAAAGTCAGAGGTGCGCGACGTGGGTTCGAACCCGAGACCCTCTGCATTGCAGTCTGTTGGTCTCCCCACTGAGCTATCGCGTAAGTCTATGTACTATACTATTATTCTGATCTAGATTTCATAACTTCGCAGTTAGATAAGTATTAAGATACATTTGTATTGTTCTTAAAAGAGTAAGTAAATATTAAAAAAAGAAACAACGTAGACCGTGACATTCACACCTACGCGTTTCAGAAGCGAAAATATATTAGTGTCATGAAAAGATAATGGCAAAGATGAAATTGAAAAGATGAAAGCAATAATTTGTTTGTTACTTTAATCGCAAAGATACTTTGTCACTAGTACAATAACTTCAACTAACTTAAGTATTAATTGGAGTCTCGACAAAAGATTTTGAGTTTGCTGGCCAATTCAGAAGGACTCACTGACATTAAAAGACCCAAAAGTTGATATTTTTCAGATGAATGGAAAGTATTATTATTAGAATGTATGAGGTACTGTGAGCATAATAAATAAATAAATAAATGAATAATGATTAAATAGTGTAATTGGCGCAAATAGTTTTATTTGATGTAAAATAAATAAAATCCTATTCCTATAAATCAACCGCGGAGACGTTTTAGCTAAATTTAAATTATGAAGGACAGTTAAGTTATAACATATTTTTCATAGAATATGTGTCAAAAATTAAAAAAACTAGCCCGAAGTCTCGCGAGAGCCCGACATAACCCTTTCGCCTCCCTCTGTGGCGAGAGGGCAAGCATCATGCATCAGGCGCATATCACCAAGTAATAAAAAAAAAGAAGGACTTAACTCTACATGACAACTTTTATTTTTAGGCAATACGGTTTTACTATCACCCTGTTACATTTTACTGATCAAGTGTACGATCATAAGTATCAAATTTCGTGCATTATCTGCAGAGCATTATTAGCAACAGCAACTTAACAACGCTTCTCTCAATTACATCACGCATCATCATAGAAGTTATTTCATAAGCCGTGCTTACAAAAACCAATTAGATCATTTCAACCGTCACTAATGACAATTAGTGCATGCCGTACTTCCAAGACAATTGCACAAAAAGTCATTATTACATAATAAAGACTTTTGAAAGAAAACTTTCCCAGTAGAAATAATTCTTGTAAACTTTACAAGCATTCAGACAACTGACACAAAGAACACTCAGACACGAATCAATAATTTATGGATCACCCAAATTTTGCTCCTATCATTGAATCCACAGCACTCGGCGCAGTGGCAGCGGCGAAGCGACCACTAAAACCAGTTACGAGCCCGTTCGCCCCTCAAGGTTCGCCACCTAGTAGGTATTTGTTAGCTTTCTTCTTAAAATCCACTCAAAAATAGGAGCGCCGTGAAGCGGGGCTTCGTCTTTCTATGAAAGGGGCGAAAGTCAAGGGGCGTACGGGCTCGTATCCCTATAACCAATACGCGATCCATGCAGTCAGTATTAAAGTGCTTAGATTCACAATATTTCTTCTCAGCTATATTCTTTCACAGCTAGCTTCGATCTCACCCGGACACGGTTCCAGTTTCCAGGCACAATTCACTTAAAGGTTGAAATTAAAAATCTCTTGATTCAGGTAACTCGATTAATAAATAATAACTCATAATAACATGCACTTTCGTAAAGGATAATCAACCACGTGTCAAAACAAGCTCATTTCAAGTGATTTGATTCGTTGTTGCTATTTCAGGCAGTCAATCCTAGCAATGGACATACGTTTTATCATCTGTGAACTAAGTTTTATGTTAGTTATAATCATTACCAGTTCAGTAAAGTAAAATCCATAAAACAATATACCTACGTAACATACACCTAGACACCGGCCATTTGTTTTGTTCTTGAACATTGTGATCAATTGTTGAGTTATTATGAGCATTATCAAAATGGCAACATGATTTTAAATTCATTCTAGCACATTCGTTACTAATGTCATCACCAATTCATATGGAGGCAGGAAAAACATCAATATGTCATAACTATTACAAAAATAAAAATTTGCATATTATGTAACACTTAAATGATACACACAACTATAGACAGAGGAATTTGATATTTCCAATATTTTTATTTTATTTTATTTATTTTATTTTACAATCTTTTTTGTGAATCTGATTTGTGACATTCAACTATTGCCAAAGCTTAGTCAAATTCCTGTTTGTTTTGTAAAGCTAACTGCCGCAACAACAGTCAAACAACGGACACAAAACACACCCAGATTCTGAATAACAATTTGTGAATCACATAATTTTTTGTCCTGTAAGGGATCGAACCTACAACATTCGGCACGACGTAAGTGGCTAAGCAACTACTTTAACCACTACGCCATCTGTATGTAGTCAAAATGTTTCACTATTCTAACCTCGACAATAATAAATATTGTTGTAATTCGAAGCTTAAAATTTGCAGCTTCTTGGTACCATTTGAATTCATTGACAAAAGGTTTATGAGATAAGTAGGTAGATTAACTTACTTTAGGTGCGGAAACCTCGTGGAAGGAACTGGGGCGCGGGGCGGGGCCGGCTGCTAGACAATCCACGGGAACGCTGTAGTCGGCACAAAGAGCTGCCTGCAATAAAAGAATAAAACGTTTAAGAATTTGCTGAAAGCAAGAACTTGATATTACACTTATATATTTCTAGAGAAACAGGTAGAAAAACATCCAGGAGTTAATAGAGTAAATTCGATGATTGAATAACGATGGTTTTAAAAGAAAATGCAGCTTGTCAACTTCATATTACCAAGTTTACCTAACTGATATTCTAATAAGATTCTAATCGTTTTTAAATCCTGAAGATTATTTTATGCTTTATGTACAAGCAGCATGTATCGTAGGATACATCCTAAGATAAATATACACAGGCTTACGCCTATATATCAATAGCTTAGCAGTTTAGTGTATTTGCAAACATGTGTCACCAGCTGTTTTAAGACATAACTTAAAGAGGGCGAGGGTATTGCCTACATTTTGTCTACAGGTTTTGTCACCTTCCTTGCTTGCTATTCACAAACTTCTATCGGCAAATCCAAAAAATCCTGTGCCCGGTCCTAGAATCGAATCTGTATCCACACGATTTTCACAGGACTAGCAAGTCTATTTATACTTTCTTTAAGAGCTGTGAACAGTTATAACCTGTGAACGCTAATGAAGACTACTGGGCCACTTGCGTAATGATAGCATTTGAAATATTTACTAGACTTTACTTTTAGACTTCTTTGCCTACATTTAAACGGATGGAGGCATTTTGCCAGGCAAAAATAAAAACCGAATGGATGACTTTATTAAAAAAATAAGCTGTCTAATAAAAATGCTTTATGCATATCGCTTCTAACATTTTCATTGACGTTTTAAGTGCTGACAAAAATAATGCGTTTTGCTTTTTAAATCGTTCATGAATGATTCACGAATTGCTGTATACTAATATTACACTCATACGCATGTGTTTCCTGTCATGACCAATATGTTGCGTTATTGGTCAGCGGTATTTTTAGTGTAAAGTTTCATAACAATTAAACAAAGTAGTCAGTATAAAATAGGTGTCGTATTGTGTGATTGTGCAAAAAAAATTGTGTTATGACGCCTTGACAGTTACTAGTTTTTATACTTCCAAGGTGACAACAAAGCAGATCATATAGCTGCCTGATTACTCTATCCTACAATTGCTTAGTATCAGGGGTATCAATTTTTAATAATGATAATATAAATATAATAGAATGGATGGCAAGGAATGGTAGGTATGGTAAACACCGGCACTCTCACTCATCGAGAAGAACACAGTAGCAATTGCTTAAGTTAGTTTCCTCTAAGAGAGCGATGGGTACTTCTTTGAGTGAGTCAGCTCATCCATACCGCCACGAAATAATTAGGAACAATGTGCTTATTCACTCTTATTAGAACGCCACTATACGACCCCGAATTAATAATTATATAAAATATATTATAAAATGTGGGCAATATGGCATGTATGAAAACTTCATTTAAAAAAAAAATTATTATTACGTGTTCCTCAACTCTGATAAAACTTCAATGTTGCACATATTGTCATCGTTAGAACACAGTTCTATACTCTGGGCTGCTAACCGGTTTCAAGCAAATACACTAATAAAATTCTACATCAACGAGTATTGATCCCATGGCAATTAAAATTTTCCGTTCTGCAAGCGCTTACAATAAGGCACTAGATCAACAAACTAGTATTTTCTGAATACAATCCACTATAATTTATACATGACGACGAGATCATACATTTACGATACATATCAAAACTTACCTTTTTGGTAAATAACCTTTTTAAAAGACAAATTTGCGGCAGATAACTTTATCTGAAATGTGTTATCTTAATTGAAATGACCGTGATCCGGTGTAAATATATTATGTATTAGTGAGTGTTGTGATAATAATTCCATCTGGAAACATGTTCCATGCAGAAATGTTATCATTGTTACTTCATTTAAAGATTTAATTTTATATTTTAAATTTCAAGATTCTGACGCTTATTTATATCACTAGACAGTTCTTGTGAATAACAATTCATAATAGGATTCGTTCGAGTGAGAGACAAAATATATATTTATGTTAATATAATCTAAATCCTAACTAATATTATAAACGCAAATGTGTGTTTGTTTATTTGTCACGCCTAAACTGCTCGACTGATCATTATAAAACTTAGCATCCACGTTGTCAGGGGTACAGAAAAGAACATAAGAGATACCTTTCATCATGAAAATGTACTGTCCCGAGTGATGCATGAGAGATTTACACGAGCGAAGCCATGGACATAATCCAGGGATAAATAAATAATATTCTATCACATACACACAACACCATCTAGCCCAAACTAAGCAGAGCTTGTACTATGTGTACTAGACAATGGATAAACATACATATATACTTTTTATTGTAAATACATACATATTATACATAGAAACACCCAGACCAAGTCAAACATTCATGTTCATGCACACAAATGTTTGACCTGCGACCCCAGGCGTGGCAGTCGGTTACACTAACCACTACGCCATCGAGGCCGATGAAAATAAATGTAATGTTGTGTATACATATCTAAAAATTACCTACGGATAAATCCTGAACAGACAATATATACAATGGTAATAATGCTACCTTAATAAAAATATGTTGTGTGGTAATTGTATCAAGCAACTAGCTTTTGCTCGCGGCTTCACTACTGTAAAAGTAGCTTAAGTTACCTTAGTAACAGAACTATTTTGAAAATTAAATATAACCTATGTTACTCGCTGATAGTATAGGTTTAAAAGGAAAAAGAATTTTTTAAATCAGTTAAGAAGTTTTTGAGTCAAACCCTTACAAACAAACAAACAAAAAATCGAATCTTTCCTCTTTATGATATTAGTATAGACAATAGTATTAAAAACGAACAAGTAGCAGCGATAGCTCAGTGGGGAGACCAACAGACTGCAATGCAGAGGGTCTCGGGTTCGAACCCACATCGCGCACCTCCGACTTTCGGAAGTTATATGACTTTTCGAAATTGTGTGCGTATTAATTGACAATTATCGCCTGCTCCGTGCCTCGGAGAGCACGTTTAGCCGTGGCAGCCGCTCCGTGTAAAAACTGATATCCAGTCAAATCCGGTTAGACCAGAAAAGCCGACCCCAAGTGACTTGGGAATAATAAAGGCTAGAGAGAAGAATAGTATTAAAAACGAAATGAAGGAAGAATCGACAGAGACATGACGTTTTCCGATGAATACAGTGGGTGTCTTCAAGTCGCGAGTAAATAGGTCTTCTAATTACTCGCGATAATCTTCTAGGCAAGCGTGCTCCATCATCAACTGCATCGTCACTTTACAACAGGTGAGATTGCGGACAATCGCAAGCCTATTAGGAAAAAAAAACAACTTATATGACTTTGGCACGATCTAAAACGGCAACTAAATATCGCTTTATTCTGTATAGAGCGCTTAGCCATTTTATATCTAGTAATAATTTAAGAAAAAGAACTAAACTTATATACTTAAATGATAAAAAAATCCGTTAATGGCAATACAAGAATGTATGCTATCACATTAAAGGGTTCCTAAATTAATGGCTCTTATACATGATGCTGGCAAAATGCGCAAGATGTGGCACTAGCGCGGATGGCATGCGTCATGCAAGCGACCGATTCGAGCTACCCGCGCAAGAACTTCGTACTCTTGCGCATGTAGTTCGCCCGAGCAACTTGCATCTTGTAAAATAAAAGTAGTATTTTATTTTTCAAAATATTATCAAGATATATTGACTTTACGTCACACACGTTTTTAAAACTCTTTACAGAAAGCCATTTATCGAATGCAGTATCATGAATCTAAAAACAACAGATAAATTTTCTTTTACCAGAAGTGCTATTAAGCGAAGAATCCCATTACATGTTCACACATATTATGTTTAATGGGATCCTTAAATTTTAAAACGTCTATCGAGATTAATGTCTATTGTAACGAGCGGCCAGAGAGCGTCTAAAGAAAATTCATTACATTACAGAGAGGCAAGCTAAAACAAACAAATCGGTCCGAACTAAATATCGCCTGGAACCAATAAAAGCGTAGAGGGGACATAAAAGGAACCCACCCTCATTTGCAAAGAGTCGAAATTAATTGGGCACAATTATCTTTTTGTTTTGCCCGATTTTGCCCCGTTTTGCCTCCGAAATGAAACCGTCTGTGGCCATTAATTATAACGTTGCGAAACGCCGCCAACTTTACAAGTTATTTCTTCACAATATAGTACATTCAACAAGCTTTCGTCGGCCGAAGTTTTATTAAACGCAGCCAATTTACTACTTCGGATTTTCTGTGAATAGTTCGTGTAATGAAAAGGCAAATGTAATACTACTGACAGCAGACAAGGAATTAAAAAATAAATTAAAAGCGTGTCGCGTCTTTGGTCTTTAAAACCTTTATGTGTATGTGTGTATGTATATTTGGAAAATCTAAGGGAAAATTGTATACAGCACTGTTTAATTATTTGCACTTATATAATTACGTATTAATTATACGTTCATCATAAATTGTGACAATATGGTCCATAACGTGATTTTTATTATGAGAGTTAGTAGGATCCATTCGCTTACTAAACTGCATAAAACTGTAGTAACAAAAGTCTGAAAGCCGGGAAGAATAGCTGCAGATATAAATACAGTTTTTACAGTCGTCACCTTAACAGTAACGGACTGTATGCGCACAAATATATGACAAGAACCTACGAAACCCTAAAGTACCTACAGCCCTAATACCCTAAGGCCTACCATATACTATGTGATGAATAAATAAATAGATAGATAAATTCGGGATGCCTGCACTATGCGTCTTAAGGTAACACGCGGAGAGTATACGGGATGTCCAGGATAAGGATAGATAACTCACTGCCAGTCGAGCAGACTCACACGACTGATCAAAGATGGCAGTTCTAATATAGCAAAACAATTATTATATAAATAAAACTGTGCATTTGGCTACAAATTTATGCGCGCCTATGATGCTATCGTTCTGGTGTGGATGTGGTATATGTTACTAAGTCCATAAAAGGACCCTACGGTATCTATGCAGAAAGTTCGGATTCTAACCAAATTTAGCGTCCAACTGGGACTACTGCTCGAATCCTTTGACTTGCCTGATTACTCCATCACACAAAAAGTCAAAGACTACTTATAAACTATTATTTTTGCAATGAGAAGTGTTTCGAAAGCTCCTCCAACAACATTCTTCTAAGATTACCATCACGCGAGTGACATTTCTGATAACAATGAATCACTTACCTTTCAAACATATGCTCTTTAGTTATCACCTTCGTATAAAAATGGTTCATATTTAAACGCTTACCTACTAATAGGTTGCGAAATTTTATGTATTTTAATCTTTATCTTTTGGCAATATCTAATCAAATGTACTAACTATGAAATCTATGAAGGTTACCCGCTGATATCCCGTCAGTTCACATGTCCTCATTTAATCTTATCATTTTGCTATATTTTGGCAATACAATGACTTATCTGACAGCGTCACTTCCACAAAGCTGTTCAAGTACTTTGCTTATTACAAAACACTACATGTTTATCCGCATTCTGAAAACTTGCTCCTCACTACCGAGCATATTTATTTACTTTGACAAAGTTTAAGTTGCATGTCGAGCAGAGACTTTCTAGAACAAGTCCCAAGACAAATTTCCCAAAGCAAATTTTAATCTAAAATTCTTCTCAAAATATTTGGCCGTAATGATGTGTCGTTAGGTTGCTGTACATTATTGAAAAGCTCGCATAGTTATGTTATTGAGTTATGCAGACAGCCTGCAGATGACGCCGTGTGATGCGTCTGGCTATTTCACTATACATCGATACTTTGTACATACATACATGTTTACTTACATACCAATATGCATTATGTCGAAGGGGGAACGGGATAAACATGATGCCAGGAAGATTTAATGCAAAAATATTGGTGGTGTAAAGTAATGTTTTAGAATTCAGAAATATGTATTAATCTTTCAATAAAATTTTGACCGTCAATAATAAGATATTCTATAGCTAAAGTGGCATTACGAGACTAATAATCTTCGCCGTATTTAATATTCTACGCAATACGGAACACAAAATATAAACGTAGGTAGGACATACTTTGACAAAACTCGCACAGAACAAAGACACCATATAAGCGTATCTCCTGGAGGAGTAGGCAAAATCAACGGATTACATAACATAATTATGTAAATAAGAGGCAATCAATTGAAATAGTACTATTAGCAAAAACAACAATTAATCAGCATATTTTGTGTCCAACGGTTTTACTAAATCATTTTAGTTATCTTTATTGAAGTGTAAGTGCTTACGCACCAGTCAGTCATACAGTTCCATCAATTTTTATCGGCAAAAAGTGATTAAATATTTTTTCGACAAATTGACAATAATATGGAATCTTGTAGGAACTAGCTAACGATTATTCGGTCCACTAAGGAGAGTGAATAAGTGGCTTGAGATGAATCTAACTAGGCCTAACAGAAAAGTAAAAAGATCCAGTCGTAACACAATCATCTTGTTAGCAACTAATTTATATCATGTCCGTGATTTTGATAATTTCATGCGATACGAGAATGACCCCGTCATGATAATTTCCATATGTTAATGTATGAAAGTCACAATACATAAGTACATATGTAAATGAAGATAAAGTAATGATACGCATAAACCACGTGGGAGAGCCACGCTTCGGCACGAATGGGCTGGCTCGACCGGAATGATACCACGGCCTCACAGAAAACCGGCGTGAAATAGCGTTTACGTTGTGTTTCGTCGAGTGAGTACCGGAGGCTCAACCCTTCCCCTTCGTAGGGGTGGTGGGTAATTTAAAAGGCTGGCAATGCACTTGTGACTCTTCTGGTGTTGCGGGTGTCCATGGGCGGCGGTAATCGCTTACCATCAGGCGATCCGTAAGCTCGTTTGCCTCCTATACCATAAAATAAGAAACATTTACCTACATACTTATGTTTATAATTTAAGAAATCCTTTTACTTCTAAATATAATTGTCTTTGGACATAATTACACCCAATATATGCAAGTTAAGATGTAATATATGAAACTGGCAAATTCGTGTATAGAAAGCCTACACTTAACAATGGGTACAAAAGAAAATAAATTATTGTAGGCAGCAAAAACAATTTATCGACCAAAAATGTATGTAATATGATTCATCATATCAAGTAGTTTATATGTGCCTGTTTCTATAAGGAAATACGTACAAAACAGTGAACTAACGTAAATTTAAACTGTGAATAATCTGCAAACAACGACATTTTCCTTAAAACTGTAGAGGGTTACAGTTCAAGTTAAAAATCAGTTGGCAGTTCCCCTCAAATCAGATTATTATGAGCTACGGTTCAGTAGAGCGGATAGATAAAATTATCAACGACAAAGGGCGGATAGCCCTCCCTAATAGCTAATTATTTTATCAACTGCCCACAGTTCCGTGACGCGTTCAGTTCAAGTTACTTTATGGAGGAAACTTGCTGGCACTCGTTTTATCTATTGCTTTCTTGTATCAGCTCGACAACATTGTCTATACATTAAATCTTTTGAATCAAATTACCCGTCTAAGAGTTATATTAAAGGGTATAGGATAAAACCATAGCATATATAATTTTGTATCTTTATTCGATACGATTGCCATGTGTTGACGAACTGAAAATGTAATTGATTGACGTGGTCAACGGATTTGAATGAGCAAACCAATCCAGTGCGGAGAATGATAGCCCTACTGTTGCAACATGATTGACATTGCAACAGTTGAAAACGCACAGATTCACTTGTCTTTGTTTGGGTTTGATTACCCGAATAGGTTAATTTAGAGCGCAGCGTATTACTGTTGAGGTTGAGTTAAAATTATAATTACTTTGGCTATAGGCGGTTCTATATTATTTTTATCAAATCCACACCATACGCATGACAACACGTATTGATAAATAATGTAATACTTATTTATTTCTTATTTCTTGAATTTTTACTTTTGTGATGATTTATTGAAAAAGCCCAGAGATTAAATTGTGGTTAAATTACTTGATGGATCTACCTACTGCTACAAAATACACATCAGTACTATACGTTTTTATGTAAACATATAATAAGAAACACGTCACTCACAGAAACCATCACACCCACAAAATTACCCATTATGTTAATACTTCGAACAATAGCTCTGCTAACTACCCATCGATCCGATGGCTACCAGGGCACCATAGAATCATAAGCGAGTGATTTATTAACCTCCCGATTCGTAGGTTAATGGTGCGAAATGAACGATAAAGATTAGCCTTCATGAATATTAAAGCCTTGGAGTTTCAGCCAGTTCACTCAAGAGCCTTGGATAATAAGGGTCTTTGTATAAACTTAAAACGGCTGGATTTAGGTGAATGGTGACTCTAAATAATAGATATTGAATCGGCAACGTCACTTAGCCAATTTATGCAATAATTAATGTTGGTGATTAGTTCTATATAATTTCATTGAAAACTTGGCAACAGCTTAGTTCTTTGATTGATTCAGTGGCGGAAAAGTGAGTGCGTAGCTGCTCATCGTTTAGGGCTTAATCCTTATGTGGGAGATATCTAGCATTTAATTTTTGAGGAGACCCTATCTCATTGTATTTTTTGTATTATCAAATGTCGGTCAAATGAAATTCATATTTTTATGTTAGGAAAGTTAGTCTCGGTTATAACCCAGAACTATATTGAGTAAACATCTATAGTCTTCATTATTTTATTCAATAGCACTTATATGTTAATAGCTCGTAATATTATAATGGGGACGCGCACCTTACCGGAATAGTTTACGAATTTACAGCAGTAATGTTAGTATTAGGTACCCTTTCTTACAAATTATTAAATTTGACAATACCGGTTTAATATGTATAATAGGTAAGCCTCACACATAAACAAGAATCCCTATCAAGTCTGTACGTTATGTGTCTCCTCTACCAAGATAACTTGTCTAAAAGCCAGGTATGCCAAACACACCGCAGGCTCACGTAACCAGTATATAGTAATCCGAAATACGTCGTAAGTCATGCACGTGAGCCCTATCCAAAGGATTTGTCACTATGACCAATGTTGGACCAATGTCTGCATCGAGATTAATATCTACCCGCTAGTATGAAATTGATGGGGGAGATCAAGCCATCTATACCGCCACATGATTGGCACCAATCTGATTGGAATAGGCGATTCAATTGTTATGTAGTCTCTCGGTAGTATTTAGTGTCTCGTGGATAGAAATTGGTATTTAATTGTAACGGTTATTATGTACGGTGGAAATTATTGCATAAGTTTTGAATGCTACATGATTTTTGATTAACTTTTAATGAGATATTAATGAATTAATTTATGTACTATTTTTAAAAACATGACCTGCAATTTGGTTTGCAAGTTATTTAAATTCTTGTTAGCTTCTCCAGCAAATTAAAATGCTTGTGTTAGGAGTGGGATCACATCAGTTCCAGCAACCCACCCACCATACAAAGCAGCAAGCTGGCACACCGTGGTGGTTTTAGTCGGTAGGCTCGAAGTCTCGGTAGAGCCCGACATAACCGTGTGGGATTTGAAGCGACGAACTTTAGGTCGCAAATCCGATAATTTGATTATAACGAAAGTAGGTACGTCTGCATCATGTTCTTTGTCTGTGTTGTAATATAACGCTTTTTCTAAGTTACCCTGAAGATATAGATGCAATAATTATCTAGACAGAGTTTTCGGTTTAGCCTTCAATTTCATTTCAATCGGTAAAGCAATAGAATTTTTTTAAGCATTAAAGTCTTGTAATTTTAAATCGAAATTCAACAGCATTTTTATTATTTATTTCATTTATAATGTGTACCGCTAAGGAGTGGAATTCGCTATCTAAGTCTGTGTTTCTCGATGAGTACAATCTGGGTGTCTTCAAGTCGCGAGTGTACAAGTATCTTTTAGGCAAGCGTGCTTCATCGTCGACTGCATCTTCACTTAAGATCAGCGGGTCTACCGTGAAAATGTTTTTACGCAATGACGTGCCGAAACGAATGACGAACGAAATAATAAGCATATACCTACCATGAAAACACTTCGGATTTTTTAGGACGTACAAATGTCATACGACGATATTCGTGACGAATGTCGGCGCGAATGATGTTTCATGGTAAGAATAAGCACGAACGAACGTACGCAATTGCGTATAACGCGTTTCACGGTAGACCCCCAGGTGAGATCGGGATTAAACGCAAGCCTATAAGAGTATAAAAAAAGCAGTCTATTTACCGGTGCGACCGGCTGTAAGTATCAGCATATTGATTTTGATGTAATAAAAATGTTACAAAGGAACATGATTTATTTGAGTTTGACACAAAAATAAATTATATAAGTATTATTAGATTTATTTAATTAAATCTAGTTATACTATTAACTTTTGAACTATTTTATATGTCCTTAACTGAACGGTCCACCTCATCCTTAATATTCAATTGATAACCTTATTCGGGGACATACGGATGGAAATAAATTTGATAGATCACAATAATAATCAAACGACATACCTTGTGTGGCAAAGATTTCAACCTGTCTGAAGTATTGTATAGATATATGACTATCATAGATATATGTACATATTTACTTGAACCGTACCCCCAAAGATTTGATGTATTTAGTATCAAAGTGCTATTCGAGGCACTAGCAAGTTTGCTAACTTTTGAACTTCAAACTGCGACTGAAATCAGTTTATGTGGTAGGCCTATGAATATTAACTCGGTAATTCGTATCACTTGTTCAGTTCTATTTTGGTATATATAGATTACGGAATGAGGAAAAAGTTGAAGAAAAATAACAAAATTTAATGAGCTTCGGTACTGTATTTTTGCACAATTGATTTAATGTTAATGTACCTATATGTATGTTCATATGAATTATGTATAAATAATAAATATTGAGCTTATTGACCTTCACAAGTAAAAATAAAATAATAGTGCAAATTTATGTACATTAATTATATTGTATTAATTGTCACACTATCAAATACATTTCTTTTGTGCTGACTGACACAAATTTAAAGCTTGAGTGCACGAAAAGCACTATTCCTTTAAATTATGTTCTCACCACTGTCTCAGCACTGAGTATTGTGGGGCTCACACGATCTAATTTGTGTGTCCGTTGTTTAAATATTGGTAAAGTCCTCTGTGACATAGTAATTATTCCTAATGCGGCAATTGTCTTTAAAGATATGTACATATTATAATCAATCATATTTAAATATTTTCAATTTAAATTAGAATGCATTGTCATTGGCAATGTCACGCCTTTTAAGAAATTTTATCTTTTGGGTGACGAAAAATAAGCTCGATATACCTATATAAATCAATAATAATAATAATATTCTATCACATACACACAACACCATCTAGCCCAAACTAAGCAGAGCTTGTACTATGGGTACAAGACAACTTTCACTCAGTCATAAAAATCTCATCGAAATTAAATATGTAATTTTTAATAACGAACATGGTAAACCTACAAGTAGAATACCTAAATACAAAGTTGCTATATTTTCCTTGTGCCATCTGTCATTATACACAATAAAAGTAAATTCTCAAAATTATACGTAAACATCACAACAAAATATAGAAACATCTTTAAACAAAGCATCTCGATTATATACACATATGTAGCTTGAGTAAACAATATAACAACATCACTACAACAAGTATTATACCTACATAATTACTGTATCATCCTTACGCAGAGATGAAATTTATACCCGTGATCAGGTTCAGACATAGATGAAATTCTAGTCGGTCTAAAATTTAATTAACTAGCCTCATAGTGAAACCCTACATCTAGTTGGTAGTTGTGTTGCTAGATATTGGAAAAGCTTTAAACTGAAGATTAATACCGTCGGTAGTGAAGTGTTCTTTGATAGTATTATATAAATGAGTATTACTATTATTTATGATTTGTGGGTAAATAATTCGTTTGTAGGTTTATACGGTTTTAATTAATATGTTTTGATGATGTTGTATTCAACATCATTAAATACATATTAAAACATAAAAAGTTAAATTTTTTGTTCCATGCTGGAATATCAATACAAAAATTCTACCTACATATTTTATTCATATAGATGAAATATATACTCCCGTCGTTGTGAATGATATTTTAGAAATAATATAAAACATCTTTAAACGAATTAAATACATATTGTATTTGAGTAGCACATCTGTAATTATCGAACAATAAATTGCCATATGCATTCATTTAAATACATTGACGATAAGATTAAACCATTTAATAACTTGTGTATCAATTTAAAAACTGTATTATTAATGATTCATCAGTTTCCATAATTAAATATTTATGAACATATATTTTAAAGATGACTTCAAAACATGTCACGTTATTCACTTTAGATAGAGGTTAAGATAAACAGTTTTAGGATATTTCTTAAAGATTTATAATACTTTATTATATAATCACAATGCTTATTTTTTGCGTTAAGAAAGGAACAGATTTGTAATTTACAATTAAACAATTTTATATGGAATTTATCACGATGTTTTTTTTTTATAATACACTTTTATTACATAACACTGTTGATGAAAGTCATAGTAAGATATACGCTTGGCTCTCAAACGCTTATAAACGATAATTGACAACAAGAATTTAATATGCCACGTAATGGAAATTAAATAGTAGCTCCATCATTTGTTGTGACTATTGTAAACGAGATAACAACGTTTTTGAGAGATAAATTGGCGTAAACCTAGACTTGTACAGAAAATGTTTTAACCCACATATTAAAACCTCCACAAATTTAAACCTCGTTTCTAAGGTATTATAGACATGATTTACCAAAGAAGCAGTCGATAAAACCTCTGCACGTTTCTTTTACACATACGTTAAAACAAAAACTCAATGATTCTAAAATTAAATTGAAATTCCAATTTTAAAATTAATACCAACTGTAAACACAAATTTTGTCAACATTAATCGGTGTAAATCCGACAAATCTCTGCGTGTATTACCAACAGTTGTTAACAACCACAAAACCACGACCACATAACAAGAATGCTTCATTTAATTACATGCATTGGACCCGAACCTTGCCTATCATGATTCAATAATGACATAAATGGATTAAACTGGTATAGTGGACCAGACGGGTATTAATAATGGAATTATCATCGATCTCCGTTTGTTTGGTCTGTAAATAATCATTTGCAAAATTAGCTAGAATTCTCGTTCATGTTTGTTAGCTCCATTATACGATGCTGCTAATTTTAGTACAGTTCATCGTTTTCGTTAACTGTTCGAGCATATTAATTAATTAATACTTATAGCGTTTATTTTTAACACTTGTCTAGTATGTAAATATACATGAAATTACCGAAATACTCATGAATATACATTGTATATACACTAAATATTGTCAAGTCAATGACAATAAACACATAACAACAATTATTGATGAAATTTGCAATTTTATTTATTGCTTTATGAATATTAAAAGCACTTCTGTATCAGTAAATTGTTACAATTCACGAATTATATAGTTAATATACAAATAGAAGAAACTGGTATAATTCACTCTGATGTATATAATTTTGGTGCTTATGATTTCAACTAATAGAAATAGTCTTTTACAAAAGTCAGTTATGATTATCTTCGATAATTAAACAGCCGTTAAATTCTCTTTTTTTTTCGTGGTTACTGATCTGTATGATTTCGTTTATATTAAGTACATAGTACTACAATGTGGATTTGTTATAAAATCAATATAATAACACAATGTCCATACGTAAAAGTCTGGGGATGTCGAATTGTTGACATACGAATTACGATGCCCAATTCTCAAACTAACAAAAATATTACTACGGGCTAACACTTAAAGAAGTCTAAGCGAATGATGACCGTGTATTACAAATTGTTATGCACGTTGTGAAATCAATATGAATTGACTGTTCCATTATCTTCGCAAACTAAGATATCCACATAATATCTTATTCTAATCACACTATTAAGACAATTGACTATCGCAATCGGAATATTTTCTATAAACAATTAATGACAACTGCTATTTCGTTGAATAGGTATTATTGAGGCATAATCATAAAGTTTACGTTATGATCATTTCTTAATAGACGATAAAATGAACTGGTCTATCCTTATCTTTAGACAGCCAATCAAAAGGCAACAAATTTATCCTGATATTTTTTGTGACCTACTTGCGTTATCTTTCAAGATATAGACAAACCATTACCGGTGTTTGTTATGATCCATATCTTCGTTTCCGTCGGACTTGTATCCTTTCAGATCCTAAAAATGTGGTATTGCTATTTAATTATCGTATTGATATGTATCCTTTTTAAATCAGTAAGAAAATTACAAAGCAATGAACTAATTTTATTACTAAGGAATTAATTAGGAGTATATAAAGAAAACAATTTTGTTTACTGGTAACAATACATGTGCGTCAATTTTATTAATTTGTCTACTTATAAGTATAGATTTAAAATTAAGGGGCTGTTATCACTAAATAAGAAATTTGATTGCCGCTTTCATATTTTAGGAATACATCGAACCGCTTTCGGAAGTCAATCGAACAACAAAAAGAAAACTCTTACTTGAGAAACATTCCATTTCTCTGTCCATGCATCGATTAACGTTACATGACTCGCATTTTCGCTCTAACTATAGTCATAGTATAAAATGTGAGAGTAACATGTATGGTATCAAAAATCTGCCGTGATGACATCGGCAAAAAAACGAGCAAAATACATGTTTTATTCATGAGAGTCACATAAATATAGTAAAAGAGTCATGTCCAAAGGGTAACAAGTTGAAACAACTTTAATTTCCGGTAAATTAACATTTCGACAGTATTCGCCGAGACAGGAAACGAAACGTGCCCTTTGAATTAATGTGAGCCCTTTTACAATGGAATGTTTAAACCTTTTTACTTACTGATTTAGTATATTGCATTGAAAAGATACTGTCGTATCAATTTGATTTTATTCAAAATCTTGTTTTCAATTACACCTACCAAAGTAAAAAGGGGTCATACATTTTTAAGTAAACATTTGGCCGTGCAATCTTTTTCGCGATAAAACCAGCTTATACTGCCCTAGCCAGTCGTAAAAGTAATGGCAACTGAAGTATCAGGTGTGTCGATAACAGAATCCACTTATATACATACCAGCATAATAAAATACCAGCCATCATAATTTTGATAAAATGTGTCCCTTTGGGACTCCTAGCAATACGTAAAGTAAACATTAGACAATAATATTGTTTTAAATTATTCATGTTACTGATGTTTATTGTTGTTATTACAATATTGAAAGTGTATTAGTATTGTTTTTAAATTTTCTTCTATTCGATAATTAATAAACTAAACCACGTATGTTACCTAAAACCAAAACACGACATAGTGACACTGATCCGAAAGAGGCTTTTTAATCTGTACCAGCATTTACTAGAACTACAGATATGAAGTAAGGCTTTATAGCTGTGGGACCTGTTATAACAGTCAGAACAGTTTTAAATGAACTTGAACCAACGCGCAACATAGCGTTAAACAAAATACGCTAAAGCAAACATCTGTTGCTTAACCCGTCTAATCTACTGTTTTCAAATCCATTGTTTCCAGAAACAAAAGATTTGCTCTGGACGATTAATTCTTGTCAGTCTTTTCATTAGCCATACCTTAACACTAGCATAGTTAATCGCACCGCAGCGGGGCATTCTAAACTGCGAATGTCCAGCCCCCTTCACCGCATTGACCACATTCAATCGCTCGGCCTCTGCACCCCTCGACCTCAGACATCGAGAACCCTTCAGGGAATTCCGAACATCCAAGGATGGTTTTTTAATTCCGAGTGTATTGCAGATGCACAATGTAGTGAGTAGATAAGAATGAACTCTTTTGTTGCATTCCCCTGGTACTGATGGGTTTGCTGTGCTTATAGTGAACGTCTATTGAGGAAAAGGTAGCAATCTGCTGGTACGTGATAGTATTCCTAAGTGGTATGAAAGTGACGTCGCCCAGAAAATGTGAGCAATATTGGCACATGTTATTTATTGCACATAAATACTTTAGTGTTTCCTACAAAAGTCTTCAAGAATTTAACGAAAACGACGAGAAAAGGGTTTCACAAACAATTTGTAAGGAAATAAAATTTATTATCAAAGGTTTTTCCACTCTCAAATATGATCGGATTGATGAGGGTCGGATAGAAAAATACCAAACAAAATAATCTCCATTTCAGTTCAGTCTGTACCTAACTTTCGGATCGAGACAGAGAATTTCAAGCTAATTCCAGATGGAAATCTTGGACCTTACCGGACTTCGAATACTTTGGATTCCCTGAAGACTATCCTCGGGATTGAACGGAATATAGGAATGAATACTGAATACGTAGATTAGATGCTTTTATTTACTTTCAAAAATAGACTTCTACTGTGGCGCTGTCGAGACGATTCACATTCATAGTGTTCAAACTATGCGAAGTATTTTATTGTTGAACACACACGCAAAATTTGCTGTTATTTTGACAGTACATACCATTTCAGTTGCTATACACTCATCACTGAACATCTAAATTAGAAAACTAAATTGATTTACATCACTAAACATTATATATGTTAGTAGGTACACATGTATACTAACATAAAACTTTAAAGATATTTGCTATCAATTTTATTTTTGAAGGTCAAACAATTGTAATAAATGTTAACTGGCAAGCCTATAAACGTGATATTAATTTTTGATAAAAATCTTCGATAGAGATATCCTGTTTATGTCAAAATTGATCATTTTGTTCCGGTGTATGTATCACATAGGTTTAAGACGTGTGTAATATTTCCGGCAATTAGAACCAAATGATTATATTTATCAATACAAATGATTGTAATTACAACGCATTTTATACCAATTCCTAGAATATGTAGGTAGAGTATAATTTGCAAGAATATGATTATAATTTATTAGGCGATATGTTCCACTTTCTTACACAATAGTTAATTCGTAAGCTATTCATAATTATTTTATTATATTTATATGTGATTGTTGTATAACCTAGAAAGGTTTATTTACTTAATACATTATCTGTCTTTAATTTATTATCTTAGATTGCATAAAGACCCAGGAGACCTGCGTCAATACGTCAAATTAATTTACCTTTTGGGTCGTTAAAACATAATTAAAATCATTTTCTTTAACAAAGTGATCTTTTGTAATTCTGTTTTCGTCAATTATTGTACATGGCATTACTACCTAAATATACTAACATCTGGGGACAAATAATTAATTGATTTATTTAATACATTGTTTGCCAACAGATTTCACATCATTTACGTGAACTTAAATTAAAGTTAGCAAAAACTTTTACAGAATGTAAATCCAATGCAAGGCACACAAATTTAAAAGAATCTATTGTGAAAAACAATGTATAGTAATCAAGACATACCATTAT
This sequence comes from Catocala fraxini, assembly GCA_930367265.1. NCBI lineage: Eukaryota > Metazoa > Arthropoda > Insecta > Lepidoptera > Erebidae > Catocala > Catocala fraxini. The sequence continues at coordinate 10,013,918 of OV884038.1, forward strand.
ACCATATAAGTATATAAGTAATTTTATAAAACATATACCGTACCAGACATAGATTTTATAAGATAATTTATATAGCTTATTATAATATTATAAGACATTGTTGTTAGGTACAAACAAGAAAGTTTTTTTATATATTTGTAGTTCAATATAATATGAGTACTATTCATTCAAACAAATGTAGTAAAACGGCTGCAAAATATAATTTATCATCACCACTTACTAACATTTACCCTAACACTTAGTCGGAGGAAAAAATCTTGAGATAAAACTGTGATAAATTATCTCTATGATACCATCGGCTTAGAGTATAGTGGCTTTATATTTCCCATAACTGTTCCCCTAGGGCTGACTTGATAATATTTCGAAGGTGTTTTCTTAAATATTATGTTGTTGAATTTCAGCAACTTACGTTATATTGTATACGACTGTTTTTATAATATAATATTATATATTTTTATGTCAACAAACGTATTAAAAATGTTAAAATTATACATTAATAAAATTATACATATTATTATCAAAAAAAATTTTTTGTGCACAAGCACTATTTTCTGCTAATGGATACTCATGGGTAAATCAAAATGGGATTTACATTTCAAGATTTGCCTTTTTTCAAATGCAAGACTTTTAAATATATTTCTTAATAATATCTTAGTTTTGTGTTACGACATTTGATACAGTAGTTGATTAATAGATATTAACCAAGAGAAATAGTGACGATTAGAATGATGAGTAGGGAAAACTGATAAAAGCTTTCAAATTATAAAAGCCTTAAGAAGTGGCCTTTAATCGCTGAATATTAATCACTGAATCTGAATCGCTGACAATAATAAAACTGACGATAAAAATGACGCGCAGTTCGAATTCTTATAAAATATTATGCGCTGATTTTATAACTCTGTGCGATTTATTTACTGACTCAAATACCACAAGACACATTTACAGTTGCATAAGATTTTGTTTACATAAATATATTTAACATTGTGGTTTCTACTTAAACGCTTTTATATTGATTAAGTTTAGGCCTGATTGGTTAATAAAGATATATGTACAGACTATTAGTTTAAAAAGATATTTTAATTTGATTAACTAAAACTAATAGGAACCTTAATTACTTTATGGATCGAGAATTATTTTTTAAGTTTTGGTTTACGGAAAAATAATTCCGCTGCTATGAAATCATGTGGCTAAAACAATAAAAAAAGGAAATACATTACAATTGTATAATAGATTATAGCGGAAAAGGGTACTTACACTATTTTTAAACAAATCTGTTTTTATTAGAATAACATATTATATCAGAAAAAAAAATAATAATAATAATAATAATAATAATAATAATAACGTTTATTTTCTCACCACAATATACACATATTAAATAAACAGTATTACAAATACTACATAATTCGGTTTACAACATATATTGTGGGAGACTGGTGCCTAAGCTAGGCTCGAGGCCTGTGTTTCAGGACACCAGGTCCCCACCCCTTGGTATAGTATAAATTATATAATAGTAAAAAATAACGAATGGAACATTAATACTTGCAGTATTACGATTTATTTTGTCTTTTAAGTCTTGTTTTTTATCTACAAGCAGTATTGATACAACATTTGATTTTAAAACTTGCTCAGTAATTAGCTTCACACATTATTTATCATAGCTATTTATTGCTTCTACAGCTTTAAAATTTCCTTCCATATTATGAAGTTCAGTTTTACCTGTATCATCCTCGTCGGTAGCTAACCTTAACACACCCCTATCCATAGGTCTGAAAGTTCTCGTGTTGTATGCATTTATCAATTTGATGAGGATGTGGCTATCGGCGCATGGGCGCTGATTTATTTTACGTCAGAATAAGCCTGTCGTCCATTTGTATAGAGTTATAAATAGCAGAAAATAAATGGCCTGTTATGATGGAAGGTTTTGTGAGGACTTGATAAACGTTAGCATGAAACAAGAGATTGTGTGTTGTATAATGTTGGTGATATGTTAAGGTTATAAATATGTAATACTGACTTTCTAGGCCAGTCGGTGTTACTGCTAATAGTATTATCTAACAAAAATCTTTAATTTACATATCAAGCTTAGAGTATATAATTTATTCAATACCTTTTCGCATGTTACAATCGAATTAAAGCAAAATGTCTAGAAGACAACGAATGTGCACCCCTATCAAACTTTGCTTATACATATATTTTTATTGTATACTTAATAATATGCTGTGTATTGCATTCCTACAGCTGATGAAAAAAAATGGCAATTTGAGTAAAATTATGTACCGTATTTATAGCTAAAAAGCTGATACAGTCCTTTATGTAGAGGTTCTGTAGGTACAAAAGACGACATACATAAAATAAAATATAAAACTTCCCTTTCACTTTAGAAAACATCACCTGCGTTCGTTTCTTTTTTTTTATTAACCCTGCGTATGATGTACCTTTTACAAACACCCTCTGTTACGCAGCAGACTGTTAACCCTTCGCTGTTTGTCAGCCAGCGTGGAGTACGGAGGTGCTTAAAATTAGGGATCGTTCAAACGCTTTTATTGTAAACATGAGGTAAACATATTTCATTGAAGAGTTACAAAGGCCAAACGTGTAGAATATGTGAAAAGGATAAGTTTCTGTATTTACTATTTAGGTTTAGTATTATTCAAAGAGCACACACCGTTGCCAATTATTTGATAACGGTTGGAATACGTTACACGCAGTTTACCCGAGGAAACTAGCTTTTTCTCGCGGCTTCGCTCGCCTAAAAGTAGGTCAAGTTATGTTATTAACAGTACTTTTTTTAAATAGCATATTTCTTATTTTACTTGGTCATAATATATCTTTCTAATGGTAAAAGAATGTTTAGAATCGATTGAGTAGTTTTTGAGTTAAATCCTTACATATAAACAAACAAAAAGAACTAATCTTCCCTCTTTAAAAGTATAGATTAGAGAGAGTAAAAGTAACAATGTTTGCTTTCTTTCAACCCTTATTTAATTTTATTTATCATCAATCTGGCTAAAGGGTTATTTGCTAATGTGGTAAATTGTATAAACAAATTAGACTGCCATGCACAACATACGCATATGTTTACCTCATAATAACTGTACAGTAATAAATACTTTAAGCATTTCAAGTACATGACGTAGTACGTACATTTAGCCTTTTAACAGATGTTTTTATTCTAAAAACACAGAATTTTAATAACAAATCTGCAAAGTACACTTAACGGAACGGAGTAAATAGTACGTCAACAAAAACTCAACACACTAAGCACACTGTGCCAAGTTTCCCAAGTAAATCATTGCAAAAACATGAAACATCTGCCAACAAAAGAGTTGGGTGTTGGAGCCTTTGACAAACGAAGTATCACATCTGTGGTAGACATCACTCTTTGACGATGTTTGTGACGAATGTCATTCGAGTTTTCTGTGTCATATTCACGACTTCGAAAACTCATTTCGAGAAAATGTTCTGAGCTGTAAAGTAGCCTCGAGTTCTGAGAGTTGTTTGAAATCCGCTTTACATTTCATTTGCTCCTATTATAACGAGTGTACTCAAAAATGAAATACGTATTAAAATGAAAACGCGGATCTTAAACGTTTTAAACACGAAAGTTATATTTAATCAGCTTCTGTGTTTGTCGTCAAGTCTCGAGCATCCAAATACAGTTTTTCTGAATGAATTTAAAGTAGATATTTGCACATGCAGCATGGTAACGTCTGGTATTGTTGAACAACTATTGTTTATGCATAAACTTATAGGTATAATAGCATTGAGCTCGTAAATTTGATAAGTACTATTATTCAGACGGAACTTGCCACTTATACTGTCGATAAAATTATACCTTAGTTGGAAGAACATCTGCAGGAAACTGATTGATCTATTTGAATTACAGATATAGCTAGCAAATTAAAAGCCTGTTTGAATAATGTTAACATGCAAATTATTATTATTATTATTTTTACTTGGGGAATGCTTTGACTCATACCCCTCCGCTGGGGCGGGCGGAGGGGTTATGTCGGACTCACTGGGGTAAAAGAAAAATGGTAATGAAGATAATGATGGACCTCCCGGAATACCGACTAAACCTACCACGGCGTTCCTCGACAAAACCGCAATCGACGGGGCCGCGCGAATCACTATCACATGCGGTCGCGACCCCACCGAGGTTTTGGCCCGCCGTATGTAACGGCAGGCCACAACACAACAAGACTAGCCTTTAGTCATTTCTATATTAAACTACCTACTGTCCCCCGTTGTGGGGGAGGGACACACAGATCACAGAGGCGCGCGTGGAAACACGCACGCCGCCTCTCGGACCTGGTGGTGATCGGGTGGCGGGCAGGCCCACGAAGCCCACCACCCCCAGGTCAAACCTCAGGGTGGCTGGAGGTCAACATGCAAATAATGGTCTATTTTTACCTAACCCTCCTCACACTGAGAAGAGGCTCGTGCACTAGAGTAGGCTAGGCAAATTTTTTTTTGCTTAGTTGCATTTAGATGTCTGAATCACAAAAGGCTATAATTCCCAAAGGATGTTTATATGTCTGTGCTTTTGACGGACCTAGTATGAAATAAAAATAAAATGACTGCTTAAAGTCCAGGTTATTTTTTGTACTATCCTTATATAGTTATTATCACACTGAACTGACGCTGCACTATTAGGTGCTGCATCTGCTGCGTATATCTTGGTTTGGTTTTACGGCTCGACCAAAGCGTTATTAGTTTTAAGTCAAGAAATCGAGACAGTCGAGGTTCAAGTAAACATGACATTTCTAATTTTGACTTTAAATGCGGAATGACTGGATCAACACTCAGGGTCGCTATTACTTCATTACCGTTGCTCTCCTGACTGCGTTACATAATAGCCTTAGTTCTAATTGAGTCTGTCTAGACACTACTCACCGGTTAATCGCATTACATCTGACAGAACGTTTGCTATGATTAACGCAATCATCAAATATTCTAGCTGTGCTTGATTTATGAATAATTTAGTACTTGTAATAGAAAGGTGAACGTGTTAATGAGTAACGTATACCTAAAAATATACAGTTGCTTATTTTGGTTATGGAATGGTATATATCTGAAGAAAGCAATAGATAAGGCATGCAATCGAAGGTAGGAGCGCTCATATAATCTTCTTACGATCACGCGAATAACGCTGAATATTATTTAGCGTATACGATATAGAATCTAACACTTGCGGCACAACATATCCACTAGTACCATTATTCACATTAGTGTTGAGTATACGACGCTCCTCGATATGCGAGCTTTAGGATGAAGGTATACAAACTCTAAAACTAAATTAACCGCGAATCTGAAACTCTAATTCAATAATATTGTCTTCTGTATACGCGAATATTATTCATTGAAATTAAACTACTATATACGGATTTTATCGCGTTGTTTATTTGACACTTTATTACATAATTTTGAAAAACTGTTACACTACTACTACTATTAAACTTTACTAATTTTTTTTAAGCTAACTGAATTATTATTAACCGTCACGGGGAGTCTCCCCGTGACCATGGCTGCTGAAAAGCAACCGAAACGTCGGGGAAAGTGTAAAATTAAATTAAATCTAAATAGTTTTAATAGTTGTAATAATATTACAATTAGCTTAAAAAAAAATTGTATAGTTTAATAGTATGTAGTAGTAGTGTAACAGTTTTTCAAAATTAGGTAATAAAGTGTCAAATAAACAACGCGATAAAATCCGTATATAGTAGTTTAATTTCAATAAACTCTAATTCAATTTATTATCCTTATAAATACGTTCAAAATTAATTTTAAAGTTCGTTCAGTTATTATTTTCTGTAGATGGCTAGGAAGAGCTATAGAGCGAAAGTAGTATTATCGTAAAACAACAAGCGAGTATGAAAACACAGCTGGAAGCTGGCTGTTTAATTTATTACTCAGGTTGGTTATGTAACGAGAAATTTAATTACAGATACCTGAATAGCAGTGTTGGCTAGCAGAGTGTGTTGTAAACTGTGGGTTTGATAGCTGGCACGGTTAACTATATGTAGTTTTATGGTTTTAATAGTTATATAGCTTGGCAGAAAGCTCGTTCAAGCCTGGTGCTAACCGACTGGTGAAGTATCTTCATAGATAAGTACATGCCCAGTCGGATTATTCTTTGGGCGATTATTATTTGGTGGTCTAGTGTAGGGTATACAATTTTTTTTTCCATGGCATCGCTTGCGTAAATGTAGGGTAGGTCAGATTAGATTAGTAATAGTACTTTTTTCTAAATTAACGGTACCCTATGTCCTCTTCTGTTCTCTTGACAACGTGTATGCGAAATTTTATGATGATGAGTCGAGTTGTTAAGGCGTGAAAGCGTAACAAACAAACTCACATTCGCATGCATTTATAATATTAGGGGTAAGGATTATAAACGATGAGTTTCCGTCTGGCTTCTGAAAAATGTAGTTGTGTAGTAAAAAGATAACATTAATATTTGTTCTTTTCATTATATATCAATGAAGTTATAGTGTGTAGTAATTGTCACATAATATAATAATGATCGTACTTACTTAAACAGCTGTTAATGAGTTACATGACAAAATAATTAATTGCAATCCTGTTCGTTCAATGTCAATTGTCTTTCAAACCTCATATAGTCAAAATACTATCTCTTGATTTACGGAGTGCATCCTTGAACTGAATCTACGTAGCGCCTTTGTTTAAGTAGAGAGCAAACCAAAATTACGTCACGTAAAGCACTAGTGATGCTGTGATACAACATATTTATTATGTATTACACAGAGTCAGACATCGAGGTACAGTACATCGAGTCAGACATTAATGTACATGTAAGTGGATGCTCCATTTACCATACTGCTGCTTTAGAGGCTACCATCAAATTTTATTAAATGCTTGAGTATGTTCAGTAATAGTTTATGGAGAAATGGTTGCAGCACCTTATAGCTCTTATGATTTGTAAACAAAAACTTGGCGATTAAAAAGAGTGACCATGAGTTTCTTGCCCATTCTTTTCATGAGCCCTACACCCTTGCTTCGCTGAACGTGGCAGAAAATGTAAATTCGCAGAAAAATTTGTGTAACTTTGACATTCATAAGTGTTACCTTGTAACCTAAGCTGAATAAACTTATTTTGAATTTTGAATTTTTTAAGGTACGCTAAATTTAATGATTTGGTATTGAAACCTAATATGAAATTATTTTTAAGGACTCTTCACTTTAACATATCCTCCACGTGTTTAATTACTACTCTAATTTATACAGCCTATAGCCTTCCTCAATAAATAGGCTATCCAACACAAATTATATATGTGTTATAATTTTTCAATTCAAACCAGTAGTTCCTGAGATTAGCGCGTTCAACCAACCAAACAAACTCTTCAGCTTTATAATATTACTAGCTGTCCCGACAGACGATGTCCTGTAAAAAGGAAAAAAAACCTCTAAATCTAAACCATCCTCGAATCCACATGAACACACACAATTTTTTTTATCAAAATCGGTCCAGCCGTTTAGTAGGAGTTCAGTGACATACACACGTACAGTAGAATTATATATATAAAGATAGTATAGATTTATATCATCTTTAATTTTAAGCTGTCTCATTGCTGGACACGGGAATCTTCAAACTTAGCGAAGAGTAAGGCTTAAAGTGGTTTAGTGCGTGTTGATAGACTTCACATATATTCCAGAACTTTATGTAGAATTGTCAGACATATACAGACATTGAATCCTGAATATAATATTAGTATATTATGTTCGGGAATTTACTTAGAAATAGGTATGTCTAATAAACCAACTATTCAATCTACGAAGTCCCTATCATAATAGAGTATCTATTGTAATAATATAACCGTTATTCCAAGAGCCACTTTAATGTTTAGGAGTATCTGGAGGAGAGGCATCATACCACCTATGGTTTAATAATATTAAATATCAAGTTGATTTTCGAACAAACTTTGAAGAACTGCTATAAATCACGTATGCTTAACTCATCTGGGAGTTATCCATGCGAATGATTTTATTAGTACTAATAAAACGTTCAGGCAAACTCAAGTACAGTTGAGTACGCAAATGTTTTAGGAATTATATCGCGAACTACTTTGGGCCGCTTATTATCCGGTATTCCGATATTGAAAGAATTACAAAATATATTTAGAGTTAAATTTCTCTGAAAATTTATTTTAATGACCATAAAAATAATAATAATAAAAATGTTTATTTCATCTCCACAAATTAATCACGTTATCTATACTAATAGTATAAAGCTAAAGAGTTTGTTTGTTTCTTTGAACGCACTAATCTCAGGAACTTCTGGTTCGAATTCAAATATTATTTTAGTGTTGGATAGCCCATTTATTGACGAAGGCTATAGGCTATATAACATCACGCTATGAACAATAGGAGTGGAGCATCAATAAAAAAGGTCTCTGTCTCTTCGTAGAAGTATAGTAAGATAAAAGACCTTATCATTGGTTTGTTGCGGCTAACATATAAATATATTGTGTTCTTTCTTACTGCCTCTCTTAGGTTAAAATATTTCGCTCCCGCTTTTAAATCGAATAACAACAACTCTTAATTACGCGGTTAATTGAAAGTAAGAGATACATTTCAACTTAATGTTTAAACTATTACAGTTCGCTAAACAATTCAACACCGAAACGGACAACTGATCCAATACAATCTCTAACACACCGATACCAAACCCAATAGTCAATCTGATTTTCACCAATACGTATTAAGACCTCCCGAATCGATTACCGCGAACAGGACTGGATTAGGTGGCAAAAATTCCATTTTCAATTAACGCTTGCTTGTTACGTACGACGAACATAGAAGGGAATGAACGAAATTGGCCAGCACACGGCGGCGACACGACTGCTAAATTGCTGGAAACTGTTTGCACGAAAATATATTTTATTTTCGTGTTGTAATCCAGCCTCGGTCGTGTTAACTAGTGCAGACACAGCCTTTTTTGTACACACCTACCTTATTTTATGTACTTTTTTTCCGAATGATTGATTGTTTTGCCCTTAACGGAAATAGTAGTAATTTGGCAAGCCTTCTCGTTAGCAATTTTCAACATTTTACGCAGTACACGTTAGTACTAAGTATTGGCGCGTGTAAAACTTTTAAAAGCAAGTACTTCAAAATACTTTCTAAATCAACAACTTCAAGGTATATATCAAAAATATAGCCATTTCTCACAGAAAGTAATCACTCAACTTCACAGCCAAAAAACGACAGCGAAAGAGCATTATCTCCATGCAAGTAAAGTAAAAAGCTCGTATCGAATCGTCCGGGAATCGTCACGTGTAGAATTGGCACTAGAAGTATTTTTCCTCGTCTCCGTTAGGGCTGTCATAGCGTTTGTTCACTTCAAAGGCGATGCAAAACATAAGGCAAAACTAAATAAATATTTAAAAAGTCATGTAATTTTTCTCATCATTATCCTTTTATTCCAGACCATTAAAATATTATTTAAATTTAAACTTGAGGTGAAAGTTAATCTCATCAATGTCAAAAGTAAAGACATTCATACCACAAAGACTGATAAGTTAAAATTATCCTACTCTATTAGTTTACAGTTATTTATATGAAGTAAATATTACTTCATAGAAGCTTTACTCAAAGCTAAGCATTGTCATATGACTGACTATGAGTAATTACGATAGAACTTTGATGACAGTTAAACTCACTTATTTTGGTTCTTAGAATTCGTATGGTGGTTTTGAAGGATGACTAAACGGATATGTACAAATTTGTTTTTCCTAGAAGAATTTTTGTATTAACACATGACTGACGTAGGCACCATGAGAATATTTTATGAGTTTTCTAGCAAGTTTACGTGACCTATTTCTCATGTTCCTCCCGTTAAACCTATCCCTATACCAAATTTAATTAAAATCAGGCCAGCGGTTTAGTCGTAAAAATATAAATCAATATGCATAAAGTATATAGCAGGCTAAACTATATTTAACACATAAGCTCGATGGCAAAATAAATCGAGAATCCTAACAAAATAATAGGATCAGTTCTTTAGGATTCTTATATAAAATTATAGATGGAAACTTTATCCAATAAGCTCACTCTCGTGTTTTTAAGACTGAACACGTCACTGACACGCAACTCTGCTTATTGTTACGAGAAGACACAATTGCCATATTATAGTTTATATGACATGTATGAACAGAATATTCTATCCAAATGAATTCTTTTGATAAATTGTCATTTAGTTTTTTGTCACAGACTATTTCTCAATACAAAAGTCAAAACTGTTGAAAGCGAACAACCCTAAACGGAAGGGTTGTATAATCGTTTTCCTGCATACCACTTTTGTGCACCGTACCTTTTAAATATGCTGCAACAGATGCAAAAAGTTTCAATTGCTTTAACGGCCACTTGCGTATAATTATTGTCGCTGTAATGACACTATACAAACGGCAGGAGCGAACCTAATGTTTTTTAGTTATTTTTTAATATAGTTTTAATTTAATTTTGGGTATTGAAATGTTGTGCAGATCTATATTTTTTAATGAGCTTCAATTCCAGAGTTTAGCAAAGTGTACAGTATAAAATTCTAAGTAGACTAAATTCTGAATTGTCCAGTAGACGTTACGACGAGCTTAATTATGTATGAAGATATTATTTTGGGTCTTGAACATAATATAGCATAGGTGTGAATGTTACTCAAAAGCTAAGGAGCAGGCAGCATTTTGTCAATAAACGTATTTATAATATTAATTGGGATTACAAATTTCTATTCATTTTTTCAAATGTTAATTAATTTACATGCGTAGTAGCGGCAAAGACGAGTCAAACAAAAAACATTTACAATCCTTTTAGTTTTACCTTCTAAGTTTTATTTAACGTCTACTGATGATCCTGTTGAGGGCACCAAATAGTACTAACCAAATACTGTACATAGTTTATTCTTTAAATTTGGTTAAACCATGTCTAAATTGCTTTGACACATACTTCAGTCAATACAAGCTAGACATCGTTTTACCAAATTTGTAAATCTATGGTTTGTTATTCATTTGGACACTAAAGACTAGACGCGTTTTAAGAAATACATACATACATAGGCGTGACGCTATCGGTTCTGTGACATCCTCAAAGTGGTATAATGAATCTAAATAAGTATAATAAATTTATTATTCCTACTAACTGTATTAGACTAACTTTTTGCCACCTATGGTTTTGTCTCCCACGTAAAAGATGGTGAGCCTGTTTTACCATCTACTGAGGTCAGCTCAATACTCCGAACTGCCACTGAAAATTTCTTGGCTAAAAATCCAATAACAATAAGCTTGTCTTGGAAACCAGAACTACCACCATGGAGATAATACTAAACGAAAAAATTTCTTTTTCAAGATTACAATATAAACGGTTAATTATAACCGTACCCTGAGAATATCGTAATAAAGGGTAACTTTAGGATTATAGTCGTAATAGAAACTTTTTAGTATAGACGTACAGAAAGCATTTGTAGTTCCGAAGGACGATCATAGCTAGGGTGCCAGTACGTGTTCTGATCTCTATTACAAGAAATATAATCGTAACTAACGAAACGTGGTGTAATAAATTTGCTTAAATCCTCAGCAATTACTGCACCAGAAAGGTCACCTTATTTTTATCCGTGCTAACAATCGAATCTGTTTACTCATTAAAGGTGGGTCTATGCTAGACGAACCGAGCACGAGCGGAGCACGAGCCGAGCACAAATTCGTGTAGTGTGAACCGACTTACAAGCCTCGAACGAGCGCGCTTCAAGCGTTTGGTTCGTGCTCGACTGTGCTCCGCCTACTGCCGGTTTTTTGACGAACACAAAGGGATTTGCATCGCGCTCACTACGTTCGAGAACAGTGATTGTTTTAGGCTCGTTGTACGTCCACACTTGTCACCGCAAGTATGTGGCTCGGCTTGTGCTCAGCTCATGTTTGGCTCCTCTAGCGTAGACCCACCTTAAGATTACCTAACCTTAAACGCAATGCATTATATTGCTGAAGGCAAATCCCTTAACCATTAACTAAGATCAACCAATCATAAAAACTTCATTAAATCTTTCTCAAAATGCGGGCTCACGAAATTCGCCGAAGAAACACTTACAACCGTTTGCTTACTTTGCTTAACAAACACGAAAAAAATACAAGAGGAACTGCGCTCAAACTCGCTGGATCGCAAATCAAGGACAACTTGTTTGTCCGTACAAACATTTCCTTTCGGAGAAAGAGTACGTGAGTTACAATACTATTACTCGGAAAGGCGCTATGAAGCCTTGAAGTTCTCATTCTGCAAATAGTTTGTTAAAAATATCTTTGAAAACAGTTTAAAATAGTGCCTATTAGTAATTTATAAATAGTCTCACTGCTCACTATAACGAGACTCTTTCCTCATTTGTATGAGAAGGTATGGGATATATTTTTAATATTACGGTGATAAGTAAACACATAAGTGTTAGTCACTATGCAGCAAATAAGTGTGGAGGAACAACGTAAAATGCTTTTTTGACATAACTGGAGTATGGTACAAAAGAAGGACCCTCCAACCAGGCTGGGTGCTAACTAATAAAAATAGTAACTTGTACCAAAAACTCCACTTGCGTGATTCACAAACTTAATGCAAGTTGTGTGGAGTGTAATTAACTACAGCGCCATCTCTTTTTGTTAGTTGTAACTACTTATTTGAAGTCCGCTCGCTACATTAGCAAAATTCAAATAATCTACTAATTTTGCCACAAACTTTCGAATAGTAGTATTATACCCTAAATTTAGCAAAGCTCCTATGAATACTATCGTAAACCCTTTCATAATATTGTATCTACGTGCTTATACACGTGTTTGTGTACTTTCTGCCCATATATTATGTAGATATATTCGGTGGTTATCATGAATATTGCCCATCGCCTTTCCATATTGCTGAGCAATTTTAATATTGATACAGAACGCTGAAAATTTGCATGTACTGCTACCCACGTTTTCATACGCGCAAATATCATTGGTTTATTCTACGTATCACAACGCTCTTTAAAATTAACTTATGCATCTATGATGTAGCATCTTTCATAATGAATGGGCCTCGCCGAATAATCAATAAATACTTATAAAACGATTTATATAAAAGAAACACTATGTGTTAACCTGAACTAATTCCGATCCATACCAAATTAGCTTAGCAATACGAGAGTGCACAGTATACAGGCAAAAATCGGTTAACGATTTTATTATGATAGATAATGAACTAACTAGAAAAATAGCTGCATAGTTATATTTTGCTTTCTTGGCAGGCATTTTCCAATGTTTAGATACCAACTTCATATAATATTTTCTATATATTTTAACTAACATTATCAATAAAGAAAGGATGGCTTTTCTTGGCGAAGATAATAAGAATTTCGTGTTTACGAGACGCTTGCCAAAGTTGTTTACTTAACAAATTGGTATACGTAGTACGTCGGATCCAATCAATATAAACACACACATAACCACAATATAGGTACACTCGCGTACATTTTGTGTAATTGTACCCATTGTCGTAAAGCATGAAACCGTAAGCGGTTATTATATAGCTGTATGCGAGGCTATATAAGTATGTTCAAGTTGTGTGTCGTATATGAACGTCGATACCTATATATAAAGACTTGGAGACTTCCTATCAACAGTATCGATCCAATAATTTGTTTGTTATTCTATTTGCCTGACCAAATATTTTGTATGTCACATTAATAAAAAGGAAGGTACCGTCTATTGGCCACAGGTCTGGTCTATTAAGTAGGATTGTAAACATCTGGACTAAAAAATTCAATACAAAATCGTCTGCCCAGGGTCATTATCGGCATAATCGGCAATCGGCTTCATAATCGGCAGTAAATCTAAGTGCCAAGTTATGCTGCTGTAGAAAAGAGATAAGTAGTCTTGAGGTACTATCCAATTTGCCTAGACTGCAGCAACCAGAACAGCAAATAGAAAACTCCACTTTATATATGAAACAACTACAATTTTATTATGTTTTTGTCCCTGTGGTAAAATAAGTAATCCGGCTTATTAATGAGATCTTGCTGACAGATGAACCTCTGTCGACAATCTGATACTAAACGTTTGCTTTCAGTCAAAGCTCAGCATTTCCACGCCATAAATATTAAAGTAGGATTCAAAACTGGGATCCAACGAAAATAAATTAAATGAAACAAATGCTTGGATTTGGAAATAAGAAGCGTAGTAGGTTTTTCCCAGCCATTGTTAAAGTTGCCGTGGAGGAAAGTCTAATTAGATTTATCATAAACTAGATTTTGGACGCGGCTTCGCTTGCGTAAAAGTAGGATAAGTTAGGTTATGTTAGTAACAGTACTTCTTCGGGCACGCCACGATCGTGGCAGTAAGTCCCGTGTTTGAGGAGTGGCTGGAGAGGTGGCATGGCGCCCTCACCTTCCGACTGACACAGGTAATGACTGGCCACGGTTGTTTTGGCCAGTTCCTGTGCCGTATACGCCGGCAAGAGACGCCCAGTTGTCACCACTGCGGCCACTGCCGCGTCGTTGTTGAGGACACGGCGCTGCACACTTTGGCGGATTGCCCCGTTTGGGCATCGCAGCGCCGTGAGTTGATCGCGGTATTCGGATTGGTTGCCCTCTCGCACCCGGCCGTAGTTCAGTCTATGGTCCCGAGTGAGAGGTCGTGGAACGCCGTCGCCTCCTTCTGTGAGGAAGTGATTTCGACCAAGGAGGCGGCGGAGCGGGAGAGGGCCCGCTTAAACCCTCTCCCTAACCACAAAGCCGGGCGCCGGAAGGCGCGAGAAGACCTTTAGCCACCCTGAGGTTTGACCTGGGGGTGGTGGGCTTCGTGGGCCTGCCCACCACCCGTTCAGCACCAAGTCCGAGAGGCGGCATGCGTGTTTCCACGTGCGCCTCAGTGTCGAGTCCGTCTCTCCTCTAGGGAGGGAGACAGTAGAGTTTTATTCAGAAGTGAACATAGGGTAGGTCTTATCGTGTAGTGGCCTGCCGTTTCATATGGCGGGCCGAAACCTCGGCGGGATCGCGACCGCATGTGCAAGTAATAAGAAGTGAACATAGGGTAGGTCTTATCGTGTAGTGGCCTGCCGTTTCATATGGCGGGCCGAAACCTCGGCGGGATGGCGACCGCATGTGCAAGTAATAAGAAGTGAACATAGGGTAGGTCTTATCGTGTAGTGGCCTGCCGTTTCATATGGCGGGCCGAAACCTCGGCGGGATCGCGACCGCATGTGCAAGTAATTCGCGCGGCCCCGTCGATAGTGGTTTTGTCGAGGAACACCGTGGTAGGTTTAGTCGGTATTCCGGGAGGTCCATTATCTTTTTAACATCTTTCTGTTACCCCGGCGAGTCCGACATAACCCCTCCGCCCGCCCCCACGGAGGGGTATGCGTCAAAGCATTCCTCCAAGTAAAAAAAACACTGTACTTCTTTTTTTAAGCCTATGTTATTTGATGATATTAAGCTTTCTAATATTGAATGAATGTAGTTTTTGAGTTATTCCTTACAAATAAATAAAATATCTAATCTTTATAATGTTAGTATAGAAAAGAAGCGAGCAATGATCAAGTTATTAATTCAATATTCGATTGAAATATTTGCCACGCCTGGCCACGCCCATTTGTATTGTTTGTTTCAAGCTACTTCAGTAACATTTTATTAATGGGATGCCAGCTAGTATACACTGATAACATTTCACTTGTAATTACTGTAGTCATCATCATTATCAATTTGAGCCCACATATCCAACAAGCATTTGAATATGATATATCTTTAAGATACTCATATTACATAATAATTATAGATTAGGTATACATAATAAGCTCGCTCAGTTATGAAACAATATCATCAGATAAACAGTTGACGCGTGAATTCTCAACAAACACGTAAAATTTTCCTCTTTGTAATATTAGCATGATATGGCAAACAACAAAATTATGTACATAGTAGATTTTATTTATGTAGGTATCATGTCGGTGAGTCAGATGTTAAGTAATCTTCTTATCTCATAAACATGATAATATTTATGTACCTACGTACACAAACAAAAACATCGAAGTATTATCTCGCTTTGAAAACATCGTAAATACCTGCGAAACATTTTTAAATAAAGCCTAAATTTTTTAAAAGTTAGAGGCATTCATTCATCCTAAATTCATATTTCACGTCTCTAAAACCGAAAACAGACACAAATAAAAACATTTCCAACGTTCACGTCGCTTCTGAACCTCATTGAATTTTTTTTAATTTCCTTCTCAAAGAGTACGTAAGAAATAAAACTGTTTTATTCTAAAAGAACATAAAGGATCACATCCGCGGGTAAGTGTTTTCCACCATCCAGACGCACTCGGTAGAAAATTGATATAAACTTGTTGTGGGGTGCACGTTTGCTCAGGTGACGACGGTGACTTATTTGTTTTCGGCTAGACAAAGCAAATTCATCCCAAAATATTACACATCAAAGTTCATAATGCATTGTACTGATATATAATAGAAGCCAGAAAAATGCACCCTGCACACGGTACGCATAAGTCTTGGGTATACTCGTAAATGTTGTTCGCGAGAAAACAACTACAGTGAAATAGGCTGCGATGGAGGTGGCACGTTAGAGTGTTAAATATTTGAGTATGTTATGTTTTAGGGATATTTATGCACGGAGATGTTACTGCAAACAATACCCTCTTGTATTATAAAAAGGATTTACACAGCTGCAGCTGACCAAAAATAGGCACGAATGTCCAAATGAAATAGCATTCAAGCATGTTTTATTACACGATTTTCAAGCGCGCAGTGTTTAAGTTTCAATTGCACCGAGGTGTGTAAGAGAATGTAAAAAAGGTGGCTTTTGGCTTAAATTTAGTATTATTACTTTAGTATAAATTTTGTCTTACTTAAATGTTATATAAGATAGTGATATATGTATATATATATCATTATGTGTAGCTTGATATAGAATTGACTGATGGATCGAAACAGTGTATAATCGTTCTTGCTAGAAAGATAAACAAATATCACAGACGCCCAATGGTCCGATAATATCATCAAATTTTCAATACGGTACTGGGAGAGACGAACACAAGACTGGCAAGTATAGCGTAATTAATGGAGGCCTACTTACAACAGAGGGTACAGATGGGCTGATTAGATAATTAATATAATTTTATCATATTGCCGTACATGTGTTTTGTGTAAATTTGTTTACTATATTAGTAACAAAGTAGCATGTTGTGCTAGTTTTGGTAATGTATATTGTGGATTTTTAATACAAAAAAGATGTCGAATAAGTGTACAGGCCGTCTGGTCGTAAGCGATAACCGTAATCTATGCTTGTTTGCATTTACTAATCAAGCGGCAGTATTCAAATTTATAAAGCATTATTAATTTGAATACTTGTCGTGACTTCGTATTCCATCTACCACAGTGAACCCGCTCCTAACTAGCGATGCAACGATATATCGAATATTCGATAATATCGACCCTAAAAATATCGATATCTAACCATCATCGATACGATATTATCATATCGACAAGAAATTAAATATCGATATCGAAATATTTAAAATAATATTTGGTAGCCATTGCTTATTTAAGATTTTATGATCGATTTTTATCTATGGTGTTCTTTGTATTTGTTCCTTTGTTCAGAATAGTTCTTTCCCCAGAAAATAGTAGGATTATTAGGTTCAGATCATCGATATTTTCAGATCTTCGATATAAATATCGATATTTATTATTTGCTTCTTATTTACCCACTTCTACTACTAACTTGAAAGTTCTGAATTATCGATAATATCGCATTGAAACTGTCGATATTATCGATCATCGATATTTTCAGGCCTTCGATATAAATATCGATATTTATATCAATATTTTCGTCTCCTTGCAATCCTACTCCTAACACGAGGATTATAACTTAGGTAAAGAGTACTAGTCATTTGCACCTAGCTATAATTACCTACTAGAAATCTTAAAACTATGATCATATAAAGTATAAAAGAAGAGGAATCTGAAACCCTACAAAACTTCTTATCAGGCAAAACGCAGTAACAGTGTTACTATACATATTTACGCTGAATTTCTATAAAAGAGAGGCTCATTGCCGAGCGAGCCCGTTCATCCGTCTCTTCAACATATAATTAGCAGCGACGTATGGTATCTTAAAATACTTTAAAATATGTTCCCCATATATGACCGATTGCTTTTGCACTAGCTGCAATATAATGGCCCTTTCATTTCAGCATATCCTCCCGATAAAATCTCTTAGTCAAGTGCACACATCGATAGTTCTATAGTGTTCTATACAGTGATACAACAATGGCAGCGAATCGATCATGGAACAATGCTAAACGTATTATCTAATCGTTATCGTGTTACCTACATACTAGTACCTATTACTGGTGTCTAGAGAGTTCTGCATGACCAATATTATCTGATCATAGCATTCTCATGCTAATTACGTAAATTATAAACTAGGAAAAGGCAATATTCAAACCTAATTCAAAGATTGACATTATTTATTATTTACATAATAAGTGTTGAAAGCTTTCATTAGTTATCAAAAAATCTAAATTTCTTGTAAATTATACAAACATAAATTGATGATCCGCTGTCTCATATTCTGTTTAAAGTGGTTACGTATTATGTTCCTGTATTAAACATATATACATAAATATACTATAGCAGCGATAGCTCAGTGGGGAGACCAACATACTGCAAGACAGAGGGTTTTGGGTTCGAACCCACGTCGCGCACTTCCGACTTTCGAAAGTTATATGACTTTTAGAAATGATGTGCGTATTGATTGACAATTCTCGCCTGCTCCGTGTCTCGGAGAGCACGTTATGCCACTGGTCCCGGCTTGCATGAACATCTATGGCAGTCGTTACTAGGAGGTCAGTGGCCTATAATATCCCGACACTGTTCTAGCCTTATGGTTGCGGAGGTCAGGTGGCAGCCGCTCCGTGTAAAAACGGATATCCAGTCAAATCCGGTTAGACCAGAAAAGCTGACCGCAAGTGGATTGGGAATAATATAGGCTAGGGAGAAGAAAATTAAACATAAGTACCTATTTTAAAATTATCTTAACAGAATAGAATTTATTTAGAAAATCAACATTTCCAATTTATTTTGTACTCAGTGCTGTGTGACATTTTACTGATCGCTTTATAACCGTATAAAAAGGTTCAGCAGACATCTAAGTGTACATCGAAACACAGACTAAATGAAACAATTATTTATTTATTTATTTTTTATTTATTTATTTTAATACCACATACAGCCATCATTACAGGTAATACTTAACCTAATGCAATGGATGCAGAATTGATAAACATAAAGATAAGAACATAAAGTAAACAAACAACTTTAAACACTCAGGAATATAAAAAAATACTGTGGTTGTTAATGGAGTAAAAGAAAAACATTCTGGACTAGAACAATACATAAAAAAAAATTACACGAAATGAGGCAAATAAAGTAGAAAGAATTATTTTGTTGGCAATTCCCAGGAACTGGTGCAGATGAACAAGCAAGAGATATGGCCCTTTATTATGCAACGCAATTATATGTTCACGAAAGTTTTAGTTCCGTACATTTTGAGGCAGACAAATTTTATATGAAAAATTCATATAGCCCAGTTTCTACTTTGAAACATACGGTAAGTCCATCCAAAAACTTTCAAAGATTTCAGAACATTACAAAGTTAAAAGTTTTATGCGTTTGTTGTTTACGACTCTTGTAATCCCATGCAGCTCTTTCAAGATGTAACTAAACTAAAATTGGCGCCGCGCTAGTGAATGTAACTTCTGTGCATAAGGTCTCGAGTTCAACACCCTGGTCAGGCAAAGCGATACAGCATTTATGTGTTGAAAAAGTCTTAGTAACAGCACGGAGTCTGAAAATGTGCCTTATGGATATCAATAGACTCAGCCCTACTATGTAATGACTGAAATCATAGCTGGTGCGTACGCCTGCAGAGACATAAGCGTGAAACTATTAAAATGTATAAGTTAGCTCGGAGAGTTGGTCAATACATAATTATTAAGATCAATAGAGATATTTTGAGGACAGTTTAAGATTAAATAAACTATTTCCTTTTTGATTCTTCTGACATAACACAATAACTTAATTTTTATTTTATCAATGTCATTATTAACTATATCATCACACATAATTCACCTAGAGACCGGTGTTTAGAACATCTATAACAAAACGAAAAGCTAGAGTTGACGTTGACAAATCGATTAAAATCTATTACCGTAAGCATTCAAGTCTCTCACCACAACAATTTGTCCTGATAAATTGAATGCAGAGATCAAAATTCTGTTCGCAAGACGAAACACGTCGAAGTAACGAAGATAAATCAAAGCATCTGACCTGACGGTGCGTTTCCACTCTACGATGGACATGGACACCCTAACACAAGACAGAAAGCCATTAAGTCAAGATAGTAGTATTTATCTTGTCCCCCATCTACCTTGAAGGTTGGACACTTCGTTTAAGACAGTGTAAATACATTTGGTTTTACTGGTATAAATTCACAGCCAATGTTTTAATGGAAATTGTAAGTTGGTTGAGACTTGTAGAGTTTTGTTTACTTTAAAGTAAGACAAATATTATTCTGAATACTTGAGAAACTCAGAATAATATTAGTTAGACATTTTGAGCAGGATAAACAGTATTTATCGAGCAAAATAAAAATGTCGACTTATGTAGATCGTTTAAGCTTGAAGAAACTGCTAGTGCGAAATTAATGTATCTATACTAAAGAAAATTGCATTTTCTTTCATTCTGCACTTTATCCATAAATGCCTTTTTCAAGGGAGACCTAGAACTAAGTATATCTATGTCTAGAGCTGAAATTAGTTTTCCAGCACAATTAATATAATCAACTAGTATCAAACACTGTCACATGGAATATGCTACATTGACAAATCTCGCCTAAAATTTTGAGTCAGCGTATGAATATATTAGTTTACCTTTATTATAGTTCGTACCGCCAACCATTTTGTACTCCAGACTGTATGCAAGAGTGTGCAAATTTGACTGATGCTGTACAAGTAGAATGGCATTAATCAAATTTGCACTAAGCTCAACTTGCAAAATCTTGCCGTGTAACGTCGGTAAACACATTTTGCTTTATTCATTTCGTCCACATAGCTCAACGAATCTCATTAACATGCAAATTATTCCAACTCTTTGCACGCAATGTAAAAACCTTACTGTTTTAAACTTCAAGAAAGTCGTGCAAAACTTTTGTTTTATTAATTTGAATTTCACTGTGATTATATTTTTAAGGTTCTTGACAGGAAACGTAATTATAGGTACAAGTTTAAGTTGTAGAACACGCTCTAAAAGCATAGATAATATGCTATTTTTGACATATCGTCTCGTAGTGATATAAAAATTATTTTTATGTATTTTTTTTAGTATGCTGTTCTGATGAGGCTTGATTGAACTTATTAAAAGTTTAGTCGCTGCAAGCGATCTACAATTTCGTTGCTTATTAAAAGATCAAGTTTTCGATAAGCAACGAAATCGCCGGTCATCGATGTAATTTTGCTGCGCTGTACTATTTTCAATCAGTCTTAAAAAAGTTTTGTAAACGAGGTTAGGATACAAAATAAATTATTGGAATTGTTTCTAAATAAAAACTACTTTAATTCAGAAATAATTAATTACCTTACAATTTATAATATTTTTGGACGCGAATAGGTAATTAAAAAATGTGAACTTCTGAAAAACCTTTGGGTTTCCTTCCAACGTATATTTTAATTCAAAAGTAGAACTGATAACCAGTTTCCGTAAGATGTAGTTTTAGTTTTCCGATAAATGAATGAATAAGATATTAAGGCATGTTATTTTATACACAAATACGATTACCATCATTCTTTAAATCTATCTAATATCAAAACCAATAAGGTCTAATTTTGATATGATGTTTTCAAGTACTCAAAGGATTAAGGCTTGATACTAACGCGTACTGATAGCATATAAAAAATGACGGCTTTATCGTCTTACACCGTTCAACTGAAGAGTACTTATGGGTGTACTGCAAAACATCATTTATTTTGAGGCGTGCGTGCTTCAGTTGCGTGCCGTGGTTCACGAGCCCCTAATACATGTAAATAGCTCTGGCTATTTATTGACGTATAAGTAATTTTTATGTTCTAACAAATGGCGAAATAGCTAAAAAGCATATACTTGTGTGAATTCTCTTTTTTTTTCTACATTTCGCGCCTTGCCTGTGTGGGTATAATGTCGCCATTTGTGCTAATAATTGTGACGCCTCTATTACTAGTCGCATTTTGACAGCTTGGTGCTTTAATTAATTATATAATTTTGTTATACTACGTACTTCACGTCTTTTTGTAAGTAGTTACATATCCGCGGTAGTAAGAAAATAGTTGCTGCGTTGCTATCAATACAGGGAGCAAGAGATTGGTGAAACGTGCTTAAAAGGTAGCCTCGCCTTAAGAAACTACTTAAGCAAGCCCTTAATTTATGGTAATTTCAGAAATTGTCTATGATTATTAGATTTCATAATGATCGCATGAAAAAAAGAAATTATATTTTAGGGAGTAAACAATTATATTGAGTAGGGGGTACACTTATATTGATTTAGTTTTGTTATGTATTTTTATGGCTTTGAACATAAGATACAGCTATTTAAATTTGATTCTATGGGAAAAGCTAGACTGATATCTATGAAGATTGCAAGTGATTAACAGAACACAACAGAGAGTATTTCCTGCGACTTCATTTGCATTTCTTTAAAGTAGCCCATAGTTATTAGCTTCACTGGGGCCCAACCTATGGGATCCTATCATAGCATTGCACCAATTATATGGCGCGAGTAATATCTGCATCGTGATTGACGTAGCTACACGATCGAAAATATCGACAACAATAATTACTTCAATCATCATCAAGAACAAATATCTCACTTAAAAAAAGTATCTCAAGGTAACCCATTACAGAAAAGTTGCTGCAATAAAGCGCTTTTTCCTTATCGCCTACTATTTTGAACGCTCGTAGAGCGAACAGCAAAATATGACTCATTATTAAAATATAAACTCAAACATAGATTGCCGTAGGTCAAATCCGATTCTATATATAGTAAATACGTCTACTGAATTTGTAATAGTTACGAATCTCATTTTTGAAACATGACTCATAGGTCAAGGTTCGAAACCACCACTAAAAAGCAATAATAACTGTAAAATGTATACACGTTCTAATATTAGTCAGACGCAATTACCCCACCTAGGTGTTTATACGTGAAACAGAAATGCCCCAATTTCTGTACAACATGACTCACTGCGGCCTTCGCAAGTTATAAATGATGGCTTTGTTTTACATTATATCGATCGTTCCAGGAAAGCCTCTATTAATATATGCTGAAGGTATTTTTATTCCGCTGATTGTTCCTTTTCGAGATGACGTAATTTCGCTGGAGGTTGTGGGAATTACATTCGTAGTTTTATTTAATTATTGTGCCAAATGTTAGTGAGAAACGAAGCGTAATATACTCAATAATTATCCTTGTTAGACGTCCTCGTTGATCCAGTGACGTAAGCGGCAGCGTTTGCACATTCTTATGTGATAATGTGCTATTGGGTTTTTCTTACAGGCAATTCGTAGTTGTAACACTGAATGTAGATCTGTGCCGATATTGCCTATGTCAGATAATGGGCTTATTTGTCACAACGTGGGACTATTAACTGTCAGAATGTGACAAAACAGCAACTTTGTCTACGAAGATAAAGTCATACACAACCAACTACGGCTTCTGGGCAAACGTGGTGATGTGCTTCATGCTTTTTATCTGACATATTATCGGACACCGTACTGCTCATTTCGTAGGTGGAAAACCTAACAATCTTATGCTTCAAGATCAACAAGTCTATAGAAATAGCTGATAGCTGTATCTACTAGTAGAACAAGAGCGGCAGATAATATTTCATATATTAATAAATTAATAATAGAGTAGCTTTAGGTTTCCTGCAATCTTACTAATAGATTCTTGTGTAAACTGCGTACATTTTTTATACAAAACTAAACAGTAACTAATAAATATTTATTTGCTACACATTTTAGTAGCTAATAAATGTTACAGAGACAGTAGAAAATAATAATACGATCCCCCGAGGCCAATCCTTCGTCTGATAATTAATCCGCTCTTTTAGAAAACCTTGGTTATCGAATTTCAGTACATTGTTATAGGAATGTTGTTAAAGTTCTTGACATCAATATCGCATTATTATAAAATGTTTATGTTTTATAACAGTGGCCGTGTTACCCAATTAGCATACCAGATGTGTGAAAGTTTATTAGCAAGGCCACAGAACACGCTAGCTTCTGACTAAATACGCCCTGCTTGTCATATGCTAAACATGCAAGCGAGTTGGAGACAACTACACTGGTGATACAGATATGACACTTTAGTCGGCGAACGGACCGGACGGTCTGTGGGACGGTGCTGCCTGCGCATGGCGCCTTATGACACTCAGCTCGAATACCTTTACTTTCATCTCTATTAGTAAGGCCATAAAGCTTAGAATATAGAAGCTTCGTGCTCGTTGTTCTCATTCTCTATTAATATGGCTATTTAATTATTTTGTCCTACAATTTTCTCATTTAGACTATAATAGATAGAAATGTTATGTAGTATCATTGATCTCGTGGCGTAAGTTTATGCTTGCGGCCGTTAGTTAGGTATCGAGCTCGATTCCTGTGATAGAAATATGCTGTCGGAGTTTCCGTTAAGAAATTTTCATTAGCACAGTGAGTGTCTAGCAATATTTATTTATTTATTTATTTATTTGAAAAAAAAAAAAAAAAAAACACCTTAAACTATCTTTACAGGACTTATCCTAATACGACAGCTAAGAACTAAACACTATTTAAAAACTACATTATTTACAATCACGGTATTACATCTAAGTATACAAATAAAGTAAAAATTAATATTATATATTATTCTGTTTGTAACATAGAATAAATAGTAATTCCTTTGCAAATTCACCAAAACAACATGTAAACACATCAATGTTAACATGTAGATCATTGATGGTACGGATAGCTCTGGTAAGGGGTGCTTTGGCGAGTAAGTTGGTTCTCGCTGTAGGTACTAATAGCAGAGGCGGGCTTCGTCGCCGCCACACGTAACGGTCCGGTACACACAGGCTCAAGCTCTGCAGTACTGCCGGGTGACTCTCCAATCCGCGAAGCACCTTCACCAAGTAGGCAACCAGTGCAAACTCTCGTCGGACACGCAGTTGATTGTAACCAACCATGCCCAGGACAAACAGGGTGGGATACATCAGTGGGTAAAACGGATATACCCCATATAGTTTTTTATACAGGTGGCGTGTAAACTTATTTTGAACGCGCTCCAACATATACTTAGAATATGTACGAATACTGTTATCAATACTGTGGCAACGGTCCTCATTACGTTAGACTTAAAACGTTGATTCCAAAATGAGATTGTAGTATCACAATATAGGCAGAGCTGTATTCCTTTGCCTACCCTTTCAAGGATATACAAGTTGGGGTATTTATTATTTTGCTTCTTTCTTCGATGACGTTCAACCACCGTGAAATAGTTGAACAGACTAGTGCATGTACATATTTTAGTCGTAAATACTCACAGGTAACAAAATTACATAATGTTTATTGACATTACTTAATTGTAATGCCCTTGACCCTTCCGAGAATCGTGTGCGTGATAGTTGTTTATAATATTGATTGATACAACCATGACTCATTGACAAACCGGTCGATATTCCAAGAGTGATTTCTAATTTGCATCGACTAGTAATGGCAATGTTAGTGGAAGGGCCCCTTTTCTAACTACTCCGAGTCAAAGTCAACAGTTCTATAAACATGTAACTTACGTCATTACTTCTTAGAAAAGTTTTCTGAGAAGCCCTTTATTGTACGAAGACGTTAGATTTAATGTTAACGAGAAATAATAAATAGTGCACACTCACGGTATTCTTGTTAGACAATGATGTGTTCTGTACCTGGAACAAAAATTATAAATTAATATATAAATATAATCATATTATTAATATATCTAATACTAGTTACTGCCCACGGCTTCGGCTGCATAACTGTTATGGAAATAATTAAAAGCTGCTTATTTAGAACGTGTCACGACTATCCGAGTTCCAGTATACATTCGGAGCCGTGCAATGGTTTATGCGTGAATGTGTAACAAACATCCGAACAGCTTCACAAACTTTCAAACCTATAATATTAATAAGATACTATAATATAATTAAACATATATTTCTTAGAGATCTGAAAGAAAATTTGTAGAATATTTCTGAATTTTTATCTTGCTACAAAAAGATTTTTGTAAATAATTAATAATTTAGGGACTACTTGATAAAATCAATTTTTTCTATTAAGAATTTCATTTCTAAGCCTTAATGTGTTTATATTAAAATATAGTCTCACATATTTTACCATGGCGTTGCATCATAATTAAGTATAGGTATCATTAACTTCCCCTTTAAAATTTCCCACGAGCAGTTATGAATCAAATAATTATACATAACCAGAATCATTGCAGAAAAATCTGTGCCTATCCGTCACAATGCGTCACATTACAATTCCTGGTACATGGTACTTCGAAATGATCACAAAGCACGTGACCATAGTTTTATAACTTAGTATGATTAATGTTTATAATATTTTTATTTAACTTTGTCATGTCCGTCCGCTTTCGCAAATATGGTGGACATGCCACAGAGATACACATTTTATTATTAGTCATACAATTTAGGGACTGTAATACAAACTAAAATTACAAATATAATGTGCATAATTAGGTACATGTCAGTTACATAACATTATGCGAATTTAACAGGAAAATACTGTACAACACTAATTTATTGAATTGCCAACTAAATGTGCTTTTAAACATTGTTCCATTTAAATTTCGAACAATGGGCTTGTGAAATATGTTTTGATTCTGTAATTAACAACAAAATTATTAATTTTGTTTATGGATTGCGTTCTTTTTTCAAATCTACTAGTAACAACAAAGGATGCCATTAGCGCAATGAAACAAATAAAAACACGGCGTGTTATTCTTTTAACATTTTATCTTATTACCATACAGTGCATGCGTTCCCTTGTGTTTCTGCATGCGATATTTTTGGTAAAAATGTCCATTCATCATGCGTAGCGCGGGCTGATCTCTTGTGCGGATCAAGTAGATTTATGACACGCTATGACGTGCTTGATCGGAGCAACAGGGACTGTTTACATTCCTT
Source organism: Catocala fraxini (assembly GCA_930367265.1). Taxonomy (NCBI): domain Eukaryota; kingdom Metazoa; phylum Arthropoda; class Insecta; order Lepidoptera; family Erebidae; genus Catocala; species Catocala fraxini. Next base: position 10,041,203 of record OV884038.1, read on the forward strand.
TTTCGAATGAAGATGTTTGTTATGTTCTGTAATGGAAGTGCAAGGATTTTGTTTTTTCGTGTATTATGTCTATGGGCCGATTTTTTATCGTCTCATAACTTTTATCTGAGGAATCAATATAAAAGCCGTCAAAATGTCAAACATATGTCCCAGATAAAAGTTGTTTGATTATTAATTTAATTTAAATTTTAAACTATGTATGTAATATAAGTATTGTTGTGTAATTACTGGTGATCCAAAAAAAAAAAAAAAAAATCGACCATAAATCTAATAGGCAATAATTACTTTTATTACTTTTCAATACTGTTCGTCTATTTAACACAAAGGATTTCTATATCAATTGATGGTGAAAAGCGTTTGTGATTACAGAGAACACTGTGCAAAGCTTTTTAATTTAGCAGAGAGATACCGATGGTTATAGTCGAAAAGTATAAAAAGCTAAATGAAAATTCTAAGAGCTGAAAACATTTTACGACCATCGTTGAGGATATCATATAAAAACTTCTGGACAGACGAATCCTTGAATATTTATGACTTCTACATTTGAAACACTTTAATTTACTGCCATCAACATTATTATCATATTTCCAGAGAAATGATTAAAAATGGTTCTATTTTTTTTTAAAGTAGGTATCTCTCCAAATATTTCGGCCAGCATTAATGATATTGGCTGATAGCATGATACTAAACAGCGATAGCTCAGTAGAGAGACCAAGAGACTGCAATGCAGAGGGTCTCCGGTTCGAACCCACCACGTCACGCACCTCTGACTTTCGGAAGTTATATGACTTTCCGAAATTATGTACGTATTGATTGACAATTTTCGCCTGCTCCGTGCCCCGGAGAGCACGTTAAGCCGTCGGTCCTGGCTCGTCGCTATTGGGAAGTCAGTGCCTTATAATATCCTGACACTGGTCTAGCCTTAGGGTATCGTTAGCCTTCGAGTTGCGGAGGTCAGGTGGCAGCCGCTCTGTGTAAAAACTGATATCCAGTCTAATCCGGTTAGACTAGAAAAGCCGACCCCAAGTGACTTGGGAATAATAAAGGCTAGGGAGAAGAAGATTCATGATATTGGCATTACAAATTATAATAAGATACACATATAATCATATTGCGATATTGACTACTGATCACAAAATAAATTACACAAATTATCTTCATTATTATTATAAAAACACCTCTTGAGATTATAGAGAAGTGTAACTTCTATTTCTAATGTGGATTGGTATAGATGTGGATAGTAATAGCGATAGTGGAAATATATAGGCATGTTTGTTACATTGTACATCTAAAAAACTGAACTAAATTTGACAAAAGTTTGAGTAGATACTGTAATCCCGAGGAAAGCGACGGGCTGACAACGCGTTAAAATTCTTAAGCTTAATACTATAATATTTTTAACAGATATAAAAAATGAGTATGTTATTTATGGTCTATGTAAAAAGGTACCTCGCAATGATTAATGCAAACAGGCCGGTCACTCGTCTGACCGCGGTATTATTAATCACTCATTGCTGATTAATTGGTACTACCATCTAACCATTACTCTATGTATGACATTTGCATGTTCATAAATAGTTGTTAATGTAATATTGTCTTCTGTTTAGACGAATAATATTCATTGAAGTTAAACTACTATATACGGGTTTTATCGCGTTGTTTATTTGACACTTTATTACAATACGTTTAAAATTAAATTCAATCTAAATAGTTTTAATAATAATTTAATTAGCTTAAACATTTGTAAAGTTTAATAGTAGTAGTAGAGTAACAGTTTTCAAAATTATGTAATAAAGTGTCAAATAAACAACGCGATAAAATCCGTACATAGTAGTTTAATTTCAATAGTTGTTAATGTGTAAGTCAATATGATTTTAAATCATCTATTATAATATTATTGAAGGGAGTCAGGGCTTTTATATGTGTGACTTTTCCTAGTATGTATAGTCATATGTAAAAGGCTATAATAGACTATAGGATAGGCAATGAATACTATTTCTATATTCTATCTGTGAGTCATGACTATTAAATAGAAGGCACTTTCCTTTCGATTTGATTACATTTTGAAGTATGCTCAGAAAGGCTAGGATAATATTTATTTAGTGTTGTATAGGAATTCAAAATTATAAATATTTCATTTGATAGGAGTTTTTACTTTATTTAAGGAAAGAAAAAAGGCTCAACTTTCAAAAACTGAACGATCCATTGCTAATAAATTTGTAATTAATTTCAAATATCGTATTGGAAGCGGTCCATCAGTTTAGGAGCTAATAAACCATATACAAGCAGACATCAAACATACCTGCTACAACTCTACACCTTTTGATTTTTGTCGGCAATTAAACGTAGATTTAGTATCAATCAATCATTGAACTATTTCGTCATATTATATTATTTAGGTGAAAGTTTGTATGTTTATCATTTTAAAATGTAATAAGTAAGAATAAAATCTAAAAGAAGTGCCGACTTAGATAGTTTATGGTTTGAGCCTATTTTTCAAGAAAGAAGTCAGATACTATGGGTAACTACTAGCTGCAACCTGGCAAGTATCTTTGCTTTATTCACCTTTATGATATTATCTATTAATAGAATACGGTTATAATAGTAATAAAACAATACGATGATAGTCTATGTTGCAATTTTTCACACGACACTAGCTCGGATATGCATCTATTACACTATTATTTATAGACAACTACACATTATATCATTTTGAACGTGTTTTCACTGAGAAAACTTGTGTTAAATACAAAATGTTCAGTCGTCAATGTCAAACCTACTAACAGGTTTGAAAATTTGGCATATGCCAATTACAGCGTCAATTACAATGAATAGGCAACCTTAGTAATTACACATACACATTGATTCACACATAAACAGGCGTGAATTAATCTAGAAGCAATACCCCTCAGGCAACGCTGATGCAGGCAGAAACTATGATATCCAGTTGTTATGATTCTGACATACCTACCTGATTTGCTTACGAAGTACTAGATAAATATACCTAAATGTTTGAAGAAATCTTATGATATGACTTGGTGACTTAGGTGATCATCTCGCCACTGATAATGAGCCGAATATTGTGGGTTCGTAATAAATATTAGTGTGATCCACAAAAAGTTGTTCCGAGTTAGGCTGTTCTTTTTGTTCGTTGTATCATCATCATCATCATCATCAGGCTATTAGAGTCCACTGCTGGACATAGCTCTCCCCTAATGAGCGCCATAGTGCCCTGTCTTCGGCTTGCCGCATCCAGCATCTGCCTGCAGTCTTTCGCACATCGTCATCCCACCTGGTCGGAGGGCGTCACACTAACTACACTACGTTTGCCGAGTCGCGGTTTCCACTCAAGAACGTTTACCCCAGCGGTTGTCGGTTCTTCGCGCGATATAGCCAGCCCACTGCCACTTCAGCTTGCTAATTCTCTGAGCTATGTCGATGACTTTGGTTCTCTGTCGGATGTATTCGTTACGAATCCTATCCTTCAGAGAAACTCCGAGCATAGCTCTCTCCATAGCTCGCTGAGCGACTTTGAACTGGTGGACCAACCCTACCGTGAGTGTCTATGTCTCGGCTCCGTAGGTCATGACGGATAGCACGCACTGATTGAAAACTTTCGTTTTCAAGCATTGCGGTATGGATGACGAGAAGACTCGGCGTAGTTTCCCAAACGCTGCCCAGCCCAGCTGGATCCTCCTTATCCTCTATCTTTTTGTTCGTTGTGTGGATATATGTAATAGGTATTACATAATTATACTGCCTCTATGGCGCAGCGGTAGTGAGTGCGACTGCTGTACATGAAGTCTCGGGTTCGAATCCCGGGTCGGGCCAACAAAAAGTTATTGGGTTTTCTAATAAGAAATCTCAATACGAGCCCGGAGTTAGGAAGTTGGCGGTGTTAGACACCCCCGTGCCTCGGCAAGAACGTAAAGCCGTTGTTCCCGTGCCTGATGTCTCTCCGGTCGTGTTGGATTATTCGTCCCATCGGATCATGAGAGTGAGGGAACAGAGAGTGCACTTGTGTTTGCGCACACACTTGTGTACTATAATATCTCCTGCTCAGATGGCCAGTCTTCGTTAAGATTGGCCGCTGTGACCGAAATTGGCTCAGGAGGACATTATTATTATTACAAATATCCATCCAGACACAGGTGTGTGTAAAACATAAATTATTGCAAATACGAGACGATTTTTAAGATACATAGTCTTACGCCTGTATTCCCGAAGAGTGAGGTATTTTTTTTTTAGACAAAACGCATCTCCCGCACTAAAAATAATTCCTGTGTCGCGGGGGACATTACAAACATTCAAACAACGGACACAAAGAACATCCATACTCGGAACAACTATTTGTGGATCCCACAAAGTTTTGTCCCGTGTGGGATTCGAACCAGCACTCGGCGCAGTGGCAGTTTCGAGGCGACCTCCTAAACCACTACGCCATCCGTGCTGTCAAATATTAAAATACTAGATGTGCTAGCGGTTTCACCCACGTTTGTCGTTACTGCGCCGCCCTTGTGGGTCTTAGCGTGATGTTATATAGCCTATAGCCTTCCTCGTTAGATAGACTATCCAACACTAAAAGAATTTATCAATTCGAACTAGTAGTTTCTGAGATTAGCGCGTTAAACCAAACAAACAAACAAACTCTTCAGCTTTATAATATTAGTATAGACTAGCTGACCCGCGCAACTTCGTCTGCTTCATATAAGAGAATTTCTACCGATTTTGCAACATTTTTCATTGCTGCTTCGCTCCTATTGGTGATAGCGTGATGTTATATAACCTATAGCTTTCAACCTATGGCTATCCAACACTGAAAGAAATTTTCAATTCGAACCAGTAGTTCTTGAGATTAGCGCGTTCAAACAAGCAAACAAACTCTTCAGCTTTATCATTTTTGTTATGTTTTATGTATGTATACGTGTATTGGTAGGTATGTTTGTACATTTACATATGTATATATGAATATATATGTATATAAATGTAATATATGAATGTACAAGTCAGTGGAAGACAACATAGTCAGACCCTCCGATCCCAAGACATTGTCGTAGGGCTGAAAAACAAATACACTCACACACACACACACACACACACATACACGCACACACACACACACACACACACACACGCACACACATCCACACACATACACACACATACACACACACACACACACACACACACACACACACACACATTCACATTACATACATCTGCGCACTTTTACTTTTACATATATATAAAATTGCATGTCTTTTTCGAATGTATTTTTAAAATTTTCATTCACTTACTAATGTTAAAGTCAAAGGAAGAGCTGTACCCCCTAATACAAGCAAATTATAGCTTAAAAGGGGGTCCAAGACGATTTAATGTAAAACCCTGTATGTGAAGAAATAAACATTTTTATTATTTATTATTTAATATTAGTATTTTTTCAATTCCAACCAGTAGTTTTTGAGATTAGCGCGTTCAAACAAACAAACAAACTCTTCAGCTTTATAATATTAGTATAGATTACACTCCGTGCTTCGGAGGGCACGTAAAAAGTCGGTCCCGGTTGTTGTCAAATTGACAGCAGTCGTTAAGCCATGTCAGAGGCCTACGGGCGGCTTGAACAACTCTTGACAACAGGTTGGCCACTAACCACACGAAAAACAAAACAAATAGATTACACACACATTTTACCAGCTATAAGTCCCACGTATTAGGGTACGAGCTTATTGATTGCAATGCAACTAAAAATTACTTTTAAAAAATCTTCCGTACAGTGAAAATTCTCTTTAAAGGAAACAATCTTTAAAACGATCATCTATAAATACCGGGTCGGAGTCACGAGTTCTTAACTACGACCCTCAAACACGACAATCTTGTACTTACAACTGTGTAAGGCTTCGTACCGTGTTGTACATTGTCTTCACACGTGATGCTAAGAGCCTTGTAAAGTACGCACTTGTACATACATGATGTTTGCGAGGAATTGTTTAAACCTATTCAGTTGTCGAACCTCAATTGGCGAAAATTCGATAATTTATTTGTGGCATAAGAACGCTGACCTGTGCATTTCGAGTTTATATTATGACTTTCACTGCATGTTCTGAAATTGAAAAGTACGTTCTGAATTTGAATTTTTTATGTACGATGGCTTTTTAAAAAGCTGATTTGAAAGATTACTATATTTTAGATATGGCTCTTGTAGTCGATGCGGGTAACATGTGCATATTTAGACTCCTTCGTGGATTTTATACATAGTGTAGGACCATGTAGAACACCAACGTGAGTACACAAATAATCTCTATGATGATATAGCAGCCCTAGCTAGCTGCTTGCGTTATGTAAAAGCACCGTTAATTAGCTATGAGCTATTATCGATAAAAATCATCACGGTAATCGAGTTTTTGAGGAATATTCGAATATATGTCGCCATTTAGGTATTATATAAAATAAAGCATAAAAATGAAATCCAAACGAAATACGTACACGATCCATGAATTCATGTTCCGTATATTCAAAGATTTAGGATTCGAATTATAGTACATGAGACTAAATTATACCAATATTCGGATGCTTGATCAATGATTATACAATTTCCTAATATTTAAGTTTTAATATTTGAAAATTTCTACATTGCAATCTTTAATAAAAGCAATCGTTTTTATTATATGTGACGTACTTCTTTTACTTTGTACATCAATGTTATCCGTCCCCAAAATATCGATCTTTCTCGATCGATTCGACTTACTCGTGGCATATCGTTAGTAGGCAAAGTGCAAAGACTAAATAACTGTATGTATGTATACAGTTGTTTAGTCTTTGCACTATCGCCAGCAAAGTCTACGTCACGCGTCATTGTGGTACGGACATTGGGTTTATCAATATGGAAACGGAAATGCATAATATGATAATAATACTACGTATTCTACGAAACTGTCCTTGAAACAATCTCTGAAACATATAATTAAAAATATAGGCACTAAAACAATTTTTTAAATTCGCTTATCTATTTTTTTGCTAAAGATATTCTGCTTCGGTGGTGTAGCGGTACTGAATGCGACTGCTGTGCACGAAAAATCGGGTTCGATTAGCAGTTTCGGTAAAGTGGTATTCGGTTTTTGCGGTCAAGATAATGTCATTAACAGCAAGGCGTTTGTAACTGTGCCCGAGACACAACGTTAGCACTATGACGTTGGACGTAAAACTATAGCTTGCGAAATGTAGATGTATAATATACCTCTGCCTATCCCCGATCTGTCTGTTTGTTTGTACGCTCACCACGCAACAACTACTGCACAAAATTTAATACGGTTTCCAAAGTTGAATTGCTAGAGTTTAACCTCAAATCTGATACATGTTTGGTTTTAATACGTCTGGTAGTCGTGTATTATGTGTAAGCAGCGATAGCTCAGTGGGGAAACCAACAGACTGCAATGCAGAGGGTCTCGGGTTCGAACCCACGTCGCGCACCTCTGACTTTCGGAAGTTATATGATTTTTCGAAATTATGTGCGTGTTGATTGACAATTATCGCCTGCTCCGTGCCTCGGAGAGCACGTTAAGCCGTCGGTCCCGGCTGCCATGAACATCTATGGCAGTCGTTATTGGGAGAGTGTCGACACAAAAGATCCCACTGGGTCGAAGTATCGCCGGTCTGCACTGACTGGCCCCCCACATAAGATAAGATAAGATTATGTGTGTAGATCAGCTTCTTCTTACATACAAAGAAATAAATATATAGATAGGTATTCCTATACTCCCAAACTCCACGCGTACGATATAGCGAGCAAAAGGTAGGTAGCTCTAAATAAAATAACTGTATTTACTTTAAAAGACAAAGTTTCAAACAAGTCAACGGCTTTATTGTCTAGTGGGCTTACAATTAAAACGTTTATTGCTTAACTGGCGTCAAGCAATTCGTTTACAAAACTTGGTAGAACTTGTAGGTAGTATTCACGATATGCAAATCACGGACGTAAAGTAAGTCGACTGTGTATAACGTTTTTAGGTCATCAAACCCTAGAGATTTGGGTAACTTTATCTTTGCAAGGCTAAAGATACGGCACATTGGTGGCGCACCAGCTAGATTCTCAGATCAGGCAAATGGTTCTGACTAAACTACTTGTTCGAACTAAACCTTCTAACCATTCTATAGATAACTAAAATGGTAGAAAGTAGCTGCAGGGGGTCCACTGGAACCTGCTACATTTTGAAAGTAGTCTATGAGAAAAAATGGTAGGAAGTAGCTGCAGGGGGTCCACTGGAACCTGCTACATTTTGAAAGTAGTCTATGAGAAAAAAAAGTCTGGGAACCTCTGGTCTAGATGAACTTTGTGTCCGTCTATTGTATGTTTGTAAAGACCCTATATGTACTGTATTCATTGATTGTATATTCCGCGATTCAGATCTTAAAACATAATGCCAAAGTAGTATTTTTCTAAATACAGCAAAATATCGATTAAAAATGTATTATGTAATATAGGTATACGCACGAACAATACGCTCCGCAAACAACATTAAGCAAACTTAGGTCATTCGTGGCGTCCACCCTAATCAAGGTTAACCTTTGTATAAAATACAGCAACAATATTTGTATACCTAGGAATATCTGTAAAGGCCACGTATTAAATAAAATTCTGAGTCGTTGGGTTTGAAAGTGTTTGAAATTATCTTATAAAAGTAGAAATAAAGAACAGCCAAGTTCCAAATACCTACGCTTATTTTCTGTAGACTAAATTATATAAAAGAAATCTCCGCAAGCATCAATCCACGTGCCTTCAGTCGTTGGAGAAATTTAATATCGTTTAACAGTACATACATTGAATCTACTTTACCACGAAATGCCCCGTGTTTGTGACAATGTCACAACAGAAACATTTGCGTCGTTGAGCGTACTAAAATTTTTCGTATTAAAATAAATTATAAAATCTCTATCAATTTAAAAATGTAATGTTCTTAACAATTCATTAATTAATTATTCATCTATTAATCTGTTTATTAGGTTTATTAGGTTTATTATCACGGGCAAATCCAATAAAATATTTTATCTTAATATTGAGTAAATTTAGTAAGTTAAGTAGGGCTTTTAACGTAATATATCTATATGGAAGCATGTACATCTAGTTTTAGATACCTTCAAAACTTGGAACGGGTAGGTATTTCAACGTGGCTTTTATAAAATACAACAACGCTCAAGAACAACAATCTCGGGCCCATCACTTGTATATACAAGCAGAAATAACAACAAACTACTACATAATCCTACACCAATTTGCCCGTCTATAAACAGCTATTCCATTCACCCAAACACACTCAACAAACAACCAATTATCCTGCGACTAAACAGGTAAAAAACGCCTCCCCTGACTAAAAATATCACACATTAAACCACCTGTATGTATTTTTCAGTGCCTCGACTAATCCCTAAAACCTTTCTCGTTAATGACCCGAGCAATCTTGGATCAATCCGTATGTACGTAGATAAACACGAGATATGGCGTGTTGGGAAGAAGCCAGCCATCAGTAACAGCCCTAGAGACCGACACGCAACCAATTGCGGGTTGCATTTAGAACTGATTTTCATTAGTTGATTTGAATGTACAGTGGCTAGTGCTATGTTTTTAGTTCTACCTATATTATAAATGTAAGATTTTGTATGTTTGCTATTATTATTTGTATATTATTAAAGCCATGGTCACGGGGAGTCATAGTCTCCCCGTGACCATGGCTGCTGAAATGCAACCGAAACGTCGGGGAAAGTGTAAAAATAAATTAAATCTAAATAGTTTTAATAATAATTTAATTAGCTTAAAAATTAGTAAAGTTTAATAGTAGTAGCAGTGTAACAATTTTCAAAATTTTGTAATAACATGTCAAATAAACAACGCGATAAAACCGTATATAGCAGTTTAATTTCAATAAACATAATTTTCTAAAATATAGTACTTTAAATAAAAACATAATATTAATTTTAATGATGTACAATTCCAATATTCGTAGTCACGTATTGTAAATGAATTCGTGTCAAAATATTTTCTTAAAACCTATCACACTAGAAATATAGTAAAACGCTTAAAACGAAGAAAGTAGCGTAACCCACGTGCATCCCACGGGAGTGCATGACCGAGATAAAAAATTCTATGTACTAATCCAAAATATGAGCTATCTGTTTGCCAAGTGTCATCCAAATGCACACAACAGCTTACACGTAAGAGTATTATGTTTCTATAATACCTATTCTTTTATAAGCCTTCTTTTACTAGTTATCTATTCTATTTATCAATTTCAAAAAGACAACGACCACTAAAGATCAAAATAAATTATTGAAATCGAAATTAAAATCCTGTAACGCGAGGTACATGTGCATGCAAACATACAACAGACACCCAGACTCAAGACAACCATTTGTGGATCATACAAACTTTTGTTCCTAGCAGCGATTGAGCCCACAACACTCGGGTAGTAACAAAATGTCCACTAAAACTACTACGTCATACGTGCAATCGTTTAGCAGTAGTTCAGTAACAAGTGTTATTTATTAGTACTATTAACGTAGTTTAGCTTACTAACAGTACTTTTTCTGGTACCCTATGTATTTTATGTTCCCCTGACAACATGTATGTGAAATTTCTATTTTGATGATCGGTCGAGTAGTTACGGACTGAAAGCGTAATAAACAAACTCACATTTGCATTTATAATATTAGTTAGGAATTGCCTCGTGGCATCACAGTACCTATGTATGTTGAACAAATAGTCATTATGGAAAACCAATGCCAATGATTAATAAAGTAAACACCTTGTGCCTTTCATAAAAACAGCTGTTTATTAAAATATAGTAGATAATTATACTAGGTATGATTAAACAATTGTTGATAGGGTTTAGGGACCTACCTTAATATTGTTGTACTTAGGGCCCGCCATTTGTACAAACAAAACTACTGACGTCTATGATCGAGGAAGGCTTTTATCCAACCTTTATGAATAAAGCACAACATGTGTCATAGAGAAATGAACAAATAAACAGCCATTTGTATTGTTGCTGGCCATTATTTTTTCGTAGCTGGAATAAAATACATACACACTTATTTTCACGCGTGTATTTCCTAATGGGTAGGCAGAGAGTGTTATAGCTACATTTCGCTAATTATAATTATATACTCACGTAATAGTGGTTATCTGCCAACCCTCACTAGGCCAGCGTGGTGGACTATGACATAACCCTTCTCACACAGAGAAGAGGCCCATGCGCAGCAGTGAGATAGTTAAATACAGGGCTATTACTATAATGGCCAGTTGCAATCACTAACCGGTAAACGATTAGCGAGGTTAAGCAACGTTGGGTGCGGTCAGCCTGTAGATGGGTGACCGCTTAGTGTTATTTCATCTAAGCGTCTCCGTGCTTCGGAGGGTACGTAAAGAGTCGATTCCGGTTATTGTCAATTGACAGCAGTCGTTAAGCCATGTCAGAGGCCTACGGGCAGCTTGAACAACTCTTGACAACAGGTTGGCCACTAACCACACTAAAAAGAAAGAAGAAAGACTGTAACGGTGGTTGAGTCTTTTGCCATATACGAAGCAGAGTTCTAGGCTGCTACTGATAAATTCGTGACAGAAAAATACAATAGCACGTCGCTTGGGCCACGTTTTGAACTTAAAATCTTATGCACAGCATTTGTAATCAAAATAAGAATTCCACTTTCAATAGCTGCGCATGCTAACGCTATTGAAACAGCAGTCTAATATTTAAAATTAGAATTTTATGATAACAGCCGAATATAACTACTGTTCTTTATTTAAACAGACTTTATTTTTTAAATGCGTTCCGAAAGCGAATATTGCATACAAATAGCGCATCCGCTAAATGATTACAATTAAAATGGCGGACACGCTGAGAACCCTAGAACGTGGAACATTACCATCAGGAACATTTAAGTACTCGGTGAATTGAAACCGTTTATGGGTGGAAAAATTAAAACGAGATTTGAATTTCGTATTCCAGGAACGCGTGTCTGGGTCGTAAATGCAAATGCGCTTAGGTATCTAGCTGGGTCATAAACTATTCTGAATTGATAATGAATACCTACTAAAGACTAAATATCGCGTTACGTGGTTTAAATGGTAATTATATCATGTGAATTATTAGTTTGTCTAGTCTATGTAAGGCTGTAGATACAACTATAGAAGAAACGATAAAAAAGAAAATGTTGGATAACAAAGACTATGCTCGATTAATCTTAAGGTAGTTAATGATTTTAATGCATACTTCATCAATATATACTAATACCGGAGTAGTAGACAAATATGAATACGGATTACAGTTTGCATGATTCTCTACATAAATATGGCAAAGAGGTCTTTTACTTCGTTCAATCGTAGAAGCCTGTTTATAAACATTCTTCGGATCAGAATTCATCTGACCTCAATCAGAACGTCTCTGGTTCAAAAAATGAACATTGCTTCGAAATTCAAAAACAAGATTATATCCAGACTTAATAAAACCTGGCACATATAAAATGAAAAAAAAACTCACACGTGAATTTCAAACAAAAAAAGGTTAGGTACTAGTTCCACTCGAGTTATTGCGAACGGTTTGAATTAAATTAAGCCCAACGCACACTCCACACCAAAAAAGTAATTTCGATGCGCAAAAGTCAAGAGGTTTTTTTCGCTCCATTACAGCTGGTTCGGATTACAACCGACGACGTGGAAAATCTCTATATCGTTAATTGGAAACTGAGTACTTTTTATTCGTTGACAACAGATAGAAGAAAAAGTTAGAAACGCCTAAGGGCTCATCCACGTGATTGATTTTCGGACGCCCCTGCTTGCCAACATTGTAATGGGCTTTCGGTACAATTATCGGTTTATTGCAATGACCGTATTGATTAATTACTACGTGCTCTTGGCAAGAGATTTATTAGTAACTAACGAATATAACAAAGTCCATTATTGTGTACTGGATTTTTGCTGCTTTTTGTCATTGGTATATTAATTATAAGTGTGAACGCTTGCGTAGACGTAAAATCTTAAGTTTAATACTAAATTTGAGAACAGCATTAGGTTTCTTTAATGGTCTCAATCTATACTGATATTATAAATCTGAAGAGTTTGTTTCTTTGTTTGGTTGAACGCGCTAATCTCAGGAACTACTAGTTCGAATTGAAAAATTATTTCATTGTTAGATAGCCTATTTATCGAGGAAGGCTATAGGCTATATAACATCACGTTACGACCAATAGGAGCAGAGCACAAATGAAAAATGTTGCTAAAACGGGGAAATTTCTCTTATGTAAAGCAGACGAAGTTGCTCGAGTTAGCTATCTAATAATAATAAATTTGTTTGCTGTGAATTTATATCTTTTAAATGTATCTAAAACTTAGAATCTAAAAGCATAGCTAAAGATATTTGTCTCTGCTATAAGTAGAGCATCGGACTTGCGATATAGATACGATATCTATATCTGGGCTATCTAGACTTCAAATCACACCCATTGCACTATCGAATTTAACCTATTACTATTAGTTTTTCTGGAGTGGTTAATAAAAATACTATAAATTTCTAACACGAAATTTTTACAAATATAAAACCTTATTTTTACACTTTTTCTAGGCTGCGGCGTCTACCCGATCTTTGGAAGACATAATTATTTTGTATTATTCACGGCGCGGATGTATAATATTTCCAAAACAATAGGAACAATAACAGGTATTGCTACCTGCAATATTACAAACAAAGAAAATACATTTTTTGTTTTATGAATGCCTTTTATTTGGAACGCCGTACTGGCAATTTAAAAATATACGTATGATATCGGTAGCCTGACGATAAAAAATTCTGGTGCATTTCGTATTTAGAATGTTGTGTTCTTGATATATATTTCTTTAACTCAAAACTTTTTCTTGTGGTATGCTTTCAATTTAGGTCGCCATTTTAAATTATTTTTTGTTGAAATAATATATTTTTGTAGAAATTTATTCACTGCAAAATATAACACACGAGCTTTTGCTCGCGGCTTCGCTCGCGTAAAAGTAGATTAGGTTAGATTATGTAAATAAAAGTAAATGTTTTTTAAATAAAATATACCTACTCGGTGATAATATAGTTTTCTAATTATATAATAATAATATTCTATCACATACACACAACACCATCTAGCCCAACCTAAGCAGAGCTTATACTATGGGTACTAGACAATGGATAAACATATATATATACTTTTTTTTTGTAAATACTTACATATTATATATGGAAACAACCAGACCAAGACAAACATCCATGTTCATGTACACAAATGTTCGACTTGTGCGGGAATCGAACCAGCGACCTCAGGCCTGGCAGTCGGTTACACTAACCACTACGCTATCAAGGCCAAATTTATAATCGTTTGTGTAGTTTTTGAATTAAAAATCCTTACAAGCAAATAAACAAAAAATCAACTCTTTCCTCTGTATAATATTAGTATAGATATGTTAAAAACTTATTCATATAAATAACAAGGTTATTGTCATCACAGTAAACGAAGAAATAAATTTTACGGCTAACTAAAACCACAAAAGAAATCTATCACCAAGCAAACCACTTAATCCCGTACAAAATACGATCGCGTGTTAACCCAGCATTCATAGTAGCAGTATTCTTGCACTTGCACTGTAGGGGCCGGTCAATAACTGCAAGTTAATCGCCATATATTACCTCTATACATCATTAGGTCCACCCTTAAGTAAGTTGTAAGAGGAAATAAATAAAGAAATGTGATGTCGGTTTTGGCGGGATATTGCTTCCAAATATGTCGGCGTTAATCATTTTGGCGGGTAAATTATTGTGTTGTACTTTTTTTAGAGTTCGAAGCAGATCTTTTATTCAGCTTTGTCCGTCCGTCCGTCCGTCCGTCCGTCTGTCTGTCTGTCTGTCTGTCTGTTATACAACTTTCAACTCAAGAACCGTAAGAGCTAGAGACTCGCGGTCAACGCCATTCGACTCAGCATAGTCGATATACCCCGAAATGACTATGACCTTTGACTTCAAGGTCACATGGTGTCACGTGACCTTTGCATATTACTTGAACCATTTTTTCGAACTCTAAGATTTACGGCAATTCATTGCCGATTCTCACTTGTTGTTTAGTTATCGAACCTCAACAGCTTTCAAATTTGTGTACTTTCACGTAATTTTTGTGACTAGTGTAGTAGTTGTAATTTTAAATATGAAATCATTTTAACGATGATTTCATATTTAATATTAAAAGTGTTAAGTACTTATTTAAAATAATAATATATTTATTTTAGTCTTGTTCCAATTTTAAATGTCAAAGTTTATGAGAATATTTGGATGTTTGTAAGTCAATCACGCGTAAACCGTCGACGTTATTTATAAGAAACTTGGCAAACAGATGAAAACGCCTGCTTTATCACGTATGGTACTTTTTATTCATGCCTGTAAAATTCAAGAGCGTTAAAACATTCTTGAGAATAGTTTAAATACTAGCACGAAAAGTCCGCTATATTACATGTAGATTTTTCTAGATGTCCTATATTTTTATATAGCTTTAAGAATAATTCGCACTCTTAATAAAACAGCGACTTAACTCGAAATTTGAAAGTAAGGCAATTTGAACTCTAATTGTAAATGTTAAATTCTAATATTATATTTGTGTTAAATCTTTGCAATAGAGTTCAAATTTGTTTTATCCAAAATACTGAGATAAGTCTCTGTTTTATTAAGGGTGCGATATGTGCATTCTATATATTTGCGCTATATATAACTTATATAACGTAACATGTTGCTGTCTTTTTCTTGACTAATTGCTTTAAGAATATAATATAATACAATCAAAATATAACACCGAGAATAGTTGGGTAGTAAGTTATAAACACACATAACTGTATAGTTATATATAATTGTTATTATAAAATTAATATATCTATTGACGGTATCGTCAATAGATATATTAATTTTATAATAACGATTGCACTATATGTTACTACGTGTATTACATCAACAAACAATATAAGTGCTTTTTCCTTTTTTACAAAAATTACTCCCGCAATAGATGCAATTTCTAAGTCTAAGTTTTAAAGTCCCCCACTTTACAAACACACAAACAATGACACAAACAACACCCAGATTCGAAACAACCATTTGCGGACCACATACATTTTTGTCAGGTATGAGGATCGATCCCACAACATACGACTCACTGCAGCGTCAAGACGATGAAATAAACCACAACGCCATGCGTGCTGTAGCCGTGATAAATAAATTTCGCATTTTAGTCACAAGTGCGTGGCGAGTTCGCAGGTGTCTTATTGCTGCACGGACATCGAACGTACCCTATTTTCAGGGTCTAATGACCCGTTCGACACTCCGCACTGCGGATGTCCTAACAACCCGGCTTCCAAACATAACCATTATTTTAAAATGGCAACGAAGGGATACGCATTACCCATTATACGAAGTTATATAATATCTACAACGAGTAATAAATTGCTAGTTAAAATATTATTGTATGATGGGTATATTTTGATGTATATTTTCTGTATGTAGTCCACATAATAATAATAATAATAATGTCCTCCAGACCGAGTTCCGGTCACGCAACCAATCTTAACGGAGACTGGACATCTGCGCAGAAGATATAAAATATAAGAGATATAGCTGACTAGCTTAGTCACATGCCAATGCGATAATACAGAACCTACATTATCCAATAATAACGCATCAAATTTTATGATTGATAACTGTTCAAGAACAAATCAATTTTTTCGAGTATAACTCAAGCCAGACAAATACCCAGCGCCAAACCATAAAACACATCGAAATCACAAACGGAGCAGAATTCAAGATATTATTTCAGAACTTTCAGAGCATTTGCAATAAACAACACTTACTAGAGGCATTTATTGACCAAGAACCTACATACAAAGCAATATGCGTATCAGAATCTTGGCTATCCCAAGAAAAATTAGACATGATACATGTTGATGGCTATAAGGTTGCAACATCTTTCTGCCGATGCTCACGAACCGGCGGCGGCGTGTGTATTCTACTACAAGAGCATATAGAATACATAGAAAGAAGCGATATCACAAACATGTCTATAGAATACATTATTGAACTTTGTGCAATAGAACTACTAAAAGAAAAACTGTTATTAATTACCTTATATTGGAATAGAAGGGAGGAAAATATATTCTATATCCGATTAAAAGAAATTCTTAATCTAATAAGTAAAAAATATGCAAAGTACAATGTAATACTAGGAGGAGATTTTAATATCAACATCTTTGACAATAATACAAAATCAAAACAATTTTTAAATATTATGCTGGAATACAAATTCACTCAACATATAAAACAATCTACACGTCATACAGAAACATCATCTTCATGCATAGATTTAATATTCACGAACTTTATAAACAACAGCCTAACTACATCGGTTGAAGAACTAGGCTTTTCGGATCATAACGCGACTATCTTACATATGCGTTTACCTCAAGAGCCTAAAACCACTATCTGGTATACATACAAACGACAATACAGTGACGCTAACATTCAACTATTTAAAGAAAAACTGAGCACGGTGAAATGGAATGAAATAATAACAAAAAACAAAAATATTGACGAAAACTACTTGACATTCCATAATATTCTAACAAACACTCTAAATGAATGCATACCAATACGTAAAATAAAATTAAAATCAAAGCACAAAAAATACTGGCTTACTACAGGCATAAAATTATCTTGCACTAATAAAAGATTTTTAAAACTTTTATCTATAAAATCAAATAACCCTGTACTTACAAACTATTATAAAAAATACGAAAAAATTTTGAAACGAGCTGTAACAACGGCAAAGAAACAACATTATATTAAAGCATTAAAAAAATCTAATAATAAAATTAAAACCATGTGGAAAATAATAAATGAAAGAACAAATAAAATAATAAAGAAAGGAAAACTTAATATTACCTTAGAAGTAAATAACGATGAAATATCTCAGCCTGAGCAAATTGCTGATATTTTCAATAACTTTTTTGCATCTATAGGAGAACAAACCACACAACCAGCTAGTATTAATTGTGACCAGAATGACGCATTCGTTTCATACCATAATACAAACTCAATGTATCTCAGTCCTGTAGAGCCTCACGAAGTAAACACATTAATTAAGCGCTTAAAAAACAAGAATAGTCACGGAGTTGACGAACTTCCGCCAACCCTAGTAAGACAATGTGCAGATGAATTAACGTTACCTTTGTATAATTTAATAAACCAATCTTTCGAGGAGGGCATTTTCCCTAACATATTAAAAACAGCCATTATGAAGCCAATTCATAAAAAAAACTTAAAAACAGATCCCAATAATTATCGTCCTATTGCACTTTTGCCAACCGCATCTAAGATTTTTGAAAAAGCAATGTGTACTCGCGTTTGTTCGTTTTGCGAAAAATTTGAAATATTTGACAAGTGCCAAAATGGCTTTAGGAAAAATCGGTCTACTACCTTAGCCGTCTATAAATATATTCAAGAAGCCCTGGACATAATAAACAATAGAAAATATGGTGTTGGAATTCTGCTAGACATGACCAAAGCTTATGATAAGGTGCAATATAATATATTATTAAGCAAATTGCATGCTCTAGGCGTCAGAGGTACGGCTCACGATTGGTTTAAGTCATACCTTAAGGACAGAGAGCATCAAGTTGAAATAGAATATTTTAACTACCAAACAAATGAAATTCAAAACGTTCGATCCACAAAAAAACTAATTAACGCGTCAATCCCCCAAGGTAGTGTAATAGGATGCTTTCTGTTCCTTATCTATATTAATGATCTGCCAAAAAATGTGGGAGCGCCATGTGTCTTGTTTGCAGATGACGTTTCTTTGCTCTTATCATGTGAAAACAACATAAACATTAACGCGAAATTGAACACCACCCTAAATCAAACTGAAAACTGGTTAGAAAAACACAGTCTTGAGATAAACTATTCTAAAACAAAAATTATTACATTCCACCCACACCAAAAAAAGTCTCTCAATATATCCTTTTCATACAATAACACCAAAATTGATACTGTACATGAATTTAATCTGCTGGGTTTAGTCATAGATACTAATGTAAACTGGAAAGCCCACGTACAAAAAGTTAGAAGTAAACTCTCAAAATTTTCGTATGCTCTTAACGAAGTTAAAAAATCAACAAACTTTAAAACAGCACTCGCCACTTATTACGCGTACGCATACTCGTGGCTTTGCTACGGTGTTACACTATGGGGAAATAGCACGGACGCACCTTCACTATTTTTATTACAAAAAAAGCTTATACGCATTCTACTCAACATAGAAGTAACTGACAGCTGCAAGCCACACTTTAAAGAACATGAAGTTTTAACTCTCCCTTGCATATACATACTGGAATGTTGTAAATTTGTAAGGAAACACCAAGAATTTTACACAAAAAGAGAAGATAAACAACTAAAATACTCACTACGGCACAAAAAGAGACTAAACCTACCAACGTCTAAACTAAATATACACTCAACAAGTCCTTATGTCATGTCTATAAAACTTTATAATAAACTACCGGAGGCAATTAAAAACGAACAAAAATTTAAACCTTTCATAAACAAAACAAAGACATTCCTAGTCCATAAATGTTATTATACCGTAAATGAATTCCTAAATGATAAAATTTCTCCATAATTAAAATAAATCAAACCAGTTCAAATCTAATATACCTATCGTTATAGTATTAATGTAATTTGTAACAATAAAATATTGATGCCGACATACTACGAATACAATTTATGTACAAGTATTAAAAAAAAAAAAAACATAATTATAATACATATTAGAAATAATTTATACAACAAAATTTAATAATACAATCATAATTAAATTATGTTAGTAACAAAACAGTAAATGTGATATTAGTTTATAGATTAATAATGTAATCACAATTTTAACAATAATATTTACACACAATTTTAATATACTTAACATGAATAATATATATATATATATGCCAAAATTCCAATATAATCTATTTAATTTATTAAATCTCTCAATTAATTATAGTTTATTTAATAATTAAGAATCAAAATGCGCAATTCAGTGTAACTCGGTAATTGACTAAAACAAAGCATAAATTGATATTTATTATGAAATTAACATATCTCTAGAATATGATATTAATGTATCTGAATAGTTTATATTTCCTCTCTCCTACGTTGCTGTGCCCGACAGGGTCCATAATGAACTGTCATATTATTTAAGTTACCACCTAAGCCTACATTGTGGAACGCAATAAACAATTGAGTATTGAGTATTGAGTATATAGTGCCCAAACGTGTGCGCAAACACAATTGCACTCTCTGTTACCTAATGATCATGATCCGATGGAATGGTAATCTGACACGACCGGAGAAATATCAGGCGCAGGACCAACGGCTTTACGTGCTTTTCGAGGCACGGGGATGTCTTACACCGCCAACATCCTAACTCCGGGCTGCTAATGAGATTTCTTAATAGAAAATCTCTTAATAAATAACTTTTTGTTGGCCCGACCCGGGATTCAAACCTGAGACCTTAGCGTGATGTTATATAGCCTATAGCCTTCCTCGATAAATGGGCTATCCATCACTAAAATAATGTTTCAATTTGAACCAGTAGTTCCTGAGATTAGCGCATTCAACCAAACAAACAAACTTCAGCTTTATAATATTAGTATAGATTTGTTTTGGTGGACATTGGCACGTTGTGGCATACAATTCATTTATGTTTGCGCACCATTTTAAGAGATTCAATTCCCAGGTCACGAAAATGTTGTTAAGTTTTCCTATTACGAAAAACTCAGTAGTACAACGCAGGCTCGCTCCCTATTTCGTAATACCTATAAACATAGCTACCTACACTTATCCCCTTCAGGGATATACAAACAAAAGCCTACATTTTATATTCCAGACTTAATACTGGTTTTATTTTAGAAGTATGGAACTGAAGGACTTTCTGCGCCGACCCAAAATAAATTGGGACCAGGGCAAGAGGATGATGAATACCGGTTTTCTTTTATTTACCACATTATTCGGATACTCTTCTATAATAATTGTAATAATATTCTATCACATACAAACAACACCATCTAGCCCAAACTAAGCAGAGCTTGTACTATGGGTACTAGAAAATGGATAGACATACATATATTTTTTTTTGTAAATACGTACATATTATACATAGAAACAACCAGACCAAGATAAACATCCATGTCAATGCACACAAATGTTTGACTTGTGCGGGAATCGCACCCGCAACCTCAGGCGTGGCAGTTGGTTACACTAACCACTACGCCATCGAGGCCGACTAATGCTACATTTGCTCTAAAACAGTAACAACTCACGAAAATGTATAATTTCAATATGTTTTTAACAGGTTTTAAAGAGTTTTTTTACAATGTATACGGCTACGGCAGCTATGTATATTAACGCAGTAGACAGGAAACAGTAATAAAATAGTATTTTGTTACTCGGTAAATAATTTTCAGAGGAAAACAGCAACGTCGCAATTTTTAAATTTTCGTACAAAATAAATATTTTTAATGTGCCACGTATTAGACGTCTATCTGTTAGAAAACATTTCAAATCTGTGTATGTATACTTTATTTTTATTTCATATATAAATAACACAGTCATGTATTCCCGCTACATCAAAACAATAAACACACGACGACACAAAAACAGCACAAGAAACCAGCCTAAAAAATACAGAGAAATAACTACACTACTTTATTATTACTATCATGAAAATATAAAGTAGGCAACATGTACAATAATGTTCAAAGACGTAAGTAATGAATAATAATATAGAATGCGCATAATCATGTCTTGTGTCAATAGAGTTCGCACGCTGCGCACACGCTGACGTCACGAGGCTGTCACGTGACCGGCTGAAGAGTTTTCCAGGCGAGGCGACTGGTGACTCACTGTTGGCACCGACGCAAGTGATAATCAGATAGCGATTAGAATATAGGGTTGTTGATGAAGTCTAACGACGTCCGTTTTAAAGTAATATTATATAATGTGACCTTACACACATGTGTGGAATATATACCTATATACCTTAGGTAATATTCCTATATTACCTTAGGTATATAGGTATATTCCTATATTTCGCTAGCTATGGTTTTATGTCTTACTTAGTAAGGGATAGCGGCCTTATTGCTACTGAGAATTAACACAAAGACCCAATAGCACTTTACCCGACAAACGAATCGCACCGAAGTCCTCATGCACAGCATTTGCATACACTACCGCTGCGCCACCGAAGCCGTGAATGTGGTAAAAATCTGTTGATTAAGTTTCTGCCTTTGGGTTTCCTTATTTATATTAAATAGTTCAATAAAACTAAATTCTTTTTGCTTCACATTAATTGTGCAACGAGAATAAACCCGTTTGATAGCGATTGCTATGCAACTGTCGTGCAACATCATAATTATAACATCTACAAGAGTTATTGAATTCAGTTTCATAATGAATATAGGAAACGCTGTTCGGAACGACTCTGGGACAATAGTGTTCAAATGATTGCAAAAGGCCGCTGCACCAACCAAATTTTTGTAATTGTGTTAGTTTGCTTCGATTGGGGATTATAAGCGAAATATACACGCTATATCTTATAAATTAAAGCCCAGACAGCCTT
The DNA here is from genome assembly GCA_930367265.1 of Catocala fraxini. Taxonomy (NCBI): domain Eukaryota; kingdom Metazoa; phylum Arthropoda; class Insecta; order Lepidoptera; family Erebidae; genus Catocala; species Catocala fraxini. The sequence continues at coordinate 10,063,901 of OV884038.1, forward strand.
GAACTCGGTGTATGGAAATTTTATACGTTGTTCGCACTACGTCGCACCCAAAGGCATTGTCGACGAAAATAGACACAAGACGACAATACTGCTCGCTTTCGCCTCGTGCCATTATGTTGAGTATCACTATTTTAGAGATCTCTTCTAAAGAAAAACAAATTGAACTCTCACCTCTTTTGAAAACTTCTTTTATCTTGATGATCTAGTTGTAATAATAATTTTGCTTTATCAACTGCCCTACTGTTGAGTTTCTCGTAGAACGATGTCTAAATCACAATCATCTACGACAACCATTACCCAAGTAGGAGTTGTACGTTTTTTTGCTTTCGAGGACAGAATAATCTTATTAATTTCCTTACCGACAAAGAAGAAAACAAGCGTAACTTGTCAAATTAAAGACGCATTGAGGGATTAACACCCAAGACCTCTCTCGGCTTCCACGTCACAGTAGCAGAGAAGGCAAAGAATGGAAATAACAATAACAATGTTTCTATTATGACAACTTCCCTACTAAACATAATATCGGTTATTGAAATTACAGACACAATCAATTTGGAAAGGAATAAATATTTTTGTCCCACACAATACTCGGTACATTGTCGCAGCAATTTGACCAATAAAACTATTATTACCCAATTCGTGTAGTCAAACTCATACCCTGCTTAAGATATATGAGACAATTCTGTAGGAAACCGTTCGAGTTATTAGATCCGTCAAACTACTCAAGGTCTATTGAAAAATACAAGACATTATAAACCTAACAATACCTTTGAAGTTAGCAATTTCTTTTGGAACTAAAATACTGATACAACCTTCATAAACTGATATTACTAAGCCGTCTTTCTTCGATTACATCAAAGATTATCGCTAAAACGTATTTGTTCAACAAGGCCACACGCGATATATTTCAGCTTTCATTAATATTTAGGAAATTAGTCATAAGCCCAATCTATTTAAGTACTGGCAGCTATCAAACCCAGTAAGCTACCGCAATTGTACTAAAATAATAAAGTATATAATTCAATAAAGTTATATAACAAATTTTCATAATATGTCAACATTATACGTTAGCCGTAATTAATAAGCAATGAATGACGCTAATTTCTAATTACGTCATTGTACATTCACCGTCTTCGTCTGTCTGAGGTAACACATAATTTATAGCAGTGTTATACAAGGATGCGAAACCACAAAAGGATCCGCGACGAACATTTTAATCTATCCTACACGCACGGCTCGTAATGTCTATATGTACTTAACTAAATTACTTGCATAAATCATATTTAAACGTGACGAACGCCGGCGCCTATTCTCCCCCAAAACATTCTACAGACGAATTTCAACTCTAACTACAAGCACTTAAAACTAATTTTGATATTTCACATAAATCTCGCCCGGAAAATTCTGCAGTGCCATTTAAAAATGTAGTTTATGACTATCAGCGCAAAGCTTACTTTAGCATAGTGACACGAGTGTAGGAAAACAGCTTTATCTAATGGAGATTTTTTTGCTAAATAATTTTATCTCATGACATCCGATTCGTTTCAATTTTGCACTAACCTATTTCTCAAGTGAATACAAGCTCATATTTAATTTGAGAGTCGTAATAATTAGCTTTTTGAACTACATGTATATATCTTGATATCGCCTGTGATTATATTCTAAGAGAATTGATCCGTAATAACTTGTAACACGTGTATTCAATGCGTATCGTGTGCAGTTTGGCGCAATTGCAGACTACAAATTTATTGCTATCGATTGTACGGAATAAGTAATGCACCATGTCTATGGAACATAACGGTTTTATACATACTTACATACATAGATTCACGCCTGTTTCCCAGAGGGGTAGGCAGAGACTACGGATTTCCATTTGCTACGATCCTGACACACTTCTCTGGCTTCATTCACTTTCATCACGTTCCTCATACCACGGTTTTATAATATACTAGATTTAGCTCACGGCTTCGTTCGCGTAAAAGTAGTTTAGATTAGGTTAGTTACAGTACTTTTTCTAGATGAAAGGTACCTGTATGTCCTTTTCTGTTCCCCTGACAAAGATTTATGTGAAATTTTATGATGATCGGGCGACTAGGTAAGGCGTAAAAGCGTAATAAAAAAACACACAAATAAACAAACAAACTCACACGCGCATTTATAATATTAAGTAAGGATTAAGATTTCACAATTATTGATATACATATACATCTGCGACAGTCTAAGCAGAGGTAGGTAATTACTACAACTTCATTTCACTACGTAATAGGTGCGAACAAATTCTCATCTAGCTACGTTTGATAGACTTCGTGCTGCTATTGACGTCTTACTAATAGAAAAGTTCATTAATGCTATGCTCCTTCTAACCTAGAATTTCATTCCATCGTTTAGCACGTATAGTCAGCTATACCAGCATGCTAAATATAACTGTATTTAGATAACTGGTCGGACCAAATGATTTGCATTTTAGATCTGCAGTACCTTACGTGAATTATCTGCCTTGTTGATACAGCCGCGCAAGCATGAGAGCAACTGCCTCAAGCATCAAGACCTAAAGTCGATTCGAAGCCCTTCAGGCTTGTGAACTTTGACATCAGTTGAGCTACGCAACATACGAATAAAAAACCATACGTAGGCATTCGTCTAAGACCAGAGTCAAATAAAAAAATATACTTGAGAACTACGTATTTCATTGTGTGTCATTTTCTTATCGTTATAAAAGCTATACATCATTATTCAAACTATTTGATATTTGATCATCAATGGCTACGAGAAGACTCAATATATCCGTAGCCCCAAGCTGAGAACAAACTCTTAACTTCAGAGAAAAATTTAATACTTATAAATAAGCTCACGGATTTGTTTCCCCGAAAACGTAGAAAGAAGTGTATGGCTCTCACATTTTACCAGCTGTGTTTCACTTAATAGGATATTAAGCGTAATATACTTATATTTAACTACATAACATTTAATGCCTGGTTCTCTATTTTAGCCTAAAAAATGTAAGACAATACCGACACATTTAAGTCCCCGAATTTCCACAGCGATAAAACACGATTTTATTCTTACGAACTTTACAATCTGTTCCTTCCCACAGGGAAGTTGGTAAAACATTCAGTCGATGATTTATTCCTACCCTTATCTGTAGTACATGTTCATACTCCATTAAGATTAGGTATTCATGTTGTACACCTGATACTTTGAGTGAGAGACAATGTACTTGGCGTTTGTATGTGTGTGTAAATAGAGAGGGAGAAGACTTGTGGATAAGGCAGTTTTGTAGATTCTGCTTAGGTGCTGTAAGAAGGTAGAGTTTTTGATGTTATTGTGCTTTTGTGTTGTAAGTGTAAAGTGCGTTATTAAGTGACAATCATTATTTTTGTATAATATATATTACATGTGAATGTAAGAAAGCGCAGCTATTTATGACAAATAAAATATGCGATAGTGGCGATGATGGGCAATATTAAATTTTAAAGAGAATAAAATTTAAAGTAAACTCGACTTCAGTACTTCGATTGACGAATTACATATACAATGCATATTATAAATAGGAAAGATTTTTATTTTTATTTGTAGGGTACAAACTCTGATCCTAAGAAACCAAATTTTAAAATTTAATCTTTGTTTGAACTACATATATACCTTCTTTATCTCGAAGTGAACCAGGGTATTTAACATCTCGCTATAAACCACGGGCGCGGAACAGTAATCATAGTCGCAGGTGAAACTGCGCGAGATTATACGTATATAATATATATATATATGTGTATATATATAATTATACACAACACAACCAATTGTAATACCAAAATTGTTTACAGAATTTGAGCATTACGATCAGCCTCCATACCTACATCGAAATTTTAAACTCACAAAAGCACTCCAAAAACACACTCAGACCCCCAAAACTTTAAATCTAAATCTAATATAACCTTACTCGCACGTCCTGTATATCTGACTACAGTTTTCAGTAATAAAAGTTAACAAACACGTCGTACTGGCTGCAATATACGGAGAAATAATTAACATGGCTGGTACGTGCAAGTTTCGTACCTCCGAGTTGTAAGAGGGTGATGTCCTGGCACAAGATGGGTATCGACAGGTGCTTTACTTCGTCCCGGTGATATTAGACGGTTAACTGCATTCAAAGACTTTTATCTTAATTATTATGAGGTTGTGAGGTAGGAATTTTTCGTAATGGATTAAGGTTAGTATGGGTAATGCAATTTTAAGTTAGAAGAAGCTTGAAATTCATTTTAAGATGTCGTTTTTAATGATATAGTAATTTAGTGTGATAATATTGAGAGTAAATATACAAGCGTTAAATTTTGTTACTTCTTGTATTTCATTTCTTACCGAGTATCATTTAATTTACATTAAGTAAATTAAAATTTACCTTACTTCTTTATTTGACTACAGATTTACACGATATTAATTCTGAATATGCCCAAGCTTATCTATATAAGTCACTGACAACGAAATTCAGACTGATTCAGCTATTGTTGAGAACAGCGCACACAAACGGAATACGAAAAAAAATTATCCAAAACGTTTTTATATAATATGGATTGTATATGTCAAACAAACATGTTTCGGCGATGCTTAAATTAAGTTACACTACACACATCAAAGTAATTTTTCATTACATCTACGTTATTCATCGAACTTGCCATTAAACCGTGAAGTGAAACATTCAAACGTGTGCATACATTGCGAAACAGCAACGATTTTAGAAGCTCGAAATGAACGTTGCTATAGTTTCCCAGTATGATTAAATCTCTCCTCTATTCAATGCCTGTAATTTTACTGAACATTGCAAGCCTCGAATTAATTACTTTCTGAATGGATTTTCTATTGGTCTTGTATTTGCCATGCCTTCCAATAGTGTTATTTTTAATTGATAGTATGGATGACGCAATAATTTAAATGTTCATGGTCACCTCTCCTTTGCTAGTGCATCCAGTATTGTGGCTTTGGTGCCAACATGTGATAAACCGTTATACAATTCAATGGTTGGAAGTTCTCTGTATTTGTTGTATTGACGTTCGTAGAATCCCCTGCGATACAGAAATTATTCGTGTACCGGGCGTTGTTCAAAAAGAACTTTTTGATATTTATCAATAAACCTGTATTGTTTGGCTATCCATTTAATTTAAGGTAAGCCAGTTAGTACACAATGTGAGTCCAGTAATTTCTCGTATATTTTATTTAAGTCTGCCAAAAAGTGTTGACTGGGAAAAGGGACAGTGTATACTTTACCGTGCGATTCAACGCATCGCATAAATTGTCACTGAAAGCCGCATGCTCAACACGTATACTTTAATAAAGGGCTTTTATAAATGATATTATTTCTTAAAATAAAATACTATATTTTGATATAATGAGAATATGTAATGTATAAAGTAACACACATTACAGTAATAAATGTTTTTTGCAACAAAAAAAGAACAGATTCTTCCTTGTGACAATATTTTAAGCAAGACAAGATATTCATCTAATAGCTTATTATAAAATATGTTTTAACGTTCATTGAGCGAGTTTACAAGGGTTACGTACTATATAAGATATTTTATGTAGTCACTATATTTAAGTAGGTGCTGTTGATAAAAAAAAGATTTTATTATGTTACTATCGCATTAGGTTAAGAAACTGTAATGATAGATTGATAATTAACAATAATTAAATAAATGTAAGTGTTTAATTGTGTTATAATATTAGATCCATAAACTAACTTAAATTGACAAATAACACAAAACTTGTCACCATTTATGACCACAGACTCGGATCGTTTCGATGAAGACAATCGGAACTCTAGTTTGAACAGATTTTATTACACGATTGCCCGTCTAATTATAAAACGTAATTTTAGATTGTACCAGAGTCTAAACTTAAGACAGCTGTCAAAAAATTAAATTTTAAGTAATCTGAAGAATGACACGCTACGCTACGCACGCTTTAGTGTTAGCCCTTTCTTAACTTACGAATATTTATTATTGAAAATTTGAGCAAAACATATTCTGCTCAAATTTTCGATAATAATTATGTAATAAATTTACATTGTCCACCATTTTTACTCTTTTACTTTTGTTTATTGTATATCTGAGAATATACATTTTATATACATATATACTTCTACTGAAAATCAGTTAACCATCAGATGAGAAAAGGTACTGAATTGTTTAGTATTTTCATATCTATATGAAAAAACCTAACAGTTTCCAAATTTTATTGATAAGTCTAGAGGCCATCAATAGCTACGAAATAGAAAAAGAAAATCGGTTGGCAAACATAGGTGGAAATTTATATTCGCCTATTTATATATAGATATTGTAGGTGATTCGTTTAGCCTAGTACTAGATAATTAGATATTACATTATATTAGACTAATATTAAGTTAATTTTATATTAACCTTACTTACCAAAAGTTTAGTACGTGTCCGTCCATATAATGTATTTATAATCGTGATATTGTTTTCGACGTCGTTTTAAATCGCATTACCTAACTAATCCTAGCAGATTTACATAACTGAGTAATACTGTGGCTATTAATTTTAATCGCAATTGTTGGACGTGGCCCAAAATATTATATTGGACAAATTGAATAACCGCAATGCTCATGTATTGTAGGCCCTCTTAATATGTTGCAAATAGTTTGCTTAGACAGATATGTTATTAATTGTTGTGTATTATTATTAATAATACTGGATCAGTCCCAAACTCACTGTGACTGTGGTGCACCCCGTCAAACAATGATGCACCTACTGACCTGTCCAGCATGTTCTACATCCTGCACAAGAGCCGACCTCAATATCGCCACTGCTGCCGCCATAGCGGTCGCCACTTTCTGGGCCAAGACCATTTGACCACAAAAGGGGACAAGAGCATTGACTCGAAAAGAAGAAGATTTTCTCAATATGGGTTTTGAAGTTCAAATAATTCAATTTGACTGCCTCGTTGTGGGCTCATATTTGATTCCCTGGTCATTACCTGATTTATTTTGGCTATTCTGTGATATATGTCTTAATAGCAATACGTTTTCGAGTCTGTCAATGTACACAGTATAATGTTAAAAGCGAGCTCTTTACTCGTGATCCTTTTTAAAAAATATTTTACTGTAAAGTCTAAAAGTTATACTTTTAAAATTAAAATATTTATTTGTATACATCAAGTATTACTTGCATTTCTCCGTTTTCTTATATAGAACCAAGTAACGTTAGCAGTGTTACTTCATTGGCTAGCCCTTCAATAGACCAAAGCATGATATATATTAATTTGACTCGAGGATTTCAATTAGGATATTAATAGTAGCACTACAAAATTAAATTTGTGTCCAGTAGACTTCAATAGGCTCGTCCTCTATTACGCGGCGCCTGAAGATGAATATGTTGAAATGAGGATATAACTAAATAATAATAAAAATAAATAATAAAATAAATAAATAATAAATAATAAATAAATAATAATGTCTTTCCCTAATAAATCCTTAATAGGGGAACCAGAAGTATAGAGTTTATTTGCAATCCAATAAGAAGGACAGCAAAGTTTCTACGAAATCTATACGTTTCTAAGTTACGCCCTAAATAAGGGACAATCCCTGCTCCCTTTGCGTGACATCTGTAAAGGGTTTTCGATGTTGTACGACCCTTAGAACAAATAACGTAGACTAGAAAGAAAGATGTAGGAGACAGAGACAGATAGACAAATGATAGACTAATAGATATTGGATACTTATTTATAACCTTCCACTGTAGTCATTGTTAAGAGTGTTGTTATTATGTTTCACAAGTATTATCATATCTTGATGTAAAAATAAATACAGCATACTTGTGTTGGAAGTTCACAATAGATGCACAAATAATAGCCATGTTTATCTATAAAAATGGATGCAATATCTATTATATATATTTTCCACTTTAATTTACTTTTTACGTGAAGAAAGAAACATACCATAATTAGATTATCAAAATGTATTTTTGTTTGAATATAGAAACTAATGATATTGGCAATACTTTATTACACGGTCTTTTTGAAGAGTAGTAATTAGAAGAAAATACGTGGCGAAATGAAAGTGAAGGAAATGTCTCTGCAGACACTTTCGCATATAAACAAGTATGAGTAAATGTATGTATATTTTTACAATTATCGTCCCGTATAATCCACGGCATTACCCATTTACTTTCTACCCATACTACACCACCTAAATAAACTACACAAACGACAGCTCTAAGAAAACAACTCTTCTTTTACTACAATGGAAAAGCACATATTGCCTTTATTACATCTTATTGGTCAAAGCTCCATTAGCTAGAACAATTCGCTACGTTTTTGTACTCATCTGGTCCCTTTGTGTTCCAATAGCTTTGTTTTTTCATCGTTTTAATTACGAAACACAAACGTGCCACAATTTCTATGCACCGTTAGTAGTTTTAATTAACTCGTATGATTGAATTGGGATTAACCTGTTCGTAGTTTCGGTCATTCGTTTTGTTAGCTAATATGAGGAATCTCATCTAGACAATAATATACAAAGAGTTAATCTACATACGTGTCATTTTTGGAATATATTGTAACAGGCAGTTTTAATCATAATTTTACTATTCTATGTTTTTTACTACAGGTTTTGATAGTATATAAAACTACTCTAACAGAAGCGATAGCCTAGTAGGAGAACCTTAGACTGCCTCGCAGAGATCTCAAATTCGATCCCAAGGCGCGGATCTCTGACTTTTCGTCAAGTAGAGAGAGAGTTCTTAAGTTATATGCATATTAAATAGTTAATTATCGCTCGCTTTAACGGTGAAGGGAAACATCGTGAGGAAACCTGCATGTCTGAGAGTTCTCCACAATGTTCTAGAAGTTATGTGAAGTCTCCCAACCCGCCCTGGGCCAGCGTGGTGGACTATGGCTTAACCCTTCTCACTCTAAGACTCTTCTTAGAGTGAGAAGGGTTAAGCCATAGTCCTCTGTCCGTGCCCAGCAGTGGGACAGTTCAATACAGGGCTGATACTATTATAAAACTACGCCTCGCATGTGCAGAATTCCTTGCTATTGTACTTTTTAAAGAGATTTAAAATCAGTTAAGTTGTTTTTGAGTTAAATCCTTACAAACAAACAAAATATCAAATCTTTCCTCTTTATAACATTAATATAGATTAGAAAAGCTACCTGAGGTCAGTGGCATAATATTATAGTATGTTACATTATATCTAATAATAACATAATTAAAACTACAAGTCAAAGTCTATATCATTGTGCTAATTCTATTTAAAATAATATCATAAAACTTAGATTTTAAATAAAATGAGCAGCGATAGCTCAGTGGGGAGACCAACAGATTGCAATGCAGAGGGTCTCGGGTTCGAACCCACGTCGCGCACCACTGACTTTTGGAAGTAATATGACTTTTCGAAATTATGTGCGTATTGATTGACAATTATCGCCTGCTCCGTGCCTCGGAGAGCACGTTAAGCCGTCGGTCCCGGCTGCCATGAACATCTATGGCAGTCATTATTGGGAAAGTCAGTACCCTCTAATATCCTGACACTGGTCTAGCCTTAGGGTATCGTTAGCCTTCAGGTTGCGGAGGTCAGGTGGCAGCCGCTCTGTGTAAAAACTGACATCCAGTCAAATCCGGTTAGACCAGAAAAGCCGACCCCAAGTGACTTGGGAATAATAAAGGCTAAGAGAGAAGAAGATCATAAAAACTTAGATTCCAATCTGAAATAAATAACACAACATAACATTTTAAAACGTAAGTAGGTAACCTACAGCGAATGAATCATACCTATATGTGTACAGTATAGGTGCTACGGTACGTGCTACAACCGCTACAAAGCGGAGGCTCGCGTAGCGGTGACGTCACGCGCTGATTTACGGCCTACGATGCTACGAAAGTTTGTCGACCCCGCATTTTGTATGAAATATTTACTTGGAATAAAATAAATCTAACGTTTGTTTTGTGGTATTAAGCGTCATTAAGCATTACTGTAGAGAGACTAATTGTGTTTTGATTGAGGTTATGGAAAGCACAGCATGGCAATAAAACAATATACTTTGTTTCATGTTTTAGTGGCAACTTTTATGTGTAATGAACATAATGAATTAAATGCCAAGCTTAGCTACTTTCAGCTATCTGAGAGTTACACAATATTTGCTCTTGTGCGAGTATCGATCCTCGCTCTCTTTGAGTATTTAAAAGATAACCAGATAAAAAGAAGGAAAGAGAATATATAATAGATCTAAGTTACAATTGTAAAATAAATAAACAATTAAAAAAAATCAATCTTTGGAATGGTCGTAATTAACAATATTTAATTACTATTGCTTTATAACATATCATACCTTTAATAATACCCCTGATAGATGTATTAAACCCACATTTCATTAGTTGCGTTTTAGGTCCTACGAGCGAGTGAACATGTTGTCGCCTACCGAACACATTTTCACACTTCAACAATTTCCTTAAAGTAAACCTAATTAGACGTTGTTTGACCTGAAAATTGAACCTGGGACGTTACCATCATAGTGAAGCTTATACCGTGAGACCAACGAGGTAACAAAATCTAGTATCATATAAATAAAACTATTTCCATTTATTCCTCAAGCTAAGCCATTCAAAGGCGTGATGATTAAAGCAATACTGTAAACGGTTAGGGTAGAACCCCTCGTTAATAGTAAGTCTATGGAGAGATATGTGTTCGATGCTAGACGATTATACGCCATTATGACGAGTGTCTTAATTACTATACTGATAATAGTCAGTCATATCTGGATGATGTAAGTGTATAAGGATACTTACATCATCCAGATATGACTGTGAACTGATATGAAACTAATAGTCTACAAATTTATATAAGTAACAAGTATAAAGAAATCAAAAGTATTTATAAAGGCTATAATATTGTTTTAAGTTTACACGAGTGTTATGCTTTGAAATAAAACTATTTTATACGCATTCTCACAGTTTATTTGAAAACACTACATTTAGATAATTGTGAAACTATTGAACTAATAAGATTTACACTTTTCCCGACGTTTTGGTTGCTTCTCAGCAGTCACGGGGAGACTAAGATTATTCTCAATTTATAAGAACTGCTTGGATGGCTTAGCGGTTAAGCGGTCGCCTCTACGTTACATACTAAAGATGGTGGTTTCGAATCCTATATAATATGTAGAAGATTTATTTGCATGAGTCATAACTGCTCTGAGTCTGGTTGTTTCTTATGTTTAATAATTGTTCGTAAATCCCTGCAAACCAGAATGTAAATCCAATTTCAGACTAATTCGGAACATGGTCCATTTGTCCATTTTGACCTGGTTAATTATAACATCTTATGAGCAAAGTTGCGTGACAAGTATGTACCAAATGAGTTGACCACTCTTCTGAAGTATTGGTACATTCATCAAATTAACCAGGTCAGATAGTCTGGTGGACTGTCCGAGGGGTCTGGGCTGGAATATTAAGTGAGGCAGGGAGGGCTCACCTCACCGGCACTGTTCAGCCTGTATGTTAATCAGCTAATCGAGGAGCTCAGCAGCACAAGTATTGGTTGTTCTATTGCTGGAAATATTGTGAACAGCCTATCGTATGCAGACGATATGTGTCTGCTCTGCCCCTCGATCGACGTCTTAAGGCAATTGCTTAGGGTATGTGAGAATTACGCTGTAGCACACGGACTCCTATACAATTTTTTTTTTAAAATGTCGTGGCGTTTCAAGTAGTTGCAAAGAAACTAAGAACAGTGCCTCCTGTATACCTCTACGGGGTATCACTCAATAGACTACAAAAATTTAAGTACTTGGGTCACATATTGACTGAGAATATCGATGATGATGAGGATATTGAGAGAGAGCGGATAGCGTTGTCGGTCCGATGTAATATGCTGGCTCGCAGATTTGCACGTTGTACAAAAGAAGTGAAAATCATTATTTTAAAGCATTTTGCCAAACTTTTTACATGTGCAGCCTGTGGGTTAGATATATTCAGAAGGCCTAGAACTCTCTTCGCGTGCAATATAATAACGCCTTCGGAGTGCTTTTGAGGCTCCGGCGATACTGTAGTGCGTCAGGCATGTTTGCGGAGGCGCATACAGACAGCTTTGAAGCTGTAATGTGGAAGAGGACAGTATCTTTGATGCAAAGGATTCGCCGGAGCAATAACAGTATACTGAAGGTCATCAGAGATAGGCCAGACTGTCCCTTCCTGTGGCACTGGACCCGTAGGCATAGCGGCGGGGCCGGTGCAGCAGGAAGATACATGAATTAATTTTAATAATTATATATACTAACATCGTTTTTAAGTAATTGTAACTAACAAAATATGGATGAAATATGAAATAAATGTTTATTATTATTATTATTTGTGTGACAGGTTTCATCGAAATCCATTTAGCGGTTTACGCGTGATTGAGTTCCAAGCATCCGAACATTTCATATACAGATTTATAACATTACTAGGACTCTATTACAAATATTTATGGTTTTTATATAGTTAGTTGGTGCTTTTAATGTTTAAAATGTTGAAATACCAGACATAATTAAAAACGATTTTATCTGCCAGCGGGCGCCAACTGTTCAAAAGTTCAAAAATATGTCCATAAATATTAACCACATGCTTTCAAAAAATAAATCTGGAAGCGGTCTTCTAAAATTGAAGTCGTGACTTGTCATTGACATTAAGTACCAAAAATAATACCAAATATTTTTCTTATCTGTATTAATAATTTAAACGCTCGATGACCAAATCGCTGGCCCCAACATGTTTCCCCACGTCCATACATTACGCCCACTACAACCGCAGGTGCTACAGTTCTGTAAAGCTGAGAACACACTATAACATTTATGTTATACCTATATTTCACATGTCGCTTCATTTTTTTTTTGTTTGTTACGTGGGTGAATGCATCACGCATACCCCTCCGCGGGGGCGGGCGGAGGGGTTATGTCGGACTCGCCGGGGTAAAAGAAAGATGTTAAGAAGAAAATGTACCTCCCGGAATACCGACTAAACCACGGTGTTCCTCGACAAAACCACTATCGACGGGGCCGCGCGAATCACTTTCGCATGCGGTCGCGACCCCGCCGAGGTTTCGGCCCGCCGTATGAAACGGCAGGCCACTACGCGAAAGACCTACCCAGAGGCACTTCTAACACTCCCTACTGTCCCCCCTAGAGGGGAGACGGACTCGAAACAGAGGCGCGCGTGGGAACACGCACGCCGCCTCTCGGACCTGGTGCTGAACGGATGGCGGGCAGGCCCACAAAGCCCGCCACCCCCAGGTCAAACCTCAGGGTGGCTGGAGGTCGTCCCGCGCCCTCCGGCGCCCGGCTCTGCGGTTGGGGAGAGGGTTTAAACGCTCCCTCTCCCGCTCCGCCGCCTCCTTGATGGAAATTACTTCCTCACAAAAGGACGCGACGGCGTTCCACGACCTCTCACTCCGGACCATAGACTGAACTACGGCCGGGAGCGAGAGGGCAACCAATCCGACTGCCGCGATCAACTCACGGCGCTGCGATGCCCAGGCGGGGCAAACCGCCAAAGTGTGCAGCGCCGTGTCCTAAACTACGTCGCGGCAGTCGCCGCAGTGGTGACAACCGTCCGTCTCTTGCCGGCGTATACGACACAGGAACTGGCCAAAACAACCGTGGCCAGTCATTACCTGTGTCAGCCGGAAGGTGAGGGCGCCATGGCGCCTCTCCAGCCACTCCTCAAACACGGGACTTACCGCCACGATCGTGGCGTGCCCGGCCCGATGTCGCTTCATTTTTTTTTTTTTTTTTTTTTACGTGGGGGAATGCATGACGCATACCCCTCCGCGGGGGCGGGCGGAGGGGTTATGTCGGACTCGCCGGGGTAAAATAAGATGTTAAGATGATAAAGTACCTCCCGGAATACCGACTAAACCTACCACGGTGTTCCTCGATAAAACCACTATCGACGGGGCCGCGCGAATCACTTTCGCATGCGGTCGCGACCCCGCCGAGGTTTCAGCCCGCCGTATGAGACGGCAGGCCACTACACGAAAGACCTACCCTAAAGGCACTTCTACCACTCCCTACTGTCCCCCCTAGAGGGGAGACGGACTCAGCACAGAGGCGCGCGTGGGAACACGCACGCCGCCTCTCGGACCTGGTGCTGAACGGATGGCGGGCAGGCCCACAAAGCCAGCCACCCCCAGGTCAAACCTCAGGGTGGCTGGAGGTCGTCCTGCGCCCTCCGGCGCCCGGCTCTGCGGTTGGGGAGAGGGTTCAAACGCTCCCTCTCCCGCTCCGCCGCCTCCTTGATGGAAATGACTTCCTCACAAAAGGAGGCGACGGCGTTCCACGACCTCTCACTCCGGACCATAGACTGAACTACGGCTGGGAGCGAGAGGGCAACCAATCCGACTGCCGCGATCAATTCACGGCGCTGCGATGCCCAGGCGGGGCAAACTGCCAAAGTGTGCAGCGCCGTGTCCTCAACTACGTCGCGGCAGTCGCCGCAGTGGTGACAACCGGGCGTCTCTTGCTGGCGTATACGACACAGGAACTGGCCAAAACAACCGTGGCCAGTCATTACCTGTGTCAGCCGGAAGGTGAGGGCGCCATGGCGCCTCTCCAGCCACTCCTCAAACACGGGACTTACCGCCACGATCGTGGCGTGCCCGCCGATGTCGCTTCATACTCTATCAAAGTCGTACCAATATTTTAAACACGGAACCTTTATTAAATTTAAGTCTACTATTTCAATTATCTTTAATTAAATTAAAATAATTATCATATTATGACATTATTTTTCAAGTTTTATAATAATTAATAAATAATAACTTACTGATATGTATCAATTTCCTTTTTTAGTATAATTTATATGTAAACACTATGCATGCAATTTGTAATGATTATTATTAGTTAATTTTTTTATTTTAGTGCCATTATTTGTTCGTATTTTGTTCAATGTAAGTAATGTCACTATAACGTAATTTCTTAAATGAGCATAAATATATATATATATATTTTGTTACTTTTAATACTGTTAATGCATGCCGTGGCAGCCTGTAAGTAATGCAGCACTACGTAATTATGTGTTACCACAATGTTTGTAATTAGTGTATGCTTTGTTGGTTGTCCATAAATAAATAAAATAATAGTTGGTAAGAAAAATATGGTCATCATTGCCAAATGATGACCATACTTTTCTTACAAATTTTCTTTAAGCTTAACAGATCGAGACAATGACTTGTCTTAGTCTGTTAAGTTTTAAAAAAAGGGAGAGAGCCTTATGAATCTTCAATTTTAAATAATAAAATGGACGACTAGATGTGCTTCGTCTTTTAAAGAACCTCCACCCTCTCGTAGTTGGCTAGCTAGGCCTCTTCCAATAAAGAATCACCCAGCTGACTAACTTTGAGGGCGGTACCCTGAACAGAGTGACAAGTACTGGCTCAAAGTAGCTTCCCCATCTAGAAACAGGTAAGAGAACAATCATGGCGTAAATGTTATTTGATAATTGGTTTAAACACATGATCAATTTAGGACGCAGTAATTTGAAAATTCAATTAATAATTATCGCAGAAAAATAATATCAGCATATAAGGCTAGGTAACTCAGCCTTTTTTATATGTAGGAATATCCCTGCAGGTATTCGGGCATAAGTCACTGACCACATTAAACGAAAGCACATTAACATATCCCTCCGTATAAATTACTCTAAAGGATTATCTGTTGTTAAATTGCGAGAGGATATCGCCCACTAATAGACAAAGATGAACACCTATATTTCTTGACAACTACGTAAGATTTACATAGGTACATTTCGCTCTCTTAAGAAGGGCCGAAAATATTACGTCATTGGCAGTCTGTGAGGCTGCGGAATGAACTAAGCTGACTCATACAAAGACACTAAGTATTACAATATATGTATAACGTAGCATATAACAATGTACGTCTACGCTTTATTTACATTGTCACTCAACATGTATTTGTAATACAATGTCTAAATGTACTATGAACAGCTATATTTCTTGACAACTACGTAAAATTTACATAGGTACATTTCGCTCTCTTAAGAAGGGCCGAAAATATTACGTCATTGGCAGTCTGTGAGGCTGCGGAATAAACTAAGCTGACTCATACAAAGCCACTAAGTATTACAATATATGTAAAACGTAACATATAACAATGTACGTCTATGTTTTGTCTACATTGTCACTCAACATGTATTTGTAATACAATGTTCTAAATGTATAAAATAAGTTTAACAGCATGTTACTCTTAAACTCAAAACTTGTAAACAAGTTGGCAAACAGTCGTATTCGCTACTTTGTTTGTGTTGTTAATAGAGATAATTTGGAGTTAGCTTCACGGCTATCCCTCTCCAAAAGAAAAGGACTTAGATATATTACACCCGGGTTCTCAGTCACTCTGTTTCTCTCTTTGATTAAAAGGATTGCTCTCGCACTAGGAATAATTGTATCGCAGGGGATTTTACAAACATTAACGGACACGAAGAGCACCAAGACTCTTAATAACCATTTATTTTGAGCATCACATAATTTTTTGTCCCGGGTGGGGATCAAACCCACAACTACCCGGCGTAGTAGCAGTGACGAGGTGACTTCAGGCTTCTTGTAAATCTACGAAATACATTGAATTTAAAACATTTTTTTTACATGTAAGGCAAGCATGTGTTCCTTTCTAACAGTAACAGTAACCGTAACTAAGTTGGCAATACCAGGGGTATTACAAGTGCATTGCGCTTAGGGGAAACGAAATAAAATGAAAGTGATGTGAGGCAGGTATGAACCTCAAGGAGAATCGTAGTAACAGTGTTCTTAAGCGGGTTTCTTTTAAAAGAATGGTACTTTTCCGAGCGAGCCAGCTCACTCATACCGTCAACAATTAAATAAAAACGGCATCTTTTGCCACATGAATAAATGAAGATGATATATTGCATCACTTTATATATCTAACTCAGTACAGAATCTGTGAAGCTTATAAAAATCGTAATAGCAAAATGTTGACAGTGACGAATTATATGAATTACTAACCAGTAATGTCTTCAAAAATTAATAATATTAATAATAATCTATGGATCTTCACGCATCTGCGTTTTGGCAGCGAATTAGATAATTTGTAAGCTTATTTGCTAGAGTTAATATTTAAGCCATATGGATAGAAAAATACGATCACGTCGCAATAAATAATGTAAACGATATAATGTCGCCGCATCCCATGAGACGTGGAATAAATATCTTTTGGCCACAAAAATGTAGTCTCATGCATGGATCGAACTGCCGGCAGCTCATTAATAATTAATAGGTGAAACGGCTACTGCCTTTAAATTAAACTAAATCATATTTACCACTACATCCCTTTCACATAAAGTAACAAAATAGCGAGTAAATATTTTGTACTGTTTAAAGATTTCTTTTTGTTGTTGGTAACATTTAAGAGCTACAAATTGTGTTAAAATGTATCTTATCTTATGTGGGGCCAGTCAGTGCAGACCGCCGACACTTCGACCCAGTGGTATCTTTTGTGTTGATACTCTCCCAATAACGACTGCCATAGATGGTCATGGCAGCCGGGACCGACGTCTTAACGTGCTCTCCGAGGCACGGAGCAGGCGATAATTGTCAATCAATGCGCACATAATTTCGAAAGTCATATAACTTTCGAAAATCAGAGGCACGCGACGTAGGTTCGAACCCGACACCCTCTGCATTGCAGTCTGTTGGTCTCCCCACTAAGCTATCGCTGCTCTATAAATGTTATATTATGTTATGTTTAAATGTAAATTATATATGAGCAAGTTAGTTAATTATATCTAAATCTTGATCTTAGAAAGAATTACATTATTTACACACCAGTTTCGTCAACCCCGTTTATATGTCTCATCTCATACAAATTTTTACTCACGTAATACCAAGCCTAGCTAGAAATCGAGGTCGTGTCCCTTAACCTTAACGCAAACTTACTAGTAAAATTCATTCAGCTTGTATTAATATAATAGACACCGGTACCAAATTACTTCACGTTACACATATTCCCTTACGTGTACACGTCCAACAACGGACTCGGAACAAGTACCTACCCATACGTGTTTGTACATAAGTAGCATTACATACAAACAGTACTGTGTACCAACATCGCATAAGGCCCGCCATTAACGCCCCTGCAATCTGTGCAAACATACGTGAACTGGTTATAGATTTATTATTGGTGATTCAGTGACCATTATACACTTATTCTGTACTAAATTTTGCCCGCGGCTTCGTTCGCGTAAATATAGGGAGGTTAGGTTAGATTAGTAACAGTACTCTTTTCGGGATTAAAGGTAGCCTATGTCCATTCTGTACCTCTGATCACGTGTATGCAAAATTTCATGATCATCGATTGAGTAGTTAAGGCGTGAAAGCGTAACATACAAACAAACTCACATTCACATTTATAATATTAGTTAGGATAGCGGCTATTGCTAGCAACTTTGTTCCCATGAAACAAAATGTAGCATTAACCAAACTAACCAGTACATTTATTATATCTTCACTAGAAAAGTTCATTCCATTTGAAACTTTGGTGAATGAATATTATTGTTATTCGCTCTAAATAAACAAACTTTATTGTAAAAAAGATTCTACAAGTCATCAATATAATATGGATCTATGTTTATGTTTTATTAAATGAAACTATAACCTAAATGATATTAACAAGGCTTAAAATTTTATTTAAGAAACGGTATTAATTAATTCGTTTATAATAACAATAAATCATATACTAGTTAATTCAAAAAAACCACATTGCAAAATAAATGCTGCCTAACATTATACACAAAACATGTTTCGATATTGTCACAAAGTTTGACCTTATATCATTTTTCAGCTGACATAATGGTACAATAATCTGGACGTAAAAGTTATAAAATATTATGTAATAAAACCATAAAACAGACAAAATTTAATCGCTTAAACGTTGAACATCCCAAAAATCCTATTATGCTTCATAAATAATTTCATACATCCAACCGAACATCGAGATAGCAGTTATTACAACGTATAATAAATTTTATTTATGGCCTTTCAACAGAATATTAGGGCCTCAATCCTGTGGAACGATAGTAGGAACGTTTTGGCACAATAACATGCCCACGCCTACATCCTGACCTCACGTGGCGCACTAAATATATCGTTACAGCAGTTCGCGCGCAGCCTAACAAAAAAGCATAATGTTTTTGTGTGAACGAACCGTGAAAGTTTCGCAATCAAGAGTAAAAAACAAGAGATGGGTATATTCAATCTTGATGTTAGCACAGAACACATATGAGAGTGTGCTCTGCACTGAATAATAATGAATAGAAATGCCTTAGCGAGCACTCTTCGTTTGTCATTGGCAACTAAGAACAAATCTCACGTTTATAAATGAACGAATTTCAAATAAGTGAATAGATGTACGTATACATATGTGTATCAAAAAGCGTGTGTAATTATATATAATATATATATACATATATATGAATTTCAAATATATGTATGTGGATCTTTTAATAATCTTTATAATCATCAGACACAGATTAAGTCGTTCAAGATACCTTGACCAGTTTCTAACCTGGCTGTATTTCTTCGTTAATCCCAACGCCAATGGTGAACTACAAACTTAAAATAGTAACGCAATCAATTCAATATTAATATTAAGTTTTCATGTTTTAAAAGGAATACAATTAAGATAAATTTAAAAGACTACATGTGTAGTTTCTTACAATGTGTAAATGTTTTTCTTCTTGAATATCTGAAACTTCTTCTCCTTAGTAGCATACATAATATATATTGGATTGCATTATAATTATCAAATATATTATACGCATGACATGTATGTACTGATTACACTTATAACAATTATCTTGACTGACGTCATCAACTTGGTAAATATTCTGCATAAAATTATTGAATGCTAATCGATAATTACTGCAATATTTTTATACACAATTTCAAGTATAGGCTTGAAATATCATCTTGATCTATTAGTATTTTAGAGGATAGTACTCATCTTTCAAACATGTTAATGGATCTTTTGGTTTCCTTTGCTAAAGTCTTATTGGATAAATTAACCTAACCGGTCATTAAAAATCCGACACCTATGCAAGTCTTCAATTATTTAAGACAAAAGACCAACATACTGTAGTGCGCATTATTATATAAACTTTTAGCCGGTGTTAAATCGAAGTAGCAATGTTTAAAAACATAAAAATTTACTTGAAATGCGATAACCAACTTATGTATACAGACATATTATATATTTTGTCATTTTTAAGTTATAGAATGAAATTTAAGTTGACATCCCGTCATTACAAACTATAAACAACAAATCGAACAATATAAAAAATCACAGTCTCATATAACGTTGTTCATCTTAAGGTAGCATTAAACAAAGAGTAGGGGACCATAATGTGATTTAGGCCCGAGGACAGACAGGACGTTAATCTTTACGTCCACTCCCTAGGGTGTCATTCTTGCCCACGGACACTAAGACGTGACTTCTGCACGTCTTAAAACATCGGTGAATTGATTTTTTGTGGACTGCGGCTATAAAATAGACTATAGACATATTTAATACGACGAAAAGGATGAAGTTTTTCGTACTGACAAATCTGTGCACTTCTTGTATTACTGTATGTACTAATAAAAGATTATAAATGACAATTGATGTAGTTGAAACCAATAAAAAAATTAAATTATTTATAATGAGTGTAACGTGCTACAGACTATATAGCACGTAATATGTTCACCTTGTACGTTAATAATCAATAATCTATTCTTTCCATACTTTTTCAAAAGATTTAAAATATTCTTTCGCTGTTACTTTTGAATGACTTGTATGAGTACTTATATAAGTTTTATATCGCAATAAGTACCTAACCAAATCAAATAACCATTAGGTTATGTTCGTGTAACTGTCAGTCTTCATAACTTTTTTAGATTGTGAAATTAATGTGGCGAATTTGCATACAGTATCCCTGATTAACCTATGAACGCTGGCGTTACCAGAGTTGCCCACTCTATCAATCTTGTACGATTTCATATTAGATGAAAGATACTGGCTTGTCATAAATATTGTACGAGTGAGTTTCTTACCAAAAGTAAGTCCGAGATTTGTTTTCTAAGTATACCCTAAAAGTTGAAAGACGTAGGTAGGCAATATAAAGAGCATTTACTCTCCATTGAATTAAAGCAAGTAGTTAAGTAAAGTGACGTAAAAACTTTAGCAAAATCCATTATCATAAGCTCCATCGCACTCATTATTAAGATCCGTGAAAGCCTATGCTTACACTCTCGAAACTCTAATGCCTCATTTATAATTTAAACCGGTCCTTTCTAAATTAATTACAAGGACAAGACTTATCGAAACCTATCTGTCCTTGTCGCACCCACTCGTATTACAAATTAAAATAGATATTTAATGAAATATCCGTCACGTAATGGGGTCGCAGGTTAATAGGGTAGAGGCCTCGATAGGCCATATTCGAGTGTATGATATAGTAATATGAGTACTTATAGTACCGCACGGTAACTTAAAACAGCTTTCAGAGTTCAAAAACGATGTATTAATTTAATTACAGCGACGTCGGCATCGAGGCAGGCTGGCTTGTATAATAAAATTTGCTTGTAACGTCGTTCACGGCAACTATCGAGCTAAACCAATTCGTATTGAAGCTGATTGTATTAGATTTTGTAGTTATTATTAATTTACATTGTGAACTATGATCGGTTTTAGAATGTGATGATTTCATAGAAAACTATTAGTAATTAAAATGGCAAACAAATATACGGCATTGCAGTTACCGCAGCCTAAGGATGGTGACAAAACCTAATGAACAAGTCCACCATAATCCTTTAGGAATAAACCTTATTGTCACTTTTCCAGCAGGCTGCTGCGCCTAAGGATGCTTCTGTGGTATATTATTTAAATATACACTGTATATTTAAAGTACACTATAATTGTGTTTCCTTAATAGTCATAAGCATCATAGATTTATGATGTGTGTCTTTTGTCTTGTCACGTTTTTCAGCCGTATTAAGTACTTTGCTGAACATTGGCCTCCCGCCCTTCTCCATAAAAATCCACAGCAACGGATGTTTTGTTACTTTGATCAAAAGAGCAGCGATAGCTCAGTGGGGAGACCAGCAGGCTGCAATGCAGAGGTTCTCGGGTTCGAACCCACGTCACGCACCTCTGACTTTCAGAAGTTATATGACTTTTCGAAATTATGTGCGTATTGATTGACAATTATCGCCTGCTCCGTGCCTCGGAGAGCACGTTAAGACGTCGGTCCCGGCTGCCATGAACATCTATGGCAGTCGTTATTGGGAAAGTGTCGACACAAAAGATCCCAATGGGTCGAAGTGTCGCCGGTCTGCACTGTCTGGCCCCCACATAAGATACATACATACTTTGATCAAGTTATCTGTCTATTAAGTGGACATCCTATTCATTTTGATTATGAATACTAATTAACCAAATAAATATTTTTAATATAAATGTGCTTCAAAGTTTAAAAAGATATTCATATGAATCCCTTACCTAGGATATCGAAACTTAGACTTTACAAATTAGCTCATTAAATCCTCTTTTACTGTACTTTTACTTAAGAATATTATTCTCATTTGACTTCTTGATTTACCAGTTAGAAAAACTACTATGTTCTTTGGTCGTCATTAGAAAGTTCCAAATTAGTTTAGTCGGCAGCATGCCTTGCTAAAACGACACGAACTAAGACACTAATATTTAAATAGTCTGCTACGGAAATAGTAAGCAGATTCAATTAGACAGTCGCCCTCAATACAAACTAAACGAACTGTAAATGAAACAACTCCTAACTAAGTTTCACCTGGCCGGTGTAGCCGTACCTGGTGAAAAAAAAGTATAATTACTCACCGCAGAGTACCAATTGAATACACCCACCTGAAAAGAACAGACATCTTCATGAATATTCTGAAAGGCTCTTAGTGAAACTTTATTGAAAAGAAATGGGGGAGACATTAAAAGATTGTAAAGGCCTTGCTACACTGATTTTAGTAGAACATTCGAATGGATTTATTTTATTCACAATCAGTTGAGTACCGTAAATAAATATAATAATGTCCTCATGACCGAATTTCGGTCATGGCGGCCAATCTTAACGGAGACTAGCCATCTGCGCAGGAGATATTATAGTGCACAAGTATGTGCGCAAACACAAAAAGAAATAGGTAACCCTTCATTTAAAAATTAAACTGTTTCCTAGCAAACAAAGCCGCGGGCATAAGCTAGTTTAAATATGAAATAAAATTCTGTAATGAAATCATGTCTCATTATATGAATCATAATGCCATATTTATAATTTAATCGCATATTTCTGCGGTATATTCGTCACATATCAGGTAGATAAGTCACAAATACAAATATAATCATTTAATAAAATCTTATCGTACATGCATTATTATTATTACATGTGTCTACACAAACGAAAGAAAGTGCGAACAACAATCCCTTATAATAGTGTCTTATGTTTACGCAAACGTTATACATCGAAATTAAAATACTTTATACGGCTTTACTATAATTATTTACATTTAATTTTACACTTTTCCCCGACGTTTCGGTTGCTTTACAGCAGCCATAGTCACGGGGAGACATGGCTCCAAAGAAAAACAATCCCACAGTCTGTACAGTTCCTTACTTTAAAGAAAGCCTTACGTTGTTATTGGAAAACGTAGATTCTTAAAGCGATCCTATTAAATAAATACCGAGGTAAGTACATGCTAATGTTATGGAAAGTAATTTAAGTTTTTTTTTTTGCTGTAGGTAAATCGTTTATGTATTCTTAAGGTAAAACCGCGAAGAAATATTTATTCAAGTGTTGTAGGCACTTCTATAATATAATTTCTACATACATACATTGACTCATGCCTGAATAACCTCAGTTAGGTAGATGGAATAGTATTACACCATTTTTTTATTTTGTGGTCTGTTATTTATGTCTCTTGTAATAGGGCAAGTTTCAAAGACATTTCAAGCTATATCCATGTCTAGCGATCACCAACTTTTATAAATTTAAATGATGAATTACTTTATCCTAACTAATATTATAAATGCGAATGTGAGTTTGTTTTTTACGATTTTACGCCTTAACTACTCGACCAACGATCATGAAGTTTGAAAGTACCATTACTTTCATAGTAATAGGCGTCGAAAATATGGTGCTCACACTATTTTGTCATCAATAACTTCAATTCTGACCACTTACCATTAGGTGGGCCGTACGCTTGATAGCCACTTAAGTACATATTATAAGAAAAATGTATTTATAAGTTGAACTAATAAGTAGCACAGTAGGTATAAAAAAGCTTAAGTAAAAGAGATAGCTATAAGTCAAACAATTGCGCTTTAAATGTTTTGAAAGGGATTTTGTTAAACTGATTTTGTTATGTGACTAATAGAAAACCGTCCAAATAGACTATTTGGACGGTTTTCTATTTGAAACAGACACGTTTTTGTGTCGTCATTTTGCGTGCGCTAGTATATTATTTGCCTTTTTTCTATTTATTATATGATTAACCCGATATGTTTCTATGTTTCAATAGCCTATAAGAAAATACATACTTTTGAAATTTAGACAAAGCAATCGTACGTGGCTACGAACTTAAACACAAACGTATACCATGATACTACGAGGCAGTCTTTGTAGTAGGTCATTAAACTAAAAAAAACTATCATACCTAATTAATCTGTTTATGTCAGTAGAAGCATAGAATTATCAAATAATAAAAAACATTACAACATAATCTATAAAATTAATAAATAATAATATTATAAATCATAAGGAGATAGTGTATTCCAAACAAGATATCTTCAATCTGGACATTTTAGATAATATAGATAAAATTATTAGATAAGTATAGGTATTCTGTAGTTTGTTGGATAATAATATGATATGTCATATCACTTACACGTGCTAGTAATTTGAAAATAGAACATGCTTTTACTCGACTTTTTTATGGCTTGTATGTGGGCCTGAATCAGAAAGGCGTATAAAAAACGATACCATACATGTATAAACAGATGAGCAATTTGAGGATAAGTATTACATAATCGTAAAAATGCCTACTTATGGGCGGTGGAAATGAGCGAGTTGTCATAAGGAAGACGAAAACAGAACATAGGGTAATATTAAATTCCTTAGATGAAACAATACATGTAGGTATTCCAGCAATATAAGGCTATCCAAAGAAAGTTGTTTCATGTTAGTTTTAATGTATGCGACTGTTGAGCATATGATCCTTGATTCCCGAGTCAAAGTGCAAAGTGTTATTAGGATTATCTAACTATAAATTCTTAACAACAGCATAGAGTTTGGAATTGTGCACGTTCAACAGCAAAAGGCTCGCCACATTTACGTGAACTTAAAAATGATGGCTGATGAAATATAAGTGTGGTAGACATTTTTGTTGACCCTTTCGGATCTATAGGCGTCCGTATATGTAAGTATGTAACAGACTTAAAGAAGTAAATTAATCTAAAGGTACAAGCAAATGCCGATGAGATACGTATAAAGTAACGACTGAAAATAAATATTTAAATTTGTACCCGCTACCTTACCATGTTAAATAAGTTGCTCTCTCCGAAACTGGGTTACAAATTTATATAAAATAAATCGTAGCTTTGAATATCTTCTAATCTAAAGCTGAGCTTTTCATGTTATTTTTTTGTGAATGTTTGTACACTTAAAATACCTGTATTTAGTCATAAATAGTTTCAACCTGCGCCTCCTGTATGCCGACGAAAACTCATACTGGGATAAAAAGTATCCTATGAGTTAGTCTAGGATATGGTAGGTATATATCTACTTAGTTTCATCCAAATCCGTTCAGTAGTTTAATAATAAATATTTACATTCATAATATTAGCAGTAATAGGATATAAACCCTATTTATAAACAAACAGTAGAAGAACATCATTGCTGGACACAGTTGTCCTCACGGTATAAGAAGTGTTAGGCTTCAAACACGTTGGATAATTTTGTAACAGGAAGACGTGAACATAATAATCCACTACTAGTTGATATTTAATACTATAGCTGGAATAATAGGGTGTGATCCATACCTACCAACATGCATATATTCTTCGGAATCTTCGTGATAGGATATAATATATATATATATATATATATATATATATATATGCATTGTTCTATCATTACAAAAGGAATATTATTCTGATTATATACAGCACTAATATTTAAAGAATGGCAATTCATAACAAGGAAGTATTTTGAGTAATAAATTATTCGCTGTTTAGCTTCTTATATTGCTGATTGTACTTGATTTCCTAAATTAAAATACTCGACACCAAGTGGTATTAAATATGATTGAATTCATTTCTAAGAAATCTATTCTCAGGTACCCTTTTACAGAGAGAGGATTTATTAATTAATGTTCACAGTAATGATATTATCGTCGATTGTATACATAACAATACGCTGAGGATTACGTCCGTACCTATAGCTAATGTCATTCCCTTTATCTTTCCGTTTCGCCGCCTATCTGAACGCTTGTCCAATATTTGGGGTGTCTAATGACGTCATAATAGAATTTCGGCGATTAATTATTTTTGTACCCTATCATGACTTGCGAGATACCAAGAATGTCCCGTTAAGATTGCGAACCCTTGAGGTGTACCCTGGGCTTTACAAAGAGGAATAGTTTATATAATATTTAAAGGGATCAAAGCAAGAATGTTGAGAAGTTTTCGGTGCACCTATGAATACTTGTCCACTGCTCAAAGAAAACACATTGTCACGGCTGTTGGTTTTGAAAGACAAGGCATAACTATTACATCCACATATCATTGTATTAAACTGCCATGTAACGCCATCGACCAACGGTCACAATTAGAGGTTTTAGAAGTTTTATTTAAAAGCATCCCCTGCGGTTGGAATATTTTCTGAGTTGCGGGCGACTTTACAAACGTTAAATCAACGGATACATGGAACACCCAGATTCGAAACAACTATTGGTGGATCACACAATTTTTCTGTTCCTTTTTGGGGACCCATAACTTTCTACACATGCAACTACATCCTCCGTACATTTTTGTAACAAAATCTATTAACATTAATCAACTTGTAATTTCATTACCGCTCATAGATTCTAACGCCCAAACTAACAAGATATTTTGGTCTAATAGATAATCTTATAATCCTCATAAGGTACTTAAAGCTGTAATCGATCTAACTACTTGGTTAAGCAATATTATTACGGTCATACCTTGCATGATTAAGGGCTATTTACGTGTCGAAGCCTCTTCGTGCTTCGCGTATCACATGAGGTTCTGATCCTCGTTGTCATGTCAGTAAGCATGACAGCCGGTACAGGCAATCAGAAGCCATGTTGAAGTCGAAAACAATATAACTCGTACTCTATATGATTAAACTGTTTTGTAAAAGTTTTCTGATATTGCACCAAGTTCTAAATTGGATTCAATACGTACTTGAACAATTCAAGATTGTTTATATAACTTTTAATGGCTTATGTTCAGAAAATATATTTGAAAGAACTAAATGTAATGGAATAAGTATTAGTATACAATGCTATTATTGTATTGTATTTGTGTAACATATAATTTGTACACATAGCTGCAGTAATTAAACATATTTTTTTGAAATCTCTGCTCCTGAACTATATATAACTTCTGTGTCACGGGAAACTTTACATACATTCAAACAACGGACACATAAACACATCTAGATAGTATTATTATTTTCTATTGTTATCTTAGCTTCAAACATGTATCGTTAAAAAAGCTGAATACATAGTACTAAACTTTAAAAGTAAAATCAGGCACTTCAAGAAAATTTCGTTGGATTAACCACCATTATTGCCAAATATTTCTACAAGTCGTGATTTGTAATAATTCTGGAAGCATAACACTAGCTGAAATCTATTGCACTGTGTTTTAGTCAGTAGCAAAAAATACATCATCTTTTGCAAGCAGATGTAACAAATTCTCAGGCCTCAGTTGATGAGAAATCTCAGCAAAAAGATCGCTCGAAAGGATCACTCCCATCTGTTAGTCTCTTCATACAAATTTGATATAAAGTAGTTTCTGATGTATCGAGTTATTGATACTTGTGAAGATTATATTTCTGACAGTCATGCTTACTTGTCAGTAGGGTTACCGCACGCAAGTCTGGTTGGTCAAATAAATAAACAAATGTTGATAAAAGAAGCTAATCGTTTCAGTGATAAGCTATAGTAAATAGAGAAAGCAGGCGTGAGGGACAAATAACAGTGAACGTGTTGGGTGTTAATGATGGACATCAGGATGTAATTCAAAAGGAGTATAATAAAAAACATGCAGAGAAATATCCCACTGCTACTTTGTCTCTTCATTTTTTAAAACACTTGACTGCATCCCTCATTGAATTATTAACTGTTTTCCAGATATATTTTAAGAGTCTTAAGCCACAGAGAGTTAAACATCCAAGATCTTAATGTATCCTCTTCAAGGTTTTTCAGGATAAAATTAGGATACATTCGCATTTTACTCATATAACAAAATATATGCAAGTAATATTAAACAAAATTATAGAGTACTACTACCAATACTATAACAGAATAAATGACATTTGGCAGTCAAGTTTGATGTCATTAGGAATGCAGGCATCTTGGCTCATATGTTGAGCCGCTGGTAAACAACAGGTAGGAACGCAAACGAAGTCACGTGTAAGAATTAGTTGCTAAAATTACTCGTGGTAACCCTACATAATATATGATGCATGCTATGAATCATTTGCGATAATATTAGTCAGATTGATAGTATATTAGATAGGATACAATACGGTATTAGTAATATTATCTGATAATATAATATAAATATTATTCACAGCTGGGGTCAGTGAGCATCAATAAACGGTTGTTATTTACATCGAAATATTTTATCATATGATAAATCGATTTATGCACAGAAGGTTCTCGTAGCAAAATATGTTTAAGATAAAGTGCCGATCTTGTCTAATAAACGTCGAAAGTAAACTGAAATGCGATATATGTTCACATTTAACGTTTATTCAAATTTAGAAAAATATCATTTATGATATTTATGACGCCAAGACTAAATGGATGCTTTATTTTGAACAGTTTTTACTAGCATTTATCTTTTGCGATAATTATAATTGAGTATTGGAAAACTTATCTTGCATTAATATGATATTCATCGTATAAAAGAAAAGAGTAGTATTAAATACATAGGTACGTACGCCAAAAATCCATTTTAGGTTAAAATGTACATGTTGATTGCTATTTTTCGTAAAGGTACATCGAACCCAGTGGTCATTGTCCTTTGAGCATGACATAATGCATTTTTACTGGGTTGGCAACTAGGTCAGCATCTCTAGCCATTAGTGACCGCTATGCGCTGCTTTGCCACCTTAGTGGTATAAAATCAATACGATATCCACAAGTTACATAGATCAAACTTCGTAACTGTAGCCAAAATATATCTGCACCTTTCTATACATATGTATAGAAAGGTGCAGATATATTTTGGCAGCACTTGGTGCAAGCAGCGGCTTGGTGGTGTTGTACTACGATACCAAGAGAATACAGCCATTAGTGACGGTTACCGCTTACCATCAGGTGGGCGGCTGGTTCTACCACCAATAGCAATAAAAAAACTAATTGCTATTTAATTTCGTATACCCCAAAATTAAAAACGAGTGCAGCAAAATTTTTCAATACATTCCCTTACAATGAATGACTAATATCCCATGCCCGCCATAACGAGTGACGCCATCTGTATGTAATTACGGCGATACGTGCTGCCAGAAAAAAATTACGGCCCTAATTGTTTTTATAGCTATCCGTGAGCATAGGGGATACGATTTGGCCCCCGTTTACGCTGAACATTCGAGTAACGTTAATTTAATTGGTGGTTTCACACAACATATATGTTACAAATCCGACCCTAGATAGACCCAATTTTGTCACTCTTACGTAAATATAATGAGGGATTTTTATGCGCCCAGATTGTGGGGTATTTAGACCAATGTGGACTTTATTCTGTAAGCTTCGAGTTTCTGTTTGAATGTACTTGTTTTTCAGCGGGTGCTACAGTATACAATTATTTGTTGTTATCATATATTTTGTGTCTAGTAAATCTTTGAGACCGATTTTGGTTGCCGTAGTGGATTAAGGCTTGGCGAGTGGTGAATATTTTGCATAGAAATAGTTATTTATTAAGAAACATACTACACTAAGGCTAACAAAACGAGAGAAATTATGTAAACATACGTCTATTTATAACAAGTACAGAAAGGAAATAAGACATCTTCAAAGAAAAAATTAGGGTCTTTCCGGTTTTGAATTGTATTGTCATTCCAGCGTAAAATTTCATTTATTTACCGTTATTGAATAATAAACTGGTTGTAGTAGGGAAATTCGACGGTAAAATACCACGTGGGCGATCACCTACCCGCTGGTCTGATCAGATCAAGACAATAACGGGACTTACAGTTGCCACTGCCCTTAGAAAAGCCGAAGATCGGGTGGTGTGGATCATTTATTTACCGTTATTGAATAATAAACTGGTTGTAGTAGGGAAATTCGACGGTAAAATACCACGTGGGCGATCACCTACCCGCTGGTCTGATCAGATTAAGACAATAACGGGACTTACAGTTGCCACTGCTCTTAGAAAAGCCAAAGATCAGGTGGTGTGGAAACAGCTGGTATACGACTCCGTGAAAGCATTTCAGGATGGACACGACCTTCAGTAATGAAGAAAACGACGAAGAAAAGCGGAATAATAAAAAATAGTTTGTCTATAAATGTATCGTTATTTTTGTCATTCTTGTGAATATCTGTTAAAGAGCAAAACTCTTTATCTCGGCTCATTGGCTTTACTGTATGCACCCTATCCTAAAAGACGGATCTCGTGTTTATACCTAATTGAATTAAGACAAACTTATATAATTATTAAATTATATATAATTTTAACCCAAACTTATTTCAATATGTCAATTAAAACGACATTTTCATCGTTTGTCAACCATTGTGGATGTTAATATGTACAGACAAATAGGTAATAATATATGTAATAAATAACAGTATATGTAATAAATACTCCTGGAATTTATTTGTATTATAAAACAAGTCCAGTCTCAAACTAGTTCATAACACAGTGCATTCATATAATAAGCGTCATAATCCAGCTTCTCGTTTGCACAACAATTTTATATCTTTATTACACGAACCACAAAAGATGACGTTATGCCGGCAACAAAGAGCGAGATTTACCCAAAACTGTCCTTTTCTCCGGCGTATAATATGCGCATTTTTATAAGCATTGTCGGGTCCGTGGTCACACTAGCAGCGTAAAGTGACTGTATCGCGATTTGGTTTAATACTTCTCTTTATGCAGTACCTAACACGACTTACCTTTTTCAGATTATTATTGAAATTAAACTACTTTGTACGGATTTTGTCGCACTCTTTATTTTAAAACACTTTTATTACATATTTTAAACTATAATACTACTATTATTGAACTTTACAACAATTTAAGCTATTCAAATTAAATAAAACTATTAATATTTAAGTTTACACTTTTCCCCGACGTTTCGGTTGCTTTACAGCAGCCATGTTCACGAGGAAACTAAGATAGTAGTTGTTTTAATGTTCTGAAGTGTAGTTATTTCAAAGTACGCGATCATAATTTAATCATTGGAAACTTTGAAATAACCTTCAAAAATAGTCTCCCCGTATCAAAAATGCGACCAAATCGGTATGAAGTAGTTTAATTTGAGTCAATATTATCAAGATTATTAATTTTATTTTTTATAGTAACCAAACTGTTGTTATAGCTTCAAAATTTGTATTAGGAACAAACATCCATTTTTAAATACTAGCTGATTGATTAATGGTGTCTGCTAGTATTTTAATATAGCTTTTTATTATGTAATAAATATTAGTTATACCCTTTTTAGTACTTAAAATTAAATTTTGGCCAATAATATCATGTATACAAATTAATGAATGTAATTGATTTCCCTAGGAAACGTATCTCATATTTCCAAGAAAAGTCAATTCAATTAAGTTAATTTACAAGCTAAATGTACTATAAGTCCAAACATATAATCAAATGTGCTATATTAATAACAGAAAGAGGAGAAATAAAATATACAAAATACCATAATACAATTTCTACCATTATCAAATTTGTCTTTCCCTTATTTTGATTTAGTTGACATCATAATTGTACGAGCTTTACAATTGCCGTAACAAAATTAACCTTTTATTTTCTTAATATTTGATACTTGTAAAGCATCTATATTTATTTGTACAAAATATACCTGCGATAAAATAGCAAGCAAGTAGTTATTACCTGATAAAACCGCTACGTCGTCACTACCGCCCCGCCTTTTCAACATCGACCAACAAAAACGGTTTTTCTAAATCCGGATTATATCCTCATCTGCGCCAAATGTATTCTATATTTATTGTCGCTGACCGGACGCTTTTCACAATGATCGTTGCATACCTTATTTAGTCAGGAAGATAGGGCAGAAAACGCTTCCTTATAATGAGCTTAGTCCAAGCGAAGTATAATTTTTCATGCGCATAATCAAGATAAAATACTTACATGTCGTATAAGCTATATGGTACATTTACTTGGGAGTCTGGGTTCACTGCTTTTTGTCTGATTAGGACCGAAAGTTAAGATTGAAATTTCTTATTCACTTTCTTCGATGTAAATATTAGAACTTACTTTCATAACTCGTCTAATTAGCTGAAGCGGTATCTTGATACTAATTAATTTAACTCTAGACTGTCTGAATGTTTTAGAGAATTAATGTTCATTTAGGTAGCTCGAGTTCTCGTCCTGCGAGTCCGGACTGCATGAAAGCTGAATAAATTTTATACGAGGTAGCTGTTTATAGAACAGCTACCATTGGAGTATTCTTCCGCACATTAGTATTCTATACATGTAACCATCAAAATTACATATTAGTTCTATAGCAGTTTTACCTATTTATTAGGAGAAACTGATAGTACTTACAATCATAAGATTTAATAAATATAATTAGTTGAAAATAGATGACCGATGATAGCCCACAAGGCAGACTGACGGCCTGGTAAGGGTCGCGGGAAGCGGTTGTATGCGGGTGGCCCAAGCCCGGTCTGTATGGAAACCTTTGTGGGAGGCCTATGTCCAGCAGTGGTCGTTTTTCGGCTGAGATGATGATGATGATAGACGATAATTGCCTTTATTATCAACCTCAAAAGTATTAGTGCCATTAGAGCTCAAAGGAATCATTAAATTATTATTTAGAATATTAGATATCAAAAACATCGTTTTAATGCATATATGTACCTATTACAAAATGTCGAGGTATTAGGCTTTATCGCGCTCAGTAATATCAACATTAGACTCTATTGTAATAGGTTTAATGGTTAGTAAGCTATTAGACCTAATTAAAGTTTAACTTTATAACATATATATTTTTAAACATAATTGAGTTTGACGTCATAATATACCCATGTTTATTGTTTCAAGAGCAAACACTTGGGAGTACTTTATTTACCTTCACCTAAACAATTAATACCCATCCCATTATTTATACGAGTCCTTTATAAACATGTCGAACAAGCCCTCTAGATGTAAGCAAAACTAATTTTTATTGAGTAAACAGAATAGCTTTGATTACAAATTAAATAAACAATGGGGAGCAAACGAATCGGGCGTGGAGCGGAAACGCACAGCGCCACCGGATGTGGCCGCCGTCGCGCTATCAGGTGTCGTTCACGGGGCTTTATATTTCCGGTAGCTTTGCTACGGCCTTTGGTCTGTAGTGCTAGATGAATCAATAGACCGAAACATTTTGATAAACAGCAGGAAAAGCTCGTTTAGTTATCGGCTGAAATTTGTTTTAGGAATATTAATGCGGAAGTTTAGGCGTTATGTTGGCAGTAAGGACACTAGTCGTTTTTTACCTTACATTGGTAACATAACAAACTTTTTCCGGTCGATTACAAGCCAATAATACACTTGATATTGTAATTTTCCGTATGCTACTGTAACCGCTTAGCATTACATGAATCCTATGATTGCTTGTCACTAGTGTGCACAAATAAAAGCGCCTAAATATCAGCCTGAGTACTACATAATAGTAATTAAAAAAAAACCTGTTTAGGCATACACACACTTCAATAGCCTATTTCTGAACCAAACCAATATTACCCTCGTAATTATAATATAGATTATTAAAATATCATAACATATCTTAAATGATTCCTTCAGTAGTCTTTACTTTTAGGTAACAATGCACTCATTTGCTTGTAACATAAATATTGCATTGTAAAACCCATCTCTTTTTATAATCCTTTAAAGATTTCCAGCAGCACAACCTTTATATTTTTACATTAATATTACAAGCATCTTGAAACTCTGAAGTTTCACTAAATTATAGACAATAGACGTCATACAAAATAACATTAGACCACACGAAACAGCGGGGAATATAATAAATAAAAAATAATAAGAAAACTTTCCCCATCACAGCGTGCATCCACGATGAGAGATGGCAATTCACCAATTTCATGCAACCTTTAATCACAAAGGATACAGAACCTTAACTAAATAATACTAAAGTCTAATTTTGTCTGCATTGTATGTGAAAAGTTTGTCGCGTAGGTAAATCAAGGAATACATTAGTGATGTGCTCTATACGTCGATTCGATATTTGAATAGCTGATAGATTCGATTTATACCGTGAGGTATGTAAACAGATATATTAAAATCCCTTTGTTTGCATATGGAAATAAGCTTATAATATCCGATATTATTTGTATTTATTTTAAAGATACTTTCTTAGAATTTTATTAAACAATACTATGAAGAAGTAAATAAATACTACAGTATTTACTTACTTTTCACGTATAATATAAAATGCTTTAACGTAGTGCTTCAATGTAATAACCAGACGAAAATTCTTAATATACCAGACATAATTAAAAATCTATTATCTGGCCACCGGTGTGCCGCTGCGACTAGGCTGCGATAGGTTAATATTAAGACAGTAATGTTGGCGTTTTTTTAGATTATCTTTTGATATGAGTACCTACACTAATCTCCAAAATAAATTTCATTATAAAATTATAAATTACCAAAAATATCATCGTTCCAAATTGAATTACAGAGACTAATTAAAATAAACCACCAAAAATGTTATTGTTTGAAATTGAGTAAAAGAATATGAAAACACTGATAAGTTTATTTATTAGTCTCTACGTTAGAGGTAAAGCTTTTGATTATGCATATAATAATTAATAGTTTGTACAATTATACCGTGGTATATCAATCGCTCATAACTTTTATCATACCTTACCGGAATGATAAAAATGATAGCCTATCTCTTGGTCAGCTTTTACGACTGCCGCAACTTTATAAGCTCCTTATACTTTCTTATCTTTATATTCAAATTGCGTGCTGTGTAGGCTGCAATGAATATTTATTTTTCCAAGTAAGAATAGTGCTATAAGTATCATAGTATTAGTCTTAATAAGTAAGTTTTTATTCAGACACGAATGTTAACATATTTTGATAGTTTTAACAAGACAATGGCATGACAACTTAGGCCCGATCCCCATATTAAAAAAACCAGTCGTTTTAGCTACGGACAGATTTTGACAGATTTCTCGTCGAATAAGTGTCAAAAATTAACTGATCGTAGGCATAACGACTCGTTTTTTTAATTTAGGAACCTGGCCTTAGTCTGTGCGTCCAACTTTGACAAAAGGCTCCTCTGTTTTCCTCCATTCAGTTCTGTTAAGTGCTGTCCCAGTCCATATTTTCCCAGCTATGGCCTTTACCTTCAAAACAGTCTACCGCGGTTTTAGTGTTTGGATACCAGAATATGATATTTTGTTCTACTTGGTAATAAAGTCTCAGTAATTTTCTTTAGTATATAATACGGTACTTAGCCGTGTCGCATCACTAAAGTACTCTTAACATTCACTTTCAACGAACATTGCCACAAGAGTTTAGGAACAGCAATCACTCAGTGCGTAATCTCTCAGGATTTTCTCGACACCCTTGCGATAGTGCGAGCTCTGCCCATTTTTGTTTTTTAAAAAGTCTGCGTCTTGCAGATAAGGTATGCTCCCCCTGACGTCATCCGCATTAAAATCTATCAATCGGTGACGCGATATCTAAACGAACTGTCTATTGTCATTTATTTTGGTTCAGGATAATTTTGTTGACATTTGACAGGCTTATCAGACATTGAATTTATTATAAAATAAATTGATATTTGTGCGATTACCTGTGAGTTACCAAGGTAATCACGTTTTGTAAGGATAAACAAATATAAACTTAGTTTATCAGTTTGTCTCGTCTCTGTTAGACACCCAATCATAGTTGCAATACGAGTCTGTAGTAAGTACCTATATGGAATATGTAATTTCAGCATTATTTTATATTTTGTATGTTTTTAAACACATTTTTAAAGCTGCATTGTTACTGTTCCATATAAAGAAAATTAAAAAAGATTTACGCTCTTCAGGCAATAAACGCCAAAGTAATCAATTCTGCCGAAATATATTTTCACTTTTAACACTGATATGATATTAAATCACCACCTAACAGGAAAACACGAAAAAAAAAATTTTACTGGGCCCAATAGTCTGAGCGATGGCCAAAACATTAAAGAAAATATAACATTCACAAACTTGAAAACATTCCATCTAATAATTAAAACCTTATCATCTTTCTACGCACATACATCAAAACCGAGGATGTTGGACTACTTTGGCAATCGTAAAACGAAATTGTCCTTTTTGGTCCGAGCCAACATCAAAAGCGTTAACGGTTCGAAAGCCTGAAAGGCAACGCCACATATCTCTATTTGCAGTACTACACGACGATAAATACTGATGCTCTTTACTCGCCTTTGAGAACGTACTCAATATTATGCAAGGGTTCCATCGACAAACAAAAGAAAACTCAAACTAAAATTATACCGCTAAATGTAGAAAAGCAATCTAGAAACAACAAAAATACTGCGAACAACAACCATCTCCGTAAAATGAACTGCGTTTACTAGAGGGGGACCTAAGCATCGTCGCTAGAAGAAAACAAAGAAAATTATAGTCGTCAGTTTACCACTATCGACGCCCCGTCAAAGTCATAATATTCCCCGTTTTGACACGCAAAGAGGATGTGCTCTCCTACCCCGTCGCTTTGGCATTTTGTTTTTGACACTCCACTATAATCACTGTGTGAAACATAAACAGTCGTTCTCATTTCGAAAAGAGCAGTGTTATCCGAAAGAAGTGCGTATGGAATATGCAAGCCTTTGTGTGTATGAACGGGGAAAATTGCTTTTCTTGCTTTTGAACGTCTTGCAGTAACCATACAGTTCTACGGAAGATTAAAACAGTGTATACGAAAGTCATTAAAAAACCGGGTGCTTTAAATGCGATTTTATGCAGTGAACTGTCTGTCTGTTCTTTGGTGTAGTTTAACATTAATTATTTATCTCCATAAAATAAAATCAGTATTTATTTCTTTATAAATACAAGAGATATCTAGATAAGACACTTAAATAGTTTGTACATTTATTTCATAGGGATATATCACATGATGTGAAAGGAAAGCTTTTGACTTGCCACTTCATAAAGAGTTAAACACAGCTCAACCTTTGACGACGTTTTTATCAATAAGGAAAGGTAGCCACTAGTCACACTAGTCTTACGACCTTGTCAGTATCATCATCTTTCAGTTTTACGTTTACTCTGAGCAAAGATAGATTACATGTTATAAATTATATATTATTATTATAAATTAGCAGCGATAGCCCAGTGGAAAACCGTTGGACTGCCACGCAAAGGTCTCGAGTACGAACCCAAGGCGCGCATCTCTGACTTTTCGAAGGCATATGCGTATTAAATAGTTAATTATTGCTTGCTTTAACGGTGAAGGAAAACATCGTAAGGAAACCTGCATGTCTGAGAGTTCTCCATAATGTTCTCGAAGATATGTGAAGTCTGCCAACCCGCATTAGGCCAGCGTGGTGGACTATGGCTTAACCCTTCTTACAGTGAGAAGAGGTCCGTGCCCAGCAGTGGGACAGTTTAATATTATTATTTATTATAAATTACACGGTGGAACGGGCTACATCGCCGGTGCCGTGTGTACTCTCCGCGCTTAATACTCTTGTGGAAGCCAACCCAGTCTGTAATATTTTTGCTGACGACTTGAAAGTAGCCATGGTTGTATGCAATGCTTTTTGTAAGGAGCTAACTTAAATTTATATAATTTAGTGTAAAGTGTAATTGGTTTATGTAACCGTTCTAAATTAATAAATAAACTAATAATATGTTATTGCAAAAGTTAATTAGACAGCATTGTATGTCTACAGTATTTTATGTCTTTTCTTGATAACAATCCCGAGAAAATAGAGCCTATTAAACTAATGTTCAATGTGTTGAAACAAAATTGATCTACCCCTCCAATCCCTTACAATAATAATCATGATCAACATTGGATACTTCTATGAATTATATAAACACAATAAAATATAAGCCAGCAACATTTTGAATATCGATAAATTTTACTGCTGCTGCGTTAGTTACATGTGCAGTACAAAAGTCCACGTAATTGGAGATGCATGATACAACGCACGCAAATAAAAAAGCTTCTCATAACAGATACATTTATCTCTCAATACGACTGATATGTATTCCAATTGATTTCAGAACAAAGCGCATCGTTTTCACTTCCACAAACGTAAATCAACACGACAACGCGACATCGATTTATAACCGATTTCCGAACGTCAAGAGCGCTAGGGATGCATCCGATTATCAGTTTTGGAATTGAATAACCGAATAATCGATGTCGTAATTTAATAACGCAAATTCGAAATGAATACGCTCTGAACGATCCTTTGTTAGGTCTACGTAGACACTATAGGAATTTGTTGTTTTACGATTTCCAAGCGCGTCAACAGAACTGATTGCCGATTTAACGAGGTGCATATATTTAACGGTTAACTGCGTTAAATTTGCTACATTTGAACAGAGGGAGTGATTTGAACTCCCCTGACGTACAACGACTGCAATCACTTAATTAGTTTTGTTGTTGCTTTTCTCGTACTGAAATGATAACTCGTAGTAATAAGTTTTGAGAAGATGAATGAGTTGAGATGAGCTATCAAATGACAAAACAAAGGAATATGTACTTACTGTTTACTTATTATATTGTCTGAACGTACTTACTCGTGCTTATTCTAGTTGTTATTTCTATAATTTACTCCTAACGGAACTGAGTTTAAATGCCCGTAATTTATATTATAATGTAGTCAAATAATAAATCATAACTCATTGTATTGTCAAAATAAATAAAAGAGTCAAAATAATGGCTATGCTTTTTACGAGAACGAAGGTGTTTATGTTATGAGATCGACGGTCAACAATAAAATAAATATAACATGGTACATGCAAGGATTACAAAGAAACCCACTGATAAAACTTTCATACAAAATCTATCTTAGAAATATTTCATACATTTCATCGAGATGCTATAAATATTCAAAGCCTCTACTTAGTATTCAAAAGACAGCCTTGAAGTTACATGTTATTTCATCCATTCAATCTACTACAAGCAGATAAACGACATAATTTTTCAGATATAATTTATGTGGATTTTATCTATATACTTTTGTGACTTAAGCATTAACGGTTTTTTGGATTTCGAGAGACTAAGACTTGTCTATTAACCATTTATCTTTGATATATGATGTTTGATTTGTTTTGACAGTTCGTACAATAGATAATAGGTATAGTTTCTTTTGGTAAACATGATTTAGAAAATACGATTAAGTTGAAAATTTAATTGTCAAGTTATAAAAACCAGTATGAGTAAGATGCTTTCACAGAAAAGCTCATCTTTTTAGAAACATGGTAGACTTAAGTATATCCATTGGGTGACTTCATATCGTCATCATAAGCAGTTGACAAGAAACCACGTATTGACTTACAGAAAGTCATCTCATAACGTCCAAATTAATAATTCGAACACATCCTTCAGTAAGGCTCTTGCAAGGGATCTTTACAAGATAAACAGCCATTAGTTAATCCGAGGGCGGTCCCGCAGTAACTCAGCCGGGCCATATTGCTTATAGACCAACCGCTTTAATGAAATAAAATTTGCATATTATCAAGATTTATGTAAGCCGAACCAGGAAGCCATTGGAAAACAATGATGTTACAGACATTTCAGATGGGACTTGTTTGTTCCGCGGATAAGTTATTAGCTGCCAGCAAGCATTCTTGAATATTTCTCTTTAAATATTGCATAAAACTTTTTTCATTATGTTAAGTAGCTACAGAGGAAATGTGTGTGTAAATGGTTGCGTGAAAGACTGCGGATCCCGGCCCGGCCAAATGACGTCCTTATGATGTTCATTTATTTCACGACTTTTTACGTCGTCGTCCTCATTTTTACGTTGACGTAACAATGACAACAACGGATATGACACACAAGTAAATAAGACAGAAACTTTTTTTAAAAAGAAATTAACATTTGAGTAGCAGGCAAGGCTACCACTACCCTAGGGATGTCGTTATCTCAAATATTTTAATAGTTTTAATGCTTTATAGCAATTTTAAATGATTGTGCAAGAAGTCTACGCTATAAAGTATATCTAGTTGTGCCCACTTAAATTTTGAGCGATATATGATACGCAATGAAATTAGCCGGCTTTGGCTATACATGCAGGATGCACTCGCACGGGCTGCATGCGCAAGTAAATTATGGTTGATACGGACATTTTCATGACGCACAAGTACTTAACATATAGGTACGCATGTTACCCATGTCGTGAACAAAAAGTAAAGGATTAGGTCAACACTTCGGTTAGTCATCAACATTATCTGAAACATCGTGGGCTCTATAACGTAATATATATATTTTTCTTGCTCGATAACTATTGACATACTTACACGCCATTTATTAATCAGGTTTCTAAAACGTAACTAAAAAAAAGACAGCCCTAGCATCTGTAATACTTAGATAAGTCCGTTTTATTTTTAATCGTTTTCACCGTTGAGCATAAAAGTGGATAAAACGTCTGGTAAGACGTCTCCTTTAACAGCCTGTTCCGTTTAAGTAAATTAGATAGACACTTCATCTCACAATGAAGTGGACCAATTTAGCTCACAGATAACAAAAAGGATTAAGAGTTTAAATCTCGGGAGCAGATCCGCTAAATAACTGGATAAAATGAATAAGTTTTCATAACTCAAAGGTCGTCGCAAATATATGTATACGACATAGAAAGCGATTTTTGTTGTACGTACATGGGTAGTCTTAAGCTTATATCCGTAAAGGTAGGCAAATGTGAATTAAAGCAACATTTTGCCAGTTATGTTTTTAGGTCTCAGGTAATAAGGGGCGTGTCTATTGCCGCTTTGAGCGAAAGAGTGGCCTTGCTTTGTTTCTTGCAGGTATCTCATATAGGCCTAACCTTTTGCCTGAACCTAGCAACTAACGTAAATGTAAATTCAGTAAATTTAGTAACTTACTAACCACTTTGCCGTTCATAAGTGTTACTTTGTGACCTAAATGAATAAATTATTTTTGACTTTGACTTTACCGGACACTATTCCAGACAACGTGCTGTTACTTAGTTTCTTGACCGAAAAAATCCCATTACACATTTTTTGATTTTTCAGGAATCGAATGCAAATCCTTATGCACAGCATTTGCATTCAATAACTCTGTGTCACCGAGGCAGTCTTAGTAGCAGGCATTCCAAATTGATCATATTTAGTTCTAAAGGTTTTGTGTGCATGTATACTTTATTATTAATTACAAAATGCAACAATACCCAATAGCGATCTAATGTTATTAGCAACTTCTTTCAATAAACCCCAAACATTTAGTGCTTTTTATTTTTTTAAAGGAAATTGCATTTAATGTTTGTAATCGGAATCCCCATTTCGCCAATATTCAGTTGTCGTGTAGAGGAAATTTAAGCCAATCTTAATCTTAGGGTTAGCTCCTTAGAACAGTAGGGAGCGAGGGTGCGAGCCTTAAACCTGAAGGGTGGTAATATTACATAAATGATAGGTGTATGCATTTACAAAGTCGCTTAGACCCTATAAATAATAGCGACTTAATCGGTTTCTAACGTTTTGTGGGGATTTACATTTGTCGAAGGCTTTAAGAAGGTAAGGATAGAAGCATTCTTATAAACTACTAAGAAAAAATGTACATAAATTCTTACTGAATGTCCTTATGAAATGTCTTTGGAAGAAGAAAGAAAAATAAAAAGGTATGCTGGACTGGTGTCCAACTTATCTTATATATATTTCTTTTTTAAGACATTTTTTCCCTCCAATTAACGCCTTTGTTGCTCAGCGATACAAAACCGACTGATACAAAGGTCATCCAGACACGGGACTAATATTCGTAAATCACACACTACTGTCATATAGTATATTTTTTAAAACACTTCACCATAATTAAATAACTAAAGTCAATATTATTTTACGTTAAGGAGAGTGTTCGCTTTGCACATTGACATTAAAATATTTTATTTGAAATTAATCGCGGTTAATTTGAGTTGTACACGTAAATTACTTCAACTATTTTTATTGTTATGTTTTATATTCACTCGTAGAAACTGTCTATCCGTAAATATGGTTGCTGAAAACTCGGAGACAGCGTGGAACTGTAGACGACGCGACGCAGCGACGCAGTAAAGTATGAAAATGTATCAACTTACGCTTTGGGCTAGGTGACTTTCCAAGAGACAATTCCAAGACTCATTGATGGGACAAGTCCTCGTAGCACATAATTATCTCGTAGCAAGCAATACG
This sequence comes from Catocala fraxini, assembly GCA_930367265.1. Lineage (NCBI taxonomy): Eukaryota > Metazoa > Arthropoda > Insecta > Lepidoptera > Erebidae > Catocala > Catocala fraxini. The sequence goes on from OV884038.1 coordinate 10,106,794, forward strand.
CCCCGTGAATCACATGGTATCACTATAGAATAAAATCCTGTATGTTTATTCAAGATGTAGTCTATCTGTGTGCTAAGTTTCATTCTAATGAGTTGTACAGCATAGCTTACGCATGATTCAGTAATAAGCATCTAAATATCTTTACAAACTTTCACATAAATTATATTAATAGGATAATAATGTATTACATTTAATCTTTATGTCTAAAACTTCTAAGCTTTTGATAAACTTTAATCATTATTAATGAAAGTATACCCAATACATTTTCTCTTGGGAGAATTAGCTTCGTTTTTATCGTTGGCATCGTTCTAAAAGCTTGTCTATCCTTGCTTTGTTACAGAATATTATTTCCCTTAAGGACAGAGCCCTCATAACTCATTAACCTAAATGGTTTGTAGTCGCCAACGAAGTCACTTTGCATTAAAGTGGCCAGTTCAAATTTAAATATATAGAGACGGGAATAAGTTTATAAAATTTATTATACTGAACTTAACCTTTATTTAGTATTGTTTAATCTTGCGTATTAATGTCTACTTGGGATTAAGCTCTTTGTTAGGGGAAATTATTGGTACAATGTTATTTAGGTGAAATAATAGCCTTTGTCCGTCCCAAGCCGAGATGCCGCATTCGTATTGTGTTCGTAAACTTTAATCAAAAATAATTCCAAGAGAAATTGCTTAGCTTTTTAAAAGAAAGCTGGCGAATTAATGTATTTTAATAGAATTATGTGATTTAGATTTAATTATAAGATACTTTTATATTTTCAATTAACGTGGCTTATTGTGACATAACAATTCTTATCTAATAAGAAAATGCAAAAATACATATGTTTATTGGTATATTCTTCATTCACGTAACAATGGAGCATCAACATGATTTTTTGCGTAGATGTAATTTATGAGGCAGAACACAGAACAGCTAAACTTTATTTCTCTAGTCTGTGGCCAATAAAAAAATAAAAGCTACTATTAATCTCAAAAAATGCATTAACTTATGGAATACTTACTTTATTATAGTACCATGGAAGTAAAGGTAAAATATAACTATAATGCGAGCCTTATATTCCATTTCGAATCGAATATTTCAATAATCCAAATGAAATTGATAACACATCGTGTATCCAAAAATATGGCTACCAGTTTATCGCGATATGGTTGATTATACTCACGTATTAATATTTGCTCAGGCTGGAATGCAAAATCCGTAATCAAACTTGGGGTTACAGCGAATTCACGTGATGCCTTTCGGCTATGTTTACACACGATATATACATAATATATAGAGCGTTAACGGTCTGGGTGAAAAATCAGCGGTCAATTTGGCACTGAATCATTTTTCATGCATGCATCGCTACAAACATTCTTTCATAACAAGAATTCAGAAAAAAATATTGATACCCAGAACCTTATTCTATACTACTAAAAAAAAATAAAGTCAAAAATAAATTAAAAATCAGCCAGCAATAAATAAATATGAGGTTACCCAATTAGTTTTCGGTAATTACTGGCTGATTATGCTTACTCCTTTTTTATACTGCGATGGTGGTAAGCAATTAATATTAAGTACAATCTGCACAGAGTAAATGTCTTTTAGTAATAAATTGGATTCTCAAATGCTCAATAGTAGGTACTTCTTTCAGAACCTATAGTTTAGAAAGCTCGGCTTACCGAGAGTCTTTAAAAACATAACAGTTACGATCTTCAACAAACTTTGAATACACTTCAGTACAATACAATTATAACTTCTCAAACGGTAAACTAACTGCTTCTAAAAGGTGCCGATCTTGTTCAATTGTGCGGAAAATCGAAAATTATGACCGATTCAGAACAGGGACGTCGGTCGCACGGCAGCTTTCAAATTTATGGCGACGGCAGATATGAATATGAATGATGGTTACATTAATAAGTTGAATTGATAGCAATTTGAATTAATTTGTAAGATTTAAATGGTTGAACGTATTTGAACAGTTGAACAGAATTTTTGGAGCATGCCATACTACTAACACACCTAATTTTGCGATCTGTTTTAAATACATCAAAGCATAAAATTATATAGCATAACTCTGCTCGCAAATTATTATAAAAATGTTTTATTAATAAGAGAATCGAAAAATCATATAACAAAAAGGCACAAAAGAAAATTGAATCTAACACCAAAGGCAATAAATCAGATCTCTATACTAAAATATATTCAAGGTTTCCCAATGAAAATATTCACCGAAATATTTTCTCGACCGATTTTTCGTTCAAGGCTTATAGCACTTATCCGTCTAACCAAACCTAACTAATAATATAAATGCGAATGAGAGTTTGTTTTTTTATTTGTTTGTTACACTTTTACGCCTTAACTATTCGACCGAACATCATGAAATTTCGCAGTTGTTCACGTTATCAGAGGAACAGAAAATTACATAGGATACCTTTCATCCAGAAAAAGTACTAGTAAAGTAGGTTAGGTACTAAACTAACCTAACCTACATTTACGCGAACGAAGCCCCGGGAAAAATCTAGTCGTCTATAAAACTGTCTATCAGTACACTCCTCATATATCACATAAATGCACAAAAGCCTTCATTCGTCTGATCTATCTTTTGGACTAGAGCCTGGATATAATTGTGTTCGCCTCAAAACCTCTGTTATAATCTGGAATTGGAACATTGCCCGGTAAAGTGGGGCAGCCTAGATAGATGGACATTGCCACACCGTTCGGTCCTCGCGCTTTCATAACAACCTGCATTATCTATATGCATGTATATATAATCGCTTGTGCGGGTGTTTTTCGTCGAGTAACTTCTGAACGACTACATCGGTGGAGGCCATATCTTTGTGTTGTTTTTGATATTTTATAGTATTGCGTTGTGTACTTTAGAAACATTGAAACAACGGACACAAAGAACTCTCAGATTTAAAACAACAATTTGTAGAGCACATAAATTTTCTCCCTTGCGTGTCTCGAACCTGCAACACTCGACGCAGTGGCAGTGGGGAGCCGAAGTTTAAAGCACTACACCATCTGTGCAGTCGAATTTACATCGTGTATTTGTTTTCCAAAGAAGATAGATAAAATAAATTTATATGGTGTCGGTATGATTCATAGTATTCTACCTAAACCAAACTCTGATACAGCTAGGTTGTTATATTATACATTTAACTTCAAAGTAATATTTATTAATAGCTAAATAAGGTACGATGGGATCGACGTTGTCATCATTTTGTATAAAAATACCTTATAATAAATAAAGGGAAAAATAGATAGCTTTTTGCTTTTTAGGAACTGATAAGTCGCAATCTAGTCAAGAAACGCCACCGTCGTGCGCCACCAACTGGGATAAGCAAAACAACGTCTGCCGGGGCAGCTAGCGTTATTAAATATTCACACGACGATAAAATTTGTCAGAAACAGCTCGTTACTGAGCAGAGGCAAGCCAAATCAGGCTTTTGTAAGCCATGAATAGGATATTACAATATAGACAGCTGATTTCAACAAGTACGATATTTGCCGAGTATTTTAGTGATACTCTATAGGCTTTTAAACTGATAGTGTCTACTCATGCATCTTGGAGACCATGTTACAGTACTTTAATCTAATAGTAACTGCGATTAAATGCAGTTCAACCGAAACATTGGCAATCATATCGTCGCAAGGTACGTTACAGACATTTAAAATAAAGACAACTGCCGCACTAGGAACAATTGTTGGATCATCCCTAGCACGGTTGTATTCAATTCAAACAAGCTCTGCATCGCAGGTAACCTTACAAACATACTTTTAACGGACACAAAGTACACTCAGACTCAGAACTTATTTGTGGACCACACAAATTATTGTCCCGCGTGTGTTTCGAACCCACAACACTCGACGCAACGGCAACGGCGAGGTGACCGCTAGCTCACTACGCCATCCGTGCAGATAAAATCATAAAAGCAAACATTGAAAATCGCATATTTGGATTAGCACTAAAGCATAGCTATTCTATGTAACGCTTAAGTAGTTTAATACATTTATCATCACTAGCGGTCGCCAAGTGGTCGAAATTCGCCCATAATTTATTTAAATTTTTAATTTGATCGTTATTAAGGTTTGTTGTCTATAAATATACCCTTATAATCACATTTCATTAATTTAGTCACATACTCCACATACATATATATGTATGTAACCATAGTTAGGAAGCATTCTACGAAGTCAACCGAACAATGCCGAAATACTACGAACGCGATTCGACTGCTTATGTCAAATGCATGGTTGGGTGCGTGTAGTGATTTTTCATTAATTTAATGTATTTCTAATGCATATTTTATAAAAATATTAGGCTTTGCCCCTCCTTCTCCATATAATCTTTAACTGTGCGAAATTCCATACTCCTCCATCCGCGCAATTTTCGCAAAAATGGCCCCAAAGTTTTTGCTTCATGTATTAATATATATCTATATATTAATACATCAAGCAAAAACTATCTTATATACACGATGGTACATTGTGTGTCTTAATAAATTATCCTCATCTAGAATACTGCATGCAATTCTAATAAAACAACACGTTTTGAGAGACAAGACTAATTTCACAGCTCCACATTCTCAGCTTAGACGCCTTTGAACTCATACAAACACTTAATTGGACGATTACACTATTGTTCTACGGGACCCTCTCGTCTTCAAGGGGATATAATTCATAGAAGATCCCCCTTTATCTCACGGCGGATCGGCTTTCATTGAGAATTTAATTTCATTTTCACCCTCTCCGTAACGGTCTTTAAGAAAAGAATGACCGACTGACTTAAGTGTATAGTAGGGATGATGTGATATTCAAGAGGGATCCCGAACGTCTTTTTGTGATTTTTCTAAAGATTTTCTTGTCACGTGGCTAGAGATAATTCAAAACATTTTTTCGGTGTAATTAAGCTTGAACTTAAGGGATGTCTTTGTGTAAACAGTGACTTAACAATACTAAAAGCCAAACAGAAGATTAAAAAAACTGATGCAATGTGGTAGATACTGGTAAACACGACTAGATCCAAAGGAACGTTGGTGTCATTGTCGTCTAATTCTCGTGGTGAGTAGTTGGTATCTGGAATTTTGTCTCATTTTGGCAAAAGGTTTCTTTGGTTTAATAACTACACATAGTTTGCCCTAATAGTAATGTGGTAATAATTCTATGATTTATACATATATATATATATATATGAGATTAAACCCACTACACTCGGCGCGTAGCAAGTGGCGAGGCGATTCTATTAGGATTCAGATGCCAGATATTCGGAAGCAATAAAAATAAACTTACTTTCTTACGTAAGAACGTATAAGAAAGTTTAAAAGAGTTGGTTATTGAATTAACCTAGCAAGCTTATTCACTACGTGTGCATTATCTACCGAGACCCAGTGGCTACGAACCGAAACGTGTCGAGAAGTTGTTACGAAGTTGCTGGAAAATCTTTTCTTTAGTGTAAAGTAAAAATATTACCAATATTGTTTTAGATGTCACACTCTGCTTAAGAAGTAAAGAAAAATCTGAACAAAGCGTAATGAAAAATCGCATAAATGACGATTTATACGCTAATGCAGTTTATATGCTAATTAACTTACACTGCTGCAGGTACCACTTCAAAATAGTACTAGACTATTGACAAGTTACATAATAATCAGCACAAAGAGTAGATATAATAATATAATATATGACTCTGTGACTAAGCAAAACATTTATCCTATCATAATTTATGATAAAAGCCAAAAATATCGCAGTAAGATTTAATTCGTTCGATATTCAAAAGCGACGTCATTCGTTCATTAGATTTGCCGTCTCGCACTACTTGTCCTCACGTGTTATCGCCACTTTGGTTTATATTAGTTGCCATCGTAAAAAAGACTCATTTGTTTATTTTTCATTAATTGTTTCAAATAAGAACAACGAAAGTGAATGTAATGCTACATTAGCCTGAAATCACGGGGCCGATGTTGTAGGCGTAACAAAATGGAAGCAGCTAAATTGAGTACTATAATTAAGCTAGACACGGCTCGTGTCTTCAATTTTCTTAGAACAAAGGACCTTACGATGTCACAAAAGAAAATAGCTAAGCAAATTTCACAAAGAGGATTACTTATACCTAATTAGTTGTATAATTTATAAAATTAAACTTGTTTCCTAAGCGTCTATCCTCACTTTAAGTACTGGAAATATTAAATTAAAGAGGTAGCGCAATGTTGGTCTCATGCTTTATGTATGGAAACGCTGGGCGAGGTAAATTGAACTCACTTCATACTATATTCATCCGGCATTCATACCTTTCGGGAGAATAATACCGTTACTGGAGTAAAATGTTTTATTCTGAACGACATTGCTTTGTCTGTTTATTCGTTATTCCAGTTAACCCCTTAGGGGGATAATGTCTGTATTACGTCTTTATTTAACTTAAGACTTATGTTTACTCAGGTGGTTTTACAGAAAAGATTAGTGATGTCTTTTACGATGATGAAATAGAAAACTTTTGGGTCACAATTTATGGAATACGTCTGCTGCCAAAAAGTAAAAAAAAAAAATACATCGGATTTTTTTTGTTCTTCAGTTTATACTTAAAGCGAAGTATTTATAGATTATGTCATAATCCGTCTACCTATTGAAACTTTTTTCAAGGAAAATATGCTTTATCCATTTAACCACGAACATATTATCTTCTTCAATACAAGGCTGTACAAGTCTTGGTAGTAAATTTCTAGTAAATGTACCACTACGCTATATAAAATTAAATATAATTGCTATAGTGGTGTTTCCTACGATGACAATAATTACAAATATAATTTTAATTTTATGAACAGTCGAAATGTATCCGAAAAGGCACGTTTGGCTGTTCATAGAGGACTATTAGTGCCCACACTTATGTATGGAAGTGAAAGTTGGATATGGCAAAAGAAGCATGAGAGCAGAATAAATGCTGTAGAAATGAGAGCATTGAGAAGCATATGTGGTGTGACTCTGAAAGATAGAATAAGGAATAATGTGATTAGAGAGAGATGCGGCATGAAAGTGGATATAGTGACGAGAATAGAAAAGGGTATATTAAGCTGGTTTGGGCATGTAGAAAGAATGGACGAGGAAAGACTGACTAAGAAAGTTTATAAGGCTAGTGTGAATGGAATAGTCGCAAGAGAAAGACCTAGGCGAACGTTTCTCGATCAGATCGGAGGCGTTCTGGACAAAGGCCAGGTTAAGAGCACCTTGAACCGACATGCGTGTATAAGGAATATGATGAAAGTGAATGAAGCCAGAGAAATGTGTCAGAATCGTAGCAAATGGAAATCCGTGGTCTCTGCCTACCCCTCTGGGAAACAGGCGTGAATCTATGTATGTAATTTTAATAACCATTATCTAACGAGAGTAAAATGAACTAGAAAAGTACTTGAAGAAAATTTTGAAGGTAACCAGCAATATAGATTATTACTCATTACTACTAATCTTGTAAACCTTTCTAACTATGCGAAATAGTTGCCTCAACCGTTATCCTTTGCCCAAGTGTTTCGTTATTGAGATATTTGGTTAGGATTTTTTTTGTAGCAACAATTAATCTAAAGGAGGCAATAGGCTTGTCCACTATTATGTGGGACCTACAAGAATAACTGTCGATATGTCATGTAATGTTCATGGTTTTTAACAAACTAAACTCCATGAAACGTGAAAACATGTAAGTTTAAACTTTTCAGACTTACAACAAAAGAAAAATCCCAGAAAAATGCTTTTCGTCCTTTTTCAATGGATTCTTGATTTATAATACCTAACTGTAGCACAGAGAAGGGTAACAAGTAAAATGTATTCTAAGTTAAAAGTCATATTTTTAAAACTTGCGAATACACAAGTTCCTACATTTATAAGAACACTTCTCATTTCAAATGTATTCCGCAACTCCTGCCGAATGGCAAAGATTTGAACTTTAAAAAGAGAAAATGACCGTTATTTAAATTTTATCGTCGAATCCTCCATTTTTGCGTTTAAAATGAAAAAGGGAAGACAATAGAAATGGTCTTATTGAGCGAGTGTGGTCCCTTTATTAAACGACTAAACGTCTTTCGCTTAGTGGAGGAAATTTCAGTGACATAAAAATATAATGGGCGCAGTTTATTATGTTTAATTTTCATAACAAACCGCTTCCTTTATGTACTGTTAATTGAGGAAGTTTTGTTTTTAATTACCAGAAATTAAATATGAAATTAATAATCTTTATTCAGATTTTCCTCGTGATATTACAACAGAATGTATTTTATAAATGTCTCGTGAAGTATATTATATTTCTTATTGTACTGGGCTCTATGTTACTTAAGTCTAATTAGAAGGCTGAATATCAGCTCAAAATAAGTAGATACTAAACTTATAAGGCTAAACCCAGACACAATGAAAAATTAATTGTCTCGGCCAAGAGATTAAAATTAACTTTATAAGTAACAATGGACGTGTTGTATTAAGAATTATTCCTGAATCGTGGCGGACTTTACAGACATTTAAACAACGAACACAAAGAATATCCAAAAAGGGATAACGTGGATACAGCCTTTAGAAGGCTTCTTAAATCATAAATAATAACTATATCAATTATTCAGCATTGGTTTTTATGTATAACACATAAAATAATACACACATTTCTACAACCATAAATTCCCAAGTTGGAAGCAGATTGAACAGTAGCGTTATATAACTTCGAAACGAATAAGATCTAAAACTTTCAATGCTCCGTGCATCCGAACCGAACCTACCCCAAGAAACAAAAGGAACTGCACCAAATTGGTCCTCGGTCCGTAATCCCCTGTATCAACTGAGTCTAAAGTCAATTACTTAGTCGTAGTCCTAGGCAAATTCACCCGGTGCGTGACTTGCATCACTGCGTTCATCCTTATTAGGTTTGGGATCACCCTTACAAGTGATCCCGGGTACGTAGTTCCCATGTTTTATTCCTTTTGTTTTGTTTTTTCGGGCCGTCTCATTTCGTAGTTTAGGATTGCAGAACGGATATGTAGTTTCCATGTAAATTGTATTGTAATTCGGGTATTCTTCTCGTAATATCTATGTGTGTGTGATGAACTAAAGATTGAACTGGTAATAATGCTCATTTGTCTAGCCATATAAAATAATAACAGTTATTTTACTAAAGATGGCATAAACGGCCGTGGGTGGGAGGTGTCCCTCGTGTGTACCTTCTATTAAGCTTAACGGTACAGAGCTTAAGCGGGTGAGCCAATTTAAGTACCTCGGACACTTTGTAACCGACGACCTTAAAGACCAAGTAGACATCGAGCGGGAGCGCAGAGCGCTGGCGGTGCGCTGCAACATGTTGGTTAGAAGGTTTGCACGTTGTAGTACGCAAGTAAAATTAACTTTGTTTAGAGCCTACTGCCAAGTTTTCTACACGTGCAGCCTTTGGACCAACTATACGCAGCGAGCCATCAGCGCGCTGCGTGTCCAGTATAATAACGCACTCAGAATGTTGTTGGGGCTGCCCCGATTCTGCAGCGCTTCGGGTATGTTCGCACATGCTCATATCAATGACTTTCATTGTATGATGCGTACAAAAACTGTCTCGTTGCTTTGCAGACTACGGACCAGCTCCAACTCCATTCTGAGGGTGATAGCGGGACGATACGACTCTCCTATCGTAGCTCATTGTGTCCGTAGATGCATCTCGGGCACAAAAATTGTCTTTAAATAAAATAGAAATGAAATTGTTACTAACATAGTTTCTAAGTAAAATTGTTACTAACATTATATGGATTTTTAATTTGTCTGAAATAAAACACATTTTATTTATTTATTTATTTATTTTATAAACAAAACACTTCGACGTTGGGTCAGTCGGTAATCCTAATCGTAACTAATATTATAAATGCGAATGTGAGTTTGTTCGTTTATTACACTTTCACGCCTTAACTACTTGACCGATAATCATATAATATCGCATACACAGAAAAGGATATAGGATACCTTATTGCCTATTCCCGAGCAATAGAAATTTATTGGTATGTATCCTATGTGGGGGCCAGTCAGTGCAGACCGGCGGCACTTCGACCCAGTGGGATCTTTTGTGTCGACACTCTCCCAATAACGACTGCCATATATGTTCATGGCAGCCGGGACCGACGGCTTAACGTGCTCTCCAAAGCACGGAGCAGGCGATAATTGTCAATCAATACACACATAATTTCGAAAAGTCATATAACTTCCGAAAGTCAGAGGTGCGCGACGTGGGTTCGAACCCGAGACCCTCTGCATTGCAGTCTGTTGGTCTCCAATTTATTGGTAACTCTACATTAACGCGATGCCGAAGCTGTCGACAAAATCTTGTGTTACAATATAGCAAACATAACTACCAATCTTTCATTTGAGTCATGGGTCGAACAAAATAGTATTGTGATTGTCTGCCAAGAAACAAATCCAACATGACTATGAGATTACGAACATGAATGACAAGATTCTCACTTAGTCTAACGTAAGACCTAAAAATACCAGATGAAATCAGAGTGTGATATATGCGTAACCCATTAAAAAAGAAAACTCTATACGTATACCTATTTTATGTTATAAGCAATAGACAGGAAAACTGTAAAATATTTGCGAAATTGCACACACATATTTCTTTTTCCAACCAAGATTAACCTACAATTCATTTCGCACATTAAAATAGTGGATTTATTTAGTGCGGGTAGCTGGAAACAATAAAACAAAGTCAACCAAACGTCGAGTAAAGTGCTATTTTTCATAACAGAGAGTGTAATCGTCGCTCATCAAAATGAAACTCAAATAAAAACAATAAGCTAGCGGATTGCTTCATAAAATGTATACAAATGCAATCAACCAAGTTTTTGAGATGTGAAACACAACTAGGTTCTTTAGCAGATTTCAAACTACAATTTTAAGGTCTTTATTTTGTATTTTTTGTTTGTCTATTGCAAGACGACTCCCGCACTAGAAATAAATTTTGTGTCGCGTGGGACTTTAGGAAAAACAGACGCAAATAAAACCTAGACTCGGCACCACTATTTGTGGATCACACACATTTTTGTCCCGTGCGGATATAGAACCTCAACACTCATCAACAATACTCGTCGTAGTGGCATAGGTGAGGCGAACACTTAATTAAACCACTACACTATCTTGCCTACGGCCGCCTGCGGCCAAATACAAATAATTTTCATATAATTAATGTCTGGCATTCTGGCGATTGACAGATTACCAGCAACATAAACTATTGTGTAACCCTACCTGGAAGGACTATAGACTAAATTGCTACAAACATTTAAAAAGCATGACATAAAACAACGCAAGTTCTTAACGACTGAAGTTTTCTCTTCTCCCAAGTCAGTATTCTATACAAAGGGTTCATAGTGTTGTATCTAAGAGACAACATTTTTGGTAACTAAACATCCTGATAGATGAAGTTTGTCGAAGTTGGTACCAAGCTCACTTGATATCGCCTTGCAAGCACAATTACAAAATGTCAGCATCACAGTACACTAATGTACTGGGTCAAAAGAGCGTGAAGCAAAACCAATGATAGCATGACCACATCGTCTACAACGGTATGAACTGTTTCATCATAGAAAATTTTGGCATTTGGCAATGTCAGTGTGTGTTTTAATGGAGATGCGTATTATGCCTTAAGAAAAATTATGTATATCGCCTGAGGTCGCGGGTTCCATACCCCGCACAATTTTATTTTATTTTTTATTTTATTTTATTTATTTGGGAAAATAAACAGTAACATAATATTGTGTTTTACAAAATAAATATAACTATAGATCTAATAAATATGTTACCAACTACATTCTCCACATATAAACAGAAGACAAAGACAGTTAATTTAGTTTTACAAATAAAAAGAAAAGAAAAGATAAAGAAATAATAATAATAACATCATATACGTCCACAGCCACACTTACAAAAGTAATACATATATATTTTGATTAGTTACATAGGTATAGATATGGAGATAGATAATACTTAATACTTAATCAAACACATTAGCACATAGGGTGCAGAGTAGGGTTTTAAATTTGCCAACAGATAAGAAAAATATGTCCAGACTACTGAATTTCTTATTAAAGTTATTTGTCATGCGACGAAGTGGGGCTCTCATTCCAGCATTTGTTCGAGCTTTAGTGACAGCAAACAGTGGACGCCCTCGAACCTCTCGTCCCTGTACAGTTCTAGGTATTATATAGCTTAGCTTGTTACAAATATCCAAACAATCATAAGAGTGGTTACATAATTTATATAAAAACATTGTTTCGAGAAAAGTACGTCTTGACATCAAAGATAGGAGGTTATATTTAGTAAGTAAATCATTATAAGACATTGAATAATTTCTACAGCAGCGATAGTGCATTGATCTTAAAAACTTACGCTGCACACTTTCTATAAAATGCGTGTATTTATTATAGTAGGGATTCCACACTGGAACTGCATATTCCAGTTGACATCTGATTAAAGAACGATAGAGACGTACAAATGTAGATGGGTGTTTAAATTCGGTAGTCGCTCTCATAACAAAACCATACATTCGATAAGAATTACTAACTATTTTATTTATATGTTCATCTAAGTGTAATTTATCATCTAGTAGAATTCCCAGGTCACGAATCAAGCATGACCTTGCCAATGTTACATTATTCAATGTGTATGAGTATTGAAAGACGTTTTTATTTTTAGTGAAACTGATACAGTAACATTTAGATATGCTCAGCTTCAGTTTATTTCTAGCACAGTATTCTGTTAGGCGATTTAAGTCTTCTTGAAGCAAGTTACAGTCCAGAAGAGTTTTAATTGGTCTAAATATTTTCAGGTCATCTGCGTATAGTAAAGTAAAGTAGTCAAACATTTGTGTTCATGAACATGGATGTTTGTTTTGGTCTGGGTGTTTCTATGTATGTAATTACAAAAATAAAGTATATATATATGTATGTTTATCCATTGTCTAGTACCCATAGTACAAGCTCTGCTTAGTTTGGGCTAGATAGTGTTGTTTAAATATCTATATAAGTTCAAAATATCGATAATTGTTAGTTTACTAATAAAAAACTTGTTCATATAAACCCTGATTGATTCAAAGCGTTTGTCGGTACAATATATTAAGGACATATATCAGTACAGACACGGACAGATCCACAGTGTATTGTTGATTACATCCGAGTTTCAATACCCGACTGAGCTCCGACCAATCTTCACGATACTAATCCGATCGAACGAACAATGTGATCGTATTGCTCGCAGCCAACATCGCACGTTATTGCCTCTAAATCTTTCACTCACCGGAATACGTAGGGCCCGAGGATCCCTTAGCACGGCCTTAAAACCTCCGATATCGGCCGAGACCAAATGCTACGTGCGGTCAAGGCCGAAACCAAGGCTCCATCTCGGGAGGAAAGTACTGTATTAATATTTAATTAATAAGTTGGCAGATTGGACAAACAATAGAGTTGTTACTTAAAAGGTATATTAGGTTTCTCAATTAGAGCATGTAATTCAGCTTTATTGTAACGTAATATTTATTTTCTGTTTAGTATTTATTCCAAAGAGGATTAGGAATGCTTAAGCATGATACCTGCCGCGATCAAATTTTGAATGCTTATAATAAAAACTGTAATTTTTATTGAAAGCAAGTGGATAATTATACAATGTTATTATTAGCTGCCATTACGAAGGTGGTGGCTTTTTAGATAACATGAATAAACATATTTAGTTAAATAAGAAACTGATTTTAAATATACTTGTTAGAGTACGTATGTTATTGTAGAAGGCACTATTTTCATAACATATTATTACGAACAGATATATATATTCGTTTAAAATGTATATATCTATATATTTAATACGAATATCAAGAAATAAACCTTATATACTTCCAAATTTACCTAAAATGTTTAGGCTGAGAAAACTATTTTCGGCCTCTGCAATTGTTGGCCGAGACTGCACTCCCGGTCTCTATTAGAGGTGTCCATCTATCTTCCTTGCCCGCGGCTGTTATACAAGGCCTTTAGTGTTACTTTTAGCAATTGAGTACCTTTCCCGTTTCGCTTGTCGATGGCAAATATTTAATGTTCGAGCTTTCTCGGATACTCTTATTGCGGTGTTAACAAATATCATAGGGACTAAACAAATAAATACATAATATGCCTTGATCGTAGTGATATCTGTACGATACAATATTAAAATGTTTTATTCTAATCCTAAGCTCTGCATAATACAACACCACTTGGAGATAATATCCTTGGTATATAAATGTTATATTGCACGTATAGGTGATTGTTTACTTTTACAATAAATTCATTAGTTAGTCGTTTCACAGATTGAACATATACGTACATGTGTAAAATCCACTAATGAGCATACATGTAAAATTTACTAATTTAGCATTTAATTATGTAAAATTCATGACCATATCTGTGAAACTCACGAAATGATAGGTAGCTTACTTCATATGTATGTATGTTTGTTTTAATTTTAATTTGATATATAGACACGTTATATATAACTATGTATAATAGTTATAAAGATATAAATGTATGTACTTATAATGTAGCATGAACAAGACAAATATTCTTAAAAGTAATTATTTTTGAGATTGTTATATGTAAAAATAAATACTTTGAAGCATATTAAATGCCCCTCAATGTAAATAACATTCTTCTTAAGTTATCTTGACTTGAAATATAAGGACTAATCCATCCGGAGGCTAAAACAAACAAGGATTTTCCTCATTTCCATCACCATTTATTGGCTGCCATTCTGTCACAGCTAACTCAAGATTATTCACGGAAAGTAAATAAAAAAACATTCAACCTCACATCATATCCTTGCCGAATCTAACAGCCTTATTACGATGAATAAAAAGCGTTCTCTTTCAAAAAGAAATCCCATTTACCAAACATGAGACTGAAGAAAACGCAAATCATTACCATACGAAGCTTTTTACGGGGAACCCATAAAATCGCATTCGTCTATTGAAAACGTTGTACGCAGTTACAGCTCATGGCCTCGCTATATATTTTGTGTTCACACAATGCTCGGTTTCGTTTTAGAGCGATAAATAACCAATTGTTTTATACTATATATATCGATAAAAAAATTATATGATTTTTTGGAACTGGCTCTTTGGTTTATAGATTAAACGTGAGCCCACTGTTCGATTTCCGATTCGAATTTAAATCAATCAACATCTCATTCGATTTTTCTGTCGGGCAATTCGTAATTGTCGGTAGCTTAACGGATTTTGTAACTTGGTACGTCAAAATGCTCGTCATCCATTACATACAAAAAAAAAACATAAAAATGATAAAAGTCTTATTAAAGCGTAATTTACTCCTGGAGAAAATACAGTGAAATCTGGTTGATTCAGATGTTCTATCGCACTATAATACATGTAAACTTTGATATTCTGTTATAGAAGTTTGTAACTAAATCATACACGAACCACTGAACCATATTTAGTTACACAGATAGCTTAAGCCATTGAAAAAGACTAGCTCCATTTTAAAGAAATACGATGAACATTGTGGATTTGAAATTAAATATCTAAGTAAGTATGTATATTTTACACAATATAAAGAGATGTTAAGTACAAAATTTACCACTGAAAATTGTCAAGTGTACCGCAAAAGGGTTTTATATTTAAATACATAGAATAAAATATGTCGTAAGTGCTGTGAATATATTATGGTAGTTAGTATCGTGGGCACGTGTCAATGCCTATTTTTGCGCATTATGTATTCTTGAACATTTACGCGCCTACGACTTTTTAAAAGCAAGGAAATTTAGTGGTAGTCTACGTATCATAATGCACTTTAGATTTTTCACAGGCACATTGACTTCTTCTATTATATCGAACAATTTAAAATTGTAAAAAATTTACAAGACTTTTACTAATCAGCATTTGTATACGTATAGTAAAAGCACCTGTGAAACTTAGATTGGTCTTTTAATTCGCTTGCACTCTAAGATTAAGTATCAGATTTTTTGTAGGCCTAGCTAAACCAAACAGATGTTTAAGTGGGCTTTAAATTAAATTTATACGATGTCGGTACGCTTTATAGTATTCTAGCTGAACCAAACTCTAATACAGCTAGAATATTATATTATACATTTAATTACAGTGATTGTGATTAGTAGCTATTAAGATTAGCCTATGTCATTATTGTAGTAGTTGTTTCTTCTTTAGAATAAGGTACGATGAGATTGACATTGTCATCATTTTTTACAAAAATCACTTATAATAAAAAGTGATTAAAAAAATGTTGTAAATAGTTCAATGAATGAGGTAAGAGCTTCCTCTTAATTACAAGTCTGATGCCTTATCCATTGCGCGACCGCGTTAAACCTACGTGTATCCTAACCAACCCGCAAAATATAAGTTCCATTTATATTTGTAACCATTTGTAGATATACGAAAGGAATATACTATTATGTTGTAGTAAGATACCGTTTGCTTATAATACAGTTATTGACGTAACACGAGAATAGTGTAAATTATCCCAGATTGGCCGCTGTAGAACGAATTTGTGTAGGGGAGGGTTCAGGGACCCCAGCCTTACTCAGTGTGACTGTGGTGAGCTGCAGCAGACAATGGCACATTTGTTGGTATTGGTCTTGCCCGAGCATAATATCTGAGCTTGATCCGGCCACTCCTAACGCAATTAGAATGGCCGAATATTATGCAAATAATAACTATAATTCACACAAGAAAAACAATTGACACAAAGAAGAAGTGCAAATTAGACGATTCCATGTCATGGCCGCTCAAGACGCCGTCTTACAGGTTACTTAGTCAAACAATTTCGAGAAAATAATTTTGTTATACGACCTCAAAGATGAAACCTTCTCAGTCCCAGTTAATACACATTCACCGTTACTAATTCTGTTCTAATTTCAAATGAAATGTTACCAGTCTATATTCTACATTTGACCTATTTCTAAACGGAGTGCTGTTACAAATGTAAAGTTAATTTAATATTTCAGTTATCTAGCTCGAATATATACATAATTAAGCCATTTTAGTCAGTTAGTTTTGTTTAATTAGGATTCATGTTTGTGTGAATGGATAATTTCTGTTTTGAACATTGAGCATAGCCTGGAATGATACATGAATATTTAAAATAGAGGTCATATTTACGCGGTTTCCGTATGAATTCGACTGCTCTGTTAGCCCAGTGGTGTAGGCGTGAATTGTAACCGCAGATCATAAAACTCTATTATTGAGTGAGGCAAAGTTTATCTGGAAGGCAATTCTTCATAGCATTACGGAGTCTGTAATCGGTAGACTACAATTATGCGGTCCGTAAACATAGCGGCTATACCTATTGGAATATATAGTTATAAAATCTAGCTAATTTTAATGTTACTACCATTATACTTAAAATAAAGTAGCTGTCTGTCAAGGTAAGGCGTTGAAGTATCTTGACTAAACAAAAAGTGTCTTATATAGCTATTCATCAAAGTCTTGAAAAGGCTACGACTACACAATTAATATTTTTGAAATTTGGATGCATTCCTTATTACATTTTTATATCACTTACATGTTTGACTTAAAGTCCCTATCCTGCATCAATATGTATCAATATTACCATCATGGACCCGAGATGGAGACACATCAAACACTCACAAACGGACCGTGTCTACCCTAATTGTGTTAATACAATGTCGACATACATCACCCCATCGGATATCTACTTCAATTTTCTTAAAAATATTCCTCATTTCTATAATTCCCATCAGAAAGTCATCGATTCGTCCAACCGTAGTAACGACTCAGGTGTCCCGGAATCCAACGTAGCAGGCCAAAAATAAAATTCTCTACCCGCACTCATTCCAATCACGTACTTCCGAATTTGTCATATTGGATTTTGTAGGTGGACTCCCATCATACATCTCCCCTTGCTGTCACGACGCGAAAATGAAAACATGTATCATTTCTAACACATTCCAACAAAACTCTACCTTAAAAACATCATAATAAAGCTTAAATTAAATTGATTCCCAAATGAAAATAGAGGATTGTCAAAATTTTCTTTTAAAAAAATATCTCGTAATGAAATTTGTTTTGGTTACGACTTACAAATTTCAAATATACTTTTTGAGAGTTTTTGTATCGAATAAACATGATTTATTTAGGAAAGAGTGCGGCCTACGAGTAACTTTGACAAACAAAAATAACATCATACCGTGGTTACAAATTATGTAATTTCAGTCAATTTTAATAAGGAAGTCTTCTTACTGTGCTACTGTTGTGGCAAATATTTCGAAATTGTATATATTGTAGATATGTCTAGACAAGTATGTACATAAACTTCTTTAATAGGTGTTTTCTTAGCCAACAATAGACGCAATATTTAAGACTATTATTTCACATCATCGATGCATTTAAAATTATAAAAAATCTTAACGTTGTACAACGAAAGCCAAGAACGTCACCGCCAATTCGCACCTACCCCAAGCAAAACCATATTAAGAGGGGAACCACTATCGTTACTATTTATACATTGTGTTGTCAAATTAAGCACGTGATACAACCCTAACGGCTGACGTAGCACATGCTACAAAGCTGAAACGATGACACCAACAAATTCACCCTAAATAAAACACCATGTATCTGTTTTCCGATAGAAATTCAACCTTCAAAGCGTGGGTAAAAAGTCTTTTTGTAAGCTTTTACCGGCGTATAGTAATGGTGCCGAATGAAAAACGTTAGTTCTGTTTGAAAAATATTTGTATGAACGTTAATCTGCGGGTTTACTTTGTGATCTATTACAAATGTATACGTACCTAAGTGGTGAAAATGGCACACTCATTGAAATACAATGTAGCGTTACTGAGCTTGAATTTTTTTATTTGATATTAATTTCGTTATCTGAAGACGAATAAATAATCCCCGTGACCATGGCTGCTGAAAAGCAACCGAAACGTCGGGGAAAGTGTAAAAGTAAAAATAAATTAAATCTAAATAGTTTAATAATAATTTAATTAGCTTAAAAAAAAAATTAGTAAAGTTTAATAGTAGTAGTAGTGAAACAATTTTCAAAATTTTGTAATAAAGTGTCAAATAAACAACGCGATAAAATCCGTATATAGCAGTTTAATTTCAATGAATAATATTCGCGTAAATAGAAGACAATATTAAATATTATTATATTTATATTTTTGTTTCTTATGGCTTTATATTTCCACGTGGTTAACGTGTGAATTGGACCACCGACACGAACTTGTATGAGGCGTGTATGTAAATAAATTATTTGATTGATTCATTGTAAAACCTATATGTAAGTGCCTACTAAGCTTACGGCTTGCAGGTGCAAGGTGCCTACCTTGCACCTGCAAGCCGTTAGCTACTGGCTCCAATAGCTTGCTGGCTTGCTGCAGCCATCGCAAGTAGCTTGGCCGTGTGACAAGGGCATGGGGTAGTTTCTTCATAAATATAGACATAGATGCACACTCCATCTGTTAAACTTTTAAAAGGTATAACTATTTTTTAAGTCCAGAATTCTCAACCCTATGCTGCTACTGTACTCAGCAATTTCTAATACAAAAACACAATGATACTTTGCCAAACTATGTATCATAGCCGATACCTCCTAATCAACCGCAAACACAAACGCAGGAGTCTACATACCTTTGTAAAATAATGCATTAATGACAAAGAGCATAATTTACGTTACATTACCAACCCTCGGACATAAGCCTCTTACAAGAAAGCCTATTGCCATTGCGCTTCACAAACCACAAACGCAATAGTTATCATTATAAAATACATAGATGTTGCTCTATGATATGTCCTTCTTCAAACGAGGTTTAAAGAGAGTTCTTCTTTCACGGTAGGCAGCGGCTTTGCTGTGTCCTGACATTGCTGAAGTCCATGAGCAGCGGTTACCACTTTCCATCAGGTGGACCACTTGCTCGTCTGCCACAGAAGGCAATAAAAAAAAATTAAAAAAAAATATTTTGTGCCATCTACCACTGATATTTATAATACACTAGATGTTACCGCGGTTTCACTCTCGTTTATGGTTACTGCGCTTCCCACGTGGGTCGTAGCGTGATGTTATATAGCCTATAGCCTTCCTCGATAAATAGACTATCCAACACTAAAATAATTTTTCAATTATAACCAGTAGTTCCTGAGATTAGCGCGTTCTACCAAACAAACAAACTCTTCAGCTTTATATTTACTTTTAATATAATACCTACATTAAGCGATGTATAGACGATGAGCTGATTCAATTTTTAACTGATTTATAACAGAAAGGTCTCTTTCGTATTTAAGTATGTTTTTGTTTCTTTTTATGTATGCTCAGGGATTGCGCCGAGCGAAATGTGCCAAAACAGGCGGTCACAGTTATGTGATAAAATCAACACTTTTTGTTTAATACAATTAATATAATATACATTTACTATAACAATGAATGTGTTTACAATTACTCCGTGTAAAAAACTTAAAATAATTAATATTTTCGCCTACAAAATTACTTAAATTTGCACTGAAAATGCTAAAACGTAAGCTCGTGTTACATGATTTTTAGATTATAACAGTAGAAATCTATCCTATTTTATAGCTTAAACGAAACATAAATAGTTATATTACAATTTGTCCGTCCCAAATATTTAAGTTATTGGTTGGCAATAAAGATACATATTTATCAAAAAAGCACTTCAAATCCTCCATACAATTTTAGTATGGCGGCCGCGCGCCGATTTGAATATGCGCCGCACGAGCTCTGTCATTATCTGTCTTACGCTCGGCGCAGTCTTAAACCGATTTGAATGATTCGTTTGCTTTTTCAAGGAATTCCTAAACGTCCTATTCTAAGGTTGATTATGTCAAACCAACCTATTATAGGTTGTGAGATTCTTATATATTTATAGATTCCGCCCCGTTGTTAATAAATTTGTATTATATATCCTATACTGTGCCCCTAACTAAGAGTATGCCAAATTTCATGACGATCGGTCAGGTAGTTAAGGCGTGAAACCGTCACAAACTAACACATATTTGAATTTATAACATTAGTAAGGATAATGTGTCCTCATGGTAGGTATATTAAAAATAATATTGTGTTTCTGTCGTCTGGTATTTTTTTTAGTTCAGATCTATTAAGCCGCTAAAGTATGTCTGGTCTCTGGCAATCAATAAGCTTGCCCCTATCATATAGGACTTAAATATATCTAGGTATAATATACTTTAAGTTCACCCCTTTGAAAGATATCTGATGTAATTGACTGTAAGGATAGTACAGTGATTTAAGTGCTGAGCAGTGCCTGAGTGGCTGTGTGCCGTTGGGTTAGATTGCCGGAATGACAAAAAAGTGTTATTAGAAAGTTCAGTTACGAAGTATTCGATCCAAAACTGCAAACGATTGCCAAACATGTATACGCTCACTCTTTATAGTGTGTTTGGCGTTACGTGACTATTATTGACCACTTTTTAATACCTTTGTAATTTACAGATATGATGCTTTAATATTATCCACAGATAGTTATATCCTAACTAATCTTATAAATGCGAATGTGAGTTTGTTTGTAACGCTTTAATGCCCTAACTACTCGACCGATCATTATGTAATTTCGCATACATGATGTCAAGGGAAGAGAAATGGACAGGACTTTCACCCAGAAAAAAGTACTGTTACTAAGCTAACCTACATTTACGCCAGCGAAGACGCGTGCAAAATATAGTAATCATAAATAGTCTTGTCAGTAAAAACCCTTACCGCGTCCCGCCGTAAGCCGAACAGAAATTATTCCCAAATGCGACAGCCGTATATAAAAAAAGGTTTAATCATAATATTATGAATACAAGGCCACGATAATCAAAGCAGTGTAACGTGACATCATATTTTTGTTACACGTCATAACGCCGGCTAAAAAGCATCACAGCCGATTTGTTATTCCTTCGTCGTCATCAACAAATGTTACTGAAGCGGCCACAGTAAAAACGCGATGGCCTGTAAAAATAAAACACGGGTTTTATACTTTTTGCCGCCAAAACCCACCCCGGCTTTATACTTTGTGACAGTATTTTGTTTAACGTGTAATGTAACATTATGCGTTGTTCTTAGCTATTGTCCCCTTATGATATTACGTGGGTTACCTATTGTTGTTTCGTTTTGCGTATACACGAATGTCACGTTATATTTTGTTTATAGCGATGACTATACCGAATGCGCTTACCTTAGCATACGGTCCGAGAATAGGATATAGATTTCTATATTACGTGGGTTACCTATTGTTGTTTCGTTTTGCGTATACACGAATGTCACGTTATATTTTGTTTATAGCGATGACTATACCGAATGCGCTTACCTTAGCATACGGTCCGAGAATAGGATATAGATTTCTAATCATTGACAGCCACGATGCGTAATACCGTTAAAATAGTTTAAAAGTCTATTGTATTTCGTAGAACCTTTTAGACATGTTAATAAGATATAGGTAAAACCATAATCTGCTTAACTTGTAGCTGGCTAGATAATACCTTCAGGATTTCTCTACTCTAGATTTTCAATTCTCTCTACCATTAAATAGTGTTTTACATTCTATAGTTTTTCTTCCTTGCTTGGTGTATGCATCTAGTCCATTTTGCAATGTCATTATAGTGACTTTTTTTAAGGGTATTTTGTAATGTCCCGCTGCTGGGCAAAAGCCTCTCCCTTGGATTTCCAAATCACTCTGTTGGTGGATATCCCCTGACCTTATGAACTTGTGACCCCTATATCTCGGGGGTCTTTTAACCCACAGAGCCCATATTCAAACTCGATCGAGGGATGACCCGAAGGTGTCTGCACACCAAGTTACAAGTCAATCGGTTTAGTGGTTCCGGAGCTATGCCTGTCACTAACAAACTGTCACTAGCAGACAGACACACAGACCCACATAGTGTTTTCATTAATCTCTCCGAAGAAGACTCAGAGGTTAATAAAAAGAAGACCTTGTAGCGAATATTAAGTTTACACAGATACAAAATAAGTATTTTCCAATGATATAACTAATTGATTACTAAATGAACTCATACCCAAAACAAAGTGTAAAATTATACGACAACACAAAATTATTCGCTCATTTAGATACGACATTAATAGCATAAAATTACTATCAATGAAAGAAAATACGAGCATCCTAAATAAGCCGAACAAAATGGATATTTATCGATATTAATAGAGATTCATACATTCAAAAGGGTCAGAACGATCCGACATTTTGTTGTGGGCTTTATCAAAATAGCGGGAGAGCATTTTAAACCCAATCAACGGAAAATCAAAATGCGGAAAATGGGAGGGGACTCTAACGGAGGGTTAAATTCGCGTTATCGATTTGTTTTTATGACTTTTGCTGACATTTCGATTCTATCGAGAAGCCGATTCGATTTGTCCTAGTTTGTAATGTTCGTGTAAGCGTGGGTACAAGAGTGGAGTGTTTATAAATTTAGAACTCATATGGAATATTATACGCCATGTACGTGGTCATCTTTTTATACTACTAATACATTTTTATTCGGGTAGCTATAGAATAATCTAATGACAAGAGGATATATATAAGTATATATTAATTTTGCCCATTTATGAATAGAGTATATATCGACAGGTATCATGTGATACATTATCACCTCAGACTTAAGTAAGTTGACGATGCTAATTCGACCTGTGTAGTGCTTGTATATGATGCAAGTATAGTATGAGTAGTTATATGTGTAATAGTGGATAAGATACAATAGGGTTGATGTAATCGTAAAATATAAAAGTTACAATTGTGGCGTGGGTTACATACGCAAGTTACTAACGCGAGTTACTTGCGTGAGCTAGTCGTACAGATTCATGCATAGATGGCTCGCGTCGGTCATTTATACGATGCATACCAACTGCACTAATGCACCTACGCATGTTTCTCGCACCGTGTACGGATATTACCGAAAAGATTTGCGTAGAAATGAGGATGGCCTTGCCGTAGTATTTGTTACTGAACAGTTAAACAGGCAAATGAATTGGAGTATTATGTTCGGCAGACACTTTTCCTTATTGTCCCGGTAAGCTTTACACTTTTTATCACTTTTGTCCAATGCTGCAATTAGGCGAACTTAGAACACCGCGTAGATTGCAAGCATTGCTTTATTATTATTTTATACTAGATTTTGCCCGCGGCTCCGCTCGCGTAATTCCTCAGCTACAGTACTTTTATCTGGATAAAAGGTATCCTATGTTCTTGGGTGGCACCACAGATTATTAAGATGTATTGGTGCCACATTTGAAAAAAATTACATATTTACCATATTTATGTCAAATATAGAATGTGAAAGCTTTCGTGTTTTTTAGAAATAAAAATATATTTTCTTTCTTTCTTTTCTCTTTCTTTTCTGTACTTTGACAACGTGTATGCGAAATTTCATAATGATCGGTCCAGTAGTTAAGGCGTGAAAGCGTAATAAACAAACTTACATTCGCATTTATTAGTTAGAATAAACTTAAATTATCCTTCAAATTACAACAAAGCCATATTTAAGATCCTAATGTTAACTATAAAACCTTTAATACTTCAACGTCTTAAATTAAATATTACCACAGTATACATTTAATTTCAGACTCGTACTTTTAACTTTTACAATTATTCACACCCCTCTTTTCAGTGCTGTTTATAGGCTTTCGTATTTATTATACGTAGCCGAGGATTGGCGGCCAGTAAGTAAGTACTTCTTACGAGCTTCAAGGAGTCTCAAAACAAGTTAAGGAACAGTGTCCCCAATACTCATTATTACGGCATTTTTTCGCATGCTCACCCTCAGATAAATTCCTACTGGGAGGGGGAGATGTATAGGAGATAACAGGCGCATTATCGAAATACCAATGTCCTCGTATTAAAGCGGGAAAACTGAGAGTTAAATAGCGATTTATTATCCTAAGGGTACGAGTGAGGACGTAGCATAAGAATGTTTGAAATATTTTCAATATACACATGTTTTGTTTGGGATAAACATCAAAATCGGTACGGATTGTGCGCCTAGCGATCAACCTTGGATTGTACCTATTTCATGTTACTGTTACAATTACTTTTTTCTTTTTCTCATATTTGTTCCAACACTATTTCAATAACTGTAATATGCGATATATTTAAAGAATTATATTGAAAATTTATTTGATACATTTATAAATTAACATAGACATTACAGTTGTACATGTTTTTGTATTTTTGTTGCATTTTATTTGTCGGTTGTATTAAAACGCTTAGTACACATAATACATATAAAAAAAATGTGTTACAACTTTCAGGTAGTTCAGTTTAGTACGATAATCCTCAACATTGTATTATGCTAACAGTAATCATATTAAAACAATATTCAAGATCCATAATTTATGTATTATGCTAATGTCACAATTTCAGCTGAACTATTCTACATTCTATACCGGTACTGTTTCCATATATCACTATGCCGGCACGCACCCCACTACTGGCATAATCTCTACGCTTGGTCTGGTGGACACAATTCGATATTATCTAAGCACAGGTTGGCGCAACTGTCCATTGAACCATTGAATTATGAAGTGCAGTGCTCTTGATAACGATACAGGACTGCAGATTCCCACAGAACATGCAATAGCCAGACTAGGCTTGAAATTATTGTGTTATATAATTACTTGCTGGACGCAATAAGACGAGGCTTTTAGGACTGCTCCTAAAATGACTAGAAGGTCACCAAAAATAAAATAAAATAATTAAATCAATACAATATTGCGGTCGTTAAAAATGTACCACCTAACTCGTTAAGTTTCCGAAACTTGGCAATATATGGCGTTAGATATCCCAAGCTACATGGAAAATTTTATTTGTCTGCGTTTATTTTTGAGTCTCATCGGCACCCCGGCGACTACACACAATAGTTTTTCAATTATGTCTGGCATTCCAACAATTAACAGGTCAATGAACAAAATTGATATTTTTTATGTAATTGAATAACCTGAAATCTTTTATAACATCGACTGTGGTGTAAACACGCTATCGCGATGAACAACGCTACGCTATAGCGTGTACGACATGTAATGTGTTCTCGTACACATTACGGTTCAATCGGTCCGGTTGACATGCGGAACTGAGCTTATGGTCAGATGAGCATGCCAAATTGAAAAAAGAATTAGGTTCGTACAAACAATACGGTTTTAATTTAATTGTAATATTTAAAATATGGCTATCAGGTATTTTTTCTTTGGAGTTAAATATTTATTGCCATAATAAAGGTTTTAAGATATCAGGACCGTAGCAAGTAGATATCCATAGATCTGTCTAGCCTCTCCTGGGAACAGACGTGAGTCTATGTATGTAAAGAGTACCTAATAAATATCGAAACTTGAAATATATTCGTATAACAGTGTATGTGTTGTATACATATATAAAATATATCTTTATAATTTTCATATTTTCTACCTGATAATATAGTCTGTTTTGTCCCAATTATCATCTTCAACATATAATGTCTCTTTCACAATAGTTTGGCTACACCTACCCTATCCCTACACACTACCATATAAACTACGATAAATTCTGTCATAGATGGTCTATAAAACAGAGCTTTAATGCAAATACTTCAATATTAAGAACGAACGACTACATCGGCATTTAGTCGTAAATGACCTAAAGTCATATAAAGCGCCCGCAAAATGACCCCGTAAGTCGTATTCCCCACAATTACAAAGTAGTTATAATCTTTACTGTTCATTACATCGTTATAACTTCATAATGGAACTATTTAATCTTGCCGAGTGGCAGTAACTCCTAAATCACGTAAACCATAAACTTATAATCACGGTATACAAACATTTTGCGAATTCCTCATAAAAACCGGTATATTGGTTATTACTGTTTAGTTCCGAGGTACGGCCATTACGGAGGTACTATACCCGCCCTTGCAACGATATTTCTTCGACCTTCTTTATTGAAATTCTGCAGGGCCGCGGAGTTTTCGATCAAACATGTGAACGAGTTACAAAAGTAACATTTACAGTTAGGCATGGACCTTATTTTTATAAAACGAAGAGTGTATTTTCCTTGGCACGTAGGAATGTGGGTTGTGACCAAGTTTTTGTTAAAGAATTCTCGGGCCTTTTGTTTGCTTTATCTAATCGTTTATCTTGGACATTTGGTACATTGTACCGATGAAAGTAATATACTAATATTATAACGCAGACGAGCTTGTATGTTAAACGCGTTGGTTTGAAAAACTGCTAGACTGATTACATAGATTTAAAACAAGTAAGTTTGCGTTAGCCCATTTAGACTATAAGGTAAGATGCAAGGGAATGGAGCAGCAACCATGAAGTCATTTTAGTCGAATAGCACCGCGGGACATAGCTGATAAACATACAAATTTTCTAAATATTTATATTTAACATATTTATCTCCATTACACCACCTAAAAAAATTACAATCTAGAAAAGAGCTCAAGTTTAATATCCGTACAAAATAATTATTTATCTACTAAACTACCAATCTACTTAAAGAACAGCTTAACTCTACCCACACTTTTAAATTCCGTATTCAAACCGAGTCTTCTTAAATCTTATAACGTAATCTCGGTCTAGAATTTGGCCAGCGAAGCAACTACTAACTTACATTTTATTTGAAAGGAAGTGGAACCACTCGAAGCGTTGTAAAGAACGATATTTTTCTAATAAGTGTATGGAAACTAGCTGTCGATCTCCTCGAACGATAATTCAATAAAAAAGCGTATTGTTTTCTACTTTTTCAAATGACAAATCACATTTATATTTGTAATTGGGATAGCACATGCGCTTTGATAACTGTTAATTTTATGTGAATGTATGTGTTCACCCTGTAAATATGCCTAAATAAATAAATATAGAAAGAAAAGATCACAGACAAGAGAAATCACGTTGACGTTGTTACTTCGAAGAATCCATGCTCTAAATAGTCTAAATAATGCTAAAAAATTACCTAAGGAAACCTTTCCTTCTACCTTGTTGAGCTATTAAATGGAATTACTTCAAGAAAATTATTCCGTAATGGATTCCTACATTATATTAGCAAGTTATTCTTTACCAATAAATTACTATTACAAGGTTTATAAAACCGAAAATTTTACATTAAGCAGATCATTTACTCAGGATTTTTCTAAAAGTATAACTATGCAGCCGTGGATTTAATACAGATACCATTTTTCAAAAGAAATGTAACAAATAGCTGAACACAATCGTTTAAGTTTAAGAAGGCCCCAGAGGTAGTGTGAGACACCCCACTCCTTTATGAGCCCATATTGAAATTCTGTGGCGGCCTCTGACATATATCGTCAATCGGTGCCACAATGTGCCTAAAAAGGGTCTGTTCCTCTGAAAAACCGTGATAAAGTTTACAATTTTCTGGAGGAAATAGAATATGAGATAATCCGTGATAGTATTTTTTTTAGCTAACCGTATGGAGAATAAGAGATTCTCCTATATTAGTCACTTTATACGCTGTGTTAATTTAGCTACTATGCCATGCAAGTGATCGTAAAAACCTAAGTAAGGCTTTTATTGATTTCTACTCATCGGCTATAAGCTGTAGGCTCTTTCGAATGTCAATCCAAAGACTCGAATAGCTTGTTTGGATTTTGAATTGTTATATTACTAATACAACAGTGACTACTGTAATGTAAGACCTTAATTTAATAGGAAGTAGGTATATCAATAGCATCAGTATCGCTGTTTCTCTACATGTTATTAATCAACTGTGTTTCTCTACAGGTATAGAACCTAGTCGAGATTTAGTGAATTGTCATATTAGTTCACTGATATATTGCTATTAACCTTAATACAAGCGCTTTAACGATTAATAAGTAACCTCTCTCAATATTGACAGATTTAAAATGCGATCGACGTTTCTGATGGACATTATTAGAAGATGTAAAAAATAGTTAATTGACATATAGGTGTGTATGATATTATTCCAGCCACCTTTTATCAAACAGTCCCTTAGAGCATTACAATACATAGTATACCGTATACTAAAAA
Organism: Catocala fraxini; assembly: GCA_930367265.1. NCBI lineage: Eukaryota > Metazoa > Arthropoda > Insecta > Lepidoptera > Erebidae > Catocala > Catocala fraxini. The sequence goes on from OV884038.1 coordinate 10,135,797, forward strand.
TTACCCTGCTTTTTCGAACATAAACATTCCTCTGTGTTAGATTTTGTCTGCCAATCCAATATAGTTTTTGCTTTTCTAAATGAAGCATACAATAAGTATGATTTATTTATACTCTTTGTAAACTACTGCACGGCTTTAACTCCTGCAAAATGTATTGATAACTAAACTTTAATCTCAGATTTATCCAAACAAGTGCCAACTCTTGCAATAGACACAAAGTATAACTTTTAAGAAACCGTTCTTTTAGAAAACCACGAATATTGAAAGTTCATGTCATAGTGAAGGTTGACGCAAGAATTCTATACCGATAAAATATTTCATTCGAGGATTGAGAGCGCCACCCCTAGTCATTTGTGACAACCAGAAACGTGCAAGAAAAATTCAATCTTATGCCGATAACTTAAGGTCTATTGAATACATCACCGAGATTTATTCGTAACTAATGCTACCGAAACTTTGCCATATAGATGTACCAATTGGATACTATTACTTATTTGTAGTGAGGTTTCATGTCAATTTGATGAGCTGCTTTGTGTCAAAGACATACAACTGCCTAACTTTTCTTTGGAAATGTAGGTTAATTTATTTGCTTCAGCTAACGCAAACTTGAAAGTTTGTTTTGTGACTAACAATTTCGCGATTGATTAACCTCTGGTATGCCGGAACGTGGATCTGCGCGAGACACAATGCTTTTTCTATTATGTCTGGTATTCTGGCATACAACAGGTTAATGAATTTCTAACATGCCTTACAAGTCTTATTTACGACAGCACCAAAAAGTTTTTTCGTTTTGTTTTGGTTCCACTTCATAGACATTTGCAATCTCCTTTCCGCCAATGTGCCGTGGCAAATATTTTAAGATTGTGTATTATTAAACAAGCTCTACTAATAGTATCTAGTGATACTTAATAAATCTAAAACAAAATTAAAGAACGATAAAGCATAAATAAATAGCTTACTAGTTGCCAATAAGAATGTCATAAACGAATAGCATCTTATCACTTAACCTAACCGTGCAACAAAAGGAAAGACATCGGCTCCAACGATAGTTAGTTTAAATTGTCAGAAATCATACTGGCCAGTGCAAAATGTCTCCTAATTATATCGTTGCTATTGTAAATGTTAGTCGTTCAAATTTTAAGCTTCTGTGTATATGATTGGAGAAATGTTAAGAAACATACATTTCAAAATGTATGTTTCTTAACATTTCTAGCCATTTCTAACCATAGCCTTCTTATTCTGTTGATAGAGATTGTCAAATCATATACACAAAAATAACATCTTAAAAGCATTAATATTTTTATAGGTCACCAGCCAGACGAACAAAACTCGCTTGATTACCCCTATTTACTCACCGCATATCTACCGTCTGATCAGCGAGAATCAGCCAACGAGAAAACCCTAACCTATTGGTTAGGATGGTTAGGCAATTTATCAGTTTTTTCGGGCTTATGCCCTTAACGACCGTCATAAATATTCGCATGATAATCGGTACTGACGGCTTAACGTGCTTTCCGAAGCAGCGTAGCCGCTTTATACATACACCTAAATTTAGTAAAGGAACAACGGCCTTTTACCTAAGGATTAATTATAGCATTATTGCTTTTCATTCATGTCATAATATATTGAATTAGGCGGTAGCTGAGAGCCATTTTGAATGAGAAAATTAATTACACTCTTTTAATTTTCCATACCAAAGATAGTAATTAAAAAAGTTCAGATGACCTTTAGGTTTTTTACTCTCTGTACTGTACGACATTAAATATAAAATAATGGCATTCTACATTGTATAGATTAAAATTAGTTAAGCACTATCAGAAGTTCACCATAGCTTTAAAAAGTTCTAAATTTACTTTTAAGTACATACATCACCTAATTCTACGATAGTTTGCAATCTGTTGATATATATAGTCATAGGTAGTATATTTCTGGTTCAAACTCAGTCCGTCAACTGTTCCTAACATGTTCAAAACATTTAGATATATTTCCTTATGCTTAGTGCGCATAAAAACATAATAACTATACTTAAATTGTATTTGTACATTTAATACAATCCTGGTATCTATTTTATTCTCTCTTCTTATACCTATTAAAATTCAAGCATAACGCAGAACGATCAAATTTACCAAATTGCCTTAACGCTCTGATCTTAAGCAATTCATGGACCGAGATTTTACAGGAAATATCCCCTGAGGCTATTTATTATGCTAACGATGGTTGTCAGAAAATTAATACAGATTAACATCTTTCGGGATCGTACCTAATATTCGACATGTTGACCTATTTAATGGTTCAATGCTTACTAGGCCTGTTCTGGAGGTACTATGATGTATTTTACTCTCTCTACTGTAATATTTAATGTTTCATTGGATTAAGTGCTTAAATTTTGATGACAGTCTTCTAATTTCCTTTCTCAGATTGGACATATTACTAAGCAGTTTTTACCACGGGTAAATTCTTATTAACAGGCAGAAGTATCGACCTGTTAAGGTCGCAAGTAACAATAGGTAAAATATGTCATCTATTCATATATTGCAACGAACTCATTTCCTATCACATGGGACTATAATCACACCTAAATATAAATATCAAAATATAGGTGTGATATACATCTGTCCAGTCGTTTAGAGCTCCGAAGCGAAAAATATTTGCATTTCGATTATGCTTAGTTGGAATCGATTATGAATTATATCGAGAGGGTTCGTCGACCTAAGCAGTACCTTTGTGGTTCAAAGGTGCGGCGGCTGAGTAGGCATTGTTAAGGGCCCGCCTAGACGTAGACTCAGGTGAGTGGACTCGAGTGTGGTCCTGTCACGAGTCAAACGATCGACTACGTCATTATTATGTTAAGTGTGGCTCCAGCGTTTTATAGAGAACCTAGGATTATTAAATGTTAGAACATTCAGTTGAATCCTTAACTTCCAGATATATTCAACTAGAATGGATTTATGATGACAATATGCTGAATGTGTACGACATCAAAAGATTAATAAATGAAAACAAGTTGCTCGACCAGGCCAAAACCTGATAATAATATAATAAAATGTCATATTTTACATGTTTGCTGGTAATTTCTGTTAATACTGCAGCGATCTTAATATCTATATATATAAAACTCTTCCGTTACTGAGTGACTGACAGACAATGCACAGCCGAAACCACTGAACGCAAGAAGCTGAAATTTGGCATGTATGTTCCTTGGAGAGTGTGGGGGAGCACTAAGAGAGGATTTTTGGAAATTCCACCCCGAAGGGGGTGAACGCGGTGAAACCCGATATTCACAGGGGAACGGGACTTACGCGGGTGAAACCGCGGGAAAACTTCTAGTATTACAATAAAGAGACTTCTAGGCGCGCAATATTTTACTGCAATCTGTAGCTCAAATACATTAGAACGAGAATTGGCCATTCAAACATAATTCTTTGGATATACATATTTAAAAAACAAATACCTGTGTTCTATAATATAGCTGTTATATCCGGCCAGTATATTGCAGTATAAATAATGCTCTACAGGAATCGAAAGCTACCATATTTCAAACACTACAGTTACACAGGCTGTGTTTTAATGACAAACCAAGAAACAAAACCGCGTTCAAAAGCTAGCCAAACATAGTAAATTTCATATATTTTATTTGGTTCATACGAGTTATCTATACTAATATTAGGTATAAAGAGGAAAGTGTGTCTGTTTGTAAGGATTTAACTCAAAAACTACTCAACCGGTTTTTTTATTATTTCACCATTAGAAAGTTATTTTATCTCCGAGTAACATAGGCTCAATATTAATTTAAAAAAACTACTGCTACCAAGCTAACCTTACCTAAACTACTTTTACGTGAAGGAAGCCGCGAGCAAAAGCTAGTTCGTTATAAATATTAAAAACAAAAATAATAAGAGTGAAGTAGTAGAAGTAAAATTTATATTCTATGCTGCTATTACGATTAAGTCAAAACTCAGGACACCATATTTATTAAGCCGTCCATCCTCGAAGCCATTTAGGCTACACAGAGAGCAAAAACGTCACAGACGTGCATACCGTCCTTCAGGCACAGTCGGATAAAAAACTGTGCAATTTGTAACGTTTGCTGACGCCACCGCGGCAGCTGTGGCTCGACAATGTTTGCCTGGAAACATTTTGTTCTCTTACCAACGTTTTTAAATCAACTGATAGGTAGTGTAAAATGACGTCACATTAAATAACATAATAAGGCTATATTAGCTCTTGCCCTCTATAAAGTTCTAGAAGTAAGAATGAGAAATTTCTCTTTCATTTTGACAATACACGAACTTGATTTGTGTCCTTTTATTTTGTAAGGCTTCTCTTTATTTACGAGATTGTTTTCTATGTAATAACTCTCGAAGCTAGACTTTTTGGAGCGTAATATGTTTTGACGCGCCTCATATCTTATAAACTATTTATTTTGTTTGAGATGTCGTGTTTACTACAGAATCCTATAATACAGTGAATAAAGAATCAAAATCGATATAACTTAAAACTTCGAGTACCAAAATGGAAAACAAAACTCATATTTTTCGTTATTCATACACCACGAGGACTTTTGTGCTTTTTGATTATAATATATGTACATATGTATCAAATGTGAAGAAAGCAAATTGTTTATACGAACTTCAAAAAACTTATTTTTAAGTTACGATATTCGATTTATACTTTGATAATAATGAATGTAGACAATAACGTTGATATGAAATATTATTGTTGATAATAATTAGAAGATTAAATGATGAAGACTGAATGATTATCATAAGCTATTATATATACGAGAGTGTAGCAGTTATTTCTCGTTTGTGAAGGACGTTAGTCATACCTTACCTCAAACAAATCGTATAAATAAAATACTCGTTAATGCCAGAATAATGCAAGCTAAGAGATCCTCATAAAGATTCTTCATTACGTATACAATGTAGTAAATAAAACAGAGCCAATAATAGCTTAAATAATGGCTATGTTTTAATCAAATTTAATCTTTTGAATCCACAAATAAATTTGTGGATTCAAAAGATTTCATCCACGGTAACAAAAGTAAGTAATCAGAAGCGAATAAGACATTAATTGCCTTCTGTAAAATGAAGATGATGTTAGGAAAGCTTTATATAAATTGTTTATAGGTGTTCCTTGAATAACATTTAGTCTACCATTGAACATTTTAGGCTCCTATTGATTTGACATGGATGGACAATAGATAGAAAAAAATATGTGTATTTTAATACGATGAGTCAGTAAACATTGTTTTATAGCTGTACCGTTAATGTTTGGTAATATTTACACGTTATATTCTGAAAAAGAGTCACTACGGACAAAAGAAATAAATAAATAAGATTATTTATTATTTAGCTAAGTTTTGTATTTGACCACTGCCACTATAAAAATAATAAGCCAAGCAGAAGTGCCCAATCGCCTGCACAATCGCGAATTTGATCAAAATCTGAAAGAAGATTAAGTCACAAAAATGTATGCCAAAACATCATTTTCAGATGCAGATATCGTAGTGTGGAAGAACAATAATGAATCCTTTACCTACTATCATCCAGTAATATCTAATAGAAATGGCTACACTAAACTGTTGTATTGTTGTTGGATTCATAATATAAAAATCCTAGTAATATACAAATTAACTATTCTAGTAATAATTCATCGAAAACCTCGAACAAATCTTTCGGTTATATCGTCGTTGTGTTATCCATGTACTGTCGTACATCTAAAATTCCCCGCTGCAGATAATCTGTATCTTCCAGTGGGTACTTAACAAGCTTCCACAGACCGCTGTAATCAACGATCCGCCAATATTACCGTAATCTCTACGCTTGCTACTCGAATTGGAGATTTTATACGCTTCTGCAAGTCTAATATTCCTTGTGGCAAAAGATAGTAATAACACGGCCAGTTTTATTTCTTTTTGTAAAGGATTCAGTGGATTTTAGAAGTTGCTTGACTGTTGAAACCATTATTATGCTCTTTGTTTGAATGAAGTTGAATTTCAATCAGAATACTGAATACTAGCCCGATATTAAATTACACTTCAAAAGTTGGATCAATAATGAAATTTAATCAAATATTTAAATGAAAATTCATCCGTTTTGCTATAGAATTCAAGGTTAAAATTAAATCATCTGTCGAAAACCAGGTATCCTAATAAAAATAAAGTTCCTCTCTAATGTATTTAATTTCTAAAATATAATGCTCTTTATAATGCTTGGCTAACTGAAATATCCATATATCGCCTTGGATGGAGAGACAGCTGGTCCTACTTATGTTTTGTTTAGTTTAGTGGTGCAAGTAATAATATCTTGCTCGACTCGAGAATTACTCAATCCGGTTGTATACGCGTTCACAATAGAAAACACCAGTTGGCATACCAGTCTAAACAATATTTAAAACCATCTGAAGTAAACATCTTTAACGAAAAAGTAATTATGACCTTACCAATTCCGTTTTGCCGTAAAATTACCCTATAACTTTAACTATATTAATATGATTAAAAAGCTGAATTACCTTAACGAACACTCGAAGTAGGACCAATGAATTCAGAATCTACATTGTATGACAGAAATCTCGTATTCGTTGAACACACATTTTAATTAAAATGCCAAATGCAGTTCCAAATTACCATATTCGTCCGCGTGAGTAGTTCTGACTGTACTTTCAGTAAAAGTAATTTTTATCTGAAATATTTGCTTGGACGTCAACTTGGTTCAGTAAAAAAATTACGTAATTGCTATTTAAAATGTGATAACATAATATTTTTTGAAGAATAAATAAACAGCTAAAAATGTTAGTGATGGAAATGGAAAAATAGTCATCATTTCCTACCGAAACTTTTAAAGATTTTATTTTTATTAGATTAAAATGCCATTATAGATTCTCCTTAACTTGGAGACAACAAATATATAATTTCTGAATACTTTATAGGATTTTATCACGGAATGTCATTCCTATCACACAGACTTCTATTCGAATACAATTACAACACTGAAATAAAGTGATATACGATACTTAAAGTGGATAGAATAAGTGCTAAAACTGTGAACTCTATGTGATATTGTTGGTGGCTTGTTTCAAGAACGATAAACAAAGTTATGACAATTTTGCTACGCAATGATTATTGACGAAATAATCCATGCAAAACCAATATAAACAATCAATTTGTGAACTAATTTGTGCGAGGACAATACAGTGCTAACCATCAAAAGCGGTAAATACTTAACATACCTAGTAACACACAATTAAACAGTGAACTTATTAAAAGTGAAACGTTAAGAAAATAATTTGATTTAAAATCATACAACTAGTGCCACTATTGCCCCAAGCGGTCAATAGCTATCACACTAAATACGTGAAACTAAGCACAACTACTGCCATTTTCACACCAAGCGGCCGAAAGTAGTAATTAAAACGCCATTTTTACTACACGTGGTGAATAGCTGAACTAATATCTTTCATCAGGGATACCAGACCAATATTTTTCTTTCGGTAGAATTAAGGAAATAAATAATACAGTATACCAATCTACAAAAATAATTTTCATTTAGAAGATTTATTTCCTCATTTAAAATGAGTTCCGAAAATGTTACATTCCGCCAGAAAAACAAGTCAGCAATATCATGTGACCGGCTATGTTTGTCAAGTAATTCGTCATCAGATGAATCAATTGCAGATACGTTACCTGAGCAAGACATACACTATGACAACGACTATGAAACAGTCTTACGGGAACAGATAAAGTCACTCACTGACCAACTAGATAGCGCTCACCAACAAATCGACGAATTATTAATTGAAAATAGCTCACTTAGTAAACTGACCCAAGAACAGCAGAAAAAAATTACATATTTAAAAACTATATGTACAAGCACTCCTCAAACTAATTCTTCGCGTAGGAAAAGGAACAAAAAGCAATGCAGGAAAACATTGGACTTTGAAAATGAGGATAGTGATGCCGGAATTAAGGAATCCAAGTCAGAAACAGCTCAGACTAATGAAAACCTACCGCAAACGTCACTGACGAATAATAATAACATAAAAGAAGGCAACACTAATATAGATAATCAACAACTACCCTCAACAAACAGTGATATAGCATATACGGTGCCCAATCAACCGAAAATCATAATTCTAGGAGATGAGCAAGTTCGAGGACTTTCAGAAGTCTTAATAAATGGAAGGAAGAGCACTTGGAATGATTGTTACTCTGTTTCGGCGCTAGTCAAACCTGGCGCGCCGTCTTCACAAATCCTATGCAGTAGTACAGAAACATTTGAATCAATTAACGATCAAGACATAGTTATTCTGTCCGTTGGAACAAATAATAAAAACCCTTCTTATTTGCATAAGGAATTATGTGTAGCACTCAATAACTTGAAAATGTGTCAACAAATTTATTTACTCAGTGTTCAAAGTAACCAACATTTAAATGAAAATATGTTAAATCAAAACCTTAAAGTTTTAGCTCAAACTTTCACAAACTGTAAATTTATTGACACAAATGATTTTTATAGTTATAAAAGCTCTTATCAACGATATAATAGAACTTATTTGAATCAACTTAGTTTTAAATTGAATATTGAAATTGATTATTTAAAATATAAGCAAAATTTTCTTAATAGTAGACATTGGCAATGTAAATCGTATAATAAACAAAACAATCCAGAGATTCGAAAAAAGGGTTATCATCAGAAAACAATACTAGATTTTTTTAAACCACTCGATAATCATACCACTTTGACGATAAATAATGAAGGACTACTATCTGTACCAAACTGTAATCAAAGTTCTATCACACGTCACGATCTTTTTCGTCTGTGAACATATTTGTGTATTGCACCAAAATATTAATGGCCTAATCAATAAATCAGACTTACTAAGCATTCACCTAAATCATTTTTTAGATGAAGGTAAATCCATAGATGTTGTATGTGTAACAGAAACAAACATGAAAAAGGGGGATCACATACATTTATCTTTATCAAATTATACTCTTCACACGTATTTTGCTAGAGATGGTAGAAATGGAGGCTGTTGTATATTGCTTAAAAGTAGTATTAAGGGACAAAAAATAGATTTAATGAAATTTTGCAAGCCCAACCTCATAGAGTGTTGCGCAGTGGAGCTTCAAAGTTTTTCAATGATAGTTATATGTATATATAGACCACCTAAATATGATAAACTATCTGTAAATGCGTTTTTAAGTGGTTTAGATCTTATTTTAAACGAATTATGTCTAAGGAATAAAAATAAAGTTGTTTTATGCGGGGATTTTAATATAGACATCTTAAAAAAAACCTACAGCACCCTATGCTTTGAAAATCTACTACATAGCTATAATTTAAATATGGGTGTACGGACACCAACACGACTTTGTAGCGGCACCTGTATCGATAATATAATTCATAATGTTAGAGGCAGTAAATGTGAAATTGCAGAGCTTGCAATGTCAGATCATACTGCTCAACTGCTTAAATGCCCTGTAAAAAAGACCTGTATACTCCCCTACTGGTTTGTATTTAGGCGTAATTATTGTTATGAAAATATAGACAAATTCAAGGAATGCTTACAAAATTTGACATTTAATGATATTTATTCTTTTAGTGACCCCAATGACGCATTTAATGAATTCCATGACAGCTTCAAACTATATTATGACTTATGTTTTCCAAATAATAAAATTAAAGTGCAAGCATCTAAAAAGGCTAAATGGATTAGCAAGGGAATAAAATTATGCTGTAAACGAAAACGTCAAATGTTATGGCAATTCCGTAAAAACCCTAGTCATGAAAATAAAAAAATATTCAAAACATATTCAAACAGACTAAAAACAATAATTCGACTAACCCAGAAATCTCAGAATAATAACTTTATAAATAATGCTACAAATAAGAATAAAGCTACATGGCAAATAATAAATGAATGCAAAAGAAATAAGCCGGTAGAAGGCATAGAGTCAATTATCAACGAAAATAAAATTATAACTAATCCAAATGAAATCGCTCAAATATTTAATGATTTTTTTATTGACGAAATTGAATCAAATAGTATTAATAATATTAATAATAATTTAAAGTTTGACATAAATCGTGATTCCCTATTTATAAATCCGACAATTCCCGATGACATTATTAAAATTATCCGCTCATTAAATAATACCAGTAGTTCTGGTTTTGATGACATTTCGACAGGTATAATTAAAACAGTAGCAGTTAGCATTGCACCAGTGCTGAGTTACATTATTAATCTGAGCATAGAGACAGGTATATTTCCGGAACGGCTTAAACTTTCTGTCATAAAGCCTCTACATAAAAAAGGAACCAAACAGGAACCTGGTAACTATCGACCAATTGCCTTGCTTTCTATATTTTCCAAAATAATAGAGAAAGTAATTTATAATTCACTAAACTCATTTTTTGAGCAAAAGAATATTTTTACCGAGGAACAGTATGGTTTTAGAAAGAATAAGAACATCAACATGGCTATTTTTCAGTTATATGAAAAAGTTATTTCATGTGTTGATAGACGATGTCCTGTAGCAGCTTTATTTATGGACATGAGTAAAGCTTTTGATTTCGTGGATCGCTCAATACTTTTAAATAAATTGGAAAGGTATGGGATTAGAGGGAATGCGCTCAAACTTGTTCAATCTTACTTGACAGACAGGAAACAAGTTACAAAAATAACTAAAATTTGTGTTCACTCAAAAACAGAGCAAAATTATGTATCTCCTCAAAGGTCTACTAAGTACGGCGTACCGCAAGGGAGCATAATAGGACCTTTGTTGTTCCTTGTTTATATCAATGACATGCCTATAGTGACAAATCATCAAATGGTCCTATTTGCGGATGACAGCACTGTAATTTTTTGTGGTAACAATGATATCATGACGTTCGAAAGAGAAATAAACAAGTGCCTAGGACTATTAATAGACTGGATGAAATCCAATAATTTAAAAATTAATTTTGACAAAACAAAAATCATGACATTTGAACAAAAAACTAACCATGGAAAACTTGACATTCGATACGGCAACAAAATAATTTTAGAAACCTCGTCTACAAAATTTTTAGGGCTCGAACTTAATAGAGACTTCTCTTGGAAAAGCCACACTGATAGTGTATGTAAACGTTTAAGTCAATATTCATATGCTCTACGTAAACTATCACAAAAAGTAAACCAAACAACATTAATTACAGCATATCACGCATATGTCACATCTACTTTACGCTACGGCTTGATATTTTGGGGCAACTCCACAAATGTGGACATTGTCTTTAGGTCTCAAAAAAGATGTTTAAGAGCTTTATGCGGCATAAAAAACACCGACAGCTGTAAACCATATTTTAAGAGTCTAGGTATATTGACAGTGCCTTGCCTTTATACATTAGAGGTAGTCTTATTTATAAAAAACAATTTTAATTTATTTGACACGCTTAGTAGCGCACGTCATAGAAATAAGATACGGTTCAGACCACATAAAAAATCCGTTTATAATAGGAACTTTTTAGGCATGGCACCCAAAATATATAATAGACTACCATCATGTGTACTAGAAACTAACGATGTAAAAATATTTAAAAAACAGGTAAATGACATACTAATAAATAAGACATATTACTCAATTAACGAATATTTAAATGATAATAATATTATAGATAATTCCATTTGTTATTTTTAATTTTTGGTGAATTCTTATTTTATGTACCTATTCAACTCATGACATTGTTTTCCTACAGATAGATCGATTTTAATTTTATTAATTTAATTTTATTAAAAATTTTGCATGCCTATAGTGGTAGAACATAGTGAACTGCGCATTCACTCAACAACCTGCAATGTAAAAAAATTATGTACCTATGTTCAGCAATAAATGATTTTGATTTTGATTTTGATTTTGACTTTTAAAGAGTTTTTATCGCGGTTTAATAAAAAAATTATTATTAACATTTTAATAACTTTTAAACTTTCGCGTTGCACTATATATATAATATGTAACGGGTATTAACGCGATGATGCATAATGTTTACCTTTTTTATGCTTGACGTTTCGACCAGGTTACACCGGCCGTGGTCACAAGCTGACTGGTGCTGCGATGTCATGTCTCCGTTTGTGAGGCAGAAGAATCTTGATTCACCCTCACTTTTGGCATATTTTTATTTGTCCATGTACTGTCACAAACTACACTCACGGTATCCCTATTACGTATGCTAGCCGTTGTGTCCGTATTCTGTGAATTACCTGACTGTGCAAAACAGCGAAGTTGCGTAATATTAATCACGGGATTCCACGTCGCGGATAATTTGAAACCATCTTCCCTATTGAAACTTCTATATTTTTTGATTTCAATAGCTTCTCGCACTACTCTTGGATAAAAGTGGCGATCGGTATATCGGTATCGGTATCGGATAAAAAAGGTAAACATTATGCATGATCGCGTTAATACCCGTTACATATTATTAACATTTTATACGTTCAATATGTATGTATCATAGTACCCATGCACTTACTCAATTATAATGCACATCGTCGTCACATTGCGATTAAAGGATTAGTTCCATCAATTGGATTTACTGCAACGTGCCCCTTTGCAGCATTAGAATACTCTACATATATATTGCTTGTCAAACAAAAATCTAAAAGTATGTTGAATCGTATAAGCCTACTAGTCTCATTACGGATTGGTATTTATTTTCGCTACCAAAGACATTATGATACAATTAACTAAATCATTCGACGTAATATTGAAGGACACCGATTTCTTCCAAATCCTTCCTTAAACGTTTATAAGATCGTCATAATATTATCACTATATATCACTGTCTTTTAAACTCTGTGGAATATGAAGGAGCATGATATTGTAAGCTAACAAAACCTCTATCGATTAAATTGTGTGACATGAAAACTATTATTTTTCATAACATTATAAAGTAGTCTGCTTATAAAAAAGGTAGAAGCTATTATCCATTTAAAGTTTACATTCCATTCTATCAGCTATTTGTAGTAATTATAACATTATCCATAAACATTATATCTGATGTATATTAAAGGAGCTTATATGTCAGGAAACATACACAGGTAGATTAAAAAAACAAATTAAAGCTTCAAAAAGCGTAAACAATTCAGCATGTTGCTTAACAACTTTTAATCATAAAAGTTCGTCCGTAATAGCTGTAGAGGTTGTTACACTTTAATTAACGATAAATTCGACTTTAATTACAGCTTACTGAGTTCATAATACACAAACATGGAAGCTAGAATAACACTGTCAAGTATTATAAAGGTTTTATTATCTCCGTAATACGAGCAAACGCTGTTAAGACTACGATTTAATTCTAAGTTTAGTGTTAATAACTAATTCACGACAATCTAAGAATATCGGAAGCATAGAACACGGATAAAAGTGATTGATTTATCTTCTTTATACCGTGTCAACAGTATAAAGACAAAATATTGTTTATTCTGGATCTAACGGTAAGAGGTTCACACTATTCAAAACGGTTTTTCTTTTATTCTTTGATAGTTTATGTACATATTTGATTTCATTATATGACATAAAAGCTGAGTAGTCACAAGGTGAGCCGGGTGTTTAAAAACCTGAATAAAGATCAAATAGACGCAGCAATAGATAATATCAATGGGTAAAAAGTTCCGGAATCGAATCTCAAATCTGATTAAATATATAACAACCTGCACCCATTACTACAATAATTGTTTTAAGGGCAAATAAGAATACCAAATCACAACTTATAATGCTACAACCTTATAATCCTGAAACTATATATTATTAAAATGTATCGATAACAGCAATAGGTTAAACGAACAGCACGGTATGGAATAAGGCCGAAATGTATTTATCATACAAAAGCAAAACACAAATTTGTAGGTACAACAACTAAATAATATAAAGTCTTGACACATAACTGAAATGTTGTTGTCTTTATTAAAACAAAATAAAAATTGCATCTCCTGTCTAGTATCTTAGACACTCTTGAATTTTTCATCATAGAAATAAAGAAATTTTCGTCCACCTCAAAGTGAATTTTAAATAAAAACGGCAACAAATTAAATACAAACAACTTTTATTTAGACGTAAACCAATTCAAAAGTTCATACTTCTAATCTTTGATAGCAAATCTGGGGGCCGGCGACGTCGAATAAATCCAACAAACTTTTGATTCCGACTGTCCCAAAAATTCATTAGGTATCGTTGTCAACTTAAGTAATTAAAGAGCTGAGGAATTCTCGATCCTCTAGTTACCTCGTATTTCTCAAGTTAAATTTCATTATAAGAGGGAAGTTATTAACCCAAGTTTTTAATCGTTAACGCTGATATAAACGGGTCAATGGATTTCGCTGTTCAGTGAACAAAGCCTTCTAGGAACGAAATTATAAATATTTTACTGTATTAGTATCTTGTCTCTCAAGAGTAATTCTAACAAACGCTCTTGTCTTGTACAGATTGGAAGTATATTGATACTCTGTTATTCTTAAATGAAATTGAAGTAAATTTAAGGGGAACTCAGCCAAGTGGAAAGTAATATGAATTAGGAGACTGTTAGATGTTATTGAAGTTGAAGTCTAGACTGTTTACGAGTAAGTATTTAATATTATTGTTCTATTCACTGAGCTGACGGCGTTGACAATCAATATTTAGTTATCTGTTGACAGCTTTTGTGTGGTAAATCCGACCACTTAAAACGACTGTTGTATTTTTATTCATGCACTAGAATTCCTGTAATTAGGGCAGCGCTTACAACTAACGACTTGTAACGAGGTAACTGGGTTAAGTATTTCCCGCAATAATAGTCGGGTATTGTGAATGTGAATGTTACTAACGTAAAATTGTAAAAATCTAAAAACAAATGACTGGATTACAAATTTGTTGTTCAGAGCCGGGTAGTTGACTCTCAGTTTTTATTGAAGTGAAAACTTCTTTAGGCGCGTTGAGCACTTTTTAGGTAAACAAAAATCATGGAACTCGCGTCATCGTCACCGAACGCATTAAAAATTTAAAAATAATAATTTAATAGCTCGACGATACAATTTAAAAGTTACGTAGTTTTCACTTCTATCGGTCGTCTCCAAAGACTGCCCCGCATGTTTTTTTATTTAGTTCAAATAGACACATTACTTAAACTCTCAAACATAAATATTTTTAAAATCTCCTCAATATTAGATGGGATACGAATCAAATCTGGTAGTACGGGTAAATCTCAAATGACAGAAAAAGGATGCACGACACAAACTGCGACGTAACCCCTTTTTAAATACAGTCTTCCGGGGAGAAAACGAGATATCCCCACTACAGTGCTTCTTTATATAAACTAGCGGTCACCTAGTGGTCGAAATCCGACCATAATTGATTTAAATTTTAAGTTTGATAGTTATTAATTTTATTGTCTAGAACTAATAGGTACCCTTGTTTCATTTAGATTACGATCTATACAGGTTAATTTACCTATCTTTCTCAAACAAACTATTACATTGATATACGTAACCATAGATAGAATAGTACTACATCAGCCGAACAATGCCAAAATACTACGAACGCGATTCGACTGCGTGTGTCAAATGCATGGTTGTGTGCGTGTAGTGTTTTTTCATTCATTTAATGTATTTCTAATGCATATTTTATATAAACTCCTTCTCCATATAAACTTTAGCTGTGCCAAATTTCATACTCCTCAGTCCGCGCAATTTTCGTCAAAAGGGGTACAAAGTTTTTGCTCCACATATTAATATATAGATACAAATTTAAAATAAAAATTACGCTTTTACTTTGCAAATAAATTTTATACTATATACTCAAAAATATTTCTTATAATTGCTATTTGCTCTTGTTTGTTAAATCTATACTAATATTATAAAGCTGAAGAGTTTGTTTGTTTGTTTGGTTGAACGGGCTAATCTCAAGAACTACTAGAATACTAAAAATTATTTTAGTATTGGATAGCCTATTTATCGAGGAAGGCTATAGGCTATATAACATCACGGTACGACCTACGGGGCGGCGCAGTAACTATAAACGTGGGTGAATCCGCGGGCACATCTAGCAATGCATAAAATCAAACATATGTATGCAACTATCCTACTAAAATGTAGCAGCCGCCTACACCAGCGACCACTTCTACAAAGAAAACTCGCCGTCAAAAAATATCTAGTAAACTGACTTAAAGATGCATATTATGGCAAAACTCAGCAACTATGACTTGACTTGTTAACTAGCGGTCCTCGCCAGGCCTAAGTTTGCCGGATCTTCTGAAATTTCCATTGAGCCTCCAACAAACTTCCACGTCCGAAGCGTAACGAACCGAAGCCGACCGTTGTAATGAAACAGCATGTAAAATCAAGTTCACTATTTATCCTAAGTTACTTCGTGTAGACTAAAGGTTACCACAAATTTGGTTAAGTCTATTGTGTCATGTTTGGATCTGACATATTTGCCAAATCGTTAAAGGTATTGAAATAGCTTTAGTATCCTTGAAAGTAAATGCTAATAAAATTTATTGGTTGATCGTTGTAGTGTCATAAAGCTGATAGTCCGAATTAGAATCTAATTTGTAAATAAATTAAAATGGTTGACTGTTAATATGTGCCATTCAAGATGACGAAAAATTGTTTTATCTTTTAAAAATATCTTTAGTACTTAGAATTTTAAGTATACCGACATCATAGTTTAAAGATGTTTTCACTTTAATTGTCAGGATCCTAATAGTTCAACCATGCAATGGTATAGTCAAACTTTTAACACACCTTAAAATCTATACTTTCTACAACAAACTTCTAACAAAATATCTCATTAGTCAATACATCATCTTCAAATAACAACACAATGTTTATAACATTCTAAACATATTCTGCAATTTTCAACCGATCGTCGACTGGTCAGTGCAATAGAGAATACCTCTACATCAATGTTTGACCCGAGTCCCCTAGCTATCGGATACCCTATACCCAATTTGTCATGAGACAACCGCGCGGTCATCACTACCCGTAATAGCACGTCCGTAATAATAGATGGCTAAATCGCTCCTGCAATCGTTTTACCTCAATAATTACAGGTATGTTGCTAACGAGGGACAGAACCGTTTAATACAACACATCAAAGAACGTTCAGGTACTCATTTTCCACACTCATTTTCGACGGTCAAAGGACTAACTACGCTTTGCCTTTATGGGAATTATTTCAAACTACGCATCACTTCGTTTGGTTGGTTTGTTTGGGTAGGTTTCATTAACGCTCTTAGTAGATGATATTGCGTCTAGCTTGTACACTTGGTAGCTAAGACTTCTGTATTCATATATTTCGTATTACGAGTAGTGCAATTTTCACTTACTTTAATTGTAAAAAGGTCAATCAATTCAACTCATTAATTAGCTAAAAACTAGACACGATGAAAGAAGCATTACGCCAGGACCTCAATATCTGAGAGTTGATGAAGAGATTAAATACAAAAAGGAATACGTAGGGCCGCACTTAAAGTATACTTTCATTAATAATTTATAGGCCAAAGCTGTGCACGTGTGCACAAGACTGCATCTGATTGCAATCTGGTACTTTACCAGATTATAGTTATGTGCAGTCTTCTGGATCATAGTATGCATAAAGCATATCATGGAAGTTAGTTGAAAACGTTGTACTACCTCAAGCTTCAAGCGTAAGGTCCTTAAGGTTTTCGTTATAGGCTTAACTTAATAAGGCGATGAATATAGTTTTCTCATGAGAACTCTACTCCTCGAGCAGGCTTTTCCCAGTTTAAAATGTTCATTTCCCTTTTACGTATTATAGTAATATAAATATAATTATTTTGTTCATTGACGTTTTCAAGAAATGATGGTATATATTTATGAAAATTAAGATTTTATGTTTGAGTGTGGCCCTGGTAACATATGGTTTATCACCGTGGCTTCATAGTGAAACTTAATTTTACATATTTATAAACGTATATAGCAAATCTTGAATGCGTATATCTGTAACTGTAAAACTTGAATGATTAGATCAATTAATGTCACATTCGCAATATACTAGTACTAATCAAGACATTAACAAATTCTATATTCAGGGACTATACTCTCAATATATTATATTGAGTTAGCGGCAACGTCTGTACCCAATAACTGTCAAGTGGCTCTAAGTATCAAAAACGACGTCTGCTGGGCCACCTAGTGCTATACCTAAATATAATAATAATAATAATAATATCAGCCATGTATTACACGTTGAGTTGCATTACGTTCTTACATTAAAACTTTCTGAATCACCACATCACTCTTCCTCTAAGAGGCATTTGAGAACAGAACAATTCAAAGCTGCCTGATTAGTCTACGCCTTTATAACTGACAAAAGATTAGAAATATATCAAGCAGTTGGCGTTTAAATTTACTTTAATGATGGGCACGGAATACTGAACAATATTTCTTTTTACTATGTATGTAGTCCTATCAAATTAGTTCAGCCTGTGACAGACAGGCGAGTTTGCCTTGGTGACCTAAAACCATTAATATAAATTGTATTGTATATCTCAATACGTCAGTTTAGCTGGTTTATATAGGCGTAGCATACATTATGCCTTCCCTTTCGGGGATATAGACACAAGACTATTAAATATGAATCAATCAATGTACAATCTCGATCAACATCTGTTATGTAATTAGGCAAACTGACGTTACCGTTCGCTTCTTAGCTCCAACTAAATACATATTAATGAATGAACTGCATAAGTTTCAGTTAGTTTACGGCAAAGGTTCGAATCGGCCGGTCATTGAGACCAACAGTTCGTAAGTTAGCGACGAAATTTGCACACTGAAACTGTTTTGAAGATATACAAAACAGCTGGTGTTTGTCAACAATGTTCTTCTGTAGAACTTTAATAGAATTATAAGCAACTGGCTACGTATCGATATGTTGTTTTATATTTTCAGAAATTAGTACTGGTCACGTAAAAAAAAGTCTACTTTACGTATTAGACTAGATCGGAACACTTTTCAATACAAGAATTGGCTTTTTGTGCAGATTTGAGCAAAAACGTTTGTCAGTATATTATTTTAAAACAGTTTTGAGTAATGTATTTCCATTTTAAACCACCAGCCTAATATGTCTGGATTTGCTCTAAAAATTACAACGAAATTTGTCACGCAGTTGGGTAAAGATATTTTACTACCTTATTCAATATAAAAAAAAAGAATTCGAATTACACTGACAGCATTAAGAAATATAACTCGTTTCAACAGATACCCAGCCTGATGAATTATATATTATACTTACATAATAACAGATTATATATTGTGTCCATCACGGGACTGCGAAATGGTTAATAATAGGTATTAATGCGATGAATAGGCTTCAAAACTGCCTGATAGTCAGCGTAGCCTCTAAATCTAAATAATTTTACTTACGACGATTTTATATTTACTCAGGCGTTAATTTATATATGCCTATACTTCATTTAAATACAATTCAATGTTCAGACACACCACCTACCAATGTAGATATGGTAGAATCCTAAACAAAACTCCGACTCCATATTCTGCGGTTACCACAAACCAACTCAGACGACCAAGTTAAGCCTGTATATAAACCGAACTAACGAGTCGACGACTACCGAACTTTTAGTACAAAACTTTATAATATAATGTTTTAGACCTTTTGTTGACATTTTTCTGTATTTTCCTTACCACAGATGTATTTTGTTGTGTTACCTGAAACAGAAATAAAACGTTTGAAACAACCATGGATTTTAAAATAGCATACACACACAAGTATCTGTACCAATAGATTTATTTAGTTGATAAAGTATATCCTACGTTAGAGATAAAATGTACAACGGAGGTTTAATATACATATACATTCAAGAAAAGGATATTATACAACTTCAAGCAACTGATAGATCTGTAGATTTACAAACGTTAGTTCCGTACGCAGTGTCAACGTATCAAGCACCGCACTATCCATGCGGCCTACGAATATTAGATACAAATATACAATTATTATTGTAGATCGACACATCTAGCTAATATTATTTGTCCTTATTTACCAATTATTATTGTTCGGTATGAAATTAAACATCAAGTTTGATAAAAATATTTACTTTGCGGTACCTACATAAAACAGATTCATTAATAATTCAAACAGTTGTCTAATTCAAAACAAAACGAAAGTATATTTAAATTTAAAGCTGTACTCGCTGCCTAAGGTTTCATGGTCAGAGCAGCTTTAAACAAATAGCGTTTAAAACAAGGTGGAAGACAAGCGACAGTAGAAATTAGAACTGCCATTCATGGAAACCCTTAAAACGCGATCCCGGATTGTTCCCCAGGGAAATTATGGACTTAGCACCTGACAAGGCTCAAATTTTAATGTTAGCTCCCATAGCCCCTTGTAGCCGCGAATAAATTTACGAGTTTTTGTTGATTTGCTCTTTGTTTTTTAACAGGCGTTTGGATGACAAATTTTCTTTTGTACATTGTAATACGTGTGTAAGTTGTACAAACTGGTAACAAGAATATATGATTTAAAATGATATCGTGGCCTTAACGGTCAATCAGCCTCATTTTAGAATCGGACGTATCTTTCGCCGTCAAAATATACTGTTCAATTTTGGACTCGAAACCACTGCAACGGTCTTTGTATTTAGAATATTGGTTTGCCCCTACACTTCGCACTTACAACCTAGCTATTGTCAGATAAATTACGTGTTGGCCAAAAAATCACAAGAAACACTCACCTAACAAGAAACCCAAACTCGATATGTATGCAAAACAGACGGCTCTTAAGTAGAGTACCTACAGTCTACTATAAAATCTGCCTTCTTGACGAACAAACCTCACACAAGGAGCTAGTAATGAAAGGCTTATGCACGTCCCGGCTTAACCCCGATGGTTTTCTTAAGGAGTGAATGTGGCAATATTAAAGTTTCACCGCAAACCGACCCTTATCTCGTCCGCCGGCGCCTAACGTTGTTACAAATTACATTCGGACGTGTTGCCCAGACTATCTGAATTGTTGTTTTGATTGTTAATGTTTATGCTATACATTAGTATTAATTCTTGCAATGTCAGACACTGCAAGCTGGTATACTGCTTATGAACCAGTATAACAGATTCTGTTTTATAAACACAATATTATATAGTATAGATACTGACCAAATCATTCAGCATCTAAGCGAATACTTATATATGCTATTGGGAATCCAACTGAGGCCACGATTGCCCCTTTGTTATTGCATAGAGTGACCGATAACCTTACACTTCACTCTTTAAAGGCCAGAGCCAGAAGGTCGACTGATAGTAAGCACCGCTCATGAACTGTCCAAAAACATATATTTGTTATGTTTCTAAAAAATGACTATTCCAACTCTAAGAATAATCCCTGCATCACAAAGGGTTTCACAAATATTAAAACAACGGACACATGGATAGAATACACAGACTTGGAATAACGATTTATCATCACTCAAATTCTGATCCCGTGTATTGGCATCCGTGTGCTAATTTATTTTGTAAAACATCAGCAATGAAACCGTTGCCTATCATAAACTAAATAGGAAAAGCTATTCTGCTTAGTTGGAACGTAAATCTATTTGGCGTCTAGGATAGATGAACAGACCTCATTAGGCTGGAATCATTTAAATTATACAGTCGACCCAATAAGCATTTATACCCTAGAGTCTTGAAGTAGATTGCTCAGAGAAATGTCGGTACGTTTATTAGGTAAGCAAAAATAAAGCAAAACATGATACATTTCTTCACTAAAACAATAATTGTTTTACTACAATCATTTTCTTGCAAAGAACATAAAACGCTTATTTTAGAACGCCTGCACACTTATGTGCGGCAATAAAAGTAGATATCTCATAACGCCCCACATTTTTGCAACCGGCGCTTTGTCTCTTAAATGTGCTCCTCAAACAAGAACTGTTCAGCATACTAACGGTACGTTTACAACGACCAGTTATTTGAGTATTATTTTCAAATACGACATTTAGACCATTACTAGTATATAACATATTTATATACAACATAGTAAATGATTATTAATATAGACAGTTTTGTTTAATATAGACAGAAACTTAAAACACGGATGGCGTAGTGGTTTAAGAGGTGACCTCGCCGCTGCCATTACGCCTAGTTTTGTGGCTTCGAATTACCCTAGGGACAAAAAATTGTTTTCCAAGTTTGGATGTTCCTAGTGTTTGTTGTTTGTATGTTTGTAAAGTCGGCCGCGATACAGAAAAATAGTTCCTTGTGTGGGACATGTCTTTTTTAAGAACAAGATAATAAACAGACGTTTTGGTATGGTAGATTTGTAACAGATATCTTCTCTCTTAGCCTTTATTATTCCCAAGTCACTTGGGGTCGGCTTTTCTGGTCTAACCGGATTTGACTGGATATCAGTTTTTACACGAAGCGGCTGCCACCTGACCTCCGCAACACGAAGGCTAACGATACCCTAAGGCTAGACCAGTGTCAGGACATTAGAGGGTACTGACTTTCCCAATAACGACTGCCATAGATATTCATGGCAGCCGGGACCAACGGCTTAACGTGCTCTCCGAGGCACGGAGCAGGCGATAATTGTCAAACAATACGCACATAATTTCGAAAAGTCATATAACTTCCGAAAGTCAGAGGTGCGCGACATGGGTTCGAACCCGAGACCTTCTGCGTTGCAGTCTGTTGGTCTACCCACTGAGCTATCGCTGCTATTGCTATTTGTAACAGATATAATGTAGTATTAAAATTAATATTATACTGTAAGCTATTTACGACTATATTTCGGAAGAGGTAGTCAGTGCTGTACCTACGAGTATTATTCGTCGTATACCCGTAACCCATATATTAGAATCCATACGTAGCAATAGTCCTACGCCTGCTGCGGCTAGTGCCGCTGTAGATGTTCCATCCCACCTTCGATTAAAACTCTCGAAGGGCCTCTTCACGTTGGACCCATGTCTCTGTGTAAGCCTCCCAAAGGGCCGGGTATTTGCCTAACGTATTAGGGAAATACCTGTGAAAGAGAAACTAATAATAAACTTTATTACCAAAAATAATAATACAGTCTGTTACAATATTTCACACTGAAGTCCTAGCTAGGCTACTAAATAGCCTGTGTTCACTGAAATTAAACTGCTATATACGGATTTTATCGCGTTGTTTATTTGACACTTTATTACAAAATTTTGAAAATTGTTACTACACTATTGGTACTACTACTATTAAACTTTACTAATTTTAAGCTAATTAAATTATTATTAAACTATTTAGATTTCATTTATTTTTACACTTTCCCCGACGTTTCGGTTGCTTTTCAGCAGCCATGGTCACGGGGAGACTCCCCGTTTAATAGTAGTAGTAGTGTAAAAATTTTCAAAATTTTGTAATAAAGTGTCAAATAAACAACGCGATAAAATCCGTATATAGCCTGTGTTCACGTTGTACGCTCAGCCCTTAGATCCCACAGTATAAGGATTTAGTGACTGTCAGTGTTATACAAAGCTACACTACACTATTACATCCCCATTTCGCCAGCTAAGATCTTCGTCAGTTTCATTAGTGTTGCACCTGAGAATTTTTGGACAGTAAAACACATTGTTTGACCTAGGTGTCTAATTCGAGAGAAATCTGGGCCCAGCGTTAACTACCACTGTGTCACAAAAATCTATATGAGATGTCTTTTAAATTTACGAATCTCATAGAAGATAAGGATGAATGTTTGCTTTAATATTTGTAAAACCATGATAATATTGTTAATTACTCTTATAACGTTCTATTCGGTCATTAGCATTAAGTCATTTGTCCTAATTATACTTAATTTTTACCTAATCTAATTATACATAATATTAATTAAGATCAACAAGAGCTGTTATTTTAAAGTATTTAAGTTATGTATAAATTAATGTTGTCCTATGTTTACTGTATACTTCTATATCAAACGAAATGTCGGAGAAAGTGTTAAATTAAATTTGAATAGTTTTTATAATTTAAATAGATTAAATAGAAGTAAACATTAACTAGTAAATGTATTTAATAATAATAGTTTAAAGTTTCAATATTATGTAATAATAGTGTTTTATTAAAAATAAATAATGCTATTAAATCCGTATAATTTCAATATGTATAACTTAACAATTTATGTAATGTAACCTACATTATATGTTACAACACATTAAAGATGAAGTATGTAAATATGTTTAACGTAAACTTTCATCTATTATTAATATATTATCAAAATTACTATATTTATGTATGCACAGGAATGTCCCTAACATCCTCCGTTAAGAAAGTGCCCTTGCCATTGGCAGGCTTTCCGGGTATACGGGTCTGACTGGCATAGGTCCTTAGAGAGTTATAATCTAAAGTGGTAAGGAAAATGGCAAACATATCTAAGTTTTTCTACATGTGCACAACAGTCATGGACTCAACGAGGTAATTTTAGTAGTAAGTATATTAATGTTTTTGCAAGTACCCACTAGATTTAAATATGTCATATAGCGTTATGGCCATTGAATGAATGGCCGATATAATTTAAAACTATTAACATTTATTAACATTATTACATATATACACATATGTATAGTCTTACGCCTATATCCCTATTTGGTTAAGTAAAGATGTTTAAGATATAGTTTTAGGCCGAACATAATAGAAAGCAAGGATCGTCTACCGGACTTGCTATTACTGAAAATTTATTGACAGGTATACTGGATGATACTGATGATACTGCCCGGTCCGAGACCTATGCACGACAGCAGCATTAGTACAAGTAGTCTTCTCCTCCCTAGCATTTATTATTCCCAAGTCACTTAGGGTCGGTTTTTCTAGTCTAACCGGATTTGACTGGATATCTGTTTTTACACGGAATGGCTGCCACCTAACCTCCGCAACCCGAAAGCTAAGGTTAGACCAGAGTCAGCATATTATAGAGCACTGACTTCCCAATAACGACTGCCATAGATGTTCATGGCAGCCGGGACCGACGGCTTAACGTGCTCTCCGAGGCACGGAGCAGGCGATAATTGTCAATCAATACGCATATAATTTCGAAAAGTCATATAACTACCAAAAGTCAGAGGTGCGCGACGTGGTTCGAACCCGAGACCCTCTGCATTGCAGTCTGTTGCTCTCCGCACTGAGCTATCGCTGCTCTTTTTTGTTATGCATTAGTACAAGTAGTACCTTCTTGTATTTGATATAATATTATGTAGAGAAAAACCTTCTTATAAATATAACATTATGAAACAAATCCTTTAAAACAAATTATCGCAAGAAGATTCGAAAGAACTAACAACCTACATACATTGCAGCTTTTGACTAACCATACGAACTTATAGCTCGGACACAGACCGAAGTTTGTTCAAAAACGAGAGATGTCACGTCCCACACAAGTTGACGTAACTATCTGAATATTTACTCACGGCTTTGCGTACTCCTCTAGGTTCATATGCTCGTTAGTCGGCTTGTATGAAAATGTTCAGTAACTTCGTTTGCGGTACGTTTTTGAAGCATCTTTCAGTGAAAATGTTGCAGCAGTTGATTTTATAACGTTTGTATTAAAATTTTACATTTTTAATTGCGGGTAGGTCATCTTGTTATGTAACTAACGAAATTGCTGACGAATTCTATCCGAGGACCTCCTCCATCTGGTCCGATTCGACTCGCTCTAATTCCGAGACTGCCGTAACTATAAATCAAACGTTATGTAAAAACGCCTAATAAAGCACAATTAATTAAATAATAAACATTTTATATGAACTTAATTAGAATGAACAGCGGCAATGCTTTACAAATGATTTCAACGATTATTATTAAAAAGGATTTAAGTATTTTATATGTAAATGCATTTTTTTATAGAAATACTGTGTTTGATGGTTTTTATTTATTTAAGTTTCGTAGGCGGTCGGTGTATTGGCAGCAGGTAAATATTTGCATATGGCATCACCATTAGCATCTAAGTGTGATACATACTCATTTGTCAAACAAAGACACTGTTTTAATGTTGATTCGGTGACATTCTTTGGCGTTTCTAAATGGCCAACATTTTTACCGCAATATGTGCTTGCAGTATTTTTAACTAAAAGCTGGCCAGTTTGAAACATTTGAATGCATAATTTACAAAATATTGATAAGTATTGTATAATAAGGGTATCAATGGCGGCCTGCATATTGTAGCCTCACATTGTATTGCCCTTACCTTGTTTGTTCAAGCAATATAGAATATTAAATATTACTAGTTAATTTTAAAATAAATAATTTTATTCAATCTATCGAGGAGGCAAATGGGAGCTAAACATCTCACACACTTTTGGACACCCTTACACGTACAGGTTACGTCACAATGTAAAGCTTAACAGCGAGAATACACGATTTCGCAGGGCTAAAAATGTCTAAGTATCTTGGGTCTAGTCAAACTTGATACTGACATTGCAGTCCAGCGTTCCTTATAGACTGATACAACAAAGGTACCAAATAGACAGAGGTTATGCTGAGGAACATGTTTCTAGTAGGTACTAAGAGGTTTACTAAGACTAATATTTTTGTATGCAAACTAAAATTTCTGTTAATAAAAAGCTTTCTATTGTGGGTCTACCAGAAAATTGCTATTGAGCATCAGACAAATTTCTGGATCAAATACATAATTTAAAGATAGCTTATTATTTTTTGCCTTAAGCCTATAAACCCAACCCTTTATAATCCGAAATTTGTAAGCCACTGCAAGTCAACGGTATAAGATATATTTATAGCCTCTATCGTCAAGACATGAAAAATTGCGTTTCGATTGGTAACCATTTTACATCAAGACCACATTATGCAAAGTAACAATAACGGATTCTCCATTAGCAAAATAACAAGAACTAACAGTACATATCTTATTCGAATCTCAATGATTGATATTTGTGTTTAGACATTATTTTGTTAGTAATTTATCGTTGTATTTGCGGTTTATCGAAGGCAATAATTCATTAGAACTAGGTTATAACGAATATATGGTAAATTATATAATTTAAAATGCTGACGAATTGACAAAAATTCGATGACTAATTGAACAAGAATGCCGATTTAATATAATAGCGTAGTGTATCTCTTAGTAGCTCTTGGCATAAATATAGGTACACATTAAGTGCTTTAGAATAATATTTACAAATGATTTTCTATATGATATAAACACATAATAGTGCCGGAGGCCCAATCACCCCCTTTCTCCCTTCCCGCTCCTTCTTCTTCTCACTTCCTTTCCTAGAGGGTTGGCAACGCGCAAATGATGCCTCTGCGTCAAAGCGTCTATAGGCTACGGTGACCACTTACCATCAGGTGGGCCGTGTGTTTGTCAGCCAACTTAGTTGTATAAAAAAAACACTATTAATATAGCTAGTTACATGAATTTAATACAATATGTGACTTGTCTGTATTTATATGCAAATGGTTTTTAGTGGCCCCATATATTCTAAATGTCCGACGTCACCATTAATGAAAGTTTAAATAAATAGGGATAAAAGACAACGTCTGTTTATTATTATTTAAGTTTAAATCCTAATTCATATTAAAACCCAACCGAAATCTGTATTGGCATATCTGCTACTGAAGTATGACATACATTATATTGTTTAAAAATATATAATTTTATCTTGAGTTTAGTTATATATGTAGATATAATGTAGACAAGATTGCACGTAGTGATATAGACAAAAGCAATAGATGTAAAATAAATAACGCGATAAAATCCGTATATAGTAGTTTAATTTCAATGAATAACATTCGCGTAAACAGAAGACAATATTATGAAAAGCAATAGAATTAATCAATGTTATAAAGTAGGTATATATTTTCGACGCCATTTACAACGAAATTTTCGAGCTTGCCATTGAATATATAATGTAAAAATCTAAATTAGTGTAATTGGTTGTAATTGTAACCGTTTTAATTTAATTAATAAATAATAATAAATAAATATTATTTTTAATTGATAATAATTTTTGCACGAATTGGAAATATGATTAAAAATATTATTACCATAACTTTTAAATCTAGTAATATATCTTACTCTAACAACATTTACTGAAACTAACTGTTAAAACACATTACATTTTCTACCCAAAAAATAAACTACAACAGCTACATTCCTAACTTTGTACTAGTTAACCTAAAAATAGAGAATCAGGCAGCCAAGCTATCCCAGAGACAATTAAGTGCTAGTGAAACTCGAAGTACACTTAATTTAAGCCATTTCAGTTTCAGTAACGAACTGACTTTGTCCTTTAGAAACGTAGGCAGTATGTACTGACGTCATAAACTTAATGCGTCATAAGGCTTACATCAACATCGTTACAATTTACTTTCATTGTCGGTACTGGAGTTAAAGGCTTGCATACAGCTTGAAAATCAGTTTTGTACCTATTAACATAATGAAGTAGGAACGAATAGATTTCGAGAACACAAACAAGTGACAGTGTACTGATATATCATGAGGTATTATTTCCTGAAGGGTAATCGGTGCTGATGGCAGGCGCGCCAGCAGTCACCGCCGCGCATGGATCAGGCTCATGGAGGAGCTATGTTTTTTGGCATCACAGCAACGATCAAGCTGCTGCATTTAAACTATATTGGTGAAAAACAAGCAGAGTGTGTGCTGTCTTATGAAGGT
Organism: Catocala fraxini; assembly: GCA_930367265.1. Taxonomy (NCBI): domain Eukaryota; kingdom Metazoa; phylum Arthropoda; class Insecta; order Lepidoptera; family Erebidae; genus Catocala; species Catocala fraxini. The sequence continues at coordinate 10,164,439 of OV884038.1, forward strand.
GGAAGGATGCGACGTTCTCACTCACTAACCGAAATTCTGTGAGAAAAGCGCTATTCTGTGAGAATTTATTTCCCAGTCGATCCAACGCATTCAATCTGATATCAGCAAAACTTTACTTCTCAATCTATTGGTCAATATTTATTCCATCTAAATATTTTTCTAAGTTAAAATGGCAGCCCAAACGCCATATATAATCTCAAGACTCAAGGACTGGTTAGGTTACGCATCGAATTATATTATCAGTACCAAAAAACTAAAAGTAAATATAACAAACTGAATTGTATAAATATTAAATCGCTCTGTCTAGTTAAAGTTATTAGAGGAACTAAAACTCATTTAGTTATGAAACGCTCACTATTGCGTCACATTTGCCAATTGGAAAAGAAAACAAATGTTCAGCCTTATGATTTGATATTATTGTTACAAGTCTCTCGTACAACATAACGTAAGCTACATATTATATTCTAAACCCATACTTACTAAACAAGAGTACCTACCTACTCTGACATCACACCGTAACACAATTTAGAGGCCTTTACTACAGTATTACACCTAACCACGAAAGCCACAAAATATTTCCAGCGGCCGGAAAATTTAAAACCTCACAGGCAACCTACAAAAACACTCTCCAAAAACGTTCACAAAGAAAACACGACTCATGTGTTATGCCATCACAGTTCGCAGAAAAGCTTGCAAAGCCTACCATATCACAAGCTAAAGGTATGGTTAGAGTACAGCTAAGCTGAGCGAGGAAAATTAGTTTAACGTTGTGGACTGAGTGGGTTAGCTGTCGTTGGTTTTTGGTAAATGATGTTTGTTTGATGTATAGAAGTCACCTCGATTTATGTACTCTGAACTCCTCAGAGTACATGAATCGATTATACATATTATCAATGACCTGCATCGTGTAGATGTATAGTATTGCCGTTATACGACGATGCAGCGTAGAAAAAAGTCTTACATACAGTACTTCCATTGGTCAGCAACGGAGAATTTTGGATTAATCTCTCACTAATTACTTTAATAAGAGTTTGTTCTTTATAATAATAATTTGTCAGACATTGTGTGGCTAGATCAAATACCTTTTGGAGAGGCAACGTTAACAGACGAGTGTACATGAAGAATATAATGAGAGTGAAGCAAGTAAGAAAGATATGCTTAAATCGCAACAAATGGAAATTCGTAGTTTCTGCCTACACCTCCGATTAGCATATCCATTTTATCAAACCCACATCGTCAAATACGTCTTAGAGCCAGTTTTTACAAAATAATATCTAACTGTTTAAAAGATTGGCAATGCGCAAGAAATGTGGTAAAAATTCCTCTAGTGTTGTAACCGTTTAGTTGGATTTAACAACTGAATACCACCAGTTGAGCACACTATTTGTCAGATTACTTGTTTAAAAAATAATAAGCGTTGACATATTACCACTCAGCTCTGCTTAAGTCGAGCCTTAAATCTGTATACGTATACTGTAGCACTGAAAACAGGTGAACTTACTTTGAGTAACCTTGACAAACCACAAAATAAGCCCTTTGTGTGTTCAAGGTACGCTGTACTTCAACCTAATATGGATTATTACAACAATTCCCGCGGAAAATGGCCTTTAGGCCTAGGCAATTCAGTTTGATATGACTATTTCAAGTAAAAAGTTTTGTAGGTGTTGAACTACATTGTACGTCGTAGAAGGCTTGATATACAGGATGTCCCAGAATGCTTCTTTAATCTCTCGTTTTTTTTTTTATTATTCTAGATTACATAATAAATAAAATAATTCAAAAAGTAAATATCTGTAGTAACAGGAGTGAAAACACCGCCACAAGGAGTAGATATTTTTGTTTCTTTTAAATGCTTTTATTTTTTTAAATACGTAGTATAGATGTTTTTAAATATTTTTCTGATAGCTATTATAACTTAGCCTGTTACCTGATTCCGGTTTGACGTCGACTTTTGGGCACCCTGTATAGGCATCATATAAGGAGGTTTAAAATATATTTTTCGGTTATACAAAGGTAGGACCTTTGAAAACTATTTTCTAAACCTCTTTATATAGCTCTTTATATCTTATGCCTTTATATAACCGAAAAATATCTTCAATACCTCTGCCTAGATATAGAATATGTGATGTATGTAAGTTTGAGAGCAGCGTTATCCTAGTAGGGAGACCGGTGAACTGCAAAACAGAGCTTGAGTTCAAACTAATGGCACGAACCTCTGACTTTTAGAATTTATGTAAGTATTAATCAAATAATTCATTGTGTGGAATCGTAAGAGTTATTCATAACATTATTACTTTTTAACTTTTACTATTGTACTTGTTTTGATTTTGACTTTAAAATATCTTTAGAACGCGAGCCGTGTTAAGAAGCTAACCTAATGATCTCTCTTACGCCTCATATTCAGATATCGGTGGCAGTTCTTAGATGACTCATTCAGAATCGATCAAGAGATAAAAATATCAAATGCGCCTAAATAATTTCAAACCAATCCCCACTGCATCTCGACTAATAACCGAACATGTGTTGCACTACTAATCATAATACACTCGTCCCCCAAAACATCACCTCCATCAGAGCGACCGCACTATTTTCAATTACATTGAACCGACACTCACACAATCATAAAACGTGCGCACAAATATAAAATCATAGAGCGAAGCGCAATCTGCACTGCCCCTGTAATATATGAATAAAATATATTGACACATGTCGTTGCTGCACTATATTTGTATTATAAAGCCTGCGTCTCTGCCAAGAAACAGAATGAATTTTCTTAACGCGATGTAACTGGAACCGCGGAGGATGAAATCCGATTCGCAGCTCAATTTGAATATACATATATGATATTTAAAACAGTTTTTTTTATTTGTGATACTGTGATCGAATGTAGTGAAGTGTTATTTACGTCGGTTTAAATCGTGGTTCCAAATAGTTGAAGGGACTAGCGATAAGTTTATACATATATTTCATAGGTATCTTAATAAATTACGTATTTTCTTTATGCAAATATATAATAATATTTACTTGCAGATTGGATTAGTTTTCTGACGAGTAAACAAGTGTTAGGTATATATCTATATAGATATGTGGTGTAAGGTCTACATTACCTAATTACTATTTGAAAGATTAACATGTAATTATTATACATTAACTATTTATCACTACATATTATAAAACAAAATCCCCCGCCGCGTCGGTCTGTCTGACTGTTCGCGATAAACTCAAAAACTACAGAATGAATTTTTATGCGGTTTTGAGCAATAGACAGGGTGACTCATGAGGAAGGTTTACGTATATAATTTGTTAAGGTTTTGTACTACCCGTGCGAAGCCGGGGCGGGTCGCTAGTTTCTTTATGATATTGTTTTGAAGCATTATTTAATAGAATGATACTGAAAGCGTTTTAATTTCTCCTAATATTGTACAAAATCAGCAGAGATCTAAAAGCGTCAAGCCTAAACCTAGTTTTCTCATAACTTCATTAAAAAGGAAGACTTATTATTACGGAACATTTTCCTCTTATAAAAAAGGTCCTAAGAAGATCGACAGTTCAGCTGAATTGGTCGGGATAGTATTTACCTGCATAACATTAACCTTTGTAAATATAGAAGGGTTAATATAGTAACACTGTTCAATAAATAAATAAACACTAGTTGACCCGCGCAACTTGGTCTGCGTCACATAAGAGTATTTTCCCCATTTTTGCAACATTTTTCATTGATGCTCCGTTTCTATTGGTTGTACCGTGATGTTATATAGCTTATAGCCTTCCTCGCTAAATGGGCTGTCCAACACTAAAAGATTTTTTCAATTTGAACTACTTGTTCCTGAGTGTGCGCGTTCAACCAAACAAACTCTTCACCTTAATGATATTAGTATAGATAAATATCAATGCATAAATACGTTACAGAATAGCTTCCATGATGTCATACGTGTATAACACTACAATGAACATAAAATACGTACTACGCAAACTCACGTATAATAGACCAACTAGGAGTTCAAATGCGGAAAAGGGAGTCCAATCAATGTCGGCCTCGATGGCGTAGTGGTTAGTGTAACCGACTGCCACGCCTGAGGTCGCGGGTTCGATTCCCGCACATTCGCTACCTAAGTCTGTGTTTCCCGATGAGTACAATCTGGGTGTCTTCAAGTCGCGAGTGAATAGGTATCTTCTAGGCAAGCGTGCTCCATCGTCGACTGCATCTACACTTAAGATCAGGTGAGATCGCGGTCAAACGCAAGCCTATTAGAGTAAAAAAAAAAAAAAACATAGTCAAACATTTGTGTGCTTGAACATGGATGTTTGTCTTAGTCTGGGTGTTTCTATGAATGTATTTAAAAATAAATTATATATGTATGTTTATCCATTGTATAGAACCCATAGTACAAGCTTTGCTTAGTTTGGGCTAGATGGTATTGTGTTTGTAGTAGAATATTATAGAATACTAGTAGTTTTCCCGCGGTTTCACCCGCGTAAGTCCCATTCCCGTGTGAATATCGGGTTTCACCCCTTTCACCCCCTTCAGGGTGGAATTTCCACTCTCCCAATAACGACTGCCATAGATGTTCATGGCAGCCAGGGCCGACGGCTTAACGTGCTCTCCGAGGCACAGAGCAGGCAATAATTTTCAATCAATACGCACATAATTTCGAAAAGCCATATAACTTCCATAAGTCAGAGGTGCGCGACGTGGCCGTGGGTTCGAACCCAAGACCCTCTGCATTGCAGTCTGTTGGTCTCTTTGAAGAGTAAGTAAGAGAGGTAAGTTATACTACTGCTGGGTAACAAATGTCTTTTATTATAGAATAAAAATCAAAGTTTATACGCGATCGGACTTGGACATGGCTGAGCGGACGCCACCGGACGAATAAAAGTAGAAAAAAATATCTCGGTTATTTCCTGGAACGGAGTATATCTCGGATATACGCCAATACTGCTTTTGCATTTATCCTCATTTTCATTGGCGAATAGGAACTCTATGCAAGAGCACGCTACAGATTCAATAATAGTGTAAGCCTGACATATTTTTATCATAAGGAATGAAATATAAATAATACATTATTTTAGTGTCTATTATGCTAGCTTTATAATTATGAATATAATTTTGCATTTTTAATTCGCTTTCAAGCCTTTACAACTCGACTGATCATCATGAAACTCATTTTCAGGGGTTAACTTACGTCCACAACAAAAAAGTCCTGTAGTCGCGTTTAAAATCTTTTCTTTTATATTAATTTCATTTAAAATAATATAGTTATTTAAGTTCTTCATCGTCATTCACGTAAACGGAAGACAATATTAGAAACTACCAATCCAAAATTTGAATCATAATGAATATGTGCTATTATATATCTAACTCCAAAAAACCTATAACATAGTAAACCGACGCTGGTGCCATATAAGACAATATAACATAACAGAATCTATGATACAATACATGTTACAGTTTGCGAACGTTACTTTGAAATACAATGTGTGATTTTTATATTGGATGGACACCGCAGACACTGACCGGTGCATTATTTCCTTTTGCTGACAAAACAGGAACATTGATGGATGAAAGCCTCCATAAAAAAATAAAATCCTAATCTGCAACAACAAACAATACTCGTAAATTACACCCTCAGGCCATAACAGAAAAGTACTAACGACCCATCCATCCCTCACCCGTTTCAGAGCTTAAACGGTCATAAAAACTAAAGCATTGTCCGATGCCGAGTGTAATCCACTTAAAACGACTAGCTATTGTAGATAGAGAGCTATGTATGATGAACAGTGCAACGACACTCGGGACAAACAAAGTGTGTGTGGAGGATGTGTAGGAAAATACACGCAAGGACCGTTCATAGTGCTGAATAATGATGAGATGACGTCACATAGTGTAGTTGCCAGTCGCAAATTGTGCTTTGAACTATTCATTTAGCTAACAGAAGCTAATGAGTCTTGTACCTTGTATACAAATCACTGTATCTGTTTGTTGTTTACTTAGAGATAGTGGTTTAGATAAAAATGTCTGTCTTACTATATCAAGTGAAGCGTAGTGTAAATAAAGCTTCGGATAGATTTAAAGAGACGTTAATTTTCTTGGCGGGTGCAATTTCTTGATGCAGATTAGTGCGATAAGAGTGCTCATAATACAAAGTTGATTATGCGTATTAAAACGAAAATTTTTAGGCTTATGGTTGACCATAAAAAACTAATGAACTAAGAACTGAATGGGAAAACATAAGCAAAATTGTGAACTCCATTTATTATGCACTAATGCAGAATGTGCTAGCTTTTGTTTTAAATAAGAAAATGTCTTTCTAGACTTTATATTTTATCGGTAAAGGTCTTAGGTATTATGAAAAATACGGCACTTTTTTAAAATTATGTAATACTGGTGACAATCAAAAACATATTACAAGCAAGCTTCACGATAAAATAAATATATCTAATCATCTCCCTCAAAGAGGAAATACGTACTTCCTAAACGAAAATCACAAACTGGCACGAATAAACTCTATAATTAAGAAACAAAACTTCAATCACAACGTTCCAAAATGTTCCAAATTTGATTAACCTGTCTGCAAAGCCAAATACGGTACAAATATAAATTAATCACCGAAAACAAAATCTAATTATTTCGTGTCCTTCTCAATCAATATTTAATCTGGCCCGGCGTTAAGTAGATACCCCACTAAATACTTGTGATGAATTTAACGTTAGTGGAAACCACCCTTGCAGGGGTTCCACTGCATTCCTATTAATATTGCATGCGAGCTACGTGTTCTGTTTAAACTAGAGAACGAACGAACCGCCGAGGGGTCGCAACCCCGTTCGGATTTTAACTTAGGATGCTGTAAAATTATTTCACTCTGGACTTCATAGTGTTTATTAGTGTATCAGCTTTCAGTGACGTTTACGCAAACAATTTACATTTAAGTATTGTACTTTATTGCCATTTGTTTAGTTTTATATTAACTCAATGTTATGCTTTATTAAGCATAACATTGAAATGGTATTCCATTCATGAAGAAATTCAATTTGAAAATACAATGACTCATTTCCAGTTTTTTTTTTTAATTAAAATCTCTTTGTTTATTTTTATATAGTGTATATTTTTAGCCTCCTACTTAAACGAAATTATATAATTTGATTTGAACATACAATACCAATGTTATCGATGTTTTCAAGAATTTTATACTTGGCGCTGTAAAGAAGAAAATCTTGTGAACATAGTTAATGAACATTGGTGTCAAATCCAGTTTCCCTCGTCTTTTATCAAGCGGAACATTTTATGACAAACGATGCTTTACACTTTCTAAAATTTCGTCGCGCAATTTCATTTCCTTGACACTTTTTCTAATAGTCACTTGGAAATAATTTACATTCACAATATTATACTTTCGTATCGAATTGACTCCTAATTTTCTATAAGAAATAAAAGAGTTAAAAACTTTTATTTCATACCGAATTACTCAAAAAATATGTTCATCGGTTCAAACAAAGTCATATTCTAATTTTAAATAATAAGTAGTATTAAATGAGTCCACGCGTCTGGTAATAAATGAATCTTGGTATTTTAGTTTGCGGGTTCGATCCCCGCACAAGTCAAACATTTGTGTGCATGAACTTGGATGTTTGTCTTGGTCTGGGTGTTTCTATGTATAATATGTATGTATTTACAAAAAAAAGTATATATGTATGTTTATCCATTGTCTAGTACCCATAGTACAAGCTCTGCTTAGTTTGGGCTAGATGGTGTTGTGTGTATGTGGTAGAATATTATATTATTATTATATTAGTAACTGCAGTCCAACAGAGATGTAAGCACTAAAGAAATATAGTTGCAATATGGTTGCAATACTTAAGAAACGCATATTAAGATGATTTAGAAACGGATATTATGACAAAAATGAACGACTAAATATTGACTAAAAAAGTATGTATACATATTTAGACGAATATCTATGCATGGTACAGCCGGAAGGGAAAGAGTTAAACGCACGTTCTCTAACCAGATCTGAAACACGCTGAAGAAATGCTTGCTTAAATATTTAGCTGATAAGCGTGCATACAGCATTCTGCATGCATGCAATTCACTTGCATTAGCAAGTGATGCCAGCATCGTAACAAGAAAGAATCGAAATCTCTACTTCCCCGAAACAGTGGCGCGTTTATGGGATCATAACCAATATTATAAATTCAAAAGTGAGTTTGTTTGCTTGTTAAAGCTTTCACGCCTTAACTACTCGACCGATTATCGTGCAATTATGCATACACGTTGTCAGGGTTACAGAAAAGGACATGAGTTACCTTTCATCCAGAAAAAAACTACTGTGCTCAAGCGAAGCCGCGGGCAAACTCTTATAGTCCATATATTCTTTCCTGTCTTATTTGGTACACAAATATACTCATTATAATATCATACATTTACTGCTTTCAGACTATATTCGTTCTTAAATAAATAGAGATGACGAAATAGAAAGATCTATACGGTTTGTTTCTAGCTACCAGTACGCCATACCTACTTGCTTACGAAATAAGGCAACTCAAAGAATGGATTCGTACGTGCATATGTACAAATTTACTCTAGTATTAACTTATGAGTACGAGCACTAGATAACAATGCAGTGGGCACATATGGTTTATTTATCAAATGTTACGTGCCGAACGTCCGTAATAGATGGTGTAAAACATTTTTATTTTTGTCTGTCGAACCGGCCAGCTATATATCAAATGGTACAACAAAATAATAGTTTTTTTTATAGACATTTAAATTGGACGCACCAAAATCAGTGAAGCGAAATGAAAAAGAACTGTTATATTTTTAACAATAGCTGAAATTTATTTGGATTCTGTTGTACTTAATCATTTATTTTTAATTATGCAACCTTTTTACGGTAGAAGCGGACAGTAATTATTTGGACATTATAGAGAAGCTAATTAGACCGTATTTTATATTTTTAGTATGCTCAGCTTGATTTTCCAGGCAGACACTTATCATTTTGAAATAAAATAAAAAAATATTAAGTTTGTCTTCTATTTACGCGAATATTATTCATTGAAATTAAACTACTATATACGGATTTTATCGCGTTGTTTATTTGACACTTTATTACAAAATTCTCTCTCTAAGTCTCCCCGTGACCATGGCTGCTGAAAAGCAACCGAAACGTCGGGGAAAGTGTAAAATTGAATTAAATCTAAATAGTTTTAATAGTTTTAATAATAATTTAATTAGCTTAAAATTTAGTAAAGTTTAATAGTAGTATAGTGTAACAGTTTTCAAAATGTTGTAATAAAGTGTCAAATAAACAACGCGATAAAATCCGCATATAGTAGTTTAATTTCAATAATATTAAGTGACTGCGTTTTATGAACCCGAATCATTAGGACGCACGCTATATTAAACTTAAAATTATAAATATTTCACATACACATTTTAATTTACCGTTTAAGCTTTAAGCCACTGTAACGTCTTAATTAATTTCATCTTAGATGTATGTACAGTAGGCCAAAAATGTAGTCTACCGCCAATGTGGTTTATTTGAACGTCATGAAACAACAAGGCCGATTTCTCCTTGCAATAATATTATGAGAGTGACCATTGCTCTCTTTATCGTGTATTATATTTACGTCATGCCATGTATGTCAAGTTAGAAAACTCAACCTTAGCGATAATTAGATCTCACAGAAACGTTTGTCAAAACTGGTAGACCACTTTTTTGGCTGACTGTACATCTATAAGATGCTAAGACAGAAAATAACAGTTTTCTTAAAATATAACTGTTATACAATCAATAATTTAAGATATAAATATTAAAAACTACAAATAAAGAAAAACAAGACCCAAAACAGCTAGAGAGCAAAGACTCAATTGCTTGTTCCATGCGGTAATGAAACCAAAACCAAGCAAATCATTTGTAATCACGATGTGACCACTAAAACAATGGCGCCATTCATCATTCGCACACCCAAACAGCTACAGTACCACATAAATGAAATTAATCATTATTATATTAGTATTAGCATGACTGATGGAGTAAATTATTTAACACCTAAATGACAGTCGCCTAATCCCTGGATTAATCTAAGTGTAAATTAGATTAATTATTGCGAAGGGTAAGCGAAGACGAATGTGCTCATAGCATGTCTACTAATACCTCTGTACTATCCTAACTAATATTATAAATGCGAATGTGAGTTTGTTTGTTACGCTTTCATGCCTTAACTCCTTGACCTATCATCATGAAAATTCGCATAATCGTTATCAGGAGTACAAAATAGAATATAGGGTACCTTTCATACAGAAAATGAGTACTATTCTCAAGCGAAGCCGCAGGGAAAAGCTAGTTGTGGATAATGCTCAGAGCGGCATTTCATGAACTTATTTCGGAGCCGAAATAAAGCTTTAACTACTAATGTATGTCAAACTTAATCACTGGTTGCGAACAAAAACGACCGCTGCTGTAACTGTGTACAAAATAATTGTAAATGAAAAGTTCTACTACTGCCAGATTTATGCAGTACTGGAGTTTAAAGCTGCTCGTCCTTTAAATATATAAGTAATAAGTGCGCTATAACCTTATCTATGTCATCTTTGTTATGCGAAGACGGCTTAAGTCTTACCTAGTATAAGAGTTTTATTTGACAATAGTATTTTTTTATTTATAATGTTTTTTTATTATTTAAAGTTAACGTATTCATTACAGTTTAAAAAAAGGTTAAATAATGCTACATTAAATAGTATTCTTTGTAGCAAAATGCTAGCAAGAAATTCAGAGCCAGTCTACAAACTCTCAGAAAGGTGTAATGTTTTTGTACCTAATTTACAAAGTCGTGCACGCAATATTACATATGTTACTAAAAACATACATATTAGCTTCAAAAGAAAGCGATAGAAGAAAAACGCTGTTAGATTGTGGCCGGAAAGGGTTAAAATATTCTCAGGTACTCCTCGCAATTATGGAGGATTAATAGTACTTATATTAATACTAGTAGTGAACTTCACACATGTTTTCTCTAAAAATAAGTTTTTTGGCTCAAACTTATTCACGATTATTTTCGGAAGCAAATTCTTCAAAATGATGATATAAGATCTCTATACACTTTACATTTTGTAAGTAAAGAAATGATCTCCGCGTATTTGAAATAAAAATTACGTCGTACTATTGTTCATTTTCGGTGTAAACAAAAACCAAAAAATATAAATTTCCTTTTATAATGTTGATACCGGATTCCCAGAATAACTACATCCACAGGGAAGACATCTTAAAAGCTCTCATAAAATATTAATTCTTAACAAATGTTGCTTGAATTGGAAAATACAAAGTATTTGAACCATTCTTAACACACGGCCTCCTCATTAGAATGTCTGAGAGGTCGCCGTCCAAAAACGTAGCTCACCAACCCTCTTTGAGATCTGTTAATGCATAAATATATAAAATGTGCCTTTGCAGTCTGTCTCTCGAGGACCGCAGCATATGTTCGGTGTCTAACACAAAGTTATCATGTTTTACATATTTTGTTTAGGATTAGAATAAGTAAATTTGACAGTTCATTTCATTACTTGAGTCATTTTTATTACTGTAGGATAAATAAGTCATAAACTAATGTAGTTCCAACACCAGTATAATTCAAAATTTTGAACTTCTGCTTGATAATGTCTGTATGAATTTTGACCAAGTATAATGACACTATACTATGCGAAGATATTGGCAAGATACCGTATACTTAGGCCTAGAAATAAAATCAAAGATCCTGAATCACTGATCGAGTTATCTAAACTTGGAGGCAAGATCGCTACAAGTTTAATATCTCATGATGTAGGATTTGATTTTCTCTTTTATGTACTCATTCCTTAACAAGAGTAATATTATTTTACGCTGCTTTTTCGTTATGTGTCGAAATGATGTCAGCCATAGGCCACTAGACACTATGTTGTCTAGCTGTCTTTCAGCGTTCCCTTTACGTGTAACCAATTTTATTGCTCATAGAAATGCCTAACTTTCGTCCCAAGTGACAGGATCCTTTCAGACGTTACAATATTTGTGAAACACGTTTTGTTACGCTTTTCAATATTGACTTTTATTACGTACTTACACACACATTTACAGCCTACGTTTATTTAAGTCCATCAGGTCTAAGGAAAATAAAATAAGCTCGGCAGATGCTGACACTTTTAAACACACTTAAATAATACGCACTAATAGAGTAATATAATAGATCAATGAATCTGTTTGGGCAGGATTTTCTCTATCTTACTCTAGAGTCTTATATATTGTTTTCTCACACAACTCACGCGTTTGCTGTCTGTATCGCGAAGTTAAAACTATAGATATAACGAACAAACATTTGTGCGGTCCACATTTAGTTGTTCCCAGTCTGGATGTTCCTTTATAGTTTGGTTGAATGTTTATTAAGTCCGCCGCGACACAGGATTTAATACTATAGCCAATAAAGTAGTACGTAAAAAAATATATAGGTACCTTAAATATAATATCGCAACGCCATATTCTTTTTTGCTATTCAAAAAATACAATCATCACAAAACATTATTTTGTTCCTAAGACCTAAAATCATAGACCGTTGCTACGAACATAATAATATGCTGATGTGCCTACCTAGCTAAAACATTAACGAAATAATGTCAATGCCATACTGCATCTAACGTTACAAATGTAATACAATACATTTAAATCAAGCAAACCACTTTGTGAAAATAACAAACATCCCTCAAAATGTTTTACGAGATCCCTAAGGCCTAAAACCACAGACAATACCTACCTAGCGAAAACTTTTTAGCCGTATGCTAATCCTGTGCCCAAATAACATTCAGGTGAAAGGGAGGCCGGTGTTGCCAGGTACAATAAAAGCAAAGCCGTCACAGTATCGCTGAACTCTCATCCAACACAGGCCCGAACTTAATCCGATTCTAACCTTTATATTAGTACCTAGCGTGATGAATCAGGGGCCGGCTGATGTCATCTATACTTTGAATAGGCTGTGTAGGGAAATGGTGTTTGAAATTTAATTATCTCTAGAAGCTTTAGATTAATATTGAATGGAGAATAATGCACATTACACAGACTGCACGTATATGCAATCGGTTTAAGTGGCCAGTGCACCACTATCGGTCGTAGCACGCTGTGTTTTGTTTTTAATCCCCACACGGATTAAAAATATATTTGATGCATAGATAGGTGTTTGAGTCTGGGCGTTCTTAATGTGTCTGAGATTCTAATGTTCGTAAATTCTAATATGTAAGTGCAATGTCTCTTATGTTTTAGTCAATTAGGGAGAAAGACAGATTGACTTACAGTTTTCTTTATATGTATGTATAGTATTCTTTGCGTTAGTGTTAATAACACAGTTAGGTGTCTTAGCCTCAGCTTCACCTGGGAAACTAAACTAAAGACTATTCATCAAATATTTATTTATTTTTTTAAATTATTTTATTAGGTTGCTAACTTACTTAATAATATGTTTCAGTGCATATTCTTCTTCTTCTACTTTAGAAAAAAAAAGAAGAATGTATATTTAAAAACAACTTAAATTTATTTGATACTTACAATGAACAATAGGTTCAGTTTTTTAAATGAAATACATTTCTTGAAATTAAACTGCTATATACGGATTTTATCGCGTTGTTTATTTGACACTTTATTACAAAATTTTGAAAATTGTTACACTACTGCTACTATTAAACTTTACTAATTTTTAAGCTAATTAAATTATTATTAAAACTATTTAGATTTAATTTATTTTTACACTTTCCACGACGTTTCGGTTGCTTTTCAGCAGCCATGGTCACGGGGAGACTAAGATGGCAGTTGTCTCAATGTTCCAGTGTAGTTATTTCAAAGTACCCGAACATAATTTAATCATTGGTGTTTCTATTTACGCAGAAATTTAAGTTAAGTTTAATAGTAGTAGTAGTGTAACAATTTCCAAAATTTTGTAATAAAGTGTCAAATAAACAACGCGATAAAATCCATATATAGCAGTTTAATTTCAATGAATAATATTCGCGTAAATAGAAGACAATATTATGAAATACATTTCGTCTGCTTAGTTTTATAATATAGGTACATTAAATAAATGTACTTTCCGGCTTACATTGCAGCGTTTGTCACCAGTGAAGGGTTGGATATACTCAGTATAATTTAACAGAGAATTACGCACTAATGGAGAACGGCAATATCCACCCACGCCGAACATGTCCCAATAATTTTCACTTCCACCAAGAATCGGTGTTGCATAACGTAGGTAGTCGCTTCAGTTTACCCCATATCCCTTCATAACCCGCGGCGTATTCGAACGAACCTCGAGCCCATATCAGGCTTTACAGGCACGACGAAATTACGTAAGCTCGACAATTTTTCAATCGCATATCGCTCGGAGCGAAAACGTTTCGCTTAGTAAATTGAGGGTGTTTAGTCATAATTTAGGAGTGATAAATGCGTGAGAGGTGCGTGAGATACCGTGTTATTTGCATTTTTATTATTGTAATGAGTTAAACGCTTTATATCTGTAGAAAAATTCTGTCTAACAATGACATAGTTCTGGTGGTTCCGTGGTCTTGTATTACTATATTATAATTAGCAAGTTAGTGACGTATATGCGGACGGCACTATGTTTTTGGATTATACTTTTCATTAAACTGAATACGTATAGAATCCATTTAAAACATAATCATTCAATGAAAATTCAACTAATACGAATAATGTAATTAAACTAAGGAGCTTGTGTAGACAATAACAAACAATATCCATCAAATTATTTAAACTCAGCAAGTATTGCATTGTGATAAATATATATAATAAATATAAAATAATATATTAACGAAACATATTAACAAAATAATTTATATGTAAGCTTCTTTAAAATGTACAAATTATTTTAATTTAATCACACTCTTATGCATTTGTTTTTCATATTATATGATGCTGTCTCAACGTAAAATAAAACTAACGGTTTCAAACTAAAAGCTGTCTCTCAAGAACAGATTCTTCTCAAAAGATTCTGAAGAAATTTCTCAGCTGGAGTGTCGGTTTCATAAAGTTTTGTTTTTATCTGTTTACGATAGTCCTTCGTAGTAAACCAGTGAAGCAGTATTAAGGTGTATTAAACGTTACGTAACAAAAACCTATTGTTTTGGACTAAAAAATAAGTTATTTGAAGCAAATATAAACCTTTAAAAGTAGTTTAAAAGAGATAATAGAGAAGTAGAAATCATTTTTTATTTTATATCCCACGTGACGTTTATATAATATGCTAATTTCATTAGTCAAATATCTCATACCACAAATATATCCGTATAAAAAATAATACAATAATGTCATCCCTGTATAACCGTCCCGGGTACGGGCCTCTTCTCAGTATGAGATGCTGGCCCGGTGCGTCTTAGCGAACTACTCATATCTGCGAGAACATTATGGATAAATCTAAGTCATGCAGATTTCCTCACAATATTATCCTTCGATGTTAAAAGAACTTAGCTATTAAATACTTTAAGAAGACAGGCGTGCCTTGGGATCGCACTCGAGACCTCCCAGTAGGCAATAGCTTTTTATAGTATTCCAGTATTAATATATACATTTTTACTATTATTATACTAGTATATACATATAATTATGTTCACGGTCACCTAACGTACGCTCTAGAAGCACGCACAATACATGAAAGCCTACATCAATTGAGCGTCGGACCGCCGTCCAAAATACATTAAGTAATGGCGGAATGCTATAAACATGTCTTTATTGCTTTGATCATTACATCTACTAAGCTTTTGGTAGGTGACTCATGACATGTGACTGACTGATATTTGAATATTTAATTAAAATATATGTAGATAATAGACTAATAATGTTTAAAATTTGTGCTTACGCTTTCTCGTAAGTCGGCGGTATTGGTCCGTGATTTGGCAGTGTCAAAGATGAAATCAAAATTTAAAACAATTTTATTGGTTGTCATTACAAAATACCACTTATAAAAGGTAGTTTACTGAATTTACATTTAAGATAGTTGCTAAGGTTCATGCAAAGTGTTGAGCCTTGTAGGATTGATTTGCCTGGTTTCTTACGCTGATGCATTCTCGACAGCGTAAGTAGTGCTCTATTACCCACATTTCGCTTGCTGTATTTTGATATCCCACATAACAATATCTCAAAATCAAAAATATTTCAAAAATCTGCTGATATCTAAATTTTCCTAAAAATAATGCAATATCACTTTGCCCGACCCAGGGATCGAAACTGAAACCTCACGCACAGCTGTAGCATTCACTACTGCTACACTATCGAAGGAATCCATATTCCATAGAATACGTCCCGGTGGAATTATGTCAAGTGGATATTTGGAGCACTGCCGTAAGCGGGTAAACTTTGTACACTAGAAAATCAGCCAGCATGAAGCAACAAAAGAAAATTTACGACTAATTTCTCTCCGTTTCACTTACAATGTGCTGAGATTTATAAAGGACCGCCGAAAAGCCAAACAAATTACCTTTACCAAAAACACAATAAGAGCATTTTCGTACTTTTAATTTCACAAAGAGCACACATTTTCTTACCTTAATTCATTACTTTAACGCCTTTAAATTTATAAACAAATAATAATTTACATAATGGCCGACCCATTTTTTAGTCTTAATTTTCCCGCCCTAGTCAGAAGCAGAGACAAAAGATTGATATATTCTCTCTTTTCATTAAGTTAAAAATGATTTATAACGGAACACCCCTACTGTTTGTAACGTTTACGTACGCGTTTGCGTTCGCAACACTTTTGAGTCGGGTGTTCATTACTTGTCTCCCTTAGTTAATGACTTTTGTTATTAACATCTTCATTATTTTTGAAGCGGCAACATTGACGATATGAAATTAGTGATGTGTTTATAATGACGTAGGTATCTATAAATACTTACCCACTTTCAATTAAGATTTTAGTGTAGGTAATGTTTTCTAATTTTTTATTCGTTTTGAAATTAAACTACTTTGTGCGGATGTTGTGGCGTTGTTTATATGAAAACACTTTAATAACACATTTTTTTAAATAAACAGCGCGGTAAAATTTATATAAAGTAGTTTAATTTTAATGTATAACATTCGTGTACATGTTAGACAATATTATTTTTAATTGTGTTTTAAAGACAACTGCGGTTCTATAAAAACAACTTGTGTCGCATAAGACTTTACAAACATTCAAACAACAGACACGAAGAACACCCAGACTCGTAACAACTATTTGTGGATAACACAATATTTTGTCCTGTATGGGTATCGAACCCACAACACTTGACGTAGAGGCAAGGTGACCACTTAAACCAATAAGCCCTCAGTGCTGTCCTTGGTTCAATAACATAAGTTTTCAGCCGACGATGCGCCTTGGGGCTCGATTGCCTTTTTAGAGTTCGAAAAAACTCTTATACAACAGCTTTGTCCGTCCGTCTGTCTGTTAACTTGTTAACTGTTCAACTTTCAACTCAATAACCGTAAGAGCTAGAGACTCGCGGTCAACGCCATTCGACACAACATAGTCGATATAACCCCGAAATGACTATGACCATTGACCTCTGACCTCAAGGTCACGTGATACCATTTTTTCGAACTCTAACTTTTCACTTGTTTTATGGAGGTATTCTATCTAAATTTTCTCAGTAGCACCACGGAGTTTAAAAATGCACTCGATAGACAGCAATATGCTTACTTACTTACTTATTACCACCAGCTGTCCGCCGCAGCCTCACCCACGCTTATGGTTACTACTCCGCTCGCGTGGCTCGTAGCGTGATGTTATATAACGTATAACCCTCACAATAAACGGAATACCTAATGCGGATAGAATTTTTAAATCGGTCTGGTAGTCCCAGAGATTAGCGCGTTCAAATAACCAAAAAAGAATTGTCATTTTTATAATATGAGTATAGGTAACGTGTAAGCAGCGATAGCTCAGTGGGGAGACCAACAGACTGCAATGCAGTGGGTCTCGGGTTCGAACCCACGTCGCGCACCTCTGACTATCGGAAGTTATATGACTTTTCGAAATTATGTGCGTATCGATTGACAATTATCGTCTGCTCCGTGCATCGGAGAGCACTTTAAGCCGTCGGTCCCGGCTGCCATGAACATCTATGGCAGTCATTATTGGGAGAGTGTCGACACAAAAGATCCCACCGGGTCGAAGTGTCGCCGGTCTGTACTGACTTGCCCCCACATAAGATACATACATACATAGGTAACGTGTGCTTTAATAAGATGTAGCAGTACCCTTTCAGAGCGTACCAATGACACAAGTCTATTTAAGTAATATATCTATCGTCAAAATACTTTTTATTACTTAAAGACTCTTACAAATTCGTACGATAAGCTTATGTTCACATGATGTCCTCTTCACCATGTCCGGTGACAGCGACCCAGAATAACTATCACTTATTATCATGAGCTCTAATGTGGCAAATCCAAATTTTGCTTTGAAGATCCGGTTACACCGAGTACAGTACACATAACATAACATGTACATATGTTCACATAACACGCTATTCGCCTACTAAAATAAATTTTAATCTCTCTGAGATTGGATCCTGATTCCATCTTTTTTTGCATTTTGTAGTCATTTCGGATTAAACAAAACTCGGCGAAATTACATATTTATATAAAATCTACTTTCATCTATGGAAGTAAATTTTATATAAAGTCAGCCAAAGGATTGCGCAAAGGAGTTTATGAAACCAGTACACAATATTCGATCAATTTCAATCTTCACATAATAAAAATATATTGTGTCATGTACAAATCTGTCTTCGAATGTAAAATCGCCGCGATACAGGAACTATTTCTACCTTTAAAGAAAAAGATAAAAATGAAGCTATCCTAGGAATACTTATAATCTCTTTGATTTTAGCCTAAAAACATGAATAACAAATATCAAACAACCATTGAAGCGTGCAAACGCACAGCTGATCGATTCATTAGTCTCAATTTTTTACACACGATCACCAATATATACACAAACAGATGGTCAGCAAACGATCCAACGAATAATAATTAGTACAATCAGGAGTTTGACAGGCGGACACTCGGGCCGGCCCACTGTCCCCTATGTAAATATGGAATTATTGTTACCATAGCAGGGGATCATAGGTAATCAGATACAGAATGTATGGCGTGTGCATTTGACGTGTTAATTATTGGATGGTTTGTTACAACAATGTAGTTAGTAAAGGGTTTGTTTAAAGGACTTTTATCAATAGAGACATTTTTACGGTAGCTTTTTGCGTACATAGATTTGTAGTTTGTGTCAAAAATGTTCGACGGTTGTTACTTAAGCACGTAATCGGTTAATGATGATTAAAAGATCATCCGTAATAGTCTATTAGACTATATTTATGTAACATTGACATACATTTTTCAATTACGTTATAGTTACTTAGTTGATTAAGAACCTGGGCACATTGTTTTATACCTGAAGAGTAAGGTCAGGTATTACACTCACATTATATACTAGAACCTATCGCTGTCTTCCGATCACAGTTCCCGACTCCATGCTACTATGGGAATTTCTTGGTAGAAAAACCAATAACATTTTTCCTAACACGAAAACTGAACCTAATACCTCATGCACAAAGTGGCATTCACTACCACTGCACCACTTAGAGTCACAAGTATATACATATATACATTCATATCAAACAATGAAGAAATTTTTATTTGTACCGGCACATAAGTAAAAGAACTGTATTTTGAGGCTCGGCTATGTAATGTCCCATTTGGTTGAATTACCTACTTACTTAATTCGGTGAATAGCCTTGTCTTGTTTCGTATGCATGACATACAAACACACTCATGTAATCACGTGAATATTATATGTAAAGCAGTAAATGTTCCATTTACATTAAAATCATTTCTGAAAATAAAACGTCATGACAAATGTCATTCACCTCATGTGTGTGATTCATGAAATTAAAAAGTGCTTGTTATATTTTGTAAGGGGTAGTATTTAACTGTTCCTCAATTTTTTGCCTTTGTTCTACCAAAAATACTAATTGCACACCAAAATATGCTTACTAAAATATTTTAAAGAGAACAAACTAAGTCGACGGAGCCCCGCTCCGCGGGCTCCTATTTTTGGATAAGTTTAAGAAGGAACCTAACATAACCTAACTCTTTCGAGACGGAATGCAGTGATTTGAGGCGTATAGGTGCTCGTTACGATATATTTTAGTAAGCATATTTTGCTGTGCAATTAGTATTTTTGGTGGTCATTATATTTAATCCCTTTTGTAAGTACTTGTTTCTTACATTTCCATAGTGGCATCTTAAGCCATTCAAATACATACATCCTACATCTTTTCAAGTATATAGGCATATCTCATACCTAAACAAGTAAAGATAAGCGGAGATGTGTTACACGCGCATTTTGCTGAATTGTTTTGTTTTAGGTTCCACGTGGAAGGAGGCAAGTGTATTGCCGGTTATCGGTTATAATTTCAGACGACATGCTGCTCCTGAGAAGTGCAGCTTGACAACATCAACATTCTGGCAAATTTTTCTTATACACCAATATGCCTGGATGGCCTTAAAAAAATGCTTAATTTAGAATATATAATACTTTATTTTAAATAATCACTAGCATACCTTCAATGTGTTTTGGTAAGCTTATCCACAACGTGTAAGTGAAATAAAACCGTAAAGAGGAAAAAAGACGGATGCCAGTCTATGCCTCCACTTTATTTAAAAATTAGGTTATGTTAGAAACAGTATTTTTTTTTGTAAAATATAGCCTAAGTTACTTAGTGATTAATACACCTTTCTAATGATAAAATATTTTTTTAAATCGGTTGATTCGTTTTTGAGTTAAACCCTTACAAACAAACAAACAAAAATCAAATCTTTCCTCTTTATAATATTACATTATATATCGGGATCGCTTTATTTGAAATCCCAGCCACTTACAAGTAAACTTATTGAATACCAAATGTATAACACCCTCTATGCTTTAAAAAAGTTATTCCCGTATGAATAAACTTAATCTCTGTGCGACAAGCGTTGGAACAACGGACGCAAAGAACACACAAAACAACTATCTCTTTACCCAACAAACTATTGTCTCGTGCAGATATAAACTCCGAGCTGACCGCTTAAACCACTGCATTGTCCATGCCGACAATATTTATTTATTTTCCCCATTACTAGGTTATTTTAACAAAGCTTTTGTAATATTACTATCGCATTAGATTAAGAACCTTTATTAATAGATTAATAAATGGAAATAAAATCCCTACTAATATTATAAATGTATGATGTTTGTTAGTTGCGCTTTTACGCCTTAATTACTCTACCGATCATCATGAAATTTCGCATACACTTTGCCAGGGGAACAAAAAAGGACATAAGGACATAAGGGTATCTTTCATCCCGAAAAAGTACGCTAATGAATCTAAACGAAACAATATTGAAGCGGGCGAGGCCTCGAAAAAATCCTTTGAAAGATTGAGAAGAATACCAATAGTGCACGCCGCATTCTTCTCAATCTTTTGAACTGGGCTAAATACATGTGCAACAAAGTTCACTCTAACAGCGTATTGAGCTCAATACGCTGTTAGGGTGAACTTTGTTGCACCTATTAATGTTAAAGTTCTAGCCCACAAGGATCGCATGTATCCAAACACTTAACCATTACAGTTACAAGAAAATTAAGAAATTTCCACATAATTAAAAATATTTTACTTTTAGTTAGTTGCTTATTACAGTCTTTCTTAACTAAGCTACCGATATTTATATGCAGGCTTTTGATCATGCGTTATTTTTAACTAAAGAAATAATATAATAATATTTTTAATTAAATAATAGGTACAATAATTTATAATAAATGACCCATTAATTTATAAAAATACATTTGTTGTTGTTTGCCCGAACTAGATTGAACCTGTGGCTCGAGCGATGAATTTACATTGTAATGTTTATTTATCAGCCTTCTGGGCCATTCTCCAGTTGACAGCGATGCTAAGAAAGTTTACTTTGTTGCCTAAACCTAATATTTTGGTGCCTTTCCTTTGTATTTCATTTTGCATGTATAACATATATTATAACCATTATTTTGTTTAAATATTGAAAACTGTATAAACCTGCAAATATCATATTTTATTTATAAATAAAACATATACTATTTATCAAAGGCTTAACATGACTGGTTTATAGCTGCGATGGTATAAACGTGACGGTATTACTGCCGAACGTGAAATACGGGTCTGATACCCGGGTCGGACAAAAGTAGTTCTTAGGGATTACGTTTTTATATTAACATAGGATCTCATTTGAGACCAAGAAGTTAACGAAACAAACACTTAAGACTGCGCCGAGCGTAAGACGCGGTTGGACTGAATGACAGAGCTCGATAACCAAATCGGCGCGCGGCCGCCATAGTAAAATTGTATGAAGAATTATTGTGTTGTTTGTTTGTTGTTGTATATATCTTTATTGTCAACCAATAACTTAAATATCTGGGACGGACAAATTGTAATATAACTATGTATGTTTCGTTTAAGCTGTAAAATGGGATAGATTTCTACTGTTATAATCTAAAAATCACGTAACACGAGCTTACGTTTTTTCATATTTCGTGCAAATTTACATAATTTTGTAGGCGAAAATATTAATTATTTTAAGTTTTTTACACGGAGTAATTGTAAACACATTCATTGTTATGGTAAATGTATATTTTATATTTGTATTAAACAAAAAGTGTTGATTTTATTCACTTAACTGTGACCGCCTGTTTTGGCACATTTCACTCGGCGCAGTCTTAAATATGATGGAATATTGATATGATTCCTCCATGACAGACCTCCAAAAAATACGGGCGGAATGTTAGATCAAGTTACATAATTATAGTATACATACACGTCTCTAATACTAAGTTGTGCTAGCGATAGAGAAGCTTAATGTAAACGAAACTTGAACAAGGCGAAATGTGACTGCGATTCCTGTCTGCCAGGATCCCGAATATTACATTCGTAATGGTGGATATATAGTATCTCTCTCCTCTCTAATGCTGATAATTACTATTGTGAATACAGTTATTTATGTTGCTAATACTAGAAGTAAAAAGACCGACGATATGTAAACATATTTTAATAATCATTCACTATGCACACATACTTCTTTATTTTAGCATATATTTGAGAAATACAAACAAATCTCAAGTTACTGTATTATCTGTGTACACAATCATAAAACCGTGGGTAGTCAAACATTTGGGTTTAGTTTACTGTAGACACTACTAAACGAATGTTATAAATCCTTAGGTATCTCTCTCTCTTGTATATATATTCAGTAAATTAAATAAAGTCAGTAAATATATAAAGTGGCATTAAATGATTATATATTAGAATCATTATATACAAGTATATACCTCCGAAGGGGTTGGTTCTACAAAAGCCACATTTCTCTGTTTCTTGAGCAGTTTTCTAGACCCCAAAATCTAAATAATAATAATAATATTCTACCACATACATACAACACCATCTAGCCCAAACTAAGCAGAGCTTGTACTATGGGTACTAGGCAATGGATAAACATACTTATATTCGTTTTTTTTTGTAAATACATACATATTATACATAGAAACAACCAGACCAAGACAAACATCCATGTTCATGCACACAAATATTTGACTTGTGCGGGAATCGAACCCGCGACCTCAAGCGTGGCAGTCGGTTACACTAACCACCACGCCATCGAGGCCGACAAATGTTAATTGTTTAGAATACTCAATTTAAGTTGGCCCGGGAATAAAACCTTTGGTCTCAGAATCGGCCAAAGCGTCAATATGCAAGAGACCTAGAGACCACGCACGCAGTGTAGATTGTATAGTTTAAGTTTATTCGCTTACGAATGTTACAAATTAAACAAAAAATATATTTGCAGGTACAATAAAGCCTCACAATCAACAATACGGCATTTGCATGCAAATCTATAAGTACACATAACTAAATATTACACCACTAACAACAATGTTGACCTTAACTGTAGCAGCATGAACAAACTAAGGTCGACACATCACTATAAAACTAAATGTATATTTACTTTTACCAATACAGTCAATTAAGCAAATCAGTGAAAAGGAAGCGTTTCCCCATTAGTTAACACGAAAAACCACTTCCCACTATGCGGTAAGTGATGTTAGGAAACTAAATTAGTTTGTACAAGTTGACTATCCGTTAATTCAAACAATCGACTCGAAAGAAAAATAGAAGTCTGTTTCCATCGATAATATTAGACTCTTTCAATATACTAACACTTTACGATAAGTTGTTTATATATTCAAATTATATCTACATTTATACACTGTGCAGAAAAATTTATTCGAGCACTATGTATTTCGAAGACAGGATTGCTTTCTCTAGGGGGAGAACGTTAGACTGTCACGCAGATGTCTCGGGTTCGATTCTGAGGCACGCACCTCTGTCTTTTCGAAGTTATGTGCGATTAATTCGTTAATTTTCGCTTGCTTTGAAAAATTATGTGTCCCACAAATACTTGTGCCGAGACTGGACATTCTTTAGTAACTCGCGACACAGGAATTATGCCTAGTACAATAATATCCTTCTTTTTTTTAATACTTTCGAAATCTTCTTCTTTTCATTTTAAGAAACATTCCTCACAAGTTTCTTGAGAAAAATATATTACACATAAGGTGTAATGCCTGTATCGCAAGGAACAACATTCAAACAACGGTCACCAAAACCACCTAGACCCATCAAAACTTGGTATTAGTCATAAAGTGCGATTATATGGGATGACCCTATCGCCGGAGTCCTCCCTCATGGAAAGATATCACTCAGCTGATAGACGGATTTATCTGAACCGCATTTTAAGGTCAACCTCGATTATGACAAAAGGATGAACCCCTTTGTCGTAATTCTCTAAGCTTACATTGATGTTATCAGGTGGAAACTATTATATGAGAGAAAGCATGATATAATCTTTGTGTGCTTTAACTTCTGAGATATGAAGAAATTCCTGGCATAGATGTCAATAGATACGGCAATATATTTTAGCACGAACTATTGGGTACGCTTACGAATGTGGTGGTGGTGTATAACTTGCCTGTAGCTTCGGAGACTTTGGGAATAACTGGCGATAATTCATATACAAGCGCATAATAGTACCCTATTTTAGTAATGCGCATAAATACTTTCGACTAATAATCGAATATTCTTTAGAAAGTGGACACAGTGCACGACTGTGGGTGCTGACTGTAGTGAACAACATAAGTAGCTAAATATTTTGAAAGTTGTAAAAGTGTTTTACAATTTAAACAATTTAATTAATATCTATTCTATATATATATTATATTACTACAATAAAATAAAATAAAATACTATCTTACTGCTATAAATAATATATTGCTGACTGTATCTAAACATAGTATTGTTAGAACATTTGAATATAATTTGAATTAAGGCACAAATTTACTATGTAACATCCTGGACCCATTCAGTTTTATTTTTTATGTTTTACTTCTTTATCTTGTTCTCATTAGATACAATTACTGAAGATAGTTAGTGGCTGCTATTAATCAAACCGAGCACAAGATACGTGTGGGTTTTTCTACTAATTGTCTGTCGGCACAAATACTAATAGCGTTTGTCAGAAAGTTATTAATAAATATGGACACAAATTATCGTTCACTCGGCACCTATTGTTATTCTACTACTAACAATTGCCTTAGGAAGTCCAATAATATCAAACTAAACCAAGAATAGAACTTGCGTCTCATGATCGGTTGAATACTCAAGGCACGAGGCACCCTATTAAGCATCAAAATATTTGACATAAAGTTATCAATAAGTAGTGACCCATATAATCGTTCTTTAGGCACATATCAACGTTTCAATACTAAGAATAAGTTGTTAGAAAGAAAATCCAAAATCGAAATACTCAACCAAGAACAGAATTTGGGTCTTCACGATCGGTTGAATACTCAAGCCACGAGACCGCACCTTATAAATGATCAAAATATTTGTCAGTAGAAATTTGATATACCTACACGGAGTATGTTCTACTTTGCTGCAATTACTTGGTCAGAGATTTTTGTACTCAATCTAATTGTACAAATAGTTAAACAAATCGGTAATTACCAAACTTTTTACAAATCACAACCAAAAAGCTAATATGGCTCATGTTGAGGTCACGTAATATCTCCTCGGCTTCTTAATACCAATGATTCCAAAACATCTTATAAAACATATATTTTTGTAATATATATCTCTTTTCAACTTCTTACAAAGTAGCTAAAATGGAAATAAATTGATTCCATTAATAACAGCTACGGTAATGTAAATATAACTTAATTTACATACTTGATCACACGTGGATCATCTACAGTAAGCCTATTCGTAACGGTTCTCCTTTTAATATATCGCACTCTTAATATAACAGAGACCTATCTAAGTATTTAGGATCAAACGAATTTAAACTCTGTTGCAATTCCTTAACACAAATATAATATTAGAATTCATGTCCACACAAATAGAGTTAAAATCGCTGTTTCAATGCGATATGGTTATAATATATTTACGCTAATTAGTTTTATTAATTGTATTCTAATGTGTGTATTCATTGAGGCCCTTTCTTGAGTAATTCCTTTTAAATGTCACTAGACGATGTTCATCGATTCATATTTGCGTTATGGTTAAGTGTTATCGTTTACAACAAGTGTAACATAGAATATTTGTTATGTAAATCTTTGAAAATTATAAAAAAAATGCTTGCTTGTATGTACTTATATAATTTGAGACCCATCAAAATTACTTCGTACAACAACGTGATCACAGCTGAACATTTTAATATTTCATAAATGTGATCTACTACGATTGAATATAGTCACTGGCTTTGTCATTTGACACACAATGCCATAATAATATCAGCCCTCTATTAAACTGTCCCACTGCTGGGCACGGGCCTCTTCTCAGTGTGAGAAGGGTTAGATGATAGTCCACCACGCACTGCGGGTTGACCACACGCATATTATTCGATTATATGTTTTCCAAATAAACCTTGGCTCACTGGATAGACACTGACAACAAGATTTTTATTTTATCAGTAAACTGTGATCCAATGGTTCTAAATATCTTATGCTATAACTACCATGATAATATATGTACATAGGTGTTTTTCTCCACTATAATAAAATAAATACCAAATGTTATTGTCAAAAGACAGGTTGCAAAGACTACCACAATAATACAAGTAAACTAAAAGGGCCGTAAACAGCCCAATCAATATACTAAATTTCCTTTGATGGTCCGTAAAACCCAACAAAGTTGGCGAGTAATAGAGTTTTCACGTCGTTGCCAGCTGCCCGAGTGCCAATCAAATTAGGACCGATTATCGAACGTTGCCGATCAGGACTCGTTTGAACGATCGCTACTGAAGCTAATCTACGGATTAAATTCTTTTACTGAAACGCTACAGGGATTTCAAACAATCTCCTTTTATAATTCGCGGGAAAAATCCTTTGAAATATTATTAGGAAATTGATTTTGCTACGGATCTTTATGAGTTTTCTGGCGGGTAATTGTATTTTTTCCCAGCGGTATAATATCATTTTTTTCGTTATATAATTGTATAGCCTCACACCATTCCACGTCAGAAGCAATTTTATTCGCTCTTTGTTCTTTTTCACTAAACTCCTTAATATACCGCCCTCGTAATATTTGCATACGCCACTTACAGCAGAGAGCACTCATACATTTTACTCTAACCTCCATTTCGCAAATATTCCTTGGGTTAAAATAGTTCCCTGAACAAATAAACAGCAGTCTAATTAGAGTAATAATAAAGCCAAATACTTGTTTTCCTAAATGGTAAAGAACTTTCCTTTAAATAGAGGTACTATTTGAAGTTCTTACTTCGTATTGTTTCCACAAAATCTAATGGCTTTTCTGGATTCGTATCGGTGATTAGTTCCAATTATTGGCATTCAACGCACATGCGGCCAACCATTTCAGTAATTGCCTTTATTTCTTCAGTGGATCTTACCGAGGATCCTATCTTTTTCTGGAGATTTAAAGCAAAACTTAGGTTTGGATTTATACACTGATAGGGATTGGATTTAAAACTTGGATAGTAGTCTATTAGGTACAATTTGTAACATTGGGTATCAGGTACTAAATTCTGTCCATTGAAATACGTTGTCTAGATTTTCCGATGGCATAGCTGTAAACGATGGTATAACTGTCGATTTGAAGGTCCTAGAATCGATCTGCGGTTGGAATCAAATTTTTAGGGTAGTCTGTCATATTGAGCTAAACGTTAGTTTTTTAGTAGTTTTATTAGGACGCTTTTCTCATAAACCAAATACCTGATTATGGTGGCTGAGATAGGTTGGCTGAGCAGACGTCCAATTGTTATTGCACTTAAAACGAGTAGTCGTATGTTCAGCAGTGAACTGTAGAAGGCTGGTTGATTGTTTGATAATGAGGCTATTTTAACCACAGCCAGATTCGGCTAAGTATTTATTATACTACAAACCAACTGTAATCTGACCTCCACACTCCAAAAGAATGCAGATACGCTAAGGTAGGGCCACTTGTTAAGATATTTAAGAGAAGTGCTTCCTCGTATTGGCTGCCATGCCATCGATATTTATGACAAACAGGTCAAACAACAATATGAATAATGTTAACGGTCAAAGTTAATAACCAAATTTTAACAGAATTCTCTAGTTTGGAGATGCCGTATTGCAAATAAATGTCTAAGTATGATTTATGTTGCGAATATTATCATATCTCAAATGGCAATGATGTTTCTGGTTAGTTTCCTGCGTCAGGGAAATTATTATTGAGTTTTTCTGCTAAGACATTTATAAAAGCAGCACAGAGTCTGCAACTGTGCTTGGTATGTGCTGAGCGATCGGCAATACATAAATTCGCTCCTTATTATTCTTCTCCCTAGCCTTAATTTTCCCAAGTCACTTGGGTCGGCTTTTCTGGTCTAACCGGATTTGACTGGATATCAGTTTTCACAGTGGCTGCCACCTGACCTCCGCAAGCCGAAGGCTAACGATACTCTAAGGCCAGACCAGTTTTAGGATATTATAGGGCACTGACTTGCCAATAAAGACTGCCATAGATGTTCATGGCAGCCGGGACCGACGACTTACATGCTCTCCGAGGCACGGAACAGGCAATAATTGACAATCAATACGCACATAATTTTGAAAAGTCATATAACTTCCGAAAGTCCGAGGTGCGCGACGTGGGTTCGAACCCGAGACCCTGTGCAGTCTGTTGGTCTCCCCACTGAGCTATCGCTGCTTATTATATGGGACCTAAATCCATGACAGGCGAAATGTGCAGCAATTTTATTCTATGCCTAATACTTCGACTAAGTATGTCAGTATCCATCAGTATCTGAGACTCAAGCTTGCTTCTAATAGGGATAAACAGCAATTTTAGTAGTCACAGTGTTTATTTCAGTATGCATAAACATGGGAACTAATAATATTTCATATCATTAATTTGAATAACATTGTTCTTGAATGTTTGTTGCAGGGTACTTGTGAGCGTGATTATGCCCAAAATAATAAACAAACGGAAAAAATATACGGAACACAAATAATTTTAGAAATTATTATAAGAACCAGCGGGTCTATCGTGAAAATGTTTTTACGTAATGACGTGCCGAAACGAATTACGAACGAAATAATAAGCATATACCTACCATGAAAACACTTCGGATTTTTTAGGACGTACAAATGTCATACGACGATATTCGTGACGAATGTCGGCGCGAATGATGTTTCATGGTAAGAATAAGCATGAACGAACGTATGCAATTGCGTATAACGCGTTTCACGGTAGACCCCCTGTTCTGTACAAACACCTCGTTTCAAACGATTTAGCTTTATTCATTATATTCTTATGATAAGCTTTTTATCGTTTTCGTTTCTAATATATAACATTTACATCTAGATTTTTATATCTTTGTAAAAATGTTATGTGAGTGAAGAAAACAAACTAAGGATATCTGAATCGTACATCCCCAGTTTCCACCTATGCCCTAAAAAATGCTATCTCTTTATGTATAGCTCGATAAATAACGAAGATTACTTCAAGTTTTCAAATATCGACGTCTCAATTGTGAGCCATTTGAATCTGCTTAATGTTCAAATAAATTATAGCTATATATATATAGCTCACAATGCGGGACCAACAAGATAATCTACTGGAAAAAGGAGAAATGTTTACTTTCAACAAATAAACAATATTAACTACCCCAAAAACCGCTCATAAACTTGAGAAATAAAAATGAAAACAACATTAATAGTTATCTCTAAGAGATGCTGAGCACGTATACTAAATCACTGGTACGATACAAACACACAAATTAAATTATAAATTGCTACCTACCGAGAGCCAACTAACAAGAAGCTGACAGGGTCATGGTCGAAGGTGCTGGTCCTTCAAAAATTAGGTCAAGAAATTTTGCCGATGAAGCAAATTAAAAAACGACTTAGAAAACTCTTTG
The DNA here is from genome assembly GCA_930367265.1 of Catocala fraxini. NCBI lineage: Eukaryota > Metazoa > Arthropoda > Insecta > Lepidoptera > Erebidae > Catocala > Catocala fraxini. The sequence goes on from OV884038.1 coordinate 10,194,960, forward strand.
CAAAAGCCCTTTAAGGGCTGTTTTAAAAGGTTTTACTGCGTAATAGACGTGTGATAAAAAGGCAATCTGCATTTAGATAAGCTTTTTATAAGTACCATCAAGAATATGATTTGGAAAGCGCTTGGGTGTAAAAGGGTGACAAATATACCTGACACTATGATATTGGTATGTATATTTATTCTCAGTTCTTTTTTGTGATACTGTCAAATATTGTCTGGTAATATCCCAATGCGTTTTTTTTTGTATTTTCATAATCTTTATGTCTCTAGCCCTTCATAAACAGGAAGAGCAGAGCAGAGCTATTCGTCGGCATTGATGTTCTTTGTATATTACAAAGAACATCAATGCCGACGAAAAGCTCTCCAGACTCAAAAGAGCAATTCGTCAGCATTAAATTTATATGTACTGCGTACTAGTTTGTAATAATTTTTTACATGCCTTAAAGTATATGAGCTCTAATTCATTTACTTCAAATCTGTATCTAAGTACTGCAACATCACATATGAGTGCAAAATTGTATTATTCTAAATACACCTTCTTGTATGTTGCGGTGCTGGTTAATTAATAATGCACTCAAATATGTCCTTAAAGAGCATGGCTCAGAGTGAGTTTAAAAACATGTACTCTGAGGCATGTCACAAATAATATAGTAGATTTGTCCTTCTAGTACGTAATACATATTAACTAAAAGTTCGCAGGTCGTATTTTTTGGCCCGTATGAGAATAGAACTAATAGCACTGCGCTGAGCATTGAAAACGACTAAATCCACTGTTAGGTCTACATACAGTCAGTAATATTTTTTGTAATCACATATATCATGATGAGGCGCTCATAGCCAATTGCAATCACTAACCGGTAAACGATTAGCGAGGTTAAGCAACGTTGGGTGCGGTCAGTCTATAGATGGGTGAGCGCTTAGTGGTATTTCACTTGAGCGTCTCCATACTTCGGAGCGCACGTAAAAAGTCGGTCCCGGTTGTTTTCAAATTGACAGCAGTCGATAAGCCATATCAGAGGCCTACGGGCGGCTTGAACAACTCTTGACAACAGGTTGGCCACTAACCACACGAAAAGAAGATCACATACATCGGAACTATCGCGTACTATGACTGCAATATTCGTCCTTAATACTGTATTTAGCACGCAGCTTCCTTTAGTTGAAATTATCGCAATTTCTTCAAACCATACTTGCTATTAGAACATTATGTGTGACTTCAAGTAATCTTACATAGATGGCGTAGTAGTTTAATCGATCGCATCCCTATTGCTACTTTCGGTCCGTGCAGTTACACTAAACATAAAATACTCCCGGTGCGGGGTTAGTTTACTTTTTAAATAGACAGGCGAACGTTTCTTGATCAGATCGGAGGCGTTCTGGACAAAGGCCAGGTTAAGAGCACCTTGAACCGACGGGCGTGTATGAGGAATGTGATGAAACTGAATGAAGCCAGAGCAGTGTGTCAGGATTGTAGCAAATGGAAATCCGTAGTCTCTGCCTACCCCTCTGAGAAACAGGCGTGAATCTATGTATGTATGTTAAATAGGCAGCTATTTAAAAAACATTCTTTAATAGGAAATAACCAACATACCAGCTAAGTCAAAGATACGTCATACCTTCAGCATAATGGCATTCAATTATAAAAGTATTAACTCCCGAGTACCTTACAAAAAGTAGTTTCTGCACGCGTGAATCCCACGAGAATGCATGCCGGGAAAAAATATCTCATACATTAATGCAGATCGCACAGTTTACCTGTGTGCCAAGTTTCATCGAAATCTGTCCAGTAGTTTACGCGGAAATAAGAAACAAATAACCAAACATCTTTGCAGACTTTCACATCCTAACTAATATTATAATTGTGAATGTGAGTTTATTTATATGTTTGTTGCGCTGTTACGCCTTAACTACTCGACCGATCATCGCGTTGTCAGGGCAACTAAAAAGAACATAGGGTACCTTTCATCTAGAAAAAAGTACTGTTACTAATCAAATGTAAGCTACATTTATTCGAGCGAAGCCGCAGGCATAATATAGTTTATAATATTAATAAGATAAACATGCATAATCGTCTATCAACAAGGCTGAGAGCAATTGAATTTGCAAATGGAAGGTTGCGATTCCTCTGTTGCATAAACGTAAGTCTACTTAGAGTTCAAGCTAAATAGCTTACACAGCTTACAGGAATACTAGGTATCTTTAGAAAACGGATTAATTATATCACTCCTATCCTAAAAACTTCTATGTATACAAATTTGAGCACTACATATCTGTAGTTTCTCTTTGAGATATTAAATTAGGAATAATCATATAAGAGCGATATAGACAAAAATGGACGTAATGACAACCTTTTAGTAAAGCTTAAGCATTTGGGATCATTATGAGAGGAAGGCAGATTTATTATTAGAACAAATACAACTAATAACAGATTATTAGTTGTAATTGTTCTTACCTATATTATGCACTATGTATATTTTATTAAAGAAAGAAAGAAAGAAAGAAAGAAAATAATTTTATTTGTTCCACGCTCATAATATAAGGTAACAGAAAACACAACCAAAAGTACCTCTTTCTTCTCTCTTAGCCTTTATTATTCCCAAGTCACTTGGGGTCGGCTTTTCTGGTCTAACCGGATTTGACTGGATATCAGTTTTTACACGAAGCGGCTGCCACCTGACCTCCGCAACCCGAAGGCTAACGATACCCTAAGGCTAGACCAGTGTCAGGATATTAGAGGGTACTGACTTACCAATAACGACTGCCATAGATGTTCAAGGCAGCCGGGACCAACGGCTTAACGTGCTCTCCGAGGCACGGAGCAGGCGATAATTGTCAATCAATACAACCAAAAGTACGTATAGAACAAATAAGGTCCTGCGTCAGCAATGTTGCAGTATATCCACAACGCTGGTATTCTCGCAGAGCCTGAATGATTTCGGTGCATGTAGGCAGTAACATACATACATACAACTCAATTAAAAACAAAATATCAAAAAACAAAAAGAGTAATTTAAATAAATTAGGCAGAAGGTAGATGGCAGAAAGTAATTTCATACTAAATAATAATATTGGTATTTATATAATATAATACTTATATGTATACATACATATGAATTAAAAGTACCTTGACCTGAAATAAACTTCTTCAGCTAAAGTAAAATAGCATACTTTAAGTTTGTATAATAGGCTACACATCGTTGACGCAGCGGTATGAAATACGAATGCTGCGTATGTGATCCTGGGTTTGATATTAGGGTCAGGCATAATATTATTAAGATTATGTGTCAAGGAATACTCAATAGCAGCACGGGGTTAGGCTATTTATTATATATATAATAATGGCCTCCAGACCGAATTTCGGCCACGGCGGCCAGTCTTAACGGAGACCGGCCAACTACACAGGAGATATTATAGAGCACAAGTGTATGCGCAAACACAAGTGCACTCTCTGTCCCCTAACTCTCATGATCCGATGGGACGGTAATCCGACACGACCGGCGAGAGACTAGGCGCAGGACCAACGGCTTTACGTGCTTTTCGAGGCACGGGGATGTCTTACACCGCCAATTTCCTAACTCCGGGCTGCTATTGAGATTCCTTAACTGAAAAACCCAATAACATTTTGTTGGCCCGACCTGGGATTCGAACCCGAGACCTCATGCACAGCAATCGCATTCACTACCGCTGCACCACGGAGGCAGTATATATATAAGAAATAGGCTCGCCTCCTTTTACGTGGACTTAATACCATAGCTGGCCAAATTTGGGTATTAGATACCTTTACGTAATTCTTCAGGGATAAAGGCGTCAATATCATATCGGTTTGTAGGCATTTGTAACAAAGGACTAAGATCACATATGCACTACGTTTAATTCCTAACATGAAATGGGAAGGATCGTTCTACTCTTACTTACATAAGATCTACTATTTGCATAGTTTCGTAGCCTCTCTCAGTTCTCATTTTAGTTTGTGCTTTTATATTTGTATTGTAAAAATAAAATCCAATCAAGATCCAAGTAAGGACCCAAATAAATAATTCTGTAAAGAGAATTTTAGAGAGCGATGTTTGTTGGTAACCCTTTGCAGTTAAATCTAATTCAAATTCATCATACTACATTTCAATCAAACCTAATTGCAAAATTCTCTGAACGTATTCATTGCGTTTTACTTTATTTCAAAGCTTAAACCAGCCGTATAAATATTACCTATTTTTTTTCTAAAACCCTTTTGTCTGTCGTTATAAATCGTTCAACACAAATAAATATTGTTTTCGTATGAATAATGTATCTTGTAAAAGCTCAAATAGAAAAACAGCCTCCAGGCGGTGGCCGGTTAAATTACCTGCAAAACCAATGAAGAACTTTTTTATGAACCAAAACTCTTCAAATTAAACCAAATCAAGTAAGTACACATTATATAAATGAAAGCCATGAATCTGAATGTTCTCTTTGTTTTATTTCAGTGGATATAGTGCTGTAAAAATTGATCGCGGGGCAAATCTACCTAAATCAAATTGACCATAGCCATAGAATATTACAATCTAAGAGAGAAAGATATATAAAGTACATAGTACATTAGATGGTGATTTCAAGAAGAAGCCCGTCGTTTCCGCCTGTAACAGGTATGCGATTTTTTGCTTCATCATTATCATCATATTGGCCTAAAAGACGTTCATTGGTGGACATAGGCTTCCCCTAAGTGTACCACACATTTCTTTCACCACGATTTTTACTTACTTCCAGCAAATTATTTTCAGGCTTACAATTTAAAATTCATTTATATCGTAAAATCACTTTTGAAGTAACCAAAGCTATAATTTTAATTGAAATTATTGCAACGGTCTATTCCTGAAATATTAAAATTGAGTGGAAATTGGCGTTGTATTATCAGTATTATCACACTTCATACAGGGGCTGCCAAATACTCCCTGCACTAACAAAACCACTCCTGCCGTATAAAAATAAAAACAATTTCGCACCCAAAGTTTTCACTTCACGTTTTGCTCCTGCTAAATATTCAAATGGGATATGAAAGCCGGAAATGGTTGGTTAGATCAGAGATGGATCCGTATTGGAGACGTTAATTTATGGAAAGTATTAGATTACAGTACACCACAGGCTGCTCAATATACAAAACGTGACGTCAACCAAATTGGTACTGAGTTGTAACTTGAGTATTTTAATGAGCTTGTTATAATTGGGAATGGGGTTAGCGATATTTTCGTAGATCTATATAATGCTAAATATTAATATTAATAACTATGAAGATATAAATCTTATGTGCCTTTTAACTCAAAACGAAATAACTATTGAACCATAAACTTAAATAAAAATCTTGAATGTTAAAACCTTAAGCTTTGGAGATATTCGATTATGAAATAAAACAATCAAAGGTATTAATTAGGACCCGACAAGAACTTAAAAGGGCTCCACTTTATAACATTAGATTGTTCATTTTAGTACTCGTATTTGACTACGTCCAAAACAGTATTTAGAAGTGAAACCTAACATTGCGTATATTAAGAATCAGTAAATATTGCTAATATTTAATTCTATAATATTAATATTTAATTCTTAAGAGAAATATATGTATTCTAAAATACGGGAATCTAAATTAAAGGACTTGATAGTTATAATAAATAAATCTTGTAAAATAACGCGGTTGTATTGTTCTTCCATTAACGTTCACGTGCGTGCGTTTCTATAAATATAGCGATGTAGGCAGATAAATATACGGCGTAGAGATCTTACAATCTTATATTATAAGAATAAAACTCAACAGAATAACAATTCTCAATATTCTTACACAAAAAGATGCACTCAAGACGAAAACTTTGCAAGAGAAGTCGTTTATCTCGAGTCAAATCGCTTCCTTACCTACTCTTATTATTATCGCACTTGTAACTTTAAGGAACAAACAGATCTATTTGAAAACATTAATATAGATCTAGTTTTATGTGATAAACACTTTAGCCGGCTTCAAGAACGATGTTATTTCCTAGATACGTTAAACGTAAGGGTAAAAATGATGTAAATCTGTTTCACAACGTCAAGAACAGTCAACGGACTCGTGTAAAATTCACAAAATATGATAAAACACGTCGCGCCAAGTCATACATGAGCTAGCATCATTGAGAACACTGACACGAGCAGAAACTGTAAACAACATGAGATAACGTTACCTTATTCAATGAAGTTCCAGCTTTTCTTGCGAAACAATTGGACGGTGTAAGTTCACACTTCAATAAATATCACTTATTGCACAAATTGTTGTCTGATATCACTGTCTGTATCAGTAAATTGAACGTTTGTTTTTGTATCACCACTGGAGGCACGAGGTTGCCCTAGCACAGCTCGGGGGTGACTGTTAGTGTCACTCAGACCTACGGGTTCACCCCGATGACGTCACATTAGACCAATAGGGTGAGATTTTGTACGCATGCGCGCTCTACCAGCCGCCACGGCGCCTGTACCCCATCTCGGAACGATGTCGGACTCTCCAACGTTACGCAGTGTATACACTGCCGCTTTGATTGTTTGTATTTGTTGCACTCGTCGAACGCAAGCAGCAATGGATGTTGGTACGCGTGTTTTCGTAGACTTGGATGTTTACGATCGTAGTGAAGCGTACTTCTGAGGGTGACAGCTTTGAGAGCACCCCCCGATGGGCTTTTCAAAGGACCAGCGCCACCATTCTTTTTGTAACTGCCTGTGGCATATACCGCGCGTTTGGAATAATTGAGACGCTCGGTGTATGATTTAATTTGCCCTTTCGCGAGGCCAAATGTTTTACCGCGCTGGCGCTGGGGAGAAATATTGTTATACTCCAAAAAATATATTTTGTTAAAGGGGTACGTCCCTTGGCGGGCCGGTAGTCATACTTTTCATTTTAAATTCGCGCCATAAGCTCGGTAAATTATCATTAATTTTGAAAGTAATTAATAAATAAATGAATGAATACACAAGAAAACTATATCTATATATTACTACGCGTAAAGAAAATGTTGTAATACTTTTAACATATTGCGTGTATGAAGAAGTGTAGCATATGGCATAGTTAAAGTTTATATGGATAACGAATTGAGAAAGCTAATTATAATAAAAGAAAACACTTATAAATTACGGTCGAAGTTCGATTACTGGGGCGACCCGATCATACGTACGTGTATTTCTTTCTATCAGAAATGGATAGAACAGATATAAATATGTAGTTTAGATATAAATTCTTCTTTCTTAATATTTAATCCTACTAATATTATAAATGTGAAAGTTTGTGAGGATGTATGGAACTTTACAGTATTATATAAATCAGAATAACATATAGCCTATATTTTTAACGATTGAGTTAATTGGCCAATTATAAATGCGAATGTTAGTTTATTTGTTTATTTGTTACGCTTTCACGCCTTAACTTCTCGACCGATCATCATGAAATTTTACATATACGTTATCCGGGGTACATAAAAGGACATAGGGTACCTTTCATCAAGAAAATAGCGAGCGAACCCTAGTAGTAGTAGACTATAATTCTGTACCATGTTAGGCTAGATTTTGCCAGCGCTCGCGTTAATGTAGCTTTTCTCAATAAATTGCTGTCTCTCGGTTACAGTATTTTTTCTGGATAAAAAATATTCTATGTCTTTTTCTGTACTCCTGACAATCTATATGCGATATTTCCTAATGATCGGTTGAGTAGTTAAGGCGTAAAAGCGTACCAAACAAAAAACTTACATTCGCATTTAAAATAGTAGTTGATATCTACTACCAGCCAATTAAGTACAGCTCAGACAATATAAATCATTTCAATAAACACACACCATCGCATCTCCGATCACATATATTTAGGTACACAGAATAACAAACAATCGTATTAAGTGTTAAGCAATCAATGTTCAACCTACACGACCTTTAATTGATTCGCGTAACACCGGCATTAAGTCTGAGTACATTATTACTCTGTGGCTTCAGTACATAACTCGTCTCAGCTCTCAGTAGATACAATCCAACCAACATAATTACTCTGTGGCTACGCACGATCCTATTACTGGTATACACCTGGGAGATAATAATAGTATCGGTTAGGACGTAGCTAACTACAATGAATTTAGACAAAGCTGAATTAAGTCCCATAGGTGATAGTATCTGTAAAGCTAAATAAATGAATCCCGCATTTGACGGTCTAGTACTCCGAGGGTTCCATACGTTAGAAGAAACTTATAAAAAGTGACATAGCTATCCCACCAAAAACATTTTCATGTAAAATGTTGCCAAGACGAGACCATATGACTCGCACTGTCAAAAAGTTATCAGATCTCATGTTGAGCCAAGCTTCTAACTCTACACGCCCTAACTCTACAAGGCCTAACTTCACAAAGTCTACACCTTAGTCAAAATATGGCTTGGCCGTTTCGTAACTACAAGAACTATTTTATAACAGAAAAGTAATGAACAATGGATACATTTTTCACATTACGCCCATGTGAATGTAGCGAAAGGGTTTTTTAAATATCAATAAAATCTAAAGTATAAGAGCTATGCAGTTAAAACTTTATATGTTTAATAAGTTTGCTATTGATATCATATCCTGAGAATTTTGTTTATCTGGTATAATCTAAACCCAAGTTATAAGGGTTCAAAAACACGATGAAGCGCTTCGAGAAATGGTAGGTAGTGCCCTTGTATTCTGCAAGGGATAGGAAGAGTTATATAACAGTATGTTATATTGCGCCAGATGTTTTTAAGATACACGTGATATAGGGCAAGTCTATCACATCAGACACCCCGTACAGTTATCAAGAATATATTGACAGAAAATCCTAATACCAGTTTGGCTGACTGGTCAATTGAATCCGAAACATCATATGCATGGCAGTCACACTCACAACCGCTGCTCCACCAAAGCGGTCAATATTAAAAATATAGTTACATTATGTAGCAGAAGTCCTTTTATAGTACACACAATGACTTATTTATAAAATTTAAGCGAGGCTTTGTCTGTCCATTGGCAATATATTTAAATATTAATTGCGATCGACTATTCAGAGTTGTCTAAACCCAAAACTATTAATGGTATTTTTCTGTCTGTATATTTGATACAACATCGCGCAAAACTAGGAAAGGGATTTTGATATGCATTTCAAAATATGGTAGCTTAGATTTTGATTTATAAACTAAACCACGTTGCATATAATTTCGTCGTATACGGAAACAGTATTACAGATATATGTACTGCCGTCACGCGTCATAAGAAAAATGACGATCTGCCAGAGAAAGAATTAATATACTGTCTTTTTTACTAATTCGAAATATGTAAAAATCTTAATTTCGAAAAAAAATTTAGTTACATCCTTTTTCCTTATGACGACATTATAGTGCAATATATAATTGACGTAAATTAAGTGACCTGCGAACTATAATCCACGCCGACTAAGTTTTAGGTAAATGCTACTTAAATATAAGTAAGTTCTTATTGAATTTTAGTAGGTACTAACGATCAATACTATTATGATTTTACACATGGCATAGAATGACGACAAACTGAATCAAATAGCTTCGATAGTCTGGATATTCGTCAAATCAGACGTAGTAGTGCTAATTAGGAGAGGCCTATCATTGGACGACATAAAGCTGCTCGAAATTTGCTCGGGATAGGATAAAAAGCACTTAACAATGCAAGTTCGAAAGGCCAGAACCTGGTCTATACTTATATTATATGGTGGACATATTTATATGTTTGTTTGTAATCACTAAACTCTGAAAATACTGAATCGATTTGTATAATTATATTTTACCATTAGAAAGCTACTTTATCCAGAATTATCATATTATTATATAACATCACGCTACGAGCCACGGCAGCGTAGCAGTAATTATAAACATGGGTAGATCCAGGCGCGACAGCATATAAGTAATAAAACAATCCCATAATATATATCAAATTATACGGAGAATCAGAAAAGTAATACAAATCTCGTCTACTTTGGGATAAAGTCGTATCCTAATCGAATAACATTTCCCGATCAAATCCGTTCATGTCATACATTGATCGATATGTTACAATCGAAACGTAATCTGACAAGGTGCTTTTTCATAATCAATCTCTATCGTCCGATAGTCCGGCCGACACCCGGCCGACGTCGGACCGACACCGTCCAACACCAGTCTTTAATTCACAATCGATCTTGTGAAGCAGATTTTCCTTTCAGATTGTAATCTGATTGTAATTTGTGAGAGTGAAAAATTATAATGTAGCAGCTTGGCTCTTTCTGTTTATGTAATTTTGTTGATGCTTTTGTGTAATACATAAAGTATTACACACAAATAAACACAACACAATTTACAGTGCTGTGAGTACTGGGTATATAAAGGTTCGATTTCCATATAGCACGAAATTTCTGGGATCCTCAAATTGGAGAAGAGGGTAATTTCTCCGTCCGTTATTTAAAGTTTTAAAGACCCACACAGCGTGACTTAAAATAAATAATCAAAATATACCTTAAAACCAAAGAGAACAACTTTTCCTAGTTGTGACTTTTCAATAAAATGAAACCTCCAGATGAAATAAAACTGTTTGCGTAGTTTATTTGCTGAATGCGTTTATTTTAATGATTGTTGTAAATTAAGCGTAACAGATGATTACAATTTACTAAAAATTAAAATGACATTTTATTCAAATTATATGAAGTATATAATATCTTTCTTCTCCCTAGCCTTTTATTATTCCCAAGTCACTTGGGGTCGGCTTTTCTGGTCTACCCGGATTTGACTGGATATCAGTTTTTACACGGAGCGGCTGCCACCTGACCTCCGCAACCCGAAGGCTAACGATACCCTAAGGCTAGACCAGTGTCAGGATATTAGAGGGTACTGACTTTCCCAATAACGACCGCCATAGATGTTCATGGCAGCCGGGACCGACGGCTTAACGTGCTCTCCGAGGCACGGAGCAGGCGATAATTGTCAATCAATACGCACATAATTTCGAAAGGTCATATAACTTCCGAAAGTCAGAGGTGCGCGACGTGGGTTCAAACCCGAGACCCTCTGCATTGCAGTCTATTGGTCTCCCCACTGAGCTATCGCTGCTCACCTACATACATAATGTACATAATGTACATAATGTACTTCGTATTATTTTAAATAGTCTGCAGCCATAACTTAAAATAGTTAAGTATTCGTGTTTATGATTTAAAATAAAATTTTATAGTGAGATAATACTAGGATTAGTTTCGTGGGTTTCTTTATTAATTCTACCTATATGAATGCACCAAAGATTACTAAGATTTAAAGTCAACATACGTTTTAATATTCTTTTCAGGTGGACTCACGTGAGTTTTACTTAAAAACACCAAGTAATCAAAACTAGCACGCACATGCTATTAACATGCATGATAAATTAAATGAATGTAAGATCAGTGCTAAATACAATTTACAAAATCACAATCACCGATATTTAAGATTTAGACATATACACCTAATGGAAGACTGTCGGATTACCACGCAGTCTTTTTGAGGTCATATACGTAAAAAACATCTCGGGGAAACCCGCATGTCTGAGTTATGCTACACAATAGGTCCATGAAACAAACAAACCAAAAAAAGCGGCTTTAGCTCAATGGATAAGACATCGGACTTGCCTGATGGAGAGGTCGTCAGTTCAAATCCCATTCATTATACTATCAACGTGAACACACTTTAGCTGGAGGATAAGAATTCTAGGAATTTGTAACCAAATTGCTTATAATCATTAAAAAACACATTACAATTTCTCAAATTCTTATGCGGCAAATAAGAGAGAAGATAAAGAATCAAAAACAATTTATAAAAACAAAGTGACTGCTGAAAAAATAATTGAATGGGTGATAAAGGGAGCACCAGCTTCTAATGTTACTCAAGGGAGGTCAAATCTCCTTTCTTGTAGGCAGGCTTTGTATGGAAATAATAAGGTGCTTAGCGAACTCTATAACAATTTAGTCGTAATGCCTCTGCCTGTACGAGGCGTTTTGTTACTATTGTATTTTAGCACATACTTAAGGCTCGTAATGTATAAAAAATAGGCCAAGTCTGCATGTGAGCGTTTTCTCTAGCAATTTGATATACACTGCGCTTGTAATACACGTTAGAATCATTTATAACTGCACAGATGGCGCAATGGTAATATGGCCACTGCTAGTGCACAGAATGCTATTGGGTAGGTATGTATGGGAATACGGCCCAAATATTTGTGTGTTTCGTAGTTTGTTGTTCCAAGTCTGACATTTTCTTTTTGTTTCATCTAAGTTGGCTAACAAGCATACGGCCCACCTGATGGTAAGTGGTCACCGTAGCCTATGGACGCCTGCAACACCAGAGGCATCACTTGCGCGTTGCCGACCCTTTAGAAAAGGAAGTGGGAAGGAGAAGGAGCGGGAATGGGGGAAAGGGTGTGATTGGGCCTCCGGAACTTTCACTTACCGAACGAAACACAACAGTAGGAATACTGCTATTTCACGTCGATATTCTGTGGGAGGGTAGTCAAGCCAGCCCAATCATGCTGAAATCAGCGAAGCTCTTCTACCCTAGAAAGTAACTTTTATGTTTTTTTTTAATGTTTGTAAAGTCCCCGCAATAAAGGAGAACGAACATATTATTTAAAAAAGAGATAGTATATCTATTATACCCTTTTTCATTTAAAAGAAATGCCTTCATTACCAAACTACTATACATTTCAAATGATAATAGAAACTGGTATTTAGACGAGAATCCACATTCCAGAGTGCACGCGAACATAATTACATAGATGGTTTACCTCGTTAATTTCGACATCTAACACTGGAACTAAGTAATACTGGAAATAGAAATTCCACTTACATTATTCAATTATCATTGCATACCAGACAATTATACAAGGCTAAATCTATCTAATATCTTTTCTAGCAAAAATGTATTGACTAAAAATGTACCCAGTAAAGGATTATGTGTAGACAGTATAATATTATTCCAGCATCGTTTCAATGCTCTCATAAGTTCCTATAGAATAGTATTTGAAGCATAACTTTCAACTTGCTACAGTCGATAGAGGACGCCACCAGCTAAACCACCTTTTCTTCTTTCCATCGAAGCTCAAGTTTCACAAGAAAGTCGTTACTGTAATGTTCGGTAGTCTTCGGTGGTGTTCGTGATTTATCGTCGAGATAGCTGACGTCGTCATAACTCATACACTGAAGCACTTGGCAAAAACTCGACGAGACGCGCTAGTTTCTTCCTAGGTGAGACGTAATTGTTGTGACTTTAATATATTTTACGTAGCGTGGCACCTTTAAATTAGATTAGTTTGGCGACTTACGTTATGTTCTAGTGGTTTTATGTAGCCGAAGTTTTGTGTTGACAAAATCTCTATCTGTAGATCGCTTTATATGAACTGCTTAAATGATCAAATCATCCATACTTGGAAGCCTTATAATACCTGTTGGAACAAGTATTACAACGTTTACGTATCATTGATAAAAGCAAGTATGTGCATTTTCGAAATCACAAGTAAATTTCGCTCCTTTGTAACAATTTAGGTATCAAGTAATACGGACTTAGGCTTATAAATGTTCCGACGCTCAATGCCATGCCGTCGTACATCATAGGCTCTCGTTTATATCACTCGACTATTGATGTAGAACCATACGTAAACTCACTCACGTATAATTCCAGGTAAGCGAGGCTGAGACTTTGATCTGCCACTTACTACGATCTTGCTCCATGCAAGCTTGTCGGCTTAGGATACTAGTAACTTAGTCTTTCTTCAAATCATCTCTAATTTAGTCTGAGAACATTCAACAGGGCCCGGTTCTAACTATTCATTAATTCATTTATATAGAGAACTCCCACACTAGGAATAAATCCTTTGCCACGAGGAACTTTACAAACATTCAAACAACGGACACAATGAACACCAAGACTTGTACGCTCATACGTGGATCACATTTTTTTTGTCTCGTGTGGAGATCGAAACCTACAACACTAAGCACAGTAGTAGTATCGAGACTTCCACTTACACCACTACGCCATGTGTGTAGTTAACTGTATAGTGCATACTATATTATTTTATGTCTATCCTAGTCAACATTTTATTCTTCCACTACGCCCAGCGCAAAATGGTATACCTAACCAACAACCTATACTTACTATTGTCTGACAATAAACATTGAATTCAACTCGACGATCAATTAATCCATTTCATACCCGCACAACGACATAGAGTACATTCTATTGTTCAAATAATCAAGCCATGATGCAAATAAAAACATTACAAACTAGGGGTGTCGATCGTACAGGCTTAATCCCGACAGGTAAGCTGCTAATTTATCATCCCTAAACAATGGGGTGAGTACATGGTGTTTGTAGCAAAATAGAGGGCACAAAGCATAAATTATTGTGGAGAGACTGCGGATTATTGAGTGTTGTTATTTATACAGTAGGTATGTATAGTACCTAGATTTATGGGTGACGTAAGAAAAAAGACCGGTCAGTTAATTGTTGAACCCCACGGAGCCAACGATCACGAAAATAACCAACAAATGCTTTTGAGAAATTTTGAAAAAGGGCTGTATGCTCTAGACCCGTTCTTGTTTCTATGTATAATATGTATGTATTTACAAATTGGGCTAGATGGTGTTGTGTGTATGTGGTAGAAAATATTATTATTATTTGTTTCTCTTTCACGGGTATTTCCCTAATACGTTAGGAAACTACCCGCCCCTTTGGGAGGCTTGCACGGAGACATAGGTCCAACGTGAAGAAGCCCTTCGAGAGTTTTAATCAAAGGTGGGATGGAACTCGTATAGCAGCACTAGCCGCAGCAGGAGTAGGATTATTGCTACGTATGGATTCTAATATATAGGCTATGGGTATGGGTGTTTGATGGACTGGTATATTGGTAACTATGGATGATAAAACGGCGTCTGCCCTGAGTACTCTAATAGCATCAATCGAATGGACAGGCGGTGACTCGCCAACTCACTAGATGGGCTCCCTGAATAGCCATCATAGGCATACAAGACAGCAGCAGAGATTTTGAAAAGCGAATCAGTAATACCAACTGTTTACAACTATTCATCCTTTTTTATTTAAAAGAAAACAGAATCAATAATACCAACCGTTTATAAAAAAAAATTCTTCCTTTTTTAAAAGCCTATGTCGCTGAACGTAAACCGCCATATATAAGCATAGGCACATAGCAAACACATTTTATAATGAGTTGCGAAACATCCACGTAGCATTAATAGGAGTAAAACATGAGTTCCAGTTTCAATTACGTGTTCTGTACGGCGTGTAATCTCTCCTTTCATGGCGGATTTTATCAGCCTCTGAAAGCGCCCAATGAGTCCAATAATAAAAAGGCTCTTCATCATTTTTCAATATATCGATGGTTCATTTGAATACAACGTATTGGAGTTTCAACGATATTGTGTTTCAATTAATCAGATTACAGCGGACCGAAATACACAGATGGAATGTGGCCCTTTTTCAACAGGTAAGTATTATTAATTATTTTACAATCATGAGAGTTTTTTGTTCTGGTATGATATTAGAACCCATCACAGTTGTAAGCAGATTAGGCAGAGTAGAATTACATGTTCATTTAGCTTAGTATTTACATGTACTAGTAGTACAGACTAACCTTGTGTACAAGTACTCGTATTTTAGGGACTAATGACTGAGATCTTTTTTACAAAAGTGCATCATGTATTGCTTTCCCTATTTTGCATACTTATTCTCTCAGTCATGACAATAGCATAGTATCTTATAAAAAGTCGACCTGAAGTCAAAAGAGATGTTATATTTCTCCAGGAAAAGGAAAGCATCGTCAACAGAACCAATTAGTTCTATTACTAAATGATTGAACCCAATACACTACATATAAGTTGAATACGTTCAAGTATTAACTTATTTGTACAGGTAAACGTTGATCAAGGACATAATGAGCATTGGGTTTCAACAGAAATAATAATAATTTATTTATATATGCAAACGGACCCCTTGCTGAAGTATCGAAACAACTTGTAATAAGGGTGCTAAGCTCACCCCGAAATAATAATAATATACGACGTTATAACAGGTAACTACAATAAGTATAACATTGCTCACTAGCCATTTTGTTAGTTTTCGTATATTTGTTAATTAACATTCACAAGCAGAATTCTTTATAAAATATAAATACCATATTTATTTTTTAACAATAGGCTCTAGGTACAATTCATATATCAGAAGGTAATGTCCTCCAGACCGAATTTTCGGTCAGGGCGGCCAATCCTAACGGAGACTGACTATATGCGCAGGAGATATCATAGTGCACAAGTGTGCGCGCAAACACAAGTGCACTCTCTGTTCCCTCACTCTCATGATCCGATGGGACGGTAATCCGACACGACCGGAGAGAGATCAGGCGTAGGACCAACGCTTTTACATGCTTTCCGAGGCACGGGGGTATCTAACACAGCCAACTTCCTAACTCCGGGCTGATATTGAGATTTCTTAACAGAAAAACCTAATAACTTTTACATAATATTATCTTCTGTTTACGCGAATATTATTCATTGTAATTAAACTACTATATACGGATTTTATCGCGTTGTTTATTTGACACTTTGAATTATGTAATAAAGTGTCAAATAAACAACGCGATAAAAGCCGTATATAGTAGTTTAATAACTTTTTGTTGGCCCGACCCGGGGTTCATACCCGAGACCTCATGCACAGCAGTCGCATTCACTACCGCTGCGCCGCGGAGACAGTTAAGTATCTCATGCTACTTTGTAATCATTTCGACAATAGGTACAACACCCAGATAAAGAATACCCATTTGTCAATAATACAAATATGGCAATGGCGAGGCGACTAGCTTAACGACTACAACATCCGTGCAGTCACACCTAAACACACGCATAGTCGATAAAGTCACTATATTTTTGACCGAGAGTTTTATTGATCAGAGTGAATGACTTCCTTGATACATTTTCAACAGTGCTTCTAGTAGAGACGTCACTGAACTCATCAATACATTGATTAATTCATCGGTACCTGTTGATGAACTGATCAATATGTATGATCATCGCATATCTTAACATGCCAATGATCAAACGATGTGTCGAGGCAATGAGACTTTGAGATATGTATGTATGTCGTCTCGAATCTCTCTATTACCAGAAGTATCATCGCAATCAATATAAAAAATCTGAATTAAATTGACTGCCTCAATAGTCTCTCTCTGGGTATAATTATACTTACTAGCGGTAACCGAGGTCAAAATTCAACAAAAATTTCCAAAATTAATTATATTTTCGTAAAAAGGGGTACAAAGTTTTTGCTTCACGTATTAATATATATGAGGTTCTGGTACCCGAATCGGGCAAAGTGTTATAGAGATTTTCTATAAAGAAATTCTTAGTAGCTGCGAGGAGTCTGAAAATATTAATGCTAGGCAATAAATAGACCGAGTCTATTAAATAGAACCTAAGATATAAATGGCATAATGTCAGTGTTACATTCCTCAGCCTCTATACGGCGATAGGGGTCGGGCTACACGGCCTTAGTTTATATAAATATGTGTATAAATAAAAAAAACATTAATAATTGTTAATTTCTCTCGCCACAATATTCACAATTTTGACGAAAGATGTAAATAAAAAGAAAGCAATAAGAACATGGGAGACCGGAGCCTAAGCTAGACCGAAGCCTGGGCCATTAAATCAATGATACTTGAAATTAAAGAACTTTATATGTATATAACATTATTTTATGCTGTCACCATTGTTTGTGTCAGGAGAAGACTACGCTATACGTGGAGAGTATAAAGTTAATAATAATGTATAACGTAATACAACATCAAGTATACTTCATTGACAGTCTACACGAATCAGTAGCACACGAATCAGTCCGAATTTCTCCCTCCTACTTATGATACAAACCCATCAAATACCAAGCCTAAGTGCGTGTATATATAAGTCAGCCAGTCGCCGTATCCATCAGTGTGCATCAAAGCCCGCACCTGTATATCGTACAATGTACAGAACAATACGCTACGAGTAGGTACGTCACACGTCCCGTGCACGCGCCGGCAAACATCTGCCAATGGTTTACGAGCGTTCGGTGGAAACCTTACATTTCGACGAGTACATTTCTATAGATCTAGAAATGCTAAGCTGTTTTCTAAGACTGCTTGCATGAATTAAACATCGGCTAGGCTAAATAGAGATGGCTGTATTTAAGCTGTAAACTCAATATATTGGACTTGACGACGGAATCACGATACATTGTTTTTGGGTACTTCGAAATGAAATATTTCGATTTAGAGAGCTAATAGATTTGTTTATTTGTATCAGTAGTTACTTTTCATTTTGTGCATATAAATAATACGGAAAATATATTTTTTTAAACTAAGTTGATAGCGATGAATTTGTATCGACACAAAGAACATCCACACTCAAACCACCATATTTTGGGGATCACACAAAATTTGGTCCCATGTGGCATTGTCCCACAACACTCAGCATTATGGCAGTGGTGCAACAACCACATAAACCACTATGCCATTCGAGCAGTCATAAGTAATTATACCTTTACAAAAAATTATCCCCATTATATTTTAAGCATCGTACATTTTGACGATCCATAATTGCTTATGTAAAACACTTATTACAAACGACGTGCTAAGCTTTCAAATTCTGATTACGCCATCAATCACTTCAAACCATGAACTGTATTTAATTCCACTTGTCAAAATAATGCAGTACGTCTCCACCTCTTAATAAAACCAAGATTGCATAACAAATTCGAGAGTACTCCATAACCTTAAAATACCGAGAAATGTCCCGAGACGCGCATCTTTGCCGGCGTCTCGTGGAACAACATTATAATCTCGATGTCATCCTGGTTTAACTTCGCTTCCCAGGCAACGGACCGGTTTCAACGTCCGGGAACATGTATAGGTCAACGTTTCGGCAGTTTGGTTGAGAGGCTTTTGAATTTCTGGATTTAAGTGGATGTTGAGTTTAACCTTGATATATTGTTGCCATAAAAAGTGTATTAAGTGTGCAGAGACGTTTTGTTTACTGCAGCCTTCATTTTGTATTTGATAGTCTCTGGAATGTATTAATTGCAAATTTCCTTTTAAAATGATACTTATAATTTGCACAACATTCCGCCTGAATTCACCAATGGGCTATGTAGAGGTAGGTATAATATACCGATTTTTACAGACTCCGTTCTGCTACTAAGATTGATCTAGCAAAAATACTTTTTAAAGATGTTAACCTTTATGATTAACAGGAAAAATAAATACAAACCTACAATACAGGACCGATGACAGATTTTATCATATGCAGTTCTTATATTTATATTAAAATTGATGTTTAATCCAGAATGGACAGAATTAGGAATGAATACGTAAGAGGTAGTCTGTAAGTGGTGCCCATAGATGAGAAGGCGAAAGGAAATCGTTTGGCTTGGTATGGACATGTTATGCGAAGAGATGATACGTATGTAGGTAAGCAAGTAATGGATATGAGGGTAGAGGGACGAAAAGGGAGAGGAAGGCCAAGGAAAAGATGGATGGACTGTGTGAGGATGGATATGAAAGGAAAAGGGGTAAATGATCAGATGACGGGTGACAGAGAAGTATGGAAGCGAAGGACATACTGCGCCGACCCCAAACAAATTGGGACCAGGGCAAGAGAATGATGAATCCGTCAAGAATCAGAATGCCAGACAAATGTTAAAATCTATTGTGTCTTGCCACCTGTGTGACGCTGCGACTCAGTAGGTTAATAACTTGAACAATTGGTATTACTTAATGTGTATGTAAAATAAAAGTGCTTGTTGTATTTTATACATATTTGTAAGTCAAACGTTATCTCTTTGAAGGGAAGCACAAATAAAAACATTTTGTATCAGTTTGGATGTTGTTTTAACAAATTAATGCCGCAATTCGGAATTAATCCTTGCCCGCAAAAGCTTTTCAAACAAGTATATTACGAACACTAAATATAATCTGGGGGTCTACCGTGAAACGCGTTATACGCAATTGCGTACGTTCGTTCGTGCTTATTCTTACCATGAAACATCATTCGCGCCGACATTCGTCACGAATATCGTCGTATGACATTTGTACGTCCTAAAAAATCCGAAGTGTTTTCATGGTAGGTATATGCTTATTATTTCGTTCGTAATTCGTTTCGGCACGTCATTGCGTAAAAACATTTTCACGGTAGACCCGCTGGCCTTAGCAGCAACCGATGGATTAGTTCTTCCTGATTTGCCCATATGACTGTATTGACAATGCAGTGGTTCCTAGAGGCAGTTCGCCACTTCGAGCCGAGTATTGTGGCTTCAATTCCCACACGGCCAAAAATACGGCGTGATTCACGATTCTTGTTTTGTAGTCGGGTTACTTTTTGTGTCCGTTGTTTTACTGTTAGCACAGTTCTGGACAAAATAATTCAACTTTATGAATGAATTTCTTTAATATAGGAATTCGTCCATTAGCATAAGAACGCCGGCGTCCAGGCAGTTATATGGTCTCAACATAGTTAAGCTGACAGGTAGTAATAACAAATTCAAAATATCATCAAATGGTACAGTGAGCTGCAAAAATGCATACCCATTTCAGAACTAAAATGGTATAAGCCGGTAATTGACGCCATCAATACAAGAACTGTTAAGTAGTTAATTTATATCGTAATAGATGGCGGTGCACTACTATAAAATAAAAAGAAGTAGATTTCTTAATAACTCAATTTTGATAAATTTACTTTAAACAGTTTTTTAATCTCCATTTACAATAGTTTATTTAAAAAAAGAACACATTTCAGGGTAAAACAAGAAGCAAAGAATTACAAACAAATTTAAAAATGTATAGTATTTAGTTTATTTTATAGATATTTTCGATGACTCGCTATTTTGTTCGTACGCAAACATTATTCTGTCCCTGTGTTTGAGTGTCTCTTCGGTTGAGATTATAATTTCATATAAATTTCACTTATTTGCTAAAATGAATGCGTTGCAATATTTATTAAATAACGCCATCTAGTTCATTCATATTCATTCTAATTCGAGTGTTCACAGGATTTTGGATCTTAAGGTATCCATGCACTATTACAGGTGACTGTACATTGATACTACGTCAATTTTGTTTTCGAATCAACACAAGACTTGTGCAGTAAATGAAGCAATCGTATGTCTATCGAACTCGATATCCGTCAGTTAATCGATTGTAGGCGAACAAGTTTGCACTGAAACACTATACCGTATCCAATCTCATAGGTGTTACTTATATCGGCACAAAAGAACGGATTGATAACAAAGAAAAAAATAAATGGAGCTTAAAGCATTCCTTAGCGAGATATCGTTGTATTAGTTACAGGCATGGGTTGAATCTGTTGTTATTGACAAACAACATTTATCAACATCGATGTCCTTTTGTTATTGATAAAAGGGTATCAAAATATGTGTCGTATGTAAATTTTTATCTTGCTTAATACTTTAATAAATTTGTAATTTATTTTAAGAGGTAACGTTTAATATTATTAAAAGTATACGTCTCCTTTCCTTCTTCTTTGAACGTTGCGAAATGCGATTTATTTTAGCTATCTAAAGTAATGTATAAATTTACATTATTTAAATGATTTGACATTAAAAACAACGAGTCAACATACAAAAAGAGACCAAAAATATAAATAGGTTATGAAGGCAGCAGATGTTGGCTCAAGTATGTATACTAAGTTGAAAGCATGGTTACTTTTCAGTAAGCTTATTCCTAACAAATAAAATACTTACTGGCTACAGATTAAAAACTATACATACATTAGTACGCAACGAGTAAACATTGTGCCTCTTCTT
Source organism: Catocala fraxini (assembly GCA_930367265.1). NCBI lineage: Eukaryota > Metazoa > Arthropoda > Insecta > Lepidoptera > Erebidae > Catocala > Catocala fraxini. The sequence continues at coordinate 10,216,823 of OV884038.1, forward strand.
AACCATATTGCGAGCACGGAGTAGATATAGATTTGGCATAGTTAAAGTTTATATAAGTATTACATATTTAATAATTTACGATTGAATTTCGACCACAATTGACAGATGATTAGTATATAAAAATACTTACGTCTGTTGGTCTGCAGCAGACTGCAATGTCGAGGGTCTCGAGTTCGAACCCACGTCGTGCACCTCTGACTTTTGGAAGTTATATGACTTTTCGAAATTATGTGCGTATTGATTGACAATTATCGCCTGCTCCGTGCCTCGAAGAGCACGTTAAGCCGCCGGTCCCGGCTGCCATGAACATCTATGGCAGTCGTTATTGGGAGAGAGAGATGTCGCCGGTCTGCACTGACTGGCCCCCACATAAGATACATATAAAATACTAAGTTGCAAATAGGTTTAATGACAATAAAACTCTAAAGAAACTCTAGACTCAACGTTATATAAAATTTTACATAGAATCTAGGCCGTGAAAATACTAAATTCAATCAATCACGCTAGACGCTCGTTCACGTCGGAAATAATTAATAGCAGGAATGAGAATAGCGGCTACGGATACTAGCAATAAGGCTTCACTTCATTTCGCTGCGACTACTTGTTGGGATACATATTTTAAATATATCTGGACTGTATTATGGGTATTATTTTACTTGTGCTTTTAATTGCATGTATGTATTGGAAAATTCATGTAATATATATATGTAACATTAAAGACAGAAAATCACGTAAAATCTCATGATTTATAAAATAAATTAAACAATACTAATTAAATGTTTTAAATTGATTTTTATTCGAATATCTTTGTTTTTTTTTTTTTTTTTTTTTTAATTTATTTAGGACAACAAACAGTTACACTGGTAGCTTAAGCTAATACATATAAACGACAAATTACTTACTTACAGTGAAACCAACTACATTGTCCGCAAATAATTAACAATGAATGTACCTTTACCGAAAGTACTTTCCACTATCAATTACATAGTATACTTAACATATAAGCAAATTTTGTAACTCTATTCAGAAGTAATTATTTTTCTTATGTGTTTTTTAAAACTAGAGGGCAGACATGCAAATATATCAACGTCAGTAAAACTAGTGTTATACACATTCATTATCCTACGCAGGGGGCAGCGTTCTCCTGCATTGGTTTTACACTTTTTTGGTGCAAACAGACAACATTTTCGTGTACTTCGAAGTGTCGAACGATGAGGTATACGAATACTTATTTGATTTACTAGCTTATTACAGTTAAATCTATTATGGCAGATGTCATATAAAAACATAATGTCTAAAAACGTTCTTCGTGATTCTAATGTAGGCAAAGAAAACTTCAATAGTAGATTATCATAGGAGGACTTAGAGCGATAACATCTGTAGTTCATGGATCGTAAAAATTTTCGTTGCACTGTTTCAATCTGGTCTTTGTATTTAGTATAATAAGGATTCCAAACACATGTTGCATATTCTAACTGGGATCGTACCAAGGACTTATACAACAGAAGATAAGTAGATTGACGTTTAAAAGGTTTACAAGTGCGCATCACAAACCCATACATCTGGTACGCTTTATTTACGATGTGGTTAATGTGGTCATCAAGATGGAGTTTGCTATCCAGATATACGCCTAAATCTTTCACGATGGTTACTTTTTCTAATTAACTGTCTGACAAGAAGTAGTCCTGGACGAAATTGTTATATTTTTTCGTGAACGTTATTGATTTACATTTTGAAACACTAAGGTGAAGTTTATTGTCTAAGCAGTAACTAGACAAGCGATTTAAGTCGTCTTGAAGCTTATGACAATCATTTAAACAAGTGATTTCACGGTAAACCTTCAAATCATCAGCATACAGTAAGAAATGTGAATTCTTAAAACATTCATTTATATCATTAATAAATAATACAAAAAGGAGAGGACCTAAAATGGAGCCTTGCGCCACGCCTGAAGTTACCTTTATAATATTGTCAGAAGTAAAGCCATTGATAACGACTCTTTGCGAGCGATTTTTTATATAAGAGGTGAACCATCTTAGCAAATTTCCTCTGATTCCATTAAAAGCTAGCTTCTTAAGTAGCAAATCATGATCCACCTTATCAAAGGCCTTGCAGAAGTCTGTGTAAACAGCGTCAATTTGTACTCTTCTATCCATACCGTCAAATAAAAAATTAACATACCACACTAAGTTGCTAATAGTTGATCGCTTCTTTACAAACCCGTGCTGCTCTGCAATTATAATATTATGTAAATAAGGATAAATGTGGTTATGTATTAGACGTTCTAAGACCTTTGATAAGGTTGATAATAGTGAAATTGGACGGTAGTTGGTGACGTCATTCCTATTGCCACTTTTAAATACAGGTATGATATTAGCCAACTTCCAAATTTCAGGAACTAAACCTTCTCGTAAACTATTGTTATACAATATATGTAAAGGCAATGCAATGGTATCAGCAGTAGACTTTAAGAAGAACGGCGTCAGACCATCCGGCCCTGGACCCTTGGTAATATCTAAAAGTTTAAGTTCTTTAACAATAAGCTCTTTCGAAATATAAAAATTTGATAAAATGAAATTACAATTGTCATTAAAAGGTAAAGATTCGAGATCCACTCCAAACCCGCCCTGTTCATATACTGATCCAAAAAAGCTAGAGAAAAATTCAGCAATAACTTCCGGTTGATCAGATTCCCGGTCACTATATTTCATGGAAGACGGAACACCCGACTTCTTATTAAATTTTTTTATAAATGTCCAAAATTTGTTTACATCCCCCCTTATGCTATCCTCTACAGATTGAATATAGTTTTCATAACATTGTTTACTCAAAAGTTTAAACCTGGCACGAAATATAGAGAATTCTTCATAGTACAACTTCGAGTTATATTTTTTCCATTTAGTCCACGCTCTTTGTTTATCTTTAAATATGTGTTTAAGTGGAGTACTAAACCAGATAGGAAAATCACTTGATTTTATAACTCGAAGTGGTATATACTGTTTGATGATTTCATAAATCTTTTCATAAAATACATTCACCGCAGATTGTACACAAAGACCATTGAAAATATCATGCCAGTTCGTGTTACTTATACACTCATTAATAAGTGTATAATTGCCTTCTAAGTAACAATATTTAGATGTAGGTGTCGTTTTTAAGGGCTTAGTTGAAACATTACACGTAATCAATACATAAAAAGGAAGATGTAGCGGATCGATGGGCACTAATACGTTATGAACTGGTTCACATATACAATTTATGTCGTTGGTGATAAGTAAATCCAAGATACGATTCATGTTATTCTTTAAAGTATTACACTGCACACTCCTAGTAGATTGAAAAAATGTATTAAAACGGTTATTGATAACACTATCTTGGGTACTATTAGAAGCCACGTCATGCCAATTCATAAGAGGTGAGTTAAAATCTCCTGCAATATAAAAAACATCTGATTTGCTAGCACGGGTCAACTCAATTTCTATAGCATTCAAAAATGTGACATATGTGTCTTGGGTCTGTTTGGGAGGTATATATACACCACAGATAAATAGGCATGTTCCCATTAAATGGGAACATGCCTATTTATCTGTTTGCCTATTTATTGTTTTGAATAGCTTAAATAAAGGAAATAGTATATTAATAAACATTGAAATTTTGAATCGCTTTTTATTATCTCCGACAATATTTATGTTAGACAATAACAAAAACAACTTATTTAAAAGAGAGTAAAAAAAACGAAAGGATTTATTTTAACGTATGAAACCTCGAAATTCAATGATTCTATACGTATAGACAATATTGTTTATAAGTTATCGAACATAATCTCACAATAGTATTACCAAATGGTATATAATTGTCCGATATCTATAACAGTAAACATCAGTCATTTATTTAAAAAAAAGAAACATAATGTAGCCATACTTTAATTTTTTTTAAACGGGTTTACATAACAATCCCCCTCTCTCGGATTATATACATTAAACTAATAATATAAATACAAATATGAATCATAATATAAAAAAGGAAGACAGATCAATAAATTACATACATACATAGATTCACGCCTGTTTCCCAGAGGGGTAGGCAGAGACTACGGATTTCCATTTGCTACGATCCTGACACATTTCTCTGGCTTCATTCACTTTCATCACATTCCAATTAATTGTTTCAAAACCGAAATACATTATTGCTGATAAAGATTTTTTAATGTCATAAAGATTAGGTACTTCTCATAACGCTGCGCTAAACAAAAAATACTAATGTCTCCATAAATCTCGAAATATGGTTGGGCAAATTTTAACAAATTTTGTTAATTAGCGGATTTCCGTTGCTTACCGCGACATGACTGGTCCAATCTTCGCCACGTCACAATATGACTCACCTATATCGACAGTAATGTACTGCAATAAACTGGAATAAACAAATTGGAGCTTAAAATATTGACAAATAAAGCGAACATTGGAGCTGTCATATTCAGTATTTTGTACAAAACATGAGTATTTCCGCCCGATCGAGGAGAATTTTATTTTATTTGTATTATACAAGTTACGAAAATAACTGAGGAGGGTCGAGCCAGGGAGTTCTACCTTGAAAAAGTTACAGGACGTCTCTAACTTTATCCGGGGCGACATGGTAGCAGAGAAATAAATGTTATTGTCATACATAATATTGTTGCTTGACACAGACAATGAATATCACCGAGAATATTGAGGGAAGGTATAATCAGCTACATAAGTAGCTTAACATTGAATAAATTAATAACATTGTGTTATGAATAATAATATGCTTATTTATTAAAATGATTATCATTTTAGTATTACTGCAGTAAAAGACGCGGTATTATTTATTAGTATTGTTGAGTATGATAAAGCAATTCAAAATCTCAATAATGTTTACCGATTTATGTCGTTGACTGCACAAACTTCATCTTTGCCCATGCAAATAACGATACTAAATAATTATATTTATATTATATATTATATTATATAATAAGTAATTCTAATTAGGTATTATACGGTCGAGTAGTCAATGCGTGAAAGGGTAACAAACAAACTCACATTCGTATTTATAATATTAATTAGAGCAACAAGATCTATAGAGATCACGGTGAAATTATCATTATGAAATCTTCGTACACACGTTGTCAGGGGTACTGAAAGGATATTATTTTTGAACGAGGGAAGCACCAAGAAGTTCTAGTACTTTTTAAATTTGCTCTTTCGCCGACGCCTCAGTAGCCATTATGACGCGGAGATTCCCCATGATCAGGGCGAGTGCTGCGATAAAATTTACGAAAAGTATACTTACATTAAAACCGAGTTAACATTTTTGTGTTGAATTTTAAGAAGTAACATTCAGGTAAAAAAGAAACACTACTCGTAAATTACGTTTTCTTTCAATTTTAATAGGCGTTTTAACTTATAACGGACGCGCAGCGTGCGTTTTATTGAAACCAAGTTTCATATGCTTAAACGGCAAAATTTTAAGCAAGCAGTTTATTATTCTCACGTGAATTAAAGATGTTTTGTCTATGAGTAGTAACTTCTCACATGCGTATAAGACATTTTTACTTCATCACTAGTTGCACCAAGGTGACGAAAGTAGGTATATTGAATTAGATCGGCTTTACCTGGTAACATAGATGTAATTAATTATTATCTTATTGTTAAAAATGGATAAATGTCGATCATTGTTTGATTTATACTACGGTACTATAATTTTTAAAGATCGAACTTTGTGGAAGATCTTTGAGACGCCTATGTCCAGCTATGGACGTCTTTTGGCTGAGATGATGATGATGACTTTAATTTTTATGAATAATAAGTATATTATGATAATTATATTAATATTATAAAGCGGAAAGATATGTATATTTATATGTTTCTATTTCTGTTTGTAATGAACAAGCTACTGGACCGATTTTGAAAATGATTTTACCATCAGAAAGCCACTTTATCCAGATGTAACATAGCCTATATAAAATCACGTTACAAGCCACGGAAGCAATCATAGACAGCACGTTCTGCGCAAGACAGTTAGTGATATCTAGTATGATATACTGACTAATCTACCAGAATACAATAGTAATAATTTTGAAAGAATAGTATGTATCTTCTTAATCCAAAGTGCTTAAGGCACGTTTGCTGTTTTCATTTGAACAGACTGGTAATCGTGTGAGTAATAAACAGGTTGAAACAAATCCTTACAATTCCACCGTTATGTCATAATTTATAAAAGGTGTTGATTACTTTTGCTTGAACTGAAGTAAATCAAACATTCAGCTAATGTAACACAATATATTTAACTTTAGAGTGTAGATGCTTATCAGGCCAGTTATATATAAAGTATTATATTACCAAACAGCTTAAAACTATTATGTTTGCGCAGAATAAGTCGTGCTGTGTCACCTTGGCTTTGCGGGACGTAGGTTTTCTATAGATCAATTTAAATTGACCAAAAAATTTGCAATAGCAAGCTTTTTCTTAAGGAAAACCTTGCCATTGCAAATTTTTTGGTGTCGGTACGAATGAGCCGGCTCCCCCGGGGAAGAACGCGTATATAACAGTTTTTTTTAAATTTAAGAATGTGCATTTTCAGCTCCAGGCATAATTACTGAGTCGCCGCAGATTTTACAAACATTCAAACAACGAACACTTAGACACTTCACACTATTTTTTGTACCACGTTGGGATAGAACCCATAGCACTCGACACATTGACTACGTTTTGCGGGTGAAGAAACCTTCGGGAGTCTCACGTATCGCTGGCATTCCATACAATTCATGCGACCTTTAATTCCTTTTACATAGGTACGGCAATGCGCAAATGATACCTTTAGTATTGTAAGACGATCGTAAACGGTAACTGCATAATAATATCATCATCAGTCACTATCAGTTGGACCACACGCCTTACCACCTAAGATTTATAAATAGAATAGTCCGTTGGCCTTTTAAGAGAATTACATCGTATGTTCTACATTACGAGATCATTTTAATCTTCTTTGAATTCTCTCTTAAAGTAGATTAAAATGATCTTGAAATTACTCTTAGCGCTCATACAATACTACATAGCATTAGAATAATGAAGTGTTCCTAGTAACTGTAAGACTATTCTAAACGTAGAATTGAATGAATAGGAACTAATGAATCGTATGCATGCTGGACTAACCCAATTAATATTATTATTAATAATATTAATACGATGTATTTAAATACATCGTATGTGGTTGCGAACTGTGCGTGCTTCGCTGTTGTGGTTGGAGATGAATGAGACTCGTAGACGTCGTAATTACATTGTTTAATGCCAATACGAACAACATTAATGTGAGAAATATACAATACAGGGGTCTGTCTAACTAAATCTGAGTAAATCTTGTACGTTGGTCGTCGTCCGTGCGCGCGTGCGGTCCGGGTCGGAGCGCCCGGCGAAGTGTCGAGGCCTCCGTTGTAGTATGTATTTATCTAGTGAGCGTTCTGTGTTGTTTATTTTATGTACCTTTGTAAATAAAATAATAAAAATGCCTGGGATGCTAAGTAACATAATTTTTCCCTTCCGGCCCAACATTTATCTCTTTCTTTGAGCTACGGATATAGTACGTCACAATATTTTGTCACCAACGATTACAAGAGCATATCAAATTACAGATGGATATTTTTTCCTTTGAAGCCTTTGACACTTTCTGTTAAAGGCTATATTTGGTCATATCATTGATCACACCTTGTTGTAACTGTTTTCGAAACTGTATAGCTGCCTATCATCATTAGTTAATGTTAAATGTGGAATTCTCAATCAATCTGTTATTAACGACACGTGTTCTTAGATTTGTATTAATGGACATGTGTCAGAGGTGTACATGACATTTTTGGATACATGTCTTCATAGTTTTACAAAAAAAAAGTATGTTTACAATACAAGGATAATCTTGTTTCGCGAAGGACTTTACAATCATTAAATTTATGGACTCAAAGAATATACAAACTAGGAGCAACAATTTGTGGGTCACATATTCGGTTGTCTCGTGTGGAGTTAAAACCTACAACACTTAGCGTAATAGCAAATTTCATTCCCTCGACAAAGAACGAAAACAAAACAATTACTTGTTTTAGAAGTTTTCCTAATTCCACTTAATTGTTACTGATACGTTTTATAAAGTCCAAACTATAATTGACTACAGTAGAAATGTATCATTAAGTTTGCTATTACACCGGATCTTTATAAATCTCAACCATCCAGAGATTTCTTCAGCTTCAATGTTATTTTACCATTATATTTAATGCTTTCCTATTAAAATGCTGAATCAAGAATATATCTTTTTGGTTTAGCGATGTGTACACCAAAATCGATTTCATAGTATTAACAACTAGATATGATGTTTCACTCACGTTTATGATTACTGCGCCGCCCCCTTGGGTCGCAGCGTGAGGTTATTTAGCCTATAGCCTTCCTCGATAAATGAGCTATCCAACACTAAAATATTTTTTTAATTCGGACCAGTAGTTCCTGAGATTAGCGCGTTCAAACAAACAAACAAACAAACTCTTCAGCTTTATAATATTAGTATAGATATGTCACCATTTATTCAAGTAGGTGAGAAGTAGACAATCAACTAAAACATTAATGAGGCCAATGAACATAAGCCTCTTTCTTTCTGTCACCGGCCCATAAACCTACCCGGTTTTTTAAATTAACACCTCATTGATATTCATAATTTATTAAAAACAAAAATCAATAGGTTGCCGTCTGTTGAATATTCTATGACACATACAGAACACAATTTTTATCTGTGAGGCTACACCTAGTAAGCGAAATGCCAAGTGTCCATTACTATTAAACACCTTAGTACACACAGCGATACATCAACCTAGACTGTTTGGATTTCGAACTATTAGAAGTTGAACGTTGCGAATCGAGCGAGAGAGTGCGTTACATTTTTGTTACGCTCTATCCTTGCCATTACATCGACACCACTATGCACTGTCCCTTTCCGACAATTCTCTATTTTGTATGTAGCGTAGTTATGCGTATATAGGGTGTTTAACTTGATGTGTAGCCGTGTGTACATTCAAGGCTATAATTTGGTAAACATTCCTGAGATTTTAAATTTCTATATCATACACAATAATGACAATATTTGGTCTTTTCCGAAAGTAACAGTTAAAGGATTATTATTTTATCACCGTAGAACAATAATTAGATGACTTTTTATTCATAAAATACTGTAACAAAATTATTTAATAATTAGGTGCTTATGTCGCTGACTGTACTTCTTAGTGCTATTGCTATGTAAATTTAACCTAACAACCTGCATAGAAACTTAGTCGAGAAGTGCAACACATTATCTCCTCATAGACAAACAAGACATTATGCTAATCTAGAATCATATATTTATATACCTAATCTATTAGATAGTGAAAGTCGTTCACCCGAAAAGCTGTTTTTTACTAAACCTGCCCGATATAAATAAGCTATAACATACTTAACATATAGTAGAACAGCAAGTAGATGCTACTACGAAATATTTATTGTACGTAACAAAACAAAAAGTAAAACGTTACAAGAAGGTCCAAAAAACAATATAGCAGCTTCTTACTCCTCTAGAGGAATCCTTAGACTACTGAAGCTCCATTCATTTATATTTAATCCTAACATAAAGAGACAACTGTCAAATCAAAACCTTTTTCGAAATAAAACAAGATTCTTCCATCTGCCAAAACAGGAATAGAAGCACTGAAAGATTAAAAAACACGACTTAAAGTCATAAAACAGCGTAAAGCGGGCTCTCAGGTTGTATTTGCGGAGTAATCAAACTATAAATTAACAAGTTAAAACAACATATATTCCTAAAATCACTTTTAATACGGGATTCAAACAAGAATTTATAAATAATATTTTTGTATTGAACAAACTAGAAGCTAACATTAACACGAACACTGTGTTCATAGAGATATTACTTTAACTAATCAAAAACAACTACTGCTGTTATGTAAATTAAATATAAACAAAAACAAGTAAATTAAAGATGTCCGATAATATTGTAGTGTTGATTAAGCAAAAACAATAATAGGAATAATGCAAAAATATATCATAACAGTGTTTTTAGACGCTCGCAATCCAATTCGAGATATAAATCCAATCATAATATATTTGACGGGACAGTCGTACAAATAAAACGTAAGCTCGAACAAGTGAGTGATAACGATCGATAAAATCTACAACGTCATGCGTATATGAATAAAAAACATAGCGAGTCGTATAGACTTGAAAAAGTACTATAACAGACAAGAAAATGATTTATTGTAATATTACTTTTGTAATAAAACCTAAAAAGACATCTTATTAGTTATGAATAAAACTTTAGGTAAGATTTATAGCACAAAAGAGAAAAATATGTTCACTTGTACCTACTCAATATCAACCCAATGGTTTATATTTTTGCCATAGAAACACAAGCTTAAAGTTGGGTCACAAGGTCACACGGCTGATAGGCAAAACAGACAAAATAAGTTCAATAAAAACGGTATAGCCAGTATTACGAACGATAAACGATTGTATATCAGCTGACTAGAAACTTATTTTTTGAATAGACTACAATTGTAAAGAAGATGATAAATTGACAGTAACGACCATGCTTTCGATACATTATAAGAATTAAATAAAAATAGTTCTAGTTCTAATGCGACAAATTCAACTTTTTATCTATGGCTACTTCTCTTTTGAATAACTTTAATAAATACTTATTATTATTTCCTACTTGTTGTATAGAGCAACAACAATAAGTACAGTGTACATGAGCTTTTGTTGGCTTTTCTGCACACATTTTTCAAAAACATATAGGTATGTAACCTCACTAGGCTTGGCTTAGTAGTGTACTTACTTAGTCAATTTGGAACTGAAATGTAAACATATTATAAATGTTGCAATAAATATCCTTGTATAGAGAATTGTCGCATTGAAAAGTTCTAAAGCCAAGTCGATATTAATGCAGATATCGATGATCAGAGTACGGTTCGTTGACAATGGCATCGGCATCATTACGCGGCATTGTATTCATACAAGGTCACACCTCTCGGAACCTGTGAACTTGAGTTCTGTGTGGTACAGAACATATGGAGATTGACTGGACTATAACATATAAATCAATTCAAATAATTTTATGCTGTGCGTAATATGGAGTAAAATTTTAAGTAAACTGTAAATTCTTTTTTACTGCATCTAAATTATTCGTCTTATCATCTTATAAACTAATTTAAATAACTGTACATACCACGATGATATAGGCTGAACAATAAAACATGTCAATATAAAAGCTCATTCAAACCTTGAACACCAATAATCGAATATGCATGACCGTTCATAATTTAATTCAACGCTAAAATTTGGTACAGATGTTCCGTACCGTCATACCTCCTTGCACGAGCTTATAAAAACTGCATTACACGACGACAAGTGTCAGGAGGAGGGGCATAACGTTATGCCAACACCCACGTTAACGCTTAACGTACCTTGAAGTCTTGCCAATTCAGGAATTTTCGACTTATTAGATTTGGGAATAACAAATTACTTAGCCAAAACAAGCTGTGGTTTATTTTCCCCCAGTTGAGCTTCACAAATTGCCAAAACAAGAAAACTGTCATAAGAAACCGCCTTAAGAGCAGTTGAAATAAATAACGATCACAGATTCCTATTACGTTAGCCATCTTTGTTGTAAAACAAATAGCTACTGCAGTGACTGAATTTAATTACGAAATCTTACATTCGTTACATGCGCATACAATAAAGATAGATAATATTGTGAGAATGATTCAAATGATGCTCAAGGGCATCAGTCCCGGAGCAGCCCACGCTAAGGTACGTTTTGTCGTCTGCCAGGCACATAACATCAATGATAATCTAGATCTCATACGTGTCTAGAAATACTAAGAAATTGAGATAGTTCCGACCGATAATAATCCTGTGACGTCAGCATGATACGTTTTAATCTGGTATTTTGATCCCGGTACCAAATAAATTGCTTTCGAGTCGATAATTGCGACGAAGATTATATTCACGTCACCGTCAAAGTAATTTACATAATCGATAGGTGGTACACAAGCAAAATTTTAAGGGTATATGAAGCTTATATGTCGCATCGTTTAATCCTCTTCAATGTCATGACCGTGGCAAATAACTTTCCCAAATATTGTAATTATCGCCTGGATATTAAAGAGCCAAAGTTGGATATTCGGTATTACGATATTAAAATTAGTTACGCAGACATTAAATTCATTAAACCGGACAAGTAATAACATTCTCATAAAACTTCTTAGCAGGCGTGTCGTACTTCCAATCACCTGTTCGAAGAATACTTTTTTTTGTTGTTTGATAAACTTACTTTGTTTCTCCATAAATTATTTTGCTTAACCTAGGACTTCAGATAACTTGATAAGCATTAGGCTGTAAGATGTCTATGCACCTATCAAATCGAAAGAAACTTCTAAAATGAGCCATCTTTTATATTCTTTTCGTCCTAAGACACGGACCAAGTATAAGTCTACAATTCATTCCTTATACCAAACGAATATTACTCCATTCTTGTGATTACGTTCACTATTGTGCGAAATTTAGAATTCATCCCATTCTTTCTTCGCGAACCTCTTTGTGTGAATTCAATGCGTATACTTTCCTAGATCATTCTTAATCTTTCAGTGAATTTTTGTTTCATTAATATCTCATTTCTATTTACTTTTTATATTATAATACCATTTTACAAAACGTTAATAAACAATTTTAATGACATGCGATATGTTGGGATACACTTTGTATTATATACATACTTATACCTATCAACTGTAAAATGATAAAAATCCGGTATGTTTTTTATTATCCGTCAAGATGGCAAACATGCACAGAGTCCGTGGGTAGTATAGGGTTACTATAACCTACCGTGAGTGCAACACCAGGTATATTCTACCCCCATTATATATTCTACCCCCATTAAAGTTCCTGTTTGGTTAGCATTATGTTTAGGTTATAATGGAACTGGCATACAGCGTATGCCAGTTCGAATGCGCGCAGCGGCGCGTAAAAGTTCCAAAAAATTAAGAATAAAAGTTTCAGTTCCAGTTTGGGGAAATTCCAGGTTTTAACGAATACTTCACTTAACCCCCTTGAAGAATGCCTACAAAAACATACACTATAAAAAATATGCAAGATACTAAGTGACTTAGAAGTACTTACGACGTTTATGGTTGAAGGCATTCGTAACGCTGGCCTACATTTTGTCTATGCAAAACAACAGGAAGCTGTCAGGGTTGGAAGCGGTAAACTAAAACGTAACAAAGTAAACTATGTTTTTATAGAACATAGATAACGAGAGGTCATAGAACGATAAAGCAAAAAAGTTTCTATGTCAAAGTTCACGTTAAGGAGCAAAAACTACAGAAATATAATAAAAATATACGTTTGGAAATGTTTGGAATGTAATGGATCTTTCGGTAAAACGACGAACGTTGGTGTTAAAATTAGTAAACTTAGATGTAGGAAAAATATTAATTCATTATTTTATTTGACCCTCTCTTAATTGTAAAATGAAATAAATAAATTAAACACAAGCGAACATAAAAGAAATCAACATCAAGCCTACTAATATAAGACTAAAATCAATAAAAAAATATGAAATATTTTTGAATAATCCAGAAACAGAAACTTCACATAACAAAAGACAAAAATAAATAGTTAAACACAAAAAATATTTGATCACCTACTATTGATCGAGCTGAATCGAAAAATTGATTAGTGTTACTCAATTGGTATCGGCTATTAACTATTAATACCATTTAGAAATCAATTTACAATTTTACAAGCTAGTTACCGACGAATTCTATACTAAAAATCAACCTACAACATCACGCCATTTACGTAAATAGATTTGACAACCATCCATAAATGTGTCCACATTTAGATTGATAGTATCGAACAAGAAATAAAAAACACTCTATTCATGCCTCAAAGCTATTAAATTTAATTGAAGGCGATGTCAATGGAGAACTTTTTGCCAGCTGTATTTAGGATCTAAGATTCAGACACTTAATAACATAATATTTTATATATACTATATCTGTACCGTTTATTTTTCCGATGCGAAATTAGTTGCTCAATGCTGATATCTAATACTGTTAACAGGCTATGAGAACACAATAGTTTGGCGACGCCTACATCTTCACTGATTAGAAACATGTTTGCTTCATTTAAATTTAAACCAAATATGTAGTTACTAGGCGTGGTTTACAACGATGTCATCATCCCACCACTTAGATGTTATACATGACAGAAGTTTAAACAGCATCTCTTTTAAAAGGGCAAAGAACTGTAACAATAACTGAAACTGCATTTTTAATTACTATTGGCGAGATCGTACCATCTGAATAGTCGGTACAAATGTGTTCGTCAAGTTCATTGACATCATATAACCTTGTGAGACGAATTCTTTCGAAAAAGTCACTTAAACTGCCATTTGCTTTCCTTTTTTGTAACATTTTGATACTTTTCCTTTTACTTACATCTGCATTATATACGATCGTTCTTTCGATTTTGGAATTTTGTCCGATGTTTATTCTTTGTTTATCTGCATAATTAATTGACTTAATCTGTCTTTATTTGCTTTTTATGAATACAAATGCACATTTAATATTTAAGACTGCCTAATTATTGCTGAGATAACCCTAATTAAATAATAGTAATGTGTCTTTTAAGCGGACAGTAGAAAGCTACTGAAAATTATCTCAAGTTGTAAGATCGGTGTCTGTTAAGACAAATTTGGAGAACGAAAAATATTACAAAGGCAATTACTATAAATAATTCTGCTTTATGAACAGTTATATGTAAAATGATCCATCATCATGACTGTAAGTAACACTTATATAAAACAGTTCCGACTAGTGGTATTGTTCTTAAAGCAAATCTGATTACTTATAAATCCAAAAGGATAACTAAATTCTTCAAGGATGACGTCAGCATGACCGAAAGTAAACCCAAACTAGGGCAAATTCTTGTACAAAACCAAGCCACAGTAAAGAAGTCAATTACAAAACTAGTAACAAAACAAAGTCTTGTTTTGCAAAACATTCAATTTACATTTTAACCGACGCATCCAAGTTTATTGAACCGACATATAACAGAAATTTCACTCAATTAGCAGTGATATGTAATATCTCGTAAAATGTGTGTTATCTTAAAGAAATTAATCAAATGTAATCGCATCTGAACCCAGATTTTGTCATGTTAAGGTAAACAGTCAGGTGAGTCACCATCAGAGGTCAATAACACAAGAAACCAGTTGTAAAATGCCATAATTTTTGAGCATTAGGATGTTTTTTCGGCTGTTAGTTAAAAATATGACAATGTTCCCCGAATTCCCTAAGGCAGGTTCGTTTAAATTGCAGTAAGGCAAAAAATAGGTCAATGACACAACGTTTTAGAAAACAAAACATTGTATATGAGAAGACCTTGTGTGTTGTTTTAAAATTATGCTGAGTTTCGGTGAAGCAGTTAGTTTTTAAACATGCTTACATTAAACTAAATTTATATGATTTCACATTGAAATTAAGTGTCAATTTAATTAGATAATAAAAGGAAAAAGCACCTCAAATTATTTAATTCATTTCCATTACTTAGTTAAGGTTTCGATACGAGCGAACAAAAATGAAATGTAACACGCATAAAAATGAATTTGCAAACTAAATAAAAACCACATCGATTCTACCTAAAACCGCAAGCGTATCCGCCAACAAGCCACAATTAAAAGAAATTATCTCCTTCAGCAACTATAAATCACGCTGCGATTGGGTCCCCATATTTTTGTTATCGTAGGTATGGACACGTCGGTCTGTACGGGAAACTTAATTACGAAATGATCCTTTGGGATTTACGAGGTGCCGCTTTCCTTACACGCCTTAATAATGTAACGTGAAATCGTAGGTGTCGGATAAATTTAGCGTACATTTGATTCGATTTATTGAAACTATACTTATGCTATATGGAACGTTTCATTTATTTTTAGAACTATTATGTTCTAAATCTAAAAATATTTGTATTTATAGTTGCTACTTCAGACTGACATTGTTTCAATTACGACTATGCCTGAAAATGGGAAATTGTAGGAAGAACAATTGTTAGTTATACAAGTACTATAGCTGAGAGAACAAATGTTACTGCTTGCGGCCTCTTATTATTATAATCATATAGGGAGTCATCGGATCGCTGGTAGTGTCCACATGTCATTATTGCGATCAAAAAAATATAATCTGGCGGAGGACTCCGGGACATTTGTTTGCAGGGTGTCTCGTGGTTACCCGTTAGCGTACTCATGATGATCATTAGTAAAAAGAAATCACATATAACCCAATATCCACTCATGAGCACTTAGGTATCTCGGTAGGATTTAGAACTGGAAATTGTCGAGTTGCATAGTCCCATTTTCTATTCACAGGTGAAAAATTGCAAGCGGTAGATAGTTGGTAATATTTGTTTAGCATAAGATCCCTTAATACATTAAGTTCAATTATTATTTAGATACAAGGACTATGACTTAACAGGACATCGGTTAATGTTTTCAAGTATTTATACGACCGACCGTTTGAGTTCAAATCACGTTTTGTTTATCTATTATCCTTAACAATAAATTATTTATATCAACAATATCATGCTTCTGCATTATCATATTAAGGTAAAGTTACCGGTTGTGATATATTTATATCTTTGTTTACATTTCGCCATATTTTAAAGGCAGTTTGAATATTTTCAAGGACAATAGCAATTTATTCATAGTTGAATAAATTTCATGTCACGAGACAACTCACTCGACGTATTTGATCTGGCTCGAAGACCACTCAATGTTTGAATAATTTTCTCATCGATATGGGAATTTGACTTTTTCATAACCAATATGTAGATTATGATACGCTAAGCCAAAACATCAAGAAGCAACGGTAAAGAAACTATAGATATGGACTTGCAAAGCCATATAGATAGTCGGCGACGGATTGTCAATTACCGCGATTCAGGCATATATTTCTTGTTTTGCATTCGTTCTTTGTATATGTTCGTCGAGGTTTCTCTTAGCCCGGCATTTCGCCAGAATGACACTGTTCTGGTCCAAGAGTATTCGTCTTGGTCTTTTTCAGAGCTGTCTTATACATATTCGCCTTATATACTGTCTTGTTCAACCTTTTGTTGTCCATCCAGGATAAGTATACAAACTTTGTTAACGTAATGTGTAAAAGAAAACTGAACGACGTGATCATAAAACTTCATTGTAGTCACTACTTGAGCTTTGGTCTGAGCCAAGATCTCTGTTCTCAGTTGTCAAGTGGTCACGTCTGTGAATGTGATGTTGACTGTCGCTGTATTAAGAGGCGTAACATAAGTAGTATCAACTTGGATGTTAAAACATGAATTTGCACGCTCAGCGCATTAGACTCAGCATGACTAGCGGGATTGGACTATCGGATGCCATCTTAACTAATATTATAAATGCGAATATGACTTTATTTCTACTACTGTCGGCCTCTATGGCGTAGTGGTTAGTATAACCGACTGCCACGCCTGAGGTCGCGGGTTCGATTCCCGAACAAGTCAAACATTTGTGTGTATGAACATGGATGTTTGTCTTGGTCTGGGTGTTTCTATGTATTATAAGTATGAATTTACAAAAAAAAAGTATTTATTTATGTTTATCCATTGTCTAGTACCCACAGTACAAGCTCTGCTTAGTTTGGGCTAGATGGTGTTGTGTGTATGTGATAGAATATTATTATTAGTATTATTATTATTTCTTTGTTTGCTACGCTTTCATACCCGTACTACTCAACCGATCATCATGAAATTTCGCATTCACATTTTCAAAGGAACAGAAACGGACATAGGGTACCTTTTGTCCAGGAAAAAGTACTGCTACTCACCTTACTTAAAATCTAGTATTTAAATAAAAAACGCCTCATGGTTTACGTAGGGGTAGGCAGAGATTTATTACAGACACATTTTGCCTGCTATATAATAAGCCTTACGAGCGAGCCTATTACAGTCTAACTGGCACATTCCTACACGTCGTGCTACGTAGAATTTCCTTATAGAAAATCAAATAATCAATCAATTGACTGCACGGATGGCGTAGTGGTTTAAGTGGGGGCCGCCATGGTGGGCTCGCCACTGCTAGTGCGCCGAGTGTTGTGGGTTTGATCCTCACACGGGACAAAATATTGTATCATCTAGAGATGGTTGTTCCGATACTGGGAGTTATTTGTGTCCGTTGTTTGAATGTTTGTAAAGTCACCGCGATACAAGATTTAATCCTAGTGCGGGAGTCGTCATTATAAGAAAAAAATTGGGAATTGGTGCAAATATACATATAAGGCTATTATATACACTGATAACTGTATTGTTTTTATTATCAGTAATTTTGTTACCTTAACCGAAGGAGTAATAAAATAAGTCACCATAAAAGTAAATCGTAACTAATATTACAAATGCGAATGTGAGTTTGTTTGTTTGTTAAGCTTTCACGCCTTAACTACACGACCGATCATCTTGCAATTTCGCATACACGTTGTCAGTGGTACAGAAAAAAACATAGGGCATTTTTTTATCCAGAAAATAGTATTGTTAACATAATCTAACCTATATTTACGCAAGCGGAGTAGCTGGCAAAATCAAGTAAGTAAAATTATATTCACTGATAACTGTATTATTTTTATTATCAATAATTTTGTTACCTTAACCGGTGAAGTTATAAAATCACCAACAAAAGTAAATAATAAATACTTAAAGAAATATTAGGCACATCAGAAAACGCAAACAAACTTTAAAGTTAAAGAAACATTATTTACGAAAGATATTACTAATTGAATTTTGATTGGGTCCGTGACAGGTCTGCGGGATGCAAATTTACGAACTGTTACTCGGGTATCTAAGCGAATTCATCATTCACTTTGGACGATATGGCTAATGAATGTTTAATAAATCATTCGTGATAAATCAATCTGTGAACAAAGATTTGAAATCTCCTTAAGAATTATATGTATAAGTTAGTTTAAAGACATTCCTCGTCAAAAGTGTATAAGTATGGTTTGGTGCATAGCTATGTAGAAATATGAAATGCTAACTAGTTCATCGAATACAGAACTGCACGGATAGCATAGTGCTTTGACAGGTTGTCTCGACAATGCCACTGCGTCTACCGTTGTGGTTTGGGTTAATAGTGACGAGTCTAGATGTTCGTGTCCGTTATGTGAATGATAGTGAAGCTCCTCTTGACACAAACATTACTCCTAATTCGACAGATGGCGTTAAATAAAGTTTATATTATTTTTACTCGAAATAAAATCACTTATTTGGCGTGTGTTTTTTCTACCGAATTTGTGCTGATTAAATATTAATTTTAATGACATTACACCTACTTTATAATTAAATATCCCATTCTATTTTTGTTTGTAACTTTGAAAAGATATATTTAAAGTATACACCTACAGTACAGATGTTAAAATGTATATGCGAGCGCTGAAAGTAGTATATGGCCCGGCCTTCCAGTTCAGAAATAGATGTGTATTTAATACATACATGTTGACTGATATAGACATAGCATGAATGTAAGAAGAAATTTTTGATAGGCCTATGTTAGTGTATCTGTTGTACTTATTTGTACACAGAAATAAGCACATACTATCGTACTTAATACCAGTACACACTGGAAATATCTAATTTGTATGTTCTTGTTTTGAATAGCATCAAAAACAGATAAATCAGCAAGCCATACTTAAGAAAGCATTTCAAAAAGCTCCCAAATAAATAAAATATAAAACGAAAATAATGATAAATGCAAAACAAAAAACCGGTTAGTATATTTTCTCACAATCTCTTAATATACCAACTGCTCTTCTTTACGGCAGACAACGATTTTCTAAATTCATAATTTTTGTGACAAACATGCAATAAATACGATAATTAAGTGGGTTAATCACATAGATAAAACCTATAACCTGTTTTACGAAATTAAACTTTAGGTAGATTTCGGCAGAAAAGATTTATTTGTTTTCGAACAGAATCGCCACAGAATGTTCTACCATATATCAAATTGTTGTCCGAGCTCTTGTAAAAGTTATCTTCGCCTGACCAGAACGTGGGTGCACTTTATTACATATCTCCTAAGGAAAGGGTTCGATTATTTATTAATTTGAAAAAAGAATTGGCAGCACAATCCCGAAGGTAGGTGACGTCATTAAAAAGTATGAAAATTAGAGAGTCAAATGAAGTTTGTTTTTTATCGACGAGCGTGGAGAACCTTTCGATGCATCGGGGCGAAGTAATTACAGACGCGCAGAGTTCGATTTAAAACAAAATAAATTG
The DNA here is from genome assembly GCA_930367265.1 of Catocala fraxini. NCBI lineage: Eukaryota > Metazoa > Arthropoda > Insecta > Lepidoptera > Erebidae > Catocala > Catocala fraxini. The sequence goes on from OV884038.1 coordinate 10,237,201, forward strand.
ACAGTATCAGATACATGTTTATTGTTATTTATTATGAGTTGGCGCAATTTAGAGCGGCATTTGGCTTTTAAAAATATAATAAAGGAGTTTAGTGAGACTGGAAATATAATTCTCTTTCTCACTTAAAACTAAAGTTAGTCATTATGCTAACTCTTTCATATACGCGTGTATACCACGGGTACTTGGACCTCAAGTACCCGTGGTATGCACGCGTATCTGAAAAAGATATCATAATATGCTATAGTTTATTAGCACCTCATACATTTTTGTAAAATACGTATATGTTTATCCATCAATGACAAGAATAAAAGTAAAATTATGATAATTTAATGACATTGTTCCTGTTTCCTAATGCATGCAATTCTAAATTAAATTAATGTTTTTAAACTGTTTAGTAAATCATATTTATTTTATCACTGTTAACTTGGTTTTGGACATTACAAGAATGTGACATACATTCTTGCTAAAAAAGCTTTTAACTAACTACTCTCTCGACTCGAAGTATAAAATTGATATACACTTAATAAGAATTCGTCAATTTGTAAAAAGTAACGTACGTTTTTACTCAGAGTTTAAACTATCTACGTGCTACATTTCATCATAAGTAGTTCAGCGGTTACGCTGTAAACACATAACAAACAAACATAATTTCATTTTACTTTAACTTAATACTTCATTTTTCTTAAAAAACCTACGCACTAGAATTGTGTCCCAAGGGACTTAACAAATATTCAAACAACGGAAAAAAAGAACAACCAGACTCAGAACAACTGTTTGTGGATCACACAATTTTTTTTTCGTGTTGGGATTGGAACCACAACACTCGGCGCAGTGGCAGCGGCGAGGTGGCGGCGGCGAGGCTGCATTTATGCTGCACCAATGTGTGGCAAGAATTTGACTCTTCAATTGATGCATCGACCATTTGTCCGAGTGTCCTTTTCACCCATAGCTAAATACTCACTAAAACAGTAATTGAAAATGATGTTTCTTTGACTTAAATTACAAATGTAAAAAAGGAACAACATAATATGCCCAGCAAAGGATTGTTTACAGAAAACAGAAGCCCCGTTTTCCTGTACATTACAAACGGAGGTACTAAACGTATTACGTGTAACGTGAGCCTTCGACATTTTGAGTTCGGTATGTCATGTAAACATCGTCAAGTACATACAAAATACCGTTATTTCTTTTAAGATATTTGCAGCCTTGAAAGATGATGGTGACTTGCAATGCTTGTGATATGATTATGAGTAATAAGTTTTTTGGATGAATTAACGTTACTCAAATAAAACAATTTAAAAAATGAGAAGGACGTATATATTTTTCGTGTCTAAACAAACTTACGGTATGACTAATGATAAGCGACTACCTTAGCTTATAAAGAAGCTGCATGGATACCAAGGAGAGTCAGGCTCACGTGATCTTACATTGTAAAAGAGTGACTAACCAACAGGCGTAACTTCTGAATAATCCAAGAACGATGAAAGAAGGACTGAGCAATACTGGTACTATCATTTTGGTTGGAGCTGAAGTGGTATGAATAGCTGAAGTGGTATGAATAGCCGAACAACTTCTAGCATTGGTCACTTACGCACAATGGCTCAATTGTGAGGGTAAGCGTGGATTACCCATATCCAACTATCTAAATAGCCTATAATTGATTGCGGTACCAGAGACGTCACTCATGCATTTCGAAACCATAAAAAAGCTGCCAGCGAAATTAGTAAGATCAAACTAGCCCCCTACTGAAAACACAACGCCTCCTCAAGCCTACCTCATCCTGCTCACCGTAGGAGCCCAATACAACGTGGTTTACCTACGACATAGTTATTTCTATAAGATCAAAACTATATATAATAATGCCAATTTAATCTCTCAAATCTAATTTAAAGTAAACGTCAAATGTGAACATAAATTGCATTTCAGTTTTAATTTACAAGATCTGCACTATCTTTTAAATATGTTATTACGAAAATTGGCCCTTACCACCAATTACGCGTTAATCACCATCTAAAATAACCGTCTTACTATAGTAAAGTGACTTTTAGTTGTCCGTTCGTTCTGACTAACACCAAGCCTACATCCATGTGCTAATGCGTCCGGCAATAAACCAAAAACGCAAAAGTGCATTTTTTGTTGGTCCGTAATTAAATGAGGTAAGCCGCTGTGTCATGTAGACCTCGAATCAATAAATGTTGATTGATCCTTAATCTGGGGAAAAGGATTTGTTTAGTTCTTTCGAAAAACCCAGCCTGACTTCATTGCATACTCGACTATTACTACTACCATACTCGATTATATTCGTACGAGTACACAATGAAACGTAAAAGATTTTAAGTTGTCAAGAGACATTTTTCCTTGTTGTCTATTTAGAAGAATAAAATGCAATAGGAAAATATTAGGTAGGTATACGATTTGTTTAACATTACTTTTATTCTTTTTTTTTTATAAACTAATTTGGCAAACAATCATATGGCCCACCTGATAGTAAGTGGTCACCGTAGCCTATGGAAGCCTGCAACACCAGAGGCATCACTTGCGCGTTGCCGACCTTTTAGGAAAGGACGAGGGAAGGAAAAGCAGCGGGAAGTGGGAAAGAGGGCGATTGAGCCTCCGGTACTCTCACTCACCGTACGAAACACAACAGTAGGAATACTGCTATTTTATGTCGATATTTTGTGAGAGGGTAGTCCTTCCCCGGTCAAGCTGGCCCATTCATGCTAAAATCAGCAAGGCTCTACTACTCAGACTCTCAGACTCTTCAGCCCGCAAAACAAATATTTTCAATAAATTTTTATTGAATAAAATATGTTATATTGCTGTCGACTTTCTACTAAGCACATTTTCAAACATCTACTATCTAATATTGTCTTCTGTTTACGCGAATGTTATTCATTGAAATTAACTACTATATACGGATTTTACACCACAGATTCTCGCTAAAGAACACAGATTCCTACCAAGGATGCTTCGCGAGGCTACTGAAATCAAAAAATTTCCTAATTTCAATAGAGAAGATGGTTGGAATGTAATGTACCAGCAGCTTGGGATCCAGTCATTCAAATAGTCAAACCCAAGAAGAAGCAAACCACAGCTAGACTTCATGATACTCTGAGCTCATTCTGCGTAAATAGAAACACCAATGATTAAATTATGTTCGGGTACTTTGAAATAACGACACTGGAACATTGAGACAACTACCATCTTAGTCTCCCCGTGACCATGGCTGCTGAAAGGCAACCGAAACGTAGGGGAAAGTGTAAACTTAAATATAAATAGTTTTAATAATTTAATTAGCTTAAAAATTAGTAAAGTTTAATAGTATCTAGTAGTAGTGTAACAGTTTCAAAATTTTGTAATAAAGTGTAAAATAAATAACGCGATAAAATCCGTATATAGTACTACTATAGAAAATTGCGTAAAAGGAAATCCCAATAACATTTTGCCCGTCTTGAGCGTCAAGCCTAGATGCTTACAAGAACACCAACAAATCAGACATTTAATGGAAAAACATTTGAATATTTCATTCATAAATCTTTGCATCAATATGGCTAACTGTGTATTATGTTAACCATTAACCATTAAATAAACAGTTATATGAAATAATTTTAAATCGATGACTAATACAAACATCAAATACTATTCTTAAGTCCATTTTATGTGACAACGGAAGTTGAATAATCTTCGAAATTTAAATATTTATTGGTTTAGGCGGACATTTACGGTTGTAAATATGTTTTATAAAGGTGTTAATGTTTTATTCTATACATTGTTAAAGATAGCTGTACAGATATCCAGGCTTAGAATGCCATAATGGCGCAGCTGTATAGTATGCTGTGCATGAGGTCTCATACCTCTATCACTACCGCTACGGGTGCCATTCATGGGTAATGTGTTATAGGATTTTTCTACCTAGATTTTTTTTAAATTAGCAACTAGCAGCTGTAATTTCGTTCCCTATTACATAGGACCTAAAAGCATATAAGGCGAAATGTGGGTGTAATACCATCTATGCCTACGCTTTCGGGGATATAGGCATAAGGTTATGTATGTATAATATTACAAAGCAAAGGTAATAAGGTAAGGGTAAGGGGTAAGGTAAGGTAATACACTAATATCTCCCCAGCTATATTCTTGCTATATTAGCATGAGAGTAACCCTAAATTAATAAATAAATATATTTTTGTTTATTCATTTATCCAAAATTACACATATCTTTACAGGTTTATACCTAATGATAGTGTCAACTAATATAATAATACATATAAATATTATTAAGTCCCATGTAATAGAGAGATATATACAAACTGCTGAAAACTTCCTAACAACAAACTCTAACAACATCCTGCCTAAGCCAGAAATTGAACCAGAAACTTTACAATCCACCACAATCAAAACCGCAAACATTTTATATAAATTATGGCATCGTTAGAATTAAATTATTCTGACATTTATGACATAAATTGGCAGATATAGGCTTTCAAATATTAATTAGATAAATTATGTAGTCTAGACATTTTTTTTACTCGCCATATTATTATTTTATTTATGAAGAGCATATTTTAAAAGTACCAGAGTCGCACGTGCTTCACAAATATTTAAAATTCAGCAAAAACGTTGTTTAACAAGCACAAAGCTTTGTAGAGCTTTTAAAAATAACTAGTATGCAAATATGTTTACAGTAGATGAGTCAACATCTGACCCGCAAAATAGTTTTTTATTAAACACATACATAGTATCACGCTCTTTTGAAAGGGGAAGGCAGAAACCAAGGATTGCTATTTGCTACTAGTTTTTAAACAAGCAGCAATTTAAATAATTTGTTATTTATAAAGTTACCCTTATTTAAATTCAATTCAATTCAATTCAATTCAATTCAATTTATTTGCATAATATGGGTTTCACAATAGGTTTTACAATATTAATAGCATCGCCATATTCAGCCGTTCAGCATGCAAAAATTTGCTATATTAAAATTCAAATTCAATATAAATCAATAATAAATTAATATACATAGTTACAAAAAATATAAAAATTAAAAACTTTTCCGTCAATCTTAATTGTCAATAAGTAATAAAATTATGTCAAAACTAAATTAAATAAAATTAAATGTTAGCAGTTAGTATCGTTCAAAAATTCTAACAGTGAGTAATACGTTTTTGTTACAAGTAGATGTTTTAACTTATTTTTAAATAAATTAATATTGTTTTCATTTCTTAAAGCTAATGGTATCTTATTGTATAATTTAGGCCCCATGCATAACACACTCTTATGTAAAAGAGCAGTTTTTGAAGGTCTTATACATAATTTATCGGCATTCCGTATTCTTTTACGTTGTTCAAATAAATGAAGATTCATTTTAATAAATAAAACAGTCTCAAATATGTATATGCAAGGTAGGGTTAAAATTTTTAAAGTTCTAAAATGAGGTAAGCAGGAATCAACTTGCTCTAAACAACAAATAGCTCTCACGCATCGTTTTTGCGCTCTGAATGTAGAGTCTACATCAGTTGAGTTACCCCAAAACATCACACCATATCGAAGGATGGACGATACATATCCATGGTATGCTGTCAATACTGTTGAGATATCAACGACTTTTCTGAGATTACGCAAGGCAAAAGAGTAACTGTTTAACTTATTACTTAAAAACTCTATGTGTTGTTTCCATGTCATTTTGTTATCTATGTATAAACCTAAAAATTTTGTCGATTCCACCTCTTCTATATTATCACATTTATAAGTCAGTTTGAGTTTAATGTCATGTAGCGTTTGTCTTTGTTTGAAATTTATAGCTTTGGTTTTTGTAATATTTATTTTAAGATTGTTATTAATAAGCCAATTAATCGTATTATCCAATGTCAAATTGATGTTATTAATTAAATCATTATTACAGTATTTGTGAAATAAAACAGTACTGTCATCGGCAAACAAAATCATGGGATTATTAGTTACAGTTGGTATATCATTTATATACGTCAAAAATAGTAATGGCCCCAGTACGCTGCCTTGTGGCACGCCACATTGCACTTGTTTTAGGTTTGATGAATGCACCTTGAGAGTTTTTGACTTTTGACAGATTTTAGATACATCTGTTCTTTGTTGTCGGTTAGCCAAATATGATGTTATTAAATTATGGACATTCCCTCTGATGCCATAAGCATATAATTTATTTAAAAGTATATCGTGTCTAACATGATCGAAGGCTTTAGTCATATCCATAAATAATGCAACAGTAGGAGAACGCTTATCCATATTACATAAGACGTTTTCACAAAATTGATAAATGGCTAAATTAATTGACTTATTTTTTCTAAATCCCATTTGCTCTTGTGCAAAAAGATTATTATATTCAAAGTAATTGTATAAGCTACTGTAAATGACTTTCTCAAAAATCTTAGCAAAGACAGGCAGTAGTGCAATAGGTCTATAATTGTTTATATTATCTTTACTGCCTTTTTTATGCAAAGGTTTAATTATCGATATTTTAAGCCTATCTGGGAAAGTACCGGTTTCTATCGATTTATTTATTATATGCGATAGTACAGGAGCTATCACATGACCAGACCTTTTTATAATATTAGTATTTACTCCGTCATACCCTACACTTTTCGTGGTTTTAAGTGATGTGATAATTTTATAAATATCTTCAGTAGATGTCGGTAGCATGAACAGCGATTTACAGGTATACGGAGGACACTTATTGTCGATTTTATCACTTTTTGATGTAATAGTGTGCTGACCAATAAAAAAATTACCAGACCAATAAATAATAATATCAGCCACTGCTAAGCACGTGTCAGGTTTCAGTCAATAGAACTGCGATAATCACAAGTTATTATGGGTTTAAAGCCTTATCGATATGTCACAACCTTCTAAAGATGAGGCATATAATATACGAAATATTAATATTTCTGTCGAGCACTGTGCTTTACATCATAACGTTCTAGATCAATCACATATATAATTAGTATTACTAATATACTATTTTTATCCTTGACGATCGCGAAAGTGAATTAAGTTCCTCAATGCAATAATTATACAATGTAATAAAAGAAAGAAAGAAGAAAAAAACAAAATAATAATAAAAATCGAAAGATAAAAAAAAATTAATACACTATTCATATCATAATTCATATCTAGAAATAGTTATATTCCTTGTGCGTTGCAATAATGATTATCACATACACAAAGTCTCATACCTATATCTTCGAAACAATAGATAGAAGTTAATTGCACGCTTATTTCGGCAACTATGGTTGAACCAACCTAATGCCGATTCACAATTCCAGACTCTGTACTGAGAATTTCTTAATAGTAAATGTGAAAACACTTTTCACACAGGAACCGAACTCTGACTAAGATCTCACACACAGCAGTCGCATTCACAACCGCTGTGCCGCCGAAGCAGCCAACAACATTGCTCAAATATAAAATAAAGTATATCACTAATCAAATATAGACCCTGACTCATACCAACACAATTTATCATAAGATACCGATCATATTAATACTGGATTAATTGCTTTTATTCCATCTAACAAAAGGATACCAACGTACTAAAATAAATGCGTCAGAGCTTCAACGTATTGATGTATTCATTCTTGATATAAACCCTTGTTTTATTGTCAAGATATAAATCCACTTAAGGTAGGCTTACTAAATCCGAAGTAGGGTTATCAAATGTCTAGAGATGATCAAATATATCTGGGCCGCAGGGTTTCGATCGCGCTGAAGTATGTAACAGCTAATGTAACTGAAATGTCAATGTAATTCGAGATTTATACTTACTCGTCATAGTCTTATAATGTGTTAGATTTATGAAACGGTTGCCTAGATATGGAGAAATGAAAATTGAAAATAGTAACCCAATTTATACAAGTCTACACTAGTCACCTTAGCTGTACAATCATGTAGATAGATTCATTAAACGACTATTTAGTCAAAGAGAATGCAAATTGAAAATAGAAAATTTGGGACAAGCAGACCCTAAACATCTTAGATGCTAATACCACAAATTACTTAATAGGCTCAACTCATCGTCGCACGTAAATTATTATTTAATAAGAGTGAGGTCTAAAGAGAAGCGAGATCATAAGGACATACGTCATTGAGATGTCGTGTGTTCTTATCGTAAATGTCCTTATCGTCATCAGAATGTGACTACGCATGCATAGTCACAATCCCCAGATTGTGACTATGCAGTAGAATGCTCCAGCAGCAAAGGCTAAAGAGCTAGTAGAATTTATTAAAGCGTGCTGAGCCATTGACCTTGCAGCCACCCAAAGCGAGTTGCAACCTTTTGAGTGAAGCAGTATCCCAACCAAATCCATTTGTGCCACCTGCTGAGTGTGCCGCCTGGACATAAGTTACAATGGCTAGTCTGGAATTCTTTAAATAAACTTTAGACTTCGTTCGGCTGTTTCAATACAAATAAGTTTAGGTGGAGATTTACGGACGGTTAGAACCTGGGTCTTTTCTGCCATGTAACCCAAAGGATGTTCCTATTTACTCATCGTGCCCAGAAAATAATAATGATTGCCTCTGACAGCACAGTCAATATGGTCGCGTTCACGCGGCAACGATATAATTCGTTTTGATAATGGGACCGTGTTGTGCAGAAATGATCAAATCCACAAAAACATAAATATCAGTTACGCTGATTTGAAACATTAGTTCATTTTTCTTGTGACTGTTATCCTACTACATCATGTTATGCATATAGTTTTATAAAGAATTGAATATAGATTTTTTGCATTACTTGATGTTTAATAAAAAGACCTTCATACTTATAGATAAATTACAAAAGAACCCCTGGATCATTTCTGCACAACACGGTCCAATTGTAATGGAAACGCCAAGAAAAAGAACGTATGCACTGCAGCGTGCTTTTATAAAACGTAAATAATATAACAGTTTCTCATTTATCTCATTTGTTTGATCCGTAAATTATAGCGCTGAGTCTAGTATTAGAGTTTTCATTGCAACAAACAAATATATACATATATAGAAGTATATTTACAAACGTATTAAAAAAGATAACATAATTACAAAAACACAAATAATTATAATACTAAATATTTACAAAAATGGTTTAGGCATCGTAGAATTCTTCAGCATCGCTGTCAACTGGTAACGTGCCCAGAAGACTGGCAGCATTGCCACGTTGAATGGCAATGCTGATTATTTGGGCTAAGAAAAGACCAGCCTTCTGATCACGCGAAACGTCGATCTGTTTTGCGATCTTCCTGTACAAAATACGAACGCTCGGACTAGGGTATCCTATCCCAAACGGTTCAAAAATGTAATTTCCAACTAAATTACTATATTTGCGCCGTTTGAGGGTTTCCGCAGTTGCAGCATCAGCGCCGGCACATCCCGCAGTACTTGGAAGATGTGATGGCGCAAGGGTGTCAACGCATGTTGCGTCGCACACCAAAGGCCTGCCCATCTTCCAAGGCAACAATGACATTCCGTCCGGTCTCTTCCCATCGTCACGTACCAAGCCATTGGGTTCAAGTACAGCTGGAACGCCAGCAGTGACAAGAGCACGACGTATTATATAATATTTGTATATGAAAGTTATTTTTGCTAAAAAAAACATTAAAACCTCTTCTTCAATTGTATTAGAATAGAAACTTGATGATAAAGTCTCAAGACCTAATAGAGTACCGTGCAATACATTATCCCTGCAAGCTTTGCAACGTCATCAGTGCGCCTCATATATTCTTTAAATTCATTAGCTTATTCATCCTACATTTAAATATTTTAACGTAATAAACTTCCATTCCCATGCAAAGTGTGAAGTATTAACAAGCAAAGGCAACTCTTCATTGAACGATAACCCTAACTTAAGGTACAGATAAATTCACAATCGAATTATGTGGCTCATTACGAAGCATTAGTTATCCACTTTTGTCGTCGACGAGATTTTTTTTTAGTACCACATCATAAATTATTGATTAGTACTAACATTTTAAAAGTGCTCGCTTTGTACAGATTGATACAAAGTTTATGAATAATTTGTATTAGCATTAAAGCCAATATTTGATATCATGATATCGGAAAGTGAACATAGCGACAAAAAGTGAAATATGCGTTTTTCAAATTCATATTGATAATGGTAGGCATGGAAGGCATCTCTTTCTGAACACTTAGACTTTATGCTTTTAAATAATAAACTAAAATAATCTTTAGTTATTGCCACTCAATGTTGTGACTCTCTATAATCATGTACACATATTAAAAAATGTCAACTATAAAACAAAATAACGCAAGAAGCATCTGTAATATAGATACGTGGGCCTATACAAATACTATAGTTTTCAAAATGCTAACAATATTAGGGATCAGATGCCTATGTTTGTGTTTCCTCAAGGGTACAATCTGGATGTCTTCAAGTCGCAAATGAAGAGGTATCTCCTAGGCAACCGTTCCGAATTCGACATCATTGTATAACGTCAGATGAGATTGTAGTCAAACGCAAGCCAAAAAAAAGGCTTACATCATCGTCAGCGTCCACGTCTTCTTAGGTATACAGTATACTTGGCCACAAAGAGCAGACATACTCGAAATGGCTATATGTGGCTCGCACAATATTTTGGACGGGGAAAAGTTTCTAACTAAACTAAACTACCACAACGGTGACGAAAACCATCGTGAGGAAAGCAGCACCTCTAAAAGTTGTCCATAACCTTATTGAAAATATATATGTGAAGTCTACCAACCCGCACTGGGCCAGCATGGTAGGCTATGGTCTAACCCTTGATCTCTGTATGAGACAGAGAAGAGGCCTGTGCGCAGCAGTGGGACAGTTTAATACAGGGCTGGTATTATTAAATTACAACACTTGACGTAGTCTGTTTGCAAAGTGACCAATAAAACTACTACGAAATCATCTGAGCCATAAGGTAGAAGACCACTTAAAAAGTAAGAAAACCAATCGTAAGGTAACTAGTTAGATGTAAAAAGCGGTAGCGGCGAGATGTAAATAAGATAAATTTGATACTAGGCCAAGAGAAACACTCATACTATAATATTACCATAACTGGTTTTCTTTTATGCACTCCTGCCGCTATAACACAAGAATTACATTTCGGAACTATTACGAGTTCCTAACATTTTATTGAGTTTTATTTTATTTGAATAACGGCTTAAGTATCTACAGTCAACAATGACGTCACTAGACGTTTTACGATGGGTATAACAATGTCAAACTCAATTAAAAGTTTCGTCTCGCTTTAGGACATTAAGCTTGACCTTCAAAGTTATGTAAAAGTCTAACGTTTCAACTAAATCCACAGCCTACACTGTGCATTTTGCCAAAACCAAAAACATCGATATAAACATCTCATTCTTACCGTAGTAGGACGAATCGATTAACTCAGTAATAAATTGTAATTGCTTACAATTTAATCGATTCGAGAAAATAAGGACTTAGGAGCTATACGTTTCAAGTAATTTTATTTTCCTTACAAAGCTTTTTAGGTTGAAACCCCACTACGCGCATGGCTGACTTTCTTAATAAAACATTTTCCCTGACGAAGTATATTTTGCGACAACATACTTGGCGATATTTTTGCGTGACGTCACTATTATATCTTCGGTCATATAACAGAACTTTGATGTTGTGTAGGTATGATAGCTTTTATCTCATAAGCTATAAATAAAATGGCGACTTAGCCTTATTGAGATGACCAACAAAAACGAGACTGCTAATGCTTATATACCAAACTAGATTCTGCCCATGACTTAGTCCGCGTGGTATACAATTTGTCCATGACATGTTACGTATTTTTTGGATCATACTATATGCCATACAACTGATTCTACTGAAAGAAATTTTAAATTTAACCCCTAGTTACCAAATTATGAAAACGGCACCTATATCGGTTGCCAGGATTTTATATGGATGCCAGAATAATCACACAGTTAGTAAAGAATTTTAAAAATAAAGTTTTTGAAATCCTTTTGGGTTCAGACCCCTAAAATATTCGACACCGAGTAGTTTATAAGAAATATCATCGTAGTACAAAGACAGGTCTGTTAGTGTGTTACAATGTTATATTACTAGCTAAACTCGGCCACGCTTCGCTGTAACTGATATTTTTGATTGCCCGTAAATTGGGAACTTCTGGAATATTAAATAACTTAAATATAAAGATGGAACGTTGTGTAAAAGATTCAAGTCATTTTATCGACTACTTTTCTAGTTTACCGGACAAACATACGGAAGCTGAATTTCATAAATGAAGACAAATGCGTTGTAGATGACATTCCAGTATTATCTTCATAGAGTTCTATGCTGCTATGATAGATAGTACCTATAATATCTATATGTTACGTACCTACGCTATGCTGTTTAAAAAGTGGTCGAAGGACCAGTAGTGTTAGTTGAAATTCTTTTTAATTGCAGAAATTTATTAATTCGACTATAGCGCATCACTGAAATAACACACAATAGATCAAAATATTATAGACTTCCGTAGTATAAACATTGATATGTTTTTAAAGATAACTCCAGCTTTAGAAATCCTGCCTGTGTCGCGGATCGCAGGGGACTTCACAAAGAATACCCAAACATAGAACAAATATTTGTGCATGACATTCATTTATGTCATATGTGGAGGTCGAACCCGAAACACTGACTTAAGTCGAAGTTTATTGAAGAGACTTACTAGAATACAAATTATGTTTATAACAATACATAATACAAAGAAATAATTAAAGAAAGACCTAAACCTTCCTACATGTATACATACAACACCGCACGCTGACTTTACTGCCACACGTGTAGTAGAACATTTTTGACCAAGTACGGTCTAGTAAGCCATATTAAGGCTCTTAAAAGAAAATCCATCATTTCTGAGGTCACCGTCAGCGAATTCGATGAGAAGGGCTATATATAGTTTTCTACAAAATGTAATTATAATAATAATATTCTACCACATACACACAAGAGCAGCGATAGCTCAGTGGGGAAACCAACAGACTGCAATGCAGAAGGTCTCAGGTTCGAACCCACGTCGCGCACCTCTGACTTTCGCAAGTTATATGACTTTTCGAAATTATGTGCGTATTGATTGACAATTATCGCCTGCTCCGTGCCTCGGAGAGCACGTTAAGCCGTCGGTCTCGGCTGCCATGAACATCTATGGCAGTCGTTATTGGGCAAGTCAGTGCCCTCTAATATCTTGACACTGGTCTAGCCTTAGGGTATCGTTAGCCTTCGGGTTGCGGAGGTCAGGTGGCAGGCGCTCCGTGTAAAAACTGATATCCAGTCCCATCCGGTTAGACCAGAAAAGCCGACCTCAAGTGACTTGGGAATAATAAAGGCTAAGAGAGAAGAAGAAGACACACAACACTATCTAGCCCAAACTAAGCAGAGCTTGTACTATGGTACTAGACAATGGATAAACATAAATACACACATTTTTTTTTTGTAAATACATACATATTATACATAGAAACACCCTGACCAAGACAAACAACCATGTTCATGCACACAAATGTTTGACTTGTGCGGGAATCGAACCCGCGACCTCAGGCGTGGCAGTCGGTTACACTAACCACTACACCATCGAGGCCAACGAATTAAATATGAACGAGACTTGCACGAATCGCACGCTACACACCGCACGTATCGAGTTTGGTAAAGATCTTGCGTACTGATTCCTAACATTAACGACCAAAGCAATGATAAAGATTGCTCACCAACAGATCGAATCATAATGATAAGGGACAGGTCATGCCGAATTTAGTGACGTCATCAGAAAGTATGTCATGCAAGTCGTTGACATTGCATGGAATTCATAAGAATAATCTAAAAGACCGTTGCAACACGTGCGATGCTTTAAAATGTGCTTGCATTATTGTATAAACGCTCATCAACTACGCGTCATTATATTAAATATACTTTGTCCATATATCAAATGAAAAATGCTGAAAATTAAATAAATAAAATATGGTCTAGCTTGGACTTGTAACTTTCCTAATGCTACGAATATGCCATCAGAAATATATAGGTAGGAATTAACTATAAGTAATTATGATAAACACGCTAAGAAGAAATATTATAAGTATAATATATGTATATTAAAATAGTTTAAAATAACATAACAGTACAGTTTTTAAAATAAACTGCGTAAAAAGCCGTGTGATTTCAAAGGAATTGAGTATTAAGAAATACGAAGTAAAATTTTAAATACATCTATGACTATGTATAAAAGCCGTAATTAGAGTTCGCACATAGACATTGACTTATTAGTTTCAGTTCAAATTCAACTTTTCTCGGTGTCAATGGGCTGCATCGAATAGGTACCAAACATTGTGCCAAAGTGAGGGCGAAACGAAAGATAAATAAAAAACATTAAATAAATGGTATGACTGACAGTCAGTGAGATGACCGTCACTTGGCAATGACAGACTTATTAGTTGAAACGCTCATTTATCATGGAAGATAAAATAAAAAAGAAATCCTTTCACCGTTAAGACTTCTTTAATTTGACCAAAATGCTTAACTGACACTAACTAAAAATTCAGTATTTGATAGGGATCTTCAAAATTACTTGAACAAATGCCCTCACCAAAAGCACTTAGCATGTAATATAACCTTTTAATTTCCACTGTTCTTCGCTAAACGCATAATATCAATATATTACCGTTATTAAAGGTTTCTTTATTACTCATATTTCTGCGTATTACCGGGATCCTTGCAAGATGAGATAAGGCTTTGAAATACCAAAAAATGTAGCTACTTAATTTACATATGTTTACCTTTTCTACCTTGAGTTAGTTCTAAGGATAATATGAGATTTTATCAGTGGCAGTGTCTCTTAGCTTAGTATTCGCCGACCGAGCTTTACGGAAGGGTTACGAGTTGTCATGTCTACCTCACCATCTCCCTACGCTTGTTCTTTAGAACATAGTGTCCACCACTTAAACTATTAAACACTCTATCAAAAAATCGAAGTCATAAAGTACTATATCCTGAATGATTAATCAAAAACATTGCAAGGTGGCACTTCAGCCACATTGGTTTAGTAATACGCGTTGTTTCTATTCAAATAATATTGGAATCAATTGAACAAAATGATAACTATAGAGCATAGTTTTGCGGACGTATTATTGTATAGATTTCTTAAGAACTAACAGCATTTTAACGGGCTGTCTTTATTTTTGAAGTGAAAACTTTTTTTAGGCACGTTGAGCACTTTTTGGGTAAACAAATATTATGGAACTCGCGTCATCGTCACTGAACGCATTCAAAATTCAAAAATAATGATCTAATAGCTCGATGATACAATTCACAAGTTACTTAGTTTTCACTTCTATCGGCAGTCCTCAAAGACTGCCCCGCATGTTTTTTTAAACATGTGAATTTGAAGTGATTTTAACAACACATTTGAATATAATAAATGCATTTGGGAACGTCTCTACTTTGTCACGTAGTAGAGATTCTCATTTATAGTGTGACATGATAATTATAATACCCTTTTTATTATCTACTGAGCACAGTTCTAGACTTGGTGCCGCTGCTAAGATAATTCTTACACAGGATGCAGGATAGGTAAGCCTACCTGAGGGCTTAATTCCATTTTGCACGAGCTGGTAGTCAAAAGCACCACTTACCTGAAATAAAAGATAATACATTAAAATGATATGTTATGATATAACTAGAGATCGGATAATCGGATGCATATTTACCTAAAGTTAATTGTCGGCTAACACATTATAGAAGCGGCTTCTGACGATATTTTCATTAAAAAAAAAGCTCGGGATACCGGGATTGCTTAACTAGTCGGATGTATATTTACTTTACATTAAATTTGTGTCAGATCAGGTTTATTACCGCAGAATTTTTTCGATAATAAAGTGCATTCCATAATAACTAACATCTAAACATTAGGTAAATATGTTTTTGACTAGCCAATCTCCAATTACATCTCACGAAGTATTCACTTAATTTTTTTCATCCCGGCGTCGCGGGATTTTTCAATAAAAAAGCGCTTTCACTAATAGACAACACCTTCAGGTAAATATGCATCCGATTATCCGATCTCTATTTATAACTAACATTTATTCCGATAATAATTATCAAATCAAGATTATAATCAAATAAATCAAGTATAGTTGGACAGCTACGACATCCGATTATACAATATCGGATGAACATTCACAGTAAAATTTCAAATTGAATAATTAATGTAGTTATGTTTGTAAAATAAACAAAGATACGTAAAAAATATTAGATTGTAACATTCAAGTCAGTTCCAGAAAATTCATTTCGAATTAAAATACTTTACCTTAAAGATATCGCTATAATCTTAAGCGTTAAATCGTCTTTACTAAGTTTCCGTATACACAAACTTCAAGGTTTGAAAAATTTGCTTTAGTTTGGATAAACCCAACCAGAAAAAACACAACGTCTTATCGCCCAACTGTTATTCGCTGACAAGATTACTGACTTTCTAAGACATAATTACTTAGATTTAGAACTCATATTTAATTTGCTTAATTATTAATTTACATAAGCGGTAACCTGGTTCGATAGATACCGTACTCGTGATCGAAACGATTCATGGGTTCGATACTAACACATTATACTACCGACGTGAGCAAACTCCTTGACCAGCATTTAGCTTAGATGGAAGGATTAACAAATGTAATAGTAATTTGTAAAGCATATTATAGCAAAATGTTCAAAATATTTGCTTGTTCAAATAGTGCAGTTAATTGGAATGGAAGAATCCTTGATTACCAACTGTTTGGTGATGGTTTATAAACTGGTTCTGCGGCCAAATACTACTCTACCATAGGAAACCAGCGTACGAGTAATAACACTGTTTCTGCGTTATTATTTTTATTCAACCTGTAATATATTTTCTTTAGTCGCGCATACGCAATTTAACACATTATTATAATATTCGTTAATTATTTTAGGACCGTATCCTATGATTGATAGCCACACAACATTAGGTGCTATCATGATAGTATAAAAAATGTATCTCTAAAATGACGTTTGCTATTTTATTGAATAAATAATAAGCTGTTAAAGATGGCACACTGGCTGAAATGACCTATTTACCTAATGCCGTATTTGCAGTGAGTTGGGTTAAATATACATAATATGTGCACAAAAATATTCCGTGAACATTCGGACAAAGTTTGCTTCCGATAGACCAACCGAAATGTTCTTTTTTATACATCTAAGGTGGCAAACATGTATACGGCCCACCTGATGGTAAGTGGTCATCGTAGGCTATGGACGCCTGAGACATCACTTGCGCATTGCCGACCCTTTAGGAAAGGAAGTGGGAAGGAGAAGGAGCAGTAAGGGGGAAAGAGGATGATTGGGCCTCCAGCACTCTCAGTGACCGAACGACACATAACAGTAGGAATACTGCTATTTCAAGTCGATATTCTGTGAGAGCGTAGTTCCCCGGTCGAGCCAGCCCATTCATGCTGTTTGACTAGATACTGCAGCATAAGCCATGTATGGAGAACTGAGATAATGCGCATATAATATTTATTATATTTTCACGGCTATATCCTCCAAAGGATAGGCATGGTTATTGACAAGTATGGTATTAGGTTTCACGTCATAGGGTACGAGTCTATTGCCACCCACCATACACTTATCGACATTGATGGAGGGCGTCGTGATTAATGTGGTCACCTCGCCGCTACCAGTACACTGAATATTATGAGTTTGATCTCCGTAGGCCAAATAGTGTAATCTACAAATAGTTATTCCGAGTCTGAGTGTGCTTTGTGTCCTTAGTTTGAAAGTTTGTAAAGTCCTCTGCGCTAGAAATGATTCCTAGTTAGTTGTATCTCACTTGCTATCCTTTTAAATGCCTGCTTTACAAGAGATTCTAATATGTTTTAATGACATCACGCAAGAGAAGTTACGGGCGGCAGCTACTGTCGCATAAAACGCCATCAGACCTCTATATATGTATACTTATATATTGTATGTAATCACAAAGCAACTCATTCATAAAACCATGAAATATGAAAGTAAAAACCCAAAAATTTTAACCGAAATATTTGACTAAAGCAGAATTGCCGCGCGGTACATATGCTAATATCACATTTGCATACTGGGATCCAATAACGTGAGGAATTAAGAGACTCATGTCCAAACTTATGACATATATATGATTATAAAAGAAAGAGTTAAAGGCTGCATAACTACAGCAGATCATGGTTAGGTGGCAAAGCTCAGAGCTCTGACCGAATGGCTTTCAATGTGAATCAACACTACAAGATATCTATCCAGATAAATAAACGTCGATGTGTTTTAAAAGTGTCTCGTTAGTTAATCAAATATTTAATAATATTTACCTTTAAAATGAAACTACTTCATTCGGATTTTGTTATAAAAATACAACTTCTTTTTCATTAATCTTTTTCATTCATCTAATTCAGTCAATTTAGAAACTATCAAACTACTACTATTATTAATAAAAGTAAAGTTTTACTACTATGAAACTATTTAGATTAACATTTTCACCGACGTTTCGGTAGCTTTTCAGCAGCCATGATCACGAGGAGACTAGATGGTGGCTGTCTCATTGTCTTGAAGTTTATTTATTCGTAGTACACAAAAATATATTTTTTTTGTGTTCCGTTTTACGCCGACTGAGCGCAAAGTATCATGAAGTCTAGCTAGACTTCGCAGAAACGCAGCTGCGTTTTGTTACTTTTTAGATAGTAATAGTAGTACTTTAATTTCAATGTATACCATGCGCGTAAACGTTCGATAATATTATATATCAGTCCTGTTTTAAAGGTTCCTACTACAGGAGAAGTATTTTTCAATGTATGAACGGTTGTCTGATACGCCAGCCTTAGCTAACTTTGGCGTATATGAAGAGATCCAGAAGGCCTTTACGCATCCCAGAAATGCCCAGCACCAGCCTAAGGCTATTATATTCTCAATATTCTAGACATGTACGTAAACCACCACTGCGATACGCCAATGCTTACGGATTGGCAAAGGTATAATGAAAGAAAATTCATATCGCAAGTCCGGCAATGTGATGTGTGAAATCAGTTCAGCGATGTATATGGTCAGTAGGTAAACTGTTGGCCGTATCCGCAAGTGACTTAGTGGTCTGAGTCATATTCGCGGTCCTGTTATTATTATTATTGCATTCGTTAGAAAGAGACGGGACATACAGCGTGTTTGTCTCAATCTGACGTGTGAATAAACAAATTCCTAAAATATTGTGGTAAGGCCTCAAGTGTTAGAATAATTTTGACGAAAAGAAGAACTATGAAGAACGATGATTCTCTGAAGCTTAGAAAATTTTATATCACTTTATAAACGTCATAGTACCTATCGAAGTGCATATTCAACTACACTGATGGCGTAGAGGCAAATGATCGTCTCGCTGCTGCCACCACACCTAGTGTTGTGGATTCGAATCCCACGCGGAATAATTTGTGAGTTATTAATTATATATTTACGAAAATTTTCATTAGTACAAGGCATTTTTTAAAATGCAGGAGTAGTATTTCTAAAAACAAAATAAAAAGCATTCATCACCAATAATAGTTTTGTGTAACTTAAACTTCGAACCTGAAACCTTGCAAATGATAGCCGCGCTAAGTTTTACGCCACGCCATTCACAGCGAAGCAGCTACTTGTAGAGTTCACTGTTCGAGCAGAATCACGATCTTTCTGTTCGTTCTCGCTTCCACATCTAAGGAAACTACTTTGCTTATGATTCTGATACACTTAATAATATTCTGTGCACGACTGTATTACTGTGTATTAAGTCAAATTAGACGGTGGCATGTACACTCGCGTACAACAGCGTAGTCGGTCACTTTGATGACTTTGAGATGAAGTAAACGGCTTTGGTTTAAAACAAAACGATTGCAATCCACCCACATGTAAACATTTAATAAGGAATGAGTTAATTATATAACTTTGCTTTTTACGTACTAAGTTCTTCGGAGTCGTTTGGAGTATAAGCAGTTCATTAAAAGAGAAGTATAAGTCAAGCAAGTTTTTAGTAAATGGACGTTTGTAACAACGTCTAATATCTAGCGATTTGTAAACAACAAAGTTTAGTTTTGAAGAAAGAAAAATATTTAAATAAAATTATAATCCTTGTATTTAGGACCTATATGATGTTCAATCATGCCAATTATTTTGATTTATTATTTCCAAGGAAAATCAGACTTCATTTTCCCAGTAGATTTAATCACATCTTTTGCACGGAATGCCTGGCGACGTGCAATAATTTTTATAATTAGTTCTTTAAACTGAATATTTGAAGGTACTAATTTCGCTTTTGATGCTTTGGTATCTAGACCATACTGATAAATAACCTGTATCCAAAGCAAGTCTTGAAAAGCACGTGTATGTACGTGCTACAAGTGCTTTTCAGGGCACGGACAGTTGCTACAATATAAACAGAGACACATTTAAAAATAAGATATATTTTTGTGGGTACGTTACTTCCTTTCATATAAAATACTTAGCTTATCTTACTTTAATGTTTGATCTAGGTCATTAATTCATTTGTTGTATTCAATCTAGCGCTAGAATGTGTTCTGTGTGCTTTGATAAGCTCATCCACGACATGCAAATGAAATTGAAGAGTAAAGAGGAAGCAATATGTATATTATATTATTATAGATTATTATATTATATATTATATATATTATTATATATTATTATACATATATAATATTATTTTGAAGCTATGGACACACTACTACTATTATCTTTGGCGTTATAAAATATTTATATTGTTAGAGAACCGTCGAACTGCGACGCAGAGGTCTTGAGTTTGATCTCAATCAATTATTATCGCTTGCTTTAACGGTGAACGAAAACATCGTGCGAAAACCTGCATGTCTGAGAGTAAGTACTTCATATTGTTCTCGAAGATATGTGAAGTCTGCCAACCCGCACTGGGCCAGCGTGGTAGACTATCATGGCCTAACCCTTCTGACACGGAGAAGAGGCCCGTGCCCAGCACACTGGGACAGGGCTCGTATTATTATTATATAAACCACCCCAGCACAGAAAAATATCTTGACCATGGGGACTTTACTAAGATTCTAATCGAAATTTTTTAAACAAAAAAATGGAATCCATTCATCTTTAGACGGGAGCACACAATTTTTTATCCCGGAATCAGATTCAACGATTAGCGAAGCAACCATTTTCGCAATGCACCAAATATGCGGTCAATTTATAAGCTAGCTAGTGATAAATTAGGGCAATGCTGTATTGAGCTTTCTGGAGAGGAGCCTTTATTTATTTAATTTATCTCTCTCGTCGATCCATCGGATATTTTTGTAATCGATTTCGAGTCGATTTCGATAGCTTGGCTCTCGAATGTGATACCCGAGGCGTGCAAATTTATAAATTGCTCGGTTTGCAAATATTCGGTAAGCAAGGATTGTATTATGCTTATTGAATGTATCAGTAACTGCACAGAATTTAGAGATGTACTTGGTAAACGTAACTAAGAATATGTGGAAGTGTAATACGCTTAATCAAGCAAGATGAGGAATCAGGTGTGCCTGGACCGATGCAAGTGGATATTTGTATTGAAATTAAACCTTTGTACACGGATTTAAACTAGTTTCATTTCAATGTTCACATACGTGTTAACGTAACCCAATATTATGGAAATCCATAGTTTCTGTCTACTCCTCAGAGAAGCACATATAAGTATTTGTATGCATGTATGTTTAAAAAGGAGACCGTGAGATTCTTGCAGGGTTATAGGTTCAACCCCTCGCCTAAACCGAAATACTACCCAAATGTGATTTCAGTAACGTCACTAACCACAAAATATTGTTATTCGCAAGTATTACCTAGTGACCTAAATTAATATGACTTATGACTTTACCTACAAATAAATGTGTAAATGGTGAGCCATAATTCTTTTGTAAAACGATACAAGACAAACATTCATAACATTTTTTTTCCTATGTCATAAAACACATAATAAAGTATTTACTTTCTAATATTAACAGTGAATACACACCTTATTGAATATTTTAGCAATTTTTGAGAACAATTTGTTTTATTTATGATTATTATTTGCAAATTTTGTGGTGATGCTATGTAGTTAACCGTGACGAGAAAAGCCAGTTTTAAAGATGTGAAATTGGATAAAGCCAGCCATGCCAGCCAACATGGCATCGTGGCATAAGTTTGCTGTTATGTTTGCTGACGATCAAGGGTTCGATTTCCAAATCTAACAAAGTGTTTGTTTTTTTCTGTATACAGATTCTTAGTAATCAGATATTATTTTTGATTTTAAAAGCAGCTCTTGCGCTAGTTATAATTTCTGTGTCGCGGGGGACTTTACAAACATTCAAACAACGGACACAAAGAACACCCCGACTCGGAACAACCATTTGTGGATCAAACAAATTATTGTCCCACGTGGAATTTAAACTCACAACACTCGGCGCAGTAGCGGCGAGACACCACTTAAACCACTACGTCATTTGTGCAGTCGGATACTGATAGATAGATAGAAAGGAATAAGAGAATATACAACATGTCACAGATATAGAGTCGACTAGAGTGCGTACCCACAAATTTGGGTCGTCATACCTCTGCCGAACGATCAAGGCATGGAATTATCTGCCAAGGCACGTGTTTCCTTCTTCTTTCAATCCTGGGTCCTTTAAGCGAAGTGTGAAAGAGCACTTTCTCAGGCCTTTAAAGTAGAGACCTCAACATCGCCTCGGCTGCTATGAGGACGGTGTGGAGGCCACTGCTCTTAGACCACACGACTGCTTACCATCAGGCGAAGTGTGGTCATTTAGAGAAGCAAAATAAAAAAAATAAAAACGCACAACCTCAAACCCCAATAAGATTATTAAATCGTAATAATAATATAATCATTAAAATGTTACTTTTATGTACTTAAATAATTTAACGAATTAGTTCTCCTTATTGTGCGCGGATGGTATGGGTATATTAATGCTGCAACCGGCAGCACTGGAACGAGGCACAACATATGCGGAGATAATGAGGACGGCGCGCTCCGTGATCGATCCTAGTGCACTGGGAATCACGGCGGGCCTGCGGTGCAAAACCATACGGACCGGGGCCCGCCTGATCGAAGTGCCTGGGGTCGCTAGTGGCAACCAGGCCGATAGCCTGGCGGAAGGCCTCCGCAAAATCCTACCGGAGGAGGACGTCAGAGTGTCCAGGCCGCAGAAACGCGCACAGCTGCGTATTGCGGGCCTGGACGACTCCATCACAGTGGAAGAGGTAGTGGCAGCCGTCGCTAAGGTCGGGGAATGTGTTCCCGACCAAGTCCAGTGTGGTGACATTCGCCCAGGCCGCGCCGGCATGGGAACAGCAGTCGTCAGTTGTCCCATAGCGACGGCAAAGAGATTGGCCGACGGCCGAAGAGTGTTAATAGGTTGGGTGTCGGCGCAGGTCAAGCTCCTTGACCCCCGACCAATGTGGTGCTACCGCTGCCTCAGTGGTGGTCATGTTGGGGTGAAGTGCACCTCAGAGGTTGACTGCAGCGGACTTTGTTTCCGCTGCGGTCAGTCCGGTCATTTGGCCGGCTCGTGTAGAGCGACACCGCACTGCATTATATGTGCGGCGTCAGGAAGGCCGGCCGATCATCGGGCTGGGAGTAGGGAGTGCGCCGCACCCAAATCGAATAGGGGCCAGTCGGCCAAAAATTCGACGAAAGTCGCAAAGGTCGCCGCTTCTGCAGTCGAGGGGGCTGGGGTGGTAATGGATACCAATTAATGAATCCACACCTCCGCCTCCTCCAAAGTAACATAAACCACTGCGCCAGGGCTCAGGATCTTCTCCTCCAGAGCATGGCGCAGTGGTCAATTAACGTCGCCATCGTCGCCGAGCCCTACTTTGTCCCTCCCAGTAATGGCTGGGTAGGGGACCTCAGTGGCTCGGTGGCGATCATTTCGCTGGCCGCCGCCGGCACCCCGTCCTTCGAGAATATCGTTCGAGGACGGGGATGCGTCGCAGCACAAATAGGAGAAGCGGTTGTGGTGGGCGGCTACTTCTCACCCAACCGATCTCTCGCCGACTTCGAGGAGTATCTCCTCGAACTAAGCGTCGTCGTCGCTCGCAGCCACCCTCGGCCCGTGTTCGTCGTCGGGGACCTCAATGCCAAATCTACGGCTTGGGGTTCACCGGCCACGGATGCGAGAGGTGAGCTGCTTGAAGAGTGGGCCGTTGAGAACGGCCTGCAAGTCCTCAATCGTGGATCAGTGCACACGTGCGTGCGTCAGCGGGGCGGTTCCATCGTGGACGTGTCCTTTGCGAGCCCCGCTCTAGCGCGCCGTGTCGTAGGTTGGCGCGTCGTCGAGGAGGTGGAGACGTTGTCGGACCATCGTTACATTCGGTTCGACATCTCCGCCCAGACCTCCGGCGCGCCCGTTCGAAGATATCCGATTGGGGGTGGTCCGCGTTGGGCCTTGTCTAAATTAAATCGGGAGGTCCTCCTGGAGGCCTCCATCGTTCAGGCCTGGGTGCGTTCTTCGGCCGGGCCTGAAAACATCGAGATGGAGGTTGAGTGGTTCCGGGAGGCAATGAGTCAAATTTGTGATGCGGCGATGCCGCGAGTAAGATCTACTCCATCGAGGCGCCAGGTGTACTGGTGGTCGGATCATATCGCGCGGCTACGGAACTCTTGTGTAGCTGCGCGACGTCAGTACATCCGGCTGCGCAGAAGGCGTCGCCGCCCTCCCGATTTCACGGAGAGACAGGCGGAACTCTATGAGGCCTACAGAGCGGCCAAAAAATCCTTGAAGGTTGAGATTATGCGGGCCAAACATCAGGCCCGCCAGGAGTTCCTAGAGACTCTGGACCGTAATCCTTGGGGGCGTCCATACCTTATGGTAATGTCGAAGCTTCGCCCATGGGCGCCCCCCTTGTCCCAGAGTCTCCGTCCGGAGCTCCTGCGAGAGGTGGTGGCAGCTCTGTTTCCTTCCAGAGCGGAGCACACTCCTCCGCCTATGGTTCCGCCTTCAGTGGCGTCCAACGCGGACTTTGACGACGACGTTGTTCCCGAAGTGACCCGGATAGAATTACGAGCGGCGGTGTCACGACTTCGTGAGAAGAACACCGCCCCAGGACCCGACGGCATTCCAGGTCGTGCGTGGGTCCTGGCCCTTGAGGAGCTCGAGCCCCGACTCAGGAGACTCCTCACATCGTGTCTTCGGGAGGGCCGGTTCCCAAGTCAGTGGAAGGTTGGGAAACTGGTCCTCCTCAGAAAGCCGGGGCGTCCGGCGGACAGCCCGTCCGCCTACCGGCCCATTGTTTTGCTGGACGAGGTCGCTAAATTGTTCGAAAGAATTATCGCGGAGCGCCTCGTCCAGCACTTGTCTTCGGTGGGCCCGGATTTGGCGGACAGTCAGTATGGCTTCCGTCGCGGGCGCTCCACCATCAACGCTATTCAGCGTGCGAGGAGTCTGGCGGAGGAAGCAGTTGCCCGGGGCGAGGTCGTCTTGGCGGTGTCACTCGACATCGCCAACGCCTTTAATACCTTGCCCTGGAGTTGTATTAGGGAGGCGTTAGTTTTCCATCGCGTGCCTCCCTACCTCCGTCGCATAGTCGGGGCTTATTTAAATAATAGATTCATTGTTTATCCGGGTCATGACGGTTGGAGTCGGCGAGAGATGTCGTGCGGTGTTCCACAGGGATCGGTTCTGGGTCCGCTCCTGTGGAACATCGGTTACGACTGGGTGCTGCGAGGTGCGCTCCTCCATGGCGTCGGCGTCATTTGTTACGCCGACGACACCTTAGTCACGGCAAGGGGTAAGTCGCACCGGGCGGCGGCCATATTGGCGACCGCGGGGGTTGCACAAGTCGTTGGTCGTATCCGGCGGTTGGGCCTAGAGGTGGCTCTTTCTAAGTCCGAGGCCATCTTCTTTCATGGTCCTCGGAATCGGCCACCTCCAGGGGCCCACATCATGGTAGGAGGGGTCCGCATCGGCGTCGGGTCGACTCTCAAGTATCTGGGACTCGTGCTCGACAGTCGGTGGGACTTTGCTGCACACTTTCGGGGTTTGGCTCCCAGTCTTCTGGGCGTTGCAGGCGCGTTAGCGCGCCTGCTGCCCAACTTAGGGGGGCCAAACGCCTCCTGCCGGAGGCTCTACGAGGGGGTCGTGCGGGCCAAGGCCCTATACGGAGCACCCGTATGGGCCAACACCCTGGCGGCCAAAAATGTGGCCGCTCTTCGGCGGCCACAACGCGTCATCGCCATCAGGGCAATTCGAGGTTACCGCACGATCTTGTTCGAGGCAGCGAGCCTCCTTGCCGGATCGTCACCCTGGGACCTAGAGGCCGGGCTCCTGGCGTCGCTATTCCAATGGCGCCAGGAGGCACTGGTTCGGGGTGAGGTGCCGTCACATCGCGATATCGAGGAGCGGCGGCGCGAGCTCCGCGAGGTCCTAGTGGCAGAATGGGAGGAACGACTTGTCAATCCCAGCGCTGGGCACGCCACAATCGTGGCGGTAAGACCCGTACTTAGAGAGTGGCTGGAGAGGCGTCATGGCGCCCTCACGTTTCGCCTGACGCAGGTGCTGACCAACCACGGTTGTTTCGGTCGGTATCTGTGTCGAATAGGCAAACAGGAGACGCCCGGTTGTCATCACTGCGGCGACTGCCGCGTCGTTGTTGAGGACACGGCGTTGCACACATTGGTGGCTTGCCCTGCTTGGGCCACGCAACGCCGTGTCATGCACGTGGCAGTCGGTAGAGTCGTCCTCTCGCTCGAGGCTATGGTTCTGTCCATGATCTCGAGCGAGAGGTCTTGGAATGCCGTCGCCTCCTTCTGTGAGGAGGTGATGTCAGTGAAGGAGGCGGCGGAGAGGGAGAGGGAACGATCAATCCCTCTCCCTAACCGCAGAGCCGGGCGCAGGAGGGCGCGAGACGACCTCCAGCCACCCTGAGTAGAAGCCTGCGGGCGGTGGACCTATTGGGGCCGTCCACCGCCCGATCAGCGCAGGTCCGAGTAGGCGGCGTTCGTGTTCCACGCACGCCTCTCGATCGGAAAGGGGACTAGGTCCCCCCGCTATGTTGTCGGGGACCAGGTCCCCCAATTATGTGTATAAAGTTTTGTGGGACCCACCACGTCCATCGGCGGGTCAAACCTTTGGCGGGGTCGCGATTCGAATGCGAGAGCGATCCGCGCGACCCCGCCATAAAGGTGTGAGGAACACCGCGGTGGTTTTAGTCGGTTCAGCCCAAACATATGGGCTGGATCCCGACATATCCCCATCGCCCGCCCCAAAACCGGCGATGGGGAATGTGACAAGCACATTTCCCTGCGTTAAAAAAAAAAGGGTATATTACAATAAATCCAACATTATTGCCTTTATTGCATCAAAAACCTTATTGCCTTGAATTATGATACATTTTCGTTTATTTCAGCTGTTTAATAAATGGGTGACTATAATTTAATTCGTTATAATTATTTTAGGGATAAAAATTACCTGTATTTGAAATGGCTGGAATTGATGCAGTAGCCGATTTTGAACAAACTACTTTCAGGATGTGCGTTTATTATGTTACATGTTGTATATAGCTAGTCAAATGTGAGTGTATATTAGGCATATAAGGCTACTGCCTACTCCTTTGGGGAATTACAAGGGCAATTCATCAATAATTATTTTAATCGCTAATAATAATTATATTGATGATATTTACCCTTTCCATTAAAAATAGTCCCTTAATACCAGTCCTATAAGGAAGATCCGTACAAGCTGTGTTGAGACAGATGCTATCTCGGCCTTGCATTTCTGAAATAAAAATGCGTATCGTAATTATGCATACTCGCATATATTACATTACTAGCGACTTTATTCGCGTTTAAAACTTTTCCAAGCTATGTTCATACTAAAATTACATCAAAATCGATGCAGCACTTTAGCCTTGATGGCATAGCAAACGAACATAGTGTCTTTTACATTTATCTATACTAATATTATAAAGACCAAAAATTAGATTTTTATTTGTTTGTTTGTTAGGATTTAAATCAAAACAACGTAACCGATTTTAATAATTCTTTCACCATTAGAAAGCTATATTATCACCGAGTAACATAGGGTATGTTTAACTGTAACTATTTTTTTTTTTTTTTTTTTTTTTTTTAACGTGGGGGAATGCTTGATGCATACCCCTCCGCGGGGGCGGGCGGAGGGGTTATGTCGGACTCTCCGGGGTAAAAGAAAGATGTTAAGAAGAAAATGTACCTCCCGGAATACCGACTAAACCTACCACGGTGTTCCTCGACAAAACCACTATCGACGGGGCCGCGCGAATCACTTTCGCATGCGGTCGCGACCCCGCCGAGGTTTCGGCCCGCCGTATGAAACGGCAGGCCACTACACAAAAGACCTACCCAAAGGCACTCCTACAAATTATCCCTACTGTCTCCCCTAGAGGGGAGACGGACTCGAAACAACAGAGGCGCGCGTGGGAACACGCACGCCGCCTCTCGGACCTGGTGCTGAACGGATGGCGGGCAGGCCCACAAAGCCCGCCACCCCCAGGTCAAACCTCAGGGTGGCTGGAGGTCGTCTCGCGCCCTCCGGCGCCCGGCTCTGCGGTTGGGGAGAGGGTTCAAACGCTCCCTCTCCCGCTCCGCCGCCTCCTTGATGGAAATGACTTCCTCACAGAAGGAGGCGACGGCGTTCCACGACCTCTCACTCCGGACCATAGACTGAACTACGGCCGGGAGCGAGAGGGCAACCAATCCGACTGCCGCGATCAATTCACGGCGCTGCGATGCCCAGGCGGGGCAAACCGCCAAAGTGTGCAGCGCCGTGTCCTCAACAACGTCGCGGCAGTCGCCGCAGTGGTGACAACCGGGCGTCTCTTGCCGGCGTATGCGACACAGGAACTGGCCAAAACAACCGTGGCCAGTCATTACCTGTGTCAGCCGGAAGGTGAGGGCGCCGTGGCGCCTCTCCAGCCACTCCTCAAACACGGGACTTACCGCCACGATCGTGGCGTGCCCGATGTTTAACTGTAACTATAACCTAACCTACTTTTACGCGTACGTAATACTATAATAAAGGGTGTCCGTCTAACGACGGACACGCTATCTATATTATATTTCATAATGTTGTTAAAAGGTATACCTATTATTGAATGTCCAATAAAAGATTAATTAATTACATTATTCTATTTGAAAGATATTCAAGTTAGCTGTTTAGTAGTACAACGTTACTGGTTCCAGCATAAATGGATTGCCTCGACTGAGGATCTGCCCTCCTCTCATAGAATATCTAATAATTAGTAGAATACATAATAATTAGGACATTTCAAAAGTTTTTACCGTGATAGATATGTGGTGGGCTATGATAAATCCTTTTTCGTGTTTAAACTATGAACGTTGCACTGAATGATGTTATACAAATATAATATTTATTTATTTACGTAATTATACTTATTAACACCAACAACTTATTTCAACAGAATAATAAATATAATAATGCATAAAAAGATAAAACAATATAAACATTTGTTTGTAAAATATGTCTCTTCAACTCAAGTTATTGCCTGTACATTTAAAATGGTCCATATATAATATTAGATGAATTTAATATATAGACAAATTTTCATTTGACCACCTACTACGACAAAGCCGAAAGGAAGGGATATGAGTTTAGCAGGCTATCTATGTATGTTTGTATTTCCGTATGCTGTAGTACTTAAACTACTGAGCCGATTCTGATGCATGAGGTGTCAATCGATTCGTTATTTTGGTCTGCGTGACAAAGGTGAACAAAATAAATAAAACAATATAACGGATGTTACATCCAAAATAGTGGGAGTTCTTATTTGCCATTGTTTCGAGTGGGATGAAAAATAAAATGAAAGGCAATTCTGAGTTCAAAATTATAAATACAGAAAGACAGATTTTTTATATGCATAATACCTACCTACATTTCTTGAAGCGGTAAGTAGAGGCCACGGATTTTTACTTACTATGATCCTGGAGTATCTCTCTTGCTTCATGCCCTGTTATTTCCTCTTTCTCAAATGTTAAATTTGCCATTTTAAGGTTACTAGACAACTTAAAGCTACACGGCGCATAGACAATCGAAATGCAATTGACATAATAACCTTGGCACTTAAGCAAAACTTATCCAATACTTGACACGTGTGAGTCACGTACGCAAACCTCTAAAGTCAATTAGAACAATTCACATTGTCTGTTTTAAGCCCCAACTAAACTTATAAGTCAACAGACGTACCGCCCACAGTACTTATGAATGGAGCGATCGCAACTGTATCCTCATTAAGTACCGAATAGACATATCTTTCAAGAACGCTTTTACTACTCCAAGCATACTTGAGTTACAAAACTATGTAAACAAACGCCCATGCGTAGGAATCATATTACTACTACAAATATCTACAAACGCGATTACCATTCACTTTTCAACAAATCTTAATTATCTTTCTACATATACTGCTGGACCGACTTAGATGACATTTTTGGTGTGTGTTTCAGTGGGTCCCTAAGTAGTTTAAATTCACAATAATTAGATCCGGTGACGATCAGGTTCCAAGACTTATTTTTACTTTAAGAAAACGTTTGGATAGAACAATGTATGTCGTGTCCGCAATAAAATATAAATATATTAAACCCACCAGCATCCGGAACATCGGGACAAAATACCGGTTTTCAGGACTCCCGAGAAAGAAAACTCACAATGCGTGCCGTATCTAAAAGCACTGCCTTCTGCATCAAACACTTGACCCAAGCACCTAACGCGAGCTTCTTGAGATGGTGATCGGGGTTCTTGGCTATTAGGCCAATGACTGGAATGTCTATGGGGTTATTATTATTATTATGTTTCTCTCATCAGCTTAGAAGGAGAAAGAGAACTTTAACCTCAAGTGCTTTAGATAATTTTAAAGTTTACCTCGGCAGATAGTAGAGTTATTGCTTAAAAGTGAATCAAAAATTTTATT
Organism: Catocala fraxini; assembly: GCA_930367265.1. NCBI lineage: Eukaryota > Metazoa > Arthropoda > Insecta > Lepidoptera > Erebidae > Catocala > Catocala fraxini. The sequence continues at coordinate 10,268,168 of OV884038.1, forward strand.
AGACCAAATTTCAATAGTCCTTACATTTATCAATATATGTATTATTATTAAAAAAATGATCATATGTATTTTCTTTACATATATGTTAATACTTTTTTACCGTTTTAGAAATAATTATTTTAATTCTAGATCTATTGTAATTTTTTTTTTATTTTACTTCGCACCAAATTAAGATAAAACAGCTTAATTAAAGAAATACATTCTCAAAAATATAGTTAATAACTCTGTTGGTTTACATCATTTCTATATATTATTTGCAATCAAATATTATATAGAACTTGATTGACTGTACCGATGGTGTACTGGTTTGAATGGTTGACTCGCCACTGTGACTGCGCTGAGTGTCGTAGGTTCGAAACCCACACGGGTCAAAAATTTGTGTGGTCCACTAATGGTTGCTCCGAGTCTGGATGTTCTTTGTGTCCGTTGTTTGAATGTTTCTAAAGTCCCTGCGATACAGGAATTATAAATAGCGCGCGAGAAATCGATTAAAAAGAAAATCCTCAATAGAATAAGGATGATTTGATTTTCGTACTCTATTTTGTATTTAATATAAGTAGATTTAGGTCATTAGGTGCTATAAAACTTATATTGCAGCAATAATAAATGTATGACGACGTGTTTACGTCAGCTTTGGCTGAATATTGTTTTGATGTTTATTTCTATGATTCAGGTGTAAGGGCAAAGCATGACGTAACGTTTTCATTGTAAGAAATGTTGAATATTCCACTAACCACTATGAATCAAAATGACTTTCGAAAAATCAATAATAATTAGGTTAATTATTATTTCTTAATAAATCGAAACTGTTATGTTAAAAACAATAAAATCTTAAAAAACATGTATTAGGATGTGGCTATATTAGGATAAATAACGAGTGAAACACACATTTTCAAAAAATATTACAGCTTCATAAAAATATTATTTAATTTTAAACCTATTGTATAAAGAAATTGGCTTTATGTATGTTATTTAAAATAAGTAGACATGTGTATTAATATTTTATATATTATTTACATATACAAGTACGTTAAGTGTTTGCAAATAAGTAATTTATAAATAACGTCTATATACCACATAACACTCACAATAAAAAGCTAAAATCAAATCAAAGCCAAACATTTCTTTACAAAAATGACTACACAAAAATGAAAATTTAACTCATAAAAAATAACTTAAAACCTTAAAATTATAATGTAAGTACCTACTTATTTCCGATATCTAAAAGTGATTTCCCTTAAATTATATATATTAATCATGCGTGTATAATCTAAGAGCGAGGTCATTGAATCTCGCGACGTATGCGCAAGCCGAGATGCGCGGACGCATGAGGGCGCAGGATATTTCGCTATATAAAATGTGGGGCGACTCCATGCTACCACAGTATCGAACGGGGAACCGACTCGGAAGGACACAAACATGAAGCTGGTGAGTCCTTGGAATTTTGTGCAAGTCTCATGATGTGAAGAAAAATTAGTGACAAAAAACACTTAACAAAAATTCAAACTCCATAAATTCGTTAGTTGTGTTCGATTTTCAATTTGATTTAGAAAAGTCAGATCTTATTTCATAAACATTATTTAATTTATATATAATATTTTTAACTAACCGAATTTGTGCAGGTATTTCAATTTAAAGAATATTTCAATGTTCGTTTAATACAGTCATAATACAACAAATATCTTAAAAACAATTCAGAAGAAAACTAGATTAATCAAATACCTAGTTAATGAAAATCATTTACAATTAAATTAACAAAAGAAAAAGATTGAATAAAACAAAATAACTCCCGCCGTCGTCGCATAATCATTTAAGCTGTTAATCTTTTCTAAAATAAGAGCCTGTATCCATTAATCTTCATGAAACCTTTTAATTTAAAAATAATTCTTATCCTTTCAATCTATATTCAAAGGGATACCTAATTATTAAATGTTTTGTTATAATTACCAAAACAATTTACATATTTCAATAATATCTACCGAAGCGTTTCTTCTATATTAATATTATAAAGAGGAAAGATTTTATACTTTGTTTGTTTGTAAAGGTTTAACTCAAAAACGATTCAACAGATTTAAAAAAATATTTCGCCCTCAGAAAGCTATATTATCAGCGAGTAACATTGGCCACATTTTTTTTTTAAGTATTGTTACTAACATTGTCTAAGTTACATTTAAGCGAGTAAAGCCGCAAAGTAAAAGGTAGTACATAATATACTTAACATAGCCAACATGCAATTTAATATAATATATGAAAAAACACACATTAAGAATCTAAAATAAACCAATCTCAGTTATCTAACACGTTTCTTATGTAGTATTTAAACAATAAACATTATAATTAGGTATATCTTAATCTAAAATCTGCGTACTTACCAAAAACGTGCAAAAACTTCTTAACTTAAATATTAAATATTAATTTAGCATTTTGTATGTAAACCGAAAAATAATGCATCATCGTAAAACCCCGACATTTAAGAACAGTATATTTAAGATGTTAATTAATAAACTAATACAAAGAATATCTTCCACAGCTACTCATTCTTTCTGCCATCTTGGCCTTATCCTTGGCCGAAGAGAAGAAGGATATTCAAGAAATCGAAGACTCTGAAGCGCAAGCCGCAACCGTTGAACTTTTGAAAGAAGGCGTAGATTTGAAAGCAGCTGCTAGCTCATACCCTTATATTCCTCCGAGCCAGAGAGAGCCTTGGCAACCACCTAAGCAACAGCAGCCACCCAGCAATGTGCAAAATGACTATTACTGGAGCACTGGCATCCCACCTCACTACCATCCTACGACCACCACCACTCCGGTCCCAGTGATCAAGCAAGAACACTACATTGGAGACAGAGGCGACTACAGATACGAGTAAGTACCAAATAGTGAATATCTAAAATCTTCAGATAACAATAAAAAAACAGCATTTTAGCTCCCTTTATAAATGGTCCCAAATTTAAAAATACCACGTTAGTGTTCGAATGTATTTCTCTGGCACAAGACAGCCTTGATCTTGATTTAATTTCAAGCCCATGAAAAATAAATAGTTTGTTACTTCGTTAAATACTCTACAGGAAAATACTGACATAGTCATTATAACATTTACATATTATGTTAATATTATGCGTTCCGATTTTATTATGCGCATATTCACGCTTGGTTCCATCGATAAATAAATCACATAGAAGCTCTACAAAATCTAAGATATTAGCCGCTATGTCTATATAACGTGCACTAAAATGTCTTAGCATGGTTATGACGTTAAAACTTAAAACACCTGTTGATACTTCTAAACTAAAATTGCTCTTAAAAGCTTCGTAAGCTTGATAAGTCTACAAGCTCTATCATAATCCGTATTGTCTTACTACTATCGCGGCAAGTACCTATTCAAATATTTAGCTACTCTTAAATGAGTATGAAATACTGGCTGTATTTTGCTTCTTCTTTAAATTATATAATACTGGTTGAATATACATAGCATAAAAAAATAAAACAATATTATGTATTATGTCAAAATTGCAGAATCATTTGTTTAACGTAGTTCGAAGTAGTTTGTGTAACGGTCACACAACGGATGATTGTATGACATAAAATCAGGAGTATTCCGGTTCTCTCACACCTTTACAGTACCACCGGGTCCTCAAAAAGGTCCTAATTTTGCATAACTCGAGACCCACATAATAACTGTTTAGTCATCGAGTAAAATGAGCGAAAAATAAAATACGTTAAACAATTTACCGTTGGAGTATCGGAATGAAAATTTATTGGCTCATAACTTTTATGACGTGTCTACTTATATCTGAATTAATTTCAAATTACGTTTCCTAATATAAAAAGAATGTGTTTTAATATATTTACGGAAGTTTTTAATCAGTAGCTCTAACGGTATTATAGCCTACTTTCATAAATAAAATCACCGTATCGACTAGAATATATATGTATCTTATGTGGGGGCCAGTCAGCGCAGACCGGCGACACTTCGACCCAGTGGGATCTTTGTGTCGACACTCTCCCAATAACGACGGCCATAGATGTTCATGGCAGCCGGGACTGACGGCTTAACGTGCTCTCCGAGGCACGGAGCAGGCGATAATTGTCAATCAATACGCACATAATTTCGAAAAGTCATATAACTTCCGAAAGTCAGAGGTGCGCGACGTGGGTTCGAACCCGAGACCCTCTGCATTGCAGTCTGTTGGTCTCCCCACTGACCTATCGCTGCTCTTTAGAATAGATATACTAAAGATACGTATACATTATATAAAAATATAATTATTTTAAGTCTGGATGTTCATTCTATTAGTTGCTTGCAAAGTCAACTACGCCTAATCCAGGAGATGTATTTTATAAGAAAACAGGAATTCTCTTAAATGTTAAGTATTTTCTGTTGTATCTATTTTCTTGTACCCAAACGACTTCTCAGTGTCATTAATATGTTACTCGCAGCTATGTGTAGGTATCAGCCCTCGGAAGATCACAAACAGATGACATACATAGGACGGATAAAAAGCTGTTAAGTATATCCTGAACGTATGTGATGTTAATCTTTATGGTGCCGTAGACCTTGACGAAACGGGTACAAAGAAAAATACGTAAAGATGGCTGAACAACAGAATCTAATGTATGTTTATAGGTAACCAAGATTTCGATGTCAAATATATCTCACTTTTATAAATTGACATAGAATTTAGCTTCTGATGACCTAAAAGTATTACCTGTTTTGGTCATGGATAAACATTTTTTGTTATAGTTACTCCTAACCTAAATTCGTAACTAATTCAACAAAATCAATATAAAATGAATGCTATAATATATTCCGGTTATTTTGTCAACAAAACAGCAGCAAATAGTGATGTCCATTTCATTCAATTAGGCGCAACGTGGAGTATCGATGCGCGCTACTGATGCGGTATTTTAACCGCATACACTATATCGATGAACCCCTATTTTCATTCAATGTGGTATTGTTCGTTACATGAACGACTGTAGTTTATCATTTAAATGATACTTTAGACAGTCGAACAATTACAAAAAAAAAGAAAAATTATCCTATAGCATGGGAAAAGAGGCCTATGTCCAGCAGTGGACTGCGGTGGGCTGATTGATTGATTGATGGGAAAAGAGTAAATATAACAAAATCTCTAAAGGAGACAATTCAACTAAATCGTTTGTAACTTGCGTAAAAGTGTAAGTTTATAAAGGTACGTAGCTACTGAATTGTTAAATGACAATAGAGCGATCTTTACCATGTCATATTAGGATTAAACGTAGTGCACATATTAACTTATCAATTCCAATGAATAGAAGATATAAAAAAAATTGTAACACGTGTTTGCGCTTTCAACAACGACACCTTTGAGTGAAACATTAAGTAGACAGTATCGCAATACATATGTATAATGGCATATTTTTTATATTAAACTTTTGCAATCTAGTTGAGTTGTCCACTTAGCTTTTTAATTGAGTTGTCTCCCTTACCTTTTTAGTTACGTTGTCTCCTTTAGCTTTTTAGTTGAAACGTCTCGTCTAGCGCTTCTACGTCCATCACATCATGTGTATTGAAATGGATAACTACAAATATGTCTTTGTCTTGTCCAGGTACCAGCTAGGAGATGGCACTCATGTCGGCGAGCAAGGCTACTACACCGATCCTAAACAGACCGATGAGAGCGTAGTCAAAAAGGGCTGGTATTCCTTCGTTGGTAGTGATGGCATCACCTACACTGTCACCTGGTGGGCTGACCATACCGGTTACCACGCGTATGGCGCCCATTTGCCTACTCCACCCCCCGCACCCGCTGCGGTTCAGAAGTAAGTATTATTTTTAACCTGTCAAGTATTGAAATGCCAGATGTAGTTGAAAACCCATTGTGTCTGGCCGCCAGTGTGTCGCTACCAGTCAACCCTAATCCTAACTAATATTATAAATACGAATGTGAGTAATCATTCTCGTATAAACTTAATCGATCGTCATCACCGGGCAAAAGCCAGTAGGTTTATAAGGATCATACACAGTGATTGTAAGTTATTTTCCTTTGTGCCTTAATCATCAAGAAACACTCACTTCGTAAAAGCCTAAGAAAAGAAACAGTTTATAAATATTCTATCAATGCTCTGGCCTTGAGTCACTAAGAACAAGTTCAACTAAGTTTAGTTCTCCAATCGCGGGGGCGTGTGGCCAATGAATTATGGCTTCTACTGCTGTCAAAAGCAGGAACAAACGCTTCTAAATGAGAACAACATAAAACTAACACAAGTTTAAGGGACGTCATAAAACAATGCTGGATTGTTTCTATACTGTTACTGGCCGCTAACGTTTATTGTTGGTTATTTGAAAATAATATAAAAGAAGTCTGTTAATAAAATCCACAGTTTAATATCAGAACTAAGTTACTTTGCCGATGTTACGATTACATTTCAATATGGAACTCTACTATACCAAGATTACGAATTCTCGTTTTCTTTAAATAAGACATCGTTTTTCTTTAGGTAGTCCTGCACTAGGACTAATGTCTATATCACGGGCATTTTGACACACATTGAAACAACGAAAACATATAACGTTCAGACACAAGACAACCATTTGTGGGACACAAATTTTTGTCCTGTTGTGGGATTTGATACCACAATACTCATAGGTATTAATGAACGTAGTTATTTATTATACTTATGGTATTCAACCCACAGTTCACTAGTCGTACTTGAAAACCACATAAACGTATTGCTTTGCCACAGTTTAAACTCCCATCGTGACATTTTGAATTTCCTGGTACGAAATTTGGTAACACTTTTGATCCAACGCGCCAAATGAACTGCGGATCTTAATATATAAAATCGAGAAGGTATTGATACACGAATATTCCAAATAAAATTAAACATAGGATATATTAACACAACAGTTCTCTCCATCTATTAAATCAAATAAGCTTAACATAGACATCGCGGGTCAGAGGTATTAAGTATCCACTTAGATATCATTAATCAACTCCGTATAAATTAGTAGTATTCGGTCTAATAACTGTTCGAATAGATCTTGTATATTTTAGACTCGTTCGATTATACTTACTAGTTTGTCATATCCATAGAGCAAGGAACTAGCTGCTTTCTACTAAAGACGTCCCGCTTGTCATATTTACAAATACAAGCGTGTGAATAAGGTAGATGATTACAAATATGGCATTTAATAATAATAATAATAATATTCTACCACATACACACAACACCATCTAGCCCAAACTAAGCAGAGCTCGTACTATGGGTACTAGACAATGGATAAACATACATATATACTTTTTTTTTGTAAATACATACATATTATACATAGAAACACCCAGACCAAGACAAACATCCATGTTCATGCACACAAATGTTTGACTTGTGCGGGAATCGAACCCGCGACCTCAGGCGTGGCAGTCGGTTACACTAACCACTACGCTACCGAGGCGGACAAATTATTTTGGCCATTTTTATTGTTGGTTCTTCTAGTATTTTGCGTCGTCTGCCATATGAATTGAATATTATAGGTTTCGGTTCTAGTAGAAGTGCGTCGCGCAATATTAATAATGTGGATATATTTGAAATACAATTCCAATGTTCCCTCTTTAATTTTTGTATATCTCTAAGATGACAAAATCAACCAGTATGGCCTTATGATAAATCAGTAACTGTGGCAATACTAGGGATATCACTCGATTGCAGCCAATTGTAATCAGGCCTTGATGTGCTGCCGGCACAAGAAATATAGATCACTGGTCCTCTACTTATAGTGCTACGTCTCGTTATTAAAAACAGAATGTGTTTAAACTAAAACAATCCTTAGCAAAAGTGAGGTCCTTTATAGCTTCAAAAACCTTCTTCCCCTATATGTTTATACGTTTTTAACGAACGTATCTAGCTCCTACAAAATCATATTTTTCTTTAATCGGAAGAATAAATTAATGTTATGCTTCATTCTTTTAACTAGTAGTAGCACTTTTAATGATTAGATACAGTTCGATTCCCGTGCGTGATATATAAATTACCAGTGAAATGCCGGTAGGGCTTCCAATATTTATTCGTATAAATTGTATGATACGCAAGTACGAATTTTGTTAAGCGTAACTATACGAAGAAAACATTCGAACCACAATACGCATAAAAATAGCGTCAAGATTTGAACGAACAATTTTATGCGCTTTTGCCTAAAATATGGACCACTCTTCAATGTAATTATCCGGTTTGTTTCTAATCGTATTACCTATGAAAGATTTAATTAACTAACTATGGCATCAAGATTTTTATGTTACGACCAGCACATTTTATGACCTGGACACTGGACAAAAATTAGGTAATCCGCGCAAAAAAACATCTATCTATTCATATCCTTCATAATTTGTGATGACATAAGCAACAGCAAAATGTGTGCGTTTTCCTTTAAAAAAATATGATTAAGTCACGGTCACTAAATTTATGATATTTACTATATCTATTAAATATTGTAAACATAGTAATATGGTACATAAAAATCCCACAAGCTATCCAGAAACTATTTGAAGACAGAATTTTATGTGACATTCATGTTATCGTGGCCATAAAAATGACTTTTACGTTCTATATCTAAAGCGTTTGAGTAATGTAATAATTCTACCTTATGCTGTCTGATTCCTTGTGGTCTCTACTACCGACTAAGGATTATGAGTAACATATATTATTGAAAAAGACACGAACTGCCTCTTCTATACACTTATCTCACAAATCCAGCTATTCGGGCGAGCTGGTCGCTGATCATCTACGTCTCCTACCATTGTCATTACGCTTCGGTTAATTAATGGGAAAGCAGCTTTTTATTTGCATACATAGTACATTATATCTTCTATACCGTATCGTCGACTGATAATGAAAAATAACAATAAATAATAAGTTAATAGGTACTGCAGGATGTATTTATAAATACAAAATCTCACGCCAGTGAGCCCGAAAAGACACATCTAGCCCCTTGTATTTTAGATCCCACGTATAGGACAAGCCTAAAATACCCCATTAGCACCTAAATATACCTGGCGAAATATGGAAGTAATACATCTCTGCCTTTACCATTGACGATATACAGTTGTGAATGTATTCATGAATTTATATGTTTTCTTTTGTTACAGCTACCACCCACAACACGACTACCCCGTACCCAGCCCTACTCCTCAGCCAACGCAACCAAGTCAACCCGCACCGACACCCGCGCCTCTACCAGTCTACCCCACTTACCCTACTTATGTACCATCCCAACCCACTTACGTACCATCCCAGCCCACTTACAACCCACCCCAAGTACCATCTTACATCCCGCCCCAACCAACATTCAAACCGCCAGTTTACAACCCGCCCCAGCAATACTACCCTCCCCAACAAACTTATTACCCACAATCTCAACAAACCAACTACAACGTTTAACGCCTAAGTGTATAGTCTTAAACTGAGGTATAAACAATGTTCGAAAATGACTACCAACCATAGAGATTATTTATGTATTAATTATTAAGTATATAAAGTCTACTGTCCGTTAAAACGTATAAGAATGAGTATGAAATTGTAACTATAGTTACGACAGTATACTTGAAACTAAAACTACTGAACGATGAAACAGAAATATCTACAAAAAGCGTGTAATTTGTTTTCGATATGATACACTTTGATGGACAAAGACATATAGGTATACGAGTAAAATTACCTCTGAACGATTTTAGTGACGATAATCAAATCGATTTGTTCCGATTAATCGATAGTCAGTGATCTTAGTCACGATTATGAATTGTGAATTCGATCGCTGATCGAGGTGAGACAGGTTTGTGATAGTATTGTATGTTCAAAACCAGTGATATTTGTATCGGTAATCAATAAATAAGTTTTGTATATAAATTGTTCTGTTTTTTCTTTAACAACTGTTACCCTTTTATCAATCATGTCAAATCGAAACATGGGTGTCTCCATATGTTCTGTGGGTGTCACACTATTGTGATACAATTACGTATGACAAAGATGAGTTTCAGTTTTATTTTAACTACATATATGGCATGACGTACGCAGTTTGGAGCTTACTAATTTGTATAACAATACAAATTTCGAACTCATAAAGAAAACTTACTTAATACTTTTGCGAGTATAAATTTAGGATTGGTATGGAGGAAATGTTATGTCTCTCAAGTTTATACTATGTATATACAAAAATATGTCATGATTTTATACTATACAGTACCAAGTACGGATAGAGTGATAAAGGGTAGGAGCACAGCGTATGTTAGGATCGTGGCAAGTACTTACCAGGTATTTTATGCGTAATTTTATTAGAAAACAAACGCTAATCTGGTCATATAAAAGTACTTTCGTCTTTTTCTGTATTTACGAAATATATTTCGATCTACAATATACAGTACAGTAGGTACATTAACAATATAGTAATAAAGCAACTTTATAATAATGTACAATAGGTAATTTTATTGCTAATACAATTTCTTCTAGGCACCTTTGGGAAAAAATGAAATGATATACGCTATCAAGGGTATTGGAGAAGATGCAGTTAGTTGTTAAACTAAATAGTTAATAATAAAATGTAGCAGCAGACATATTATAATAAATTAATATAATAATATCCATCGATACATTTCTGATTCGAAGACATTTTAGACCACCCAGGAAAGAGTACCTGACACTGCCCAGCCTTAGAACAACGAAATGTAGAAAGTGGAAATCAAAAGTATCTAAGTACCCAACCGGGTAATAGTCGTGAGTCTATGAGTATACACATACATACATGTATCGACGTTGCGTTTGAGAGGAAGACGGCAATAATTGTACCAACCAGTTAAATGACCTTTATCAAAACCTTACCAATAATATTGGTAATGCATTCTGCAGTCACCAAACTTATGGTACTAGCTGTACTATAGCCAAGGACAGTCAACCAATGAAATTTACCTTTGAACTCTTTTGCTACTTGAGCTTAGATTTGTTATGTTGTGATCGGTGTACACGCTACCATGAGCAGTTATATGTATTTAGTAGAAAGAACATAGAACTGAAAATTACTTGCAATTATGGTTACATTTCAGATGTGTCTCATTCAAATTTAATTCATGACAATTGCGATTATATGCTACGAATTTGAGTAAACTTACTTGACATGTTTAAGAAAAGTAATAACCTACTGGTTGTATTTTAAAAACCTACGGGTTGCTTAGGAGTAGTAACAGAGGTATAAAATATTGAAAGACCTTCTCTACAGTTATTTTAAAATAAAATAAAAATGATACTCCAAATATTACATAAGACTTCCATTAGACATTTCATAATATCAAATATCTTCGACGTAAAAACAGTCTGAACCTCTCAAATCGCATAAAAACCGATATAAATATTAAAGAAAACAAATAAGCACTTTCAATTCCGCAAAGAACCGTTTAAAAAGAGTCACCTGAGGTTGATAACAAGCAAATAAAAAATAAAGAAAATTTTATTCACACGAGGCTGGTATTTTAACCGCGGGTTGCTTTTGACCAAAAATCCTTTCAAACCGGTTGTTGGGCCGTTGACTTGACTTTGACCATTACAAAACTTGCATCACTTTATGATCGCGAATTTGGTATGATCGCATAAAACCGCCAATTTATCTTGCAATTTATCGAACGCTGCCCCTTCGTTCGCCTTGGGAGATTTTGATCCCTTTAATTAATTAAACGCCATGAATAACTTTTCTTTTTGTGTTTCTTTTGATGGAATCATTTCTTGAATCATAATAATATAATAATTGGTCATCGTAAACTAATTACAGAACTTAAAGAAATAGTACCTATAATTTTGTGATATTGTACCTATAAAAATATGTTATTAGACCGATGCTATTAATTTCCGTAGGTGAGACTTCAATCGTTTCTAGCAATCAATTATGCACAGGTTTATGGTTAATTGAGATCTCTATAATAATGTTTAGTTATGTACATTATCATTTGAAGACGACCAATCTTATATGGTTCAAAGCAGATTTTACTTCGAAGCCGTAATTACCAACCGAGTCGACCGATTGCTGGGTACGTGATAAAAACAACGGAGCAAAAAGCGTGCATCAAATAAGAGAAACGTTGTTTAAAGCCAGACGATCTCTTTCACGAATGCCTGGACACACATCGCGTGCATATAAATATATGCGGAATTCATTTTCATTACCAGTCTATTTTCCACAAGTGGTACAGTGTGACGTGAAAATTGTTATCAAAAACGGTCACAGCTTCAAGAAAAATGAAGCTGGTAAGTGAAAAGTGTTCGTGCGTTTGAGTGATAATGGATTTGTACGGATTACTAATGGAAACTGTAAGTTAGTGCTATTAACACGACATTGTTCACATTTTTTCAGATACCACTAATAATATTGATGATAAGTTTAGCGGTGGAGAGTAAAGGTCATGAATCATTCACATTTCCACCACAATTTCATGGACAACATTCAGGAATGTATACGTCCGAAAAACAATTTTACTTGCCACCTGAAAGTCACACTGCAATACCATATTTTCCAATGAAAAATTTTAATAATCTTCCATTTCCGTATCTACCTCCAACTGCCACAAAGGCTCCGAGTGGATCCCCAAGCCCTTATCCTTTAATTATATCAACAACCTTACTGCCCATGAAGTCTGATGACGATGATGACGATGACGACGATAAATCTTCAACTCCTTTGCCACAGTATTTACGTAATCAACACAATCGTACTCAAAGGGGTCCTGTTCCCAAAGCAGAGAGGAGAGAAATCAGACCAATACCAAAGAATTTTCAACATCCTATTGATAGGATAGATACAAAATTACCATTCCAGTTCAACTCTAACATTGAATTCTCAACACAAAGCTCAGGCATGCCATCAATGTCGCCTCGGAGTATAATGATATCGGATATACAAAGAGACATCAATATTGACCAAATGAAGGCTGCTAGTTACCAGGGTTCACAATATGTACCACAACCTGGTGTTTTTATCTCTACAACAGAAACTGCGATACCTATTTTACGACTGTCGAATGAAATGGATTTAGACGGAAGCTTTAGCTACGAGTAAGTACAAGTGATTTAGGAAAACCTATATCTGATATAAAATGTAGTGTAGTAATAATATTTATTATAATTATAGGGCTTTAGGCGCTGATCAGACCCATTACGTGCAACACAGTCGCATGGAGAATACGGGGTCTGATAAAGAAGAACAAGTAGTAGAAGGCTCATACTCTTACGTTGGCGACAACGGGAAAACCTACACGGTACATTATATTGCCGACTCAAACGGTTTTAGAGCTAGTGGTGACCATTTACCAGTACCGCCGCCCGTACCAGAAATTATTCAGAGGTTTGTAAAACATAATTATATTTAAAAAATGTGCCACTTTTATACATAAATTCATGCATGTATATATAGCTATATATGTATGTATATAACTATATATACCGTGATATACATCCACGAATCGAATAAAATATAGTCGGTATATATAAGGCCATGCGCTAAGGCATATCATACCCACATAATATTTCCCACATAATGTTCCCAAATAATATTGCAGAAAATATACCTGGTTATATTGCCTGACTTCACGCTGCTGCTGAGCATTAACTAACCCAAAAGCCAATAACACATTGTCCGACGCAAACATTGACACGTTCTCGTGCCACGGGCCCAACGATACAGTCCCTTTTACTTTGATATTAATATTTAGTTTAGCTATTTAGTTTAGCGGTATTCCTCTGAATGTTTATTGTATTGTTTCAGGGCAGTGCAATATAACATAGCCGAAGAGTTGAAAAAGCCACCGCAATTAAAATCATGGAACGAGGCAGAAAAGGAAAACGAATTAAGTGAAAGTGAAAGACGCCATCGTTTTGCTGTCTCACCACCGCGTCTCAGCAGTTTATTTACAGGGAAAACACCCGAATCATTCTCGCATAGTTTTTCACAAGCTTCAAACACACAAAATAATTTAGTATCCGCAGCTAGTTCGCAAACTCCTATTCAAACGGTTGACTACACAGATCAAATGCAAAATAAACAAAACAGCGGAACAATTTCCCCACAAATAACTTTTCTGGCTTCACAAGGCGCCCACGTTCCGTCTGTGAACGCGCCGCAACAACAACAACAAAATATAGCTAGAATATTCACAACTGAGAGACCAACAATGCCTCAGATAGTTAACTACGAGGCAAACATAAAAGATTCTGATCAAGAGAGTAACAAAGCATTGTGGAGGTGGCAATATGGTATGAATGCAAACTTAAATCAAAACATGGAAAAAAACCTTATCTCAAGATCATTTGGTGAGGATGACATTAGTATTAATTTTAGTGATATGACTGCAGATCAATACACCAAAATGTTACAGCAACAATTAGAACCAAATAAGAGACAAAGTTCAGAAATGCCACATCAGTTTGAAAATTCCAAAAATCAAGTGCAGTTTTACAATAGTTTAAATAGCTATTCAAATAATGCTAATGAGAACACGAAATATAACAACAACAATAATTTCAATACTGTTAATCCTATGACCAGTGAAAGTCAGTACTCTACTGAAAGAATTACACCGACTACTCATTCTGTAGACTACTACGCACAACAAAATAATTACAACAAATATGATGATCAAAATTTAAGCGAATCACAGGATGAGGTTAGCCAAACTTCACGACCCAAGCTCATAACTCAAGATCAATTCATTCCCCGTAGTCAAACGGTAACACAAACCTACAGTTATGACGATAATGGTTTTGAATCAAGAAGAACAAAAATGTTGAACAAAAACAATAATATGTACGAAATGAATTTGAATGTTCTGCCTCTAAATTACGAAAAATCTATGCAGACTAATACAACACCTAATACAAAAGTAGGAATGGAACAAAAAATTATATCAACCCAAGAACCGCCTCAAATGACGTCTATTAGTAATATTAAATTTACTGATTTTATTGTACCTGAAGACAAAAGTGAATTCAAACCAATATTCGCCGTATCTGAAACAGTGCCCAAAGAAACAACGACGACAACAACAGCGCCAAATATGGAAAATATGTTGGAGGAAAACATGTTTTTGAAGAATTTATTTAGAAATAACAAGAACGAGCAAGAAATAGGCAACAAAATAAAGGATGAAAATAAAAATCTTCAAGTTAAACCAATTGTGGAGACACGAACTGACAAATATCCTGCTCCAAAATACATTCAATTTGACCAAAAGCCCTATAACGAAATCAAGACAATGAAAAAGAAACCTATAGACATATCTGAAATCGTGAACTACTTATCCAGAAATCAGTTCGAATCAAACAAAGTGAGATCAAAACCTAAACAAGTACACAGCAACTTCAAACAGAAAAATGAAATGCAGTACTTCACACCTGATGATGACCAAGAAACGGCTGAAGATAAAATCACACGGCACTTCCGTACACAACAACAGCAAGAGGAATTGCGTGGAGCTATCAAGAACTATAAAGTATTACAAAGAAATAATCATTTAGGTAACACAGACCGTGATGATATCGATGGATTACGAAGAGATTTGAGTCCTCCTCCAGTCAAAGTAGTTAATTTACCTCCGCTAGGACGAGCTGGACCTACAATGAAGAGCTACCTACCACCAGTGTACGTATAAAAACTAGATAACAAAACCCTGTGATTACTGTAAGTGCTTCTGTAATATTGTTTTGTAAATATTCCTGTGCATTTATTAGAATAGTTTTTTTAAAATAAATTATAATTTAAATTGTTAGTGCTCTAATTCTTAGAAGTTATATAAGTCTTATTGTAATAACGCCGGAAAAATATATCATCTATCAGATATACTCCTAGAGCAAAATTATCAACCAAAATATCTCATTATTCATTATTGTAATGAATATGTACACTAACGCCTAATTAATATATGCATGATATTTAAAACTGGCCGCGCTGTGCTATCGTGGTTTATCTTCAGATTTATTTTCCATTCCAATTATTTTATCAACATTTTGACATAATCAAAACTTTTATTTGTGTTTTTTGGGTTTGCTGAACTAGATTTAAATACATCCAGGTTCATTATAAATATTCGGACAATATCAACATGTTGGTTGGCATTATCCAAATATTCTACTAGTATGAGTTTAACCAAGCTGAAGACAGGGCGCTATGGCGCTCATTAGGGGAGGGCTATGTCCAGCAGTGAACTAATATAGCCTGATGATGATGATGATGATGATGATGAGTTTAACCATTTTCCAGCCCACCTAATAAATATCTCATACAAAACTTTCCATCTTAATATTCCCAAGTCATTTGGGGTCGGCTTTTCTGGTCTAACCGGATTTAACTGGATATCAGTTTTTACACGGAGCGGCTGCCACCTGACCTCCGCAACCCGAAGTCTAACGATACCCTAAGGCTAGACCAGTGTCAGAATATTAGAGGGTACTGACTTTCCTAATAACGACTGCCATAGATGTTCATGGCAGCCGGGACCAACAGCTTAACGTGCTCTCCGAGACACGGAGCAGGCGATAATTGTCAATCAATACGCACATAATTCCGAAAAGTCATATAACTTCCGAAAGTCAGAGGTGCGCGACATGGGATCGAACCTAGACGCTCTGCATTGCAGTCTGTTGGTCTCCCCACTGAGCTATCACTGCTACTTTAAGATGGAAAACTTTCCATCTTAATTATCTCTTTATATTTGTATTTTAAGTCAAACTAGTAAAAAACGTATAACGTAACCTACATATGTACGTATAATACATAGACTCATATTTTAGGTGATAGATATAGCCTTAAAGGCGACGGCTCATTGGCACATGACTAGGATGCATGCTACCAAAAAAAATCTTCTTACAGAAACGTCCAACTACACCTCACCTGACCTGAGGAGTCGGGGATAGCAGAAGAACAAATTAATTCTATGGCACCAACACGGCAGTCAGTTATGGTACTTAAGAAGACAATAAAAATACCGTGACTTTGAAAGCATAAGTAAAGATCGCGTGCGTGTCCAAGATGTATCATCTCACTGTCCGCACTGAAAGCGTAACGCTAATAAACTTTCTAGGAATAATTTGCCATACTAGATCATCAAACGTGTTGAAACGTCGATAAATTTCTTAAGTCACTGATAATGATTGACATATATAGTTAATTACCGTGACTCAATTTCTCACTTCGCTCATTAGCAAACATTTTCTATAATCCTAATCCTAACTAATATTATAAATGCGAATGTGAATTTGTTTGTTAGTTACGCTTTCACGCCTTCACTATTCGACCGATCACAATGAAATTTTCCATATACGTTGTCAGGGATAAAGGAAATAGGGACATCTTTCAGCCAGGAAAAAGAACTGTGCTGGTAATTTTTTGAGAAAAATTGTCTTTAACCGGTCGTATACCGCCGGCTCGCATACCAGCCGGCAGATTTGTACCCGTCGTAGGCCGGTGGCTCGCATGCGAGCCACCAAATTGGTTTTACGTTAGCTTAAGCTAAAGCGAAGGCGGCGCGCGGCGTTTTGGCGCCAATTTGGTGGCTCGCATGCGAGCCACCGGCCTACGACGGGTACAAATCTGCCGGCTGGTATGCGAGCCGGCGGTATACGACCGGTTAACGCAAGCGAATCCGTGGGCCAAATCTAGTAAAGAATAAGTTAACCCACTGCAATATACGTATAGTTAAAGCATGGTGACTGTAGCTAAGGTATTGAGTGTTTTGGATTCTATTCCTGAAAAGGACAATAGCTTGCGCGATCCAGAGATGTTTATGTCGGATATTTGTGAAAATTCTTGCGACACTAATATTTTATCTTATATTTTAACAATATAAAAACAATATATTTCTGTTAAAGGAAGAGAGGCATAACGTCTCAAAGTTAAAATTCAATGATGTTGGTAGTTGGTTGGTTGGTTATGTTTCTCATCCCACGCAATACTCCAGAAAATACTCTTTACTCTAGGGCCGTTAGAAAAGGTACACAGAAAGATGGATCCAATGTGCAGAGCCCCTACGAAAGTTTTAATCTGGACGCAGCTTATGTAGGACTATTGCTACATATGGAAACTAATTTGGGCTATAAAATGATTCGATGGACCGGTATAATGGATGCGAATCGGTTTTACTTTTATAAGCATTGCTTATGCCAACTAGAACAAAGGCAATCATAATAAGAACAAAATATTTATTATTTCAAATATCTTGAAGAACAACATTAAATTGATATAATTGGGAACCTGTAATCCCTTTTCGTCAGACATTAACCGACACTATTTCTAAGAGAAATAAATGTAAGTCTACACAATGGCGGTCCGTTGTATTGTACAAACCTATTAAAA
Source organism: Catocala fraxini (assembly GCA_930367265.1). Taxonomy (NCBI): domain Eukaryota; kingdom Metazoa; phylum Arthropoda; class Insecta; order Lepidoptera; family Erebidae; genus Catocala; species Catocala fraxini. The sequence continues at coordinate 10,286,526 of OV884038.1, forward strand.
ACTCTATTAAGTTGTCTTTCAAGCCCATTCCTTTTCATTGTTGCTGAAAGCTTTGAGAGGGCCAAATATATTTTATTTCCACAAAGCTTTTATGTGATTACTAAAATATGTAATACGCAAGTATTCTTGGAAATCGTCAGTTTATTTTTATTAAACTTTAGGTGTTTTATTTGCAATCATATATCATAACAGATTTTATAATCGAAATTCTGAGTCTGGGTGACTTAGTCGTCGTTAGTGATATGCTTGTAAAGTACCTCGCGACACAGGTCTTGATAACGTTGTATCATAATTAAATATTTATATTTAATTTAAATACGATTCATAATCAAGTTTAAAATATGAATTGTACATTATGCAACTAATAACATAGTTGTTTTTCTGGTATTACGGTGACCATAGTTATACCATACCATAGTTAACATTACTCCTGAATAGACCATTCAAAGCATTTGCTGCTATTCAGAAATTAGATTCATATTGTCACGAAAAAGTCGTAGTCCCATGTAATCGTAGGAAAAAAAAGCACTATAAGTAGTAGCTTCATAGAACTTGGTAGAACGACTACATTTGTCTGACCATACCATACACAGATTCACGCCTGTTATCCTCAAGGGGTTGCTAGAACTGTTACATGTCACACCCACGTTAAGTGTACTTTTTTAAAGCTCGCGATGGTCGGCAATCTTTCTGACGTGTATGAGGCACATGTCTAGATCCTGTGTTGCTACTAAAGATTTTATTATAACAATTTACTAAACCCGGAATTCGGCACTGAGACTGTAGGCGCTCATAACCAGTTGCACTCACTGATCGGTAAACGATTAGCGAGGTTAAGCAACATTGAGTGCGGTCAGTCTATAGATGGGTGACCGCTTAGTGGTATTTGATCTGAGCGTTTCCGTGCTTCGGAGGGCACGTAAAAAGTAGGACCCGGTTGTTATCAGATTGACAGCAGTTGTTAAGCCATATCAGAAGCCTACGGGCGTTTTGAACAACTCTTGACAACAGGTTGGCCACTAACCACACGGAAAGAAAGAAAAGACTCCAAGACTTTACCAACATCCACAAACATAACTTACGGTATAGGATTAACTAGACAGATTTTATATATTTCGGACTTTTTAATGGTTAGACAATTCTTAATAGCAGCACGGGTGTAAAGAAATAGCAAAACCAAGCAAGCCTTTTATAATGACGTAGGACGTAAAAATATAGCAGGCGTAATGTGAGTGCAATCCACCCTTTCGGGGATGAGTGAGTGATGAGTCTATTCTCTCTAGTCTATTTCGGGGATATACATTTATATTATCTTACAAATTTGTCAGAAGTAACTGGCGAAATGTGAGTGAATTTAGTAAGCAACCCGAGTGTATATATACAAGCATGGATGTATGTATATTGTCTAAAATATACAACGAAATAGCCAAAACGATCAAAGTTCCCTTCACAACATAGATGAGTAAAACATAAAACAAAAAGAGATCCCTCAACAGTCTAAAGGATTTGAAATCTCCAACGCATTCTTATTGTTATTCAAATTGCGCCGGTTGCTTTTATTTTAGACTTAATTAAACAAAAATCTACCTCCTCATTAAACATTCGACGGTTTTAAACCTCGATGCTTCGTGTTATTTTATTTAGAAAAGCAAAATGCAATAATGTGCGTTATTACAAACGTTATAATGTATATTTTTGAATGTGACATGTGTTTTTGAAAACCGTAGTCTCGGCTCTTTTGTTTGCATTGACAAATCCCTGTGTTCAAAACTCTTTAACTACAACTCATCGAAAGCCTAACTGCAGGTTATCATAAATTATTTAGTTAGTTAAAATTAAATTGAATTATTAGATAATACATATTATATGTACAAAGATAGCTCGCACAAATAGCCTAGTGGTTAAAAGGCTATGTTATTTAATTAAAATAAACTTCAATTATCAAATAATGTACATTATAGATAGAGAGTACATATATTCTAGTCGTTACAAGGCTTAGGGCTATTAATGCACATAATTATGTGTAAGCTGAATTCCTTCTCGAGACATTCAATTATATCGTCCACTATTAGGTACTAATGCATAGCAGCACCAGAATGATAAAGCTGTGTATTTCACCCTCATTCCATATTTTGTCCAACTGCGTTTATGTCGCACTTATCTGACACCCAGGACTTGACAATCACTCAGGTTCGGGAAAGCCAATTGTTAATCACACAAAATGTTGTTTTATAACAAGAAACCCACAACTCTTAGCGTGAGGTGAACACTTAGACCAATGCGCCATTACTGCTTTCAAATTAGCATTGGATCAACTGATAGCAAATTTTAGATATTTCCAAGTCAGGTTCAGTACAGCGTCTATAACTGTACCAGTAAAATGTAAATATGTTATACGTCTCTGAGTACCCTAGCAGGAGTCTTCGCATAAATGCTATTGATTCAGTTCAGTTTGCATATATTTATTCCTATTATGTACTTAAAATTAGGACCATTTTACGAACACTGAAAAATCGGACACAAGGAGACAGCAAACCCAACATAAGCATAATTTCAAAGTCCGGGCCTTTATTACAAATAACATAAACCTTTTTTAGACATAAAAACAGCAAGTAAAATAATTTTAGAACTCGAATAAAGATGCTTAATTGAATTTAAACTGCTATATACGGTTTTTTTTTTAAGATTTTTGAAACTTCGGGGAATGTGTAAACTTAAATATAAATAGTTTTAATAATTTAGTTAGCTTAAAAATTAGTAAAGTTTAATAGTATCTAGTAGTAGTGTAACAGTTTCAAAATAATGTAATAAAGTGTAAAATAAACAACGCGATAAAATCCGTATATAGCAGTTTAATTTCAATGAATAACATTCGCGTAAACAGAAGACAATATTAAGATGGCTTAATGTTAAAACGTTTACAGACTTTAATTACAAGACACTTAAGAACGGAGTCAATAACAATATCACAAAGATTATAATCTCATGAAGATCATTTTCATGTTTAAGGAACATACGAAACCACTTTATCTAATTAGTAAGAATGTTCAACATTTTTGGCAGCCATTTGACATTTTCACAATTCGCTAAATAAGAGTTATATATATACATATAGAACTTTTACTTAGATTTATAATATTAAGAAGTACGTTCCTAACTATAATATTAAAAATGCGAATGTGAGTTTGTTTATTTGTTACGCTTTCATGCCTTAACTACTCGACCGATCGTCATGAAATTTCTCATACACGTTGTCAAGAGAACAAAAAAGGACATAGGGGACATGTGTCGCATTCACTCCCGCCGTGCCACCAGAAATAATACCAAATTTAAATTATAAGTATGGTATAACCAGGAGTTCAAAGTAGACACATACAGCTAGACAGTAAAGTACGTACCCACAGTCAATATCATAAACTGCATCCAGTTTCCCTCTTCATAATCAGTGCTCTGTGCATCTGCTCAAATTAACACGCCAGTGCAAATTACTTTAAGCACTTTTGGCTTTCCAGCGGTTTAGTGAATGATATAAGCGAACCTTTTAGGATTATTATTATACGCTCGAAGGATTTGGGCGGATGGATGTTTTGCGGATCATATTATGATAATAAGATGAGAGACCTGGAGATATAAAAAATATTCGGCGGTCTGTTTATACGTTGATTTGAATTTGCGCAACTTGGAAGAAATATTGTCTTTATACCTATATAAATATAATGACCTCTACCACTCACCCTTATCGGTATAAATCATCCTATTCGGATGACACTTTGGTCAGTTGTTGCAGTTTGTGACAATAGAAGCATGCAACGCATACCAAGCTACTCAATTATAAATTGCTATAAGTGACTTATTTTTATAATAAGAATTTCTTAAACGTTACAGATAAACGAATGCAATCCTAATAGTAAACAGCGTGAAACACCAACAATTGGTATTTCGCGCTGTGCACTATTAGGCACATTCGAATCAGGGATGTTGCGAATATTCGCATCCGCATTCGCAATTGCGGAGCTTCCGCATCGATTTGGACATCTGCATCCGCATCCGTATCCGCAATAATCAACGCGGATGTTAATGCGAATCCAGATATAGCGTAGGTTACAATAAATAAACCAGTTGTTCAGTAGTACGTTTTTAATTTATGAACCTTTGCAAAACAGGCTTGAACCTGCGAAGGCGGTGACATTAGATACTTTTTATTAAATAAGATGAACAATTTTCATCAACATCCGCATCCGCAATTGCGGAGCTTCCGCATCGATTTGGCCATCCGCATCCGCGGATGTGAGTGTTCAAAAATCCATATCCGCATCCGCGAATGTAAAAAAAACTGCATCCGCAACATCCCTGATTCGAATGATCGATTGCTGCTAAGTATTTAAAAGAGTATATATACCTATATATAACCTGACATTTTGACCGGCTTATATCTGACGTAGCCGGATTGACTGGTGTGAGAACTACACTCACTTGGTAATTTTTGTGAAAATTGCCCTGTTGGTATAAAAACGCACAACACTAACGATGTCTACACACTGACAAAGTGAGGGAGAACGGTTACACAAACTGATGACTAGATTCTAAGATATATTGACAAACAATGTCTATCTGGTAGGCATTGAGATGTTTTCTAATTGCTACCTCTTTCCTATTATACTACTACTCACCTGAATTTGATATCCTAAAGTAATAGTGACGTTCGGTGGATCGGGCATATCGTTGGTTTGTTCAATTCAATAGTATGGGTCACACTCCAGCATATGCGTTGTCTAATATAATGTATAATGTGTATAAATTGCGAAACGTTTATTCGTAAAAACGCTGATCGAATTGCTTTTTGAAAAGGATACAATGATGATAAATAAATCGGCAATCGAATGCGAAAGTATATCATTCTTTGCCTTTAGCATTGTGCATCAATATACTTGCTAAAAGGAATTTACCACACTTTTTTGTAAATGGAAAGAATAACATCGCGATTACCTTTATATATCTGTACACTATTATAGACAAAGTTAATTTGCTGAAAAGCTCAAATTACGTAGACAGCATCAAAACGTCTGGCGTTTGGTAACCTTAAAGACAATATTACAGACTTCTGCAAAAGCTAAACTTAGCAGAATTCACGTATTTAGTGTTAAGGAAACAGTACAAAGGGCCGTGCACAATACGCGCGGCTGATTGCGCCGCGTCTGCAGACTACGCAAATTACATCGTATATTTGAACAAACCTCGTTTGGTTGACACCGGCGTCTAATCATAGCGCAGCCGTCGGTAATGTATGGAATTCAATATGTTTCGATATATTACGTGTGTGTGAAAAGCGCAAATGTTGAGATAACTGTTGGTAAAGCCATATGTAGAGAAGTTTTAGGAGTTAAGCACTCGGATATGTTGGAGAGGCTTTAGTTCAATAAACACACTCTTTTTACCGCTAGTATAAGAAGCTACGAACGACAGAGCAGCGTGTGTATGTAAATACCGAGTTTGTCGTGTGTAATTAAAAATGGTATCAAATAAGTACAAAAACTGTCAACTATGACTTGTCAAATACAATTTTCAAGGCTTAAAGAAGGCTATGCATATTATTATATTTTTAAGTCTTAGTCTACAATATCTTATATGAAAATTATTTGCCCAATAAAATTTTGTTGAATATTAAAACTTTAAATAGACTATTAATTGGTTTTCATGATACCTATTATATTGGAAAGAAGATTGGTTTAAAAAAAGTAGTTAAATATTGTTCCAAGATGAGGGAAAATTTATCTTATTCTTAGTTGAATTTATGTTTGAACTTTGCTATTACCTGGGGTAAAAGCGTAGTTTTCATTTCGACACAAGTCTTCAAGTTTATGATGGCTCATTTTGAGAAATATTTAGAACATGAAGCGATGGAAGTTATATAATACTTACACTACGATACTTTGCTAAAATTCTTTTATTTATGTTTTCAAGAATAAACAAGGCAGAATTTTCTAAGCATAATATTATTTATTTACAAAAGCCAAAAACAAGCTAGCCAAATGAGGAACAGTCATTGATAGAGATCAAATCATATCTAATTAGTAAGCATTCATTCTGCAGCATCAGGGAAATTAATTATAGAATATACTGTTGATATATTAGCAGTAAATAACAATAATGGTTCCCAAAATCTACATATCATTGACCAAAAGTGCATAAAGGTTAATAAATTGCACCTAAAACATTAAGTGATATTTTGAAGAGAGAAGAGAAAGAACTAAATTTAAACTTACTACAATAAGCCAATCACTTAAATATCGGTAAGACGATCCTTTATCAATCAAACACATAAAGGCGTGCACAAAAACAAAACAAAGCACCATAAAGTGAGTTGTCTGGGTGCGTAAAGAACGTTTTATCAAGTCACCGTCGATTCACGCTGAATACGAACCGCAACGGAAAGGACATCAAAGTGTCGACGCAAATAGATACATACGCAAAATATGTAAATTCTAATGGTACGAGATCAAAGTATGCACAGAAGCCGACACTGATTTTCACACATCTGATTTCTATGTTACATTTTTCTATTTTGAAGTCTGCGTCAAATGGTTATTTTTTAAATTGTACTTATGCAGTTAAAATATATAATAATAATATCAGTCCTATTTATAAATTGTCCAACTACCGATATCTCGAGTCCAATCCCAAGGCAACTCTGACTTTGTGTGAAAGTGATGTGCACATTAAATAGGTAACTATCTCTTACTTTACTGGTTAAAGAAAATATGATGAGAAAATTAGTATGTCTGAGAGTTCTCAATAATGTTCCTGACGATGTGTGAAGTCTACCAACCCGTAGGCTGGGCCAGCGTGGCCTATTATGACCTAAGCTTCATACTGAGAAGTGACTCGTGCCTTCACAATTCAAGAATAACGGTAGACTTGAGAAATCATTCTTCAGTTCATTACGTTTTTCAAACAGTACAACTGTGATAAAATCTACATACTTACTTGTAGTTTGTAGATCCACAAAGGCTTTCATATGACTTTTTGATACTTGAGTATTAACTAAATGACTCTGACTAAATCTAATGTCTCTATTGTCATCTGTTGTAGGAGTAATATTTTGAAAAGCGGTTCTCCGTTTACGTGCCTATAAAATACGATTCGTTGTGCCTTGTTTGGGTACATATACAGTTGTGATGATAACATGTTACAATCAGACAATGAGTGTTACAAAATCGAATATATAAATAGGATGTTATGTTACGTTATGATAAAATACCTAAAGAAATAGTCACTGGCCATGTAGCAAAACGAAATTTTATTGGCTAGAAGCAGTTCTCTCAGTTCTCTCTCTCTCTCTTTTATTGGCTAGAAGCAGTTCTCTCAGTTAAGCAGCATTATCATTTTATTTAAGCGATTGGAAATACCAAGCATCATTGGGTGCAAACTTCTGTAGGGCAAGTACTGACATACATAGTCTTACTTGTTCAGTTTCGAAAGAAAATTTCCCTGTGGCCTTCATATTGCTTTGTACATACATATAATGAAACGCGCCTGGAAAATATCTACATACACATACGTGTATGACACGATCAAAAATGCTACGACTTTTAATGCATTTGCAACCCTTAAAATGTTATAAATATTCACATAATAGGTATATTAAAAGTATATTATTAAATATACCGGCATAAGAATGAAAAAGTTTTCAGATTTTATATATGGGGTTAAACATATTGACGCTTGCCGTACACTAATTCTGACTCTGCCTGTGCCGCATATAATATTACCATTAAATGTCATCAACACTTCACCCGACCAAGCCAAAACAACAGCATCAACAAAAACACAACAAAGCAAACCTATATATACCACATGCCTACCGAAGCATTATTTAATAAACTACATAATTGCTCCACCTATAATAACACATTTATTCTATTAAATAGCTTACCGCAACTCGTTTAAAAACTAGCTATATAGCAGATTAAATAATAGTTACCCGAACTTAAGCACGTTATAAAAGCTAATACGTATAAACAAACAACGCATAATAGTTTTAGGAATCATTATCTGTTATAACAAGATCCTATTCTCCTTTATTGACTGTTAATCATTAAACCCGTTAGGGCTCCGTCGAAACGATCAAAGTTTGCCTATAACGGTTATGACCAACAGCCATGACGTAATGTGGTTTTGTCGTGTCGAAGGGCATTTTAGGAATTGGGAACATAACTCGGCCTTTTCAGAACTGGTGGAACGATGTAAACAAACTTAAGGAACGACCCAGATTCCTTTGTGTGCAATACTCGTAGTGGACAGTGTGCAAAATGTTCTTCTTCGCACGGGTGTTAGGACGTGGAAATTGTATGAGGTGCATATACTACATTCATATTTGACGCTTGTATGTCCGATTGGCAGAGGCGTACTACATCTAGTTGTCAACTATGATTTTAGGTTCCATGTAATGGAGATGAGGATATTGCTATCTATCAAAGAACGTGCTGGATTTCGTGCTGCTATTACTACCAACCAACAATTTTTTTTTACCTTTTGTTTCTTAACTGATATATATGAATAATTAGGTATATCTCACAAATATTATAAGGTTTGTGAACATGTTTGGATATATGCTTAAGCGTGATTGAGCGTTTAAGACGTTGAACAGATTTGGATATATCTTGGCACATAGATTGTCAAGGTGCAAGAGATTGACGTAAATTGTTTGAACGTTATTAGCTATTCCGTGTAACCTGTGCTCGATAGCTCACACGATAGCTCAGTGGGGAGACCAACAGACTGCAATGCAGAGGGTCTCGGGTTCGAACCCACGTCGCGCAACTCAGACTTGCGGAAGTTATATAACTTTTCGAAATTATGTGCGTATTGATTGACAATTATCGCCTGGTCTGTGCCTCGGAGAGCACGTTAAGCCGTCGGTCCCGTCTGCCATGAACATTTATGGCAGTCGTTATTGGGAGAGTGTCGACACAAAAGATCCCACTGGGTCGAAGTGTCGCCGGTCTGCACTGACTGGCCCCCCCACGTAAGGAGATACATATAAGTATTCTTATATCTGAGCAATTTATATTCTCTACATAATAAGTGATGCTAATACAAGACGTAGATGAAATGCTTCTTATTTATATAATAGTAGCTGGAAATTAAAGAGATCCCTGAAGTACACATATCCATCGTATACGAAATATGGATAAAATAATTCTAAGTAATGTAAAGATTTTTTACTTCCAAAAAACTACAGATTTTAACTGCGTGATTGACAGGAGATAATTGCAATAACACGTGGTATAATCCTAACTTATATTATAAATGCAAAGGTGAGTTTGTTTGTTTATTTATTTATTACACTTGCACGCCCTAACTAATCGGCCCATCAACGTGAAATTTCGCACATTGTCAAGGGAACAAAAAGGACAAAAATATCCAGAAAAACGTGTGCCAAATCGTGGGCAATAGCTAGTTATAGTATTCTATTATCTCGTCCATACATTACATAAGCTCTCTAGGCTTACGTTAAGTAGATTGTTGGATACAATATTAATGTCATTTCTACGTAAACATACAAAAGAAATACGAAGAAACTTATACAGTAACGCCTCGTTTCTATTTATACTTAATATTCTAGACGTCCTTTGCGTCTGCCAAATATAGAACGAAAATATCGCAAAATATTTTTGGCTAGATATGAATTAGATCCTATAATTTATATACATTCAAGTTTAATAGAAATCAGTGACGAAATAGTGACTGCTCTAATAACATTTCAGATTAGGCACAACCAAGTGCACACCTTTGCTATAAACGAGAGTTTCGTAAACACAAAGTAAGGGCGATCCGAGGGTGTTTGGTGGGTTTCTCTTTTCCCAATCATTTAATCATTATTTTTATAAATCATTTAATGTATCTCCATAATAATAATATAAACAACTTTGCTCTCTGCGACTTAATTATTGCTGTTTCTCCGCATATTTCTTCTACACCACGCAACGGATATTGATACAGTTTATTTATTTATGTATGTACAATACATTCAAACTGCTGCCTCCGTGGCGCAGCGGTAGTGAATGCAAGTGCTGTGCATAAGGTCTCGGGTTCGAATCCTGAGTCGGGCCAACAAAAATGTATTGGGTTTTTCTGTTAAATCTCAATAGCAGTGTTAGACACTCCCGTGCCTCGGAAAGCACGTAAAGCTGTTGGTCCTGCGCCTGATCTCTCTCCAGTCGTGTCGGATTACCGTCCCATCGGATCATGGAGGTTAGGGAACAGAGAGTGCACTTGTGTTTGCGTACATGCTTGTGCATTATAATATTTCCAGCGCAAATGGCCAGTGTCCGTTAAGATTGGCCGGCGTAGCCGAAATTCGGTCTGAAGGACATTCAAATAAAAAATTATTTAGCTGAGTATTTCTACGCCTGGTGACCCGTAGTACAAGTGTTTTTAAACTTTATGCAACAGTGTCTCACAAATTAACTTACAATGTACTATTTGCACTGTTGGCTGTACATTATTAATTATAGGAACTAATATAAAGAGAGAACACATGATTTTGTTATATTATATTGTTATCTATGCTTAGTTATTAACTCGCTTATAACTTATAACACAACATAGAATAATCTCTACTTTATAAAACTTTACAATAGCTAAACCTTAACAGATGCATCAAAATAATGTTCTAAAGAATAATATTATTTAACAACAGTGCTTTCTAGGTTTCGATTCTAGTTACCTAGACTTAGGTCTAGAGCGTTCTGTCTCATATTACTTAGGTAAATCCTACATCCTGGAGCTTGCATATTTTACGCTGCCAAATGGAATACGGATTTCATTGATTTGTTCTTAGCGGTTGTACTCTAGGGTTACACAAAAATACGAAATGTTTTTTTAGTACAGTCGTAAAAAAAGCTAGTCGTAAAAAAAGGTAACAGTAACACATAGCTGATGTAAAACACCAACGCTCGTTGAAGTCTGCTGTGTGTGAACATGTGCAACAGGGGACCAACCACTACCTGAGATTTGATGAACCACAGATTCTCGCTAAAGAACACCGATTCCTACCAAGGATGCTTCGCGAGGCTATTGAAATCAAAAAACATCCTAATTTTAATAGAGAAGATGGTTGGAATGTACCACCAGCTTGGGATCCAGTAATAAAAATAGTCAAACCCAAGAAGAAGCAAACCACAGCTAGACTTCATGATACTTTGAGCTCATTCTGCGTAAATAGAAACACCAATGATTAAATTATGTTCGGGTACTTTGAAATAACTACACTGGAACATTGAGACAACTGCCATCTTAGTCTCCCCGTGACCACGGCTGTTGAAAAGCAACCGAAACGTCGGAGAAAGTGTAAAAATAAATAAAATCTAAATAGTTTAATAATAATTAATTTGCTTAAAAATTAATAAAGTTTAAAAGTAGTAGTAGTGTAACAATTTTCAAAATTTTGTAATAAGGTGTCAAATAAACAACGCTATAAAATCCGTATATAGCAGTTTAATTTCAATGAATAATATTCGCGTAAATAGAAGACAATATTATATTTATCATTTATATTTTACAATGATGATGAATTGTAAAAATTTGACAAAAAGCTTAAAAAAATATGTTATTAAAACGATAAGATAAAACCGTTTACTGTTCAAAATACTAATAAATTTTCTCCGACCCTAATATACTTTATTTCTTATACAAAAAGTTGGGAACCCTAGTTCGCCACCTCAGTATTAGTTGTAAAATAAATCACAGTGATTCTAGAATATAAATAGAGTTTAATGGTTAGGATATTCACCGCAACATTTACTACTGAAACCTTACAAGGCAACACAAATTGACAAACATCCAAACACGTGACGGGATATGTAGTGACATTTCCCCTTTATCCAGATTTGTACCCGGATTTACTCGGCACAAACTTTGCCAATATCGAAGGAGTCAATTCACACGCGCTGTTTAAACAAATGCCAGACTATTCTATTGGTGACACATAGTCGAAAATCAAAGGATTTGAACTTCTGTTTAAGTTTTGTTTTGTATCTATTGTGAGGGTGTGGTATCTAATTGCCGTTTTAAGTTTGCTTCAAGAAATGTAAAGTGAATGTGAAATCACCGATGTGTTCTATGGTAAATCCTATTTTATATTATAAATGCGAATGTGAATACGTTTGTTAAGCTTTCACAACTTATCTACTCTAACGATCATTATGAAAGTTTGCGTACACGTTGTCAGGAGCACAGAATAGGGTACCTTTCATCTAGAAAAAATGCTGTCGCAAAACTAACTTGACCTACATTTACGGGAGCGAAGCCGCGGGCTAAATCTAGTCTAATATAAAGTCTTATTCTTTTATTTCTCGCTAAACATTTTTAAAGTTGCTTTCTGTTCGATATATATAAGTACAATAGATGTGCCCGCGGTTTCACCCGCGTTTATGATTACTGTGCCGCCCCCGTGGGTCGTAGCGTGATGTTTAGCCTATAGCCTTCCTCGACAAATGAGCTACCCAACACTAAAATAGTTTTTCAATTCGGACCCGTAGTTACTGAGATTAGCGCATTCAAACAAACAAACTCTACAGCTTTATAATATTAGTAATAATAGATAGGATTTAAATATTAAATAATAAATTATAGAACAATCTTACTATACAACCCGCCTATTTGTGATATCAGGATATAATGCTTATGCGTAGCCAAACTTACCATAGAGTCTTTGCACTACACATGCACAGCATAAAGCTACCTTCCGCATTTTATCACTTCACAGCGCTAGAAAGAGCTCTACCTCTTACAAATCCATACATATTTTAACTAGTATTGTAGAATACACATTTTAACACTATTTCTTGGCATTTACAAAATTACATATAATTAACAAAATATCGCGTGCATTTAAATACATAACATAATCTGCACTTCATAACGATGTAATTTCTTAACGTAATCAAAGCGAGTCACATTAAATTTGTGTTAATTTTACATGGAATATTTACAAACAAAATGGTGTAACACACGACATGTTAAAGTTTGTTTGTAATAGATATGTGGCAACATTTTATTTAACAGTCAGCTTTTGCAGATGTCACAAAGATTTTGAAGCAGGTGAAATTAAATTCTTAGGGTGTATACTTTAATATCATGACTTATTATACAGTTAGAATTATGTCTGCATAATTAAAAATCTATTGTATCTATCCACCGATGTGCCACCGCGGATGGGAAGGTTGAACAAATACATTTCGCACCCTTAATAAAACAGAGACTTATCTCAGTATTTTGGATTAAACAAATTTAAACTTTATTGCAAAGATTTAACACAAATATAATATTAGAATTTAACATATACAATTAGAGTTCAAATTGCCTTACTTTCAAATTTCGAGTTAAGTCACTGTTTTATTAAGAGTGCGATTTGTTTCTTTATTTTTTATTAAACACAAGACAACTCTAGGAATAATTCCTATTTCGCAGGAGAAACATTCAAACAACAAATATTCAGATAACGGACACAAATTACACACAGACTCGGAACAACCATTTGTGGATCACACAAAGTTTTGAACCCATAATACTCGGTACAGTAGCAGTGGTGAGGTGACCACTACATCATTCGTGCAGTCAAGTAGTTTTTGAAGAATTACATATACTCAAAAGGTTTTATATTTACATCCTCTTTGGATATGTAACTGTTACGTGATATTAGGGATGAACAAAAAAGTATTCTCATATTTTAGGCCCAGTTTATTATTCTCATATTTTAGGCCCAGTTTATTATTCTCATATTTTAGGCCCAGTTTATTATTCTCATATTTTAGGCCCAGTAATAAACTGGGCCTAAAATATGAGAATACTTTTTTGTTCGCCGTTGCGTATGGCGCTACAACTTAAGGTATCTTTATCGGAAAGTATGTTCGATATACCTACTAATCATAAATGTCGATTGTGTAGTCGTTAGTGTAACCGATTGCCACGCCTGAGGTCACAGGTTCGATACCCGCGCAAGTCAAACATTTGTGTGCATGGACAAGGATGTTTATCTTGGTCTGGGTGTTTCCATGTATAATATGTACGAATTTACAAAAAAATGTGTATGTGTATGTTTATTCATTGTCTAGTACCCATAGTACAAGCTCTGCTTAGTTTGGGCTAGATGGTGTTGTGTGTATGTGATAGAATATTATATATTATATTATTATGATAGGTCTTGTCCACCATTTGTTATTTATCAGAAGATTTATCGGCGTCGCACGCGTTACTCTAGAATTTGTTAAAAATTGATATCACTTGGGAACAAAAGGCACCTTTTTTTTAAATTGAAGGTAACCTCTGTCCTTTTCTGTACCCCTGGCAACGTGTATGCAAAATTTTATAATTTTCGGTCGAGTATTTGAGGCGTAAAATCGTAATAAACAAACAAACTCACATATGCTGTTTTTTAATTTTAGTTTACTCTTTTAGTTGGTCGTTGTGTATGACACCACAACTTAAGGTGTGACATGTCTATCATGTTGTTAGGTATATCTAGCAATCATAAATATGTTTATACAGTTACGATAGCTCTGTCCACCGTTTTTTATTCGTTATTTGTCTAACTGTGTCTATCTATCAGTAAGTTGAAGTGTTAAAACGATTAGAACTGTTATTCATGATATGTAAGACGTAGGTCACAATAAAAATTCCCTCATCACATAAATCTAGTTATCACCAGGCCGCAGCATAAACATGCTATACTAATCATAAATTTGATGGCCAGTGAAAATGTTTGCACAAGCTTGTCAATGCTTGAAATATCAGACATATTGGAAACCTATTGTCTGGTCGCGGGTGTGCTGCTGCTACGTAATAGGTTAAATTCTTCGGACGGATCAAACTTGTCACACGGGAAGGCTTTTGTATTTTTTTTTTCACTTGTTGAAATGCACCTACGCATACTCCCGCGCCACTAGGGGAGAGTTATGTCCGGCTCTCCCGTATTTCGGGCATACGGACTAAAACCCCACGGTGTGCCCCTTCGCTGCCTTGTATAGTGGATGGGCTGTTGGTAAAGAAACGACCTCAGCGACCCACCCAGCAGACTACGACTCCTGGACGACGCCCCGGCAAGGCTTTTGTCCTGGATTAACACATAGTAAAGGTTTCAGCGTTGAATGTTAAATACCATATTCATAATCCACCAGTTAGCTGCAGGCAATAACTAGTATAAGAAAAGTAAATGTTCGTAAACATGCTTGGATGTTAGTAAGTCAATTACGCTAAGACTTAACACACATAATAGGTATTATATGCTGCATAAACACATAAGATTTAAATATGTACATACATACATACATACATAGATTCACACCTGTTTCCCAGAGGGGTAGGCAGAGACTACGGATTTCCATTTGCTACGATCCTGACACACTTCTCTGGTTTCATTCACTTTCATCACATTCCTCATACACGTCCGTCGATTCAAGGTGCTCTAAACCTGGCCTTTGTCCAGAACGCCTCCGATCTGGACAAAGAAAATACATTAAATATGTGTAATGTTTAATAAAGGTATATGCGTTCCCATGGCAATCACTTAGGTTAACTTGTGGGCAGAAACTATTGTTCAATATATTTTACTCTATACTAAACTAGATTTTGCTCGTGGCTTCGCTCAGAAACAGGTTTTTTTTTTATCAACCATATGTCCTTTTCTGTGCCTCTAATCACGTATTTGCGAAATTTCATTATAATCGCTTGAGTAGTTAAGGCGTAAAAACGTAACAAACAAACAAATTCACATTAGGATTTATAATATTAGTTAGGATTCAGCCTGCGACTTCATACATGATACAACTCCTTTACACTTCTGTACCAAAAGTTACAAATACCATAAAATCAGATAATAAAAAAAAAATTCAATGATTACTTCACAGAAGCACATGTGAACAAATAGAGTCTATTTCTATCTGATTGAGACCACACGACTCAAAATAATCGTACCACATACCTATTGTTTCATTTCAATAACCCCATAGTAAACTGCTAACTTTAATAATATAATAAATGCGAATGTGAGTTTGTTTGTAAAGATATTACACCTAAACTACTCGAACGATTAACATGAAATTTCGCATACACGTTCACAGAGGTGCAGAATAAGACATAGGGAATATTTCATCCAGAAAAAAGTACGTACAATCCACATTTGTGTGCATGAACATGGAAGTTTGTCTTGGTCTGGGTGTTTATATGTATAATATGTATGTATTTACAAAAAAAAAGTATGTGTATGTTTATCCATTGTCTAGTACCCATAGTACAAGCTCTGCTTAGTTTGGGCTAGATGGTGTTGTGTGTATGTGATAGAATATTATATTATTATTATTATTTAATTTTGCATACACGTTCTCAGAGGTACAGAAAAGTATATAGGACATCTCTCATCCAGAAAAAAGGCTGTTCCCGAGAGATTGTTTATTGAAAAAATCTAGATTGACAAAATCTATTATTGACAAAATGTAGATACTGTGAAGCAAGCAAAGCCGCGGGCAAATTTTTATTAAGTTTCAAATTTAGATAAAACACAAAACAGATCGCGCGAATCGTGACAAGTTTTTATACTAATCTTTGATGAAGTCAAGTATATTATCGATCGTAAACCTACTACATGATGGATTGCTTCCTTTATGCTCTTGGACTGATGTTGTGGGCAATGGGACCTTGTCATATCATTTACATTGTTATAAATCAAAAACTAAGCGGTCCCCAGTAACTAAACATATCATTTTAACATTTCTGTGCATGAACATGGATGTTTGTTTTGGTCTGGGTTTCTCTATATATAACATGTATTGATTTACAAAAAAAGAAAAGTAAATATGTATGTTTATCCATTGTCTAGTACCATAGTACAAGTTCTGCTTAGTTTGGGCTAGATGGTGTTGTGTGTATGTGGTAGAATATTATTATTATTATTATTTTATAATATTTTGATTTTATAGCGGCGATAGCTCAGCGGGGAGACCAACAGACTGCAATGCAGAGGGTCTCGGGTTCGAACCCACGTCGCGCACCTCTGACTCTCGGAAGTTATATGACTTTTCGAAATTATGTGCGTATTGATTGACAATTATCGCCTGCTCCGTGCCTCGGAGAGCATGTTAAGCCGTCGGTCCCGGCTGCCATGAACATCTATGGCAGTCGTTATTGGGAAGTCACTGCCCTATAATATCCTGACACTGGTCTAGCCTCAAAGTATCGTTAGCCTTCGGGTTGCGGAGGTCAGGTGGCAGCCGCTCCGTGTAAAAACTGATATCCAGTCAAGTTAGACCAGAAAAGCCGACCCCAAGCGACTTGGGAATAAAAAAGGCTATAGAGAAGAAGATTTTATAATATTTTGAAGTTAGATTAAAATAATAATAATATACGCCAGACTGAACTTCTTCACAGTGGTTAATCTTAACGGAGATTGGTCATCTGCACAGGTTATATTATACTGCACAAGTGAGTGTGCAAACAAGTGTACTCTCTGTTCCCTAACTCTCATAAGCCGATGGAACAGCAATCCGACTCGGCAAGAAAGAGATCGCGCACGAACACCATCTTTCTTTACAGCTATCACAACAATACAATTTTGTAGGTCTATCAATCTGTACACATCGAGACATTCAATAAATAATTTACACTACTCAATAGATAAAATAAACAATTACCTAAAAACAGGGCAGGGTGTTTATAATAAAACTGCTTTACTTGCATCTTTAGAGTAGCTTATATACTTTTCAAAGACTAAACCTATCTGCTATGCTCAAAATCAATCCATCAAAACGTAAAGAAATCATTCAGAATTTCTAAATTCATATTATTACTAGCTGTCATCCTCTTTATGATAACTGCTCCGCTCACATAGCTCGTAGCGTGATGTTATATAGCCTATTATACTTCTCAATAAAATAGCTTTCTAATGATGAAATAAATTAAATCAATCCAGTATTTTTTGAATTTTACGATTCCAAACAATAAATCTTTCTTCTTTATAATATTAATACAGATAATAACATATATATCATATCTGTTCTATGTTTTGAATACAGATTGTCATGAAAAGCTTCATAAGTACTGGACGTAGGAGTCTGGAATACGAATTTGAATAGTCTCATTCATTATACTTTGGCTAGCAAAGTTACTTAAGCTTTATTCATGGCCGTCTACGATTTCAAATGATCGAATTTCACTACGAACACAGGTACTAGACTTAGAAATACGCATTATAATTTTCTTGTATATGCCTTTTGTCCCTATAGCAGCATAGCTCTTATAAAGCCACAGTATTGTTCTTAAATATCTCCTATGATATTGACCACACAATTTTATTATATGTATAGATTAGTAGGAAAACAAAAACTGGTTGATCAGCAAAAACAGTGTATGATAACATCACACTCCGAGACAGAGTAAAATAGATTATCTTGAAGCGTTCATGAACTTTAACTGGGTTCATGTGAAAATATATGTTTTTGTACTATTCAGTTCATTAACCGACTTAACCTACATTTACCCTTCAGCCACTTTGGAAAATAGTTATTCGAAACCAATTTTGATGTGCGAGCAAAGCCTCGAATAAAACCTAGTTTTAAATAACTACTAATTATAACACAGATATTAATGTACACATTTCGAAATTTTATATGGCTAGTCGAAGAATATTTCTAGATTTAGGTGCTGAGCGAATATCGAGTTCAGCAGTGTAACACCTCGGGCTTTAGACGCTGCCACTCCTCACCGCTCCTTACCCCATAAGGTTCCGCAAATAATTTACGATATCGACACGAACCATCCATCCCCAATCAAGAATCATAAACCGCTTCAGAAATGCTCATAAACCACCAACTCTACAGTTTTTGGATAATCGACTATATCGTGTTCTACACGATGACGATTTACTAAAAAAGAATCGGGTCTGAACTGCAATGTATCAATAATACCATCCCTGTAACAAACATTGCTATACTCCTAAGTTGTAATACAAGCATACTACGGCCTGCTTGATGGAAAATCTCTTACCGTAGCCTGTGAAAACTGCAACAACAGAAGTGTTTTTCGCGTGCTGTCGACTCTGCATGAAAGTAGTAGTCATGTTGTCAACACAGAAACCTGACATTAGTAGTCATCTTTCTTAATGGCAATATGCAATGGTACAGTAAAGTATTTGTAGCGGCTCTACAAATGCGAGGAAGTTCTGACTAACGACAAGAGATGTCGCTATACAAATTAAATACTATTCCATACAACTTGTACTGAGTAAAGAAAAGCGCAAGCTATATTCTGCGTAGGAGTTAATATATCTACGGACAAGTGCCCGACATTTACCGTCGGGCCGTAGCTCGCAAGGAATGTTTACCCAGCCTGGTCAAAGGAATATCCCTTTATGTTGAACGGATATCCCACCTCATTTCGCCACATTTATTAGTTATTTGATTCTAATCTTTTGTAAGGTAACATGCTTACCTTATTTATCTATGTTAAAATGGGTATCATGCTATAGCAATAGTAATTCCGAAAATAACTAATTAAATTAGTAGTTATATGATTATAACACACGATTCAAAAATTGTGCGTATAACCTAATTGTAAGTAAATACATACAAAATATATAGGCATTATGTTTTATGGCCTAAATAATAATGATTTAAAATAATTTGACGTATATGCGGTATCTATCAAATTCAAATCAGTAGGTACATCATGTCTCAGTCCAATAATTGTAAAGCACTTATTTTCTTTTAAGTAAAACTCTGATAAATTTCAAAATTCTCTATGTTCAGTAGCTTGACCATAAATAAACAACACCTCCAGGTCATTAACCCTACATTGCACTGCATACTCCTATCTCGAACTAATTAGTAGTAATTATAAATAATATTTATAATAATTATGTTTTCAAGTTGTATTTATTCATGCAGCCCAAAAGAAGATACCGCTACATACCTTCAATTTAACACAATGCTTAGCACGGATTTTAATTAAGTAGTTTTTTAAGATAAGGACACGGGTTAATTGAATTAAAGTTTACGTCAATTATAAACAATTAATTTTCAAACAACATGATTATACCGACTGAGAATACCAATGGTTCAAAGCACTCAATTTGTCTGGATGGATGATGCCTTGTTTCGACAGTATGAACAGTATCCAATACTAATTAGGAACAGTATCTGGTTGGGTCATTGGCTGGCTGGTAATATTTCAGCATAACACATTTAACTGGTTTTGAAAATGTTTATTGGACAGGTTTATTTTCAATAGCTTAATATAAATGGATGATCACATGATACGTACTTGCTCATATTTACTTTTTTAAAAGACATCTTCTGCACTAGACTTAGTTGTGTGTCGCGGATTATTTTTCTATGATTGAAACCAACGGACACAAAAAGCACCCAGACTCGGAGCGACTATTTGTTGACCACACAAACTTTGGTCCAGCGTAGATCGAGTCCACAACACTCGACGCAATAGCATTGGTGAGGCAAACACTTAAACCTTTACGCCTTCCGTGCAGTCGTGCAGTCAAAGCCAAGCATCATCCCTAAGTTTGGATATCTTATGAAAAAAGTCAGTTTTTACGCCTTCCGTGCAGTCGTGCAATCAAAGCCAAGCATCATCCCTAAGTTTGGATATCTTATGAAAAAAGTCAGTTTTTACGCCTTCCGTGCAGTCGTGCAGTCAAAGCCAAGCATCATCCCTAAGTTTGGATATCTTATGAACAAAGTCAGTTTTTACGCCTTCCGTGCAGTCGTGCAGTCAAAGCCAAGCATCATCCCTAAGTTTGGATATCTTATGAAAAAAGTCAGTTTTTACGCCTTCCGTGTAGTCGTGCAATCAAAGCCAGCATCATCCCTAAGTTTGGATATCTTATGAACAAAGTCAGTTTTTACGCCTTCCGTGCAGTCTTGGAGTCAAAGCCAAGCATCATCCCTAAGTTTGGATCTCTTATGAAAAAAGTCAGTTTTTACGCCTTCCGTGCAGTCGTGCAGTCAAAGCCAAGCATCATCCCTAAGTTTGGATATCTTATAAAAAAAGTCAGTTCACCTAATTGTGAAGTATGTGGCAAGATAGACGATGTCCAACACCTACTGATGGAATGTGAGAAGAACCAAAGGGAGAGGGAGTCAGTGATGCAGAGATTTAACATAAATAAATATGACGTTGGGGTTTTATAAGGATTTTGTCAGAACCTTTATCGCCGGCAGCAAGGTGTATTTATGACATGGTATCTGCAGCACTGTCTGCCTCTCCCTCATAGTAATAAAGCAAGCATATAATTAAATATAAGGAAAATGTAATTTAGGGTACGATGAGGCTGGCATACCTTTATAAAGTAAAAGCCTCTAAATAAAAAAGATAAAAAAAAAGCATCATCCCTGGATAAAGCAGGGCAGATGCCTCCTCCGCCCACCTTGTCACGGAAATATTTAACTACATATATATATTTATTTTTTTATTTTATTTACCACTATGTTGGCAAACAAGCATACGGTCCATCTGATGGTAAGTGGACACCGTAGCCTATGGACGCCTGCAATACCAGAGTCATCACTTGCGCGTTGCTGACCCTTTAGGAAAAAAAGGAAGGGGGAAGGATAAGGAGTGGGAAGGGGAAAGAGGGTGATTGGGCCTCCGCCACTCTCACTCACCAAACGAAACACAACAGTAGGAATACTGCTATTTCACGTCGATATTCTGTGAGAGGATAGTACTTCCCCGGTCGAGCCGGCCCATTCATGCTAAAATCAGTTAGGCTCTACTACTCACAAAATTATATATTATGATTACATACTAACCTATTGCATCGCAGCTGCACACCGGCGGCCAGACACAACAGGTTTTTAAATATGTTTGGCATTCTAACAATTAAGAGGTTAACAAACATAAATATATAATAATAGTAATAACTTATAAGCGTTATTTTAGCGAAGTATTGCAGTCTGAATTATCCTGGTATTGTATGAGTAGAATCTAAGTAATCTGTAGTCGATACTTGATCCAAGTTTAGCTTTCAATGTTTGTAAAGTTATGCAATAGACGATTAGCCTACTCTAGAAGCAGTCTTCGACAAAATTGAAAAAGATCCAAGGGCAACAAAATGATGAAGATATAGGAACCTTAAAAAGAAGCAAGAGACCGATCAGAGTAAATAAACCGTACGATGTCTACCTAAACACGTAGGCAACAATGCGTACGGCACAGGGGGTAGCTGCGATGTCATCACAACGATTAATTAGTGGAAAATGAACATCCCACCGACTCGACATTTTCAATTACTACGTATCCGAAACTGAAGTTGATTACAGCCAGCCCGAAGGGAATACTCGAGCGGGTTTAATACGCATTTTGCAATCGAGTTAAAAACTAGCGGCTCGGATCATGAATTTAACGGGCATTTAGCAAATGATTTTCAGCGGTTAATGACTGTTAAATGATTTTGTACTGGCAATCTGTGGTATTCGTGGTGTCATTACCATTTTAAATTTGGAATAGTTACGAATTGTGTGACGTCATAATTATTTTGGTTTTATTTCGGAAATTGTAGAGATCATTGTCGTGGACGGTGTCAAGCTAAAAATACGTCTATATGGCAATTATAGATAAGAAATGGCATGGAATTCTTTATTTGCAACAGTGTTTCATAATTATCCAGTCATGATGTACCTGACTTAATAATAATAATAATGTTTATTTCTCTCAAAAAGGTAAGTACATAGATACATACATACATAGATTCACGCCTGTTTCCCAGAAGGGTAGGCAGAGACTACGGATTTCCATTTGCTACGATCCTGACACAATTCTCTAGCTTCATTCACTTTTATCATATTCCTCATACACGCCACGTTCAAGGTGCGTTCGCAGTTCGCCTCCGATCAGATCGAGAAATGTTCGCTAAGGTCTTCCTCTTGCGACTGTTCCATTCACACTAGCCTTATAAACTTTCTTAGTCAGTCTTTCCTCGTCCATTCTTTCTACATGCCCATACCAGCTTAACATATCCATTTTCTATTCTTGTCACTATATCCACTTTCATACCGCATCTCTCTCTAAGTACATTGATATGTTACAATAATAGGTACAATTAAACCCGTACATATTAATAGTTACAGTTTTATGCTGACATCGACGCGCAGCGAAACATATATTTAATAAAATTAAACTACTATATACGGATTTTATCGCGTTGTTTATTTGACACTATATTAATAGTGGTGGTAGTGGTGTTAATAGTAATAGTAGTGTAACAAATTTTCAAAATTATGTAATATAGTGTCTAATAAACAACGCGATGAAATCCGTATATAGTAGTTTAATTTCAATGAATAATATTCGCGTAAACAGAAGACAATATAATATATTATACCAATCATCCGTGTTAGGTTAACCTCCTTAGATTGTCAAGCCCCATAACGTAGGCACGAAACGTGAATATTTCGGTGATGTTTTCGCTAATCGCCTATCGCTACTGAATAAGCCAATTGATACTAAATAACTCAATTGGTAGGTAGATAATGGCGGCCGCGATGGCGTAGTGGTTAGTGTAACGCTCAGGCGTGGACTGTGACTTGTGCGGGAATCGAATTCGGGGTCGATTCCCGCACAAGTTAAACATTTGTGTGCATAAACATGGATGTTTGTCTTGGTCTGGGTGTTTCTATGTATAATATGTGTGTATTTACAAAAAAGCAATTTCCAACCTACTATCCTAACTAATAATACGCGAATAATGCGAGTTTATTTATTACGTTACGCTTTCGTGCTTTAGCTACTCGACCGATTATCATGAAATTTGCCACATACATACGTTCTCAGGGGTACAGAGTACCTAGTGTTTACAAGGGATAAAAAATTATTGATAAATTTCACATGAGCGACGTCGCGGGCAAAATCTAGTCGAATGTAAGTAGTAGATCTATTCTAATGTTCACACTATCTATCTAACTTAATAAAAAGCGAGGCAACACATAGGTTCAGTGACGTCCCTGTTCCTGAATACGAGAAAAGCTAACTCAAGAACATCTAACTAAAGTGAATTACAAAACTTTCACCTAAAGCGAACTATTGAAGTCAACGAGCGCACATGCACACTAACACACATATATACATGTAAACAAGCGTCGGATACATAATGTTCCAAGTTTTCTCATAACGAAAGTGAGGAGCTGGTTTTAAGCTAACGTTTCGCTACGGTTTTTGTAGACTTTTGTTTTTAGAATACTTCAAGTAGATATCGTCTACCACGTAAGTAAGTATTAGAATTTTGCCAAATACACTGGCAGTTAAAGGTAAAAATGACATACACGGTGAGGCCTATAACCGCAAAAAGGTTTTGTCAGTTATGCTTTTAGGACCCACGTGCCAAAATAGGAAGCCTATTACCGTCATTGTAGGTCTCCGTGATGCCGCTAAGAATTTCTTGAGAGAAAGCCAATAACATTCGTTGACTTATGAATGGTGTCGTATTCAATACTGCCGCATTCAGTTAGTAAAATTAAATACAAATTAGGTCTGGTTATGCGGCGTAGAGGTTTAACTGGTAGCCTCGCCACAGCTAGTGTGCAGACAGTCGTATGTTCCATCCCCACACGCATCAAAATTGTGTGAACTATATATAGTTGTACCGAATCGTTTTCTGTCTGTTGTTTATAAAACCTACGCGGTACAAGCATTAGTCCTAGACCAAGAGAAAACGTTTAAGAATGCGCCTAGCGTAAGACAGATAATGACAGAGCTCGTACGGCGCATATTCAATTCGATGCGCGGCCGCCATAGTAAAATTGTATGGACGATTTGAAGTGCTTTTTTGATAAATATGTATGTTTATTGTCAACCAATAACTTAAATATTTGGGACGGACAAATTGTAATATAACTATTTATGTTTCGTTTAAGCTGTAAAATAGGATAGATTTCTACTGAACTAACTAACACGAGCTTACATTGTTGCATTTCTCGTGCAAATTTACGTAATTTTGTAGGCGAAACAATTAATTATTTTAAGTTTTTTACACGGAGTTATTGTAAACACATTCATTATTATGGTAAATGTATGTTTTATATTTGTTTTAAACAAAAAGTGTTGATTTTATTCACTTAACTGTGACCGCCTGTTTTGGCACATCTCGCTCGGCGCAGTCTTAAGATTTGAAATGAGTTTAGATACTGAAGCAAATAGGCAGTTGACTTTCCAGCTTATTTACTCAATTCCGAATTCTAAATGTGTGGTAATCTGGTAGTAACTGTATTTGTCAGGTAGTAAATCCTACAGGGGCCTCTTTTTACTACGATTTCCCTTAGATAAGGGGTAATAGCCCAGTTGAGTAAGGATCCTGGATCATTAATAAGGACTACTGCTTACAAGCTGTGTCCCGCAGTTATATTCACTTCTAACGTCGTAGTAGCAGGTACGTAGCGTGGTGTTAGATAGTCTATCACCATCACCAATTAACCTATTGATGCGCAGCGGCACACCGGCATGGCAGCTAGACACAATATGTTTTCAATTATACCAGGTATTTCATCAATTTACAGGTTAATGAGGCAAAAAAATATTTATCAAATCTGACTGATAATGCCAGATATTAGACAAATTATCTCTTTAGCTTTATAATAATAATAATAAATATTTATTGCAGACCAGGGTCCATAAAGTGTTAGTAACAGACAAAATCCTTATCCTAGTGTTAGTAACATATCAATATCGCACGTAATATTATGAGACAGGCCCGGTTTCTGAATACTTATACACATACATCGTGTGTAGTCGTATCCAGCGTCCCAAAAACGGACTGTCCCACCGATCACACAATATGCTCAACAAGCTGTGTGAGCTACCACGCATTCTGCGTAACAGGGAAGCACACCGTTTGCGGATAATGGCATGAAAACCGAATATATATATATAATATAATTATTATAATAATCATTTACCATTCAATTTTTCAACTTTGTCACAATAGATTTGAGCTGTTCTGAATCCTAGTAAGCTGTATAAATTCTAACAAATCTTTTCAAGAACCGGATAGAATTGCATTCTCAACAACTCCATACTAAGCGCATAATCGTCAGAAAGGTACGCGTCTATTTTCCGACATTTACAAAGTCTGGCAGACTTTTATAAGTCTGGCGGGCGCATCTGGCGCGTTCGCATTAGTATGTTGATGAGGCAATCGCGATCACGACGGGGATAACGTGATTTATATAGCAGATAGGGCTGTGCGAAAATAGCTGTGTGTGAATTTTTAGGAGGTGTTTTGTAGTTGATATTGGCTATTATATCGATAGTAGGCACGTTACAGAATTCGTTATTTTTGCCTGTGTAGTGTGAAGAAATAAACGCTTTGAAGTGAATCCATCAGAGTAGTGTTTGGGATCATTAGTAACTAATACAGCTATATTAGGTACTATTGATGGGTATTATTGTGATACCTATGTCTGTCTGCGCAATGGATTCATCAAGATAAAAAGCGACATTGCTGCAGGCAAAGTTAGAGATGGTATAGTAAGCTAGACTATGAAGACTGGTCTGGTGACTCTAGGTAGAGAGATGAAAGAAGAATGAGAAGATCTTTAACCAGCAGTGGGACATTACGGGTGTGTAATAAATGTTTGTCTGTTGAAGTCTTCTTAGCTCTAAAACCGATGAGCCGATTTCTACGTGATTTTTGTTAGTTCACTAGTTGAACAGGATTATTCTTAGCTATAAATGTAATCTATGAAGCCGTTTAAGTGTTTACGAGTAGGACTTATGAGCTTCATTGATGCAGTTGTACCAATTAAAAGAGTTTTTTTCCAAATTAATTGGTCTGAATATATCTCAGACTAATGAAATTACTTTTATACCTAGATCCTTTGATTTCAATTTTAGTTATTCTGTCAACTTGTATTTAAGTATATGTATATCTGAACGACGAAAGATATGATAACAAAATTATCAATTAATACAGAAGGACATGGGCTCGTTTTAGAACTTTAGCTCATATTAACTCTATATAATAAGCTTATAGTATGTTTGCTAATAAAGGAAGTGGAATCCAAATCCTTCTAAACTATATTTCTGATAAATTTTTCTCTCAGAACCTTCTCAGCTTTTACAGAGGTGGGAATGCAGATAGGATTATTCTCATTTAAAAGCATATATAAAAGAACAATCCATTAAGATAATCTGTAGATCGGTGTCTATGTCACGTACCAAGGGTAACATAACAGTAAAAATTATGATGATTAGACGGGTTCCTAAGATTGATTTGAAAGATATTAACTAATAAATTAAAAATTTTGAAATATGAGTATTGAAAATTGAAATTGGGGCGCAGCCGTTTTTTAATTATTAAATTAAATATTTTAAAGTCAGCCTTTTTGCGTAGCTTTGTCACTGCTGGGCTTAGGCGTTTTCTCAGTATAAGAAAACTGCCACGGTGGTCCAGCGCGGGTTGGCAGATTTCACATATCTTCGAGAACATTATGGAGAATTATTAGATATGCAGGTTTCCTTGAAATGTTTTCCTTTAAAGTTGAAGTAAGCGATAATAACCAATTTAATACGCACATAACTTCAGGAAAACTCACTCAATACATATACGTGGCAGTCCAATAGTTTTTCAGTCCCAGTAGACTACCCCAGCTCAATTTTAAAATTATTATGCAGCTATAATTATGATAGTTGCAAGTTTCTAAACCTTTCTCGCATATGAACTTATATATTGGTGAATAGCCTTAAATAAAAAACATACATACATAGACTTATGCCTATTACACCCATATTTCGCGAACTATAAGTTAAGTTCCACATAAGAGAAATACCCGACGCTTTGCCCAACCTCTTGTCACAATAGTAACTTACACCACCGCTACGCCAACGAGGCAGCCTAAAGTTAAATGAAATATTATCAAAAAAGACATACAACTCCAATCAAGATCTTCATTCTTAAGAAAACGTCACCGAGACACCCCTATAGAAATATTCTACGGATAAATTAGGGTCGTGTGTCAAATTTTTCACGTATTTTCCTTCGATAGGATGTCGGCAGTGACCGCCAGTGTAATTGATAGGACAGATGATATTAATGTCCCTCCCTACACAACGTGTGCGCACAATTTATGTTTCAATACCGCAGGAACTACATCGCACTTCGCACCCCATGTCCCCAAATATTCACGGACAGTTGCGATACGAGACCAAAGTTAAATTAACTATGTTTGATTTGAACACACCTGGTTTTCGTTTCAAAGGCTTTTCGATAGTACGGTTGATAAGTACTATCAATTTGTATTGTATATTTTGCTGTCGATGCAATTTTAATCAGATTCTACAAGCAGTCTATGGTGCGGTTAACCTTTCTGAAATAGTTACGTTTTAAAAGTCAAATAATCTTTAATTGGTTGAAATTAAACTACTTTATACGGATTTTGTCGCGTGACGAGAATGGAGAGAATTAGGAATGAATACGTAAGAGGTAGTCTGAAAGTGGTGCCCATAGACGAGAAGTTGAAAGGAAATCGTTTGACTTGGTATGGACATGTTATGCGAAGAGATGATACGTATGTAGGTAAGCAAGTGATGGATATGAGGGTAGAGGAACAAAAAGGGAGAGGAAGGCCATGGATGGACTGTGTGAGGATGGATATGAAAGGGAAAGGGGTAAATGAACAGATGACGGGTGACAGAGAAGTATGGATATGTCCTTCGCTCAGTATGCTGCGCCGACCCCAAATAAATTGGGACTAGAGCAAGAGGATGATGATACGGACTTTGCTGCGATATTTATTTCAAAACTCTTTTATTACATAGTTTTGAAACTCCAACACTTTTTTTTTAACTTTGGGTAATGCTTTGACGCTTACCTCTCCGCGGGGTGACGGAGAGGTTATGTTGGACCTACCGGGGAAAGATGGTGAGCGACATCCCGGTAATACCGACTAAACCTACCACGGTGTTCCTCGACATAACCGCAATCGGTAGGGCCGCGCGAATCGCTTTCACATGCAATTGCGACCCCGCCGAGGTTTTGGCTCGCCGCATGAAACGGCAGGCCACTTCACAAATAGACCTGCCCTTTGGGCACCACTAATTTTATCCCTACTGATCGGCGAGATACTGTATCAACGGACACACGATACAGAGGTGCGCGTGGGAACACGCACGCCGCCTCTCGGACCTGCCGCGATCAACTCACGGCGCTGCGATGCCCAGGCGGGGCAATCCGCCAAAGTGTGCAGCGCCGTGTCCACAACAACGTCGCGGCCGTCGCCGCAGTGGTGACAACCGGACGTCTCTTAGCAGCCTATGCGACACAGGAACTGGCCAAAACAACCATGGCCCGTCATTACCTGTGTCAGCCGGAAGTAATTAGAATTATTTATACTTAAGTTTACACTTTGCCCCGACGTTTCGGTTGCTTTACAGCAACTATGTTCACGGGGAGACTAAGATGATAGTTGTCTCAATGTACTGAAGTGCGGGCTTTTTATGCGGGCTACAAGCAGCTAGACTTCATAATACTCTGAGCTCATCCTGCGTAAATAGAAACACCAATTATTAAATTATGTTCCAGTACTTTAAAATAACTACACTTGAGCATTGAGACAATTAACATCTTAGTCTCCCCGTGAAAATGGTTGCTGTAAAGCAACCGAAATGTCGGGTAAAGTGTAAAATTAAATCTAAATAGTTTTATAATTTAAATAGTAATAGAAGTAAAAGTAACTCGTAAAAGTGTTTAACAATATAGTAGTTTTAAGTTTCAAACTTATGTAATAATAGAGTTTTATAAAAAATAAACAACGC
Source organism: Catocala fraxini (assembly GCA_930367265.1). Taxonomy (NCBI): domain Eukaryota; kingdom Metazoa; phylum Arthropoda; class Insecta; order Lepidoptera; family Erebidae; genus Catocala; species Catocala fraxini. The sequence continues at coordinate 10,316,337 of OV884038.1, forward strand.
GATAAAATCCGTAGTAGTTTATTTTGAATAACATTCGCGTAAACAGAAGACAATATTTTCTTAACAAATATTAATATTTCCGTTACACAATGAACTAAGTACTAGATTTGAAACAATTATATTGTGTCGATCACAAAAACGCTTGGACGGACACTGAACACATATCACTTTGTTCTTTGGTGGTTGTGATCAATTAAGACACTACATCATGCAACCAAAAAAGAAAAACATGCGGGGCAGTGTTTGGGGACTGCCGATAGAAGTGAAAACTACTTAAGTAACTTGCGAATTGTATCGTGGAGCTATTTTTTTAATTTTGAATGCGTTTAGGTGACGATGACGCGAGTTCCATGATTATTGTTCAACTAAAAAGTTTTCACTTCAAAAAGTATTTATTCGGCTGTCTTCAAATCCAATGGCTCTATATGTATTTCATGACATCCCTACTCTTGCATACAAATATTTTAATATCAAATGAGGCAATTTCGATACATCTTTGCCTATTTCATAAGTGTTATTTAATTTTCTATTAAGAAATTTTCAGCGTAGCCAACTACCTGACAGATGCCTCCTATTACATGCTACTTAAAATCTATAGCTGGCAAAATGTGTCGATGTATCTCACCGGGAACATATTTAAATAAGTGACTTCATGGTATATAAGTGTCAAACGTATGCACACAGATAACACAATAAATACATCGTTATGTTCATGCTGTATAATCATAGGATACCATGAATTTTATTTTAATAGGTCTCGACGCACCTGACACATTTGGCTGTCGATATGTATTTCCATTTGCATTATCCGCAGTTACAATTATTAATGTCCTTAGGCTACGACACAGTAGGTACACATTTTGGACTTCAGTTACGATATCCATTACTGTTTAGGCGAGCCGAATACCTATTTGCTACATTAGTGGTAAGTATGAAAAAACGTTACAGAGATATAAGGAATTAGGATACCCGACTTTCTATTGATATTATAACAATTCAATGTATGGAATCTGAATAAAAACAATAACAATTATAATAACGCCATCTATGGTAAGACTAAGGAACTTTCTACACCAAGATTATGAACAACGCCATCTACACAATACCTCGGATAACTGTAGCAACGTAAGGTCCCTGTCATCTCGTTTTGCTTTGTTATTCAAACAAGCTTACTAGATGGCGCTTATTTCAAAATAACGAAATATGTAAGATGATGAAATTTTAATAAATTATTATCATTCAAATACGAATATATTATACATAATCAACATGCGAACGCATATAAAAAGTAACTGGAAATACTAGTATTCGCTTTAAATCAATGGCGCTTCATTTCTGCTTTTATTGCTTAGCTCACTATTCACAAATTCACAATAATAATATTCTACACAACACAAGGTGTGAATTGATATACATACTTTACTGCCTTTATCCGTATTTACTTAGAAGTTAACAGCGATAACATAACATGACTTCTACACTTCCGAGATATAATCGCAGATCACTAACACATTTTTTTTTCGAATAACATTCGTATTGTGATGTCCAAGTTCAATAGCCGTGTCTATAAGGAAAAGCTTTCGGGCAGACTTTGTAAAGTGAACTCTTTGTAGGAAAGATGGTTCATCTAGATAAGTGGGTAACGCTTTCATGGTGAGAACGTCGGACGGATATCACACAGCATGCTCTTATAAGCTTGACACTCAGCCGGTCCTCTCGGCTTTTCTAAGGAACTCGATTTTACAGCGATAGGAAGGATGTTCTAATATGAAATCCGTTTGACACTGCCATTGCCGTGAGAAGTTTGGATAAACGGTAAAGTTATGACATAGAGTGTTAAGTTTTTTACTCCTTTAATGGTGATATGGTGCAGTGGTTGGACTAATCACTTTCTGGCATTGCGTGCAATGTGTTACACAAGCATTTTTAATTTACGATGATATAGAAAAACGTATTCTTTCGATGTTTAAAATCTATACTAATATCATAAAGCTGAAGAGTTAGTTTGTTTATTTGTTTGTTTGGTTGAACGCGCTAATCTCAGGAACTACAGGCCCGAATATAAACATTATGTTAGTTTTGGATAGTCCATTCATATAGGAAAGCTATAGGCTATATAATATCACGCTACGAGCTACAGAAGCTGAGCATTAATGAAAAATGTTGCAAGAATTGGGAAAATTCTCTTACCTATGTGAAGACGAAGTTGCGTGGGTCAGCTCGTTAATGATAAAATAAGATTTGTTATAACTATTTCATTCGTCCCGTGGCATTAATTTTGGGTTTACTTTCACTGTCGATTATGAGATCCCGGATTCGAAACCCTATTAAGGCAAAGCAAAACAGAATCTGTAAATGTGCTTGGTAGACAGCCACATTTCGATACTTATTTAAATCACCTACCCATACAATAGTAGTAGTATTCATGTCTATACATGTTAAAGAACTACATATAAGACATGCTCTTCATAGCGTAGGAAGTGGGTACCTAATAATAATAATAATAATGTCCACCAGACCGAATTTCGGTCACGGCGCGGCAGCCAATCTTAACGGAGACTGGCCATCTGCGCAGGAGATAGTATAGTGCACAATTATGTGCGCAAACACAAGTGCACTCTCTGTTCCCTAACCTTCATGATCCGATGGGACGAATAATCCGACACGACCGGAGATAGATCAGGCGCAGGACCAACGGTTTTACGTGCTCTCCGAGGCATGGGAGTGTCCATCACCGCCAACTTCCTAACTCCGGGCTCGTATTGAGATTTCTTAACAGAAAAACCCAATAACCTTTTGTTGGCTCGATCCGGGATTCGAATCCAAGACCTCATGCACAGCAGTCGCATTCACTATCGTTGCGCCACGGAGGCACTATCTAAACATTGCTAACGAAACGAGTATAATACACCTCTAACACGCAAAGATACGAGCGTCATATCAAATTTGATTTCCAGTCTAAACAATGACTTAATATGTGTTTTCCCTAGAGCAATTATCTTCTGACCTGCGCAACCTAACTAGCTAGATATAAGTCTATTCAAGGGTATAATACTTACTGATTCACCGTTTAGATAAATAAATGATTAGATTACATGAATGGTGCAATGACTTTATAGGCACCGCATCAGCGCTAGTACCTACACGGAATATTGCAAATGTTCCAGATCAGAAAAATCCCCTGCGATACAATAGGTATTTTTGTAAGAAAACCACAAACATTCGATTAGGTAGATGACGCAAGACATTTTAGTCATCAATACTTAGACTTCATGCCAAAAAGGTGGCAAATGGTAAATATTTCGCACACCGTCTGATGGCTTACCATCAGACGGTGTGCGAAATATATACCATTTGCCACCTTTTTCAGCGCTTAATATCAGCACTTACGCTTACTGCAGCCTACAGACGTTTGTAACTCTATAAATATTACCAACACTTTGAATACAAGCTCGGTATGAACATACCTACTTAAACTGTAGTACCAATTCGTTTTAATTCGAAGCAGACTGACTAATAAAGCTTATCTAAGATTAAAATCGTTATCTTTTCATTTATAATAAAAAGATATCCCTCTGTCGCGGGGACTTTACAAACATTCAGCAAGTGACAGAAAAAACACTCAGTCTCTGAACAACCATTTGTGGATGGACAAACAAATTTTGCCCCGTGTGGATTCGAACCCCTGACACCCGATGCAGTACCGAGGCGACCGCTTATACCACTATGCCATACGTACAGATGTTTTGTAACACTTTGTCACTTTATTTGTAAGGGTTCACCGTACTTAGATTGCACGAAAATGTTCTTTGGAAGTGTCCAAACTATTATAAGAGTGAGCTCACACAATATATTTATATGAAAGAGAATAATAGCTTACAATTTTTAAAATGAGTAAGCATATCCGATATTATAAATGCGAATGTGAGTTTATTATGTTTCTATGTATAATATGTATGTATTTACAAAAAATATATATATATATATTTATGTTTATCCATTGTCTAGTACCCATAGTACAAGCTCTGCGTAGTTTGGGCTAGATGGTGTTGTGTGTATGTGGTAGAATATTATTATTATTATATTATTATTATATTATTATTATTTGTTACGCTTTCACGCCTTGAGTACTTGACCGATTATCATGAGATTTCGCATACACGTTGTCAAAGGTACCTACATAGGACATAGAGTACCTATCATCCTAAAAAATAGAACCAGAACCTAGTTATGAAATAAAGCAAAACATAAGAACATGGCAATGGTAGATATAGATAACATGTTAAACTTTTTGCTGCTTTATTGTCTTTTTTTTTTCGGGATTAGGTAAACAGAGTATAAACGCAAATACGATAAGCTGCCCGGTTTTCGACTTAATCTATCTATACTAATATTATAAAGCTGAAGAGGTTGTTTGTTTGTTTGTTTGGTTGAACGGGCTAATCTCAGGAAATACTGGTTCGAATTGAAAAGTTCTTTTGGTGTTCGAAAGCCCATTTATCGAGGAAGGCTATAGGCTATATAAGATCACGCTAAGACCAATAGGAGCGTAGCAGCAATGAAAAATGTTGCAAAAACGGGGAAAATTATCTTATGTGAAGCAGACAAAGTTGCGCGGGTCAGCTAGTTTGAAATAAAGGTACTTCCCCATCAATAACTCAATAAGAACCAAATCCCAAAGTGAAATAGGGATTCCCCGACCCTATACTTATGTTTAATTATCTATCCTAATTATGTTTCGTGTAAATACAATAATAATATAATTAGCTACAATCACGAATAGTTCGGGTATATCCCAACAAATACATCATTAGATAATGTCAAGTTCATAAGAAAGTCATTAATTAACAATAATAAAGGTTAACAATAATATAGAGTTTATTGTTTTCTCTCACATAGAAAAGATACATATAGTGGTAAAAATATAACAGTTAATGCAAACATGTAATAAGACAATCGGGGACTGCTCTACAATCCCCAACGGGCCCCAGGTACAATCACCAACGGGCCCCAGAGACGACCCCAATGCACTCCCACCGTTCGCAGTATAAGCGAACGGAAAGAGAGCCAGCGATCTAGTCCTCAAAAACCAATTTGGAGATTGCAAAACGTGCCCTTACACTGTGTACAATACATGAGATTAAATCTATGTGAGAGACTGTTTTCTGTACTAGGAGACCTGTATGACACGTAACCAGCCTCTCCAGACTCCGGAAGTGGACAACGGTAAGTACATCAGGTAAGTAATTATCTTCTTAATGCTTTTCGTGCATGCACAACAGTAGATTAACGTAAAGATATTTTTTGGTAAACAGAAAGTCACCATAAAAAGACATTGAAACGAATTTTAGCTTAATGGATCCCTCAAATCTTTATACAGATTTCTTTCGTATCTAGTATAATTTATAATATTGTAAATTAATGTATTTCTAATTAAACATAAAAAAGCCTGAGACTACAAGAATTGCACAGTAGTTTTAACTGGTTTCTCTAGCGTTACTACGCTAAATGATATCGATTCGATAGCCGACAATACTTTGTAGGATCCACAAATACCAACTTATTCTGAGTATGGGTATTGTGTCCGTAATTTTAATGTTGTTAAATTTTAAAATAAGTTACGTAATTCCTGTGTAAAATACACAAATAAGACCAAATGCGACGTGCGGTATTTGTCTTAAAAACATTTAAATCTCTTTGACCGCCTTCAGTCTGCTGAAAATAACATCAATGCAAGCTGAATTATTGACTGACCTGTGAGCCAGAAGCAAACTCATCAGCCGGCGGTTCCCTGGTGAACCTCTCGAACTTGAAGCTGTTGGAGCGGTAAAGCTCGTTGTCCTCCCGGGAACGACGGCCGCGGCAAAAACGGCGAGTTATCGATGTGTGCCTGAAATTAGATACATACTTTTGAATGATTTCTATTGCTTTATATTATATTCGCCCATAGCCAGTTGCACTCACTGATCGGTAAACGATTAGCGAGGTTAAGTAACGTTGGGTGCGATCAGTCTATAGATGGGTGACCGCTTAGTAGTATTTCATCTGAGAGTCTTCGTGCTTCGGCTGGCACGTAAAAGACGGCTGTTGCCAAATTGACAGCAGTCGTTAAGCTATGTCAGAGGCCTACGGGCGGCTTTAACAACTCTTGACAACAGGTTGGCCACTAACCACACGAAAAGAAGAAAGAAGAATGATTTCTATACTAAACTAATATTATAAAGAGGAAAAATGTTATTTTTTGTTTGTTTGTTTGGTTTAACTCAAATATTTCTTAACCGTATTTTATCATTAGAAAGCTATATTATCAGCGAGTAACTAAGGCTATTTTATTTTAAAAAGTTCTGTTACTAACCTAACCTGACCTACTTATACACGAGCGAAACCGGGAACAAAAGGTAGTAATGGATAAACTATACTTTGTCCCAATAGAATTAATATTTTATGTAAACGATCGTTTCATGCCTAATCTATATATATAAAACTCTTCCGTTACTGAGTGACTGACAGACAACGCACAGCCGAAACTACTGAAAGCAAGAAGCTGAAATTAGGCATGTATGTTCCTTGGAGAGTGTAGGGGAGCACTAAGAGAGGGTTTTTGGAAATTCCACCCCGAAGGGGGTGAAAGGGGTGAAACCCGATATTCACACGGGAACGAGACTTACGCGGGTGAAACCGCGGGAAAACTACTAGTTAAATATAAAGTCATTTAGAAAATACAAACTCTCTTTGAAAAGTAGTTAATGAATACAATAAGCCGTATGAAAGTCCTTCTTTTGATGAATATCCATAAATTTATTTTAAGGGAAAATATTTTATAATAAAAATCACTAAAAATTGTTTACCTTTTTCTCAAATTAAATAAAACTAAATAGACTATAAAAACTACTAGACTGATTTAAAAATATCTTCCTCATTAAAATGCTTTTTATCCAGAAGTTAAAGTTACATAGACTTTATAACATCACGCTACAAGCCACAGGAGAGGAGCAGTAATCATAAATGTGTATGAAACTGCACAGGACAGCTAGTATTATATGTATACTCGCTGACCCGCGCAACTTCGTCTGCTTCACATAAAAGAATTTGCCCCGTTTTTGCTATATTTTTCATTGATATTATATATTAGTCGTAGCGTAATGTTATATAGCCTTCCTCGATAAAAGAGCTATCCAACACTAAAAATTTTTTAAAATTCGGACTAGTAGCTCCTGAGATTAGCGCGTTCAAACAAACAAACAAACTCTTCAGTTTTATAATATTAGTATAGATTAGAGTCCAATACTGATGATTGACTGCCTCGATGGTGTCGCGATAGTCACGGGCTCGAAGCCGACGAGAAAAGTCTTATTAAGATTTTTGTAACTAAATTCCTAGTAGCAGCACGGGGCCTAACACTATGTCCGGAAAATAGTAATAGGCTCACAATGTATAATGTGGGACCCAAAACTAGAGCTCTTGAAATATGAGTGAACGTCTACCAAACACTTCGAGAATACAGGCGTAAGTAAGTATGTATGGATCAGGGATGTTGCGAATATTCGCAACCGCATGCGCAATTGCGGAACTTTCGCATCGATTTGGACATCTGCATCCGCATCCGCATCCTCAATAATCAACGCGGATGTTAATGCAGATCCAGATATAGTGTAAGTTACGATAAGAAAGAAATCAGTTGTTCAGTAGTTCGTGTTTAATTTATAAACCTTTGCAAAACAGGCTTGAACCTGCAAAGGCGGTGAAATTAGATACTTTTAATTACATAAGACAAAAAAATATATCAACATCCGCAATTACGGAGCTTCAGCATCGATTTGGACATCCGCATTAGTATCCGCATCCGCGGATGTGAGTCTTCAAATGCCCGTATCCGCATCCGCATCCGCGGATGTCAAAACATCAGCAGCCACAACATCCCTGGTATGGATGACGGAACAAATATAACTATAAATGCGATTTAAAAGAAGGGCATCGGATATCCATCTTGCATTCTATAGGGCGCTGGTACTGGCTGCCCCGATTTACGCAAAATCCCAGGCTTAAGAAAAGATTCCTCTACTGCGACTAACTTAAAAAAAAATCTTCTACTACATTATCATAATTCACTAACTATCAAAATTAATAATCAATTCTCAATCAATTTGTTTGTCGTGAGAACTAGTTCTTAATTTTAAATGATTGGGGTATATACGTCGATGAGTATATCTATCTTCATCAAATAGTTTCATGCTGGACAACACACAACAAAGAAGTTATGAATAAGACGCACAGAAAATGCCTGTACTAGATATTGGGTCATGAAAGATGTTATGAAGCATCCATCATCTGCTTTCCCTTAAGAGAAGACTAATAGATGTATTCCTTCCATCCTCACATATGTATCACAACAGCAGTTGTTTAGTCTCGAGATTCGCTAGAGAGCTGTAGAACGGAATGTTCTGGCTATGCAACTCTTAGACCGGGCTAAGAACACGACAATCCATCAACAAGTGAGAAACGACCATGAATTGCCATGAAGTCAGAGGTCAAAGGTCATAGTCATTTCGGGGTATATCGACTACGCTGAGTCGAATGGCGTTAACCGCGAGTCTCTAGCTCTAACGGTTCTTGAGTTGAAATTTGTATAACAGACAGACGGACGGACGGACGAACGCGGACAGACGGATGGACGGACGGACAAAGCTGTTGTATAAGAGCTTTTTCGAACTCTAAAAACATCGCTTATGTCACTCGAAAAACCGTAATTCTAAAATTAAACTGAGCTGAACATATTTGTCGCAAGTCAAAAGACAGAATAGGCCAAACACGACACAAACCCCGATGGCAAGCAATATCGCGGCCCAGACGAAGATGATGATATGAGCTGGATCCCATGAGTTTCCTGCAGGTAGCTTCACATAGGCTCAACCTCAAATGTACTATCGACTTGAGCGACGGATGACCACTCCTAAGGTTAAAATCGCATAGCAGGCCAACACTTGGTCGGGCGGAGGGCGGAGTCGCTTTAAGTCAACATGTGCAAGCGAAATTTTTTCTGAAATGGTCAACCGTCGCTCAAGTCGATAGTACATCCAACCAATAGATTTTGACGTTCGTAAGTGTTACTTTCTTATCTAAATTAATAAATGATTTTTGACTTTGATAAGTAAAGATTGGTCATTAGTGGTTCGAAATAGAGAGAGATATACAGAGAATGGGGAGGCTTTTGCCTTGCTGTATGGCATTACGGCTTATAAATAATAACAAAAAAATCTAGAGGTTAATGACTTGATCAAATTATTAATTCTAACAATTAGTGATTGCTTTAATTGTGGATTCGTCAATTCTTGAATAGAATAGATAATTATGGACTTTGAAGCAGTAGGATCAATAGTACTACGGAGTCTGAACAAGTTTTGTTTGGCTAGCAACAAGTTCATCCTCTATCACGTGAAGCCTAAACACAGCTAGTGTTACACATCTCATGAATATCCTGTGTACAGGCATGATACATGACAATCTAATCCATAATGTATTGAAGATAACCAAGTGTATAAATTAATAAGATAATCATACATACGTTTTATCACGTGCGCGTTATCTTTAAAACAACATTATCTAGTGCGGTCGTGCTCGCGTCTGAATAAAATAAAATAAAATTACATAATATAGTATTGCACCACCGTGAATGTTGAAATGTCAGGAACCTTATCGAACAGTCTTCTGTTAATTCATTCATAAAATATATTTGTTAACTCTAAAGTAGGTACTATGTAATAGATACTACTTATAGAATAAATTGCTTTGCTGGAAGAAGGTAATTTTATCTGAGTGTGTAATTCCGGGTATATCCCCGAGACTACAAACCATATTTACCGTCGGAAAGTAAAACCAAACATGTTTAGCTTATACTTTCCGTAGGTCTTAATCTAAATGTCAGATTTCAAAGAGATAAATTAATTAGGTGTCAATTTCTCTCCTTAATCTTTCAAAACACAAAAGTTATTATATTAACATAATATATACATACCTAAATAGATCATATAATTAAAATAAAATATGAACAAATTTATACATATAAATATATAGACGCCTACATAAATATGACAAAATTTAACTGTCCGTGGCTGACTCGTTTCTTGATATAGTAACCTTAACCTTAGCACGTTTCTCTCATACATGCTACAGCAGGTATTGGCGTCAATGTCATAACAGCCTTGAACCGTATTAGGAAAATGGATAACACGAAATAATAACAGGCAATTAAGTCAATTATTCCAAAACAAACAATACGATAATAGGAAAAGTGGAAAACCAGTGATTATTTATTGCAGCAACGGACGCATTCGATAACTGTGCTATTTTTTTATTGAATTTTAGAACTGCACGTGGATAATGATTCTATCGTGTTATCATTGTATGAATATTCGTATCTACCTAATTTTCATATTATCTTTATTACTTATTATACATATATGTTACAAATCGTTCGTACAATGACAAAATACAAGACTCCCCGTGACCATGGCTGCTGAAAAGCAACCGAAACGTCGGGGAAAGTGTAAAAATAAATTAAATCTAAATAGTTTAATAATAATTTAATTAGCTTAAAAATTAGTAAAGTTTAATAGTAGTAGTAGTGTAACAATTTTCAAAATTTTGTAGTAAAGTGTCAAATAAACAACGCGATAAAATCCGTATATAGCAGTTTAATTTCAATGAATAATATTCGCGTAAATAGAAGACAATATTATGTAAAATACAAGTACTTACAATCCTTAACGGTTCCAAGTCAGATAATACAAGCAGGGATAGTCTGGATCTATGCTTGTTGAAAGGCTCCTGTTACATAGGCTGCCTGGCGTAATGTAACACTCTTCTTACTTTTGGGGATATTAATTACAACTAACTATCGTACCCATCTAGGGTACGATAGTTAGTTGTAATTGTTAACTTGAATACAAGCGTAATTAAAGAAATTCCATTTTCCAGAAGACGAAAGAAGAAGATGGTGATTGGTAATTGTTTGTTTTGGGATGTCTACAAAACAGGATCTCAACGGCATAAAGCTAATATAAGGAGCTTCTTCGGCAATTACTTCGCCTTAAGTAAACATAATATGTTTGTTTTTATGTTTACAGAAGTTTGTAAACAGAAGCTGTTACAGTAACATACCATTTTAAAAAACTACTACTCTCTTTATAGAGCATAATTATTTATTTAGAATCTCTTACAAGACATGTAATTAATACATCTTGATAATTAAAATAAGGTTGTATGTTTACTCGATTACAAGATATCACAACATGTTAAAATATAAAGAACAGTTACTTAGAAAAAGGAAAGTAATGTTATGGAATAACAATGCAGGGTTTCTTTTTTGGACGAAAGTAAGCTATACAGTTATATTGCTGGTTACTAGTATTCTGCCGTCCGCTAACTAAAAGGACATGAAGTCATATTATGCGTTCCATACAACTCAACGTCGTTTTAGTTAGTAGACGGTATTGTAGTTACCCTCTCTAGCTAAGCTATAATCTATAGAACGCAAGTCCCTTTCCATAAAATAGAACATTGGATTTGCAGTCTAGATCTTGTATAACAAAGTTACTATTTCTATGACGCTACTCTAGGTTTGCGTGTATATACCGATGTGGTCTACTACTTAGAACGCTTTTTTTTACCTGGGGAATGCATTGACACATACCCCACCGTGGGGGCGGGCGAAGGGGTTATGCCAGACACCGGGGCAAAGAAAGATGGTAATGATGATAATGGTCATCCCGGTAGTACCGACTATACCTACCACTGTGTTGCTTAAAGAAAACGCAATTGGCCTCTGTGGAGGTCTTTACTTTGACGCATTGAGGAAGAAAGAAACACGTTTCTTGACGGAGAATTCCATGCCTTGATCGTTCGGCAGAGTTATGATGACCCAAACTTGTTGGTGCGCGCTCTAAGCGACTCAACCGTGTAAGGATGGCACCCGAGCCCAGCACGCGTTGTTCTGGATAGGAAAGGGGAGGGCGGTATAAGGTGGACTAAGAACATATTCTATAGAAACATGCCAATGAGGCAATAAACACCTTGGAGAGCACCGAGGTGATAGCTATGGGTCGATAGTTGTCTGGCTCGGAACGGTCCTCCTTTTTGGGGATCGGTTGAACGTTCACCTCCTTCCAAGCCTCAGGCACAATGCCTGCGGCGTAAGACATCCGTATGTTGGGATGGTAAGTGATTTTCTAAGCAAATCACATTAGATGGACAGAGTCAGGAAATGTACCCGGTAGACGGTAACTGCCTTCAATTACATGGGACATAAAATATAACTGCTAAATATACCTAGTGTAACGCATAATCCCGACTTCTTTGTGTAAATAATACATATCTTGCAGCTGTATATATATATATATATATATATATATATATATATATATATATATATACAGCTGCAAGTTTAAGTATAAAATATAATCCTCTAAAAGAATTCTTCTGCCTGTATTTCCCGAACAAAAATTAAGTTACTGAAAACTCGTCTTAAAATGGTAAAAACAAGTTAAGTGCTCTTCTGGGACCCAGTCGTTACTGAATTGAAAGGTCTCAGTAGGCATTCAGTTTTCAACAAAACAGTCTGCAGTGTTTGTTTGTCCCTTTCTTTTGTTAGGAGATGGAATGAGAGACTTAATAGCCTTATATTTTTAATTTCCGTTAAGGCAAAACAGTGTATATACATGAACTAGAATTTCAAATAATACTAATATTAGCAATTGTATAGGTACAAAATAATAAAAAAGATAAGTAGATTCAGGCGGTCCCTTCGTATACGCCTAAGATCTAGGCATGCCTTACTAAATTGAACAATCTCTATACATATAATAAGTATAATAACACTGTAACTGGTCGATGTCTGTACACAGCTGATATTTAAGAAATTCCACTAAAACAATAATTTTATAATCTTTGTCTGTCTGTATGTTTGCACGAGCATCACGCAAAAACTACTGCACGAAATTAAAAGCGGTTTTTACAGTTGTACTGCTGTAGATCAAAATGTGTTCCAGTTCCATTTTGATATGGCCTATAACTTTAAAAATATGGATGGGTACCTACCTACTTCCAATTTCCACGCGTACGAAGACGCGGGCATAAGCTAGTCTAGAATATAATAACTTATTATATTTTATTTCTTACTCATTATTCATATTGAAGGCTAGCAAGGCGTGCTAGTCCTCAATGTGCTTCAATAAATCATTGACGACGGCGACGTGCATGTGAAATCTAAACTAAATGCTATTAACGCAAATGTGAGTTTGTTTATTGTTTACGCTTCCACGCCGTAACTTCTCGACCGATTATCATAAAATTTCACATACACGTTGTCAGAGGAATAGAAAAGGACAAATGGTACCTTTCATCCAGAAAAAAGTACTTTTATTAACCTAACCTACATTTACGCGAGCGAAGCCGCGGGAAAACCTAATCTATACCAATATTATAAAGCTGAAGAGTTTGTTTGTTTGTTTATTTGTTTGTTTGTTTGTTTGTTTGAACGCGCAAATCTCAGGAACTACTGGTCCGAATTAAAAAAATATTTAAGTGTTGGATAGCCCATTTTTCGAGGAAGGCTATAGGCTATATAACATCACGCTACGATCAATAAGAGCGGAGCAGCAATGAAAAATTTTGGAAATACGGGGGATATTCTCCTATATGAAGCAGACGAAGTTGCGAGGGTCAGCTAGTAGAAGAATAAGGAGGGAACGAGATAGATTTAAGTTATCTTATGTTTACGCGAATGTTTACCTACATTGAAATTAAACTACTTTATAAGGATTTTGTCGCGTTGTTTATTTTCGACGATTTTCCCGACGTTTCGGGGCAAAGTGTAAACTTAAATATAGTTTTAATTAATTAAAATAGGTTTAATTGTAGTAAAGTTTAATAATAATAGTATTAGAGTTCAAAATTATGTAACAAAATTGTTTTGAAAATAAACAACGTGACAAAATCCGTATAAAATAGTTTAATTTCACGATTTAAGATAATTTACTGTCAAAAGCATATTGTATCGAAATCTGAAAGCATAGGCCGCTAATAAATAGAACTACAGAAAACTTAACTACACTAAAGTGTTCAATTCAGTTAAATCTAATCTTCTGTGAAAAGTTTGTGAAAATCTTCAAACGCTGGATGCACAAAACGTTATAAAATGTTCTCTGCTTGGATGTTTTGTTCTCACTTAAGCGTAAACTATTAACAGGTTTGCATTATTATCCCTGTACGTGTTCCAGAGGGATTAGTGGGCAGAAACCAGTGTATTATATTATGTGTAAAAAAGACCTCAAGGTCTCACTTTAATTTGTTCCATTCAGTAACAAAATGGGATACTTACATTCAGTATCGTCAGTCGGAAGGCGAATAATTAGTACCTGCTCATATACCTATGAACAAGTAGACACCAGACAGGGTCTACACCAAATTTACGAAAAATATTATCAAAGTTGAGATATACATTCATAGATGTCAACAAAATAATTTGAGCTCTATATTTTGGAAGATAACGCTCAATATTGCTTGTACTATAAATAACTATATATTACTATTATATATTAATACCTCACCCGACAAACTGCTAATAAGATCTTATTGGCCAGGACGATTTTATACCGCTGATCATCTGAAGTATCAACCTGGTAATTTATTTGATCGTAGTAGTTAAGTACATAATTCAATGCGCCATTCGTATACTTATAAGTTATACTCCATTTGGTTAGGTATTTAACTAAAGGTAAACACATAAACTAAGTACTGCTTAAACTAATGGTTCAATTGATTTAGTAATCATTATTGTTGTATTTACATTGATCTTTAAGCAGCATTTTATATTTAAACTAAGTTATTAGATAAGAAGATAAAAAAGACACATCAAGATTGTTTACCTTTAGTTAAATACCTAACTAAATGGAGTACTTATAGTTAAATTTCAATAATGTCTGCTATATAACGCTTAGTAGGAATTAACAGTACTTAAGTAAATTGCTCTATTTCTATGCTTAAGCCTGAGTTAATCCAATAAAAATGTTCTATCGGAAACACCGACTCCAAAAAAACTGGCTTTACTCTAAGTAAATTGATGACAGAAAGCCTAAATAATAAATATAATATAGTTGCAGTATTTTTAGATATGTCCAAGGCTTTTGATTATGTAAATCATAAATTATTATTACATAATCTGGATAAATATGGAATACGTGCCAAAGCGCTCGATTGGGTTAAGAGCTATCTTATGAATGGTTATCAATGTGTTGAAACACTGGACACATCTGGAAGTCATAATTCATCATATATGTCAGAATACAAACTTAATAATTCTGTAATATTGTCTTCTGTTTACACGAATATTATTCATTGAAATTAAACTACTATATACGGATTTTATCGTCTCCCCGTGACCATGGCTGCTAAAAAGCAACCCAAACGTAGGGGAAAGTGTAAAATTAAATTAAATCTAAATAGTTTTAATAATAATTTAATTAGCTTAAATAAAATCAGGAAAATGGAAGTCTTTTGAGATTGCAGTGGGTCCCATCTCATATAGGTATACAGGGCAATGAAGAGGTTGATCTTTTGGCAAAATCAGCAGCCATACAAGGAACTGAAATTAATATTGCTCCAGATCATTCTGAGATAGTATGCAAATTTAAAAAAATAACATACAGCATGTGGAAAGAATAGTTTATGGTGATTTCCAAAGAAAAAGGTGTGTGGTATCGGGTCCTTCAAAATCGGCCCCCTCAAGTGCCTTGGTTTAACAATACAACTTTAAGCTGCAAGTACATAGTGCAAACACATAGGCTTCGTTCCGGGCACTATCCATCAAGGAAGTTTGCACATCTGATGGGTAAAGCTGACTCAGCAAATTGCGATATATGTGGTGTCATTAAAGATGTGCAACATCTGTTGATGGATTGTGCCCAGTACGAGGATCGTAGAAGAAAAATTTATAAAGATTTCCATATAAATAAGTATAATGTCGGGATATGTCTTAGCATACTTGCGGAGCCGACATCAGAAATGGTGGAAATGTTTATTAAAATTCTTGACTTATAAAGCCATTCTGTCTTAAGGAGACTGACATACTCATGGGCAAAAAGTCTCTAAAAAATAGAAATAAAAAAAGCTTAAAAATTAGTAAAGTTTAATAGTAGTAATAGTGTAACAGTTTTCAAAATTATGTAATAAAGTGTCAAATAAACAACGCGATAAAATCCTTATGTAGTAGTTTAATTTATATATAGTTTAATTTCAATTAATAATTCTGGCTTTCCCCAAGGGAGTATCCTCGGTCCTTTATTGTTTCTGCTGTACATCAACAACTTACCCAAAGCGATTACTAATAAATGTATAATGTACGCCGATGACATTACCATTATTGTTAAAAGCGAAAATAAAAATTACTTAGAAAATAAAACTAACGAAGCTTTAGCAAACGTAATGTTTTGGTTAGACTGTAATTATTTAAAAATTAACTTAAATAAAACGAAAATGGTCCAATTCCAAACGTATAACAGTCACCTTGTTAAACTTAACGTAGCTGTTCAAGGTCACACAGTAGAAGAAACTGCCATTGCGCTATGTTTAGGAATACGAATTGATAAATACTATAACTGGTAACAACACATCGAATCTCCCTGCCTAAATTTGAATAAATTCGTTTACGTCTTATATCGCTTGAGACTAACAGCTTCGTTTCGTCTAAATTAAGATATGCGCTTATGATATGGGATAACTCAGTAGAAGCAAATAAAGCATTTTTTATTAAAAAGAAATGTACTGTTACTAGGATTAGAACAGACAGAAAGCTGTAAAGAATATTTCAAGAAATACAATAAACTATCCTTACCTAGTCAATACATATTAGATGTTTGTATTTTTGTACAGAAGCATCCGAATTTATTCACTAAACACAACGATGCCGCGACCAGACCAAGTAAACACACAAACAAACTTTTGGTCCCTAAGCAAAGGGTAAATATATTTAGTAAAAATGTGTATTGCATGGCTATTCATATTTACAATAAATTACAAAATAGTTTAAAAAAAACAAAAATATGAACGAGTTTAAAAAAGTTTCAAATTATTGATTAACAAATGTTTCTATAGTAGGTATATAAGATTTTTTAGACGATAGTAAATTATGTATCTGACATTTTATATTTATTTTCTTTATGTGACATTCTCTATTTTGTATACGTGTTTTTATTTCTTTGTTTATTTATCGATTGACATTTTATATTTTGCTATTTATTGATTTATTGTGTGACATTCTTTATTCAATTGACATTTTATTTTGTTATTCTGTATGTTATACATGTGTTTACTTGATGATTTAACTGACATTTTTCATTTTACTATTCATATTCGATATTCTGAATTTACACTATCTAATTCATAGACTAATTTGTTAAATTAATAATATAAAATATAGCGAAATTAATTCTTTAAAATAATAATGCTCACAGATATTAAGAATGTATCAGATAAAGTTACCTAACTGCTATCCAAAACATTTGTACGCCAGTTAATGGCAGAATATGGACAGAACTAACATGTAATTTTATCATCATTTGTGTAGGTACTCATATTCTGACGAATAAATTATTTATTATTAATATTATTATGTTATTATAGCAATAATTGTACACTATATTATCCTTATAATTTGATTGTCTTTTAAGCAGTAGACACATGTATCTTTTTTGAAGTAGGTATTATTTTTTTACAACTACACACACATATTAAGTTCTCAGACATGCAGATTTCCTCACGATGTTTTTCTTTACTATTAAATAGGCATATAACTTCGAAAGGTCAGCGAGATCGAGACCTTGGAATTTGAGATTGAACTCGACCTTTTCCCCGCTCTTAGTAACATGCTTTTTTTCGCTCTAATCATAATGACAGCAAAATATTAGAAGCTCATCAGGATCACATACGGGTAGAGATAAACATAGAGTATATTCTCACGTTTACATCAATACATATTACCATCCTGCGAGTAATCCCGGCGGAGAAGACCTAATGCACGGGTTGATAAATGTGTGTATCCAGATTTCACTGCTGTTAATACCGCGTTCCAAAGTGATAAGGAGTGTTCGCGCTATATATGTATATATTACGCTGTTGAGTACATAAATCACTTCAATCACTCTCACGTTAATTGTTTATTGAGGAATATAACCCTACCTCATGCCGATAGATTGATTAGGTGGGTGTATCTATGTTGTCTCGACGTAACATGTCATCTTGTTTATATTAACACCTCGCCTGTTCGTCACGTAGGGATAGATAGAGGTGTCTTGCACCCCTCAACTGCTTGTAGAACCGTAAGGGACGTGGATATTACAGAGAACGAGTTTATTGTTGTCCACTATGCAAAAATCCAGACATCAATACTAAGACATTTCTAACAGAAAAATCAATAACATACTCTGACGGAATTAATCCTGAGAATTCGTAATCAGCAAAAACATAAACGCTAACTTATGTCCATTATATCGAATTTATTAGTTACTAGCCGTTTTCTCGCGGCTTCGCTCACGAAAAAGTAGGTTAGGTTAAGTTTTGTTATGTTATGTGTAGTAGTAGAGCCTCGCTGAATTCAGCATAAATGGGCAGGCTCGACCAGGGATGGATTACCCTATCACAGAATATCGACGTGAAATAGCAGTATTCCTACTGTTGTGTTTCGTTCGGTGAGTGAGAGTGCCGGAGGCCCAATCACCCTCTTTCCCCCTTCCCGCTCCTTTTCCTTCCGACTTCCTTTCCTAAAGGGTCGGCAACGCGCAAGTAATGCCTCTGGTGTTGCAGGCGTCTATAGGCTCCGGTGACCACTTACCATCAGGTGGGTCGTAAGCTTGTTTGCCAACTTAGTGGTATAAAAAAAAGAATATATGTTAGTAATAGTACCTTTGTAGTAAAATATAGCCTGTTAAGCATGAGAAAGAATTTTTTAAATCGGTTCAATAGTTTTTGAGTTAAATACTGACAAACAAACAAACAAACACACAAACAAAAAATCAAATCTTTCCCCTATATAATATTAGTGTAGACTTGCTATCATTTGAGAACAGTGTTTTTTTTCTGGGTGAAATGCCCTATGTTCTTTTCTATACCCCTGAAAACGTGCATGCGAAATTTTATGATAATTAGTAGAGTAGTTAGGGCGTGACAGCAAAACAAACAAACTCGCATTCGCATGTATAATATCAGTTAGGAAGTTAGGATTTAACATGAGACCTTATGCCTCACTGCGACACCAAAGCAGTAAAAACACTAATACCTATTTCTTCGAGAATATTGTATACATTGATTATTTTATAAATCCGTATCCGCGTATGCAGATGTGGACGTAAATATGTCTACATCCTGCAGATGTCAGCAAAACCTACATCCATGTTTCATCTATGACTCACAGATCGTTTAAATTAGTGGTTCCATAGTCGGTTTCTACGACTCCACGGTTGGCGCAATAACTAAACCTGCGTGTTGCTATTGAAAGTTTATTGAAAGAAAAACCCAACATTCCCGTTGCTCAACTTGGGAAACAAAATCTGAAACCTCATGCTCAGCCAATTATCCAATTCATTGAATTACTTAAAGGTAACCTTTGGTAAAACGGAAACTTAAGGCTGATCTTGAGGGTTTCGGATTCGATTTCGGTTTTGGCAAAGCGTTTAATGAGTTTTGTCTGTTAACAAAACAGATTAGCAGCATCGCAAAATTTTGAAATGTGCTCAATACACGTTAAATTTCTCGCTTATAATACGCGATCAATACGACATAGCTGGTGTCATGCTATTGTGATTTGTGTTACATCTCTGCCTTGTTCTTTGCAGATAAAATTCAATGGATACAACGAGCTGAGAGTTAGGCGTGAGTTCGCACTTGTCTCATATTTATTTAAATTAATTAGAGGCAAGATACATAACGCCAACATATTAGAGTTAGTGTATTTGAGTGTGCCGGACAGATATGTGTGGCGGCGACGTCGGCCTCAGCTGCTGGCTGTACCTCGTGGCCGCACTAATCTGTTGAATGAGGCGCCCCTGACGCGAGCGCTTCGCACTCTTAACCTCGTAGCAGAGGAGATGGACATTTTTGCTTGTACACTGAGTGAATTCACAAGGATAACATTATATATAATAAGTTTTAGAAAATAAGTTGTTCTTAAATATTAGGTTTGCTTCACTATTGCATTGGGTTTGCCTGTAAAAATAGTTGTAAGCGATGATTATATAAATAAATAAATAAATAAAAATTTATTGCCGAGCGGAAGCCCGGTAGCCTAGTCTAACCATAACAGCGATGGACTACTTAAAACACCAGAATTTTGAATTAAAACTTGCTAACCAGCTTTTGCTACCTATGTCGTATAAAAATACAGTAGTGGATTTATGTATAGTTCATATTTTCTTTTTCGTCTTATTTAGTGAATAACAAACTCGTACAAAATTGTTTACTTACTGCTTTCAAATTAAGAATATAATTATGTATGTTCTGAGTTCTCCAATAAATAGAAATGACAAAAAAAATGAGGCCTTCTTTATGGTTATACATGTATAATAATATATGTATAACCATAAAGACCTATAGGTCTTTTTGTTTTGTCTTAAGCTACCAATACGCATACCTATTAGATGACGTTGTTTGTACTTATCCTGCTTTATGACTAGACATTTTATAGACAAGTCACAAATAATATAGGTAATTGGCGTAAATTTTATAATTCATGTCATATAGTTTAATATTATTATATTATTACCATTAATTATTAAATACACATTAACGGGCGTAAACCACATATAAAATTTCTAAGAACGGTTAATTTTATGATTATTGGTTTTGTGCAGTTATCTATTAAATTTTACTTTATCTGTAACAAGCTTATATCAAATAAATCGTAATTTTAAGTCCTTTAATATCGCTAGCTGAATTTATGGTAAAATATATCCTTAAATCTCTTGTTTAATTCAAACTTCATTTGCCCGTTATGATTTGTTGTTTTCCATAAAAATTATTAAACTTTCAAACTTCAAACTTTATTTGCCCGTATTAAAATTTCAAACTTTATATGCCCGTTATGATCTGTTGTTAACCAAGAACCACAATATTAAAGTTCCTCTTTTTCAATTAAAATGCTTCCAAATATAAAAGCATTGCCACATTACATATGAATTCGTTGTTATATGCATGTTTGAATTAAAATTATTCAAATATCTGTTCACGATACTAATAATTTAACACATGCTGAATAATTTTAAACTTGATAATCTCTTGATTAAAAACCGGTAACACCAGGCAAAAATAGATCTGGTGTTGTCAAATTTAGTTATAAATTTATAGTATCAAATCCCAATTAGAGAGAAATAAACATTTTAAAAGATAAACTCCGAAGAGAGGCTGTCTGCTGAAGACTCAAATTCAACGACATAGCCTGGAGATTAAGCAAGCGAAAGTAATAATGTATTGGCCATATCAGCCGAATGACCAGTGGACCGTAGAACAAATTACCCCAAGAAAGGAAACCTAGACCTCATAAACATAAGGTGGGACGTCCTGCGTCATGGTGGACCAACGACCTGAAGAAAATAGCTAAGATAGCTAAGATCTATGACGCAAATTGGAAGAGGCAATTCTGGAGTGGGCAATTGGTATACATTGGAGTAAATAACCATGCCTACCCTAGAATTGCCTAGTATTCTAGTATATTATTTTCTATCTCAAATTTCTAAGTTTTAAGCAGGCCATTGCTGTTTTGTAGCCACATAGAAAATAAGCCCTAGTCAATGACTGTATCTAGTATTTGACTGCGCAAGACTGATTGAGATCATTATTGTTTTAGCTTATTATAGCTTAGGATATGTTTTAAAAATAATTGCCTTATGACTGGAAATATGGGCTATGAAGTAGGTAATATTTATCACGACACAAATTACGTAATAACAAAACTTTTTTATCTTTTGTGTATCATAATAAACAGATAAACAAGAGATGCAACTGTGGTGTGACAGTAAAGAAAGGGAGACGCAGCAAGACCTTGACTTCGTAACAACGAACAGCTAGCTGATAGTCTGCCACAGATTATTTTAGCAAACATATAAATAATATGCCTGGAAGTTATGCTTCCATACGCTACAAAATAATATGTAGTTGTGCCATTAAAGTAAGTAATAAGTCTGACCTACCCACGCCACGGTTTTAACTCATGGGAGTAGAAGAATAGAGACTCGTGGCATAGGGAACTTATTGTGAATGTATGCATAATATTACGAAATCATAAGTAATGTCGAAGCGATTGTCTGAATATAATAAAAATGAAGAGTTAGTAGTCAGTCGGATATGTAAAATTCTTTTAATAGTCTATATCATGAAGAAGGTTGTGAGCTATATAAAATCACGCTACGGGCTACGGGAGCGGAGTAGTAATCAGAAACGTGGATGAAACCGCGAGAGACAACTAGTAAAACATAAACATTCGTAATTTTTGCTACTGGTCTGCTTACTGCTTTCTGTAAAGAATATCTCTGTAAGACTAATCTTCGGAATGGCAGCACTGATGGTAACGAATCTTTAAAACAAGTAAAGGTACCGTGTAAGGAGAGAAGAGGTTATTGTTTATTTGCTTATTATAAATCGACTTCAAGATGTTACGCAGACGAAGTCGAGACGGAGTAATTGCTAGTGACTAATAAAATTAACTAAGTAATACACTATTCAAAGCAGCGATAGCTCAGTGGGGAGACCAACAGACTGAAATGCAGAGGGTCTCGGGTTCGAACCCATGACGCGCATCTCAAATTGAAAAAACTGGGAAAATAGGCAATTCATGGTTTTTAAAAAATTAACGGCTTAACTGCGAATATCAACGACATGACTAATGTTAAGCGTGATTTTTACAGTTTGATAATCCCGGAACAACCCAACAAAATTCCAATTTGGTCTAGCGAACTGTTTTTATGTTACAAGCTATCAAATTTTAGAAAAAAATAAAGAGTCTATGTTTATGGACCTTAAACATTTCATAATCATGATTAAAGTGGAAAGTGCTCATTAGTGTAAATATTCGAAGTATTTCTTTGATACTTACGAATTATTATAATAAACATGTTCATAAAAACATCATTTTGCTTTACCTTTTCGAATAAGACGTCAATACTCATGAGTATATTGATAAAGCACTAACTTTAGAGAAAGGATTTCTTAAAAATACAATACATAAACATAATGCTAGTAGTGCTGCATAAAGTGACACTTTAATGTAAATGCTGAAACGTGTGCTGTGAAAAATAGAGCTCTCTTGCGATACGTCTGACAATATAAAAACGTTTGTTTATTTCTCCTTAAAGATACAAAGGATTGCTGTTGTAACAATCAGGACGCAGGAGGCTTTTACCCATACTCCATTAAAGTTATGTATTAATACAAAATCCCTTTGTCAGGTACGTTTGTATGTTAAAACTGCTGAGCTGATTTTGATGCAGCAAAATTCATCCAAATCGATTCAATAGCTAAGATTTTGATAAAGCTCTCAAAATCGGTTTAGCTATTAAGTCTTTGAAGGAGGTTGTTTCATCTAAATTTGTCCAGTAATTAAGACTTTGGGGAAGTTTGCGAAATCGGTTAAGCAGTTACAGCAGGTAACACTGTGATAAAGTTTGTTTCAAGAACATCGGATTAGCAGATAAAATGTAAAAACGTTTTAAACTATCAAATCTCCCATTCATAATATTGCCTGGATGATTGCCGCGTGATTCCGTTTTAGTATGAAGATAACTTAAGCTCCGAGGAAGGACGGAGATTATTTTAGAACACAGACGAAATCGCGAATACTTAAATGCACAAATGTAACTTTGTACGTTTGGTATGTTTTACCGCTTAACTAATGAACCGATTTTGATAAAATCTGGTACGGAGATTAGTTGAATTCTGGATAAGGTTAAAACTACAAAACGCGATCGAAGTCATGGCTATCAGCTAGTGTACTATAATTATAATCTTAAGGAAGAAGCTGACTTCAGAAATACAGCGATGATTTAATACGTAAGTATGGTTATGTTTATACTAACAGACTTATAACTGTTCAGCCAGCATGCAACCCAATCTGAACAACACGTAAGAAATAAAGTTCCACATCAATGGAAGGTTTAATTTTATAATCATTCACTGCGGTTCATCATGCATTTTAACACAAACAAATTACCTGCCGGCGAATGCAACACTGTTGCAGATTTACATAAGTTGACTAGTCACGTTGTGCAACGTTTCGTATTGCAGTATATTGAACCTAGCTGATAAAGTCACTGATATATTCTAAATGTAAATAAACGAAAGATTTACCTAGAATCACTGGAATGTAAGGGCCATTGTATGCCAAATATCTTCAATCTAGCTGGCGGGCGGCGTTTCTGCTCGGCGCGAGGCTCCTCGACCGGCGGAGTGTGATGTCTACTCCCAGAAGACGCCCTAGTGCCACTTCTACGACGTCTTCTACGCCTTCTCTCAACCAGTATAAAATTATCCCCGTTCCTTATAATGTAAGAAGAACGTAGGGTTGACTTCTCCTCCCCTTGCCTTTGTCTTATCAAGTCAGCTGTTCTCAATGTGTGTATATTCTGGTACTCAGCTTCTTGAGGTGCGACTGAAGTCACTTCCCGGCTAGTCCCGCTTCCATCCCTCTTCTTGCGGGAGGAATGGAGACCAACCCGACGCCAAACCTTTTCCATCTGTATTTGATGTCATCCCATTATTATTTGCACTAATCGTCACAATCAAACGTGAGGAGTCACTTGTCACTGAATCCACACGTATAATGTTTACAGGATCAAATATTCAGGTATATGTTTAAATCACTGACGGGTTTTACACTAAATATGTCTGAGATTCCCACATAAATATTAACACAAATGAATCACTGGCCAATCAGCCGTTCCCTGTCATTGTTCGAACTGATAAATATTTCAAGAGCGTTCAGGTAATCCGAATATCGCGGCCGGAAATTAGGTAGCAAACTCCAAATCACAGAAACAAGGGCGTATTATTAATTACTTTTATTAAGACGTACTAGGTTAGTAGAATTAGGGGAGAGAATAACGTGTTTTTTGACATCGCAATTGCACAGTCCCGGCCCTAACAGGGTGCGGGTGCAAGCTTTACGCATGCGCGAATCCCCTTCACCCGAAACCCTCGTATTGCCGAAGCTCCAAAATGGCGGATCTCCGACCCCTTCCCTTTATCGAGTATCTAATTTTACCGCTATGCATTTATTGTCAGATGTGATGCATAGTAACTAAGTTTATTATTCAGACAGACGGATTAACCTGACCCAAATAATACAATTATATGTGGACGCTTAATGGCTTTTATAGCCGTTTTTCTATGATAGGTATATGTTTATCTATTTGTTGATATACACTACTGTATATAGGTCGGTCATAACGCGAGTATATTGATGTTGAATAAACAACTTATATATAGCTTTTAAGCGTTAACGTTTCGACTAATTAGAATGCAATTAAGTTAATGCTTAGTTTTAGCTGACAGTGACTAAGAAGCGAGAGATGTTTGTTAAGGATGTCCGTCAATCTTAATAAGTATAATAAGTACCATTGCTTTCTAGTAAATAATGTTGTGGAACACTTCACTACATAATATAGTATATATGTACCTATATATATATTCATGGCTATCTTTCAAAGGAGTAAGATTTCCACTTGCTACAAGCCTGTCATATCTCTTTTGCTTGCTCACAACTCTCATCACATTCTTTATGTATTCGGCTTAGCGTAATCTAAGCCTGGCCTTTCTCCAGAATGTCTCTAATCTGTTCAAGAAACGTTCGCTTATGTCTTTCAATTCTATCTGTCCAGTTCATATTCGCCATACATGCTTTTTTTGTCAATCTTTTGTTGTCCGTTCTAACGTAACCCAATCCATTTTAATAGTTACCTTTTCTAGTTCCTGTCAAATAAGTAGTAATTCTATGTCTACCACGACACGGACATCGTATAGTAATTTAAAATGTATAGCTCATCTTGGCACAGCCACCATCGCAAACTGGAAATCTATTTACGTAGTTAATTAGTCGAAGTTGGTCGTAAAGTAACAGAATTGGTCTGTCCGCCGTTTAAAAGATACAAGGGAGTATTGGTGGCTGTGCCAAAATGAGCGCTCATCTTGGCACAGACACCTTGTATTTCTGAAACCACAGCACCGAACGATGATCTAACTATACCAATAATTAATCGATAATTAGTCGACATTGATTACAAAAAATCAGCATTGATCGAGCCTCCGTTTAAAAGATATAAGAGAGTATTGGTGACTGTGCCAAGATGAGTGCTTATCTTGGCACAGCCACCTCAATATCTCGAGAACCACAATGCCTAGCGATATTCTGATTGCACCAATAATTAGTCGTTAATTGGTCGATATTAGTCGACATCGATTACAACGGACATAAAGAAAACACCCAGACTCGTAACAACTACTTGTCACACATAGTTTTGTCGAGCGTGGGGATCGAACCTACAACACCCGGCGCAGTGGGCTGCCACTGCACACCACTAAACCATCCGTGCAGTCAAAACTTAAAACACAACTCACTATATTGCTCTGGGAACAATGTACATGCCCCTGTGGGAGTATGCCTATGTATATCTCCGAAAAGTCAGACAAACAGTTCAGGTATCTCACACCCAATCGACAAATATGTTAGGGTCCTACTAAATAGGTCGCTAACCTAATGCTGTCTCTCGAACACAGTTACAAAGGTGGTGTTCAAAACATTGGGTATAGACCTGGCAATTAAAACCAGTCAGTTATATATAATAGTTTGATAGGAAGCAAAATGAGGTACAAAACAAACGTATTCCCGCTTGAACATATTTTAAGAAGTCGTCCTAATTAATATTATAAATATGATTATTATAAGTATGAAAATTTCGCATACACTTTATGAAGGGCACAGGAAAAAACATAGGATACCTCTCATCCATAAAAAAGTACTGTGCCCGAGGGCGAGAAAATTGATATAACTTACATTTACGTGAGCGGACCCACGGGCAATAACTAGTAAATTATGATGTAACTTCAATAATTATCCCCTGCACTGAAGAGAATTCTCTATTAATTAATCTCTTGAATGCCGAGTAAAGCACCGATGTTCATAAATTCTCAGGAGTTGAGGGTCGGCTAAACCAGTCGACAAGCGTGTGTGCGAAACGCGCTTATATTTCTAAGAGATATTTTCGCGCAAACTCTACAGTTTAACTGTATAAAATAATTAGATTTTGCCCACGGCTTCGCTCATGTAAATGTAGGTTAGGTTTAGTTAGTTTAGTTAGTAATAGTACTTTTTCTGGACGAATGCTACCCTATGTTCTGTTCTGTTCCCCTGACAACATACAGCGTGTCCCAGAATATGTGAATCAAATTGTAACGGGAGATTTCTTAGGTACGGACCTTTCAAATGTGCAAAATAAAAATACAAAAAAATTATGAAATTTGTGTAAAAATAAAATAATCTAAATTATAATATACGCCAAAATAATGCTGCGATGTCAATACAACGACAATAAAAAAAAAACATTTAATTTGACGTATTAATCCTTCACAAATAATGATAGTGAAAAAAATGAAAATTAGCTATAAACGAAGTACCTGTAGTTGAAAGTCTGAAAAAGTCGTACTTTTTTTAAAACTTTGCTTTTTTCTATTTTTATACAAATGTCATAATTTTTTTTAGCACATTTGCTAAGTAATCTCCCGTTACAATTTGATCCACATATTCAGGGACAACCTGTATATGCCAAATCAGATGATGATCGATCGAGTAGTTAAACAAACTCACACTCGCATTTATAATATTAGTTAGGATTCTAACATCAACAAATATATATAAGTTATGTGATAGGACTGCATTGCAAATGTAGCTAGTTTGGAAACCAGCTTGCAGCGATGCCCATTTATCTGCGCTGATAATATATACCAGCCTTATCTAACGTTTATCGCGCCGCATGCCGTCCATACTGAGTTTAAATGATATTACGCATACTTACTGGCTAAGTTCCAGATGTCTGTATTATGTGGGACAAGACTTCTTATGCTGTAGAGATGATTCGTGTTTGACGTCCGCTGGTATGCCACAGGCGACGGTTTATTATCTCCTTTGCACGTACTCGTAGTATTTTCAACAGAATCACTGATTTTCTAATGAAGTAATATGTAGGTATATATTTTATTCTAATTACCTACCTTCGATTGAATAATTTCTAAACTTTTACTCAAATGAGCGATCTTCGTAGCTAGGATAATAAGAAGTATGAAGCACCATTCCTTTTTTAAACATAGTGTAGTCGTGCGGCTACACGCTGTTTAAAAAAGGAAGCCCCTATAATATACCCCCTAAATAAATTAGGAACTTTTGTACTGAATAAATTACTTAAATATAATTCACATATACAACATGTAACAATAAACGCACATCCTGAAAGTAGTTTGTTCAAAATCGGCTACTGAATCAATTCCAGCAATTTTTAATATAGGTAATTTTTTAACGAATTAAATTATAGTCACCCATTTATTGAACAGCTGAAATAAACGAAAATGTATCATAATTCAAGGCAATAAGGTTTTTGATGCAATAAAGGCAATAATGTTGGATTTATTGTAATATATCCATACTATCCGCGCACAATAAGGAGAACTAATTCGTTAAATTAAAATATTTAAGTAGGTACATAAAAGTAACATTTTAATGGTTATAATATTATTATTAGGATTTAGGTGTTTTTGATTGTGCGTTATATCTGTGACATGTTGTATTTGTAATTGAAAAAGTTACTTACTAATTTAAATATTGCTAATTATTAAGTGTAATAAAAAAATGTAATAAAATAAATATGACACAGTACAATATACTTACAATCTATATCAAAATAGATATTAGAATTTGATTTACTTATTACCTTAAAATGTACTTATAAATTCTCAATGCTATTAATAACTGAACTTATTAAAAACAAAATTAACCTTGAGGGGCGAACGGGCTCGTAACTATATTTTGATACATAACTAATATAATAATATCAGCCCTGTATTAAACTGTCCCACTGCTGGGCACGGACCTCTTCTCATTGTGAGAAGGGTTTGGCCATAGTCCACCACGCTGGCCCAGTGCGGGTTGGCAGACTTCACGTATCTTCGAGAACATTATGGAGAACTCTCAGACATGCAGGTTTCCTCACGATGTTTTCCTTCCCCGTTAAATCAAGCGATAATTAACTATTTAATACGCATATAACTTCGAAAAGTCAGAGATGCGCGCCTTGGGTTCGAACTCGAGACCTCTGGGTGGCAGTCTAACAGTTTCCCACTAGGCTATCGCTGCTAGGTTACATAAGTAATAGTAGGTACCTAAATCTATTATACCTAAAGATGACAAACAAAAAAAATATATAAAAATTAACAAATGTAAGTATTATTAATGAAATATTATAGAAAGAATGGACGAGGAAAGACTGACTAAGGAAGTTTATAAGGCTAGTGTGAATGGAACAGTCGCAAGAGGAAGACCCAGGCGAACGTTTCTTGATCAGATCGGAGGCATTCTGGACAAAGGCCAGGTTAAGAGCACCTTGAACCGACGGGCGTGTATGAGGAATGTGATGAAAGTGAATGAAGCCAGAGAAGTGTGTCAGGATCGTAGCAAATGGAAATCCGTAGTCTCTGCCTACCCCTCTGGGAAACAGGCGTGAATCTATGTATGTATTATAAAATTCATTGCAAACCGGGCCACTTTTTTGTCACACGCTGTATAAACACACTGGTTATGACAAATCTTGAGAGATTTATACGAGTGTTTGTGGTTTTCTGCTATACAGTTTATCTTAATGAGTAATGAGTAATAGTAGATAAATAAAGTTAACAACAAACACGTTATTAAAATTATTAAATGAAGTATTTGTTAAACATCGTCTAAGAAGTCAAAACAACAAACAATCATGAATTAATAAAAAATCTATCAAAATTATTTATTACCAACATTTTTTTATAAAACCATTATGTATATATAATATGTTTACAAAATATGATAAGAATAAAGCGTATCACTACCAAGACCTATAAGCTGTTGT
Source organism: Catocala fraxini (assembly GCA_930367265.1). NCBI lineage: Eukaryota > Metazoa > Arthropoda > Insecta > Lepidoptera > Erebidae > Catocala > Catocala fraxini. The sequence goes on from OV884038.1 coordinate 10,346,513, forward strand.
AGTTAAAAACAATTGCAATAGATGGCGTTAGCTATCGAAAAATATACCCATGTTCATAAACTGTTTAAAATTACTTTTTACGACTTCTTATTTGCTTTACGGAGTAGTGTAGTCCATCATAACTTAAACAATGCCATAGTAACATAGATACAAGGCTAGCTAAAGACCTACAACTGTTGAATAAATTGGCGTACCTACCTATATTGAGATTTAGCACATTCACTGTTATCTACACACAGCTGTGTCAAGTTACAACCTATGATTACAACTGTTGCCAGACAACAAGAAAGGCGCTGATTAAAGAATTATTTTCATTAACCTGTTATTAGTGTAGGTATTGTCACAAAACCTGTACTACACGACTTAACCGTGAGCGCTCGATGTTAGGAAATATGAAGAAGATATTTATGTAGGTATTATTAATATTAATTATAATATTAATAATACCTACATATGTATATATAAGCATATTGGTAATTGTGGCCTATATAAACAGGCCACAGTTACCGATATGAATTGAGTCATTTCATGATACCTACACGCACCATTACAAAATTATTATATTATTTGTCGGCTCATGTGACACCTTCGTTCATGTTCGTATGTATGTTGCCGAACGCAAGCCGCCAATAGGAGGTCAGCACACTCTGTGCGTCACAGCGACAACGACGCAACATAACACTCATGCGCCGCCATGTTGCGTTGCCGACATGACGCCATCGCTAGTAGAACGCAAGCGCTGACAAGGCGACGTCAGTTTCACAAACATGCAAAACGACAAAAACATGCAGTTGGTGAAGTCCATAGAAAGATTTCCATGTCTTTACAATTTTAATTTATTAGATTATTTAAAGAAGGATGTAACTGACGAAGCCTGGAATGAAGTAGCTAACCAGACTCAGTTAACAGGTAAGAGATGAATATTGCGCCGAATGCATTTTATAATAAATTAAGGTAAATTTTTGCGTACTGTAAAATGTCATCCATATACCACGTTATAAGTATGCTTGGAAAATGAAACCCTTTTCTATACCTACCTACTAAGTAAAAAAATATATCTTTTAATTAGATATGTATCTCTTTAGTTACAGAATGCAAAGAGAAGTGGAAGAATCTGCGCTACGGTCTTTTAAGAAGTTTAAGGGTGAACCCAGACGGAACTGTTAAGAAGAAATATTATTTACATGATGAAATGGAATTTGTTTTACCATTTATCAAAACTTCGAAACACGAGACCATCATACATCCAATAGATGAAACAGGAATGGATCTGAATATCGTTCATGAACAAGATACAGAACGTTCACCCATTCATCATCATTATCAAGAATTAGAAATCACGGAGCCACCAAAGAAAAAATCAAGGCCAAATGATACATTTATCAAGAAATTACAACAAAACACAGCTCATAGCTACGATGTATACGATGATTCCAGAAAAATGTTTTTACTAAGTTTGCTGCCAGAAGTAAATGCATTGAATGAATTTCAAATGAGAATTTTCAGGAGGAAAGTCTTGTCTCTAATAGACGAAATTAGTGACAGTCCAACTCAGTATGACATGTGTATACTTGAATGGCAGAAAGACTCAGTTATTCAAGACCCCGAAAAAACTTTACAGCATGATATAATAAAGAAAGAACCACTTTAATTAAATTTACGTTTTATTTCTTAATTACTTTTAACATTATCAGTTATCACTTATCACAGAATACTAGAGTAATAATTAGCGTCTCATGCATTGACCACACTTTAGAATCTTCATAAAACGCCATCTAGTGACACATTTAAAAACAGCATAATAGTTCAAAAGATGGCGTTAGTTGTGGAAAAACAGCATCGCCGTTCATAAAAGCGCAACTAATTGTGTAAATAAAATAACAACACATTAACAAAAGATGAAAATATATTTCTGTATAAAACATAAATTATGCTAGCTGGCTAACAGTGACAATTAAAACGGAATTGATATTCATATGTAAATGCAAAAAAAAACATGCTGCACATAGCAATAACTTATTGTCAAAGAACAAATAAAATAATTTCAAATTATTTAATAGGAGCATTTTTCATGGACTTAGTTGTAACAGAATTGCCGTTTACTTTGCTTATAAGTTTGTTACCCTGCCAAACTGCAAGAAGATTGTCATTAGTTTTCAAATCACCTTGAAGTTTTTCCCAAACTTTTTTCTTGGGATTCAAGACATCATCTGGTTCACCAACTTCATAGCTTTCGACGACAATTCTATCACCCGGTTTGCTACCTTCCGGCGCAAGAAGAGGCTCAACCTGTTTAGGTTCATCAATGGAAGCACAGAGTACCATTCCTTTTGACTCAATACCACGCATCTTGGCAGGTTTCAAGTTGCATAAAACCACTACATCGCGATTCTGCATTTCCTCTATAGGCACAAAGTTTACTAAACCAGAAACTACAGTTCTGGGTTCATCTTCACCAAGATCTATTTTCTCCACGTAAAGAGCATCAGCATCTGGATGCCTTGACACTTCAACAATGCGTCCCACTCGAATATCTAGTTTAGCTGGTGTGATCTCATCAGTTGCTGCTGCAGCATTGCCTTTAGACTTAGTTGGAGGTGGGTAAGCTTTTTTAGTAAGTTCTTGGAGTTTAGGCTCTTTGAATGCTGCTTGAATAGGGCTTAAGAGTTTATTAATGCATGCTTCAACACTTGCCTTTAAATCGCCTGGATGAATGTCTTGCTTTGCAAATGCATTTTCTAAGTCGTCAAAATTTGTGTATTCAACATCACCACCATGCTCTGCTGATCTACAGACTTTAAAAGTTTCATCAGCTTTCATTAGTGGAAATATTACATGCTTTGTAAATGACAAAACACCATTCTCCACAATGTTACCAGGCTCACAAAAAGCTTTCTTAAGTTTCTTCTTTACATTAGCAGGGTTGTCTAACAAATCAATTTTGCTATCTTCTTCAGAAGATGACATTTTGCCACCTGTTAAACCGGGTACCATAGGATTCATTAAATGCACCCTTTTAGCATATCCAAGTTGCGGAAGGTACTTTTCAGACATAGTAAATATTTTTCTTTGATCAACACCACCAAATTGGGCATCTACTTGAAGGTATTCTTCATCTAAAGCTTGGAGGCCAGGGTATAAAAGTCCACTTAATAATGGATGATCAACTTGTTTTACAACCTCAGCGCCTGCTTTTCTAGCATCATGATCAGTAATTACAGAAGACATACGGTATACATCTAGTGTATATTCTTTGCTAAGTTGATATTCAGTGCCTCTAACAAATTTTAACTTATCAAGGGGCACTCCAATGGAGTTCAACATGGCTTTTATGGCAGCTTCATAATATTGAGTACGATAAGCTAAGAGTTCCCAAGGAGCTTTCATGTTATCTAAGTAAGCATGTAAATCAGCAAATAATATTGTTACCTCACATCCAGCCTTTAAAAAGTCGGCTATTTTAGACATAGGTACAAAATAGGCGACATGGGGCCGTCCGGTTGTCGCTGTGCCCCAGTAAATTTTTAAATCTCTTTGCTTTAGGATTTCCGTAAGCTTTTCATCTCCTAAAACTTCTTGCAAATTACGAGTTATAAGCTGTTTCTTTTCTTCCCACGTAGCCATAGTAGATGAATTCTAAAAAAATAAATACGATATTTAGGTTACATATCATTTAAAATTTGCCATTGAATGAAGATGTAAACAAATAAGTACATGCTGAGACTCACCGCTTTAAGTTAGATTTAGAATATTTTATCGAAATAATTGGATTATGACCATAAATTATACAGAAACTACATAGGTACGATACGTGAAATCATAACACGTAAGTGAAGTGTCTTGAAGTGCCTTACGAAATAAGGCGAAACATAACCTCTAATCTTTTCTGTAGCCAAAAAATCATAAATCTGGATTCTTAGGTATTAGTTACATTAGAAACCGACGAAGTAATCATACTCTTAAGAATGTATGCAATTTAATTGGTGATAGTCAGCTGTTATATCGAAAAAATTAAAAAAATATTGTAAATTTTGACAAGTGTGAAGTTGGTCACAGTTCAAAATACTTGTTACCAACTGCTAATTGGCGCTAGTCTCGCAGTGAATGCTCGCGTTTCCTGTCAAAAGCGCCATTGCGCATGACAGTCAGTGCGGCCTTGCAGACTGAGAGCGCTGCCAACAAAGGCCGAGTCGATGGGGTTACAAAAAGATTGTTAATTTGGACTTCTAAAACCCTTTTGTTGTTGTAATTATAATTTTATATAGGTTGTGAATTTGTGATTACGGTTAAGAAAATGTGTGAATGATATGAATCGTGACGGCTAGCAAAGGAGTCAGCTGGTCCACAGTGCGAATAGTGAATAAGAAATGGCGGCCTTGCCAGCAGGTGTTCAGTATGGGTTATCATCGGAGTCTAGTTATAAAGAAAACAAGGAACTAGTGTTTGTGAAATTAACGGATTCAGCACTAAAAGCTATTGAAGACTTTCTTAGAAATAATAGGGTAAGTACAATCGCCATATTGTTATACCAAAATAAAGATAGGTAAGCCAACAATGTCAGGCGCCATACTTATATTACAGTACATAATTGAAATGAAACTGCAAATTCAAAAGTTTTATTTCAATAAATCAGTTTTCTAATTATCATAATTGGCTTCAAAACAAGTTTATGTAGGTAGCATTGCGATTTAAACTCCTCTCCAATGTCACGCCACGTCAACATGTAGAAAATTTGCTCTGTTATTTTCACAGATTTACATTTCATACGGCTATAATTAGAGAATTCGGACTTATTGTTGCGGAATTCGACGTTTACCGTGGAGTTATGTTACAGATCGTACTTTTTCACTCGCTATAATTTCCCGTGTGCCCTTGTTTGAGATATCAATCAAATTCTGAATAAAAACATTCAAGACCAACAAGTCTTACTTATCTGGTTTACGTTCTGGAAAAACACCACGCAATGTTTGTCGATATAGTTGAATCTAATAGTATAATTTGCTATGGAATTAATTTACCTACGAATTCGGGACAATTATATATACTGTAGATCACAATTGCTTTCTGTAATAATATTTCACAACAATACATGCCACTTTATTAGGTTTCTAGGAAAGTAGTTTAATTTTATAAAAATATACTGTTACTTATATTAAGTATGTAGTTTATGTCAGATATCATAAGTGAGAACTAAATATAAGTTGGTATTAGTAAGCAATAATAATTGCTCTTAGTCTAAATATAAATACAGTTTAGTTGCCCAGAGTATATAGGTTACATTTTTCAAAGTATAACAACAAAATCTTTGATAATAAGTTGTTAAGCATTCTATGAATAACTGGAATGTTACAATATTTTATATTAGCTATATTAATTACTTTTTAACATATTTATATGCAATCATGTCTTATGAATATGTGTCAAATTGACACATTTTAGTTATGTATCTAACATATTTCAGTATTACCATATTATACAATTGGATAAAATGTTATTTTCAAATATATATATTAATTAGAAAGTTTATACAACATTGAACTTGAGTTTATTGCATCATATCAAAAGAAAATTCTTAGTATTGCTATCAGTTAGTATTCCAGTCTTTCGTTAGTGAAATGAATACTCACTTTGCATTATAAACAATTATGTCTATTTGGAAAAGATTATATTTCAAGACAGCAATATTTTTCTTAGTCCTAATCAACAATTCTTTATGTAGTGTTGCATTATAATAAAAGATGGCGCTGCGTGTTTGATAATGATATTGCTTTATCAGAGTAATTACATTTTCAGAGTGTAAGCCAAATAGTTTATGGGTTTATTAATATTAACATGGACTATTCCAACAATTATTAAATGTAGTACCTAAGTAATCACTTAAATTTATATTATATAAATTATTTTTCTCAATTAGATATTTTTTTGCTATAGCCATATTCCATACTGTATTCAAATATCCTCTATATAATTTGGTATGTCCAGAGATTTTTGTTATTATTTATACAAACGATATAAGTAAAAATTTATTATTGAAAATAGAATTAAAACAAACAATAAAAGACTGAGCAATAGTAACAATGCATAATTTTAATTAATATATCAACAGTTTTCAGATTGTTATTACTTTGTAACAGTAACAAAAAATAATTAAAAATTTATACTACAGTAAACATAAATATTTATTATGTATAAATATATTTGTGGAATAATTATTATGTGACTACCACATATTTATTTAAAATATTATTTATTACACTTTTTACCACTAGGTACTTATTTTGTTGGCTTAGGTTACACATGCTAGACAAGTTGTAACTTAATGACCTAAATAATAGGCTAACTATTATCTAGGTCATTAAGTTACAACTTGTCTACTAAATAATTGACCGGCATGGAAAGTATTTGTTGAATTAAATGTTCTTCAACTATAATAATAATAATAATAATAATAATATTCTATCACATACACACAACACCATCTAGCCCAAACTAAGCAGAGCGTGTACTATGGGTACTAGACAATGGATAAACATACATATATACTTTTTTTTTGTAAATACATACATACATAATATTATACATAGAAACACCCAGACCAAGACAAACATCCATGTTCACGCACACAAATGTTTGACTTGTGCGGGAATAGAACCCGCGACCTTAGGCGTGGCAGTTGGTTACACTAACCACTACGCCATCGAGTCGTCACTGTGTCCTAGTTTAACTAGACATAAAAAACAGGTTACACTTTGTATTATTTACTTAGGAATACTGTAAGTAAAGGAGGTTTGTGTTTGTGACAATTTCAAAGTATTCCAAAATTCAACAATCAAAATATAAACTTTACTATTTGTTTGTCAGTCACCTTATTGTTTTCTAGTTAATTAATCCCATTATCACTAGTACAACATTATAGCTAGTTTCTGCAGGGGTGTAGCAGACAAGCATTACACAATCATAATATATTTTATACCGTAGACACTTTATCAGCATATCTAAATGTTTCATGATCAAGTCACTATATTATATGTGTACCAATAAATTTTATTTGATAATGACTAATATCATGATGAAAATTTATGTATTATCATGTTAAATGACATTGTTGTAGATAATACATGAGAATAATTGTTGATCAACATTTTAGTGTTATTTAAGGATTGTGACATACAATCCTGAAATTATAATATTTTATAAATGTACAGTTATATAGAAACTTGATAACAGTATCTAACAAATTAAACCATAGTTGTGAGTTTGCGGTAACAAAAATAATTTGTAGATAAGTACTTTAAAGTTAAATTTGATTCTACAGTTATAAAAATATATAGGCACCGTTTTATTTTTGTAGTTATAGTCTACTATAAATTCTAATCGTTTATTTAGAAGATAGATGATTGATTGTTGCTTAAATATATCTGTTGCAGCATAGAAAAATGTACAAACATTTTTCATGCACACACAATTTATTTCATTTTCCATTCAGCATCAAACCTACATACTCAGCATATTATTCCTGTGTTTTCCATTCTGGAAATCCTAAAAGCATTTTCAAATTTTATTAGAATTGACTTTGAAGTAATTATTTTGAGTAATTTATGTTGGTGGATAGTAAACCAACTTTTAATAAATTACAAATAAAATTTCATTAGTTTATGATCATGCATAATAGGCCAAATTCTACAATAGTTACTTGACATTTCATATTTTAATTACATCATCTTTATAAATGATCTACATGAAATCATTTACATCATATTATTTTATATTTATTTTCTTGCTATTCGCCATGCCATTCTACCAACAGAACAATGCTAACAACAAACCATTATATTAAAATGCCTGTTCTATTGAGTTGTAACATATATTCTGTAACATGTTTTAGATAGACCATAAAATATTTAATTCATGATGTTTAATGTCTTCAAGTTCAAAACAAAGTTATTAAAGAAAAAAAATTATGAGGTCTAATGAGTTTACATATGCCTATTACAAATATTTAAATTAAAATTTCTAAAGAGTTCTTAGTTGTAAATTGAGGTAGGTAGCACAATCATGTACTTAATTTGCAATAAGTGACCAATTGTTATTGCAGTAAATTACTCAATAACTTGCAAGTTAATTACCTGGCTGTTCAAACATCTTATTACAATGTGTTGTTTTGAAGATACTTCAATCATTTAAGAATAGATAACTGAATATTTGAGTCAATCTTTATCTGAAAATTTTGCAATATTGTCCATAAAAAAGCAATATTATTGCTATAATTCATATGATCTAACATTATGACTGTTACTTGTCATTGTGTTAAAATTTGACAAGTTTTTATCAATAGTATATTGTACAAGTAAATTGAGTAGGTAAGTAGTCTTGTCAAATTTTTCATGTATTTGTTTTGTGTTTTTTTAATAGTAGGTAGGTAGCTACCTATTTTTTGTTTAATATATCAGTTTAGTCGTTTATGCCTGACCATTTCTACTGCTATATCAGATTGCTCCTATTTCTAAATCTTAGGCAGTGCGCGCGTGTCTAGACGTTTGGGCCCAGTTTCGCAAACGCCTTATATTAGGTAAGCGGATCGGGCCCATAGCCGCAATGACAATGTTGGGGCGGCGCCCGCGCAGGTGAAAGTACTAACTCGCCAGATTACTCAAGCAATTTAGGAAAAGCTTTATATAAATTAAAATGTAAAATGTTCATCAAACCAACACTGACATTCATGACGAAATATCAAGAATTGCCAAGCGGTTAACCAAATCTTTTAATAATATGTTACGTAATTTGCTACATGTATGTATGTTTACTATTCTTACTATATAAAACAATTTTCGAGATTATTCTGTTTCATAACTTATTATATGCGTTGTTATTGACAGTTGTTAAGATAATCTAGTTTTCCTTACAAACATTGTATGACCTCTTTTATGTCATTTAAGATACCTCATCAACTTGCATCTGTTTCATTAGTTTCATTATCATTAATGTTAGGACGTCATTATCGAAATTACTGTGATTAGTGAAATGAGGATATACACATGTCGGTATGAATATTTTAAATTATTAAAAGGTCACACTTACGCTGTCATTGATTAATGAAATGCACATTTTAGGTCAAATGATTACTTGTTTGAGGCAAGTTTGTAATGACAGATAATTTTTATTCAATTTGTGAATAAAACACTTCCAACAAATGAATAGTTACGTTTCAAAATAAAATATATTCACATGATGTAAGTAACTACATACAAGAATTTTCCATTCAAGATGATTTTGTAAAAAGTGATAATTATTGCTTTGATATTAATTAGCTTAGATAGTGTAATTACAGTTGCTGCTCAGCAGTACCATCGTTCCAAATCATTAAGAACTGTGATTAATTATGACAATAACTACACTCTGTGTGAATTATATGTGTTCGATGTTCATAGCTGTTACTTGCTAATGATAATATGCACTATCACCTTACATAATATTGTTTGAACAGAATTTAGGAAATTACAATGTCTAGTGTTTGTTGACTTTGAATTAATTGTTCATATTTACTTTTGTTTGTATTCAAAACAGAAAAACAACAATGACTTTCTTTTTCGTATAAACACCCGTTTATATTACGCTTAATAATTCAGTAACCAAATTGTGTTGTCGGACTTAATTCTTTAAAAAAATGCTCAATCTAATGTTGCCTGTTTCATCCTATTGATGCTCAAAAACCGGTATCTGTAAAACGTGGCTGTATTGTACGCCAAAACAACTTTACTTAGCCTTGCGAAGACCCCCTTGGGTTAACACAAGCTCGACACCCAATAATAGAATTTGACGAAATGCACCACTCAGAAACATCCAAATCGCAGCCACTTCTGTAAAAATTTGCTCACTGCAAACTACCTGATAATAAGGTTTCATATAATCGCGATAAGCCGGATTTCTGTGGGTCTGCTACAAAGTCTTTGAGTAAAATCAAAGGAATTGGGAAAATAGCAGCTGACAGTTGTTGCGTACAAAGCAACAGTAACACAAATAGCACTTGCATATATATCAGCAATCAATGATTACTCATCAACACATTTACATTGATTGTAATTGTAACGAGTGAATGTATGTACATTTTGTAATTCTATTTTTACTAGGTAACAACCTCCAAGAACCTTATCACAATGAAAATAGAAAGGTGTGAATTCAACACAGTTACTTGTGACGTGTATAGCACAAATCTTTTAGGGTACAATACCTACTGTTGATACGAATAAAAAAAATTGCCGTGCAATTCGCGGGCTAGTAGCTTTCTCTATGAAGTATTTGTTGATCATGAAACAAGCCTTAATACATTCACATAATATTCGAAATCAGACATTCAATTGCAGTTGGCCAATTCTGTTATTAAAATCTATGGGTTTATTATAATCCATAGGTTACGTGCCATCGCTCCCAATAAAAGAGGTATTCAAATGAAACAAACTAATCACGACACCCTGATCTTGACAAAATTGTACGTTGTGACGTCATTTTGTGCCATAATCATGTGCAGATAACAGTTAGATTATCGTAAAAAGGTTACCCGTCTTGCCAAAATATGTAACGATGGAAACGGATACGATGAAGATGCTGTATCATCGTGTAAATATTGCATAACGTCTCCCTGTTAAGGTTTCTGTGATATGGATTTTTATCACTAAGTACATTTTATTGAAAATCATAATCACAGTGACTTGAAGAGATGTGACTGCAGTAGATAAGGGTTCGTCTTAGATATCATTCGGCGCACCGCTAAAAGTATTTGGCGCATCGGACGCGCATTGAATATTCTTATTATAAGTCGTGACGTGTAATACTAATCGCAAAGAATCAGTTCCAAGGCAAGTATTTAAGGTGTTGTACTTAATTTACGATACGCTACATTATTGAATATTTATTATGATAACTAATCTAAACACGATTTTGTACAATGTATCAAGGCTTTAAATATTGCATTTAATAAACTTTTCTTATACAGAAACGCAATAAATTGCTATGATAATAACGTCGCTGCAGTAGGATTTGCATAATTTGAGTGCGTACCCGATGCAAAAAGAAATGAAACATTATAAAGAGCCAACCTGCATATGGAAAAAGTTTCGTAATGTCTCTCCAAACTGGTCGCCCACCTGATTATGATTCCCCAGTCCATGCACGTGTTTAACAACGATACATATCTTTTGTGTTGTCCTAAGATCATGGGCACCTATTATTTGTCCTTGCTGAACAATTATCAACACTCTCTTTGTGCCGTCAAAATCGAAATTCCCTCAAACTTTTCAGTGATATACGGCAGGTTTGGTGGCCGTTTTTTTGTTTGGCGCATTGTAAGCGTGCCACCTGGCCTTTTTTCTATGCATTGAAAGCCATGAATCACTTTTGTAACGCTGCCGAATGAGTGTCCAGCGTATCGTTTAAGCAGAATGAGGAATATAGGCCCTTCGCTTGATTGAATGAATCATAACATGTTATAAGAATTACACTTGCTTATTAGCCAGTTTTGTAGACTCACTACTCAGGTCTTATTTCATTTTTATTAGAATTAATGGAAGCGAATAGTCAGTCGTACGAGTCCAATGAAATAGTACTTATAATGTCACGTGCGTTGTTTAATATGTGGGTATCTGTACCGGATATCCACGTTGTAGGTACCAAAGAATGTCGTTCTTTGCACTCCACTCGACCATGGAATTCGTCAAATAATTAAAACTATCAAAACCATCCTTAATCTATTACGAAAGACACTTAAATGTTGTACAGTCTCAATAAAAGAAGCTATTAAAACTTGTAAATGTTTATCGAAAGTATTTTTATACTTTGTAACATAATAGAGGTGTAATCTAAAATCTGCAGACTATTTGTAGCGAACCAATTGCCAACACGAAATGTAGATAATTTTATCATCCCGGTTTGACATCAGGGTCATCTCAGTAGTAAAATAAAAATTGCGGCCAGCAACTATGATGAAAGCAAAAACAATACAATACAGTAAATCGACGGTATCTTATACTTAAACAAGTATTTTCAAAAACTTGATTAAGAATGAATTTCTCGCTAATCTGTACAGGTTTGAAGATACTATCAATTCTGATCTCTAAATTGATTGTAGGAGAGTCAGTATTGGCATGTGATGGATGGTAGGTGACGTCTGCATGACGGTGAACACGGACGATGGGGCCCGAGGTCGACGCACCCTCCGTCCCCCCCGGTCCTAAGCACCTGGTTGTCCCTAAGCAGTTACTTGCGAACAGATGTTAGACTCTCGACTAACTACCGCCCCTTATTCTATTTATATCCTGGAGTTTTTAACTTGGGTGTGATTTTTAGGTTCTTATGATACGATGATTATAAATTAGTATTTGGTACATAGGTAGATACTGCAGCAATAAACGTGCTTATTGATTGGATCTTATACTGTTCACGTGTCAACGCAATCGTTCTAGTAAGTACTTATATTGATTAAGTAAAGTATGTATTACTAGGAATTAGTCATAAATTACTAATAGTGGTTAGCACATTATGCAATTGCCCCATTTTAATCCTTCGTTATATTTTATAAAACTATTTAAAATATTAAGACGTTGCCGTGCAAAATTGAATGTCTATAAGACACAAAAATTAAATCGGTTAACTGTGCAAAAAAATAAATATTTTATAAAGGAAAAATACGCTGTTGATAAAATAGATGAATTGAATAACCATTAAAACAAACCATGACAGGTTAAGACTTTAAATACCTGCCTAACGACTTTATAAATGATTTTTATACTGTTATTAGCTATTTAGTATTATTTAATATTGCATTTAGCTAACATTTATTTTAGGGAATAGTACAATTTATTTATAGGAGTATAATTTAATCAATCGTGATATCTCAATATTGATAACAAGAAAAGAAGTGCTCTTTGGATAATTTCAATAAGTTTGGGAACCATTCCCGGTATAGTGTTATTGGGTATGTATGAAAATCTCAGTAGCATAACGGTGTTTAGAACTACCCAAAAATTGGCAAAGAGCTCCCTGTAACGTGGAACCTAGATACAACTGGCTAACTTGGCCGTTATACACCTCTGCTCTCACCTTCAGAGATATGTAAACCTATGTAAGTATGTATGAATGTATGATACGAAAATGCAGATATAATAATATCGTTATTTACATTTTATTACTACATACAGACTATTACACCTATAAAATGTTAGTTCGCCAAACGTCAGCCAATCCGCACAGCATCTGATGCAAGATGTTATAAAGGGATTTAGCCCTTAATTGTTTGAACAGGCATAAAGAGATGGACCTCGATGCCCATAAAGACGTGAAACGGCAATAAACCCAAGAAATGGCTATACGAATCATGTGATGTTTTTATGAAGGCTGCTATCTTTTACGGCTGACGGGGACGCCTCCCCTTCAGAATACGTGCCCTAGAAAAGGATGGGCGATTAGAAACGAGGCGGTTATACGCAACCTTATGGAATCAACGTACAATGGATGTCTTCGTTAATATTGAAGCAGTATACATAGCTTGTTAGTGAGGTCAAACACCATAGGAAATGTGGCTAAGAATTATCGTTTGGCATACAGTTTAGAACTCAATGTCAGTAATTTTGTTATGTTAGTTGATGTTGAGTATGTTTTATGTCTTTAACGGATATAATGAGGAATAATGTGAAAAGATAGCGTTAAAGAAGGCGGCACAGTGGCAAAAATTGATAACGGTATTAAAATGACTTACGCAGATGCAAGGACTGGACGACAAAATATTGGCCAAAAAGTAAGACAAATGTGAATTGGACACACGTTAGGAGAAGACTTAGGCGAACATTCTCTGATTAGACTGGAGACATTCTGAAGAAAGACGCAAGTTAAGAATAGTTTAAATCAAAGAGAATATAGAATATAATAAAATATGATATATGTTAGTAAGTCCATATCAGTTGTGTTGATCTTTCACTGTGGTCTACGTACAAATGTATGTAGATGATAAGAAAAGAAAATTGCAAAAGATTTGAACTAAGTACTATCTCTTATAATATACATGAAACTTCTATATCTCTAATCTACTATTTGATTCACGAGTAAGAAACTCCAAATTATGTATGCACGTGTTGTTATTAATCTTTAGCTAAACAGAATTATATTTGTTAAATCTTTGCAGTTCCGCTGCATGCAATTAGAAAAAAACAATGATGAATGCTATTAGCAAATATATTATGACGAATATTAAAAACGGTGCTGATGGTTTCAGGTACAAAAAACGTAACTTGTTTGCATGAATGTTTTGTTATTGTACATTAAGCTATACGTTATAATAAAACATACATATTACTTAAAAAAATACGTAAACAATATTATTTTTGTAATGTGTGGTGTGATTCCTTCCGTAATTATATATGAAATATAGTATTTCTTACTGCATGATGTATTTTCTTTGCAATAGTATAACGCTAGCCTAGTGGGAGACCATTAGACTGCCACGCAGAGGTCTCAAGTTCGATCCCAAGGCACGCATCGCTGACATTTCGAAGTAATGTGCGTAATAAATAGTTAATTATCGCTTGCTTTAACGGTGAAGGAAATCATCGTGAGGAAACCTGCATGTCTGAGTGTTCTCCATAATGTTCTCGAAGATATGTGAAGTCTGCCAACCCGCACTGGGCCCGCGTGGTGGACTATATATAGCCTAACCTTTCCCAAAATGAGAAGAGGCCCGTGCCCAGCAGTGGGACAGTTTAATACGGGACTGATATTATTATTATAGTATAATGTTTTATCAATGTCGTCCAGACTTGACGTTATCTACTGCTGGGCTATTAGACTATCGTTATTTCGGTATTATTGTACTCATTTTATACATTGAAATCTAGTCTTAATTTACTTTTCTTGTAATTACAGGCACGTTTACCAGTTATTGAAAAATTTATTGATAAATTTAAAAGTTAGAAAATCAAAGACAATACATAAATGGACTTATAAATTTATTAACTTTGAACCTCATGAAATTTTGATAAAGGTGTACTCCTAACCCAGCATTGCCTACAGTTCTCACCAGTTAAAGTTCAAGTGTCAATAACGTGCAATATCATCAGTTTCTGCTTTTATATTATCGCACTCCACATGTAATCTCGGTAACGAATAGAAAAAGATTATATTATATTAAATGACTCGTAAATTGTTTACACTTCATTACGGGTTTTAGGGAAAAGCGTATACGAGGTGTATTAAAGACGACACGCGACGTAATACAAAACTAGACGAGAACAACTTTCATTTTATAGTTCTCGGATTCCGTTGCTCAGGTAGGCGCCCCGAGACTCTTGGATATTATTTTAAATACGCTAACGGAAGATCCTTTCACGGTTTAACAATTTAAACTACGTTTTTATAATACTTCTTTTAACAATCTTATTAAGTATAACAACTATTGTCTTTTCTGTACTGCAGTCTAAGAATTTGAAAAAAGTCAACGTTTATGTTTTGTAAAGCACAGTGGTAAAGATACTTCAAAAATTATGACACCGCCATTGCAACATTTGGCTATTTTTAAACTTGTTTCGAAAAATGGTTGCTACTCCAAATAAAAGTACATTAAAGAGCGCTAATAAGGCGTGGAGGTAACGTTCGTACACAAGTATGTGTGTCGCCAAGTTGTTGTCAACTTATAGTCTGTTTCAAATACGAAGTTCCCTTTTGACACTTCGTAGCACGTAACTTTGGACATTTCATATAAATTGCTAAAATAAACAATGATTACTTATGGTACTAAAGACTATTTAAAAATAATTAGAATCTATACAAAACATGATGTAATTGTTTCACAAACATAATCAACTAATAATTTCTATTGATATTAGTCTTAAATAATTTAAACATCAAAATAAAATAACATTTTACTATAATACCATGGTTACCGCACTAGGGTAATTTTTTTACTTTCAGTCTTAGTGACGCGACCGTATGAATCGGATAAAATCGAACTAATTCGAGGTAAAAACAATATTCCGAGACATACTTTTGTAAATTTATATTTGGTATTAATTATTATTACATTGCAACGTACCTTAAATGCCATTCTGCAAACCCCTAATATATTTTCTTTATCAAAAAATGGATTTGAAGATGCGATATTGGAAGTATGGTTAGTTTTTAAAGAGTAGTCGTCTTAATTTTCAAAATCTATTTATTTCACGCTTATACTAAGTATGGAGTATGTGACACTAGGAATTAATCGAGGAGAATTCCATTTTTTTTTACAATTAAACACTTTATACATAGTGGCGCAAATGTTATCACATTAATTGATACCATATATACTACACGGTATTCTTTGACGATTTACAAATTATGAACCAAATGTATTAAGTAGTTTAGCCACAGGACATTTTGTTGATTTCATAATTTTGAAATTTTAGAACTTCATGTAATGCAGAGATGTCGAATGTCTTAGGTGTCAATGACCTTAAGCAGCGATATTAAAAAATCGTCGTATTGTAATAATGTATTATCGGGTTCGAGAATTTCCGGATCCTAGCGAGTTGACTAAGACGATCTTTTGGAACCTATGACCGTTAACGAGCTGGCTACAGCGCACAATTGGTTACAATGGTTTTCCAATTTGTGTCTAATTTTATTTTATTAATTTTGTTCAACAAAATAATTTCTTAATTTCTGCGACAATAGGTTTTTTATAATATTGTCTTCTATTTACGCGAATATTATTCATTGAAATTAAACTGCTATATACGGATTTTATCGCGTTGTTTATTTGACATTTTATTACAAAATTTTGAAAATTGTTACACTACTACTACTATTAAACTTTACTAATTTTTAAGCTAATTAAATTATTATTAAACTATTTAGATTTCATTTATTTTTACTCTTTCCCTGACGTTTCGGTTGCTTTTCAGCAGCCATGGTCACGGGGAGACTAACTACAAAATTTTGTAAAAAAGTGTCAAATAAACAACGCGATAAAATCCGTATATAGCAGTTTAATTTCAATAGGTTTTTTGTTTATGTTAACCGTCTTATATCAACCAGCTTAAGGTAGTAGGTATATCATTTAATGTGATAACATTTGCGCCACTTTGTATATGTATGACTGTGACTTTTCTATTCCTTCGATATGTCAAACTTAGATGGACTTCTTTATTTTTCTGTTTCTATCATTTTTGTTTTGATTCTAAATCCACGATTACAGTTTGTTTGGAAAGTTAATCTGTAATCGATTTGGTGATGTGTGTTGATTGAAACGGTCTCTTCACTATCGCTGTTATCGCTGTTCAACGATCATCTGTCAAATGGGACTTCGTATTTGAAACGCACTATAATAAGAATATTTGGTTCAACGGTTCCGAATACGAGTCGCCACACATTCGCGATTTAACGCATTCTTATATTGTCGAATATATCTGTCTTGACCTCTATAGGAAAAAATTGATAGCTACTTTTTCGTTAATGTCAGTAGATGTTACTAATCTAAATTTAAAGTTTTATTAATACTCAAATAAGTCAAAACTGTGGTTTCCATTATGAGATTACGTGTTTTTCAGTTAACTGTAGAATCAAATTAAAATGTTTTCCTTTAAAATTCAAATTCAATATCGTTGTTGATTGTGTATCACAGCATATAATTTCATAGTACAAGTAATATCTAATTAAAACTAATAAGTTCTTATTTAATCCACATTTGTATGAACTTACGTGTAAGTTGTTTATTCTAAATTATTTTAAAAAGTACTCGTACATTCCACATTGCATCAGGATTTTACAAACATTAAAACAACATCCACTAAGATAAAATAAAATAAACAAATACTTTATAATGTTTATTTGCATTAATGGGTGCTTAATATTAAGATAACACAGTGTATAAAACAGTCGGGTAAATAGGACTCAATGTGCTTGACGCTTACTCTAACGTAATACAAGACTGTAATTCTTACGTTATATACATATTTCAGACCTAAAAATGTTGGCACCCATTACACACGTCGCATACAATGGCGAAGTGATCGCCTAACCCCAGTTATCTGTTCAGTCTAGGAGTCAACTATTTTCAAACACAAGTTTGTAAAAGCTTTATCTGTTTTTATTTGCTAAAAGGTCATCAGTATATTCCGTTAAGGTCACTTTGTGCAGGTATTTTATTGCCTCACACCGCACAACGCAGCAATTCAACACAAGGCCAAAATTGCTTTTATATATTTTTTTTTACTCTGCAAAATAATACTTATTACTACGTTCAGTTTAGGTATACGTAGTTATCTATTTACCTACTACAAATTGTCTAGCTTGTTCAAATCATTGTAACGCGCACGTATTGTGAAAATTGATGTTGTATGCGAGGAATTGCAAACCGTTAAATTTTTGCAAATAATTTGAAACGTATTTTCCTAATCACCTAGATTTCCTATTAATGATAATAGGCATCATTACCTATATTAAAACTAATTCAAATTTAAATTAAATCGTATGTTATACTGGTTTAGTCAGATATTGTACAACATTAGGTATAGTCCAGAATTAATAACCTATTTCTCAATTATGTTCCATTATGGTTATGTCATATATCTGGTAGTTAAACAATCGAAAGATAGATTATTATTAAACATGATCTTAGATTGAAGCATCTATGATAAGCAACATCTTTTGTTTGAGAATATTTAATATATAAATATCATTGGATTTATCTTACACACGCAATCTATCGATTGATTTGTATAGGAAGTCCATTTATTGTGTTTATAAACGATTTACAAAAGGTTACCAACGATTAAATTAACACTAACCACTTCTTTTTTAGGTTAGTAAGTATGTCATTAACGAGTAGCCTTGTATCCCTGTCGAATCCTAACTCCGAGCAGTGCACTACTAAAACGACTTAACTGACACGTGACTGCTCAATCAACAGCGTTAAAGGATTACTTAGCAATCAATGTCAGAGTCTCATAGTCGAAATAATTATACAGATCTTTGTGAAATGTTCCTCAATGTGACCTATTTTTTGGTACCGTTACACAGTGGAAAATAAGTCTGTGGTAATAATAAAGCAATCGTGAGAAGAAGGGCCTTCGCGATTGGATAAACGAGGGCACGTGACTTGTTGACACCAACAGTGATTTGACAACTTTGCCGGTTCACACAATGTGCCTCCCGACTGAGACGCTGGTCCGATACTTTTTTCTTTGTCGTGAATAATTGTGTAAATTAACGCAACAAAAGCAGTATATTCCTTAACGAAATAACAAACAGTGCTAGGTGAAACAAATTAATTAATTTCTCATTTAAGACTAATGCAAATGTTTTCAAGCCAATTTGACATCTAAAGCTGGCTAGAAATAAAATGTATTGATAATTTTATTATTTGTGACCTTGCCTATTAAAACTAGTTTGACATTCGCGAGCGATTTCAATATTGAATCAAAGTTGACAATTCTCTTATCGTATCTTTATCGTTCAGAGTTTTACAACAATGTTTAGGTTTATAATATACTAGAGCAAGAATGTATATGGATTGTATGACATTTTTGATGTTATTTGTCGATTTGTTTCATTCGTGTTGGCATAGTAATCGGTTGACCCTCACAAGATGGCGAGTCACGGCCATGGATGCTAACCATTACAAGTTCCGGGTTATCCCTTCCCGCTCTGTGTCTAGACGGCAATGCAACTGGTTGAATTTCACATTGAGTTCTGCGGTTAAGTAAGTAACTAAAGCAATTTTTAAGTTTACATCATCAGCGCTGCCGCCCAGCCTAGTTATGTTTCTCGCGTTCGACCATCGCCGGTTGTGCAACGCCACAACTTGCCGACACTTGCTTATTGTGGCCGACTCAACTCGTTGCCCAACTAGTTTGGCTTCTTGTCGTCTAATTACGACGTTTCATTAGGTTATGCCGTGTAATTATGTGGAAATTTTGACTCTCTACTTATCCGCATAACATTATGTGCGATTTGCTTTCATTCATTCGCATTTACATCGCAGAATGCATTTATTTACCATACAAATACCGTGAAGAATTGATCATGTATTTGTAGATTTTTACCTAGCGATTGTGATTTTTATCTAGCATTGTGGCTGAATCCTCTTGAGGAGTAGAAGAAATAGTAGACATAAATTTATACTGTAATAAAATCTTGATGACAAGCCTAATTCCATCTAGCGGGCATAGTTCCAAACTTCACTCTCCTACTGAGATATTACTGACAGTAAATTTCAATAACTTTTAGACCTACGACTTAAATCTGGAGAGCTTCATAATCTTAGATTTAGCCATATTTTAAAATAATGTGTAATTAACTCAAGTAAAGAGTTCTATGGTGCCAATGTTGTTATAAATTTTAACGAATAAATGTTGGAAGCTAGACTTCATGATACTTTCAGCTCATTCTGCGTAAATAGAAACACCAATGATTAAATTATGTTCGGGTACTTTGAAATAACTACACTGGAACATTGAGACAATTACCATCTTAGTCTCCCCGTGACCATGGCTGCTGAAAAGCAACCGAAACGTCGGGGAAAGTGTAAACCTAAATATAAATAGTTATAATAATTTAATTAGCTTAAAAAATTGTAATGTTTAATAGTAGTAGTTTGCAAATTATGTAAAAAAAGTGTCAAATAAAGAACGCGATAAAATCCGTATATAGTAGTTTAATTTCAATGAATAACATTCGCGTAAACAGAAGACATATTTAATAAATAAAAGTAATTTCCTTTTTGTGACTGTTATAGAAAATCTAAGGGTATAAAATCTATAAACTGGGTGGGTAAGAAAAATAGTTTATGTTCTATTTTCTTGGAATTAATTCACTATATAATTGATTATTTTAAACATTTTTACATGAAACTAAGTTTCGCTTTGCAGGCTTGCATGCCAGTATGCGTCATCTACAATCAGGATAAACAAATTATGTATCCCTTGAGGCACGGATATAGTTACCTGATGATTGTAATTTGTTTATCTATTGCATCTGATTTTCACTGTGCCTGGAAATTTATTACGGGTGCTAATAGATTTTATTTCTATCATGATATTTCTTAGAAACTCCTTCGTTAAACAAGTGGCGTAAATGCTAGCACTGCTGGTGATAGTACCAGCTAGATTTGTTGCCAGTAACGTTTTTAAAGGGGCAGAGTGTGAAGCTGTTCGAAATACAGCATTAAGTACCTTATACCGTTAAACACATATTGAAGGAGGATAGGCAAGGCCCGACGTTTCCAAAAATTAAAGAGCTAGCTCATCTAAAAAACTAAGCACTACCATGGCTATTGTTCTTTGCCCGCTAGTTAAAGTTTCGCAGGCTCACATCATTACTTCTCCCATATCTTTCATACTATCTTTTACTTTCTTATCTTTCTCCTTAAATCTACGCATGAATAATACCGCTGATTTTTGCAAGCGATCACAGATTATGGCAACTATTTGCTATCAGACCCATCGATTGCATGTATTGGTTACATAGATAGTTTAAATAAAATCTGTTCTCTTTTGCGTGTGTGATACGCCTGTGCCTCTATTTTTTAGAAGACACAAATGTTTGCGTATTTTACAAGAGCATCGGTACATTTGACTTATATTCGCCTACTTGATCTTGATAACCTTAGTTTTTAGTCCAAAACAGAAGATATGCCTATTGTCCGAGAACAATTTACATTTAAAATTACATGCACGTATTAAAATCCATATTCAATTATAAATACGCAATATTCAAGGCAAAGCTATTGTTCTTCACACGTATTATAACGCTTACAATCATATTAGATAAAATAACAATATAATAAAACATTCATCTCAAAAGTCCCAAAACCAATTTTTGTACAGAGCAAATTGCAGTATTTAATAACTAAGTATGGTACGAAATTACCGAATTTGCTTTAAGTTTCCTTTGCAAGATAATAATTGTCATCTACTACGTACGACTATTTTTAGCATAGTTCATGTAGTACGATTATCAAAAGAGTACTTTTGCTGTTACCTTCCTATATACTCAAAATGTACAAACCTGCGTTACTATACTCCATTTGATTAAGTATTTAACTAAAGGTAAACAATCTTGATGTGTCTTTTTTATCTTATTATCTTAAAACTCAGTTTAAAATAAAATGCTGCTAAAGATCAATGTAAATGCAACAATAACGATTACTAAATCAATTGAACCGTTAGTTTAAGCAGTAGTTTATTTGTTTAATATGTGTTTGTGTAAAAAGTCACATCAAGATTGTTTACCTTTAGTTAAATATCTAACCAAATGGAGTAACTAAGTAAGTATAGTAACTTACAAATTACAAATGCGAAAGTATCTCTGCATGTTATATTTTCAAAGCTGAACCGATGAACTTGAACAAATTTTATATGAAGACAGCATGGAACGTTTTAGTTAAAGGTCATTTAAATAAAACTGTGTAGATTACTTTTAATATTAACGGGATGTCATTTTTAAAATATATAAAATTGCGTTACAGTCTTCTGCATCCCCACAAACAATTTTATTGTAACTAAGCCATATATGGTTGTGTTTACCTGGCTTTGCTTTGCTTGTACTACGGTTCTATGTGGTATCTCTAAGTAAGACTTAATTAATATTAGTACTGTTTGTATAGTTGTTTCCATTGATTATATACTATATAACAGGTGCGTTTTTATCACTGAAAAACCCCGACAAAGATGCGTCATGTTTACATTTTCCTGTCTGACTTACGTAAATAATTAACGTCAGTACCTATGAAAAACAATAATCTAATATTTTGCAACAAATGATATACGTGTCTGGTTGCATATTGACTTATTTATTGAAACTTGAAACGAACTAAAATGGAATTTTTGGATTTAACGTGGTTTAATATTGTTGTTAAATGTTAAATTCGAGGAAGGTTCGTAAATTCAAGGTTATTCTCAGAGTACCCCGATCCCTGGGGCCCCTGTTCTGTAGGACCCCGATTTATTTTTATCATGATAATTTCAATTAATAGTCAGTTTAGTTAAAAGTATCGTCAGCAGATATGTTAAATAAATTTTTATTACTTACTAAAATTATAATACTTAACTTTAAGGATCAGCAAAAATGTATAAAGTCTTGCTTGGTAAAGGTAAATATTATAATCAGAGAATACAACATAGTGTCTCCTAGAGCAATCACAGGTTTTAATTACAATCACAATAGTCCCTTTTGTATACAGAGTAACAAAATACCTACTCTCAGGTAAAACTATTGCTACCCTTCTCGCCCTGCTGTGGTTTGAATTTGAAATAATTATTGTTGTCATAAATTGTATAATATATTTGTTAAGTATGATTTGATAATATTGTAACATTTATTTTATATATTTGATACATATTATTCAAACTGTAATTACCTCTATTAAAACTATGATTCGACATTGTACAAATTTCAAGTAAACTACTTTCGTCTTATGTATTTCAAACTCATACATTTATGCACTTTTTATGTCGACCGTAGAAGTTGAAAGCAATAGAAAAAAGAAATGTAGTCATATTTGTCGTATTCGGGGTTCTCCGGGACGGGAGCCTCGGTTTAAGAGGAAGTCCAGATTTAAGTGGAGGTAGCTCTGTGTTACCTATCTGTTATAATTTTTTTACATATATATATCAAGAATTTATTGACTGTTCGACAATTCTATTAGCCACGAAAGTGGTTAAATTCATCCAAATATGTATTGTCTTTTT